>OU342617.1:12500-2412500 GCA_910589645.1 Tinea semifulvella | reverse complement strand
CTCGAATAATAAAATGTAACCAAGGAAGAAACTGATCCTCAGCTTAACCCAGAGAATTCTAGTCTGGGGATAGGAGTTCCAAATCACTTCACAAATAAATTAAATATTAATTAAATTTATTTATTTACATTAATAAATATTTTTGTGTCCCGACCAGGAATCGAACCCGGTACCTCCGAGTCTAAATCCACGGACTTAACCGCTAGACCACGGAGGCAGTTATTCAACAGTAAGTTTATTAATAGGTAGTAATTGTTCATACAGTAAACAATACCGAAATTAAAAAATGCACCGATATTCAAGCCTAAATAACATGAGGGGTCAGGCCGTAACATGCTGGCTGGTTAACCTATTAGTTCATGATCATCCATTCCATCGATATAATGAAAAAGTTATTATGACCATAAAAGACTTAATGTGAGTGCAATATATCCGAACACAGTTTTATGTGGAGAAATTGCAGTTGACCCCATAATACTCAAGAGCACTTTACCATTTATGTATTCACCGCCGAGTTTTCGTTTCTTACCTCCTACTTTACCTCCTAGGACTTGTTTAGCTATGTCTACGCCAGTGCGCTATCATGTTTATACTGCTTTTCTTTGAACATTTCGTCGGTACCTCACTGATTGGGACCGTGACTCCGTCGCAGTCGCAGCTCCTCCACCTGCCGTCTCTAATGGTTTTGGTCCTCGGCGTAGTGGATGGCCTGGTGCACAGGGATGTTAAGGTGGTCAGTAACCTGAACTGACCATCGCTTGGTGCTTCTTCCTCTTTGTTTTTTTTTACCATCTGCCGTGCCCGTAATTAGAATTAGGTATTCGAGATTATTCTTCTTCTTGCAAAATTCGGGCAAAGCAGACGGTAGATAGTGGAAAGTATATTTAGCTATATCTAGTATCAGCAATACTGGATCTTGTGATATTCCAAGACGCATCAGAATGGCTAAGAACGCGATGTCTCGGCTACACAAAATTTGGACGGACAGTACGACGATCACTTTAAGAACGAAATCCAGACTCGTTTGCTTACTGGTTTTCTCTATATGGTGCTAAGACATGGACCAAAAAGAGCGCTGACCAAAAGCGTATCGACGCCTGGTTGTTTTCGGAAAATGCTAGGAATCTCATGGACAGAGCATCAAACCAACCAACTTTGGATTTTGACTAGGCTATCCACCATATGTATGTGTGTATCCACCACCTTGGACATATTGCCAGAAAGGGAGGAGATCAAAGTCAAAGTCAAAATATCTTTATTCACGTAAACCTATTACAGGCATTTATGAAACGTCATTAATTTAATTATTTTAAATGATTCTACTCCTGCTAGTAGAAGACCAAGCAGCAAAGTGGTCCAATCAGTAAGCTGTTAGCAGAAGACCAGCAGCTTAGCAGATTCCAGTGACCTGTTAATGTTTAATCTGACTGAGAAAGGAATCTGCAAGGAAAACTCAGCTATATCAGATTTACAAAATAAAACATATACAGAACTGCACCACAACGATCAATTAATAACCTTTTAAATTTAGTTATCCACAAGTTAGATAACCCAGAAACACTTGTTGTTACTGGAAATGTAGAAGGAAAGATATCGAAAGGCCGAAGCACGGTGCGATGGTCGGCTATACTATACTATAAATTATATACTGAAACTTTCCTCGAGAAGCACTGTATACATTGGTGAAAACAGCATGAAAATCAGTGCAATAGTTTTTGTGTTTTTCGCGACAGACCCGGCGGAGGACTTTGCTTTATAATAAATTTTATTGTCTTTGGCTGTGATATAAATTCATGCATATATTTTTATTACAGAGCACGACATGTAATACTGCTCCCGACGGAAGGTATGCGAAAAGCAAGGTCAAATAATTGAAGCAACTGACGCCAGAAACTGTCGACATCAGTCCCTACTATTATGCCGGCCCAACAAGATGATTTACAGTTATATTCCCCTAGATATATTCCAATAAAATAACTATACCATGAGTTGGAATACAAACTTGGCTTAGGCGTGATTCTTTAGGAATGCCACGCCTCAGTGCACTGCTGTAAAAACTGCTGACATGCATGCAATGACTGGGGCCTACTCTGAAAGGGCGAAATAATGGTTTGTTGTAAAATTACACGCTAATGTATAACCGGGGGGGTCAGAATCCAAGCAAGGAGATCAACATTTAGCCAACTTTACTATAGACCCATCATGACGAGTGGCAAGCTCGTACCAAACTCGAGAATTAGACCAAATAAATTAAATATATTTTTTGTGTCCCGACTAGAAATCGAATACAGTACCTCCGCGGCTAAATCCACAGACTTACCCGCTAGACCCAGGATGCAGCAATGAATGTAGACTTGACAAAAAACTGTCAAGCGACTAAACTCTATTGATAAATCAAGTGGTCACACTGACTGGCCACGTGTGATTTATTGATGAAAATGAATTTATGTGGATTTTTATCCGTTATAAAGTTTAAGAGTAACCAATTGTAACCACCAACTGATCACACGTGTGCCTTTTTCCGTGTGACCAATTTTACTCCCATTATGACAAGTTACAAGCTCTTTCTAGCATCTAAACTGGTATGAAAGAAAGGCCAGAAATGTAACAAATAAATTAAAGAAATGATTATGTCCTGACCAGGAATTGAACGCGTTTAAGGCTGAGTTGTACCACAATGAAGTTCTGTAACTGGAACAATTAATATGGTAGAATAAAGTACTGAAGAAACACTAAAAACTTTGACAATAAAATATGTAAAAATGTTAAAAACAGAACTTCAATCTTTAATTTTTTTTATCACCATACCAATATGATAGACCATGACAATACCATCTCCATGGACGACGATTTAAATATATGCGAGTATATAGAATCTATCTACTTGTTCCACAACAATTAAAGTTAATAATGACGTCGAATGTAGGTTTATTAGTATTTTGAAGAACAGCTGGTACGATCGACGTCACTTTTAACCTTAATCGTTGCAATAACAGATACTATGTTTTGGTACCACCCAGCCTAAATCTGGCTGCAATAAAATAAGGCTACAATGGATCAATCACATGAGTGTACTAAAAATTCTGCGGTCCGAGAGGAGTGGCGACGCCTTATTAAGTGTGCCATTAGCACTCAAATGGTGAGCACGATCACTCTGCCAAGAGTGTAGCGACTAAGAAGAAGCCTAAATGTACGATCTTAATTGCTAAAAGATCGGTGGTAGCTCGGTAGTAAAAACGATTTCCTTTAAATCCTACAAAGGTCGGTTCAAATCTCCGGCATGTTAGAGGTGGTAGGCGGACTGATGGTGGTAATTTGCCAAGTCTGCCGGGGCGGGGAAGTATCCACCGTTCGAACCGATAAACCCAGTAAAGTGTACAGACAGACAGCGGAATCATCCAGGCCCGGATGTTCAATGGGCCTGGGTTGGGGATTCAACGCACCTTTGGTGCTGGGCGCTGTTCCTACTACAACACCGCCCTTGTGACTCGCGAATCTAGTCTCCTAGATTTGTCTACTTTAGTTAGTAAAGTGTATCCACTCGTTTCGGGATCAGGCTCGAATTGCCGTCATGCCCAGTCAAGCCGACATACTCGTAGTGTTAGGAACCGATGTCAGTCATGAGATGAATTAGACATTCCAGTTGCTAACATTCATGGACCTCGCGCGCCACTTAACATCAGGTGGGCGCAAGGTCACTTGTCGTGCTAGTATATATAAAAAATAATGAGACTTTTCTTACTCACATTTGTCATACATTTGCAATACACGATAAATTAATAATAAAACAATAAATAAAAAAGAGAAAAAAATTATTATTTTATTTTAGTAGTAGTCATATTTTTATTTTGTAAATTTGTTATTGTTAAATTTATTTTTTTGTTGACAGTAATATGTTTATAATTTGTTCTTCTTTTTATTTAGAGAATGCTGTGACACCTAATTGGTACATATATTAGATAAGTTATAATTATACTATATTATGTGTGTGATAATATATGTACTGCCTCCTACAGTTTTACCGTGTGACAGCAGCCAGCTGACATTTTGGCATTTACCATTTGGAATAAATATTATTGTTCATTGATATAACACTTATATTAGGCGCGGAAGTGGCTCGGTTGTAAGAACGCGTTCCTTAAATCCTACAAAGGTCGGTTCAAACCCAACCGGCATGTACCAATGAGAAATGCACTTTTCTTACGTACATTTGTCATAATTTTTGAACTCAGTTAAAATGGCTCAATATCCGCTTTCGCAGATCTGCCCATCTACTTGTCCATTTGTATGGTATCCTAAACAATCCTCGTGCACCTCCTTACCTCAAAACTCGATTTGAGTTCTTGTGCGATACGCACAACCTCCCTCTTCGTTCTGCTTTCAACAATCAACTCAAAATCCCATCCCACTCCTCTAGCAGATATTCAGATTCCTTCACTATGTCTGCAGCCCGCCAGTGGAACAAACTACCACTGGCCATTAGACGGGCATCATCTGTCAATGTTTTTAAACAACTACTTGTTTCTTAATAAGCAGGAGCACACTGCATCTAGTACACATTGAATATTTGGCACGCAATATGTTTATGTATGTTTATTTGTATATATATATATATGTATTATATGTTCATAATACTTGCATGTAGTTTATGTAATTGCTTGGTATGTAGTGTATTTATAAATTAGACTAATATTATTAGATTGTTGCACCCTGCCCATAATCTCTCACCATCCCAAAGGTTAGTTGTCAGAGAATGCCTAACAGGCATTCAACTCGCCTATGTACCTAATTTTAAGTTTTGGTGCAATAAAGAAGTTTAAAATAAAAATAAAATAAAATAAATAGATTTACAACACCACCGTTCCCGTGCCTCGGAGAGCACGTTACGCTGACGGTCTCGATTCCACTATTACCAACTTGTGGAATTGTTAATAGATTGTCATTAAAAAATAATATCAGACCCTAACCAACCCGTTTGGCCAGCGGGCGAGTGTAGGCCAAATTCTCCAGTTTCTGGAAGGCCTATCTCCAAAAGTGCAAGTCTATAACTCTTGTGTTCTAGGTCACAGGCTGTGATGAATCGCTAGGCAGCTTTCACATACAAATAGCGAAGTCGCTGCTGCCTGTGCGCTGTAGAAATCATTGTAATACCAGAGTAGACGCTGCACTTGTTTTATAGCGTAATTCGCTTATTTACTGTTCAGTTAGCAATAGGAAAGAAATAAAGTGGTTTTTGTACCATTACTTAAAGAAGATTAAGATTTTTATCTATAAATATTTGTACCTAATTGAACATTAAATCGACGTTATTAAGATTTATAATAAATTGTGGTTGTAGTAGAACTGTCATTTTAGGTTGAACCGATTGACACATTGTAATTATGTCATTTTTTAAATATTTTTTTATAGTAAAATATTAACATTTATTCGAAAAAAAATAAAAATATTGATGCTAAGGATAGGGATATAAGTCCCGTCCGCGTGAAATGGTGGCAAGAACGCTGGCTGCATTTCCCCGCTGAATTGCAATACTGATTCTTTGGGCGAAGAAAGAACCAGCCCTCTTGTCACCTGGGGAGACGACAAGACGCGGTGTTATGTCTTTTAAAAACTTTTATGCGTTGGAATAATAATTCGAATAACGCGTAGCATCAGCGAAATGTCTCTAAATAGTTGTGTTAATATTTTACTGCTCTAGTTCCCAGCTTGGTTGACATCATAACCCAAAGGTTGGTATGTTGGTAATTATAAAACCGACACGTAAACAAACAAACAAACATAACCATTTAAAGCATGTAATTTACCTGAATCATTTAATTACATAATATTCATATTTATTCGGTCAATTAACCAATTTAATTTAATTGTTAAAATTATGTTTGAAGATCATTTAAGTGAGCCATTTACTTTTTTTTAAGTGAGTCATTTACATATTTAATATTGATATGACAGTACGAGTATACATATATTATATATAAAAAAAAACTAAATGATTACTAAAATAAATGCAATAAGGTAAATAATTTATTTAAATATACTCTTAAATCGTGCACTCGGGCACTCCAGTAGTCTATTCATGTTGAATTGCCAAACTAATCTAAACTCAAATCACTTGACAGCTGACAAAATGGCCGCCAGTTAAAACAGTGTTGCCAACTTAAAAAAACACCCTTTAGTTACATCAAATTAACTCTAATAATAACTCTTAAGAGTTAATAGGATATGATCTACGCGTATGCGTAAACTACGAGTTGTATGACGTGGTGTATGTATTGTATCGAAGTGTTTACATTAGTACGAATTTTCAACTCTATGACCCGTTCATAAAAATCAGAACGTGTCTATTGAAATGAAATGAAATAATTTATTTATTTATTTATTTAAAAACTTTATTGCACTATGTACAAGAGGCGGGCTTAATGCCGCTAGGCATTCTCTAGCAACCAACCTTTGGGACAATGAAACGATTTGTGTTGTGAGGTAGGTGCAACCATTAAATAGATTAAAAGGTAATTCAAATTAAATCTAAGTATTATATCTACGAGTATATAGACAGATACATAGTAATATGTACACAATACTACATACTATATATATATATTATACACTACATATAATACCTACTTACACTGTGAGGAACTGTTTTAATAATGAGAGTATACCATCTTTTTGAAAAGTGATCTGTTTGGCACTTGACGAATTTCTACCGGCAAATTGTTCCACAGATTTGCGGCCACTACTGCAAAAGAGTTAGTCTGAAAGCCAGAGTGATGAGAAGGGATAGATAGAACAGAATTATGTGACGAACGGAGAGATCTGTTATGAAATGAGGAAAGATAGCTAAATTTGTCCTTGAGGTATTTCGGTGTCGCAGGTTCATTAAGAATAGAAAAGAGTAAACAGAGGATTCTTAGATTCCTGCGACAACGAATAGGTAGCCACCTTAACTTGTCGCGATATTCAGAGATGTGATGTAATAATATATTTGTCAGAAACATGGTAGGTGCAGGGATGTAAATTCGCTATTTCTAGCATACAAATATTTATTTAGTCACATGACTTTGTCGACCTTACTACCTAGACAAGGTATTTTTTTGTCGAATAAAAACATTTATTAACCAGCATTTGTTTGACTTTTAATTTGAACAGTTTTAGTGGCAGCTCCCTTATAGTAACTGGAAGCTTATTAAATATCTTTGTTGCTATTGCATAATAATTCCAGCTATATATTAGGTACTTAAATTCGCTAGAAAATTGCTTTTGACCCCTAAAAATCGGGACACCCGTGCATAACACTGGCAACCCTAGCTGTGGATAATAATAAAATATAGGTAACTAGCTAAAGCACTTTTACTTTGCGTTTACGAAAAATAAAAAGAATACATACTTAATTTTAATTTTATCCGTCGTTTTTGGTAGGTGAATGTCCGGTGTTGGCAGTTGACCACTTTTTGTTCCACCCCCCTCGACCTCATGCCTCGGGTTAGTGCCGATCTGCGCTCACTTTCTCTTTACACGTGCCTTGACAAACAAGAAATTGAAGGTACACCTAGCACCAGCGACGTATACTTGTATCGCCGGGTTAGAGCGAAAAGTTCGTTGTTGTTTTATAGAATGCACTCTCTTGAAATGCGTCGCAATATTTTTGACTCCATGTTCCTTTATAAAATACTAAACAATGTTATAGACTCTTCTACACTCTTACAAAATATATCATTACGTGTCCCCACACGTAGCACTCGCAGCAACAACTTATTTGTTATTTCTAATTCATCTACTAGGTATACGGCTAATAGATACTTTTGTCGCTCTCTCGACTACTACAATAAGGAATTGTCTCATCTTGACTTATTTAACTCTAGTGTTAATAAATTTAAAAGCGACCTTAAACTACATATGTTCTCCAAATTAAAATAATATAACATTTCTAATGAGTAGCTGTTTATATATGTAGTATTGGTAATATTGTTTCTGCTATCATATACTCGTAACTTACTATCTTAATTCAATTTTGATGTTAATAATTTGATTTTGCTTAATTATTAATCTGCTGTGCTTGTTTTTGTTTTCGTTTATTGTATTTTGTGTAAATTCTCGACACTCAAGGTCTTGTTAGTGGTAATTATGTTTGTAATATTATGTAAATGACTGTTTGCTGTCAAAATAAAATAAAATAAAAAAAAAAAAAAAAAAAAAAAAAAACCAACTAACTTTTTTTTTTTCGTAAATTTTTTTTTTACATCAGTCGTTTCAAAAACTTCTGATTTTTCCAGTGATAAAATCGACTAAGCACTGTGACGCTTAGTTTCGAAGATAGTGGGTCTTAAAAGCAGTTAAACATAAAGTATTATTAATTATAAAGTATTTTATTTTATTTAGGATAGAAAACAGACATACAGTAAAGATTACTAACTAAATATTAACTAATTACGGTAAGCATCAGTATATCCAACGACATAATCCACATTTTTTTATGCAATCAACATTTATAAGCGATCAAAAAGAAAAAATGTACAAAAAAAGCAAAAACTGCCTCCGTGGTCTAGCGGTCAAGTTCGTGGATTAAGTATCCTTAGAATGGTCGCTGAGAGCCTTAGCTCTCCGTACATGTCTCGTTGCCGTGGCGTGCATGTGCGGGGAGTTGGCCTTAGATAAATGTAAATAAAACTTAGGTTATTATTAGGTTAGTACTAACATAGTTTTATAAGGTTTTCTGTTACTAACACTATGAATCTAGTAATTCAATAAACAATTTATTATTATTATTAGACTCGGAGGTACCGGGTTTGATTCCTGTTCGGGACACAAAAATATTTATTAATGTAAATAAAAACATTAAATTTAATTTATTTGTAATATTTCTCGAGTTTGGTGCGCTGGAGACTTCGACGAGCTTGCCACTTGTCATGATTGGCCTATAGTAAAGTTGGCTAAATGTGAATCCGCTTATTTATAAGCGTGGTTTCGAACCACCCCTACTAATTTTCTTTAACTTAATAGTAAAACGTTTTATAGGTAACTCTCGTATCTATCTAGGAATTTTATTATATACTTAGAGTGCACATTATGTGAACTTATATCGCTTAAAAATTAGGCAGCTCTATATTAAGTCATTGTATGCCCTAATTATCATTACAGCCCCTAGAACACAGCGTCCTAGACCTCCATTGTTGGAGATGGGCCTTCCAGAACATATATCTGGAGAATTTGGCCTACACTCGCCACGTTGAGCCTTGCCTTGGCGAGGATATGATGTCAATTTTTAATGACAAATTATTAACGACTCCACAAGTTGGTATTAGTGGAACCAGGACCGACGGCTTAATGTGCTCTCCAAAGCACGGGAACAGTGGTGTTGTAAATCTATGACAATGTACGTAAGAAAAGTGTATTTCTCATTGGTACATGCCGGGGGGGTTTGAAACGACCTTTGTAGGATTTAAGGAACGCGTTCTTACAACCGAGCCATCTCCGCGCCTAATATAAGTGTTATATTAATAGACAATAATATTTATTCCAAATGGTAAATGCCAAAATGTCAGCTGGCTGCTGTCACAAGGTAAAACTGTATTAATAATATTCTTTAAGGAACTTCTGTTAGAGCTGGTGTTGCAGCGGAACAAGCGCAGATCAGCAAGCGTCGAAAATATGAAACTATTTGCAATAGTTACTTTTTTTCGACGTTTGCTGTAGAAACGATGGACCCGTGGGGATCGGAACTTAAAGCCTTTTATAAAGAAATTGTTCCAAGGCTCATTGACGTCTCTGGTGACAATAGGGCTGGCAGTTTTTCTCCCAAAAATTAAGTATACTAATTCAAAGGGGAAATGCTGCTAGTGTATTGGGCACCATGCCACAAGACAGCGATTTGGAGGAGCTATTTTTTTTGTAAGTATTTAATTTTTATTTTCTATGTATTATTATTATTTTTTTAGGTTAAATTTAGTTTTTGTTGTAATATAGTTTATTTAATATTGTATTTTTTATATTGTTTGTATATTACTTCGTATAAAAAGTTTTAAACTAAATATTATTTTATAATATTCGATAACAGTTTGCGAAAAATTTGACTGATAAATTCGAGACGATCCATGCATATTTTTGGGAATGGCCAGTCTACATGAGATGTATGTCTTTTACATATTGTGTGTAAAATGTAAATTCACGCGCTTTATAACGTGTGGCATTTTCACAAATTTTCAATTTATTTGTTTGTCTACTTAAGTTATATCTTTATGAATGGTTGCTTTTCACACATATTGTATGTTTGTATTTGATTTTATACATATTTCTTTCGTAATTTACATGAATGAATGCAAAAAAGTAAATTATAGTTACCGCTGTCTGTTATAATATATTATATATAATCTCTGACCACCTCGAAAGGTATCCCTGATGATACTTTTTGTATAAACATTATTACATCTTAATTATAGGTAGGTTACTTACTTGAAGATGTTAGTCCTAAATTGAAAAGAGATGCCCAAAACCAGGCCCCAACTTTGTTGGAGCGTGCCTCAACAAAATATAATTTAATAATCATATCTATTAATTGTGTTTTATATAAATTTAATTTCAACATCTGATTTACCCCAGCATTAAAATATAATTTAATTAAATAGTCAATTGGTTAATATTTATGTATGAAATAGTTATTAAATACTATTTATACGATTAGGTTCTTTATTATGATCAGGTACTTTATTACAGATAAAATACTGGATTACAAATTCACGGGATCAAAAGTTTTTTGGCAATTGTCGTTATGCTAGGGTTATTAATTATTTACAGATTATGAAATTAAAATATATTGACAATGAAATAAAAAAGAAATCATTATGACACGAGAACAGTTTTTTGGGCCCATTCCTCTAAGAAAAAAGGCCATTCTCATTTTAAATCGTTATAAATTCTAAATGGTCATTCAAACCCTTCGTTCCGAGACGCGATAATAGTAACCTAAGCACGCTTAGAGGTGTTCCGAGACGCGCTTAAACTGTTTTGCCAAAGCTGTGTGACGTCACAAATGACATCATTTCTCGCGCTTAGACTGCTCACGATATCGAGGTAGATCGCTCTGAGCGCTGTCAGTTGTTTGTCATAATGTCCCCATTTTCAAGTTAATTTAATATTAGGTTTTCTTTTAAATTATTTAATATTGTAATTTGTTTATACTGTTTGTATATTACTCCTTAAACAAATCTATAATTAATATTTAAGTAGGAAGTGAAAAAAAAAATGTCTGTCTGTAACACGGCAAGTTATTTTAAATTACCAAAATAAGTTATTAATATTAAAATTTACACATATAAAGATGAATAAACCGAGAGATGTTTGTTATTATTTATACTCAAAGATGTGGCATCCGCAATTTATCTTCCATACATTTAAAAAAAAACTAACATTTTATGAATGAAAATGTGATTTAGACCGTTTCGAATTGATATCACGCTCTGAGCATCCAAATCGCGATATTAGAGTTTTTTGTGCAATAAATAGTTTATAAATAAATAAATGGTAAAAATTAAGCAGCCATCTTTCTCGGACGGAAACATATACCTATCAATAGGTACCTTACCTAAATTAAAATTATCTTGAATATTTTGTAAAGAACACAATAAAATAGTTTTTTTTTAACAAAAAAAATATTTTTTAATAAACATAATATCTCCTTTTGTATATTCAAGAAATATGACTTAAAAAAGTAAGTAGGTATAGTAGCATGAATCGCGTAATACGTAACCGAAAGAACCAAATTTAATTTCCCGGTTCCATTTTACTGAACTGAGAACTGGGAATTCTTTAGTGTACCAGACTCGAGAAATATCACATATAAATGAAATAAATTATTGTGCTTCTACCGGGAATCGAACCCGATAGAACCCGTCTTAACCGTGAGACCACAGAGCAAATTATGTTTGCTTAACAACTGTCGTGCGTAAAGTGTCATGTGCAAAATATTTTCTTATTGTCTTAGCTAATCATGGATGTAGCTGATTATATGGTGATGTTATGAGAGAAATTGGGCAGGTCAATGACCGGTACTTTCTAGTAGTACAAATATACAACTCATATGGTATAACATGAGATGACGACGTAGGGCTGTAGATCAATAAATACTTTGGAGTAAGCCTGGTGTGATTTTTGGCTAATCGGTCGTGGTAATTTATTTTATTTTATATTGGAAACAAACAGTCACACAAATTAAATATACATCACAGATTAAACCAAAATTAGACCTATTCTGTTACTTAGTCGCAAGCGTTATATATTGGAATCCGATAACTATATATATATCACACTAATAAAGTTGATATTTGCACGGGAGCTGTCAAGGTCGAGCGCTTATAGAGTTGAGAATTGAATAACATTTTGTAATTATGACGCAACCTCTGCCATAAATAACGAAATCCACTAATAACGTTTGCGCCTAAGTAACAGAAGCGCTGCTGGAATTCGTGGTTTTTCGGTACGTAGTTATTAGGTTAGGTTAGGGTGAGCATGCAAAAAACCTACCACATGTGGTGTACGAATTCATTAAATTAACAAATATAATAACAACTTAACATGCATTTTACAATTTATATAAAACTTAAATATGTAACACAAAATGTAGGCAAAAGAGAAATGTCCAAAAATACTATTGTAAAAATAATGACAATACAATCTATATATTGACAGTTATTAACACATTTGAAATGGTTTCGTCATTAAAAAACTGATCTAAGGTATAATAACATTTTTTAATTAAAATTTCATACATTTTAAGCAAAATTTGATAAAAATCTTGCAGCTTTGATATTTGCTTGTTCTAAGTTCCACCCCTGAGGAGGACTATGTAAAAAAACTACATTTTTGTTTAGGATAGGGTCAAGAGAACTAATAACCCTAATGTACAATTACCTATTTATTTATTTAAATACTTTATTGCACTTAAAAACCTAGTACATAGGCGAGCTATAACGCCATAAGGCATTCTTCACCAGCTAACCTCGGGGATCATGTAAGGTGATGGGAGGATGAAAAAAATTATTAAAATAGCTTAAATTAGTAAATAATTATAATTACGCATTTATAGCACTTAAGTATACATATATATACACAATATAAAAAAAAACAATACACATACATATTTTATATAATACATACATACATAAACATACACTATCACGTTAATTTAGAGACATACATTCTGTTTCTCAAGAAATAATGTGGTTAGAAGGTTTTTAAATACGTTGACGGACGGTGCGCGCCTTATAGCCAGGGGTAGCTTGTTCCACTGACGAGCGGCAACAACAGTGAAGGAATCTGAATATCTGCTAGAGGAATGCGAAGGAATCTTTAGCTGATTGTTGTGAGAGGAAAGAGCACAGTTGTGCGCATTAGAGAGAACCTACATGATCTTTACGGGTTAGGTACGCAGCTTTACGGTATTTCCGTAGTACGAGTAAGTACCTAGCCTAGCTGTTACCTTGTACGTCGCCAGTTTGGCTGCCAAGTGTGCTTACAAAATTACATAAGCATCAATGATCAGACATACAAATATGAAATGCCAACTCGCGGTCGTTCACCTGTCGAAATCTCGTCGGTAATTGCGTCACCCTACCATAATGATAAATGCCAAAGTAAATACCCACATCCACCTAATTATACAACTATAACAACATTAATAGTAGGCAGACTGATGGTGGTAATTTGCCCAGTCTGCTGGGGTCAAGTATCCACAGTTCGTGCCGATAAACCCAGTAAATTTATCAACACGTTGACAGCGACAAATCAAAACAGGGTAAGTGATATTTATGTCTGTACTGCTAATGGGGTGTATCAGGCAAAGCTTTTTGTAGATGTCGCTAGCAGTACTGGTATTTTTTAAATGTTTTTGTAGTTTTTATTTTTATAACAGAAAAATGAATTTTAAATTAACGTTACCTACCTTAAAATACAAATTAAGAAAGCGAACACTGTCTTTAAAAACGGCAATTTTGAGATCACCATATCTTTGATTTCGCTTGGAAATCTCGATTTGTACACTTAAAAGCTGCTCACTTCGACATAATATCCAGAAAATAATAAATTTCATAATAAAAATACAAGTTTTCTATGCAACTGACAGTTATATAAGGTGCCATCTATCATGCAATAATAGCAATTATCATAGAAATAGAGATATACTATATTGTTTATTAAATAGTTAAAACCTCGCTCCATCTTACGATAAAACAAAGAATCAGCTATTCAAATCGCACGCACGATGTTTACGCTCACAGTAGTCGCTGCGGGTATTAATGTCATTGTTCGTCGGTAGATGGCGGTACATAATCGATGACCCGTGAAAACTGTCATCCCTAACATTATCACCAAACACGGTTTTCTGCATTTTTACAACAAACGGAGTAATTTTACATATTAATAGTCTTATACAACTAGTTTCTTCTTCACTTCCTTGATCTCCAACTATATCTTCTATCATATCGGATAAGGAGTCGTTCTTGGCTGTGCTAAGGAGGTTTTGAAGTGTACGGGAGTTTTTGTTTAACATCCAAGAGGTGGTGTCTTCGTGTCTGGTGCGGTTGCGAGATTTGTGCGGACCCGAAAGGAAGGTGGATATCTGGAAAGAATTAATATATGGTCATCATCATAGTCAACAACAGCAAAATTAACATTAATTATTTATTTTTATTTATTGAAAACTTTATTGTTTAATACAAAAGGCGTTTGGCATTCTCTTACCATCAACTATCGGGACAAGAAATCGAAGTTTAGGCATGGCAATAATAATTAATAATTAATAATAATAATACTTAAGCTACATTAATAATTATATTCTAACATACACTACATAGACTAGATAACTAATTATATACATACATTATTATTTAATTATTCGTCAGTTATCCCGGACTACCCACTGTGTCGATGCAGAGAACCAGTCGATCATCTCGGACATCGGCTTTCTTGTGCTAGAAGTCCTGCCAGCCGTAGTCGCAAACTTTATTAGTGGATTTCGTTATTTACATCAGAGATTGCGTCATAATTACAAAATATTATTCAATTCTCAACTCTATAAGCGCTCGACCTTGACAGCGGCCGTGCAAATATCAACTTTAATAGCGTGATATATATATAGTTATCGGATTCCATTATATAACGTTTGCGCCTTAGTAACAGACTAGGGTTGCTGGCCGTATTCCTCGTCACGCAACTCTCAACGACATCATCCGAAGGGCTCTTGTTTAATGTCTTATTAATAATTAGTTTAATTGCTTATTTTAGTATTAAAAAAAAAAACAAATTCGTTCCAAAATAATAGTTATTTTTCGTGATTCATAATATGAAAGAGACAGACTTATGGATGTCAATAATGCTAGGGCGTTAGTAATGCTGTCTTCGACTTGAAAGCAAAACAAAGCGCGCGTTTTTTTACCGAGTTTTGCTTCAAGTGTATAAAAACCATAGAGCAACGCCAAGTCGAACGACTTTCAAACCGAAATAAAGTGAATAAAAGCGCTTAAAGACAAGTTGAACACAGGGTAATTTTGTCAAAATGTTTTCAGAATGAAAAAAACTCATCTTACAGTATTTAAAATGGTAACATTTATGTGTTTTGAGGTTTGGAGAGTTTGCAACTAAGAATACCTATTAGTTCCTTGGAGTTTGGGAAAATCACTAGTGTGGGACGTCACATGTGTAGACACGCTAGCAACTTCCCATCTTCAAGGAACTACTGTCAGAGCTGGTGCGGCGGCAGAACAAGCTCAAAACGTCAAGCGCCGCAAATATATAAACATTTGCAATGATTATATATTTGTGGCCTTTGCCGTCGAAACCATGGGACCGTGGGGCCTCGAGGCAAAAACTTTATTTAAAGAAATTTCAAAAAAACTAGTCGACGTCTCTGGTGACCCACGGGCTGGCAGCTTCCACACTGAAAAGATTAGTATCGAAATTCAACGAGGAAATGCTGCCAGTGTTTTGAGCACCATGCCACTGGACAATGGTCTGGAGGAAATTTTTATATTGTAAGGTTTGAGACATTAGGATGCTTAAATTTCTATTATATTTAATTTGTTATTTAGATTTAGTTATTTTTCTAGGTTAATTAATAATATTGTAATTCTTTTATATTGTTTGTATATTACTTCGAATAAATACATTTAATCATTAAAAAAAAAAAAAAACTATTACGAGGATCTATTGACGGAACCCGTTTGACAGCTGGAACCTGGAGCTGGACAGTGAAGGAGCCGTTAAGAAAATTGTAAACTAAAGTAAAAAATTCTTTATTGCACAATAAATATCTATAATAAAATATTGTACATAAGCGAGCTTAATGCCTTCAAGGTATTCTCTAACAGCTAACCTTTGGGAGAACGACAAAAGATATTGTGGGATGCAGAGTTAAAAGGAAAAATGTATAATAACTAATAATAGCAATAAATATATACTTAAATATACACATTATAAATACACACACATAATACATAAAAATTAAAAGGGCTCTAGCCACCATCGAGGTTCCAGCTCTTCTAGAGCCTGTTGGGGTTATACGAGACGATGGCAAGAGACCCGATGGTATGACGTTGGTCCCCTGGGAACGGGGACGTGCTCTGGTGTGGGACGCCACGTGCATCGACACCCTCGCCGCGTCGCATCTCAGGGGGACAGCGCATAAAGCGGGAGCCGCGGCGGAAAATGCGGAGTCCAGCAAGCGGCGCAAATATGTAAGTATATTAAAAGATTACATATTTATGCCGTTTGCTGTAGACACTCCGGGCCCATGGAGCCCAAGTGCAAAAAAGTTTTTAAAAGACATAACACCGCGTCTTGTTGTCTCCTCCGGTGACAAGAGTCCTGGCTCTTTCTTCGCCTAAAGAATCAGTATTGCAATTCAGCGGGGAAATGCAGCCAGCGTTCTTGCCACCATTCCACGCGGACGGGACTTATATCCCTAAAGCGTCTTAGCTTTTAAATAAATAATACTGCGGATATTTGTAAATAAATGTTTTTTAATAAAATAATAACATAACTTTAACAAAGAATCCTAATATCATTAATTGTCAAAACCAATTTGACACCCGTCATAATTTTTGAATTTTGAAGTTTTATTTTCTTTTGCGTAGCTATCGCTACACTACTCCCCTTCCAGTCTTTGAGGTGGTCTTATCACTCTACCAGACCTGGTCCGTGTATAAGGTACAACTGGTACAAGTGAAGAAGGACGAAAAACTCTAGAACTAGTGGGATGACGTAAAGATGAAGAAGGATTAACATCTGTGAAATCCTCACCAATGTTTATAAAAGCAGGTTTAAGGCGATCTACAGATATTGCTTTATCTTTACCGTTAACTTTTATTATAAATATTTTATTATTTTTCCTTTCAACTATAGGAAAAGGACCATTATAGGGTTGTTGTAATGCTGCACCAACTCCATCAAAACGAATAAAAACATGTGTACACTTATCTAACTCTTTATAAACAAAGGTATGCCTAGCGCCATGATGAGACGTTTGTACAGGACGAAGTTGTTGCATGTGCCGTCTTAAATGTTCAATAAAAGAAGTTGGATCCACTTCTAAATCAGAGGATTGGAAAAAATCTCCAGGCAGTTGTAAAGGGGAACCATAAACTAATTCAGCAGGTGTAGCCCCTACATCTTCACCTAAGGAAGATCGTAGACCCAGTAGGACAGTTGGCAAAATATCAACCCAATGGGAGGTTGAATGGCATTTAATAGCAGCTTTTAAAGCCCTATGCCAACGTTCAATTAATCCATTTGAACATGGATGGTAAGGTGTAGTCCTTATATGTTCACAACCTAATAAATTACACAAAGCTCTAAATAGTGAAGATTCAAATTGTCGGCCCTGATCCGTTGTGATTTTAGAAGGTACACCAAATCTAGCTATCCAATTTTCGTACAAAGCTCGAGCAACTGTTTCAGCCGTAATATCAGCAATAGGAATGGCTTCAGGCCATCTTGTGAAACGGTCAATACAAGTTAAACAGTAGGAGTAACCACGAGAAGCAGGCAAAGGACCAACAATATCGATGTTGATGTGACTAAATCTTTGATCAGGAATTTGAATTTTTTCAATTTTACTTTTGATATCAATCCTATTAATTGAAGTGCATGTATTATTTTGCGGTACCTCGTTAATTTTATCTGCCATAATAGCAAGAGTTGCCAAACTCTCTTGACTATTTACAAGAACTGCTTGAGTCTGAGATGGAAGACGTTGTAGCCATAATGCTTATAATAAATCTTCAATCGTTAATCCCGCAGACAATTGGCGAATATCTCTTAATAATTCCGAAGGCTTCTGATCATTTAACTCGGAGTGAAATAAGAGTTTATTAAGTTTGATTGTATGAGAATCGGTAAATTCACTTATTAAGCGTTCTTTAAGACAGTTATAAAGATCCACTGCAGGAGGAGAATCAATAATATCACTAACCTTATGTAATATATCTGTCTCCAATGTAGCTACTAAATAATGGTATTTAGTTATATCTCGAACAATGCCAGCTAAGATGAACTGCGACTCAATTTGCCGGAACCACATTTTCACATCTTTTTTCCAAAATACCGGAAGTTTTATTGACATTTTGTTTAAATTTCCTTCCGATTGTAACGGAATATTGTTTTCATTATTCATGTTTCGGGGTCACCAATAAAGCGTCTTAGCTTTTAAATAAATAATACTGCGGATATTTGTAAATAAATGTTTTTTAATAAAATAATAACATAACTTTAACAAAGAATCCTAATATCATTAATTGTCAAAACCAATTTGACACCCGTCATAATTTTTGAATTTTGAAGTTTTATTTTCTTTTGCGTAGCTATCGCTACATCCCTATCCTTAGTATTAATATTAATTTTATTTTATATTTTGTAAATATTTTTTTCGAATAAATGCTGTAATTATACATACATAAATATGAATATACTTATATACAAAACTTACATAAATAACAATCCATGTAAAGTTTAGAAATTATATCTCATTTTGCTTTTTAAGAAAGTTAGAAGTTAGTCTTATATACTGGTGGTAAGTCTTCGATTCTGAAAGGTTTTCATAAGAAAAGTCGAACTTACCATTTGAGCCACAAATAAGATTGCGTTCACGGCTAGAGCACTCATTTGCGGAGGTTGTAGTCCCAACAATCGTACGAGATGACGCAACGGATCCGCTGAATGGCTCTGCTCCTCATTGTGTTCATTGTTTGTCTCGAAGTACCTATCTTTCTCTTCGTCGACGTGAGTGTTGTGTGGACGACGCACTGGTTCACGGTTTTGGAAAGCTTGAACTACAAATTCTGCCACTTTTAACGCTACAGATTCAGATCCTGTAAGATAAGTGAAAAAGTACTTAAAATTTATTTTAAAATTTAATCCCGGTTTTGCATCCCTCTCGCACGCATTAACATATTCAATGATTTCTCAACTTTTGAGAAATTTACAGCCAGTTGCAGAAAGGCTGATTATCTTTTGACATGTTTAACGTATGCTTATTACGCACGTTATTGGCTGAAATAACCAAAGTGACAAGCTAACTACCAATCACGTGGCGTATATAAAAATATTGATCTTAGATCATTATAATCTTTTCTGCAACTGGCCGGTAGTCTATTAACTTACTAGGAAATTAAATTACGACATTTTAGTCATATTTTAAAGATTCATCTTTACGGGGGGCTGCTGATTTGTTTTATGTCTCTACTAACTATCTACTTTCGCCGGTAAAACTTAAGAAAAAAATCTTTTTGCACGTTCTAAACCGTTTTGCTGTAGGCCCTCGAAGGCTATTTTTAAAATAGCTAATGTATAATTGCAACTTGTGGGAGACTTAATGCTTCACGGAGTATGGGAACCAGCGAGGAAAGCGTCTTTTGATGTTCGCATTGTTAATGCTGACGCAACCTCGTACGGAACCCGTACCTGGGGAAGCATCTCCCAAACCCATTCACACGAGAAACACCGTAAATACGACAGGGCAGCAGAAGATCTCAGAGCTTCATTTACGCCGTTGGTTATCTCGTGTGATGGCTCATTAGGTGCTGAGTACGCGGCTTTTGTCAAAAAGACCGCTTCACGGCTTTCTGAAAAATGGCAGAAGCCATTCTCACAAGTTGCGGGCTGGCTAAAAATTAAAATACAAATTTCTGTAATAAGGGCTATAAGCTTAAGGATCAGAGGAACAAGAAAGCGAGTGAGATGGATAGAATGTGAGGATGGAGCAGATATGTTTGAAGGAACGAATGAATAATTAAATGTGAATGAATGTTAGATGATTTTATATATTTAGTTTTCTGTATTTTTTAGTTATTATTGTTATTTTGTTGAAATAAATTTATACATTTATTTGGAATGTACGTATAATACGCTAATGTATAATTAAATAATTTATTTTATAATAAACCTATTTTTATTTATGTAGATATATTTATTTGGCTAGGTGCTTATAAAGATCTGACCTGTATGGGAACGCATCCATTTAAGTTAACGAATGCCACTAAGGAAGGATTCAGCTGAAGTCCACCTATTGGTAAATCAATAAAGCATAAATAAAAAATAATAACCGGTACCTAATAACTAATAATTACCCAAAAAATCCTTAGCAAACTTCATTCCAGTTGATAATGTGTTAAGCAGTCCATCATTGACACTTTTAGTAGACTTTTCCGAAGCTACTGCATGTAAACATATTATTAACAACAACACGCGTGCTGCCATCTTGAGAATAAATCTTGTACTACGATGATTGCTAGAAAGGCGACAAAGAAGCAAACGCGGACGTTATGCTCCGCTACTTGAAATAATGCCTGCGCAGCCGCAAGAGAGCTCTCAGCATTAAATCAATTGTATTATTGTTATATACCGTGGCGAGTGTAGGGCAAATTCTCCTGATAGATGTTCTGGAAGGCCCATCTCAAACAGTGGAGGTCTAGGACTATAATGAATGAAATGGCCGACACATAGTCCCTTACGTCCTGTAAATATTTTCAGCTTGCCGCTCAGGTTGAAGGTCTGGGCCTATAAGATGTTGACATTGTATTTATATATACATATATCTATTTATTTATAATGTATGTTTATGTATGTATGTGTATTGTTTTTTTATATTGTGTATGTATATGTATATTTAAGTGCTATAAATGCGTAATTATCTTTAATTACTAATTTAAGCAATTTTAATATTTTTCTTCATCCTGCCTATCACCTTACATGATCCCCAAGGCTGGTGAAGAATGCCTTATGGCGTTATAGCTCGCCTATGTACTAGGTTTTTTAAGTGCATTAAAGTATTTAAATAAATAAATGTTCATCCATTCTCGCTTTTTTATCTATGCTGCTTCACCTTATGGCCAAAACCAACAAGACAAGATCCGAAGTCAGCTCAACATATCGATTCAACTCAATTACAAAATACTCAATTGTCCTCCCGAGCGCCATGGTTCGAGCTTACTTTCGCAATAGCTCAAGATCTGGAGATGTCTACTATTGAGGAGTTTGTCGTCCGCCTGACTAGACATATGTTCTATCGGGCAAAGAACGAACACTTCAAGCTCCTCCAGAATAATCAGGACGAGAGTTGCGCTGTTATACCAGTAACGACGCCCAGTAAAAGTTTTCCACTATCTAGAATCATACCACCGCGATCATACGCACAGGTTAGAATATGCACCCACATACCGTAGTCACCATCCCTTCGCGTACGTATAAATTTGGGGACTCATACATCTGTCGTACGATAAAGATGTGGAATGCTCTCCCAGCCTCTGCGTTTCCACTTTCCTATAACTTGGAGTCCTTCAAGCGAAGTGTGAAAAAGCATCTAGTCAAGCCGGCATAGTGTTAGGGACTGATGGCAGTTATGAGTGTCTGACTTCAGTTGCTAACATTCATGGACCTTGCGCGCCACTTACCATCAGGTGGGCCCAAGGTCACACGTCATGCTAGTATAAAAAAATACAAAATAATGACGTTTCATAAATGCCTGTAATAGGTTTACGTGAATAAATATATTTTGACTTTTACTATGTGCCTGAACATGAAGGTTGGATGATTTTTATCAAATGTCATCTTGTAAGAAATCTTTAACAGTGCAAATAATGGCATGATCATAAAACCCGGTGACCTCGATGACTGTCATGCTCAGCGGACCAAAGTAATTGTCTCCCAACACAAGATCATCACACATCTTTCTGCCTTTCTCAAAACAGCTGTGTGTTGCAATCATTCTTTTAACATTTATATGTCTTAATCAAGTGTCTCTAACGTATTAAAACGAGACAGTGGACACGCTTACACATGATAACACTAGTCATACAATAACAGAACGATGTATTGCTAAAGCGGTGGCTGTTAAAAGAGATTATGAAGAAGGTCTTAATTTGGTGGTTATTTATTGTATTTATTAAAACATACAATGAAATCTAAGGAGCTGTTCCGTTGTAACTTGTTAACAATTATTGTAACCTTGATATATCTCAATCCAGCATCTTCAGATATATCACCAAATGACTTGGAGTACTTGAACGAGTTGCCATTGGACAAGCTACTAAGAATGAAGAATTCATTGCAAGAATTAGTCACGTTTAATAATACTACTAGTATTCCAGAGCCAACATATCTTCAGCGATTTGGAGCTCAAGCAATGGCTGTTAAAGGACCAGTAAAGAGGACGGATTATGAAGAAGGGCCCATAAAGAAAGGTGGCCATAGTAAAATCAGCAGCATTTTTTCAATGACAGTTTCAACTTTAGCGTTTCTAGCGTTTGGTGGTTATTTATTGTGTTTAATAGTACAAGCGATGAAGTCTAAGCCTGGTTTTGATTCTACAGTGACACAGCCTACGTTTTTTGTTAGTGCAGGTATTAAAAAAAAACCACAGCCTCAAATTGCTTCGTATGGCAGACGGAGACGGGACAATAGACATTTTGGCAGAAGCTTAAGCAATCTTAGCCCACCTCATGAGGAATTGTTCTCAGCGCTGTTGCAACTCTGCGAAGGTTATGTGAAGTGGAATGAGAAAAATGATTTGATTTAAGTTGAAGTGACATGTTTAATTTTATAAATTTGTTAATAGGGTGGTTGTCTATAGTAAAAATTATTAAAATTATTTTATATTGATTTTCGTTTTTGTTTTAATTAAATAAATTAGCGATGGGCCGAATACGAATACGAACTTCTGCTGAACATTGGGTACAGTTTTGTTAAGTTCGGTTAGACCGAATAATAACCAAACTTCGGCCCATCCCTAAAAATATTGAATAAATATTAAAAGTTAATTAAATATTAGGAAATGTTGTTTTTTATTAATTCACCTAAGGAGTCCAGCAAGCGGCGCAAGTATGTAAGTATATTAAAAGATTACATATTTGTGCCGTTTGCTGTAGAAACTCTGGGCCCATGGAGTCCAAGCGCAAAAAAGTTTTTAAAAGACATAACACCGTCTGTCTTGTTGTCTCCTCCGGTGACAAGAGGGCTGGCTCTTTCTTCGCCCAGATAATCAGTATTGCAATTCAGCGGGGAAATGCAGCCAGCGTTCTTGCCACCATTCCACGCGGACGGGACTTATATCCCTATCCTTAATATTAATTTTATTTTATATGTTGTAAAATTTTTTTCGAATAAATGTATATTCACCTATCTACACTTATATAATGACTTGGGGGTATTATATAAACTTGAAAAAAAAAATTGGAAATAAACAAATACATAAATATACATTCAATATATTTATATAGCCATCATTAGAAGAATAGTCATATAATTACTCACAGCTCAGTCATTTTTATATTCTGTTTTACCGATAATTGAGTTTGGTTAAACCGAATATAAAAGGAAATCCGTCGGAGAACCAAAGTTACCGATATAGCCTTCAAAATTAGTAAGCTGAAGTGGCAATGGGCTGGACATGTCTGTCGAAGAACCGATAAACGATGGAGTAGACGAGTTCTAGAGTGGAGACCACGTACGGGAAGACGCAGAGTGGGTCGACCCCCCGCTAGATGGACAAATGACCTGAGGAAGGTCGCTGGTGGGGGTTGGATGAGGGTGGCAGGAGATCGTGTGAAGTGGCGAGCCTTGGGGGAGGCCTATATCCAGCAGTGGAGAGACACAGGCTGGTGATAATGATGATGACGACACGAGTCTTTTTTCTAAATGAAAGAAAATCTAATATTAAATAAAATTGAAAATGGCGCGCGACATAACTGACAGCGCTCAGAGCGATCTACCTCGATATCGTGAGGTGTTGTAAATCTATGACAAATGTACGTAAGAAAAGTGTATTTCTCATTGGTACATGCCGGGGGGGTTTGAACTGACCTTTGTAGGATTTAAGGTACGCGTTCTTACAACCGAGCCACCACCGCGCCACAATTTTTTTTATTGCAAAATAAAAATACATTACAATTCAGTTTTTACATAGGTTAGGGCATAAAATAAAATTACACTATTCACGCCACTTTTATTTTATTTATTTATTTAAAAACTTTATTGCACAATGTACAAAAGGCGAAGCTTAATGCCGTTAGGCATTCTCTGACAGTCGACCTTGGGGACAAAGGAGATATCAAATAGAAATATGAGACGGTGCAAAAATAAGAGTTAAAAGAGACAGTTTTTGCTATAACTAATACTTAACCTAATATCAAATACATATACTACTTAATATACATCATATATAAACCTACATATACTCATATATACATAATACATACATACACATATAACTACATAATAATTAGAATAAACTAAAAACACACATTAAAATAGTATTATTTATTGGGACCTAATTAAATGTGTAAACACAAGCCTTCTAAAGGTGGCTCTATTCGGTGCTTGACGAATACTGACTGGAAGGCTGTTCCAAAGGGATGACGCTGCGACTACGAAAGACTTTGAGACAAAGTTAGAGTGATGGGAAGGGATAGAAAGGACGGAGTTTTGTGAAGATCGAAGAGTTCTGTTGTGAAAGGAGCTGAGGAATGAGAAGAATTGTTTTATTTTGTTTTGTTAAATGTTTATAGGAGTACAGGAAGCCAGATTGCTGGGATCGATAAGATAACGAAGTCTGAGCGTCTTCAAACTGTCAAATAATAACGCCAACACCTAATTATAGCTGCATCTTCACTTCAAAGATCTCATTGTAAACTTTTAACCACAGATCTAGGAATGAGACTAGATAGTTACGTAATTTTTTTTTTACTTTTTTTTCTGTTCACTTCTCCCGATGGATGATGCATGAGGTGATAGGGAAGCCAAAGGGTCAAATTCGAATTAATTTATTCATCGAAAGGGTTAGTAAATACAAAGTAAAAAAAAAACATAATTAAGGTAAGTAAAAGGTGTTAGTACCAACAATAAATCTCTGGTCTGCACACTAGGACATCCTGTCATGTGAGGACTAGCTTTAGTGGGGCAGATTTTTAACAAGAATTATTAAACAACAAAAACATGTTGGAAGTAAGAATACAAACCGGTTATTAAAAAAATAAAAAATAAAACAGGGTTGGTATGCTTGTGTTTTTATGCGTATGAGTGTGTGATGTGAGTATGTCTATGTGGTAAATATATAGGAATACGTATTTAAATTATTTATTTGTGATATTTCTTGAGTTTGGTACGCTGAAGACATCGACGAGCTTGCCACTTTTCATGATTGACCTATAGTAAAGTTGGCTACATGTGAATCCGCTTATTTATAAACGTGGTCTCTGACCACCCCGAAAGGAAAACGGTCGTGATGATACTTTTACATTGTTTACAAAAGTATTGTACAAGGGCCAGATTAATGCCGTAGGCATTTTCTAACAGCTAACCTTTGTGATGGCGATAAGAGAGCTACCTACCATAGTGCAGATAAAAAAAAACAACAACAATTCATAAATATAAATAAATACTTATATAATATATACTTATCAATAGTAACGTATTATACAGACATATATTAAATAATTACTATGTCTCATTTTAAGACGCTTGAATTTTTATCAGGTAATATCTCGCCATTGTTCTTTTAGGGGCGGTGGTGGTTCGGTTGTAAGAACGCGTTCCTTAAATCCTACAAAGGTCGGTTCAAACCCACCCGACATGTACCAATGAGAAATACACTTTTTTAACGTACATTTGTCATAGATTTACAACACCACCATTCCCGTGCCTCGGAGAGTACGTTAAGCCGTCGGTCCCGGTTCCACTAATACCAACTTGTGGAATCGTTAATAAATTCTCATTAAAAATTGTCATCATATCCTCGCCAAGCCGTCTGGCCAGCGTGGCGAGTGTAGGCCAAATTCTACAGATTTATGTTCTGCAAGGCCCATCTCCAGCAGTGGAGGTCTAGGACGCTGTGTTTTACGTGATGAAAAAAATACAATAAATAGACTTGTTGTGTAATTCCTAATTAATCTTTAATTAATGTAATGAAATGTTCTTCTGAATGTAGATATATATATTTATGGAGCTGCAATATAAAACTCAGTTTTGTGAATCGCCTCCCACTATGGAACCAAATTTAAAGACGTATTCAAAATGCTAGGTCTAGTCTAGTTCATAACTCTGTGCTCTTTTGTGTTTCAACTGCTACTTATTAGTTAAAGAAAACTGTATGTACTTCTCATTAGGGTTGGTGTTTCTTTGTATACAATGATAACCTGCAGGGTAACGATCTAGAGGGCTATTGTGTATCACAGCAATTTACTGTCGAAAATATTTGACAAAGTCAAAATATCTTTATTCATCATCATCAGCCTGTGTCTCTCCACTGCTGGATATAGGCCTCCCCCAAGACTCGCCACTGCACGCGGTCTTTTGCAACCCTCATCCAACCCCCACCAGCGACCCTCCTTAGGTCATCCGTCCATCTGGCGGAGAGTCGTCCCACTCTGCGTCGTCCCGTACGTGGTCTCCACTCCAGAACCCGTTTGCCGTTTGCCATCGGTCGTCGGTTCTGCGGCAGATGTGTCCGGCCCATTGCCACTTCAGCTTGCTAATTTTGAATGCTATGTCAGTAACTTTGGTTCTCTGACGAATTTCAACGTTTCGAATTCTATCCATCAGAGTGTCGAATTCTGTCCAAGGTAGACGTATTCCTGCACAACTTCGAGAGTAGCATTTCCCACACAGATTGGCCTCGGCTTGACATGGTTATTGAACATAACCTTAGTCTTATCCAGGTTCATTCCGAGGCCAACCTGCTGAGAAGCCACGTTTAAGCCGTTTAACATTCTGCTAAGATCCTTGAGCGAGCTGGCCATGATGACTATGTCATCCGCGATTCGGAGGTGTGAGATGTATTCTCCATTGACATTTATGCCGCAGTATCTTTATTCACGTAAACTTATTAAGCTAGCTTTCCACGGTCCGTGATATCGCGGACGGACGCGGACCAGCTCGCACGACACTGTGGCGGTGCGATATATATTAGTTATTTAGGTACACTTACCTTAAACGACTTTTGTTGTATGCTGATATCCACCAGCGACGTGGTTTCTTTTTACTTTTACTCGATCGCATAATTTGGTAATTGTTCATTAATACCACAGCCGCAGCTGCAGCGACGATACGTTCTCTTTCACTTTGCATTTTGAAATGAAGCTATCAAAAGATCTACACAGAACGACACGCACCGTTGAAAGAGCCCTGTCTGGTGTGCTGTGATGATCCGCAGAATCACGCACCATGGGAACCCAGCGTTACAGGCATTTGTGACACGTCATAAATTTAAATATTTTGAATGATTCTACTCCTGCTACTTGAAGATGAAGCAGCAAAGAGGTTAAAAGAGTAATCTGTTAGTAGAAGACCAGCAGCTTAATACTTTGTAGGGTTTTAAATAATAACTTATGGCCATGGCAACTGACAGTTAGGTACAATCTATCTTGCGCCATGTATCGTGATCAAAATATGAAATCATTAATAGTAAATTTTGAATAAATACCGTGACAGAAGAAAGAAAATTGAAGCAAAGTGTAACGTACCACATAGACGACGTTTGATATTGTTATAGTTTCTTTATATATATATATCATTATTAAATTATATAGTATTATATATATCCTAGGTATAATATATAATTAGAATTATTTATTTATATCACATTAATTAAATTAAGGAGCGGTGGTGGCACGGTTGTAAGAACGCTTTCCTTAACATCCTAAAGAGGTGGGTTCGAACCTCGGCATGTACCAATAAGAAATACACTTTTAGTACGTACATTTATCATAAATTTGCAACTCCACCGTTCCCGTGCCTCGTTAGGCCGTCGGTCCCGGTTCCACTAATACCAACTAAATCGTAAATAAATTGTCATTCAAAATTGACATTGAACCAAATTCTTTAGATATATGTTCTGAAATTCCCATCTCCATCAGTAAAGGTCTAGGAGGCTGTCTTCTACGTGATGAAAAAAATACAATAAATACTTGTTGTGTAAGTCCTACGAAATTCGGGAGAAATTCTGTCGATCACCGATGGGATACGTTATAGTCCCTCTGGTTTGGCTTTGTTTATATGAGCTGGTAATGAGGCGAGCTGTACTCGATCTGTCAACACTCTTGCTCTACCACAATTTTATCGATTACGGCTCGCTTTCACGAACGTGGACTAATCTCAGTTTAACTCTCTGGTAACTTTGTAACCGTTATTTTTATAAGTTAATACTTATTTATCTATTAAAAGTGTAAATATCAAATCTATTTACACGGCTTTAACTTTCTTATATAAAATATTCTAGTTCATGGGTCCTTACATATCCATACATATATACAAAATTAAATTAAATAATTAGTGTCCTACCCTATACAAGACATTTTTGCAAGAAGCTCCTTAGAAACTACCTTGGTATCTTGGATTATACCCAGACAGAAAAAAACATAGAAATAGATAAATAAATGTAAGATAAACATTAATATAATACACATTATATTATATATATACTTTATTATAATGTCATCTTTAAAATAAAGTCAAAATTCAATAAAAACACGTATTAAAATGTTCTGAGGGTAGGTATTACGTTAATTGGAATACATTTTATTTTTGTAAGTAACGGTGTAATCTATTAGTTTTTATTTTTTTACGTATACCGATCTTTCATTTGTTTAAATAGACTATATAGAGTGTTGTTTTTCTTATTAAATAGAAGAAGACAAATTTCTGAGAAATTCATCAATGGTCCATCGTGTGTGGGAAATAGAAACACCATTAGTGGTGTCTCGAGCTTGCGACCGACTATAGGCTGTTTTTTTTACAAAGATTGCCTCCGTATTTTTTAAATCAACGCTAGAATGAATTAATGATTTTACACATTAACATAAATCTATTCAACCCTTAGTACATTTAGGGTCCCGAAGCGCGAAGGTTTGAAGCTGACTGCAATTAATCTAATTTTGTACTTTGTGCAATAAAGATTTAAATATATTATAAATAAATAAAGGCCTAAGAACTATTAAATATACGCATTTATTTAATCATCATCATCATCATCAGCCTGTGTCTCTCCACTGCTGGATATAGGCCTCCCCCAAGGCTCGCCACTGCACGCGGTCTTTTGCAATCCTCATCCAACCCCCACCTCAGGTCATCCGTCCATCTGGCGGGGGGTCGTCCCACTCTGCGTCGTCCCGTACGTGGTCTCCACTCCAGAACCCGTTTGCCCCATCGGTCGTCGGTTCTGCGGCAGATGTGTCCGGCCCATTGCCACTTCAGCTTGCTAATTTTGAATGCTATGTCAGTAACTTTGGTTCTCTGACGAATTTCAACGTTTCGAATTCTATCCATCAGAGAAATACCAAGCATAGCTCTCTCCATAGCTCGCTGAGCGACCTTGAATTTGTGAACCAGACCCACTGTCAGTGTCCACGTCTCTGCTCCGTACGACATTACGGGGAGGACGCACTGGTTGAAGACTTTTGTCTTCAAACACTGTGGTATGGACGATGAGAAGATTTGTCGAAGTTTCCCGAATGCCGCCCATCCTAGCTGAATGCGTCTGTCGGCTTCTTTGCTGAAGTTTATTTAATATATTTATGTAAGGATGTAAATGGGCATAGGAAATTAAACTAAAGAGAAAATTATAAAGAATTACTTGTTATTCATTGAAACATAAAAAGATGAGTGACAACCTCTTGACACTACGTTTTTATCTTTTACACTTCCCCTTACTCGAGCATGTATAAGAATAAAAACAGAAATGGTCGAGTAAAGTAAAGCAATCAAAGAAATATAAATAACGAACAAAATAATAACAGGGAAAAACTAAAAGACACACAAAGTTAATTAATACTAAACAACAATTAATAAATAAATGTACAAGTAAAATTAACATTAATGTAAACCTAAATCTGTAACAAATTTTTTATGTTTACATTTTGGAAGTGCCTTGGTAAATAGATCGGCTACAAGTTCAGCAGAAGGCTTGTACACTATTTTAACCTGTTCGTTCGCCACCGATTCCCTAATAAAATGATGACAAACATCAATGTGTTTAGTTCGTCTAAACGCTTGATCGCTGACCATTCTATGTGTGCTCTGATTGTCGTTGTAAATAACAATTGGAGCTTGTAATTCTATCCCGACTAATTCGTTCCAAAAATTACGAATAAATTTGGCTTCTTTTACCGCACTACCCAAACTATAATATTCCGCCTCAGTACTTGAGCACGCTACAGTTTGTTGTTTTCGTGCTTCCCAATTTATAAGAGAATTGCCAAATTTAGTAACAAGACCTGAATATGATCTCCGATCTATGACGTCGCCAGCCCAGTCGGCATCAGAAAAAATCTCAATGATTGAGTTTCCTCTTTTAAAATTAAGACCATAATCAGCTGTATGAGATAGATATCTTAATACTCGCTTTGCAGCAGTCCAGTGAGTTTTGTCATAACACGAATTGTATTGACTCAACTTACTGCAGGCGTATGAAATATCTGGTCTAGTACAGACAGCAAGATACATTATACTACCTATCAACTCACGGTAAGGATAGTTTGTGTCACATTGAGATGCTTTCTCTAAGTTAAAGTTAACTTCCATTGGAGTTGATATTTTATAACATTCAGACATGCCAAACTTATTTAAAACATTTTTAATATATTCCCCTTGCGATAATTTAAGGGTACCTTGAGATCTGTCTCTTTCTACCTTTAAACCAAGAGCATATTTGACAGGACCTAAGATTTTAATATTAAAGTTAGTTTGTAAAATGTTATAAAGTTTATTTTTAACAGTTAAATCACTAGAAAAAATAAATAAATCATCTACGTATAAAGCTATAAAAATTTTGGTTACACCTCTACCTTTAACGTAAACACATTTTTCGGAAATTAATGACGTAAAGCCGTCGTTAATAAGAACATTGTGAATTTTCTCATTCCAAGCTCTAGGTGCCTGTTTAAGACCATACAAACTCTTTTGGAGAAGACATACCTTACTTTTAGAATTAACTTCAAAACCAGTAGGTTGTTCCATGTAAATAGTTTCATACAAATCTCCATTCAGAAATGCAGTACTTACATCAACATGGTCTATATCCATATCGTATTCTACACCAAGTGCAAATAACATACGAAGAGTTGAATGTCTTACAACTGGCGCAAATGTTTCCTCGTAATCGACTCCATATCGCTGAGTGAAACCTTTTGCAACTAAACGCGCTTTAAACTTGTCTAAATTACCGTCGCCATCTAACTTTTGTTTGAAGACCCATTTACACTTTACAATGTTAGTGCTTTTCGGCCTATCCACTAATCTCCATACTTTGTGTGACATAAGCGATTTATATTCATCTCTCATGGCATCAATCCACTCATCTTTGTGTACAGAATCAATTGCTTCCTTAAATGTCTGGGGTTCATCGTTCGCGAACATACTAAAATTAAAGAAATTAAATTCATAATCTTTGTGCCAAAACGGTAAACGTCTTTCTCTAATGGGCCTCTCGTTAACTGTTTGTGGTAAATCAGCACTAACCTCATTATCGTCATTACCAGAAATAGAAGGAACATAGGAACTATCGTTATCTATATCAGAAATACTGTCACTGTCGGGCCTCTCATTCTCAACTTCCGGAACATTCACACCGTCTTCATGACTAGTATCGTTTTGAACACATTCATTATCACGATCATCTGATATAGTAACATGTTCATTATTTTGTACACCATTAATGACATCAACAATAGTTGTGTCATTACTAACTGGATTGTCACAAGCATTATTTTCGTTAGAAGAAGAAACACCTTTAACATCTTCTAAGAAATGTACAGATCTAGCAGAAATAACAGAACCATTTGACGGATCTGCCAATCTGTAACCTTTTGTATGGTCACAGTATCCTATCATGATATAGGGTTTGGATTTAGGATCCAATTTTTTAAGTTTTTGTGTAGGTGTCAAAGCGTAAGCTCGACAACCGAAAACACGAAGATGACTTAAGTCAACTTTTAAGCCCGTCCAAAGTTCTTGGGGAGTAGCCCCCTTAATTGCGACAGACGGTCTAGCATTTTTAATGTAAACTGCAGTATTGACAGCTTCCGCCCAATATTTAACATTTAGACCTGAATCCCTAAGCATAGATCTTGCAATTTCCATTAATGTACGGTTTAACCTTTCGGCAACACCATTTTGCTGTGGTGTATATGGCACAGTAGTTTGATGTATAATACCGCACTGTGTAAAATAATTATCAAAACTTTTATTACAATACTCTGTGCCATTATCGGTACGTACACGTTTAATTGTAAGACCAGTTTGGTTCTCGACTAAAGTTTTGAACTGAATAAAAATATCTAAAACGCTCTTTTGATCTTTACGACGTAAAAAATATACAAAAGATTTACGTGTAAAGTCGTCTGTAAATGTTATAAAATATCTTAACCCATTCCAACTACACTCTGGCATAGGCCCACATAAATCAGAATGTATTAATTCCAATTTAGTAGTGGCTCTATTGGCTTGTCCTTTCGGAAATGGAATATTCGTTTGCTTCCCCTCAATGCAAGGAATGCAAGAAGATAATGTTCCATTTTCAAATTGAACACCAGTGGCTAAGGAATCACGTAACATTAACATACCTTTAAGACTTAGATGACCTAGGCGGCGATGCCATAGATCCAAAGAATCCGTTTTAGAATTTAAATTTACTATATCAATAGATGTCAAACCAGATACCTCTGCTTTTTGGTCCAGCTCATATACGCCATTATTCAAAGTAGCTGTAAATTTACAAGAACCAGTTATATTTATATCCGACCTCTCATACGCGCAACACATAGAATTGTCAAAAATCAAAATATAACCTTTTTGAGTCATCTTACTGACAGATAATAAGTTGGTAGCAATGTTAGGGACGTGCAAAACATCTTTGATGATTGCTGGACGATCGTTGCTGAGTGAGACATTAATATCACCTATACCTTCACTGTAAACTTTAGCATTGTTAGCAATAGTAATTTCATGACGTCTATTATTAGAATAATTGATAAAAACGTTACGTTTATTAGTCATATGACTAGTGCAGCCTGAATCAATTAGCCATTTGTCGTTAGAAATAAAATTACTAACCAAAGCATTGTGGGTAGACGACATTGATGTCTGCCCATCATTATTAGGTACTACAGTGGGAACAGAACCTGATTTATGTAAATCCGGCATAAAAGACCTAGAAAAAGAATTTTTCTTCACTTTCCGAAAACAGTCCGAAACCAAGTGACCCTGCTTCTTACAGCGTTGACACACAGGCACATCTTTGTTTTTAACGGATAAGGTACAGTCCTTGCCATCAGTCCTATCCTTTTTAAATTCGCTCTGTATAAGGCGATTTTTCACAAAATCCGAAGTTAGTTTGATTTGAGTAGCCTCTATGGCCATTACCAAGGGATCGTACTCTTCAGGTAGCCCTACTAACATCTGCTCAGCCAATTCTTCGTCATCTATCTGACAACCAATATCTGTCAACTCTTGAGTTGTAGAAATTATTGCTCCGATGTAGTGATCAATTGAAGAATAGTCAACGAACTTGATTTGTGATAACTTCCTTTTTAATTGTAATCGTCTGCTAACGCCAGCATTCTCATATGCACGCTGCAGATTAGTCCACGCTTCGGCGGCAGTTTTGGCGTTTCGCACATGAGGATAACATACGGGTTTGACAGTTAGGCAAATTTTTGCGTAAGCCTTTTGATCCATCATATAATTAGGAGTTTCAATATTGCCAATGGCATAGTCCCATAGTCCATGGTCAATGAGCAATAGCTTTATTTGGAATTTCCAATTTGTATAATTTGACATACCCTCAAGTTTTTCAATATTTACATTGGATCCGCTGCTGACAATATATTGCGTTGGGTTAGGCACCTGCGGAGTCGCGGCTGAAGACATCTCGTCGCGGTCGGACATCCTTCGGATACTTTCAACAAATATTGAAGAACAACACCAATAAATATATCTAAAAACTTGTATTTACAGTTTTTACTAGCCCATAACCGATGTAAGGATGTAAATGGGCATAGGAAATTAAACTAAAGAGAAAATTATAAAGAATTACTTGTTATTCATTGAAACATAAAAAGATGAGTGACAACCTCTTGACACTACGTTTTTATCTTTTACAATTTATTTATTTAAAACTTTGTTGCACTAAATATTAATTAAAAAATTAAATAGATTGAAAATATAGGTGTACAGAATATTTATAATTATGTTAAATATTCATTAATAAAATTACATACGAATACATATACTGTATGTATAAATACGCAAGTTATCTACTTCTTTCAGAACATTCCGAGTTATGTTATTTTGTTTATAAATATTTAATAATAAAATTAGTCAACCAATAAATATAAAAAATATTAGACAAATACAAAGTATATCTGGATATAAATAGTGCCTGGATATCTGTGTCATCTTTAAACCTCAATTAACCTGCATTGAAACTACCGACCCGTATAACCGCCACTCGAGTCGACCACCGGGGATTAATCGCTGCACATGTTTGCTCCCGAAAATCTAAACAAAACATGCGCTTAATTATCATAGGTTTATCTAGGTTTTAGTTTTGGAAACGTTTTGCAGCGATGAATCCTCTTTCTTCAATCTTTTGCGAGGCTCCAGCCCCCAACAGCGACATTTTTTGGGTCATCCGTCTATCCGGCGCGGGCCCTTTCATAATTCATTTTTTCATAATAATTAATTTATTTCTTATAAACAATAAGTTTTACATTTCTGTGATGTTTTACAGTGTAGTTAGTATTAAGTATTAGGTAACAAGACAACCGTCTATCAATACGGTACAATAGTATAATGATAATTATGTTATAGACTGCCTCCGGGTCTAGCGGTTAAGTCCGTGGATTTAGACTCGGAGGTACCGGGTTCGATTCCTGGTCAGGACACAAAAATATTTGTGATATTTTTCGAGTTTGGTACGCTAGAGACATCGACGAGTTTGCCACTTGTCATGATTGGCCTGTAGTAAAGTTGGCTAAATGTGAATCCGCTTCTTTATAAGCGTGGTTTCTGACCACCCCAGAAGGGAAACGGTCGTGATGATGCTTTATAATTATGTTAATCTATGTACATTTTTAAATACTAACTGACATATATTTTTTTTAAATTATTATTATTTTTTACTTAAGGCTTGTTTATTCGAAGGAATTAAGGTACAATTGAATTTTTAAAAAATATATTAATAAACTAAAAACTTACATTTTAAAACATAAATGACTATTAATAAAAATAAACCTAATTTGTTGAAGATTGGATTAGCAACTCTTTGGACAATTTCTTTATAATAAATTTAAGTATTTAAATATGTGACAGGGAAAGATTTCTTCTGTCTGTCAGTCACAATTATGACTCACTTTGAATACGGCGGTGCTGGCAGACGGAGAGGTCTTTCCCTAATATCATATAAGTAGTCTTAAGTCTTTATTAAAATTATTTAGGCGTGGCAAAGCCTTAACAGTATTTACCTGCTCTAACACGATCAGTTCTGGATTAGCGAAGCGCCTCTCCAGCACACTGAGGACCTCCTCAGTACTTTCACCATTCATCAAAAGAGATGAAACTGCTTCCAGGGCCTCACCTTTCAGCATTGTTTTTAAACGAGTGATGATCTCCAAGTCACTGTACCTGTGCATCTCGCTTGTTTCCATAAATGTAGCCTTAAAAATAAGCCATTCACTGCTTTTTCCTGAAAAGTATAAATCACATTTTAATTGCGGTCGTTGAACCGGAACTGGACGCGAAGCTAAGTTGGCAATAGCTTCAGCCAACTTATCGAAATCCGACAGCCCGCCGTCTAACTTAGAAGTGACTGTAATGTTTTGTTGTCTTGGCTTATTCTCCGAGACAACATTGCCGTCAATATGACGGGAACTGGTTGGTAAGTGTCCTGAATCAACCTCAGGCACACCACCGCCGCCAAGAAGACGGGAACAGTTTGGTAGGTATCCTGAACTAATATCAGGGATACCACCGCCGCCAAGAAGACGGGAACTGGTTGGTAAGTGCCCCGAATTAACCTCAGGGACACCACCGCCGCCAAGAAGACGGGAACTGGTTGGTAGGTATCCTGAATTATTATCAGGGATACCACCGACGCCAATATGACGGGAACTGGTTGGTAGGTATCCTGAATTAATATCAGGGATACCACCGCCGCCAATATGACGGGAACTGGTTGGTAGGTATCCTGAATTAATATCAGGGATACCACCGCCGCCAAGAAGACGGGAACTGGATGGACGTTCAACATAATTATATAAAAACTAAATACACGCTTCTTGTGTGAACCTGCAAACGCAAATTGTAACCATTTTGTTAATAATTATGTTCAGTAATGTATGGTTTACCTAATAAAATAAATACTTAAAGCTATTAAAGTGCTATTAAAGCCAAGGATATTGTAAGTGTTGTGTGTCGTGATTTCTGAAAACTTATAAAGTGATAAGTGGGTAGGTTTACATCTACCGCCCAGTATGTACGAGACTACACCGCATAGCTCCAGTCGATCCGTGACCACGGCCAATGCAACTTGGCTGAAACGCCGGGAGAAATATGTATCTAAGGTAAATCGCGTAAAGACCCGTTAAAATTATAAATAACTATTATGAATGTTTAAAAAGTATGTGAAGACCATTATTTTAAATATAGGATTCACTTAAAAGATATATAAATATCACTCATATATATAGAAAAAAAAAAAGAAAAAAAGTTTATTTGTCACAAAAAAAACACAAGCAGTAAAAAATAATAATGATAATACAACAAGATAGTGTGGTGACAAATAGGGAATCAGCTGAGCAATAAGCTGCAACACTCGGTCACAGCGCTGATTTTCAGCTGATCCCTCATAATTTTGACATTAACATTGTATTCCAATAAATTGACAAGAACAATATTAAATATAAACTATATACAAATAAATATTGTAAAAAAAATATCTATTGACATAAGCATATTACATATATATATATATATATATATATATATATGTGTGGATGCTGGACAATTGAATTGAATCGAATATACAATATAATATATATATAATATAATTGAATCGATAATTCAATTGTATTATATATATATATTTCAATTCAATTATATATATATATATATATAATACAATTGAATTATCGATTATATATATATAATCGATAATTCAATTGTCCAGCTCTAGGCATGATGCATCCATATCTGTCTTAGAGCTCATGTTTTACTTACAAACCATAGGTAAATCAAACCTGGTACCTTCGCCTGTGAAATTGATGTTAACAATATTGACGTCAAATTGATGCACTTAGCAGACCTTTAATGTAATGGCCCGACAAATTATCATTGCATTTTATTATAATGAGGTCGGGACCAGATAGCGGTTTTAGACAGATATAAGGACCAGTCCAAAAATGATTATTCATCACAGCTAGTACACAGACTTAACGGCTCCACCACTAGAAGCGTATTAATGTTATTTACGACTATTTTATTTTGGAAATAAACAGTCACACAAAGTCAATATACATGAAATAAATTAAACCAAAACTAGACCTAGAGTTCCAATAATTAACAATTATGTTAAACATCCACTCCACCAAACCATTAGTAAAATAATAAAGGATGGAAGATATACGAAAGCTCTGTAAATATAATAAATTATGTAAAGTATTGGTAATTGTTATCACGACCGTTTTCCCTTTCGGGGTGGTCAGAAACCACGCTTATAAAGAAGCGGATTCACATTTAGCCAACTTTACTATAGGCCATTCATAACAAGTGGCAAGCTCGTCGATGTCTCCAGCGTGCCAAACTCGAGAAATATTACAAATAAATTAAATATTAATTTAACAGGAAGGCTGGCAATTATTTCTGCCAACGTATTAGCTTAGCTATACAGAGGGGAAATGTTGCCAGTCTTCTTGGGACTATCACTGAAGGGTCGTCTCTAGAGGACATTTTTGACTTATAGTTTATGTTTTATTAGGTTTAGTTTATTTTTATTTTAATTTTTACTTTTAAGTATTTAGTTTTAATTTATATTGTAATTATTACCTATACTTATAATATTTCCGATAAAAAAAAAAAAGTATTTATTTATATTAATAAATGAATCTATGACAAATGTCCGTAAGAAAAGTGTATTTCTCAGATATACATGTCAGAGTGAGAACCCACCTTTTTAGGATGTTAAGGAAAGCGTTCACCATCGCTCTTACAATTATTATTTTCGCAATTCGCAAATGTCTGTAATAGGTTTACGTGAATAAAGTTATTTTGACTTTATTCACGTAAGGCCGGGTCCAACCGTAGAAAATTTATACGTCTGTGGCCAGGAACAAGACAGAATCGCATCGGGGAGGTCGTAGGCCAAAGGTTTATGGCGACAATCTCTTAAAAGAAATTGAATTCGCTAAAGTGGATTCCAGCCGCTCGTAAATAACCGATTAGGTTATAATGTGAGTGTAGGGCCTACGTACACTTTTATAATGCCCTATCTACACCGCGGTGGTAAGAATGCTTACCTTAAAATCCTACATGAGTCGGTTTAAACCCCCGGGAACCAATGAGAAATACACTTTTCTTACGTACATTTGTTATATTTACAACACCACCGTTTCTGTGCTTCGGAGGACACGTTAAGCCGTTGGTCCCGGTTCCACTAATGCCAACTTGTAGAATCGTTAATAAAATGTCATTAAAAAAATATATCAGACCCTCACCAACCCGTCTAGGCAGGGCGTGGCGAGTGTAGGCCAAATTCTCCAGACATGTTCTAGCGTGGTCTAGCGGTTAAGTCCGTGGATCTAGACTCAGAAGTACCGGGTTCGATTCCTGGTCGGGACACAAAAATATTTATTAATGTAAATAAATACATTTAATTAATATTTAATTCAATTTGCGATATTTCTCGAGTTTGGTACGCTAGAGACATCGACGAGCTTGCCACTTGTCATGATTGGCCTATAGTAAAGTTGGCTTAATGTGAATCCGCTTCTTTATAACCGTGGTTACCACCCCGAAAGGGAAACGGTCGTGATGATACTTTACTTTAATTCTGGAAGGCCTATCTCCAAAAATGGAAGTCTAGGACTCTTGAGTTCTAGAGGCTGTTGATGGTGAAGATGAAATGGAATGTCTGTATGTTTGTCTCGCCTTTACGTCTATATTAATGAACCGATTTTGATGTTTTGTTTTTGCGCATTTACAAACGGTTGTTTTTCATAAAACAGTTCGTTTATTTAGTAATAGTCTTTTATTGTTTTTTGTTTATAATTATTCGTTGGTACACTTTTATTATTATATACCTACTTGTCTAGTGGTTATTTAAACCAAGCAGCTGTAAAGGGGCGTGGTCTAAAAAATATAATTAAAGTCAATATATAAAATTTTTAATGTCATAAATATATTATTTATACATACCCTATTAAATCTACACATAGAGATCTAGTGTGCATCTACTAACTGTTTTTTTTGTTGTTTTTTTTTGGTTCTCTTCTCCCGAATGATGATGAATGAGATGATAGGGAAGGCAAAGGGTCTAGCCCATACAGCCAAGTCTGACGTAATATGTCTTTTTTTTTAATGAGGTAATGAGGTCATCATCAAATTCCAGATGCTGCAGAATTTGATGCTTTTCTTGGAGTCACTCGCGGCACCATAGCTCAAACACGTCAGGTAAAATATGGAAGTTGACAGCGCGGGAAAACCGCAAAAAATAAACTGCAACTTGAGCCCCATATTTAAAGTCCAATTTATTTATATTATTTTCCAATTTATTATTCACATTGTAGCACATTATTAAACAAAACAACACCACTTTTAACCAATAATATCCACAGCAAATTGATTTACAAAACAAAAACTTGCACTTGACATGTCCACGCAAAATAGCGCGAAGAATTCCGTTTTTTTGTTTGTGTTCTTTTCTTCCGACGGATGATGAATGTGGTGATGATGTGGAGGTGGTGTGATAGGGAAGGCAAAGGGTCTAGTCCATACAGCCAAGTGTGACGTAATATATCTTTCTTTTTTATCAAATTCCAGATGTTGCAGAATTTGATGCAGTCTTGGAGTCACTCGCGGCAATATAGCCCAAAATATAGGAGTTCACAGCGCGGGAAAACCGCAAAAAATTAATTGCTACTTCTGCCCCATATATAGAGTCAAATTTATTGTTTTCCATAATTATTCATATTGTATCACATTATTAAACTAAATAACACCACTTTAGACTAACAATATTCCTAGTAAACTGATTTACAAAACAAAAATCTTGGACTTGAAGTGTCCGTGTAAAATGGCCCGCGGAACTCACACTGCACGCGTCGCCATACAAATAGCATTGGGATTTAAGACCAACAATAATGTCGCCAAAATGTGAAGCTGGCCTTAGTATCTTTACAGTTTCTCATATGATTAGTTGCAAATCATATTGTGAAATTTGACCTCTTCACAAATATGTTACTGCTATATTCGTGTATGTTCTAGCCAGGACGCACATCTCGTAAAGATGTACGCAGCATTTGTACCCGTCACTGAATTCAATGTCCGACAGAATTAAACACTTTTAAGTATTTGCATTTTGTGTTATGTTAAATGGTTTCTTAGTTTTATAGAGACGTGGCACTTGTATATTTAAATGATGATTGAGTTATTTATTTCATATAATAATCCTATTGATTCTTGAGACCCGACGGCATGACCGTTGGACCGTGGAAACTTGGCAGGTTCCTGGTGTGGGATGCGATGTGTAGACACTTTAGCTCCCCATCACACATCTAGTGTTGCCCAAAGCAAGACCAACACATAGCCTTGGTCATGCATCAGAATAGGTGTTCTTGGTCTTACACTCCTTGTCTTGAGTAAGAGTCTCGCAAGACTCTTGCGCAGATATTTTTTTTTTTTTTTTTTTTAATATTTTTTTTTTTGTGTTTTTTTTTTTAATCCTGACAGAACTTTGAGATTTCTTAGACAACGAATAGGTCACTTCAATTTAGCACGATATTAAAAAATCTGATCGTATTTACGCAAATGAAAGATGAACAGGATATACGCGTTAAGTAACCGGTCCATCTTGTTAAGCAATATCTCTGAAAGATCGATGCTACACACATCACTATAGCCGAGGAGAGGAAGGAGAAGGCTTTGAACTAGGGTTATTTTACAGCACAAGGGCTCATAAAACCTTTATTAAGGAACTTCCAATAAATATCCCCAGTACGGGCCCACTATTAAATAACGAACTCACTATGTTGACAAATCCCATAATAAAATATAAGCATTTACAATAATATTAATTATTATTTACACGGGGCGAGGTGGGCGAGAGAGTGTTCGAAATGTATGGATAAGTCAAAAAAAAAACTCTAAATCATACAGTATTTGGTTGGGTAGGGAGAGGAGTGGAATAGTGGATGGTGGCGTCTTGTTGAGCAATAAAATACAAAAAGCCTATAGTCGGTCGCAAGCCCGAGACACCATTCTTCTCATCTCTTACCCAAACACGATGGACCTGGCATCCGCACGGTGATTCCATGGAATGCTTAGAAATTTGTCTTCAAATTGAACATCTGTGTCAGTGAAGTGTATACCTTAACGACAAATAAATATATTGCTTTCTTCCATCTTTCTTTCTTAATTAAAAACTGAAGAGAAAAAAATTTAATAATCAATAAACCAAACTGAGTAAAAACGAACAATTATTACAATTACAAGTAATAAAAAAATGAAACAAGTCCAAGGGTTCCGTCGTCAAAAAAGTTCGAGAACCGCTAACTACACTATTGAAATATTTTTATGATTGATACACACATAAAACAAATAATAAATTCTAATGCGGAACAGATCAAGCAGTGTCGCTATTATATTATATAGCTATATTAGTTTGTTATTTTATTTATGTATATATTTTTACTTTTATTACCCTATATATATATATATATATATCTTAATTTATGCATTTATATTGAACTAGCTGTTTACCCGCCTTTGCTCGTGTAAACGGGCGACACGAAATTGATTTCGTTGTACATTATTTTGATTTTGCTATCTCTCCTAATTTAATTTGCATGGTATTAATAAATAAAACAGGTTTATGAATATAATAAGTAGATATATTTAACAAAATACTTTACAACTTAAATCAAAACGCAAAAACCGACATAAAGTGGCAGCCGTCGTAATGACGTTCCCAAACCTCAACGAGTAGAGTTGTAGTCTCAAATCAATTGAATGACCATTATCGATGATTTCGATAACAGTATAAAGGAAAAGAATAATCTTCATGAAATGCCAACAAACTTATTTAAAATGATAAGGATTAATACCGTAAAAAGTAAAGCTATCCAACTACCTACCGTTTTTTATTATTGCCTATTTTAAGTATTAAATTGGATACATTTAAGAGACATACTCGTATACTATCGCGGACTTTTCTATAGACCTATATAAGATACACAATTCCACTATACATTATTTTCTTATATCTCAAAGGGTTTAAGCAGCGTCTTCGTAACCTTCCTCGAGAACCACTCTATCCATTGTTGAAAACAGTATGAAAATCGGTATAGTAGTTTTTGAGTTTATCGCGAACAGACAGACGCGGCGGAGGACTTTGTTTTATAATATGTAGTGATGATAGTGATTTATTTATTTATTTTATTTAAATAACTTTATTGCACAAAGTACAAAGGCGGACTTAATGCCCGAAGACATTCTCTGACAGCCAAACCTTAGGGACTAACATTATTATATCATACACCTTGTAATAACCGTAATGAGCCTCAACTGGGTCAACCAATGCATGAGCCCTGCTCCTTATTAGTGACTCAACTATACACCGCCCAGCAGAGATGTACTCGCACTATTTTTAGCATATTTTGTACCACTACATGTCTATGCAATCCGTGTAAATTTTGGTCAATAAATGATTTGAATTTGTATAAAACTATTGGATTGCTACGATTTTTTTATGCAGTGGACTGGATATGTCCATAAAGTAATAACGTTATAAGTGCGCTGGGGGTCGGGTAACCCCCGCGGCGCTTGCTTTATCGCTAGCTGCGCGCGCGCCGGACACCTCCCTGCTCGCGTGCTTTACGGCTACCTCCCCGGGCAATCATAATTCGTCTCTCTGCAGCGACTTACTGTCTAAATTAAAAACCTAGTATCTATAAATTAAAATGCTATGGAAGCAGAAATGTTAACTCTCTTCGAAAAAATGGAACGGATCAGCTGCATCAAGCTCGGACTGTCTACAAGTATAAATATAAATAAAACCAAACTATTTATAGTTGACCGGTCCAACACGCTGGAACTAACGGGAACATAAAACCTGGAAACAGTAGAGAGCTTTACATACCTGCGTTCTAGCGTCAGCAATATTGAATCATGCGAAGCTGAAAAGGTTTTCTCCATTATCCTATATGGTGCTAAGACATAGACTATAAACACAGCTGACCGAAAGTGCATCAACGTCTACGACGAAAACGTGTCGTTTTTAAAACAAATTAAAATATTGACTAGGCTATATCCATAACTCTGTAGGATGCCCTGGTTCTTCGGACACATTGCCAGAAAGGAAGGAGATAACCTTGTTACTGGCAAAGTGGAAGGAAAGAGGCCGAGAGGCCGAATCTCGGTGCGGTGCGTGGTCCGAACGAATCCGCTCCACTACCACACAAGCGTCCATGATGCTGTGCAAGCCGCAAAGATAAGAATGGGTGGCGCAGTATCATCAAGACGCACACCAATTCATGAGGTCAAGAACCTCAGTAATGAGAAAATACGACGCAAGGATGGGTATCTATAAATTTTCAACTCGCTAACGGGTCTGTCTGCCATGGCAGAAGAGTAGCAGTATTTGGACAAATTCTCAAAGAACCATGTTCGTTCGAAGATGGATGGATGGCTAGAACGCTGGCATAAAAAACTTAAAAAAAACATTTTACTGAAGAGTTTGTCTTACACTTGCCACGCTGTCCAGGCGAGGGTCTGTTGATTAACAATTCCAATAGTTGGTATTACTTAGTGAAACCGTTTCCGAGGTACGATTGTGTTGTAAATCTATGACAGATGTACATAAGAAAAGCGTATTTCTCATTAGTACATGCTGGGGGTTTGAACCGCGACTATTAACAACCAGGCCACGAATTCACGTTTTGAAAGAAAAAACTCCAATTACTAGGTTTTTAAATTAAACAGCTGAGAGGGACTATTTTAATTCTCATTGACAATCACCTGAATATATTTTTAGCGATCCATTTCTTCTTGCTTTAGTTAGCTATTCTTACAACTCATTTACAGGACGCAATGGACCTGTTAAAGTCAGATTTTGAATAGTCGACGAGTTCCAGAATGACCAAGTTGTTCCCCGGCCAATCATAATTCGTCTCCGCTATGCCGGCCAGGCGTCGCGGAACACTTTTATTGTGATTTACTAATGTACATTTATTTGCTTCTAATTTTCAACTCTACCTTTATTTGTGAGACAGTATTGACCGGGGTATTTTGATTGTAAGAACCTTTTCCTTCCAACCAAAATGACGCGGTTTATTTCCCGGAATGAATTCAAATTCAAATTCAAATCATTTATTTGTTTAGACACAGGTTAATATTATAAACAACAGATTTAGGTTATGAAGGTGCAACAGTGCTCTGCCCATAGGGCGTACAAATATTAGTAATTGTGGATAGCATTTAATTTTAATACATACACGTAAACAAAATTGAGATACAATAGAAAAAATATAAATGACAATATTATTCATATCTAAAATTTAATATTAATAAATTATAAGTTAAGCAAAATGTCATGTAATTATATTTTTGTCTGTAAAAAAGTCATTGATTGTGTAGTATGTCTTGTCTACTGTGATTTTTTTTTTATATATTTAAAACTTTTTGTACTCATTTTTTTTTTTATTTAAAAACTTTATTGCACTATGTACAAAGGGCGGGCTTAATGCCGCTAGGCATTCTCTAGCAGCCAACCTTTGGGACAATACAGAGAATTTTGATTATGAGGTAAAATGATGCAAAGGGCTCAAATATGAAATATATTTTTATATTTTATTGCATCATCATCATCAGCCAGGGTTTCTCCACTGCTGGATATAGGCCTCGCCCAAGCCTCGCCAGTTTACAGGATCTTCTGTCATCTTCATCTATCCCCCACCAGCGACCTTCCTCAGGTCATCCGTCTATATGGCAGGTGGTCGTCCCACTCTGTGTCTTCCAGTACGTGGTCTCCACTGCAGGACCCGTTTACTCCATCGTTCATCGCTTCTGCGACAGACGTGTCCAGTCCAATTTTGAAAGCTATGTTGGTAACTTCGGTTCCTTGCATAGCTCTCTCCATAGCTCGCTGACCGACCTTAAACTTATGCATCAGACCCACTGTCAGTGTCCACGTCTCTGCTCCATACGACATTACTGGAATAACGCTTTGGTTAAAAACTTTTGTCTTCAATCACTGTAGTGTGTTCGATAGGAAGATGTGTCGGTTTTTCCATCTCAAGAAATCTATAAAAATGTTTTATTGTGCGAGCGAGAGGGACACAAAAGCGTCAAACCTCTCTACTGGCACTTAAACAAATCGGATTCTCTACTGGCTCTTAAACAAATCGGATTCTCTACTGACTCTTAAACAAATCGGATTCTCTACTGACTCTTAAACAAATCGGATTCTCTACTGACTCTTAAACAAATCGGATTCTCTACTGACTCTTAAACAAATCGGATTCTCTACTGACTCTTAAACAAATCGGATTCTCTACTGGCTCTTAAACAAATCGGATTCTCTACTGACTCTTAAACAAATCGGATTCTCTACTGGCTCTTAAACAAATCGGATTCTCTACTGACTCTTAAACAAATCGGATTCTCTACTGGCTCTTAAACAAATCGGATTCTCTACTGGCTCTTAAACAAATCGGATTCTCTACTGGCTCTTAAACAAATCGGATTCTCTACTGGCTCTTAAACAAATCGGATTCTTTACTGCCTCTTAAACAAATCGGATTCTCTACTGACTCTTAAAAATTCGGATTCTCTATTGCCTCTTAAACAAATCGGATTCTCTACTGCCTCTTAAACAAATCGGATTCTCTACTGCCTCTTAAACAAATCGGATTCTTTACTGCCTCTTAAACAAATCGGATTCTCTACTGGCTCTTAAACAAATCGGATTCTCTACTGGCTCTTAAACAAATCGGATTCTTTACTGCCTCTTAAACAAATCGGATTCTCTACTGGCTCTTAAACCAATCGGATTCTCTACTGGCTCTTAAACAAATCGGATTCTCTACTGGCTCTTAAACAAATCGGATTCTTTACTGCCTCTTAAACAAATCGGATTCTCTACTGGCTCTTAAACCAATCGGATTCTCTACTGGCTCTTAAACCAATCGGATTCTCTACTGGCTCTTAAACAAATCGGATTCTCTACTGGCTCTTAAACAAATCGGATTCTCTACTGCCTCTTAAACAAATCGGATTCTCTACTGGCTCTTAAACAAATCGGATTCTCTACTGCCTCTTAAACAAATCGGATTCTTTACTGCCTCTTAAACAAATCGGATTCTCTACTGGCTCTTAAACCAATCGGATTCTCTACTGGCTCTTAAACAAATCGGATTCTCTACTGGCTCTTAAACAAATCGGATTCTCTACTAGCTCTTAAACAAATCGGATTCTTTACTGCCTCTTAAACAAATCGGATTCTCTACTGGCTCTTAAACCAATCGGATTCTCTACTGGCTCTTAAACAAATCGGATTCTCTACTGGCTCTTAAACAAATCGGATTCTTTACTGCCTCTTAAACAAATCGGATTCTCTACTGGCTCTTAAACCAATCGGATTCTCTACTGGCTCTTAAACAAATCGGATTCTCTACTGGCTCTTAAACAAATCGGATTCTCTACTGGCTCTTAAACAAATCGGATTCTCTACTGCCTCTTAAACAAATCGGATTCTCTACTGGCTCTTAAACAAATCGGATTCTCTACTGCCTCTTAAACAAATCGGATTCTCTACTGGCTCTTAAACAAATCGGATTCTCTACTGCCTCTTAAACAAATCGGATTCTCTACTGGCTCTTAAACAAATCGGATTCTCTACTGCCTCTTAAACAAATCGGATTCTCTACTGGCTCTTAAACCAATCGGATTCTCTACTGGCTCTTAAACAAATCGGATTCTCTACTGGCTCTTAAACAAATCGGATTCTCTACTGGCTCTTAAACAAATCGGATTCTTTACTGCCCCTTAAACAAATCGGATTCTCTACTGGCTCTTAAACCAATCGGATTCTCTACTGGCTCTTAAACAAATCGGATTCTCTACTGGCTCTTAAACAAATCGGATTCTCTACTGGCTCTTAAACAAATCGGATTCTCTACTGCCTCTTAAACAAATCGGATTCTCTACTGCATGGATGCACAGACCGCGGCCCGCGGGCCGCATGCGGCCCGTGGGTCGAATACTGGTGGCCCGCCGACAGCAAAAATAATACTCTCGTGCATTCGAAAAATATTGAATTCTATTCCAGAATAAAACAAAAAAAAAATATGTTCGAAAAGTAATGTGAAACTCGCGCGCGCGCAATTTGAATCTAGCGCCCAAAATTGCTAAGTCAAGTAACATCGCTCGCTATAGAAATCAAGAATTTTCTAGCGCGGTGAGCAAGCGAGATAGATATAGTCCCGTATTCCCGATTGCTCGCGTATCTACACGAAGCTTCCAGAGTCGTTTGCGCGGTATAAAAATCACGTTAACCGCAGCGGCCGAACAGTTCGCTTTTCATTTGAGTGAAGTGTCAACAACAGAAAGAAATAAGCGCGAAAATACAAAGCGAAGTAATAAGTGATTGAGAATAAGTGCAGTTTATTAGTGTTTTTGGGAGGCAATAGTTCTAGTGTAGATTTTAACTCGACTAGCCGGTGTCATATATTTTGATCCACATTCAACGTAGATTTCCTGTTGCAGTGTTAACCCGTCAAGTGCCGTGTATAATTGTGTTGTGAAAACGTAAGTAAAACTCTGTTATTAATAAGTGTTTCCCTACCTATTTAATCAATTTTAATCAAATTTAGCTTTAATGTTGGCTAAATATTAAAATAAACAAAGAAATTACTATTTTTATAAGAATTTCTCTAACTGTAATAATTACGTCATTATTTCAGATAAAATCTGTATAAAAATCTTAAAATTTCTGAGAAATAATATTTAATCAATTATTTTTGATAATTTAAAAAAGGATAGGTAATTTAAGTGGGTACTGTAATTGTTTTTAGGTGCTGTGTTAATCCTAGCCAGGATTAGAACGCAACATGGAGAAGCCAGGACCTAGTAAAAAACGTAAGGTTAAAGATGAAAATCGGCAGTTTCAAGAAATTTGGACTGAGAAATACTTTTTTGTATGGTCGCATAACAAAGTCGTTTGTTTAATTTGCAAGAATTCTGTTGCGATTGCAAAGGATTATAATGTAAAAAGGCACTATGAAACGCAGCATCCTTCTTTTACCAAGTTTACAGGCGAATTAAGAAAGCAAAAAATGTTGTCTTTAAAACGGGAGCTTATTGGTCAGCAAGCTATGTTTACAAAACACATTCAAGATTCAGAAACGGCTACAGAAGTTAGTTATGAAATTTCTCGAATGATAGCAAAGCGAAGTCGCCCCTTCAATGATGGCGATTTTGTAAAAGAATGCATGGAAATTGCCGCTAAGAAAATGTGTCCAGAAGCAGCAAAAAAGTTTGAGAAAATTCAACTGAATCGTATGACTATCCAAAGACGAATTATGTCCTTGTCAGGTAATATTGCGGAACAATTAATTGAAAAAACTAAGATCATGGAATTTTTTTCATTAGCACTCGACGAATCGACTGATATTAGTTCCACAGCTCAACTTCTCATATTCATACGAGGTGTTACTCAAGATTTTGAAGTCTTCGAAGAGTTATTAGGAATGTGTTCATTGAAAGGTCAAACCAAAGGAGTTGATATACTCAATGGACTTTTGGACGAGTGTTCAAAAACTGATTTGGACTTATCTAAGTTATCGGGAGTTGCGACTGACGGTGCTCCTTCCATGATTGGTATCAATTCCGGGCTAGTTACTTTGCTGAAAAAGCACCTGCAAGAAAAAAACATAAACACTGAAGATCTCATGCAGTTTCACTGCATTATACACCAGGAAGCCCTCTGTTCTAAAAAAAATGAATTTCAAAATGTAATGAAAGTAGTAGTTTCGACTGTAAATTTCATAAAATCACGAGGACTCAATCACAGACAATTCAAACAATTCCTTGATGACATCGAAAGCGAATACGGAGATTTACTGTATTATACAGAAGTAAGGTGGCTAAGTCGTGGATTGACACTGGAACGATTTCTAAATTTAATAGAAGAAATTGGAATATTTCTGGCGGAAAAGCAAAGGGATGTCCCGGAACTTAAAAATCCTGATTGGTTGTGTGATTTAGCTTATTTAGTTGACATTACAAATCATTTGAATGTCTTGAACACACGGCTTCAAGGCAAAAATCAACTGATATCCCAGCTCTATGCTCATGTAACATCCTTTCAATGCAAGCTGACACTTTTCAGATCACAATTGAATTCTGGAAATTATAATCATTTTCCGAATTATAAGAAAATGGCTGAAAAATTCAACAAAACTGCGATTAATTTCAGTTATGTAGAAAAGCTAGATATTTTGATTCAATCTTTTGAAGACAGATTTTCGGAGTTTAAAAAAGTGAAACCTCTGTTGGACATATTCAGCAATCCTTTCACTATTTCAGTTGAAAATGCGCCAGAGTCAATGCAGTTAGAAATTATCGACATTCAAAATGACCAAGATTTACGCAACAAATTCAACGAAGGAGACTTGCTGAATTTTTACCGCTGCATTGATAAAAATATGTACGAAGAGTTGCGCATAAACGCTCTGAAATGTGCCAGCTTATTTGGTTCTACCTATATATGTGAACAAACTTTTTCAATACTAAATAATAATAAAACAAAAAATCGAAACCGCCTTGCAAATGAAAGTTTGGAAGCAGTTTTACGTGTTGCTACAAGTAAATTTGAGCCAAATATAAAAAAGATTGTAAGCACTATGCAGTGCCACGCTTCAAATTAATAATTTCTTTTTTAATTTTAATAAATTTTTATCAATTCTTTATTGTCTTTAACTACCTATACCTACTTCTGGCGGCCGGCCCGCTATCAGTTCATGATTTGGCCGAGTGGCCCCTAGTATTAATAAGTCTGTGCAACCCTGCTCTACTGGCTCTTAAACAAATCGAATTCTCTACTGCCTCTTAAACAAATCGGATTCTTTACTGCCTCTTAAACAAATCGGATTCTCTACTGGCTCTTAAACCAATCGGATTCTCTACTGGCTCTTAAACAAATCGGATTCTCTACTGGCTCTTAAACAAATCGGATTCTCTACTGGCTCTTAAACAAATCGGATTCTTTACTGCCTCTTAAACAAATCGGATTCTCTACTGGCTCTTAAACCAATCGGATTCTCTACTGGCTCTTAAACAAATCGGATTCTCTACTGGCTCTTAAACAAATCGGATTCTTTACTGCCTCTTAAACAAATCGGATTCTCTACTGGCTCTTAAACCAATCGGATTCTCTACTGGCTCTTAAACAAATCGGATTCTCTACTGGCTCTTAAACAAATCGGATTCTCTACTGGCTCTTAAACAAATCGGATTCTCTACTGCCTCTTAAACAAATCGGATTCTCTACTGGCTCTTAAACAAATCGGATTCTCTACTGCCTCTTAAACAAATCGGATTCTTTACTGGCTCTTAAACAAATCGGATTCTCTACTGCCTCTTAAACAAATCGGATTCTCTACTGGCTCTTAAACAAATCAGATTCTCTACTGCCTCTTAAACAAATCGGATTCTCTACTGGCTCTTAAACCAATCGGATTCTCTACTGGCTCTTAAACAAATCGGATTCTCTACTGGCTCTTAAACAAATCGGATTCTCTACTGGCTCTTAAACAAATCGGATTCTCTACTGCCTCTTAAACAAATCGGATTCTCTACTGGCTCTTAAACAAATCGGATTCTCTACTGCCTCTTAAACAAATCGGATTTTCTACTGGCTCTTAAACAAATCGGATTCTCTACTGGCTCTTAAACAAATCGGATTCTCTACTGGCTCTTAAACAAATCGGATTCTCTACTGGCTCTTAAACAAATCGGATTCTCTACTGCCTCTTAAACAAATCGGATTCTCTACTGGCTCTTAAACAAATCGGATTCTCTACTGCCTCTTAAACAAATCGGATTCTCTACTGGCTCTTAAACAAATCGGATTCTCTACTGGCTCTTAAACAAATCGGATTCTCTACTGCCTCTTAAACAAATCGGATTCTCTACTGGCTCTTAAACAAATCGGATTCTCTACTGGCTCTTAAACAAATCGGATTCTCTACTGGCTCTTAAACAAATCGGATTCTCTACTGGCTCTTAAACAAATCGGATTCTCTACTGACTCTTAAAAATTCGGATTCTCTATTGCCTCTTAAACAAATCGGATTCTCTACTGCCTCTTAAACAAATCGGATTCTCTACTGCCCCTTAAACAAATCGGATTCTCTACTGGCTCTTAAACAAATCGGATTCTCTACTGGCTCTTAAACAAATCGGATTCTCTACTGGCTCTTAAACAAATCGGATTCTCTACTGGCTCTTAAACAAATCGGATTCTCTACTGACTCTTAAAAATTCGGATTCTCTATTGCCTCTTAAACAAATCGGATTCTCTACTGGCTCTTAAACAAATCGGATTCTCTACTGGCTCTTAAACAAATCGGATTCTCTACTGGCTCTTAAACAAATCGGATTCTCTACTGGCTCTTAAACAAATCGGATTCTCTACTGGCTCTTAAACAAATCGGATTCTCTACTGCCTCTTAAACAAATCGGTTTCTCTACTGCCTCTTAAACAAATCGGATTCTCTACTGCCTCTTAAACAAATCGGATTCTCTACTGCCTCTTAAACAAATCGGATTCTCTACTGGCTCTTAAACAAATCGGATTCTCTACTGGCTCTTAAACAAATCGGATTCTCTACTGGCTCTTAAACAAATCGGATTCTCTACTGGCTCTTAAACAAATCGGATTCTCTACTGGCTCTTAAACAAATCGGATTCTCTACTGCCTCTTAAACAAATCGGATTCTCTACTGGCTCTTAAACAAATCGGATTCTCTACTGGCTCTTAAACCATTCGGATACGCTTTGTTGATTTGATAGTGAGCTAATTCCTTATTATAAATGGGCAATTAATATCAAATTTCATAAATATATAATCACCCAAATGCTATTATGCAAATATTATTGGTTATTAACAAGTATTTTAAATATTTTATATAATCCCACACGCGTAGCTAATTTCAATAAATATAATAAAGATTAGGCTGAGATAGATAAACACCAGTATTCTAAGAATTTTCCTCCACTCAAACATTCCTTCCAGCGATCAAATGGATCAAGTTAGAAATAGGTATTGTTAGTTGTAAACTCTCCAAAGACATAAATGTTACCATTTTTTTTTTCTGGCAACATTGAAGATTGCGTTGTCATTATTCATTGCATTTTATTCCCGAGTACTTCGCGCCATTTTGCGCATATGTCAAGTGCAAGTTTTTGTTTTGTAAATTAATTTACTGTGGATATTGTTGGTCAAAAGTGGTGTTGTTTTGTTTAATAATGTTTTACAATGTGAATAGTTATGGAAAACGATAAATTGGACTTTGAATATGGAGCACAAGTTGCAGTTTATTTTTTGCGGCTTTCCCGCGCTGTGGACTCCTATATTTTACCCGACGTGTTTGAGCTATGGTGCCGCGAGTGACTCCAAGAAAAGCATCAAATTCTGCAGCATCTGGAATTTGATGATTTTTTTTTTATTTAAAAACTTTATTGTAAATCTATACAAAAGGCGAACGTAATGCCGCAAGACATTCTCTTCCCGTTAACCTTTGGGACATTGGGACATTTAAATATGAGTACGGTGATGACCTCATTAACTCATAAAAAAGAAAGATTACGTCAGACTTGGCTGTATGGGCTAGACACTTTGCCTTCCCTATTCATCATCTATCGAAAGAAGAGATAAAAAAAAAAAAAATAAGACTACATTTCTTACAAATATACTCAGTCTTGAATAATCTTTAAATATGCTGTATTGTGCGAGCGAGAGAGAGAATCACATTAAAAGCTCTTAAGAGAAAGGTTCAAGTAACGTTATAGCCCTTTGTATGAGAATTTGAAGCTAGTAAGCATGGTATAGGTCGAAGCACGCTTCATAGATCACGGCCGTAGAACTGATCACATCGGTCGATTATTTATCGGGGCTAATAAACGTGATATACAGTTATCGACTGTATTTATTTTATACTATTTGAAAGTATAATGAAACAGGTTCGTAAAGGGCGCCACCGGTAACAACGGAATAAAGCTTAGTAAATTTTTAATAATAATTATTATATTCTCTTGATACCCACAAATTCATAAAAGAGCTGGGTAAACGAATTTTTTAAGAGTGTGGCGATCCCAAATGCCATAACTATCTAAAACAGAATATTTCTATTATAATTCAACGAGGAAATGCGGCGAGCGTTTTAGGTACCCTCCCTGGTGGTAAGCCCTTAGTTTATTTTGTATATATATATATATATCGTCAATTACATAAATTAACTGTCTCCGTGGTCTAGCGGTTAAGTCCGTGGATTTAGACTCGGTGGAACCGGGTTCATTTTCTGGTCGGGACACAAAAATATTTATTAATGTAAATAAGTACATTTAAATAATATTTAATTTATTTGTGATATTTCTCGAGTTTGGTACGCTGGAGACATCGACGAGCTTGCCATTTGTCATGATTGGCCTATAGTAAAGTTGGCTAGGTGTGAATCCGCTTCATTACTTTTTCTTTTCTTTTTTCTGACCACCTTGAAAGGGAAACGGTCGTGATGATACTTTTTTGTAAGGATGTCCAATATTAAAGCATTTTAGTTTATATAAATAGTGAAACCTCCGTGGTCTAGTGGTAACAAACGTTGCCGTGAACTCGGGAGGTCTCGATTCCCACCGGAGGCAAGTTGTACATTGTATAATTTGTCTCGGTCTGGGTGTTTATATGTATATATTTAAAAAAAAAAAAAAAAAAATGTAGTTTATCAACCATCTAGTTTCCGTAACACAAGCCTCGTAGCTTACCACGGAAATTAGATGGCGCTGTGAGACCTGTCTGGAAATATTTATTATTATTATTAAATAGACTAACATTTGGGTTGAAAATGTCTAGTATCGTATCAGTACAGTATCGCTAAAAGGTCATTAAATAGCCGACACATACTACAGCAAGATGAACAGCTATTTGGATTGGCTTAAAGCGTTTTAAAAGACTATTTGTTTACATCTCAACAATCATTGCAGCAGCACGCCTAATCAAGAAAACTAGGTTATGTATTATATACCATTATTTATTTATTTTAAACATTATCCAAATTATATAGCCATAGTTTTATGTATATTATATTATTTATTTGAAGGACAAGTTTTAATTAATATTGATACAATAATCATTATTATATTCCTTGTAGAATATTTTTGATAGTTTTATATTTATTTATTATGTTATTTATATTTAGGTATGTGGGAGATCAGCTGAAAATCAGCACTGTGACACTATCTTGTTTGTTCTATTTTTTTTTACTGCTTGTGTTTTTTTTGTGACAAATAAACTTTTTTCTTTCTTTCTTTCAAAGCACCAACATGAACACGGAAAGAGAGTCAATGTGTGATGGGCTTAAGAGATGACACGATGTGGACTTGTTTATTGTATTTATTGGTCATGAGGTGGTCCAGCGGTATAAAGCATACGCCGGGCATTCGAGAGATACCACTCTGCTATATCCGTTTACATGGAGCCACGAACTATGGGAAATTATTCCATTTAGGCAAAAAATACATCCTTGATAGTCTATGGACCGTATTAATAAATAGATTTTCAAGGTTGATGTCAGCAATCAACAATTTATTCGGAGTATAGTACAAAGATTAAAAAATAAAATAAATTAAGAACTAAATTACAAAAACTAATTAAAAACTGAAAATTAATAAATAAAATTACGACTATCCGAGGACACTCGCTGCGTTCCCCCGTTGAACAGCGAGGCTGACCCTATGAACAAGATATTTATTCTCTACTCAAAGGGTCACCCGTCGCCAAGTGGAGTTTCTCACCAAGCTCGCGGGAGAACACAAGAGCCTCCTCGGACCACGGGCCCATCGTTTCAACTGCAAATGGAATGAAATGGTGATTGATGATGATCTCCGCGTACTTGTTGTGCTTAAGGCGTGCAGCTGATTCTGCAGCGGCCCCAGGTTTCTTATGGCTGTATGTCACATGTGACTGACAGAGTGTGTCAACACATGTGGCATCCCAAACCAGTGCGCGGCCTCTAGTATATGGAATATTAGGTTGATGCCAAATGTTTTAATCTTATAAAATTTATTCAAATGAAATTAATATACATTAAATATAAATTAAAAGCTACCTAAATAATAAAATTAAAAATAAACTAAACTATAAATAAAAAATGTCTTCTAGAGACGTCCCAAGAAGATAGTCCCAAGGAGACTGGCAACATTTCCCCTCTGTATAGTGAGGCTAATACGTTGGCAGAAATAATTGCCAGCCCTCCTGTCTCCAGACCTGTCTGTCAGCCGCTTTGACAAAAAAATAAGATGTAAGATCGAGGTCGAGTTATCCCTTTTTAGCCGACGCAAAGAAAGGTTATATTATCAGGCTATATATGTTCCTTTGTGGCACACTGGAGTCCAAACGAGTGAGAGTTGATGATTATCAAAATCAGGCAATTAATTTGTCCTAATCACGCAAGTGTCACTGAAGATACGACATTATACAAATTTCAGTAAGGTGACAACCAGACGCCAATAAATAGAAAAAAAGTCGTCGATATTGATTGGGATCATCGAATAGGTGTTTGAATATCATCCTGAGGTTTCTCTTATAATTTATCGTTTTGAGTGATGATAACGATTTAAAGTTGGTTAGCATTTTCAATGTGGACCTACATAATACCTAACTACACCTATCTATAATAAAATGTAATAATTTTCACATAAAAAAAAATAGTACCATTAAGACCCCGAAGGGGATGGTCAAAAACCACGCTTTTAAAGAAGAAGATTCACATTTAGCCATCATGACAAGCTCAGTATCAGAAATATCAGATATAAATTCGTCTTTGGATTGCGGAAATATGACCATATTTCTTCTTCATGGAATCAACTTAAATGGCTGCCTATTCGTAAACGGCGGAATCGTAGGGTTCTGTGCTTGTTATACAGTGTTCTCAACGAACCCGATACACCTAACTATCTAACTATTTAGTTTTTTGAGCTCACATCACGTTAGAACCCTCCAATCTTCTTCCAACTCCACTCTTACCATTTCTCCTTACACCTCTTTTTTCTTTAAATCGTTTGCTGTCGTCTCGCGTAAATAATAAATAAATAAATAAATATTTCCAGTGAGGTCACACAGCGCCATCTAATTTCCGTGGTAAGCACGAGGCTTGTGTTACGGAAACTAGATAGTTGATAAACTACATATTATACTTTTTTTTGTAAATATATACATATTATACATATAAACACCCAGACCGAGACAAATTATACAATGTACAACTTGCCCCCGGTGGGAATCGAAACCACGACCACGGAGGCGGTCGTAGTAAAGTATTATTTTTATGTATTTGTTTTATAAATTATCATTTTATATATTTTATGTCCTAGCGGCATTAAGTCCGCCTTTGTACATAGTGCAATATTTTTTAAAATAAATAAATATGTATGTCTGTCTGTCAGAATCATAATTCTGAACACATTCTAGGATCTGTTCTGCTGTTATGATAGCATATCTAGTGTTTTGTAGCTTAATGTTAATCCCTACTTAAGGTATAATTCACGTCAACAATGCATTGTATTAACAGTTAGTTAGGTGAAGCTGTGATATCACGCCTACAATTAATATTTAATACGTTTAGTACGTGGGCGGGTTTATAAGGGATTTACTGCGCTGTTAATGCCACTTTAGAAGTTATTGTGTAACTCTCAATATGCGTGTTTTAACTTATGAAGGCGGGCGGTTTTTTTTTTCTAAGTAATAATAAACAATGATATGAAGTAAGTTTTAATCATCGATAAATTTTAAGTTATACGCCGATAAGATATTAGAGATTGAAATTATTCGAAAATAATATTTACAAAATTTAAAATAATAATAACAAACTACATTAAAAGCTACCTTAATAATAAAATTAAAAATAAACTAAACTATAAATAAAAAATGTCCTCTAGGGACCGAGATAGTCCCAAGGAGACTGACAACATTTCCCCTCTGTATAGCGAGGCTAATACGTTGGAAGAAATAATTGCCAGCCTTCCTGTCTCCAGACCTTTCTGTCAGCCGCTTTGACAACTCCTCGGCCAAGCGACCTCGCTGACGGTCCCCATGGGTCCATCATCTAGACCCCAAACGGCGCAAATTCGTAACCGATACCAAGGTTGGCGTATTTGCGCAATTTGAGGTCCTCCGCAGAAATAAAATTAAAAATGAATAAGCTAAAACTTTTTTTTTTTAATATCTATAAATAACAAATGGAAGTAAATTTAGTAATTTATATTTTATTTAGTTTTTCCTTCATGTTTTAGTATCCCTTTAATTTTTTTATTTTTTTATTATTAAATAGTTTCTAATTATTATTTTTTTAATTATATTAAACTTTATTCGAAGTTAATTATAGTACATTAAATATAAATTAAAAGCTACCTAAGTAATAAAATTAAAAATAAACCTTAAATAAAAACTATAAATAAAAAATGTCCTCTAGAGACGTCCCATCCGAGATAGTCCCAAGGAGACTGGCAACATTTGGGCCCATGGGGACCGTCAGCGAGGCGCTTGGCCAAGGAGTTGTCAAAGCGGCTGACAGAAAGGTCTGGCAATTATTTCTGCCAACGTATTAGCCTCGCTATACAGAGGGGAAATATTGCCAGTCTCCTTGGGACTATCTCGGATGGGACGTCTCTAGAGGACATTTTTTGTTTGTAATTTATATTAGTCTTTAAATTTTATTGTATTACTTCTAATCGTCCCCGTTCCCAGGAGACCAACGTCATACCATCGGGTATCTTGCCAATTAAATTCAACTATTGCTTGACTTCAAAAAACATCGTTCACAAAACAGACAAACAAGGAATTATAAAGGGTTAACTAAACGTATATAAATATATAGGTACAATTTATTAAAAATAGAAAAAATAAGCTGTACTATTAAAAAAATATTCACCCATGACTTGATCAATGATCATGTGGCAGTCTGCGAAGAACACTTGCAGCATTCCCCCATGCTAATTTGCCGCGCAAAAATTCACTCTTTCACATACCTGCACCTACCTCTTAATCAAAATTATCTGTATGGACAAAGGTTGGCTGCTAGAGAATGCCTAGCGGCATTAAGCCCGCTCTTTGTAAATAGTGCAATAAAGTTTTTAAATAAAATAAATAAATAAAATAAATACAGCTTTTACTCATTGATCTCTTTGAATGGGATAGCAGTTCCTTAGCGTGAAGTCGTGGAACATTTCCTTCTCAAAGATTCGAACGGTCTTGGAATGGAGAACACCACAGGGTTTAGCCCATCGAGACGTGGAGGCCAGCTACACCGGCAAAACAGTAGACACGAATCAATGTTGATATAGGTACTAGGCAAAGTCCAAGCACACTTTATAGATATCAGCCTAAGACCCGCCTTCATGAGATAAAACTAAGGTAAAAGTGGATGGTGAATCAACGAAGCTTTGACGCAACGTCATAAATAATTGATGTGATTGGTTACAATCTTGTTAATGCTAATTGCTCATTGGATGATTTATTTTTAATCGAAGTTCTAACTTATGCTTATTGGTTAGTAGCTTTTAACAAATACGAACTTGTAGGTTTTGTTTGTCATAAGTTTCTAAAGGTACCATCATTATCCTTTCCCTTTCGGGGTGGTCAAAAACCACGCTTATAAAGAACGGATTTACATTTAGCCAACTTTACTATAGGCCAATCATGACAAGTCGCAAGCTCGTAGCGTACCAAACTCGAGAAATATCACAAATAAAATCCACGGACTTAACCGCTAGACCACGGAGGCAGTTAATTTATGTAATTGACGATATATATATATATGAATCAAGAGCGGCGGTGGCTCGTTTAAAAGAACGATCTATCATTCTAGAAACGTGGGTTCGAAGACCGGCATGTACAACAATGAGAAATACACTTTTATTCAGTAAGTCTTGTTCTAAGCGGTGTTATTTTTATATAAAGATAACCATGGCAAGCTAAAAAATTGCATTCGACATCATTCCAAATGGCACATACTTTAAACAAGAACAACAAATAAATATATAAATAAAAATATTTCCAGACAGGTCACACAGCGCCATCTAGTTTCCGTGGTAAGCTACGAGGCTTGTGTTACGGAAACTAGATGGTTGATAAACTACATATTATACTTTTTTTTCTTGTAAATATATACATATTATACATATAAACACCCAGACCGAGACAAATTATACAATGTACAACTTGCCCCCGGTGGGAATCGAACCCACGACCTCCCGAGTTCACGGCAACGTTTGTTACCACTAGACCACGGAGGCGGTCAGTAAAGTAATAATTGGTAAGCGGACTGATAGTGGTAATTAGCCCAGTCTGTCGGGGCGGGGAAGTATCCGCTGTTCGTGCCGATAAACCCAGTAAAGTCTATCCACATGTTTCGTGATCAGACTCGGATTGCTGTCATGCCCAGTCAAGCCAGAATAGTGTTAGGGACTGATGTCAGTCATGAGTGTCTGATTCAGCCATAGAACAGCTAGGCGTTATCTCTATGTACTTAGTTCTGTACTGTACAACAAGATCAGCAAACAGTTTGATAGTTTCGCTTAACAAAGAACTGGTTACAACAGTTAACTTGACTATGGTGACGTGTGCAGCATTGATATGTCGGAGATGTTGCTCAACAAAATGGACCGTTTACTAAATGCATGTATCCGGTTCATCTATTGCTTACGTAAATATGATCACATCTCCGAGTATCGTGCTAGGTTGAAGTGGCTGCCAATTCGCTGTCGCAGGAATCTTAGAGACCTCTGTCTCCTTTACTCTGTTTTAAATGAGCCTGCGACACCGAAATACCTCAAGGACAAATTCGCTTATCTCTCTTCTTTTCATGATCTCTTCGATCTTCTCACAACTCACTTCTTTCCGTTCCATCTCATCATTCCGGATTTGTCTCGAATTCCTTTGCGGTTGTTGCTACAAATCTGTGGAACAATCTACCTATTACCATAAGGCAGGCATCTACCAGATCATCATTTAAAAAGCTGGTCTACTCACATTTTCTAAATAACTCCCAACAAAATTTGTAAGTTGTATATGTATGTTTATTATTGTGTATGTATTAGTATTTAGTATATTTATAAGTAGATTATATATAAGTAAGTTTATTACATAAGTATTTATATCTAATTGATGTGTCACTTATACTTTCCTTGCACCTACAGTTGTTCTAATTAGCCCCTAAGGTTTGGCTGTCAGAGAATGTCTACGGGCATTAAGTTCGCCTTTTGTACTTTGTGCATTAAAGTTTTGAAATAAATAAATAAATAACTTACCAGAAATCTGAAAATCTTTTCGTTGTCCAAAAATAATTAATGTGGCATTTTCTACAGATACGTGTTTCATATAGTATTTTTTTTTTACTTTTTAATATATTATTTCATAAGTAATTTTGCTACTGTTATTCGGATTTTATTTTTATTTTTGTTTACATTTTATTTATATAACTTATTTTTATTTATTTATTTAAAATTTCTATTATCCACAATTTCTATACCTTCTCACCACACTTCCTACGTTTCGAACTCATTTGCTGTTGTCGCGGCGAATCTTTGGAATAACTTACCATTTGATATCAGAGATGCCCCCAATCGTGCAATATTTAAAAACCAGGTATACAAACACTTTTTAACTAACTAAGTAACCTAACCTAAACCTTTCTTTTCAATCTTTTTTTCTCTTAATATCAGCATAATAGCAGCAGCATCATCACATTGTTAATTTTGTCACACTCTCCTCATCATGTAAGTAGTTTTATTTATATTATATTAGTATATCTATAGTATGACTTATTTATGTATTAGTATGTAAATTGTATGTAGATATTACTATGTATATATTTATATTACAATTATATTTCTGTTTTATTTAAATTTCATCTAATTTTTAATTGCACCTACCACCTATCCTGTCTAAATGTCCTAAAGGGTTGGCTGTCAGAGAATGCCTAGCGGCATTAAGTCCGCCTTTGTACATAGTGCAATAAAGTTTTAAAATAAATAAATAAATAAAAAAAATAAAACTTTATTGCACTATGTACAAGAGGCCGGCTTAATGCCGCTAGGCATTCTCTAGCAGCCAACCTTTGGGACAATACAGAGCATTAACGTTGAAAGGTAGGTGCAACTGGCTATATGAAACATTTACATAATAAATTAAATCGTTCTTATATATACAATATATATATAACTACAAATACACATACATTCAAATATTAAATAAAAATACATATACTACAAACTATATACATACATAGATACACACTACATACAACATTTACTTACATACGCTATTAGGAGCTCTTTAAGAAATGAGAATAAACCATCTTTTTAAATAGTGTTTTGTTGGGAGCTTGGCGAATTTCAACTGGCTAACTTACCAATGTTGTTAATTTATTTTTGTACTTCCTAGGAAGAGCACTGTCTACTAGGACACAGCCCAACTAGTCTTGGAGTCTGGGTTTCAAATTCAAATTGTTTATTAATCAAAAATACTTATTACTAGGGTTTCACAATAAAATAATCCTACAGAAGATGTAGGTAGGCACTTTTACAAATAATATCTAAACTAGTAATAAATAATTAATAATAATAAAAAAATAAAATAAAAATAAACTATTAATTTAGACAAATGTGTCGCTGCTAGCTAGTCCATGTCAATGGAGAATACATCTCACACCTCCGAATCGCGGATGACATAGTCATCATGGCCAGCTCGCTCAAGGATCTTAGCAGAATGTTAAACGGCTTAAACGTGGCTTCTCAGCAGGTTGGCCTCGGAATGAACCTGGATAAGACTAAGGTTATGTTCAATAACCATGTCAAGCAGAGGCCAATCTGTGTGGGAAATGCTACTCTCGAACTTGTGCAGGAATACGTCTACCTTGGACAGACTATTCAGCTAGGCGCTGCTAACTTCAGCAAAGAAGCCGACAGACGCATTCAGCTAGGATGGGCGGCATTCGGGAAACTTCGACATATCTTCTCATCGTCCATACCACAGTGTTTAAAGACAAAAGTCTTCAACCAGTGCGTCCTCCCCGTAATGTCGTACGGAGCAGAGACGTGGACACTGACAGTGGGTCTGGTTCACAAATTCAAGGTCGCTCAGCGAGCTATGGAGAGAGCTATGCTTGGTATTTCTCTGATGGATAGAATTCGAAACGTTGAAATTCGTCAGAGAACCAAAGTTACTGACATAGCATTCAAAATTAGCAAGCTGAAGTGGCAATGGGCCGGACACATCTGCCGCAGAACCGACGACCGATGGGGCAAACGGGTTCTGGAGTGGAGACCACGTACGGGACGACGCAGAGTGGGACGACCCCCCGGCAGATGGACGGATGACCAGAGGGGGTCGCTGGTGGGGGTTGGATGAGGATTGCAAAAGACCGCGTGCAGTGGGGAGCCTTGGGGGAGGCCTATATCCAGCAGTGGAGAGACACAGGCTGATGATGATGATGATGTCGCTGCTAGCTAAACTAATAATAAAAGACTTTTCAACTACTTACTGTTAAATATAGCTAGCGGGGTTTTAACTATTTGTCGTACATAACTGTTCCATAAGTTACGTCCATAATCTTTTATTTTATTTAACCCTGCCGTCGCTCGTCTGGGAAAGGCGATGAATGAGAAAATAGTGTCACTTGTTTACTTACGTGCTGTGAATTGTAATACCGCACATTGTTAGGATCTAAGTAGATTTAAGGTTGGTGACCCAAACGCCCCCAAATGTGCAACTCTTCTATATTTTATTTGGTTTTTTTTTAAATAAGTTTTGTGTAGTGTAATTAAATATTGGCAATAAAAATTTACCAAGGAAAATTTTTATTATAGTTTCATTTTACTCCCACCCAAAAAGGAAAAACTGTTACATTATAAGAAAAAAAAAAAAAATTGTTTCAATAAACTTAGACTTTCTTATATTTGCCACAGGAGGGCGCAAAGTCACATGTCGTGCTTGTATAAAAAAAAGAGTAATAATTTTGTAAAAAACCTCAAAAAGATTAGAAAAGATAGTCCATATTACCTCCTAAAGAAATGTATTACCTCAATTCGGTCGTAAATCTGTCATTTGGCTGCGGTGCGCGCGAGGAGCGGCGCTCTCGTAAACTGTAAGCAGATATTTTTAACGCGGCTCGATATTTAATATTTATTGCGCGATTCCGACACCCAATATAAAGCAACGATTTGAATAAATTATCCAGATACACGCTTATTGATATCAACGGTTATACGGTCTACTCCGGAATCTCGAGCCGAACCACACGCACAGGTCAGAATATGCACCCACATACCGTAGTCACCATCCCTTCGCGTACCTATACATTTGGTGACTCATACATCTGTCGCACAATAAAGATGTGGAATGCTCTTCCAGCCTCTGTGTTTCCACTTTCCTATAACCTGGAGTCTTTCAAGCGAAGTGTGTAAATGCATTTAGTCAAGCCGGCAAAAAAGAAGTATCTGTAAGGTTTCTGTGTGTCTTAGTATTCAGGTTCTCATGGTGTGGCGTGTGTGTCCGGTGGTCGTCCCTTCTTTAGGTCATTGCAGTGGTGGCACGTTAAGTGGGGGGATGGCTGGCACATGCGTTACTTTCATGTTCAGGTGCTGCTGTGGGGGCCTGGGTCCTCTGCGGACGTTCAATTTATTGTTCTTAAATTAGCTTTCGGGAAGGGGCAAGTAATCTATCTTAATTCTGACATGCCTGGTAGGGTACCGTTGTACCAGGTATTGTAATCTTATAAATATTGTATTATTTTTAGTGAGTTTTTCTTGCAGATTCTCTTATTAGTCACATTAAATATTATCAGGTCGCTGGAATATGCTAAGCTGCTGGTCTTCTACTAATTCTTTGGGCCACTTTGCTGCTTAGTCTGCCACTAGCAGGAATAGAATCATTAAAAAGTATTTAACTAATGATGTGTCACAAATGAGGTTTATGTATAAATAAAGATATTTTGTCTTTGACTTCGAAAAATTGACGTTATTGGCGAGAGAAAATTCTCCAGAAATATATACTAGAAGACCCATCCCTGGCAGTGGAGGCCTAGCACTCCTCTAAGAGCTGTGACAATGGTAAATTAACCTACACTATCTTAAAGGATGGTCATTATAATCTTGATTTAGGCACATGATTGGTGGTTTACCTATTTTATTTATTATTTTGGGATTATAAATAAAAAAAACATAAATCCTTATTTATTGCGTCGGCATTGTCCATGGAACATAATACAAGTCATTGTCTGTGTTTTAAATTCAAACTCAATCTGTCATAAAATAAAGGTCGTCTAATGTTGTCAGTAAGAAAGGAGGTCTAAGTCTCTGTAAAGAGGTTAGAAAAGCCGCAACAATATATATAATTATATATTTATAATACAATATAATTTGATAAAGAGCAGATAGAATAAAAACCCAACTTAATGTAGTGACCAGTGAAAGAAACGTCATGTCGACTAAACTTTATTAAAATCACTTCACGTAAAGGCGAGTCGTTGACTCAAGGTTGTATTTCGCGCGTTCAGTATAGGCCTACAGCGTCTTTAGCCAAACGAAGTGCCTTTGACCATACCCCTTATAGATTTATTCTTGCAGACGCGGTGGTCTTGATAAAACACATATTTTAATTAAATATAATAATTGTCATATTTAAACTTTTCTTGCTGATAAATAGGTAAATGATAACTCGTATATTACTAAAAATAAAATTCTGGTAAATAAGTAGCTAATTTGTCAAATTAAACAAGTCTTCAATGTTGTATGATTTATTTCCATTGCCAATAATTAGTTAGAACCTTCACTATTTTAAAGGCGCGCAACGACCGACTCGTCTGCTGTGTTCTTGTAATCTGGCGCGATATGATTCGTGCCATTCTCTAAGCGACTCGTAAATAGTCGTTATTGAACCAATCAGAAATCAGCACACACTGCGTTCGTACACAACGCCACCTACTTTACAAAACCATATTGCTAATCATTCTTAACTTATTTATACAATAAACTACCTGAGATTATAACTAGACTACAACCAAGTGAATTTAAAACAAAATTGAAACTCTTTTTCCAAAATAATGCTTTTTATAACCTGTCAGAATTTATTGACATGCCTTTGGCGGAAAATTCTTTTAAATAGTTGTATAATTGTGTGGTCTTATGCCTTCTACTGTATTGTGTTCCTATGCACCTTTGTCTACGATGCATGGTGTTAATAGCATTATTTTTATTATTTAAAAATTTGTTAACTGACATACCAAAATATAACGATTGTTATATAGGTGAAATATACAAATATGTCTAAACACTAGGATAGTAATGTAATAATAACTATGTTACATTAAAGGATAACATATATTTCCTTGCCAACCCGTCTGGCCAGCGTGGCGAGTGTAGGCCAAATTCTCCAGATATAAGTTCTGGAATCTCTCTAACAGTGGAGGCCTAGAACGCTGTGTTTTAGTTGGTGTAATAATGTAAATATTCTTTTTTTAAAAAAAACAGATATTAATTAATTAATTAATATATTTGTATACTCTTACTTTAGACTAATGTGTGATTCTATTGATAGAAACAAACAACTTATCCTAATACACACAAGTGACACAAATATTTGGCTTTCCCATGTTTGTATCTATTTAATAAGATATAATCCATTGTCTCATGTACACAAGTGGCGAGGGAACGACACACTACCAAACGCCAGTGTGCGCCTGAGCGCTGGCGAGTGTGGACGTATCGAATGTAGGCCGACTTGGTGTTACAGGGAGCCAGTGATTAATAATGTAGGCAGGGGGTACTACACCATACAAATCGGATATTTTATATTTAACGTAAAAGTCTGGAGACAGGAAAGCTGGCAATTATTTTTGCCGACGTATTAGCTTAACTATTTTTTTTCATTACAGCCCCTAAAACACAGCGTCCTAGACCTCCACTGCTGGAGATGGGCCTTCCAGAACATATATCTGGAGTATTTGGCCAACACTCGCCACGCTGGCTAGACGGCTTGGCGAGGATATGATGTCAATTTTGAATGACAATTTATTAACGTGCTCTACGAGGCACGGGAACGGTGGTGTTGTAAATCTATGGCAAATGTACGTAAGAAAAGTGTATTTCTCATTGGTACATGCCGGGCGGGTTTGAACCGACTTATGTAGGATTTAAGGAACGCGTTCTTACAACCGAGCCACCACCGCGAGCTTAGCTATACAGAGGGGAAATGTTGCCAGTCTTCTTGGGACTATCCCTGAAGGCTCGTCTCTAGAGGCCATTTTGTACTTATAGTTTTTATTAGGCTTAGTTTATATTTATTTTACTTTTATTTTTATTAAGTAGTTTTAATTTATATTGTAATTCTTTTATACTGTTTATATAATACTTCAATATAAATAAATAATATCTATATATCTATCAATAGAATCCCTTATTAGTCTAAGAGCAAACAAAGTCACGCGGTATACGAGTAGAGAAAGATATGACAAATATCTAAGCATTTTATGGATTCACCGTTCCGGTGCCGGGTCCATCGTGTGTGGGTAAGGGATGGGAAGAGAGAAGAATGGTGTCTCGGTCTTGCGACCGACAATAGGCTGGGTTACAAAGGAGGCCTCCTTTTTGTTTTTTATTACGCAACAAGAAGTTAAATATTACGGCTAAAATCTGAAGTTCGGTTCCACCTAGGTAGTTCTATAACTATAACACACGGCAGCAATTGGTTAAACTTAGCAGTATCCTATTTGTTCATTGCCAATACCTACTAAGTCTAGCCTTCCCTATACCTCTAGTTCTTGTTTAGAACACAAAACAGTAAATTAAAATGTACTATTCTCGAGTCTACTACCTAGAGACAATGACAAGCTTGCCACTTGTCATGATGGGTCGAGAGTAAAGTTGGCTAAATGTAGTTTACATCTAGCTCCTTATAAAAGCTTGGTTTCTGACCACCCCGATAGAGGGATAGCGGTCTTGATGGTATTTATGCTTTACATAAAAATGAATGAATGAATTAATGCTGACAAAGTTTATTGTATTGTTTGCCCAATCCTTATATAGGTATAATGTTCCAACAAATCAATATTTTATATGATTTGAATTTGAACGATCAGAGGGTTATTTCGTAAACTTTTAAACATTTCTCAAAGTTCCAAGCTCATCAAAGCGGCTTGTAAATTCACTGTGCAGGTGTGGGAAAGAGAGATGAGAAGAATGGTGTCTCGGGCTTGCGACTGACTATAGGCTGGTTTACAAAAGAGTTTACGGTCACCATCCACCATTCTACTTCTCGTCCTACCCAACCAAATACTGTGAAATGAAATAAGAAATAAAATATTTATTTAGTAGACAAAAACGTAACATAACATCAAGGGAAGCCAGTCCGCCGATTACAAGCTGGTTTAATTTGGTGGCGCAGTTGAGACGAATCCGTATCTCGTATAGATTACCATGAACCCAATACTTACAATATATGACATTTGTTGTATGTATGTATGTATGGCAGACCTGCTTAGGCCCAATTCTTTTAGTAAGTGATGCAAAGATTTTGCTGGAACTCCTCTTGCACCTCTCGCGCTGTATAGTCTGCCAAGGTAGACGTATTTTTGCACAACTTCGAGAGTGACGTGTTTTTTATTCTTTTTCATTAATCCATAAAAGTTTGAACACACCCGCAATATCAAATGACGTCACTATCAGTTCTCATGGAATATAGTTTAGGTACCTACTTAGCATAAACTATAAGAGATTCAGATTCAAACGCACGATCGATTTATCGATGAAATATGTGCTGGTATTATAAGAAAACCTACATTCTAAAGACGCTTGAACTGTCAATAATGTTTGATAAATGGGATACGCAATAGGGCATGTATGAAATGCTACTTTGGCTATATTTACGATCTCTGTGTCTGCTACTTCATAAGTTTAAATATTACGATATTTAAGTCTCATTATAATATATTTATAGCTATGAATAAAAATGCTGTATCTTTAAGGAATCTACATAAAGCAATATCTACCTTTAAACGCGTTTAAAATATTAAAATATATTTAATACATATATTTTTTATATATATACATATACTAGCCACCATCGAGGTTCCAGCTCTTCTAGATCCTGTTGGAGTTATCCGAGATGATGGCAAGAGACCCGATGGTATGACGTTGGTCCCTTGGGAACGGGGACGTGCTCTGGTGTGGGACGCCACGTGCGTCGACACCCTTGCCGCGTCGCATCTCAGGGGGACAGCGCATAAAGCGGGAGCCGCGGCGGAAAATGCGGAGTCCAGCAAGCGGCGCAAGTATGTAAGTATATTAAAAGATTACATATTTGTGCCGTTTGCTGTAGAAACTCTGGGCCCATGGAGTCCAAGCGCAAAAAAGTTTTTAAAAGACATAACACCGCGTCTTGTCGTCTCCTCCGGTGACAAGAGGGCTGGCTCTTTCTTCGCCCAGAGAATCAGTAGCAATTCAGCGGGGAAATGCAGCCAGCATTCTTGCCACCATTCCACGCGGACGGGACTTATATCCCTATCCTTAATATTAATTTTATTTTATATGCTGTAAATATTTTTTTCGAATAAATGTATAGATTTAATTAATTACCAATAAATAAAATATATATTTTTATGTTTAGTTAAAACTATTGTCTCCTTAGTGTAGCTGATGTACGGAGTTTTAGAATTATAAGAATTATTAGAATTCTAGATTTATACTAGCATGACAAGGGACCTTGCTCCCACCTGATGGTAAGTGGTGCGCGAGGTCCATGAATGTTAGCAACTGGAACCAGACACTCATGACATCAGTCTCTAACACTATGCCGGCTTGACTGGGCATGACAGCATTTCCAGTCTTATCTCGAAACGTGTGGATACACTTTACTGGGTTTATCGATGGATACTTCCCCGCCCCGGCAGACTGGGCAAATTACCACCGTCAGTCCGCCTACCACCTATTTGTCGTTGAAAGTATATGCCATTTTTTCTTTCAAGGAGAACTAATATTGTAAGCTTGCCATAGTGATATTTAGGAGTATATAAAAATAACACCGCTTGAAGCAAGACACTTTTTTTTCAATTATTTTTTCAATTGCAATTTGTAATGTAAAACCCGTCTGATTAAAAAATAACTTAAATTAATAACTGTAAAGAAATAAATGAATACTGAAAAGATAAAAACAAGTATAATTAAGCGGTTATCAAACTTTTTGGCGATGGAACCCTTTGGGTTGTTTTTATCTTTTTATTTATTTCGTATCAGTTTTAACTTTTTAATTTAAGTTAATTTTTAAGCAGTAGGGGTTTCTTATTAATAAAATAATAAATAAATTCAATGCTTTACTTAAACATATTACACTAATAATTAGACGCAGTTACGAAAAAAGGATCCAATCCACAATTTTCAGAAATTGTATTATGAATTTTAATCAGGTCCTTACGATGATATATCTCATATCAAACACGATCTACATACATATTCTAAATGTAGGAATAATCCATCGATGTATTAATAGACTAATCTAAATTCCAACTTTAATTCAATTTCTGAAGAATTGTGGATTGGATCCTTTTTGCGTTGGTAACTACATCCAATTGTACCTTTCACTTTTATCATTGTATGGGAAAGCTTGAGCAAAATTTAAGCATGTTTTAATAATCCCAGTCCAGTAAGTACTGGTAATCAAACAAATAGGTATATTTAGGCGCCGCTAATAATTCACCCTTGTTTTTGTCCGAGAGTTTGTTGAGAGACAAAACAACACAATATGGCGGCGGTCATCGCTCTACGAGGGAAGTGTTTATGCGTGGACCGAATTATACGGACCAGCACATGAAAGGCAAAAAATGTTTTTCATAAATTGACCTAACGTGAGCACCAAACAACATTTAGCAGCACCAATTCAGTTCGTTCATTGTGTGTAACTGAAAGTAGGTGGTAGGCGGACTGATAGTGGTATTTGTCCAGTCTGCTGGAGCGGGGAAGTATCCAACGATAAACCCAGTAAAGTTATCCACACGTTTCGAGATAAGCCTCGAAATGCCGTCATGCCCAGTCAAACCGGCATAGTGTTAGAGACTGATGTCTGTCATGAGTGTGATGACTGTTCGTGTGCCCCATATTTAAAGTCCAATTTATCGTTTTCCATAATTATTCACATTGTAGCACATTATTAAACAAAACAACACCACTTTTGACAAATAATATCCACAGTAAATAAATATACAAAACAAAAACTTGCACTTGACATGTCCTCGCAAAATGGCGCGAAAAATACTGTTTAACTTCACTATCTGACGTTACCTTTTTATATAATCTGTGGTTTACGTCATTGGTATTATTATTGTATAAAATAGTTTCTTGATATTCACTTTGTCTGATTATATTGCTGGATATTGTATATTTTCAAACTGATTTGAATATTTTATTTTCTTTGTTTTTTATTTAGTTATTTTCCTTATTTTAAAACATGTACTCTCTCAATGTTATAATCAGGTTGAATGGAAACTGGCTCCTGTCGCACCGGCCAAAAACCTACTTCAGGGGCCAGTGCCACATTTGTTTTGTACTGTACATTTATTTATGTCAATAAAATTTTATTAAAGACAAAGACAAAGACAAAAAAAATATTGTTCATGTGGTAAAAAAATATAACATTTTCAGCACACGACCCAGTTCGGGCATTACAATAGTGTTTCTTAAAATCTAGGTGTTTTACATATGTTACTTACTTACTTACTTACTAGGAGATCAATTTACTAAAATTAGTTCTTATATTAATAATGAAATTAAAACAATTAGAATCTTACAAACTAAATAAGATAGAAATTCTAATATATATATATTTTTACAATAGAAGTGTTTATACACACAGATACTCCTCTACGGAGTAGAAGCAGCTTTGCACCAGATATTGTCTTAGGGCCTTATTAAATTGTTTTTGGGTGGGTTTATTTTTTATGGATTTTGGAAGTTTATTGTATATTTTTATTGCCATGTAATATGGGCTTTGGTTTAGCATCTTTATTCTCGACTGTGGTTAACTTATCTTTATTTCTGGTATCTATTGGGTGTGTGTCTTGTATCTTATCTGTTCTTGTTCTTGTTATTATTATTATTGGTAACAGACCGCCTCCGTGGTCTAGTGGTAACAAACGTTGCCGTGAACTCGGGAGGTCGTGGGTTCGATTCCCACCGGGGACAAGTTGTACATTGTATAATTTGTCTTGGTCTGGGTGTTTATATGTATAATATGTATATATTTACAAAAAAAAAAAGTATAATATGTAGGTTATCAACCATCTAGTTTCTGTAACACAAGCCTCGTTGCTTACCACGGAAACTAGATGGCGCTGTGTGACCTGTCTGGAAATATTTATTTATTTATTTATTTACTTAACAATTTGTTTATTTAAATGTAATTATATATATACATATATATGTGTGTTACTGTTTGTAAACCTAAATAAATAAAAATTATAAAATAATACCTATAATAGGTATGTATGGCACGTTAAGTATTCTACCATCCATCTGGCTACGCTACGCGTGAGTAGCCAATTAGTTCCTATACCTACTCTTTACGTGTGTCCTCTACTATACGAATCGGCCGCCTCTTCAGGGCTTTGAGCATCTGCTTGCATGAACTTGCACTGTACATGTGCATAGGTCGATATGTCGATGATGTAGACTTTTCTTTCCTACTCGTCCGATAGCCTAGTTTGTGGTGTCGCGTAATTCGGTAGACTATCCTTATTTCGGGAGAGTTTACTATCCTAAGCCCGTCACACACGTGGGAGAAACGAATAAGAGAATACAAAAAGGACCTGGTCAGAAACTAAGACCGAGTTCACACTTGGTCCATCATGACAATTAGCAAGCTTGACCACCGAAGAAGGCGTTATATAATACCTAGATAACAGATTAGACAGAGAAAGTAAAGGATCATCAAGACCCTATCCCTTCCATGGTGGTCAGATACCACGCTTTTTCAAAGAAGCCTATTCAAATTTAGCCAACTTTACTATAGGTACAACAGTCAAGAATTATCACAAATAAATAAAATAAATGATTGTGTCACCAGGATTCGAACACGGTACGACGGCGGCAGTTAAATAAAATGAAATTAAAGTCATTTTACAAAAAATATCTTCGTCATGGGGCAGAGCGCTCCGTGTTGATTCCCATTTTGCGATCGTTAAAATATCGGCATAGGCGACCACTAGGATCACCACTAATAAGGGACCACTAGGATTTGTGGCACCTGTAGGGTAGAGAATAATAATAATCGGTGACTGTGCTGGTTACGCATTGGCCCCCAGGATCTCACTGGAAAACGACGGCCCTGCCGTGCGTGTAGAGTTGCGATACCCCGAAGATGGTCACCTCGATCTATCATAGACTTTGAGAGCCTGACTACGAATTGATCGTTGGTCTTTTCCTCAGTTCATCGTGGAGGACGGTGCTGCGCCTTGCTGTGCTTGGATTCCAGCCGCTATGGAAGTCACAACCAGGTGGTGCTACTCCGGTGCAGCGTAGGTGAGGCTCGAGCGAAGAAACGTCTTTACAATACACTTAATTTATACTAATAATAAACAGTAAAACCTTGAAAACAAGGATCCTATATTCGCAGAAATGTGAACAAATTTTATACTGAGCACGACATATACTACCGTGTAGACCTGATGGTAATAGGTATGCAAGCTTAAAAAATGGCAGAATCTGACAGCTAGCCACTGACGCTCAACATCAATCTCTTTCACTATGCCTAATAACTAAATAAATAAAAATACCATATTGAGAAAAACATTATTTACACAGCTTAAAATACAGTAGGTACACGGTAAAAATAAATGTTTTACAAATAAAAAATCACATTTGTCTGATTCTTATCTCCCGAAAACTATAAATAAAAATGAATGTTATGATGATACGTGTGTGACGGTCTTCAATGGTACCCACAAATATAGCTATACATTTTAGTTTAAGCCTAACTTAAAGACAATGGTCCAAGGATGTGTATATCTGATTATGTTGCCGTCTGAGTCAACAATGCCAGACTTTATAAATCTCTCCCAAATTGCTTTGATTTCCGGAAAATCTATATAATATTATAAATGTGAAAGAAGCTTTGTATGTATGAATGTTCATTTAAAATAATAATATATGTTTATTAAAAGTAACTGGGCTCAAGTGTTAGTTGTTACTAACAAAATAATGACTTTATGTATACCTACAACGTTTTTTATGTTTTTTTTTAAACCTACTTACTTTTTTGGTCAAATAATAATAATAACAAAATACCCAAAACATTATATGACAGCCTCAACACTATCAATTTAGATGACAATTACAAAAGCTACAATCCTTAATACTTGTCGTATAGTCAGAAAGTTTGGAGTCAAAGAAGCACCGAACACATGATGCTCACTTGGCCGAGGCCCGCGGTAAAGTATCATCACGACCGTTTTCCTTTCGGGGTGGTCAGAAACCATGCTTATAAATAAGCACATTCACATTTAGCCAACTTTATCATTCATCATTATCATTACAGCCCCTAGAACACAGCGTCCTAGACCTCCACTGCTGGAGATGGGCCTTCCAGAACATATATCTGGAGAATGTGGCCTACACTCGCCACGCTGGCCAGACGGCTTGGCGAGGATATGATGTAATTTTTTTAACAATTTCACAAATTGGTATTAGTGGAACCGGGACCGACGGCTTAACGTGCTCTCCGAGGCACGGGAACGGTGGTGTTGTTAATCTATGACAAATTTACATAAGAAAAGTGTATTTCTCAGTGGTACATGCCGGGTGGGTTTGAACTGACCTTGTAGGATTTAAGGAACGCGTTCTTACAACCGAGCCACCACCGCGCCTTTAGTCAACTTTACTATAGGCCAATCATGACAAGTAGTAAGCTCGTCGATGTCTCCAGCGTACCAAACTCGAGAAATATCACAAATAAATTAAATAAATAAATATTTCCAGACAGGTCACACAGCGCCATCTAATTTCCGTGGTAAGCTACGAGGCTTGTGTTACGGAAACTAGATGGTTGATAAACTACATATTATACTTTTTTTTTGTAAATATATAAGTACATATTATACATATAAACACCCTGAGCGAGACATATTATACAATGTACAACTTGCCCCCGGTGGGAATCGAGACCTCCCGAGTTCACGGCAACGTTTGTTACCACTAGACTACGGAGGCGGTTATTAATTAAATGTATTTATTTACAATAATATTTTTTTGTTGTGTACCTCCGAGTCTAAATCTACGGACTCAACCGCTAGACCACGGAGGCAGTTCAGGTGCTCTGACTGAAAATATATATTTGTTTGTAATTGTAGTGTGACACTTTAGTGTCCGTCCGCAAACTCTAAAAAGTAAAGCCGGGGCGCTAATGTTGTATAATTGGTTTCGAAGTGATAGGGAAGTGAAGTTTAATGGCGGGAATTATTTATTGGGAAGTTAATGTTAGACATTTGTTATACCTAAGTGAACAGTATAGTTTTTTCGGAAGCTGTAACCAAATACTGTTTCTTTAATCGCAAATAAAGAAATTATTCAACGAATGGAAACAGTAAAAGAGATTGCCCAAAACCCAGGCCCGATTTTTTTTACAGCGTGCCCCAACTAAATATAATTGTATTATTTTAATTATTTTCTGTGTTTTTTTATTAAATTTAATATAAACATCTGTATTACCCCAGCATTAAAATATAATTTCATTGAATAGTTGGTTAGGATTTATATATTGTTTTTTTTTTTGTTCTCTTCCCGATGGATGATGAATGAGGTGCACATTATTAAACAAAACAACACACTTTTGACCAAAAATATCCACAGTAAATTAATTTACAAAACAAAAACTTTCACTTGACATGTCCACGCAAAATGGCGTGAAGAACTCCTTATCTATTGAAGAAGAGTGCTACGATTAGGTACTTTATTATGATCAGATACTTTATTATAGATAAAACACTGGAGTTCAAAGTGTAAACAATTCTCTGATTATATCGGCGGGATCCAAACTATTGAATTAATAACGTAAAAAAAGTTTTTTCAATTGTTGTTATGCTAGAGTAAAATAAATAAAATTAATTACAGATTATGCAAACACATTATATTAACTATCAAATAAAAAAGAAATCATTATGGTACGAGAACATTTCTCTATGAAAAATGGGCATTCTCATTTCCAAAATGCGTACCTATATTTATGCTGTGGTAATCGTACAAACCTGCAGCATGCAGTTTGTTTATGAAAATGGCGTCTTAAATAACTTGGATTGGAAATTAATTATAAATTATTGTATCAATTTCAATATTTAACACATTAAGATAATTTTACGATTAATGGTTTGACAGTTGAATGTGTGTGGCCCCAACAAAGAGGTGAGATATTATATGGCACATGAATTCTCGTCCTTTAGCCACAGACATCACTAAAGCTCTCTTGCGGGATAGGCAGTCAATTGAGCGCCATTTATCACAGTCAACACTAGTGTTGCCAATCTCTCTAGTTTTTTAAATGAACGCATCGTAACGTTATTTTGCTGTAGTCTGTAGTGGAAACCTTTATACGAGAATACCAATTTTAATAGCGTTTTACACTGACAGTTCCGTTATTAAAGAGATTCCACAATATAAGGTTGGCGCTTAAGTAACAGAATACTGATATGCCTCTATCAAGCACTGGTGTAGTGTATAGAACTGACATGATAACTGTATATATTTCTATTGTCACTAGGTTTTTTTTTAAAAGTGTTTACAGTTAAGGATTTTAATAATAATATTATTTTAATAATAAGTCTTCTGGTATTTTGTTCCACATATTTACAACTCTGTTATTCATGAAGAGATATTCCACATTTGTATTGCTGGATTTTCTTATTAGTTTCGGGGTGGACAGAAACCACGCTAATAAATGAGCGGATTCACATTTAGCCAACTTAACTATAGGCCAATCATCGACAAGTGGCAAGCTCGTCGATGTCTTCAGCGTACCAAACTCGGAAAATATCACAACTAAATAAATTAGTAATTTAATTTATTTGTTTAAATAAATAAATATTATTGTGTCCCGACCAGGAATCGAACCCGGTACCTCCGAGTCTAAATCCACGGACATAACCGCTAGACCATGGAGGCAGTTTTTAAAAATAATATTTTTTCATTTATTTGCTAGAAAACATATAAAAAAGTACAACATGAATACAATAGGTGGTAGGCGGACCCAGTAAAGTGTATCCACACGTTTCGGGATCAGGCTCGAATTGCCGTCATGCACAGTCAAGCCGGCATAGTGTTAGGGACTGACGTCACTCATTTTTCATTAGGTGGGCGTAAGTTCATAGTCGTATTAAATAGTCGTAATAAATTAAAAAAAAAAAATAGTAGTATTAAAAAAATACAATTAAGCCAATATAGGCATAAATTAACTTTTTAACCTCAACAATATTTTAAAACTAAAACAAGATATTCTGTTTAAAAAACTTTCGTTTGATATCGATTTTGTTTATAGACAATCGATAGTCGTTATATCTTTAGCGCACATCGATTTTTAACTCGCTAATGTAAACACGATTGAATGGGATGTGTTCCATGTGGTGTTTGTCAGCCGAAGACGTATATTTTACATGGACAATGGACATACCCAACAATATAATTTATTACCAGCAATACACAAAAGTACGAGACTAATAAAATCAAATTCATAAAAAATATCTCTGTATTGAGAATTTAATTATTTACATTATTATAAGGTACAGGGCTAACGGTGTGGCAAGTTTAGAACTAAAATTTAAAAATAATAATTTAAAAAACTTTAAAAAAAAAAATGTGTGCTCCTTAAAAAAAATCTCCCTTTCCTGGACCTCGAATACCGCTTAGTGGGTATAATTTTTTTCCTTATTTCATATCAGAACTCTTCGTTCGTCCCAAAATTCTGTTTTAGCTATCCCTTCGCATTACTCTGGCTTTCTGTTTAACTCTTATGCATTACTGACGGAAAATCTGTGGAACAAAACTTGTCAAATTATAATATACAATTCGTCGCAAAACTGATCACTTTTAAAAAGATTGTATACTCACATTTTATAAACAGTTCCTCAAAGTGTAAGTATGTATTATATGTAGTGTTGATATATAATATATTTGAAGTATGTAGTTTTGTGTACATATTAGTATGTATTTGTAATAATATGTAGATTTAATTTTAATTCTAAATATACAATGTCATTTATTCGAAGTAATAATTTAATTACATTTTAATTACATTAATATAAATAAATAAATATTTCCAGACAGGTCACACAGCGCCATCTAATTTCCGTGGTAAGCTACGAGGCTTGTGTTACGGAAACTAGATGGTTGATAAACTACATATTATATAAATTTGTTTTTTTTTTTTTGTAAATATATACATATTATACATATAAATACCCAGACCGAGACAAATTATACAATGTACAACTTGCCCCCGGTGGGAATCGAACCCACGACCTCCCGAGTTCATATATTTTATGGTTGCACCTACCTCATAATACAAATGGTTTCATAGTCCCTGATGGTAAGTGGCGCGCAAGATCCATTAATATTAGCAGCCGGAATCAGACACTCATAACTGACATCAGTCCCTAATGCAAGACGGCAATTCGAGCCTGATCCCAAATTGTGTGGATACACTTTACAGTGTTCATCGGCACGAACTTTGGATACTTCCCCGCCCCAGCAGACTGGGCAAATTACCACCATCAGTACGCCTACCACTTATTTGTTGTTCTCGTTGAAAGTAATGTGTCATTTTTGCAATGATGTCAAATGCCAATTTTTACCTACAAGGAGAACTAATGTTGTAAGCTTTCCATGGTAATATTTATATGAAAATAACACTGCTGGAAACAGGACTTACCTAAATAATTGGCTAAGTAAATGTGAATCGGCTTCTTTATAAGCATGGTTTAGGACCACCCGGGAAGTGATAATTTCCTATACTTTTTTTTTCAAATTCCGTCGCGTCTTTTCAAATACTTGTCTATTTGAATCAACACGAGTATAGCAGCTTCATTTTGATAGTGTCTACGGAACGCAGGTGCATGCAACACACCAATAATAAATACTCTTGTACAATTGATTTTGGTAAAGTGTTTCTAAAATTATGGTTAAGTATCTTTCTTAAAATACCGGTGGTCTCGGTCGTAGGAACGCTTACCTTAAATCATAAAAAAGTAATGCGAAATAAACTTTTCTTACGTGCATTTGTATTTACAAAATCACAGTTGACGTGCCTAGAAGACGACGTTAAGCCGTTCGGTCCCGGTTCCACTAAAAAGCAACTAGTCGAATTGTTAATAAATTATCATTAACAATTGACCTCAGACCCTCGCCTACCCGTCTGGCGAGCGTGGCCAATTTAGCCATATTCTCCAAAAATGCTGAAGGCTCCGACTGTTTTTAATGCTGTGATGTGATGATCTCTCTCAATCATATATAAATGAAATTCCAATTCTTATTTATTTATTTAGAATAGGTAGGTACAACAAACAGTTATTAATTTACAACAATACACAAAATTAAATATAATGGGAAACAAGTTAAATTTAACAACCTAAAACTATTGTACACTGCATGGATGAACTAAAGATTAAATGGATGAAAATATTAACTTAAACTAAAGTAAATAATAATAATAAAAAAAGTAAAATAAAAAACACAAAAATAATAAAAATAACAATTATAAACAAAGCTAAATCGGTTTAGAAAAATTAAATGCAAATTACAACTTAACACGAAAAAAAAAATAATAACAATTTTAAAATTCACTTTCAATTTACACCAAATTACAAATCAATAAATAATTTCCCCATAAATAGTTTGGTTACCTGACCTGACCCCCAAATGCTTTAGGGCCAAGATTAAACAGATCTAATTCGTTATGTTTAATAGACAGGGCATTGAAACTGCAGTTGAAGTTACCGTTCCGTCCAAAAGACCACAACTTTAAGGAAAACAAATATTATATATCACAGAAAATTTGGTGCGAGATGAATTCCAGCAAAATCTTCGCACCACTTACTATAGATAGAATTGGGCCTAAGCCGGTCTGCGTTGATTTACGTAATTCTATCTCTCTATTGCTTCTCTCGGCTGTAAGCGAGATTAACAACAATAACACTTACGGCCGGTTACAGAAAGCTTGATTTTAATAATTTGTGATCAACATTTTGATATATTTCCGTGATTGGGAGTTAGTTTGTCACTTTGGGTATTTAAAGCAATGACGTACTTCATAGGCATACGTTAAATATGTCAAAAGATAATCATCCTATCTGCAACCGGCCTTATAACTCACGATAGATATCATGATTTTCAGATCAAAGTCAAAATATCTTTATTCACGTAAACCTATTACAGGCATTTATGAAACGTCATTAATTTAATTATTTTAAATGATTCTACTCCTGCTAGTAGAAGACTAAGCAGCAAAGTGGTCCACTAAGTAAGCTGTTAGCAGAAGACCAGCAGCTTAGCAAATTCCAGTGACCTGTTAATGTTTAATCTGACTGAGAAAGGAATCTGCAAGGAAAACTCAGCTATAGCAGATTTACAAAATAAAACATATACAGAACTGCACCACAACGATCAATTAATAACCTAATAAATTAAGTTATCAGTACCTATGAGATTACAATACCTGGTACAGCAGTAACTAACCAGGCAAGTCAGAATTAAGATAGACTAGGTACATGCCTATGTGCAACCCGAAAGTCCACAAAGATGATGCGGCCTTATTTACCATCCAGTATTGTGGTGGCTTGGTTATAAAAACCCATTCCTTAAATCTTACTAGGTCGGTTCAATACTCCCCGGCAAATACCAATGAGAAATACACTTTTCTTAAGTACATAAGTCATAGATTTACAACACCACCGTTCCCGTGTGAGGAAAGCACGTTAAGCCGTCGGTCCCGGTTCCACTAATACCAACTTGTGGAATCGTTAATAAATTGTCATTAAAAAGTTAACATAGATCCTCGCCACGCTGGCCAGACGGATTGGCGTATAAGTGTAGGCCAAATTCTCCAGAGATATGTTCTGGAAGGCCCATCTCCAACAGTGGGGGTCTAGGACGCTGTGTTCTAATGAATGAATTGAATGAATATTTATCAGATAATGATTTTTATCTTCAAAAAAGCCTAAAAAAGTATTTGCTGTTTAGGCAATTACGCGCGATATATATATAAGCTATACCTATAATATGTATGTATGGAACTTTAAGTATCTATCCTACTATCCACCTGGCGACGCTAGAGTTGCCATTTTTTCCCAATTAGTTGCCATACTCTTTGCCTACCACTATGCCAAAGACAAAGTAGCGGTATTATCTTGAGCTTGCGTATTTTAAACTAATGGATAATATAAGTCTAGCCTCCTGCGTCAGAATGCTGTATCTATCGTTTTTTATCCAAATGAGAAACATGTGCAAAATGATGGATTTTTCTCGGCTATTTATTGTTTTACCAGCACCCTGCGCTACCATAGACGTACAGCCGGTTTCTCGAAGCTCTACTTAATTATTTCCTAGCAAGAAATCATTATATTTAAGATTTTCTTAAGATAAATCGGGTTTCAGGAACAATTTTTTTGGTTCTCTTCTCCCGATGGATGATGAATGAGATGATAGGGAAGGCAAAGGGTCTAGCCCATACAGCCAAGTCTGACGTAATATATCTTTCTTTTTAATGAGTTAATGAGGTCATCATCAAATTCCAGATGCTGCAGAATTTGATGCTTTTCTTGGAGTCACTCGCGGCACCATAACTAAAACACGTCGGGTAAAATATTATTTTATTTTATTTTATTTGGGAAACTCACAGCTAATACAATAGATTAGAGACTATGTTAATGACTACAAGCTAATTAAGAGTTACCACACATAACAAAAATACAAGCAAAAAAAAAACCAATAGTATAGTAATAGGAGTTGACAGCGCGGGAAAACCGCAAAAAATTAACTGCAACTTGTGCCCCATATTTAAAGTCAAATTTTTCGTTTTCCATAATTATTCACATTGTAGCACATTATTAAACAAAACAAAATCACTTTTGACCAATAATATCCACAGTAAATTGATTTACAAAACAAAAACTTGCACTTGACATGTCCACGCAAAATGGCGCGAAGAACTCTCGTTTCACGAACAAATTTGACAACGCCTAAGTTTTTTTTAAATATTAAATAATTAAAATCGGGAAACAGTTGTCAAAAATTACTTAATTATTTGTTTATACTTTGTTCGTTTGCACAACTTCTTGGCCACACGCTTGGTCGAGTGAGCCATGGGCCCATCGTCTCGACCCCAAGACAGGGCAAGAAGCCAAACGGTATGAGAATCAAAGCTAGGCTATTCGTCATAGAATAAATAAGTGCATGAGTGCATTACAATCTGCACGCTGCGGGAGTATAAAACATGTTCTTCATCAACTACAGAAGATCTACTTAGATGTCGAGAAATATAAAGTGATGCTTGGACGTTGTAAAGATTTTTTTTAAATTTATTTTGTACCTTTACTCCGTTTGCACACAACGCTGCAAAGCGTAGAGTGAGCGAAACTAGCAAACTGATTGATACGCCGCTCTACTGAGTCGGCGGCGAACTGCGTAGAGTGAGCGAAACTAGCAAACTGATTGATACGCGCCGCTCTACTGAGTCGGCGGCGAACTGCGTAGAGTGAGCGAAACTAGAAAACTGATTGATACGCGCCGCTCTACTGAGTCGGCGGCGAACTGCGTAGAGTGAGCGTAACTAGCAAACTGATTAATACGAAGCTCTAATGAGTCGGCGGCGAACTGCGTAGAGTGAGCGAAACTAGCAAACTGATTGATACGCCGCTCTACTGAGTCGGCGGCGAACTACGTAGAGTGAGCGAAACTAGCAAACTGATTGATACGCCGCTCTACTGAGTCGGCGGCGAACTACGTAGAGTGAGCGAAACTAGCAAACTGATTGATAGGCCGCTCTACTGAGTCGGCGGCGAACAGTTTGCGTACTGGAAACGCAGCCATAAGAGCTCACAAAAGAGTTACAAAACTTTGATGAATATACAGAAACGGGTTTATGCACGGAGTAGCCAAAGCTAATGTAATCACGCAAATTACGCCCTAAACGGATTAAAAATATTTTTTTTAGAATAAGAATATCTGAAACTTTATACTGAGTTGCGTTTATTATTATTTTATGGTTTTATTAAGTATTTTTTTGAACTTAGGTGTGTTACATGGCCAAAGATTTGCTCGGTATATGTCAACATAAAACTATGTTTAATCTATATGTACCTACTCGTATATATAATCTTAGTTTAATTAATATAAATGTTGTTAACTTTATTATGAATTTGCGTCGGACAATTTAGGTATTTATTTCACGTTTTCCCAATGATTGTGAAGTTGCAACCCCATGGGTGACCTTTGAGATAGAGGAAAACGCTATTTTGACGTCCTTACGTCAAAAGTTTTTCCGATCATAGCCGTCCTCGGGTAAATAAGGAAAAGTGGTAGTAAATAACAGAATTCACTATTTTGACAATCTAACGTTTGCGCTAAAGGAGTTTTTAAATTCAGCCCACGCAACCATTTACCACTTTCTTATGAATTAAGGTGCTTTTAGGGCCAAAACATGTTGATTAAAATAAATTTGTTTTGTAGAGCTCCAGTTGTTATCTGTATATTTGCGGATAACTGTAGCAGAATAAGCACGTGGAAAGAGCGATAGATTTATAGCTTTAATAATAGTTGGGAGACGGTGGCCAAAAAAATTAACCTATAAGTATGTTAGGTAGGTAACTTTATTTCTTCGTATACATAGCACGACATGTAAGTAAGTATTTGTTGTTAGTTGCAGACAAAGACTGACGTCAAATATATAACTGCACGAATTTTCGTACCTACCTTAAATAATTCCATTTCTGTTTATGCGATTTATTTTCTACTTTTTAATTTTAATTCATAGACAATGTGATTATCACAAAAATAGACAACATAAACTGGCAGGTCATATGCTGTCTTTACACGGAGTTCTTCGCGCCATTTTGCGTGGACATGTCAAGTGCAAGTTTTTGTTTTGTAAATTAGTTTACTGTGGATATTATTGGTCAAAAGTGGTGTTGTTTGGTTTAATAATGTGCTACAATGTGAATAATTATGGAAAACAATAAATTGTACTTTAAATATGGGGCACAAGTTGCAGTTTATTTTTTGCGGTTTTCCCGCGCTGTCAACTCCCATATTTTACCTGACGTGTTTGAGCTATGATGCGAGTGACTCCAAGAAAATCCATCAAATTCTGCAGCATCTGGAATTTGATGATGACCTCATTAACTCATAAAAAAGAAAGATATATTACGTCAGACTTGGCTGTATGGGCTAGACCCTTTGTCTTCCCTATCATCTCATTCATCATCCATCGGGAGAAGAGAACCAAAAAAAAGGTGTCTTTACACGCTTGCAGCAAGAATCCACAAACACAAGTGTGTGGACTTGCCTTGCGTGAGCTTGGAGGCGCTTGTCACCGATCCAGTCGGGTGTCGGTTTTTGAACACAAATCAAAGGGCGATTACGACAAGCGCTTACTTACGCATTTACATGTTAGGTATGTCTTCTGATCTCGCGTTGGGTGGACGTGTTGGTGGTCGTGCCCACAAATTTCAAAATGACTAGCTGGTCGGACGAGGACACTATCTGGAATCTGACATCCACTTTCTTTTTCAGGCTTTTAATTCTATTTTAACTCTTGTATTTAAAATAAAAATAAAATATACCAAAAATAAAATAAAAGAAAACTATTACGTAGTTCGATGTCCGCCAAGCTTGTCTGTCCGGCGTAAACTGGCGCACTCACAAACATGAAAATTGCTTCCAAATGCCAGCCTATAGTGTTTGTTAAGTTGAGTCTTGGAGCTTGTGGGTGCTTGCCAAGGCTTGGCAACCGTGTAAAGCCATTAAATCGGTAATATATCAAAGCATATTATACAATTTGCTACCCGCCGCGCCGGCTGCGTGACGACGTGCTAGCGGCTGTGCGTGTTCTTCGAGGTCTGACTGCCGACCAGCAGACATCAACGAACACTTAACCCTTAAAAACAAAATTTGTATTAGAAAGCACACATGTTGGCTACAAATTAGTGTGGATCAAGGATGCCGCAATATTTCTCCGGAAAGACGTCAACTTCCGTGATTGTAGAGATTCGTTAGGTACAAGTAAATTAACTAAAATATTGATTACAGTCAGCGCCTGGACTATAGCGTACTAGAGTCTGGTTAGTGTTGGTGAAGACGCGAAGTAATTGCCTGGCTGATTTGGAATACACATTTGTTTATGCGAACAATTTAACCGTCAGCAATAAGTTAATAATAGGAACGTTAATTGGAATTTCAATATTAGCTTGGATTTTGTGAAAATATTGCCGGAAAATTATTACTACGAACGTTTTTTCTCTAGATAATAGGTACCGATTAATTATCAAAGTTTAATTAACAATTTAGGTATAGGTATAGGTAATTAAGAGAGAGAGCGGTGTGGCTCGGCTGTAAGAACATAACACAATAATATAAACCAATTTCAACAAATAGTCGTAACACACGCAATAATCGAAAATTAGCTTTGGATCAAGTCTTGTTTGGGACTTTATGTTCGTTTTTATAATCACTGCCAAATAAACTGACTATGTGTAGATAAACTAAAAATTTATGTTAAATGTCAACTTATAGGCAAGGCTTATTGAAAACATAAATGATTTTATTATTGACAAAAATCCGATCGGGATGAAACTTTGAGAATATGTTGTGTGAACATCGGCGAAGGTTTCTAACATACTTAGTACTACTGTTGTCCGATAGGTGGCGCGCATCAGCCTGTCAAACAATGATGGTTGTCCGTAATTCCGTCATAGCTCGAGATTAGGAGATTGAGCAGTTTGTCGTCGGCCTGACTAGACGTATGTTCTATCGGGCCGACAACGGACACTTCAAGCATCTCCAGAATATCGCTCCGTCTCGTGCACGACCCCCAACGAGAGACCACTTCCCAGAGAAGTACTCCTGGAGGAGAGCTGAAGCAGTCGAGACTAGCCCCTTGGGTCAGTGAGCCACACGGGCGCAGTTATACTAGTAACGGCGCCAAGCACTAAACGTGCATTAATTACCGGCGGGTGGTTACCCGCTGAGATCCTGCCGGGGAAAACGGGGTTATGTCCCCATCCCAGACCCATTAGGCATCCGGGCCTGGACGACCCCACTTTCTGTTTGTCTGATGATTGTCAAATACGTGCGTTCTGAAATTTATATTAAGCTTCTTAAATATATAACATTAGACAAATAAATAAATTATTGAATTTAAAAAAAAAACAATAGTAAAACCGATTGGTCTCAGCTTTACGTCGCAAAATTGTCGGTGATTTGTTATGAAAATTGGGAGTTTTTCGCGCCATTTTGCGTGGACATGTCAAGTGCAAGTTTTTGTTTTGTAAATTAATTAGCTGTGGATATTATTGGTCAAAAGTGGTGTTGTTTTGTTTAAAAATGTGCTGCAATGTGAATAATTATGGAAAACGATAAATTGGACTTCAAATATGGGGCATAAGTTGCAGTTTATTTTTTGCGGTTTTCCCGCGCTGTCAACTCTCATATTTTACCCGACGTGTTTGGGCTATAATGCCGCGAGTGACTCCAAGTAAAGCATCAAATTCTGCAGCATCTGGAATTTGATGATCCCCAACTCGGTTATGAACTTTGTTATGAAAATATATTATGCAAATAAATTACGTGTTTAGGACTGATGTATTCTATACAATTTTCTTTTATTTATATAAATACTATATTTTATGTATTCTATATAAAAAATAAAAATATTATTATGATTGCTTAAAGTTCATTTAATATCTATTTATTCCATCATAGTTTCTTAGGTGTATAAATACATATATCGAATCATACTCATTCTGCACTCAATGAATACTGCTTCCCGAAACACAGGTACTCTTCGTTCGGGTTGCAGGGTTTTACTAATGCTGGTGGATAGTTAACGTCACTCTATGATCTGCGTTAAATATTTGTCTTATACCTACTTCCTTATAAAATGTAAACTTGAACTCTTTGACTTCGAATAAAGATATTTTTATTTATTTTTAATGTCCTATAAAGACAATTAAAATATATATATATATGAAAATTGTTTTGTGTGAGTATTATTATTGTTTTTTGTACTTTTTATATATGTTTTTGTGTTACTATCTTAATAAAGTACTGAACATAATATTTTATATTCATTGTATTACTTCCATAAAATCATAAATTTAGTTCACTTAATAAGTAACACGACATTCAATGACTGTTAGGCGATACGAAGTTCGCCGGGTCAGCTAGTAAAATAATAATAATGTAATGTGACGCGGCAGTGGCTCGGTTGTAAGAACGCATTCCTTAAATATGACAAATGTCGGTTCAAACCCACCCGGCATGTACCAATGAGAAATACACTTTTCTTACGTACATTTGTCATAGATTTACAGCACCACCGTTCCCGTGCCTCGGAGAGCACGTTAAGCCGTCGGTCCCGGTTACACTAATACCAACTTGTAGAATCGTTAATACATTGTCATAAAAAATACATCATATCCTCGCCAAGCCGTCTGGCCAGCGTGGCGAGTGTAGGCCAAATTTTCCAGATATATGTTCTGGAAGGCCCATCTCCAGCAGTGGAGGTCTAGGAATGTGACAATACAAAAGAGCCTGAGGAGATCAACTTGTAATAAATGATTTGATTTTGACTTGGGAAGGAATTCCGAATCCCAAAAATACTCTGTCTTTCGCAGTTAAAATATGATAGACAATAAACATGTAGGTATTGTTGTTATTTATTATTATAACTGCCTCCGTGGTCTAGCGGTTAAGTCCGTGGATGAAGACTCGGAGGTGCCGGGTTCGATTCTTCGACTCTGGACACAAAACTTTATTATTATAAATAATATAAGGTCTAATGGTAACAAACGTTGCCGTGAACTCGGGAGGTCGTGGGTTCGATTCCCACCGGGGGCTAGTTGTACATTGTATAATTTGTCTCGGTCTGGGTGTTTATATGCATAATATGTATATATTTACAAAAAAAAAAAAGTATAATATGTAGTTTATCAACCATCTAGTTTCCGTAACACAAGCCTCGTAGCTTACCACGGAAACTAGATGGCGCTGTGTGACCTGTCTGGAAATATTTATTATTTATTATTATTTAAATTTATTTGTTATATTTTTCGAGTTTGGTACGCTGGAAACATAGACGAGCTTGCCGCTTGTCATAATTGGCCTATAGTAAATCCGCGATGTGAATCCTCTTCTTTATAAGCGTGGTTTCTGACCACCCCGAAAGGAAAACGGTCGTGATGATACTTTACTTTACTTAATATAGATGTTTTTTATAGTATTATCCCTTTTAATACATACTAAACTACACGTATTTTATTTAAAATGCCAAGAGACTACTACCTATTCTTTACATAGACCAATAGCTAGCTAGGGATAGTATTAGTCTTGACGAAGACTAGGCAACACTAATATGTTGGCAGAAATAATTTCCAGTCTTCCTGTCTCTAGATTTTTCCGTCAGCCAGTTGAATATAATTGAAATATTACTAGTTGGTTAAGCATTTCCATAAATAAGAGTTACGTGTGACACAAACGACTTCTCGGTAATAAAACAAAATTTTACTTACAAAACTATATAATACACATTAAAATGCACTTCATTGTGATAAAACTATTTGCTGGATATTGTTTATAACAGCCAATGATATTGAAATTGCGTAGATACAGCATTAACATGTGGAAACAGATGTCCCGCCCAGGTGCCAACAGTTTCGCTTGGAAGGGCCATACTAAATCCGGTATTTATTTATTTATATTTATGTGCTAACAACCTTTCGGATGATATGGACATAAAGAGAGAGCGTAGGACGTTGTCTGTTCGCTGCAACATGCTGGCCCGCAGATTCGCTCGCTGCACAAAACATGTTAAGTTGACATTATTTAGGGCATATTGCCAATCCTTCTACTCCTGCAGTCTGTGGGTCAACTATACGCAGCGAGCATACAGCGCCCTACGAGTCCAGTATAATAATGGTTTCAGTGTATTGTTGGGGCTGCCACGTTATTGCAGTGCGTCCGGAATGTTTCCAGAGAATCGTGTTGATAGTTTTTCTGCTATCATGCGTAAACGCACTGCATCTCTAGTCAATATAATTAGCTGCCTTTAATTCCACACCAACAATATGCTTAAGGTCATATCGGATAAAGTGGACTGTCCAATACAGTGTCACTTTATTAAGATTCACTATAACCGACAAATTGACACGTGTACAAATAAGTATAAATAAGGCACTAACATAAAATTTTAGTTTACTAACTTTAATGTAAGCCATTGTTACTAACATAGTGATGAATACTAACAAAAATGGATTGTAATTACCTATCTATTAAATTGAATATATTATTATTATTATCACGTTAGCTGTTACATGCATTATTTTACAGCTCTGTGTAAAATGCATCGGATGGGAAAGCAAGAAAAAAAAATGCAAGCATTCCATCGATTCACCGTCCGGGTTCATCGTGTGTGAAGAGAGGAGTGTGTATCGGACTTGAAAAATCTCTGAAAAAATTGGATTGTGCCAGCGAGAGGTATGCAAAAGCGGTAAATACTTTGGGAAAACCCAAAGGAATAGCCGATAAATTGAAACAAACGACATTAGTAATTTTGTATGGGAATGGCCAATAAAAAAAAAAAAATGCCTTGCAACAATTGTGCAAGTGCCAAGTCCATTGTGATAGGAAAGAGAGAGGATACGAATGGAGTTTTGGGCTTGCGACCGACTACAGGGTGACTAAGATTCTCAACATCCACCCTTCTACTCCTCTCCCTACCCAACCAGTTAATGTCGTCATTGGATCTCGTTTCATAAATCTATTAACGGTAGACCTACTTAGGCCCAATTATTTCAGTAGGTAGGTTAGTGTTGGAAAGGTTATACTAAAATTGCTCTCGCACCAACTTTCACTGCGTAAAGCTGTGTTTTAAATCCGTTTCTCATAAATTCTTCTGTGGGATCATAATATTAGTTCCATGTTAGAGCTATGAGGTTTTTTGGATTTTGGAGGACGCCCGGACGTTTGGACAAGGAATTCTGTAAAAGATTCCGTAATCATAAATTTGAAAATACAAAATTATTGATTTGGGAATTTACGTTGTCAAAACCTCGGGAGACAAGAGGGCTGGGTAATTTTTGGGCCAAAGGATCATGGCAGCATTGCCATTCAACGTGGCAATTAGGAGCAATTTTTTTATTTATAATATTTTTTTAAAAATTTTGTTATGTCGTTTATTTTATTTTAATTTTAGTTTATAGTTGTATTTTAAATTATTAAGTAGTTTTATATTGTTTTCATGAGGCATCCTTGGTTGGTAGATCTTTGATAACAGCATTCGTTTAACGTTTACGATTGGCTCCTCCCATTTTATTTTGACCAATCACGTGTCATTTTAGAGTTAAAACTACGCCCACCTCCTGCGCCTGCGACGGTTTCGAGATGCTGCAAGTTGCCAGTTTTTCAGACGTACCAAGCTTAGATTGTCGTGCGTACGTAATTTCAAAATGTGTTTAGAATTAATTTATACATTTTTTACAAATTAAGGTTGATGGAACGTTTATTTGTGTTTTAAAGTGTGTTAATTAGGGAGTTCAATTTGTTCAATTGTTAAAGTTCAGAATTTAACGGACAAAGTACTCATAGGAAATATATATATTAAAAAAAAACGATTTCTTTGCTGAATACTTTTTACTGTGTTTGTTAAACCAAACAATTGCGCGGAAAATTCAAGATTATTCGTTTCGTTTATTATTTAACTATAATAGTGTTATTTTGTCTAATAGTGTAAAGTTATTTCAAACGGCGAATACTCCAAGAAAAAACCTGTCAAATTCAGCAATACTTAAGTAATTTCAAATAAAATAATTTATACTAATTTTGACTCTAAAATTGACAAAACCCTAAACTGGACTTAAGCTGAAATTAAATTCTATCGCAATGGCGCAAAAAAATTATTTTATCATTAATCAAAAATAGAAGTTTATGTGAAACAAAAAAAACTGTTAAAAAATGACTGAATTACCTGGAAAGGAAAAGATAGTTAGTAAATTAAAGTTTAGTGTTGAAAGTATACTGAGTTCTGTGCCCAAGAGTGAGTGCGAGGCAGTGACGTCACAGCCTCCGTGTGTTGGATGCGTGGCTGCCCTCTACCGGTGCTGCAGAGATGAACCCTACTTGACTTTGCCAATGCCATTGTCGTATAATCATCTGCATCCAGCATTAAGACCGACTACTGGTATGTTATACGAATTCATCGAACCCTGAGACACGACCAAAAAAAAAACTAAATGATTTTTTGTTCATAAAATTAAATGTAATTATCTAATTTATTGAAACAATGACTCCTAAACTAATATATAAAATTTTTTTTTTTACTCTCTTCTCACGATGGATGATGAATGAGATGATAGGGAAGGCAAAGGGTCTAGCCCATACAGCCAAGTCTGACGTAATATATCTTTCTTTTTAATGAGTTAATGAGGTTATCATCAAATTCCAGATGCTGCAGAATTTGATGCTTTTCTTGGAGTTTTCGCGGGACCATAGCTCAAACACGTCGGGTAAAATATGGGAGTTGACAGCGCGGGAAAACCGAAAAAAATAAACTGCCACTTGTGCCCCATATTTAAAGTCCAATTTATCGTTTTCCATAATTATTCACATTGTAGCACATTATTAAATAAAACAACACCACTTTTGACCAATAATATCCACAGTAAATTAATTTACAAAACATAAACTTGCACTTGACATGTTCACGCAAAATGGCGCGAAGAACTCCCTAATATATATAAGTTAGAGCTGTCATTTAGGATCTCCGACTTCCATCTTCTATGTATATAGGTATATAAAGATGAATGTCTGTGTGTATGTTCCCTATGCATTTCAAAACTACTTGACCGATCGTAATGAAACTTTGGGAATATGTTGTGTGAACATCGGCGAAGGTTTCTGACATAGTAGATTGCATAATAAATCTTCCTAATATATATAAAACAAAGTCGGGGAACACTCGAGAACGGCTGGACAGATTTTCACGGTTTTTGATTTGTCGGATGTGTCTCTATTCTGAATAGCAGAATAACTATAAATAAAATTGGAAAATTGAAGAAAAAAATTTAATAAAAGAAAAGTAATTTACCCATAAAAAAGTTCGTGGGTTTCGTACCTGTCAAACCATAGATATAGAATACTACGACGCGACGATCCTATGTCTATGTGTCAAACAATGTTGGTTGTCAATTAGGTATATATGGATGCGTTCAGAAATTTATATCAAGCTCCTGAAATATAGAACATATAATATATTTAAAAAAACAACAAATGTCAAATTCATGGCCTTATTTATTGTGTAAAATTTGGAGTCCAGATAAATAAATAAATCAATCAATTGGTCTCACTTTTACGTCGCGAAATTGTCTGTGATTCGTTTTGCAAGTTGTTTAGTGTGAGTATTATTAAAAAAATAATGTCACGACCAAGGAGATCTAATCTTTCCCAACGGAGCCGCAATGCAATTAGGCCACGGAACATTGCGAATCAATTAACTGATGTCTTTATCAATGTTTCACTCATGGTCAGTTGTACTTGGCATGTTCACGTGTCGGCACCCATTCGCTCTATTTGATCTATACTCGCGCCAAAAAAAAAAATATGTCGTTTATCAACAAGGCTTCAATGAAGAAAATTAAACCGATTGATATAGTTGATTTTTGTACTTTTATACTATATCCTTTTTTATCCGCTTCTATCTTAACATAATATTTATTTTATATTCATTGTATTACTTTTATACAATTATAAATATAGTTCAGCTAATAAGTAACACGATACCTATTCATTGACTGTCATGCGGTACGAAGTTCGCCTGGTTAGCTATTTTATATATAAAATATGATATATATAATATTTTACTAACTAAATATATATAGGTATATATGTATATCAAGTTTATATGAAGTATATAACATAAATGTTTAATATTTTCATGCCGCTTGCGGTAGAATGCGTCGGATATTATGTATGAGACCACATTACTATTTTGACAAAATTATAATTATTCTAGAAAATAAATATATTTTGATTGATTTTGAACATATGAGTTTTATATGAGCAGTGGAGGATGTAATTTAAAAAATATATAAAAATCAGAAATAGCTTTATTACTTGACAGTCAATCTACGTGCCTCTAGTCAAGAAGGTCTTCCTCTACGACCACTCTTCTAAGGGGGAGGGGGGGACTGCTGCCCTGTTTTTTTTAAATATATATTGTGTCTATTAGTCCCATTTAATGTCCCTGCTACAAACTGATTCGTCCAATGCGAAACAATCAAACGTAACAGAGTTTATCGTGCTACTGGTCATAATAGTATATTTTCTTTTCTTATTTCTCAGTATACCGCCTTCCCATACCGACGTCATCACCCAACAACTCATCTCCAGGCCGTTGTGACGTCACTTCCTCTGGCAAGCGCAAGCGGTCGTGGTCGCGCGCCGTGTTTAGTAACCTACAGCGGAAAGGACTCGAACGACGGTTTCAAATTCAAAAATATATTACAAAGCCGGATCGAAGGCAACTTGCAGCTACTTTAGGACTCACTGATGCACAGGTAGGTAAACCAATGCTTAATATCATTATCTCAGATAGCATTTTAAACTTGAAGCAACAAGAGCACTCAGTTCTGTCGCTACTGTAGCGTTAAAAATAAAACAACTATTGACAAATGTATTGCACTTCACTTAAATGATAGGTTTCGTTCGGTCTCGGTCAAAATATTGAATGGCTGGGCACGAGTTTGTGACAGAAGCGACTCACTGGCTCACGTGATTTCCTCGCCTGCACTACGCCCTGGCGCCCCAGTTCCTCACTTCGGCGCGGCACAGCTTAGTCAGGGGAGTACCGCTCCGTGGCATGGCGGAAAGCTCTTGTACTGACCGCCTCTTTTTATAACCACGACCCTCGGGTAGAATATAGTATTATCATATTTTTGAACTTCAATACCTTCTTTTAATTTTGAAATAGATTTATGTATATTTATAATATCATTAAAAAGTTTATAGTAGGTATATTTATTTTTGTAGTTTTTTCTTTCTTCTTTGTTACCGTTTTATTTATTTATTGGTTTTACAAAATCACAGCATTAAATTAATACAAAATGATTTTTATTTTATAGACAGCACTTAGATTAAATTTGAGCCAAACCTAACATAAAATTAAATTAAATTGAATAAAATTAAGTCAAAACATAAATTAAATTAAAACTAAACTAATAATACAATAATATTAAATTAAATCAAAATTATTATCAAAACTAAAACAAAAAGTCAGTAGCGAGTGGAACTAAATCTATATCGTAGGTAAACAAGCAAAAATAATAGCAATAATAGTGAATAATCATCTAACTAATAACGTTATAGACAGCAAGAGAGTTTGTGGATACAAATAGGCATGCAAGTAAGTACAAATCGAGTATTTTTAGTAGTAATATTTGACCAATCGACCGACATAAAAGGTTTAGTAATACATAAAGATAATAATAGATATATATATGTATATATATATAATGTAAATAGTATATGTGTAATAGTATATATAGTCATGTGTGTTGGGGTCATTAGTGTACCTAAGAATGTAGTGTGTATATGTTGTGTGATTTGAAACAAGTTTATTTTGTAGGTAGACCAAGCTGTATTAGTTTTTTAAATTTAGGTTTAGAATTGTTAAATAAATCAAAATCAGCAAATATTTTATTGTATATTAGTTTTCCCCGTAACACTACCTTAACTTTTTTTGCTGTAACTACACGACTGTCAAACAGACAGTGGGGAATCGCACAGGCCCGGATAGCTAATGAGCCTAGGTTAGATAGTGTTGAGGAGGCTTCTTGTAACAATCACAATACCAAGTTGAAAGATAATTTATAGCCTACAAATGATCACATATCCAAATAAACTTTAAACCGAGATAGTCGCAACCAGTTGGGTACAGTGTGATAGAGATGCCTCCGTGGTCTAGCGGTTAAGTCCGTGGATTTAGACTCGGATGTACCGGGTTCGATTCCTGGTCGGGACACAAAAATATTTATTAATGTATATAAATTTGTGATATTTCTCGAGTTTGGTACGCTGGAGACATCGACGAGGTTGCCACTTGTCATCATTGGCCGGCAGTAAAGTTGGCTAAATGTGAATCTGCTTATTTATAAACGTGGTTTCTGACCACCCCGAAAGGGAAACGTCGTGATGATACATTACATTCATTACATATAGAATACCTGTTGTCAGCTTTAATAGAATACCTATACTTACATATTTAGTTAATATTTGTTTTTCAAAAAAATTAATTAAAATTACAAACTAATATAAATTACAAAATACCTAACTAAAGGGATTTAGCGAACAGATTTATTTAAAAGTAGGTTATTTCGATGGTTGTTGTCTATGGTTTGACAGTTCAGAATGTCAAACTGTGTTGATATATTTGGGTAAGCTTTGGCAATTTATCTTGAACGTTTAACGCCAGAACTACGCTTCCAAATTGTGGAAATTTACTTTAATAAAAATAAATCTGTTCGCGAAGTCCATTCTTTCGGCTAACATAATCGGCCTAGTGAGCAAGCAATTCGTGCAGTTTTTGATGGTTTTGGCACCAATTTAAAAAAAAAAACAATAACAAGACAAAGAAATGTGCGTACCAAATAGAATATTGCTGTTGTAGAGCGAAGTGTTGAAGAAGACGTCAAAATGTAAAATTACTTCAATGGTGTAGTTAAGGGGTAATCAAACATTTTGGCGAAAGAACTCTTGGATGTGATTTTTTCTTTTTAGTTTTAATTTATTAATATTGTTGTTTTTTTCCAGGTAAAAGTGTGGTTTCAAAATCGTCGAATGAAATGGCGGCATACTAAAGAAGGGCGAGCTGGTGTTCCCCCGGGCGCCTCTCCGGGAGACAGTCTTCACGAGAATGAGGATATCGACGTCGACACGCTTAGTGATTGATATATGTAGATCCAGGCCACTTTTTCCCATGGAAACGCTGGGCAAGGGACAAAGGAAACTGGAGGAATCAAAACCTATGATATAATAATAATAACAACTTAAAACCAATTGACAAATTTCGGTTCTAATAAAAAGTGGCGCAAAAAAAATTTAATTGAATATGTTGTCAAGCAAAATGTTATGTCAGCGTAATTTATTATATTAAAAGTTGATTTTATTCGGGAAGGTAGCTTTTCTTCGTATCTTACGAACATTGCGTAGGTATTTTGAGCTTTACAGTGATATACATAAGGTCGTCTATTTCCTGAGATGCATATCTGACAAAAAATATTTTTAATTTTAGAGCACAATCTTGAAAACTGCCTCCGTGGTCTAGCGGTTAAGTACGTGGATTTAGACTCGGAGGTAGTTTGCGACTTGTCATGATTGGCCTATAGCAAAGTTGGCTAAATGTGAATCTGTTTATTTATAAGCGTCGTTTCTGACCACCCCGAAAGGAAAACGGTCGTGATGATACTTTACTTTTATATGGAAGGCCCATCTCCAATAGTAGAGGTCTAGGACGCTGTGTTCTAGGGGCTGTACTAAATGAATGAAAAAAAAGACTATACTAAATCAGCCTGTATAGTAAAAATATCATTTTATTAATAAAATTATCACTACTATTTTCATTTTTTTATTATTATTATTGTACACAGCAAAAGTAGTACAAAAATAGCCCAAAATGGATGATGTTGTTTGACTGAAAGTACTCGAGTGTAAATAAAATAATAAGACAAGTTTTCAAAGTGTATATTTTATTTAGTTTAATGTTTTTAAATAAAATCTATATTTAAAACAAATCTGTTTTATTCGCCATTTTGCGCGGACATGTTCCTCGTTCCGAGACACGATAATAATAACCTAAGCACGCTTAAAGGTGTTCCGAGACGCGTATAGCGCTGTCAGTTTTTTGTCATTATGTCGCACGCCATTTTCAAGTTTATTTAATATTAGGTTTTCTTTTAAATTATTTAATATTGTATTTTGTTTATACTGTTTGTATATTACTTCTAAAACAAATATATAATTAATATTTAAGTAGGAAGTGAAAATAAAATGTCTATAACACGGCAAGTTATTTTAAAAGACCAAAATAAGTTAATAATATTAAACTTTACACATATAAAGATGAATAAACCGAGAGATGTTATGTTTGTTAGTATTCATACTCAAAGATGTGGAATCCGCAATTTATCTTCCATACATTTAAAAAAAAAACTATCATATTATGAATGAAAATGTGATTTAGACCGTTCCGAATTGATGATCTGAGCATCCAAATCGTAATATTTGATTCGGAATGACTGTTAGTACCATATTCATTCTAAGTGCTTCGAGCTTGATTCGGAACGAGAAGTGCAAGTTTTTGTCTTGTAAATTTATTTACTGTGGATATTGTTAGGCGCGGTGGTGGCTCGGTTGTGAGAACGCGTTCCTTAAATCCTACAAAGGTCGATTCAAAATACACTTTTCTTACGTACATTTGTCATAGATTTACAACACCACCGTTCCCGTGCCTCGGAGAGCACGTTAAGCCGTCGGTTCCGGTTCCACTAATACCAACTTGTGGAGTCGTTAATAAATTGTCAAAAAAATGACATCATATCCTCGCCAAGCCGTCTGGCCAGGTGGCGAGTGTAGTGTAAATTCTTTAGATATATGTTCTGGAAGGGCCATCTCCAGCAGTGGAGGTCTAGGACGCTGTATTCTAGGGGCTGTAATGAATGAATGAATTACTATAATTATGTGAATAATTATAAAAAACGATAAATTGGACTTTAAATATCGTTGCAGTTTATTTTTTGCGGTTTTTCCGCGCTGTGAACTCCCATATTATACCCGACAAAGAAAAGCATCAAATTCTGCAACATCTGGAATTTGATTATATTTATTAACTCATAATAAAGAAAGATATATTACGTCAGACTTGGCTGTATGGGCTTGACCCTTTGCCGAAAAAAGCGCTTAAAACGACAAGTGAAATATACCCACCCGTATGTGAATAAAAAAATATCAATAAACGGAATTTAAAAAGTAGTTTTTTTATTACATAAAACCTAAATCTATAAAACAATTAGCTATGACGAATTGTTTGCTAGTTCACAGACGAAATGTCTATTGCAATAAACAATGTCAAAATAATTTGACAGCTCGTCTTACGTTTAAAAATTATGCCTAACAAATATAACGGCAATGGTAGAATCATGAACATAAAAAGGATAAGGGATTTTAAATATACTTACTAAAATATATTGCGGCCAAGTGACTTATCATCTCCTTCTATAAGAAAAAAACATGCCTTATGTTCGCAGCAAAACACCTCTATATATATTTTTTTACTCTTCCGAAGGCAAAGGGAACAAGCCCATACAGCCATGTCTGTCGTAATATTTCTTTTTTATAAGGTAATGAGTTTATCATGAGATACCAGAATTTGATGCTTTTTTGTACCGACTTTTTTGCCCAAACATGTCCGGAAAAAGCGCAGGAAGACCGCAAAAATAATATAATAATGCAACTTGTGCCCCATATAGTGTCGTTTATAATTTTTCACATTAAACAAAAGAACATCACTTTTGACTATCAATATTCACAGTGAGGTAATTTACAAAACAAATACTTCGACATGTCCGTGTAAAATGGCGCGACGGCTCTCTCTATATATAGACGATAGGGAAGGCAAAGTGAACAAGCCCATACAGCCATGTCTGTCGTAATATTTTTCTTTTTTATGAGTTAATCATGAAATTCCAGTTGTTATAGAATTTGATGCTTTTTGGGAGTAACTAGCGGCATTATCGTCCAAACACTGCAAGTACCTACTCCGCATTTAGTGTCAAAACGTTTTCCATAGTAATCACATTATTACGTGGACGGAGCGTCCAGAACCGAAATTCTGTTGCTGCGCAATTTCTATTTCGGTCAGCGCTCTTTTTATCTGCCGGTAACTATAACATACTATAAACAAACACGGGGATATTGTTGCAAAATTGTCTATATTTTTTTATAATATCAATACATTGTTCAACAGTGCATTAAATAATTAAACTAAATTGTATTTACAGGTCTAAAATCTCAATTACTGATTAAGAGGGTATAAGGATTTTCCTAAGCTCTCGGTCGTACAATCAAATATTAAAAAAAAATCAGTAATGTTTTTTTTTTTTCCCTGATGGTAAATGGGAAGCGAGATACTCTCATGACTGACATCAGTCCCTAACACTATGCCGGCTTGACTGGACATGACGACAATTCGAATGAACTTTATTATTGTTATATAATTATTCGTTAATTTTTTTGATATCCTCCGTGGTCTAGCGGTTAAGTATGTAGATTTAGAATCGTACCGGGTTCGATTCCTGGTCGGTACACAATAATTTATTTATGATATTACTCGAGTTTGGTACGCTGGAGACATCGACGAGCTTGCCACTTGTCATGATTGGCCGGCAGTAAAGTTGGCTAAATGTGAATCCGCTTATTTATAAGCGTGGTTTCTGACCACCCCGAAAGGGAAACGGCCATGATGATACATTACATTATTATTAATATTGTTTCTGCTATGATATAACTTAGTATTTCAATTCAATTTTGATGTTAATAATTTATTTTTTTGCTTAATTGTTATTCGCTAACATACAAATTTGGAGACTCTTACATCTGTCGCACGCTGTAGATGTGGAATGCTCTCCCAGCCAGTGTGGTTCCCCACTCTTATAACCTGGAGTCCTTCAAGCGAAGTGTGAAAGAGCATCTTGTTAGGCCGGCATAGTGGTAGAGACTGATGTCGGTCGTGGTGACCGGCGTCAGTTGCTCCCATTCTTGGACCTCGCGTACTGCTTACCATCAGGTGGGCGCTATGTCACATGTCGTGTTCAGTATTAAAAAAAAAAAACACTCAAGGTCTTGTTAATGTTAATTATGTTTGTAATGTGATGTAAATGACTGTTTGTTGTCAAAATTAAATTTCTGTAAAGTACTCGGACTTGTGTGATTGTATTGTGCAAGCGAGAGGCATGCAAGATCGTTAAAACCACTTAATTTAAAATTTTAATAATCGACTAATTTAACTTTTTTAGAATCGCCATCTTGATTCTGATATTGTTCGCAAGTTCTCTTTTTCTGCCAATTGCCTCCCTCTGACCCAATTCTTCTATTCCCTCTAATTCCTCCCCTAACCCCACCCCTGTTGTACTGCATGTGATGATTAAAGCTATAAGCATCATTACTTTGAGTATAGTTTCTTTGTCGGTTGTCAATTTGATTTTGGTTCAATCTGTCAAAGTTTCTGAATTCCTGCTCTCTGATTGGTTGGTTTTCTGGTTTTTCCTCGTCTTTGGCCCAAACTATACGCTTTGGTGGCGGCGGAGGGGAAGGCGATTTGTTCATCGGTCTCTGGTCTTTGGAATTTCTGGAAAATAAAACATATCTATACTAGCTACTTGACCCGGCTACGTCTTATAGCAGTTGGTTTAGTTCTATAGTCAAAATAATAACACCACGACCGTTTCCCTTTCGGGGTGGTCAGAAACCACGCTTATAAAGAAGCGGATTCACATTTATTTAGACAACTTTACCATAGGCCAACCATGACAAGTTTATTAGCATTAATAAATATTCTTGTGTCCCGATCAGGAATAACCTCCGAGTCTTAATCCACAGACTTAACCGCTAGACCACGGAGGCAGTTCCATAGTAAAGTTGGCTAAATGTGAATCCGCTTCTTTATAAGGTCGTGATGATACTTTACTACTTTGCAATCATGATTTTATAAAGGTAATGAAATCACCTAGAATTTAATATTACCTTGAAGAGTCGCTACTTCCTTCAGAGTCTTCACTCGACCTCCGAAGTTGATGTCTCATTTCACGCTGTCTGAAAACAGAAAAATATTAAAATATGACACGTTTTGTCCATTTACCCCGAGATTAAATTAAGAAAAACAATTATATAATAATAAAATAAATACATTATTAGTACGTTGCCTCATAACATTAGTCAGCGTGAGTGACGTCACTTAATAGTAAATATTGTAAACTGCCGCACAGGTACGAGTAGCACATCATCGTTATCATTACAGCCCCTAGAACTCAGCATCCTAGACCTGCACTGTTGGAGATGGGCCTTCCAGAACATATATCTGGAGAATTTGGCCTACACTCGCCACGCTGGCCAGACGGCTTGGCGAGGATATGATGTAAATTTATAGTAACAATTTATTAACGATTCCACAAGTTGATATTAGTGGAACCGAGCTCTACGAGGCACACGTGTTGTAAATCTAGGATTATTAGTACTTGTGGAATCGTTACAAATTGTCATCAGATCCTCGCCAACCCGTCTGGCCAGCGTGGCGAGTGTAGGCCAAATTCTCTAGACAATTCTGTAAGGCCCATCACCAACAGTGGAGGTCTAGGACTTTAAGTTCTAGAGGGCTGTGAAAATGAAGATTAATATGAGGTGTGACGCAGTTGACTTTTGCGTCTAGAATAGTGTAATGCAGTGTACTGACTTCCTTCTCAGTTTGATAGCGAGTTCTCTCATATCGTGATCTCTTCTTGCCTGTCTCTTCTCCTCTCTCGCACTCCTCTCAGCCGCTACACGTTGGTCCAAACGAACTGAAAACCCAAAACAAATAATCGGTCATTTTTGGACCCAAGGGTCATCATTGCCACTAACTGCCTCCGTGGTCTAGCAGTTAAGTCCGTAGATGATCGATTCCTGGTCGGGACACAAAAATATTTATTAATATAAATAATATATTTCTCGAGCTTGCCACTTGTCATGATTGGCCTATAGTAAAGTTGGCTAAATGAGAATCCGCTTCTTTATAAGCGTGGTTTCTGACCACCCCGAGAGTGATGATACTGACTGACATTATTATTATTCTAAATCAACTGTTACTTGAACCATGTGTGTACTAATTTAACTTAATTATAATATATATGTTGGTATTAATGTATATATTTATTCAATATATGTAATATTAGTATGTAAGTCTATTATAATAAATTGCACCCTTCGTTGTTACCTCTCCGCACTCCCAAAGGTTGGTTGTTAGTAAATGCTTAGTCATTAAGCCCGCCTATGTACAATTTTTTTTTAGTTAAATAATTTTCGAATTAGACTATAAGTGAAAATATTGAGAACTCACGTTGCCTTGACAATTGTCCTTGCATTTTTTTCCTCAATTTCTCCTTCAAAGATAAAGTTTGTCGCGACACTTTCTGTAAATACATAGATCATGTTAAAAAAATATATAACAATTAATAAATAAATAAATGTCCCAACAAATATTACAATTGTAAAGATCGTCTCAAAATATTTAGTATTCATATTCTTTTACTTAAGCGCAAACGTTATATAATGGAATCCGTTAACTATATATATCACGCTAATAAAGTTGATATTTGCACGGCCGCTGTCAAGGTCGAGCGCTTATAGAGTTGAGAATTGAATAATATTTTGTAATTATGACGCAATCTCTGACGTAAATAACGAACTCCACTAATAACGTTTTCGACTTAGTAATAGAATGGGGCTGCAGGTCCGGCAATCTCGACTATCGCTATTACAGGGATTTCGGTCGTAAAGTCATAAAAAAATGTTGCCATTTACAAAATAAAAAAGCTGATTTGGTCAATATCATTAGTTCCAAAGGACGGTAATATTTTAATATGAAAACTTATGTCAATAAAAACTTAGGCAGCTTCATATTAACTCATTTTATGCCCTAATATGTCTATTATAAATATATTAATGGACCACAATATTTATTTCTTTGCAACACTAGAAGCAAATGTCAAAATGTCAGCTGGCTGCTGTCACACTAAAACTGTATCGATAATATTGCGGGCTGTCAAATTTCGTCGATAAAAAATAGTTAATTTGACAGATAAATTCGACATACACATACATACATAACTTACACACATCCAAACGGACGCCATTTTAATTTGTAACTTATTTGATAAAAAAGTAATTTAAATATACAAAATAAATAAATACATTCATATATAAATAGGAGTATACAATAATGAAAACTTCTCTGAGGTCTTATAAATTGTTCAGTTTTAAATATATATTTGCAGTTTAAATATTTTTAACTATTTTCTTCTTGCTTTCTGTTATTTGATCCAGGCCACTTTTTAGTTATAAATATAAATATTTCCAGACAGGTCACACAGCGCCATCTAGTTTCCGTGGTAAGCTACGAGGCTTGTGTTACGGAAACTAGATGGTTGATAAACTACATATAAACACCCAGACCGAGACAAATTATACAATGTACAACTTACCCCCGGTGGGAATCGAACCCACGACCTCCCGAGTTCACGGTAACGTTTGTTACCACTAGACCACAGAGGCGGTCATTCAGTTTTTATATAACCTGATATGATCTATTATTATTTTTAGTTAGTCATTTATTTTTCTTTAATTTTTTTCTTTTCTTTCGTTACTCGCCTTAAATATTGTATGTATGTATATATATTAAAAAAGCTAAAAGAGAGAACTGCCAATTACAAACTGTTTAAAATATAATAAAGCTGTGATTCTTACTGACTTTGTTGGTGCTTCCAGATCGTAACTGACTCTGGTTTGGGACTTTACTACCGCCAGCTCTGGAAAATAACATTGCTATTTACATCATAATCTTACAGAAGAAATGATCAGGAATGGATTTAAGACTATAAGACAAAAAAAAAAAAAAAAGAAGCTTACAATCAGCCTATTGTTGGACGCAAGCCCGAGAAACTATTCTTCTTATCCCTTACCCACACACGATGTACCCGGCACCCGTACGGTGAATCCATTGAATGCTTAGAAATTTTTCTTCTGTTCCAAATGTTCATATAAGTCTCGTCAGTAATAATCTCGTTTCAAAATCAGGTTACTCTTACCAAAGTCAAATTTAAAAATACAGAAGTGGTGCCTATGCTATATGTTATTTTGTTTTGCTTTTATATTTTTTTAGATAGTAGTATTGTCATAGTACAAAATTTAATATTTGTCTTCATTTTTATAATTTTGTGTAGTTTTTTTTTTTATTTAATTTTTTTTTTGGTTTATTTAATGTTTAATTTAATCATTAATTGTCTTTGTCTTTATGAATTTAAATTGAATATCAGTGTTAGGTTTACTATTAATAGGTTGCATTCATTTCATGCTTATGTATAATTTTATTTGTTAATTTCAAAAATGTAAACAGTTAGTAAATTTAAAAAAAAAAAAAAAAAAAATCTGCAATAATATACAAGAAATGGTGGCGCGAGTTTAGAGGACTATATCTAGGAGCGGGGGTTTGCAATAATCTTCAAATTATATACATAGACGATACTATGATAATCGGTGCAATAAACAAACTAGAAAGGAAACTGGTAAAGGAAATCACCTGATGTCCTCGGCACCAGCACTTATAAATTGTACTTACACTAATTCTGCGGGTTTTGCGAATTCGATGCAAACGCCGGCCTTTGGACTAGTGAGCGGGATGGGTAATATAGAAAGGAAGCGGCGAGAAAGAGACAGGACAAGGGTATAGGGGTAACAAATTAGGAAGTCTGTTTATGCACCGACGAATCACAATAACACCTAACCATCCAAAATTGGTCGAATTACCGCAATCGGTGCGAACAAGAAGCTAACCTTAATTCTTTTTGTAAGTAATCTAAAGGTATCACTAGAAAAATGTTACTACACATTCAATGAATTCTTAAATTGTTGTCATGCACAGTCAAGCTGGCATAGTATATACGAATCGATAATTTAAAAAAAATACAAATAGCCAATTTATTGACGTGTAACAAAATGGTGTATTTTACCTATAAACCAGATATTCTGAAAATTATTTCGCCTACCGCCTAAATAAATATTCGAAGTCAAAGTCAAAATATCTTTATTCACGTAAACCTATTACAGGCATTTATGAAACGTAATTTAATGATTTAGAATGATTCTCCTCCTGCTAGTAGAAGACTAGCAGCAAAGTGGTCCAATGAGTAAGCTGTTAGCAGAAGACCAGCAGCTTAGCAGATCGATGTTGTATATAATAGGTTTTAATTTTAGTTAATTTTAAAATATAAAGTCGCCCCCCCCTAAATCATCCCAACCCCTCCCATTTCTTTCTGGGCGTTATCCCCCTTATTAGCAGCCTATTCCTTGCTAACAACAGCCAGCTAATTCAGCCATTTTTATTTTATATTAATAGGTATCAAATAAGAAAAATGAAAATTTGACGAATCCAAATGTTCCTATAGGACACACCTTAAGGACAATAAAGCTAAGCGTCCACATGTCGGTATCGTACGCATCGCATCAAACGGATATTTTTTTTACAGTATCGGCAGCGTACGGATTACCGACGGTGAGTACCAGCATACAGATTGACGATGCCAGTACATTCGGATTTTCGTAGTGAGCGTACGTGTGGAGTCTGTGAGAATGGAGGAAAGCGATGAAGAACAATTTGTCGTTGTAGCTTGTTTGTTAGCAGATGAGGAAGAATTGTTCTCTTGCACAATTGCGATTAGTTGCTGGGAAAACAACGCGTGTTGACACGACAAACGCCAAATGCAAATTGCCGACGACGGGTGCGTCCACTGATCGGCATTCCGTATGACGTCATCGGCACGCATCGCAAAAGCATTGCCGATGTGCGATGCGTACGATGCGGACGTACTTATATGCGTTTCTATACAAAGAATACTACGATCCGTTGCGTGCGATGCGTACGATACCGACAAGTGGACGCTTATCTTAAATATACAATATCGCCTACTGTGAAAAAGACTGCTATAAACCGTTTTTTTTTAGGTGTTTCAGTAACGTCCGATACTGACGATAAATAGATATGTATTGATGCGAAACCAATTATATTGTCCAGTAACATATACTTACTTAGTACTTTTATTGTCATCGCTGGTATCCGAATCTATAGACAATTCGCTGGAAGACTCTTTGTCGTCTTTCTTCCTCCCATAGTACCGCGGGACTGCCGGCTTCACTGGACTGCGATCATCACTAAACAAATTACATTATTTGGGAGGGTTGTTAAAATGTTCTAAATTAAATTATGGAGATTTAACACTTACATATTGTTACAAAAGTATACTGTCAAATATAGGTATGGGAAAAATAACCAACATATGGTAAAAATAACAACATATATGAAAAATAACAACATATGGGAAAAATAACATCATTAAAGAAAAATAATAACATATAGAAAAAACAAAATACAGGAAAAATAACAACATATAGGAAAAATAATAACATATGGAAAAAATTATAACATATGGGGAAAAATAACAACATATGGGAAAAAATAACAACATATGGGAAAAATAATAACATATGGGAAAAATAATAACATATGGGGAAAAATAACAACATATGGGAAAAATAATAACATATGGGGAAAAATAACAACATATGGGAATGTCTCCAGCTTACCAAACTCGAGAAATATCACAAATAAAGTAAATATTAATTAGATTTATATTTTAAATTAATAAAAATAATTATGTCTCGACCAGGAATCGAACCCGGCACCTCCGAGTCTAAATCCACGGACTTAACCGCTAGATTACGGAGGCAGTCTCAAATTGTAGTAAAATAATTATTTAAACAGCCTTACCTAGAATACGAACGGGATCTGGAACTTTTACGTCGGCTATAAGGAGAGCTGAAAGTATTGGAAAATAATATAAAACAAGTAATACAAAACCGTTTAAAGGTTAGCGCCTCTCGCTCGCACAATCCAACATTTTATTTAAGTCTGAGTGTATTTATAAACTTTATTGCACAAAGTACAAAGGCGGACTTAATGCCAGAGGACATTCTCTGACAGCCAAACCTTGGGGACAAATGGGATCAAATGTAAGTGCAATCATAAAGATAATACGAGAAATAAATAATTATTTAAATTAATTGCTATTAATATATTCTTACTTAGAATAAATATGGAATAAATCTTATAATATCGATACACTAATACATACATATATACTACTTAGGCTGCGTTCGTTTTAAGAAATGTTAGCATGAAAATACCACTTTTTTTTGCACAAGTCGTTCGTTTAATGAAAATTCTAACATTTGATGCTAATTTCGTTTATCAGTACCGTGTTGAAAGGATGTATATGTGGATTATATTGATGTTACTTTTTGACAGATGTCATTAACATATACAATGGTTTGTTTACCATTTTTATATAATTTATAGTTTTCTATTATATTTGTTAAAAAGGTATTTTAAACGATTGTATGTAATAAATTCAAAGACCATAATACATTGTCAATTGATTTGTTATTATTTGTTACTTGTCATACTTGTCAAAAAGTAACCTCACCGCACCTTTTTTTAAGAAATGTTAGCATTGTTAAAAAAGTGGTATTTCTTAACAAAAACGACATTTCACGCTGGTTTATGAAGTTGCTACGAAATGTTGAAAATGCTATAAAACGAACGCGGCCTTACTAATGCTGTGTGTGTTACGCGGCGAACGAGTGCCTTCACTCCGTAGCCACGACTCAGACTTAGCTGTAAAGGCACACAGGGCCAACAGTGAGATAGAGACGGTTTATAGGATTTTAGTCCGTAGGCGCCCTGGGGCTTCACTAGGAAGCTTCACGGATGAGTCGGGCATGCGACCCCCACCCGCGTTGGCCCTTCAGGCAGGGGGCGTATCATTGATGATTTATTGATTCACCGTCTTTAAAAAAAAAAAAAAAACTAATGCTGTGGGGGAGCTATTTAGAAAGTGTGAAAAAAAAAACAGTTTTTTGAATAATGTTCTGGTGTAACCAGGTAATAAAATTGAATCAATGTTATTACCCAATTTCTAGTTTAGTATTTTATTTTTATTGCAATTTTTATGTTTAAGTTAGTTATAGTTTATTATTGTTATTTTCCTAATTAGTAAAGTATCATCACGACCGTTTCCCTTTCGGGGTGGTCAGAAACCACGCTTATAAATAAGCGGATTCACATTTAGCCAACTTTACTATAGGCCAATCATGACAAGTGGCAAGCTCGTCGATGTCTCCAGCGTACCAAAGGAGAGAAATATCATAAATAAATTAAATATTAATTAAATGTATTTATTTACATTAATAAATATTTTTTGTCCCGACCAGGAATCGAACCCGGTACCTCCGAGTCTAAATCCACGGACTTAACCGCTAGACCACGGAGGCAGTCTTTTTCTATTTTCTTAATTTTTGTTTAAATTCATCTTACATACATACATATCTTCACGCCAAATCCCTTGCGGGGTAGGCAGAGACAATCGATCTTCATACATGCCCTTTTGTTTCGATGGCTTTTTAATTCACCTTCAGCTAATGTTTTATTTATTTGATTATCATAGGCAAGTCTTGGTCTGCCAGGGCCTCTTTTACATCATCCTATGCTCATCCTTTCAACATGCCCGAACCATCGGAGCATGCCTTTCCTTATTTTTGTACCTAATTTAATCTTATATAACTTTTAATAGTGGAACCTATGTTGGCTGAGGCAATTTTAATTTGTTTTTTTAAATGATCTAGGTATATAGCTGTAAGAATTATTATATAATATAAATAAAAATTACTGCTTCCTTCGACATAGTTTAATTTTCGTACACCTAATTTTAGATAAATAGCAGAAATATTGTCCTTTAAGCTAAAATAAAGCTCTTTTATATGGCAGCTTGGTGCATACTATAGCCCTGGTCTGAATGTAATGTATTAGGTTTTGTCTAACTTGTTTTGTAAATTCATTAATATCGAACCAACAATGGACATAATATGCTGATGATGTTTTCCATGATGCGCTAGGTGATGATTATATTTTTCTAAAAAATAAATACAAAACTGTATAGTGCATTGCCTTTACCATTGCTAAAAGAAATAAAATTACAGTCACTGTCACTGATGACGCCGCTCCAAAGAGAGGCGAAATATTTGGCAACAAAATTTTATAGCTTCAATTTATATATTTTACCAAGTAAGAAACACAAATAAATTAAATGTATTTATTTACATTAATAAATATTTTTGTGTCCCGACCAGGAATCGAACCCGGTACCTCCGAATCTAAATCCACGGACTTAACCGCTGGAACACGAAGGTAGGCTTACTAAAAAAAATTGTTGGTTTATTAATTATGTTTATTTTAGTAATTTAAGTTATTTTAATATTTTCCTAGATCCTGCCCATCACCTTTTTTTTTTTTTTTTTTTTTTTTTTTTTATACTAGCACGACATGTGACCTTGGGCCCACCTGATGGTAAGTGGCGCGCAAGGTCCATGAATGTTAGCAACTGAAGTCAGATACTCGTAACTGCCATCAGTCCCTAACACTATGCCGGCTTGAAATGAAAACCTTACATGATCCCCAAGGTTAGCTGATGAAGAATGCCTTATGACGTTATGGCTCGTCTTTTTGCTAGGTTTTTAAGTGCAATGAAGTATTTAAACATAATAAATAATAATAAAATAAAGAAATAAAAATAAAATTACATAATAAGCTATACTGCAATGCTGCCAGTAGCCTTGGCACTGCCCATTGGTAGTGATGTGGAACAAGTATTAATTTGATATATGTATATATTTATTGTTTTTCCATATTTTTTTTGGCGTATTTTTTTATTACTATAGTAATTTATATTGTTTGTAATATTCCTTCGATTAAATATTATACATTGACTATACTTAAAGAATTTATTTATTTATTTATTGAGAATCCAACAGCGTTTCAATTTTAATAAATTAAGTACTTACAAATTAACAATTTTAGTTCACTAACAGGATTCCACATATAATATTAAAAACTGTGATAATTGATACAAAATAAAAGAAGTAAAAATTAAAAAGTTAAAAATACATATTTAAGAGTTTAAAGTGTAAAATTGATGGCATAAAATTTAAAAAAAATAAAAACTAAATCCTAAAGTAAGTTAAACAGATATAACAAATTATAATAACTCCTACACGTATTATTTTTTTTTAATTATGGTGCATACATGTTTCTGTAAGTATGAGAGTGAGTGCATGTGTTTGTTTAAATGAGTGTGTGTGTGTGTGTTTTAGTATTATATAGTATATTTATTTAAAGTTTACTTGCAATTATCTCCTTTAATACAATAATATTAATTTAATATTTTAATTTGATACAATAAATTTAAAATGAATCAATAATCAAGTCATTTGATTCACTAAAGTGACAAAATTAATAAAATAAATACCAACTTTGATCTAGATCGTGAATTCCCTCTATATGGCCTGGACGAAGATCTCGAACGTGATTGGCTCCTGTAACGGACCAATGAGCGACCGGACGAAGATCGAGATCTAGATCTTGAGGAAGATTTATTAACACGAGATCGTGATCGTGAACGTGATCTAGATTTTGATCGTGATGCTGAACGTGACGGCGATTTGTAGAATGTTGGACCAAATGGTAATTTTATTTCAGGCGGTGGTGGTCTGAAAATAAAATTAATTAATTAGATATAAAACCTAAATGAAAAAGGAAATTAACTTAAATTAATTTATAAATCGAAAAGGTCGCAGATGGAAATTAGACGAGCCCCTCGTTCCGAATCATGCTCACAGCGCTTAGAATGAATATGATACTGACAGTCGTTCCGAATCAAATATCAAGATTTGGATGCTCAGAGCGAATATCAATTCGAAACGGTCCAAACTACATTTTTATTCATACCATACAAGTTTTATTTAAAATGTATAGAATATAAATTGCGGATTCCACATCTTTGAGTATGAATACTAACAAACACACCTCTCTCGGCTTTTTCAGCTTTATATGTGTAACATTTACTATTATTAAATTAATTTGGTCTTCTAAAATAACTTGCAGTGTTAGACATTTAGACATAATGACAAATAACTGACAGCGCTCAGAGTGATCTACCTCGATATCGTGAGCAGTCTGAGCGCAAGGAATGATGTCATTTGTGACGTCGCAAAGCTTTGACAAAACAGTTTATGCACGTCTCGGAACACTTTTAAGCGTGCTTAGGTTACTATTATCGTGTCTCGGAACGAGGGGATCGTGAGCAGTCTAATCGCGAGGAATGATGTCATTTGTGACGTCGCAAAGCTTTGACAAAACAGTTTATGCACGTCTCGGAACACCTTTAAGCGTGCTTAGGTTACTATTATCGTGTCTCGGAACGAGGGGATCGTGAGCAGTCTAACCGCGAGGAATGATGTCATTTGTGACGTCGCAAAGCTTTGACAAAACAGTTTATGCACGTCTCGGAACACCTTTAAGCGTGCTTAGGTTACTATTATCGTGTCTCGGAACGAGGGGATCGTGAGCAGTCTAATCGCGAGGAATGATGTCATTTGTGACGTCGCAAAGCTTTGACAAAACAGTTTATGCACGTCTCGGAACACCTTTAAGCGTGCTTAGGTTACTATTATCGTGTCTCGGAACGAGGGGATCGTGAGCAGTCTAACCGCGAGGAATGATGTCATTTGTGACGTCTCGCAAAGCTTTGACAAAACAGTTTGTCCGCGTTCGTTTTATAGCATTTCCAACATTTCGTAGCAACTTCATAAACCAGCGCGAAATGTCGTTTTTGTTAAGAAATACCACTTTTTTAACAATGCTAACATTTTTTAAATAAAACGAGCGGTGAGACTACTTTTTGACAAGTGTTTTCGTTCATGTTTTATCATACCATGGCATCCAACACACGTGATATTATTATGGTGTTTGAATTTATTACATAAAATCGTTTAAAATACCTTTTAATAATAGAAAACTATAAAGTAGATAAAATTGGTAAACAAACCATTTGACATCTGTCAAAAAGTAACATCAACAACTCAACGCGGTACTGACATACAAAATTAGCATCAAATGTCAGAATTTTCATTAAACGAACGACTAAAAAAGTGGTATTTTCATGCTAACATTTCTTAAAACGAACGCGGCCTTTATTTATCTCGGAATGGTTTTAAGCGTGCTTAAGTTACTATTATCGTGTCTTGGAAATGTTTACCACCCTAAGGTCTATAATGGCTTGCACTTTATAAACATAGCATTTACACATGACATTTGTTTTTTTTTCTTACAGGTGTGGCACAGGCATTTAAACTAAATGTATTTAAATACTTAATCGAATTCCGAATCAAATCGGAAGTTGCCCTTCCGATTCGATCCGATCTTAATTCTGACGTGCTTGGTAGGGTACCACTAGGGTATGGTACATACCAGGTATTGTAATCTCATAGCTAAATTGATCGTTGTGGTGTAATTCTGTATATGTTTTGTTTTGTAAATCTGCTATAGCTGAGTTTTCCTTGCAGATTCCTTTCTCAGTCAGATTAAAAATTAACAGGTCACTGGACTCTGCTAAGCTGTTGGTCTTCGGCTAACAGCTTACTGCTTGGACCACTTTGCTGCTTAGTCTTCTAAAGTTTTTTTTTATAGACATCACCTGACGATACCCCAGCCTGAAGAGCCACAACGGGGGGTCGCAGGCCCGACATGGACTAAAACCCTATAAATCATCCCTCTTTCACTGTTGGCCCTGCGTCACTTTACAGCTAAGTCTGAGTCGTGGCTACGGAGTGAAGGCACTTGTTCGTTCTTCTACTAGCAGTCATCCAAAATATTTAATTAATGACGTTTCATAAATGCCTGTAATAGGTTTACGGAAAAAAAAGATATTTGAACTTTGAGGGGTGCGGTGAAAAGCTAGTACAAGTGGCTGAGAGATAGAAATGGTGCCCGATCCTCGTTAATCGATTCAAATAGACCAAAAAACGGTTAATTTGTAAATAATAATGATAATAACTTACTTAGGAGCCGGCTTGTCGATATTTTTAGCCACATCGGAATACAAACTTGGCTTTTTCTTCAAATTGATTTTAACTTTGTCCGCAAACAACGTCTTTTGTTCTGAAATTTTAATATAATTATAGTCAATGTTAACTTTTGAAACATTTAATGTGTTTTTGGTAGGGATGGGCCGAAGTTCGGTTAAAACTGCCGAATATTCGGTAAATCAGAATATAAAAAAAAATGGAGATGTGCCTTTCAGAGAGAGAGCTCCCGTGTGAGGAGAGCACGTTAAGCCGTCGGTCCCGGTTCCACTAATACCAACTTGTGGAATCGTTAATAGATTGTCATAAAAATTTACATCATATCCTCGCCAAGCCGTCTGGCCAGCGTGGCGAGTGTAGGCCAAATTCTCCAGTTCTGGAAGGCCCATCTCCAGCAGTGGAGGTCTAGGACACTGTGTTCTAGGGGCTGTAATGATTATGTATTTGTTAGGGATGGGCCAAAGTTCGGTTTACATTCGGTTTAACCGAAAGGCAGTTTTTAAGACCTGTACCGAATATTTGGCCGTACTTTGTATTCCAAGATATTATATACAATGTAAACTCTATATAACGACACTGAAGGGACTGTGCATTTTATGGCGTTATAGAGAGATGTCGTTACATGTAGAGAAGACAAATCAGAATTGGAAGACAAGTTAACCCAACCAAAGCCAATTGATTTCGACGCTTTAGGGAGTTTGTCGTTAACTCGAGTGACGTTACATGGAGTTTACACTGTATTTATATAATCTCTTTAGAATGCCGATGGGACTGCCTTGACGCAGCAGTGTCGTGTCTCGTGTGGATGGATTTTCGGCTATAGTCCGCAAAAAGGCAGTGTCGATACTGCATAGAGTAAGAAGTAGTGACAATGGCATTCTGAAGATGATATCGTCGCGTTTTGACAGCGCTTTTGTTAAGCGCTGGAGTGGAGCTGTAACGTGTAAATCTGTACAGTATTTGCGTTACCCAATGTTATTGGGGTCGTATGGAGGCGTTCGGATTATAGAGGTGATCTAATTATAGAGGCGTTCGGATTATTTAGGCGTTCGGATTATAGAGGTGATAGGATTATAGAGGTGATCTGATTATAGAGGTGATAGAATTATAGAGGTGATCTGATTATAGGGGTGATCTGATTATATAGGCGTTCGGATTGTAGAGGTGATAGGATTATAGAGGTGATCGGATTATAGAGGCGTTCGGATTATAGAGGTGATAGGATTATAGAGGTGATTTGATTATAGAGGCGTCCGGATTATAGAGGTGATAGAATTATAGAGGTGATTTGATTATATAGGCGTTCGGATTATAGAGGTGATCTGATTATATAGGCGTTCGGATTGTAGAGGTGATAGGATTATAGGGGTGATCGGATTATAGAGGCGTTCGGATTATAGAGGTGATAGGGTTATAGAGGTGATCTGATTATAGAGGTGTTCGTATTATAGAGGTGATAGGGTTATAGAGGTGATCTGATTATAGAGGTGTTCGGATTATAGAGGTCATAGGAATATAGAGGTGATCTGATTATAGGGGTGATCTGATTATATAGGCGTTCGGATTGTAGAGGTGATAGGATTATAGAGGTGATCGGATTATAGAGGCGTTCGGATTATAGAGGTGATAGGATTATAGAGGTGATCTGATTATAGAGGCGTCCGGATTATAGAGGTGATAGAATTATAGAGGTGAATTGATTATATAGGCGTTCGGATTATAGAGGTGATCTGATTATATAGGCGTTCGGATTGTAGAGGTGATAGGATTATAGGGGTGATCGGATTATAGAGGCGTTCGGATTATAAAGGTGATAGGGTTATAGAGGTGATCTGATTATAGAGGTGTTCGGATTATAGAGGTGATAGGGTTATAGAGGTGATCTGATTATAGAGGTGTTCGGATTATAGAGGTCATAGGAATATAGAGGTGATCTGATTATAGAGGATAATAGAGGTGGATTACGGAGGCGTTCAGGTAGGCTGGAGTTCGGACTATCGAATCTACTTACCAGGTTTGACTTTGTCGTCGTGTCCAAAAGAGGTGATGAACTGTATCTCTTCAGTTTTGGGTGAGGGGGTCCGGGAGGGACTCCTGCTCACCGCCAATACGGATTGCTCTGTAGAGGGCGCCGCGTAACTAGGAGGACTCAGACCTACACGAGTTTGGAGCTTTTTGTCCCTAATAAAGAAAAAAAGAATATATGATAATCGATTTTCGTTTTTTTATAATTGTATTAAGCAAGTTCTGAATTTAAAATTTATATTAAAATTCTACCTTAACACTTTTAGGATCTCCCGGATCAGAGTAATCTGGTAAGGTGTGGAAAAGCTACAGAAAAGAAGTGTACATAGTGTGGTGCTGCCATAGGAACTGCTAGACACACACTTGTAGGGTGCGTTACTCTTCTAGAAAAGGGCTATTACTCGCGCCGACATGATAAAGTATTTGGTGTTATCCGTGAAGCAATAAGTTTTCTTAATGACAAAAATGGACTGATTACAAATAAAATTTTGATCACATTCGTAAAGGAAGGGCAAAGCACGAAAACTAAATGCAAGCCCAGCTCGATCCTTGGCGCCGCATCAGACTGGAAAATTCTCATGGATACATTTGAACATCATTATAGGATCCCAGATGAACTAACTGTATCAGCCTATAGCCTTATTGAACTTACCGTTCCGTGGGAATCAAATATTCGAAAAAACTACAACATGAAGTCGAATAAATATTATGATATTACAGAAGAAATGATCAGGAACGGGTTCAAGACTCAGCTTTACGCAGTGGAAGTTGGTGCGAGAGGAGTTCCAGCAAAATCTTTGCATCACTAACTGAAAGAATTGGGCCTAAGCCGGTCTGCAGGAGATACATTTATGGAATGACGGCATTAATGGAATCATATAGTATTTGGTTGGGTAGGGAGAGAAGTAGAATGGAGGTCCCCTTTTAAAACCAGCCTATTATCGGTCGCAAGCCCGAGACACCATTCTTCTTATCTCTTACCCACACACGATGGACCCGGCACCCGCACGGTGAATCCTTGGAATGCTTAGAAATTTGTTTTAGTAAAATAAAGGAAAATCGTTATATTTTTTATGCTTATTAATGTCACAGCAAACTGACCGCCTCCGTGTCTAGTGGTAACAAACGTACTCGGGAGGTCGTGGGTTCGATTCCCACCGGGGGCAAGTTGTACATTGTATAATTTGTCTCGGTCTGGGTGTTTATATGTATATATTAACAAGAAAAAAATATATATAATATGTAGTTTATCAACCATCTAGTTTCCGTAACACAAGCCTCGTAGCTTACCACGGAAATTAGATGGCGCTGTGTGACCTGTCTGGAAATATTTATATTTAAAGAAAGCTGCGCAAATTAAACGTAAAACTTTTGATATGGAATATTTTAATTTATAATATCTTACCTATGAGCCCTTCTTTCCCTTCGACTCTTGCGTCCCGAGAACATAGCCTTTTCCTTTTCTTCTACCAGCAACTGTTTCTGATGCTCCACATCATCAGCGTCTCCCGTGAGGAAGGAAAACAGGTCACACCCCGTCATCCCGAACTTAGGACCCAGCGCGTTCAACTCGTGTGCCTGCTCTTACCGGTCGTTTAATTTGATATTAACCACAGTAATTATATATATACTATACTGCGTGGAATATATTAAAGAGCAAATATTTTTATATCATAATCTAGAATATTAATAAAGAACTACGTATTTTTTATTTAAGTTATTCAGTAATAAAATCTTAAGTTACGATGCAGAGAAGTTATCCTAAAAATATCGCAACTCATACTGAGCCTAATCAAGTAGGTAGCGAGAGGTCAACGATCGCGCGAACGTTGACTTATGTAATTCTCTCGACTGTGGACGAGATAAAATTAATAATAACACTCCCCAGCCTTTAGGTATTTATCACGATGGATATAACGAGTTTCAGACGCAGCCTTATTCACCATGCATCAGTGTGTTGTTTTTCGGATAATGATTATATCTTTAAAAGCATTTTTTTTTAAATTCAAATTGAGGTTCTTATGTATTATATATCCGATACGCGTTTAAACTGTCTTGCCAAAGCTGTGTGACGTCACAAATGACATCATTTCTCGCGCTTAGACTGCTCACGATATCGAGGTAGATCGCTCTGAGCGCTATCAGTTTTTTGTCATTATGTCGCGCGCCATTTTCAAGTTTATTTAATATTAGGTTTTCTTTTAAATTATTTAATATTGTAATTCGTTTATACTGTTTGTACATTACTTCTAAAACAAATCGATAATTAATATTTAAGTAGGAAGTGAAAAAAAAAATGTCTGTAACACGGCAAGTTATTAGTTAATTACCGAAATAAGTTAATAATATTAAACTTTACACATATAAAGATGAATAAACCGAGAGATGTATATTTGTTAGTATTCATACTCAAAGATGTGGAATCAGCAATTTATATACCATACATTTAAAAAAAAAAAACTAACATTTTATGAATGAAAATGTGATTTAGACCGTTCCGAATAGATATCACGATCCAAATCGCGATATTCGATTCGAAACGACGGTCAGTGTCATATTCGTTCTAAGCGCTCTGATTCGGAATGAGAGGGTTATTAGTGGATTTCGTTATTTAGGTCAGAGATTGCGTCATAATTACAAAATATTATTCAATTATCAACTCTATAAGCGCTCGACCTTGACAGCGGCCGTGCAAATATCAACTTTAATAGCGTGATATACGAGGGGCGTTCAAAATATTCTCGGTATGTGGATAAAAACAAACAAGTACGAAAAGTTTGATATTTTTATTTTTCAATATACTCCCCCCCTATGTTCATACACTTATAAGATCGATCAATTATTTTTTTTAATCCCTCATAAAAATATTTTTTATCTTTGGTGTAAAAATGCTCCTCCACGGCCGTCTTCAACGCTTCATCGTCAGAAAATTTATTTCCACGCAGATCCTTTTTAAGATTGGGAAACAAAAAGAAGTCGCTTGGGGCTAAGTCCGGACTATAGGGTGGATGAGTAACAGTTTCAAACCCACATTCAACAATAGCTGCCTTGGCAATATGAGCAGTATGGACAGGGGCGTTGTCATGCAGAAGCAGAACACCTTTGGTTAACTTTCCTCGCCTCTTTTCTTTGATCGCATCTCTTAATTGACGTATAACGTTAGCGTAGTACTGCCCTGTGATATTTACACCTTTTTCTTTATAATCGATAAGCAAAACTCCTTCACAATCCCAAAATATTGTGGCCATGACCTTGCCAGCTGACGGGATTACCTTGAACTTCTTGGGATGAGCTGAACCCTTAATGTGCCACTGCATGGACTCCTGTTTGCTCTCTGGGTCATAATGATGAACCCAGGTTTCATCTCCAGTAACTATTTTTTGCAGCACCTCATCGGGATTTTCACCACACAGGTCGATAAAATCTGAACAGCAAGCCACACGCATATCCTTTTGAAGAAGCGTCAGCATTCGCGGAACCCATCTTGCACTTACTTTTGACATATTAAGATGGTCATGTATAATGTCATGTACGGTACCAATAGAGAGATTGGTTACTTGAGCTATAGATTTTACCTTCACTCGGCCGTCTTCCAATATAAGTTTTTCCACTTTATCAATATTTTCTTGTGAGGTAGCCACTACAGGCCGGCCAGGTCTAGGGTCATCTTCAATACTCTCCCTTCCACGCTTAAATTCGCTTGACCATTTTTGAATAGTAGATAAAGAAGGAGCAGACTCACGGTAAACACAATCCATTTCCTCTTTTATGGTTTTTTGATTTTTACCCTGTTTTGTCAAGAATTTTATGACGGATCGGTGCTCTAATTTCGTTAAAATTGTTAATTCGCTCATGGTGTTCATGTTTGTTCGGCAATTGCAGAAAAACAAAAGAACATCTCGGTTCCAATTTTACTTTTTTTTAATGTCAATGGATGAATCTTAGCGGCCAGTAACAAATATATATATAAAAGAGGTTGTAACGTATCAATACCGAGAATATTTTGAACGCCCCTCGTATATAGTTAACGGATTCCATTATATAACGTTTGCGACTAAGTAACAGAACAGGGCTAGTGAAGCCTAAAAAAAAATGTTTGCTCTTTGGACAATTACACGCAGCAGTGTGCAATGAAGTTATTTGGAAAATTGGCAAGTCTTTTGGTACTAGAGCTGTAATGGTGATATTTTTAAAAACTATTTAAAATAAATAGTACTACTTTAATTGTAATTTTGTTACAATAATTTATCTAAAACTGTTTATATGCATATAATGTAAAGTATCATCACGACCGTTTCCCTTTTGAGATGGTCAAAAACCACGCTTATAAAGAAGCGGATTCACATTTAGCCAACTTTACTATAGGCCAATCATGACAAGTGGCAAGCTCGTCGATGTCTCTAGCGTACCAAACTCGAGAAATATCACACGATAAAAAAATAAATAAATATAATAACTGCCTCCGTGGTCTAGCGGTTAAGTCTGTGGATTTAGACTCGAAGGTACCAGGTTCGATTCCTGGTCAGGAAACAAAAATATTTATTTATGTAAATGTATTTATTTACATGATATTTCTCGAGTTTGGTACGCTGGAGACATCGACGAGCTTGCGACTTGTCATGATTGGCTTATAGTAAAGTTGGCTAAATGTGAATCCGCTTATTTATAAGCGTGGTTTCTGACCACCCCGAAAGGGAAACCGTCGTGATAATACTTTACTATACTTTTATTTATTAAATACAGGGTGTTTGGAAGGGAGCTGTACATACGCCTAGGGTAGAAACTAGGGATAGTCTGCTACCTACCCCCGCCCAATATATTGACCTTGCCTCGAAGTTTTTTTTAAATTTATTTTTATTTTTTATTTGACTTTTTTGTGATTTTTTGTGTGAACCCCATATATCTATTTAAATTATTAAATATTATTGTGTCCCGACCAGGAATGGAACCGGTCTATTTTCACGGATTTAACCACTAGACCACGGAGGCCCTTTACTTTATTTTATATAACAAAAAAAAGTTTGAAAACTACTTTTTTTGTTTACATATATTTTTTTTTGCTATCTTGAATAAGGTATAGTCTAATGTTGTGGTCAGCGGAAAAAACCTGTAGGATCACATGTCAGGTTTACATGTTAATACCTATCTCAAAAAAAATATGAAAATAGTAGTTGTTTAGGCATCAAGGCGAATCTAACAGCCCGTGGAGTCACATCACAACATAACATAGCCAATGTCAGTCTAAGGGTTCCAAGGAACAATAGAGTGGTTGACTATTGAAAAATATGTTTTTTTTTAACAAAATCACACCAATTTTCGTTTTAATTAACAAAATCATTTAAATTATAATCGAATAAATACATAATTTTAGCGTTAGTGACGTCACTTAATAGTAAATATTGTAAACTTCCACACAGGTAAATCTGCTTAATTAAGTTGTTTTTTCAGACCTAAATAAGGTTAGTTGGTAGAAAATGCATTTATAGCATTAAGCTCGCCTTTATACCCACACTATTTTTGGTTCTTTTATTTATTTATTATTTAAGGTACACTAACAGGTTACTATTATTACATATCAAGCACAAATTTACAATAATTCATAAGGTCGGAATTGCAACCCAAGGGCAGTGTACACGGCATGCTACACATAGCTACTTGGATGATTAGAGTCAACTGTGTTTTTCAGTTTTAAAATTTTAGGTTACATCCATTTCATCATTATCAATATATTAATACTATATACGTGAATAAATGTCACTGTACAATAAAGAATTTATTATTATTATAATGAAAAAATTATAAATTGTAACCTACTCTTAATAATCTAAATAGTTTGTCGTAAATTTGTTGTGTATTTACTATTAAGTGACGTCACCCGGCAGCCATTTGCAACTGCAGCGTTTCCGAACGAAAATTCAAACGCGATATTTAAGAGTAGATAATAAAGCGTTTTAGATATAAGTAAATATAAAAAAAAATTGAAACACATTGTCAAGTGGCTTGTTGTGCCAAATTTCATAAAAATCGGTTCAGTAATATAGGCGTGAAGGCGAAACAAACTTATATACATATACAGACAAAGAAAAATTAAAATTTAAAGGCATTGCACTGACCTGCGAAGCCTCCATCTTGTTAACATCGATACAGAGATCCACATCAATGATCTCGAGATCCGAGTCTTCATCAGAATCATCATGATTCCTATGCTTTGACCCTGGAATTTATATCAACCCAGTCAGTTTGCCCACAACAAAAAAAACAACTAGATTTTAAGGCATCTTTTGTGACGCCATTTTCTTTTTTAAATTTGCAGTTTTCCCCGAAAAATTTAACAACCAATTTTTTTTTTGATATGTAAAAGCTGAATCTACCGGTGGATGTGGATGGTTGTGAGCCTGGTTCGTTATAATTGTATCCTATAGCGACTCCGGTGCCCTTTTTTTCATTTTTCTCCCGGGCGGCTTCCCTCTCTTCAACGGTGACTCCAAATTTTTCTTCCACTGCCAGCTGCTGCAGGAATTTCACCTCACCTAAAAATAAACTCAGTTTTTATGTTTCCGCCCATAACCAAAATCAGATAAAAATCAATGTCAGAATCATCACAGCCCCTAGACCTCCACTGTCGGAGATGGGCATTCTGGAGAAATTGGCCTACGCTCGCCACGATGGCCAAGCAGGCCATGGTCAATTTTAATGACATTTCATTAAATTATCAATTCCAAAAGGTTGATGATTCAAAATTAGTGGAACGGGGACCAAAGGCTTAACATGCTCTGCTTTTTATGGGAATAGTTACCATTTTTTGTTTTTCAGATTTTTTAAAGTATTAGCACGCTATGTGACCTTGATTACCTGATGGTAAGTGGTGCGCAAATTCTATGAATGTTAGCAATTGGAATCAGACACTCGTGACTGACATCATTCTCTAACATTATGCCGGCTTGACTGGGCATGACGGCAATTCGAGCCTGATTCCGAAACATGTAAATACACTTTACTAGGTTTATCAGCATGAGTGGTGGATACCGCCTACTTGTTGTTCTTGTTAAAAGTATGTGCCATTTGCAATGACGTCAAATGCCAATTTTTACTTTCAAGGAGAACTTAAATTGTAAGCTTGACATGGTGATATTTATATAAAAACAACATCGCTTGTTAGACTTACTGTATACTGTAGAATTCCGTGGATTCACCGTGCCAAGTTCATTGTGAGTCGGAGAGAGAGGAGAAGCATGGTCTCCTGGGCTTGCAACTGACTACATGCTGGTTTACAAAAGAGGCCTTCTCTTTGCGCAACAAGAAGCTCACTATCCACCACTCTGCTCCTTCCCTATCCAACAAAATACTGTATGATTCCGCTAATGCTATTATGAAAGCTCATTCCAATAAATTGATAACAAATGTACATAAGGAAAGTGTATTCCTCATTCCATTGTTGGAACTGCAACTACTTCAATTTACAGTACATTTTTATCATACATTTACTTGTGCCTAGGAGTACCAGGTATTGTAATCTCATAGGTACTGATAACTAAATTTAAAAGGTTATTAATTGATCGTTGTGGTGCAGTTCTGTATATGTTTTATTTTGTAAATCTGATATAGCTGAGTTTTCCTTGCAGATTCCTTTCTCAGTCAGATTAAACATTAACAGGTCACTGGAATCTGCTAAGCTGCTGGTCTTCTGCTAACAGCTTACTTATTGGACCACTTTGGTGCTTAGTCTTCTACTAGCAGGAGTAGAATCATTCAAAATAATTAAATTAATGACGTTTCATAAATGCCTGTAATAGGTTTATGTGAATAAAGATATTTAGACTTTGACTTTCTGTCACATTTGCAGTAATACCAAGTAGAGTGCGTTCTAGGGGCTGTAATGATGTTGAATGGGATGGTTGATGATAGAATTTGACTTACCAACACCTAAAAAATTGTTTTGTGCAAGTATTCTGTAACGCTCATAGTTGCATTGTCTCTCTTCTTGACTTAAGTCAGCCGGTGGGATCTCTGGGTTGTGTACTTCTGGTATAAAGTCTAGATGGGCTCGGACATCAAACCTATCTATTAATATTAAGGAGTCACCTTGCCATGGCATCCTAAAATAAATATTGTCATTAATATCTGTATGTTTTGTTATTTAAGCTGGTGTTCGATAAGGAAGTGTGATGAATCTAAACCTACTGATTTACATCAGACCTCCCAATGTCCAATGGTGTAGTTGTTGGGACATTTGCCGATGACACAGCTATATTAGGAGCATATTTACAAAATTAAATAGCCTTCTAGCTAAAGCAGAATTAGGTTCAAATAGAATGCTGTTAAATGCACCAACCTCTCCCACTCTTCAACAAAGCTACAACAGAACTTTACTTGCATCGGCCACACTCCCATAACAAATGCACTACAACCTCAGAGATGTTTCTTGGAACATATATGACAACATCATCAGTACAATAAATAAATAAGAAATAAAAATATTTATTGACATGAATTTCTGTTTAGAAAGTAAAGTAAAGTATCATCACGACTGTTTCTCTTCTGAGGTGGTCGCTTCGCTTATAAATAAGCGGATTCACATTTAGCCAACTTTACTATAGGCCAATCATGACAAGTGGCAAGCTCGTCAATGTCTCCAGCGTACCAAACTCAAGTAATATCACAAATAAATTAAATATTCTTTAAATGTATTTATTTACATTAATAAATATTTTTGTGTCCCGACCAGGAATTGAGTATGAAGTAATACTTTATTTATACAAGCGGAACAATATAAACATAATATAAACAATATTTTAACTCCACAAAGGACATGGGGCACTTTAGTATGGAAACCATACCCACGGCGGACACGAACAAAATATAGCACAATGTGTTGGTATATGACTCTGAGTTACTATGAACTTAGTCGCATTATTGTGGGTTACGGGAATCTTGTAAAAAATAAAGAAATATATTGATATAAAAATCAATAAGATTTCGACATTTTGTAGCATTCTTGTCAGATAACAGTTTCTAAAAGCACTATTATAACACTAAAAAATAATAAAGAGAAAATAAATAAAATAGAATAGAATAAAATAAAAGTAAATTATTATTTATACCATTATATGTATATATGAATTATTCAAATTCATCCAAATCTATAATAACATTATCTAAGAATAAAGCAGGCGTGTCTATAGCTTCTTGATGTCTGGCCCAAGACAGAAAATAAACAATGCTTGCAATATGTGCACAACTGCCGACAGTGCGGCGGCCGTGTATACATGAGCAGTAGTATGCTTCGATACTTTGTCTCCCGTTTTGTGTTGGGTTTATCATAATATATGTATAATATTGTTTCAGGCGGATATGTCGTGACTGGATTCGTCCTCTGATCAATATATTATTATTAATTAATTGTTGGTGTCGATATATTTCTATAGTGTAGACACCGTTTGGTCGCATGTGCTCGTGACAATATGACCTGGCGAGTTTCAGGTGATATGATCCCAACGTGAAAAGTATTAAATCTTCGAAGGTCAGCTGTGAAAAATCTACAAAATCAGGATTGTTTCCATCTAGGGGCTCGAATGCTACTCTTTGTCTGTTTAAATTATTTGTTATAACGTATTTTGCCAACTCATTTTCTCTATTAATATTATAATTAATAATATTTCTGCTCGGCGTACATATTATCTTCGTATTGCTGACAAGTAGCATTAATAATTGCCGCTGTTATTTTAAAATCGGTCATCATATTCGGCAATGCAATGTTAAAATAGGTATGTTGGAATATTTTAAAATCTTTCTTAAATCGACCAAAAATGACGTATTGTTGTCGTTATTTAGAGGGTTTGTAATGCTACATACGAGTGTACCTATCATTAACACTATTTATAATAAGGTAAACCAACCCAAGTCAAGTAATTTTGACGTTTTAGGGTATTTGTCGTTAAATCGTGTGCTGTTAATGTAAGTTTACACTGTATATAGAGAAAAACATTCGTTTAGTTGTGTATTTTTTATTTTAATAAAAACATCATAACTTTATTCTCCCATCGATTAAAAAAAAAATGTTTACATATAATGAAAGGCCACATTATTTTCTTTAATTTAAAACCATTTTGGTTAATGTCCGCCACTTTTCGCTAAGCGGGTCATATTTGCCCATTGTCCTTTCTACTTCCTAATAATATATTATCTTTATATATCTACTATAATAAGTATATATTAATGAGTATTTATGTAGTCTATGTATACATACTATTTATGTAGTTTATTGGTTAGAATTGCACCCCACATATTTATACTGTCTCACTCTCCCAAAGGTTAGCTGGTAGAAAAAGCTGAAATGGCTTTAAGTTCGCCTTTGTACATACTTTTAAGTAAAGTGCAATAAAGTATTTAATAATAAAAGGCAATTTGCCTCATGGATTAAACATGCAGATGCTGGGTACAGCGTGTGGGAAAAAGAGAGAAGAATGGTGTCTCGGGCTTACAACTGACTTTAGGTTGGTTCACTCCTTATTATTTTTATTTAACTTAAAAGACCACAACATCAAGTTGAACAAATATTATTATGGAAAGGATGCAAGTCTCAGCTTTATGCAGTGAAAGTTGGTGCAAGAGGAATTCCAGCATAATCTTTGCATTACTTATTAAAAGAATTAGACCAAAGCCATCAATAGAATTATGGATCAAGCTTCAGAGACAGCATACCTGATTCATACAGTATTTGGTCTGGTAGCGGAGCAGAATGGTGGATGGTCTTATTGTGCAATAAATAGAGGATGCCTCTTCCGACACTATTCTTCATTATCATTAAATGATGAAGAAATTGTTTTCTAAAAAGACTCAGTGAACTAATCTCTATTTTGATGTATACAAAAACACTTACATAATACCAGGACTATCTACAGCAGCTGCCACAGAAGGATCCAAGTGAATTTTGCAAGGACGGCCATGTAGTTGGAGAAATTGAGTAGGTTCAGCTTTCTACAAAAATTAATACTCCGTAAACATCATTATATATTGTAGCAAGAGATAGCCAAAATACCTAATAATATGGACGGCTGGTTATCCCGAGTAGTGGAGGTCTGTATGTTTCAGGGCAGTGCCGAATATTCATTGGGCAGTGCCGAATATTCATTAGGCAGTGCCAGAGAAATGCCTATAAGCTACACATTAGCTATGGTCCCATAACCAATATATTTATAAAATATTTCTTGATGCTGTACACACAACCCTGGCGGTCTGCCGTCACAAGTCGGTCTAGAAATCTGGAGTTCGCTTTCGATCATCACGGTTAATACGTGTTTCTTACCTACATTTGTACAAATTTTGAATACCTATGCCCATGAGAGGAGAGCATGTTAAGCAATCCAGTTTCAACTAATATCATTAGACTCGCCAACCCCTCTGGCCAACAAAACAAGCAATTCTCCAGAATTAAGTTTTGGCCCATCTCCGGTCTAGGTCTAGAACTCTTTTAAGGGACTGCGATAATGAAACAGTAAATAAATACATGATAACACTAGCAGCTTCACGAAACCTTTATATCGGTTAAGAAAACTTACAATTTTTTCATAAAAATCCTTCCTACGTTCTGCCCTTCGACGATAGTCTACTATCATGCCGCGTATCAAACGTTCCTGCTTTCTCGCCTCGTGCCACATGATTGACTCTAAAAAACCATCTAAACTTGCTAAATATATTATAAACTCAAAAGCATAAGCATTTAATTTTTCCAAAAAACACGATTATCCGCAACGAGAATTAATTCTCAAAATCGCCATTTTATTGACCGAATGAAAATTAACCATAAACAATGTAAAAATGAATGAACGAACTTTAACAAGCCTTTGTGGATCGATACATGAACATGCACCTCTATTATCTATGGCGCAAACTAGTGTTGTTCAAAAATGTATAAAAGACCGATTTTCAAATTTCTTTAAAAAAAACGGGTTTATGATTATGATATGAATTCCGTCCTTTCATGTTTTTTTTTTCATATTTATTATCTAGCCCCACGCTTATACAGAAACCACATTAAGCTAACCTACTCATATAGAAAATTAACTTATAATTTAAAACATCCTAATAGTGGGTTGCTATAAAAAGTAAGTTCCAAGGAAAGTTCCAACTGCCTCCGTGGTCTAGTGGTTAAGTCCGTGGATTTAAACTCGGAGGTACCGGGTTCGATTCCTGGTCGGGACACAAAAATATTTATTAATGTAAATAATACATTTAAATAATATTTAATTTATTTGTGATATTTCTCGAGTTTGGTAGGCTGGAGACATCGACAAGCTTGCCACTTGTCATGATTGGCCTAAAGTTGGCTAAATGTGAATCCGCTTATTAGGCGTGGTTACTGACCAGCCCGAAAGGGAAACGGTCAGTTGGCAGTTACTTAATATTAATTGATATTAGCTATTTGGTCCATTGGTCTGTAAGAGCGATTTGGGTAGAGATTGGTTGTTGTTTGCATACAAACCAAAAACAAAAAAGATACATACATACATACATATCTTCACGCCAGATCCCTTGCGGGGTAGGCAGAGACAATTGAGCGCCATTTGACACGATCACGACATACTTCTTTCGCTTCGTCGACATTCATTAACCTCTTCATACATGCCCTTTGGTTACGAAGACTTTTTAATGCACCTTCAGTCAGTGTTTTATTTATTCGATCGTGATATGTGAGTCTCGGTCTGCCAGGGCCTCTTTTACCTACAACTTTCGCATTATATATCTGGTTCGTCAATCTTTCATCGCTCATCCTTTCAACATGCCCGAACCATCGTAGCATGCCTTTCCTTATTTTTGTCCCTATGCTTTCCTTCATACCAACCCTTTTCCGTATTTCGACGTTACGTATGCGGTCCGCCAAAGTGACGCCACATATCCGCCGCAACGACCGCATTTCTACTGCATTAACCCTACTCTCATGCGTATTCTGACGTATCCACGTCTCGCTTCCATACATCAGTGTTGGTACCAACATGGCATTGTGTATGGCGAGCCGAGCTTTGTCACTGACATTTCGACTGCCGATCAGTGACCCCAGGGCACCGTTAACACTATTTCCCGCGTTCACTCTTCTTTCAACGTCCCTATCGTACTTCCCATCCGCAGTGAAAACACTGCCCAGATATATAATTTCATTTACTTGTTCTAGAGTTTCATCATCAATCTTTATCGTCACGGTTGTCATCCTTCTTCTTTCAAACACTAGTACCTTGGTTTTTCTCGCATTCAAACGGAGTCCTTTTTCTGCACATCCCTCCTTCATTCTTGTGACTAGTGATTGCAGTTGTTGTTCGGACGATGCCATAAGAACAGCATCATCTGCATAAAGCAGGCAGTTCACCACTAGATCACTCATCTTTATCCCACAGTCACTCTCTCTTACTCTTTTTAGGCATTTGTCGAGATATAGAGTAAATAATCTAGGAGAAAGCACACAACCCTGTTTGACGCCCATTTGGGATTCAAAGCAAGGCGACATACCTCCCTCCACCCGCACACAAGCTTTGCAGCCCTTGTACAGGGCTCGTACATGTCATTCACTCCATACTCCGGCAATATGTCCCAAAGCTTCTTTCTTACAACTCTTATCAAAAGCCTTTTCCAAATCCACAAAAGCACAGAAAACCTTCTGGTTTAAGGCCAAAAACTTCTCTGTGATATTGCGGAGCGAAAAGACTTGGTCAGTGCATCCTCTTCCAGGTCTAAAGCCTCCTTGTGCCTCCTATAAAAGACCTTCAGTCTTCTCTTGCAAGCGTTTCGTGAGAATCTTGCCATACATCTTGCTCGCCAAACTGATCAAACTAATGGCTCGGTAGTTGGCACAGTCCAATCCAGTCCAATCTAGATGTAGATCCAAAAAAGATGTACTAATTAATTCTGAGACGACTGTCTTCTTGCCCTATCTTGTTACAAATGTCTTTGGTGTTGTTACATTCGACGACACTTTAACTTAGTTTAAATACAATGGGGTTTATCAGGCAAAGCTTTTTGTAGATGTCGCTAGCGGCACTGGTACCTTGGTTACACCTATGACTGATCATTTTTTAAATTTATTTGTAGTTTTACATTATTATAACAGGAAAATGTATTTAAACTTAACGTTACCTACCTTAAAAGACGAATTAAGTAAGGAACACCGTCTTTAAAATAAAAAAAAGGTTGAATTAATAGAACGGCAATTTTGAGATCACCATCTATGCTTTCGCTTGGAAATCTCGATTTGTACACTTAAAAGCTGCTCACTTCTGCATAATATCCAGAAAATAACAAAATTTCGTAATAAAAATACAAGATTTCTATGCAACTGACAGTTATATTAGGTACCATCTATCATGCGCCATCTATCGTGATAAAAAGTTGAGTGACACACTCCATTGTGGTTGCATGAATGCATGCATTACTGATTCAAAATTAGTTATTCTGGCACATAAATATTCTTCCTGAATTCAAGACATCATCTTTTTTTTTTCATTACAGCCCCTAGAACACAGCGTCCCAGACCTCCACTGCTTTAGATAGGCCTTCCAGAACATATGTCTGGAGAATTTGGCCTACACTCGCCACGCTGGCCAGACGGCTTGGCGAGGATATGATGTAAATTTTTAATGACAATTTATTAACGATTCCACAAGTTAGTATTAGTGGAATCGGGACCGACGGCTTAACGTGCTCCCCTCACACGGGAACGGTGGTGTTGTAAATCTATGACTGCAGTACGTAAGAAAAGTGTATTTCTCATTGGTACATGCCGGTGGGGTTTGAACCGACCTTTGTAGGATTTAAGAAACGCGTTCTTACAGCCGAGCCACCACCGCGCCATTCAAGACAGACTTGTGGTTTTCAAAAGTCCTAATCCGTGTAATTTTTCAAGCGGTGGTACATGCACCAACGAACATGTACCAATGAGAAATACACTTTTCTTACATACATTTGTCATAGATTTACAACACCACTGTTCCCATGCATCGGAGAGCATGTTAAGCCGTCGGTCCCAGTTCCACTTATACTAACTTGTGGAATCGTTAATAAATTGTCATTCAAAGTTGACATTGTATCCTCGCCAAGCCGTCTGACCAGCGTCGCGAGTGTAGGCCAAATTCTCCAGATCTGGAAAGCCCATATCCAACAGTGGAGGTCTGGGACGCTGTGTTCTAGGGGCCTGTAATGAATCCGAGGTAATACACATTTAATATTTACATGACAGAATAACAATTTTGATATCAGAACTCACCTATCGGAATAAAACAACATAAATCAAGTTTAATTAGTTTACTATGTATATATATAAAGTACTATTATCAAAGTCTTCCAAATCAAATAATATTTCATTTTCAATTTGACTTGGTTTGCAAATACTTAACCACTGGATAAAGTCCTCATATATATCCAGGCCTTGTAAAGTTTCTGGCATACTTCTGTTAGCTATTATATAGCTACCTTTTTTAATATTGTCTTTAAAAAAATACCACATACTTTTATGTTTTTTGCAATCAACAAAAAAGTCCAAAACATTAATAATTATAATGTTCGATGTCTGTATTATGTCCTTTCTTTCTGTTATATCAGAGTTTAGTATTTTTATCCGATTGGAATCCATTGAGAAGGAGTTTTTGATATGTTCCTGAATTTCGCAACATTCCTTGTTCATTTCTACGCCGATTATAGTACTTGCATTTGTCAGGTGATAGGCCTGGAACAAAAGAATATGAGAAGACAAATTTCTAAGCATTCCATGGATTCACCGTGCGGGTGCCGGGTCCATCGTGTGTGGGTAAGAGATGAGAAGAATGGTGTCTCGGGCTTGCGACCGACAATAGGCTGGTTTAAGAAAAGCCTCCTTTTTTTTCTATTGCGCGATAATACGCTCACCATCCATCATTCTACTTCTCTCCCTATCCAACCAAATACTGTATGATTCCGTTAATGCCGTCTTGGAAGCTCGTTCCATAAATGTATTGACGGCAGACCTGCTTAGGCCCAATTCTTTCAGTAAGTGATGCAAAGACTTTGCTGGAACTCCTCTTGCACCAACTTCCACTGCGTAAAGCTGAGTCTTGAACCCGTTCCTGATCATTTCTTCTGTGAGATCATAATATTTATTCGATTTCGTGGTCTTTTGGAATATTTGATTCCCACGGAACGGTAAGTTCAATAAGGATAACTTTTTACTTACTACTAAACTTTTTTGTTACTAGAAGAGTAACGCACCCTACAAGTGTGTGTCTAGCAGTTCCTAGAGTGTGTTTGTAAAGCTTGATCCGAAAAGAGTAGAAGAAGAGAAGACAAATTTCTAAGCATTCCATGGATTCACCGTGCGGGTGCCGGGTCCATCGTGTGTGGGTAAGAGATGAGAAGAATGGTGTCTCGGGCTTGCGACCGACAATTGGCTGGTTTAAGAAAAGGAGGCCTCCTTTTTTTCTATTGCGCGATAATACGCTCACCATCCACCATTCTACTTCTCTCCCTACCCAACCAAATACTGTATGATTCCGTTAATGCCGTCTTGGAAGCTCGTTCCATAAATGTATTGACGGCAGACCTGCTTAGGCCCAATTCTTTCAGTAAGTGATGCAAAGATTTTGCTGGAACTCCTCTTGCACCAACTTCCACTGCGTAAAGCTGAGTCTTGAACCCGTTCCTGATCATTTCTTCTGTGAGATCATAATATTTATTCAACTTCATGTTGTGGTCTTTTGGAATATTTGATTCCCACGGAACGGTAAGTTCAATAAGGATAACTTTTTTCAAGTTCCGAGAAAACACTAAGATGTCTGGCCTATAGGCTGATACAGCTAGTTCATCTGGGATCCTATAATGGTGTTCAAATGTATCCATGAGAATTTTCCAGTCTGATGCGGCGCCAAGGATCGAGGTGGGCTTGCATTTAGTTTTCGTGCTTTGCCCTTCCTTTACAAATGTGGTCAAAGTTTTATTTGTAGTCAGTCCCTTTCTGGCTCTTGCAATAGAAAGACTTACTGCTTCACGGATAACACCTAGGACTTTGTCATGTCGGCGTGAGTAATAGCCCTTTTCTAGGAGAGTAACGCACCCTACAAGTGTGTCTAGCAGTTCCTATGGCAGCACCACACAATGTACAGTTCTTTTCCGTAGCTTTTCCCCACCTTACCAGATTACTCTGGTCCGGGAGGGACATTTGAAAAGCGTTTAGGTAGAACTTTAGCAACGCCGGAGACCAATCGTACATTAGTGTGCGCCACTTTAGGGCTGGAGGGATGCAAAAATCGCCCAAAGTTAGCCAGTCATTTTGAACTTCTAGAGTCATCGCGTGCACTCTGTATTCATGCTCTTCATCTTTCCTGAGGAAGGATTTTATAACCTCTTTGTCACTTTCTTTTTTCTTCCAGCCAATGCCTCTTTTGTCAGTCTGGGCACCTGTCATGAATTTCTTGAAGAATAGTAGTCTCGGTTCCATATCTGAGACCAGAGGGTCTCTTGGAAGGGATGAAATTGTATTATCCTGGGAGCTGGTTAGAATTTGATATTTGCTTATACGTAGATGTTTGTATAATTCAGATGGTCTTTTCAGATCCATTCCGAAGTTTCTCCGTCCTCTAAAGAATGTTGAGGAGTCAGCACCCTGGGCTAATCCAAGCCAAGACTTCAATGTTCTTATGACGTCCGCGTCCAGACTTGATAGTAGGCTTTTGTTGAAATCATATACTAGGAAAGGCCAAGTGAGGCGAGATGCTAAGTAGTTGTCATATATCCAAGCTTTTTTGACATTGCTTATAGGCTGTTGAGTAACCCTATTCATGTCGTCAGTGAATTGTTTTACAACCACTTCTAGGGATGGTGTTTTTCCCTGAAAATTTATCCTTCTGCCAAGAAATTTAAAGGGCATGGTTTCATTTACCGGAGCTATTCTCTGCCCTGCTATACTCAGTCCAGGATCATAAGACGTAAATGTAGTGTTTCGCCTAGCCAGACATAGGCTGAAGCATTTTGATGGTTTCGTTCTCATTCCCTTTGTCCATGAGCAGAAATCATCCACTATTTTCAGCAAGCCCTGGCATTGCTTGGGATTTCTTGTTATCACCGCCAAGTCGTCTGCAAAAGCTAAGACGGATTCCGTATAGATGTTGTTTTGTTTGAATCTATATCCCCACTTCTTCTCACGAGATTTAAGTTTGTCGATTAGGATATTGATAATTATATTAAAAGCTACAGGTGATAGGCAGCAGCCTTGGAACAGGCCCACATTGTATTTTAGTGTGTCTGTGTAGCCGTCCTTGTTTGTTACGACAAATCTCAAGTTCTTGTAATAATTGGCAATTATATCTCTGATTAGTGTTGTTTATTTTTTGCAGAGATACGGAGTCTTGTGGAAGAAAAAAATATTAGTGTGTATGTGTAGCTTGATCCGCAAAGAGTAAATGTTTATTTTATGCAGAGAGACGGTGTCTTGTGTCCTTTTTAAACAAGCCTATAATCGGTTCCAAGCCCTATACACCATTAATTACAAATGTTAGTATATGCTATTCCATTTTAGGAACAAAGTTGCTATTCAATATTTATTTTTAATAGGTGGTAGGCGGGTGGTGGTAATTTGCCCAGTCTGCCGGGGCTGGGAAGCATCCACCATTTCTGCCAATAAACCCTCATTAAGTATATCCTCACATTTCAGGATAAGGCGCCACTTACCAACAGGTGGGCCCTATAGGTCACGTGTTGTGCAAATATAAAAAAAAAAAGGTCTAGTGGCTAAGGTGTATTGGGTCATGGTAATCTATACAAATATGGATTCGTCTTAACTGCACCACCAAATTGAACCAGCTTGTAATCAGCAAACTGGCTTCCATTGAGACCCGCAGACACAGTGTTCTAGCCCAGGGGATATAATAATGAATATATATTTACACTAAAAAGGCATAATGACTTAAGTGTCATTTAGCAACGCAATATAGTATATTATGAGTATATTCTCATTTAAAGTTGTAAAAATTAAATTATCAAGTGTTAATATGTAAAATAAAACTTACAGCAAAAATGACACTGCCAAATCTGGACCCAACATCTAATAATTGTTTTCCATCTAGATCCATGGGGAGCAGAACTTTGAATATGTAATGTAGTGCATTTATTGACATTGAATGTGACACAAATATTAAATCCTGAAATAAAATTTGAAAATTTCTATTAATTTTTCTATTCTCCTCATAACTCTTTCCCACAAACAATGGCAACCTCACGGTGAATTCATGAAATTCTTAAAAAGAACAACGGAAAAACAAAAAACAACAAAAACAAGACTTTAAAATATGTAAATACGAGAACTTTCTATAAAAAGCAACTAAAACTTGTCAAATAATAATTATATAAATATATAGTATAAAATAATGTGCACAATAAAACTACCTACTAAATGACTAATGAGGTAGATAGGTACAGATATCTAAATAAAGTTTTATTTTATTTGTTGTGATATAACCCTGATAGATTTCCCTAATAACCCCTCTACCATCCCTATTGACACATACTCAAAGTACAGATAGGGACGACCTCATTTTGGCAAATTAAAAAGATCTGCAATGGTAAAATCAGTTTTTTTACTATTGTATGCCTTAGATTAAGGGTCAATTAAAGAGCAAGATTGCTTGTCTTATAGGAACTATAATTATTTTTAGTGCAAGTCTATTTACCCAGTTTTACGGTACATAATATTATATTAAATGGTGTCTCAGCTTGCAACCAACAATAGGATGGTTTACAAGTCTCCTTTTTTTATTTTTTTTCTTATTTTATTTAAAAGACAGCCTTTTAAATTATTTTTAAAAGGGAAAATGTTTCACAGTTATTGCCGAGCCCTTTTTGTATTTTGAGATGTAAAGACATTGCAAATTTAGTTCAGGTAAATTGATGCTCGCCATTGTTCTCTGTCTTCTTCTTTATATATGGATTTACATTTCTTCGCAACGGTACATATTCGACCATAGTTTTGCTTTGCACTAAATGCTTTGTTACAGTCAGTATGTATCATACGTGCGTACGATCACACTCTAATTACCATTAACCATAAAATGACAATTAAAGATCTTACCTTTATATTTCTAGAGTTACAGTCGCAACAATATTGCCTTTTAAGCTTTCCTTTCTTGACAAGCTGCTCCACCTGCTCATCATCATAGAGGAATTCGTCAATATGGCATGTGTTGACTTTAGTACAATTAGCCTGGTCACCGACAGAAGGCAAAGCTATGGACTCCGAGGGTAACTCTGCTTCGAAAGGCACTAGTTTCTTTATAGCTGCAGCTATTTTCCTTAAGTACGTCTCAGTTTTTTCAAGAGCCCTCATTTTCAATAATTCTGTAATTCGAATCTTATGAGAAATGCCTAAATTCAAATAAGATCGCAAAATGTATATTATAACCTCAAAACCTACCTTTCTTATAACTTTGGCTGCTAATCCAGTGTTCGACAGCATCCAATTCTGCATCATCCAGATTAGAAAGTACTGTTAAAATTCGGGTTTTTACGTTGATTATATCCTCATCAGACATGATTATATTTTGTAATAAATGCGGGACAAACAAACGAGCAAAACAAACCTGTGAAACAAACCAACCACAGACTATGAAGAGTACAAAAACCAACAGTGGGTTCCTATTTTCGAAATATCCAGTATCTCCGACAAAAGTACACTCGCTCTAGCACTATTGTTTTTCATAAGTCTGTCTTATTCTAAGGAAAAACATTTTAATTTTGGAACGCATTCAATAGACAATAAAAATCGTAACCAAAGACAAGCTGCACTGACAGAATTTTTTTTTACTAACTTTTACTTTTTTTTTTGTTTTACACCGAAGTATTTGCCGCCCATTGGAACTGAATTTTCATGTTATAATAATCACTTTACAGATTTTGACAAACAAAGGTAAGTTAAAAACAATGAGCCTTGGCATACTTCATATCTTGTAGAAAATAACTACTTGAAATTTAAGATACCTCAGGTGAAAACAAATAAAAACTTATTTGTATGCAAAGGCTGAAGGACAACTATCCGTATAAAAAGTAATTTAAAAAAAGTTATCCCCGCCAAACCCGATGCTTACCGCAACCCGCGACAATCAATGCTCAAGCGATTTTCCTTCAAGCAATGGCAATGTGCTACTCATACGAGGGAATTTGAATAGTATTATTAATTTGTTGTGCATAAGAATGTTTAGGACGTATTGCATATGGTTGCCAATTGTGTGTACTTTTTGCTGGTAGCTTTAAAACAGTTAAACAAGAGTAAAGTAGAAAAGTGGTTTAGCTTAGCAAAAAACAATTATTGTTGTTAATTAGTGAATAAATAAGTAACAACGTTAATTAGAGTTAATTTTATAGTCTTCTATTGACTTATGATAATTGCTGTCCTAGTTATCGTAAAGGATATTGATCGGTGTAAAGTGATGAAACAGAAAGTAAAATATTTTTTTTATTGTTTTTTAGCATTTAATAATTTTTCTCTGTTCGGTAATTAATCAAATTATTAGTAATCTTATTAGGTGTTAGTTTATTAGAATTTTTACTCTAAAATGTGTGAATTAAACTCCAAATGTATTGGTGTCTGGATGTCAGATAAAAAGTCCCAAAAGATCAATTGGAAGGAGCTTGTGAAGGCTTGCACTTCTCGAGGATACACTCTCCTAAAGGTAATAATTATATATTTTTTATAATTAGGACAACCTCATCCCTACCCCATCCTAACAGGTCACTGGAATTTGCTAAGCTGTTAGTCTTCTGCTAACAGCTTACTCCTTGAACCACTTAGCTGCTTAGTCTTCCACTAACAGGAGTAGAATCATTCTAAATAATTTAAATTATGATCTGTCACAAATACCTGTAATAGGTTTATGTGAATAAAGATATTTTAACTTTGACTTCCCCACCTGAGGGTCCTATAAACACAATCAAAATAAATACAATCTATTTTAAAGATTTTAAAAGTATACAAACAATTGATTAATCTTATCTTTTAGATTTCCTATTGTTATAAATTAATATTTACTTATAAAATTATATATCTTATTTCATAGCATTGGCTTTCTTGTCAAGCCAAATTTTATTTTTATCTCACAATCTTGTCACACCTTTTAAAATATGTAACAAATATGGTAACTGTCATGGTAAGAACCTATCCCACTCAATCCCAAATCTCTGTTGACATTTCAATTATGAGTTAGCTAGCTTATTGCAATTGCAAATAGTAAGTGGTGAAATTACTGAATTGTGCCTAAATGAGCTTTCAAGACATGTATGAAATCGCCAGTATGTGGTTGCCTCCGCCAGGGCGAGCAGCAGAATGGTGGATGGTGAGCATCTTGTTACAATTAAAATAGGAAGCCTCAGTTTGAAACCAGACCATAGTCAGTCCATATTCCTCTCCTTTGTCTTCTATCACACTCATATCATAACACATTTATTATGTTGGTTTAGACCAGGGGATAGTGCATAGCTATAATAGTTAATAAGTAACAGGCCGCACGAGTTGTAAGCGCTCAGTATAAGTGCTGGCCATCTATAAAGTTTATAACTAAAGCTTAAGATGCAGATATTGTATGTTAAACAGGTAGTTTTACCTAAAATTATTTTGGTTATCAGAATTTTTTAAACCTTTGGGACAACTAAAGCAGTTACAAGATAAGGCAGGTGTTGTGTCAAAACTAATAGAACATATTAGACTTCAATACTTATGATTAATTACTTATTTACATACAAATAAAATTACATACAAACATTCTAAGAGTATACATAAATATAATATACCTACTATATGATGACTATAATGAGATAGCATGAGATAACACTCAGTCCTAGACTTTAACTTTTGGAGATGGGCCTTCCAGAACATAATTCTGGAGAATTTGGCCTACACTTGCCATGCTAGCCAAACGGGTTGGGTAGGGTAATAATTAGAATTAATCTAGAAATAACTTTAATCAGCAACTCATGGTGTATTAGTATACAACACCTATACAAAGTCCACAAAAACAAAAAGTAAATGATATTTAAAATATTTCAACACAAACAAAACATGTGACTCAAAATGACTCATCTTAATTTTATTGGGTTTTATGTAAATAATGTCATTCTGTATTGATTGTTATTCATCAACAACTTAAGAAGTACAGGTATTTGTATGGTTAATGTGACCGCCTCCGTGGTCTAGTGGTAACAAACGTTGCCGTGAACTCGGGAGGTAGTGGGTTTGATTCCCACCGGGGGCAAGTTGTACATTGTATAATTTGTCTCGGTCTGGGTGTTTATATGTATAATATGTATATATTTACAAAAAAAATAATGTAGTTTATCAACCATCTAGTTTCCGTAACACAAGTCTCGTAGCTTACCACGGAAACCAGATGGCGCTGGAAATATTTATTTATTTATTATTATTTATATAAGTAAATAAAAAACTTTTAAAAAGAATATAATTTTATATACTGTGTAGAATTTATTAAAGACCAAATATTTTTATATCTTAATCTAGAATAAAAATAAAGAACTACGTATTTTTTATTTTAATTATTCAGTAACAAAATCTTAAGTTACGATGCAGAGAAGTTATCCTAAAAATATCGCCACTCATACTGAGCCTAATCAAGTAGGTAGCGAGAGGTCGACGATCGCGCGAATGTTGACTTAGGTACGTAATCCTCTCTCTACTTCATCTCTTGGCTGTGTAGCGAGATCAAGTGATAATAACACTCTTCAGCCTTTAGGTATTTATCACGATGAATATTACGCACAGAGTCTGCTACTTGTTCCGTCGTTCTGTACTAACTATGGTCAGAACTCGGTGATGCCTCGTTTAGCTCGGCTGTTTAATGATGAATATGCAGAAATGGATTTATTTCGTGGCAATAAAGCCTCCTTCAAAAATGCCGTGCTTAAATATTGTATTGGTATAATCAAAATACCTAAAATTCTATTATTGTTATTTCACTTAATTTATTGTTTGCCCATTCACTCTTCGTAAACATCATACGCACACACAAATCTCACATATACCACTTTTCACACTGTTGATTTATTTCCACTAGTTTTAGTTTTGATTTATACTTTTATATACTATGGACAAAATTTTATTTTTTTAACTCGTTAACTTGTGTATCTTTTAGTTTATAAGTATCTTACTTTTATATTCGAGCTGTTTTCTTTTTATAATTGTGTTAATTTATGTACTTTGTTTACATCTGAAAATGTGTTTTGTACTTTTACTTGTTTTACTTTGTTTGCTTAATTTCGATGTATTAGCTGTAAGATTTTCTTTCAAAATAAATAAATAAATATTGTGGTTTTGTTATTCATAAATATTTTTTTACTTAAAAAAAATTGCATATTTATAATATATATATAATGCCATTATTTAGTTCAATTTATTACGTTTGCAGATGGATTTGGACAGACCTTTAGAAGAGCAAGGTAAAATTGATGTATTTCTACATAAATTAACTGATGTCATCGCAGCAGCTGACCAAGGGGACCTCAAGGTAATCTTACAATCAGAGACATTATTTGGTTATAGTACAATATTCGTACTTAAAACGACCTTCACTGATCGAGTTTTCGAATCCACTTTTTATAAAAAATAATATGTCAACTAAAGCAATGTTGCTTAATTAAATATATAGACACTGACTTCTGAAACACACACAAATACTAAAAATGCTAAAATTGTATACAAAGCATTGATCAATTTAACTGTTGCAAATGTATATTGTATAGTTTTTTAAAACAATAAAGTTTATTATTATTAAAAAAATATGGTCAAGGCTAATACGAGTATATTAAAATTTCGAAAAAAAAAACACTATCTGCAAGTTGGCTGTGTTGACGTAGCTCGCTTTAAGTCCTAAAGTGTTCTAAGGGCTTGCTTAGAATTATAATAAATAAAAATTAAAAAGGTATTTATTTTCTTCCACAAAACTTAAAATTATAAATACATATTTAAGTACGAGACTGGAGGCAAAAAACTAAGCGAAAGTTGAATCACTGTAGCCCTATTCGATTACTTAAGCGCAAACGTTATTAAAACTATATATATACAAGGAAGTACAAAATTATTATTATACAAAACCTTGTACCAACAAAAAATATTGCTATTTACATCATGACATATGATAAATACTATTCCTATAGAAAATTGTGGATGGATGTTATGTTGGATAATAGATAAGGTCTAAATTATTAACTTCCCTGAGCCGAGGGTGCTTGTGTTCGTAAAGTGAGTTGGACTATACTGGTGACGGCCACTACATGTTAGGGAGGGGCAGAACCGGAGGGGCAGGCCCCCGCTAGAGGGTCCCCGCTGTACCCGTTATGGATACCTAAAATTTTCAAGGTCAACATATTTCCACTTGTTGTATTGGTACAACACAGGTGAACACCGCTGAATTGAATATGGGAAACCTTAAAATAGACAGCTTCCAAGTAACTTCTGAGATACGGTATATATTAGAGATGAAACGGATATCCGGTAACTATCCGATATCCGGCCTTGTTTTTACTATCCGGCCGGATACCGGATAGTAACTCGGTATCCGATCGGATGCCGGATACTGAGTTACTAGTTATATTCAAAACAATCTCATTATTTTATACGAGAAAAATGATACCACACTATGTTATGGACACAGTTTATTTTAATAATCACTCAACAAAAATGATTATTTTATTAATTAGCATAATACTCAAAATTAACAAGTGGCAAATTAAGGTTGAATGAATACCAAATTTTCTGCATTTCAAAGTCAAAGTCAAAATATCTTTATTCACGTAAACCTATTACACGCATTTATGAAACGTCATTAATTTAATTATTTTGAATGATTCTACTCCTGCTAGTAGAAGACTAAGCAGCAAAGTGGTCCAATAAGTAAGCTGTTAGCAGAAGACCAGCAGCTTAGCATATTCCAGTGACCTGTTTTGTTGGTGATAGGCGACTCTGTATGGCTTCGTATACCAGACACAATAGGATTTCGCTTTCCGATTTCCGATCTCGTTCACCGCACCCATTTCAAATCAAACTGGTGCGTCATGTAACGCGATAATGGGCCGAATATTCGGTTGCCGGATATCCGGCGCTCCGGCCTTGTAGCTTGCCGAATATTTGGTAACCGGTATCCGGCTAAACCACTATCCGATTCATCTCTAGTATATATATATATCTATCACGCTATTAAAGTTCACATTTGCACGGCCGCTGTCAAGGTCAATGGTTAATGCATTTGAAACTCTGCTTAATTATTTAAGAGCGGTCAAAGTTAAGTATACTTAATTACCCCACTTTCCCCTATTATCTAGAATTACTTATATATTTTCAGGCAAGCTGTATTATAAAAATGGTAGAACAATACCTCTCAAACCATCCAAATATCACAGTTATTGATCCACTTGATAACGTAAGAATATTACTTAATAGGTAAGTCATAACTTTGTCTGTATGTGTGTAAATCACAGGGTATTTTTTTTATGTGCTGATCAAGAATCGCTATTCATCATAGTTTAGCGGTTAAGTCCGTGGACGTTTTTTGAAACTATTGGATTGTGCGAGAGAGAGGGATCAAAATCAATAATTTTGTTTATTAATTTTTGGTACAATTATTTAGGTTCTAACAGGTAGTTGTGTGCGACAAAAGTCGACCATCTATTAGGTATATAAATATTAACATATTTTAATGTTATTATGAAATATAAAAATAAAATGAGATAATAAGAAACAAACCAAATAATAATTCAAAATATAAATATAAACATTTACCAAATAAAATGTCAACAATATATCTATCAATAATTTAAAAAAAAAAAGAATAGAAAAGTTAATTTAGTGAATGCAAATCCTCTTAACTTTAATTACAAACAAAACTAAAATAATAATAATTACTTTACAGATATAACTACTACAACATTCTAGATTCTGAACAATCATTTAAAAAAGTCGGCATTTTCACGCCTGCATTTGCCGAATTTACTACTGCCAATGAAATTGATAATTTATCCTTAATGAGACAGAGGGGTGTCAAATTTCCAGTGATATGTAAACCGACTATAGCCCATGGGTCCAAATCTGCCCACGAAATGATCGTGATATTTAATGAAAAAGGTCTAAAAGTGTGCAAACCACCCTGTGTTGTTCAAAGCTTCGTAAATCACAATGCAGTATTGCATAAAGTTTTTCTTATTGGGAATAGGTGAGTATTTTTTATTTATTTAAAACTTTACTGCTCAATATATACAAGTGGCGGACCCATACCATCTTATTTGACGAGTCTTACAGTGCGTGAGAAGTGACACGTTTGTTCTATGCGCCACATCTAGTAGAGGCACGCGCGTCGTCTTACAAAATCTCTTATGTGTTCTAACAGTGTATTTAGTGTGTGTTAGAGAGTGACATGTTTGCTAGTTCTAGGCGCCAAATCTAGTAGAGGCACGCGCGTCGTCTTACAAAATCTCTTATGTGTTCTAACAGTGTATTAGTGTGTGTGAGAGTGTGACATGTTTGTTGGTTCTAGGCGCCAAATCTAGTAGAGGCGCGCGCGTCATCTTACAAAATCTCTTATGTGTTCTAACAGTGTATTAGTGTGTGTGAGAGAGTGACATGTTTGTTAGTTCTAGGCGCCAAATCTAGTAGAGGCGCGGGCGTCGTCTTACAAAATCTGTGTTCTAACAGTGTATTAGTGTGTGTGAGAGAGTGACATGTTTATTAGTTCTAGGCGCCAAATCTAGTAGAGGCGCGCGCGTCGTCTTACAAAATCTCTTATGTGTTCTAACAGTGTATTAGTGTGTGTGAGAGAGTGACATGTTTATTAGTTCTAGGCGCCAAATCTAGTAGAGGCGCGCGCGTCGTCTTACAAAATCTTTATACAGGCATTTCATTTGTAAATAGTAGTGTATTTTTATTGATTTTAAAACATTCCGTCCAAGGAGTTAACTGCTAGCAAAAAACAAGCATTTGCATATGACATGTGGTTCCGCTCCCGCCGTATTAGTATCAAGATTTTATAATATATATAATGATAAATAAGTAGTTATGGATATATAATATATAAATAAAAAGTATATAGATAGATTCCTTATTGCACAGTACATAAACGATCTTAATGCCGAAAAACATTATCTAACAGCTAACCTTTAAAAGTATGATAATCAACTTTTTTTTTGTTGAAGTTAATTAATATTTCATCAATCATAAAAAAATACACTAAAAAACTTAGATTTAACAATAATAATCTAGGTCATATTTGAATAGTTACGTTACGGTGGTTGTTCGTTGGAGCACGACCGCTGCCAAGGTCGGGTTTACACTTGATCAAACAACTAAATTCGAATTATACGCTGATTAGTGTAATTATAAATTTAGGACAAAATATTTTAAAATTAAAATACAAGATATTAATGATGTATTACCATAGGATAGCAGTTCTAGCAAAATATTTACCACTTACTGAAAGAATTGGACTCTGCCGGAGATACATTTAGTATTTGGTTGGGTAGGGGAGGGGTATAAAATTAAAATCAAATATTTAATTTCCTTTGGTTCGCTTGTAACAACCTGGATACAGTCAACACTAATAAAACCAAGAGGTACAATTAATAATAAAAATGTGCTATACAAATTGGTTACAATGGTTGGACCGTAACAGATAATCATCCATATTTATATAAAAAAGCCATGTCAACTTATAGGCTAAATAATAATAATGATATGTCAATTACACAAAAAAATATAACTGTAAAAGGGCCGTGTCCACTTATACGCTAAATAATAATAATATGTCAATTAATCATACATTAATAACTGTAAAAGGGCCGTGTCAACTTATTCGCTAAATAATAATAATGATATATCAATTAAACATAAATTCATAACTGTAAAAGGGCCGTGTCAACTTATACGCTAAATAATAATAATATGTCAATTAATCATACATTAATAACTGTAAAAGGGCCGTGTCAACTTATAGGCTAAATAATAATAATGATATGTCAATTACGCAAAAAAATATAACTGTAAAAGGGCCGTGTCAACTTATACGCTAAATAATAATAATATGTCAATTAATCATACATTAATAACTGTAAAAGGGCCGTGTCAACTTATAGGCTAAATAATAATAATGATATGTCAATTAAACATAAATTTTAATATAGTAATTTATTGTTTTCAGATATCACATAGTTGAGCGACCGAGCTTGAAAAACTTCTATCCTTCAGAAGAACTAAATCCTATATTCTACAGCACAGGTGAAGTATGCAAAGCCGATAGCCAATCAACTCTCTCCATTCTAGATCCACACGACCAATCACAGAGAGACATTACAATGTTGCTAGATGAAAACAAAATTAGGCATATAATTCGAGTTTTGAAAAAAGAAATCGGGCTCTTATTGGCTGGTTTTGATGTTGTGATAGACAATGTAAATGGCCAGCATGCGGTAATCGATATTAACGTATACCCAAGCTATGATAATTATCCAAATTTTTTTGATCATTTATTAGATTGTATAGAAGATTTAGTTGAAACAAAAACATTTGTTAATGACATGAATGAGTCAATGGAAGTTAATAAAATATTGTCTATGAATGGCGGAAAGAATGGATTGATTAATGTTGCCACATGTACGAAGAAAATTAATGTTGTTGGCATGAATATTCTTAATTGAAATTTGCATTCAGTTTATTTTTTTATTATAAATTATTTTTAATAAAATATGTAAATGTTTTTGATAATGGCTAATCTAGCTTTAGTATACTATTTTTTTATATACTTTAATTATTTATACGATGCTGAGACTCGGACCATAAAAAGCGCATCGACGACGCCTTCGAGATGTGATGCATCGAAACAACGTGTCGATTCTAAAAATCGACTAATCTATCCACCATATGTCTTCCTAGGATACTCCAATACTTCGGACACATTGCCAGAAAGGGAGGAGACAACCTAGAAAAACTAGAAATATTGACTAGTCTATCTACAATATGTCTTCGTACGATACTCCAATACTTCGGACACATTGCCAGAAAGGGAGGAGACAACCTAGAAAAACTAGAAATATTGACTAGTCTATCTACAATATGTCTTCGTACGATACTCCAATACTTCGGACACATTGCCAGAAAGGGAGGAGACAACCTAGAAAAACTAGAAATATTGACTAGTCTATCTACAATATGTCTTCGTACGATACTCCAATACTTCGGACACATTGCCAGAAAGGGAGGAGACAACCTAGAAAAACTAGAAATATTGACTAGTCTATCTACAATATGTCTTCGTACGATACTCCAATACTTCGGACACATTGCCAGAAAGGGAGGAGACAACCTAGAAAAACTAGAAATATTGACTAGTCTATCTACAATATGTCTTCGTACGATACTCCAATACTTCGGACACATTGCCAGAAAGGGAGGAGACAACCTAGAAAAACTAGAAATATTGACTAGTCTATCTACAATATGTCTTCGTACGATACTCCAATACTTCGAACACATTGCCAGAAAGGGAGGAGACAACCTAGAAAAACTAGAAATATTGACTAGTCTATCTACAATATGTCTTCGTACGATACTCCAATACTTCGGACACATTGCCAGAAAGGGAAGAGACAACCTAGAAAAACTAGAAATATTGACTAGTCTATCTACAATATGTCTTCGTACGATACTCCAATACTTCGGACACATTGCCAGAAAGGGAGGAGACAACCTAGAAAAACTAGAAATATTGACTAGTCTATCTACAATATGTCTTCGTAGGATACTCCAATACTTCGGACACATTGCTAAAAAGGGAGGAGACAACCTAGAAAAACTAGAAATATTGACTAGTCTATCTACAATATGTCTTCGTAGGATACTCCAATACTTCGGACACATTGCCAGAAAGGGAGGAGACAACCTAGAAAAACTAGAAATATTGACTAGTCTATCTACAATATGTCTTCGTAGGATACTCCAATACTTCGGACACATTGCCATAAAGACAGGAGACAACCTAGAAAAACTATAAATATTGACTAGGCTATCCACCATAATGTCTTCGTAGGATACTCCAATACTTCGGACACATTGCCAGAAAGGGAGGAGATAACCTATAAAAACTTCTTGTTACCACCAAACCCAGGTCCGACCAAATTCGTTCCACCACTAACACTAGCGTCCATGATGCTGTGCATGCCACCGAAGATAGAAACGGGTGGTTCAGTACCATCAAGACTCACACCTATTCTACGGGAGGTCACGACCCTCATTAATGACGAAATACGACACAAGGAGGACTATTTAAATAACAACGTTTTTTATAATTAATGAATATTTTTATATAGCTTATAATAATAGTTAGTGTTGCTCAATCTTGCAGTCTTGGTCTTGCAGGCTTGGTCTTGCAGTCTCGGTCTTGCAGTCTTGGTCTTGCAGTCTTGGTCTTGCAGTCTTCGTCTTACAGTCTCGGTCTTGCAGTCTTGTTCTTGCCTTTTGCAAGGAATCTGCAAGATAGTAGATTTACAAATTAATCAACTACAGACTAACACCTGTATTCTAAGATGTTCCTCAACGCCTCCTCCACTCAACATTCCCTTCCAGCTGTCAAACGAAAAGAAATCTGTAATTGTTGCGTTTAAAGTTAAAAATTTAGCCGATTGTAACGAGTTTAAATTTGGAGCTAAGCCGTAAGCTGGTACATTCGACGCCATTTTTGATTTTAATAGTCACAATTACAGAGACTTCATTTTCGTTTCACAGCTGAAAGGGAAGGTTGAGTGGAGGAGCCCTTGAGGAAACGTCTAAGAATGTCTTAATAAACTGTCAGTAATGAAGAAATGTAGAAATGTGGTGTTGGCGGAGAATGTTAAGCATATCGTGGACGGAGTTTCGAACCAACAAATCCACCTGGAGGAACTAGAGATAGGACAGCGCCTTTCCTCAATCGTACAATCACGCATTCTCACTTTGGTGACGTGTCGCGGCGTGGAGATACATCCATTGAGCGCCTTGTAGTTCAGAGAAAAGTGGATGGCAAGAGGATGCGTGGTAGGTCTCCGATGAGATGGACTGACCAGGTTAAAGCAGCAATGGATCACCCCCTACATGAGTGCTCCAGGAAGGCTGCAGTTCGAGACGAGTGGCGACGGCTTGTTAAGCGTGCCACTGACACTCAAGTGACGACCACGACCACTCTGCCAAGAGTGTAGCGACTAAGAAGATGAATAAGGGAGGCTGCGAAGGTGAAATTCGTCGACTAATTGGAATGTCCAAAACTGCGATAACCCAACCTCAACAGAATATGGGGTGACACCAACATATCCAGAAAGATAGATCGAGGATTGATGCGTTTGAGATGTGGTGCAGGCGACGTTTGCTCAAAATCTGCAATACTTTGGCCACATTGCAAGAAGAGGAGATGATAATGTAGAAAAACTTCTAATTCCGGGCAAGGTAGACGGTAAAAGAAGAAGAAGCTCCAAGCGATGGTCCAATCAGGTGACTGACCACCTGGACATCCCTGTACACCAGGCCATCCACTACGCCGAGGACCGATACGGTTGGAGACGGCTGGTGGATGAGCTGCGATTGCGACGGAGTCACGATCCCCATCAGTGGGGTACCGACTAAGGAGGAGGAGGAGATAATTGCTAATTCTCTATAAAAAATATATATAATTAAACACTAAACCTAGGTACCGAATAGTTCTGGAAGGCCCATCTCCAACAGTAGAGGTTCTTTTACGACTATTATGTATTTATTATCAAAAACATTTATATATTGGCCTAACCATAGATTTAAAAAAAAAAGAAATCAAGGCATTTGTTTTTTAATTGTATAGTGTTGTTATTTATATGTTAACTAAATCAGTATTTTTATATTCGATTATTATTTTATTTTTATAAGAACACAACTCTTAAACGTTATTATTATTATTAAATAATTATATTGGCTAGTGACGTTAGTTTATGTTGCATTTAAAATAAAATGTAGCTCTAAATTTTTACGTATGGCTCAAGGACTATTGTGCATGGCCTAAATAAATTTATAACAAAAAAATAGAGAGTCCTTCGCGCCATCTTGCACGGATATGCCAAGTGCAAGTATTTGTTTTGTAAATTACTTTACTGTGGATATTGTTAGTTAAAAGTGGTGTTTTTATGTTTAATAATGATCTACAATGTCAATAATTATGGAAAACGATAAATTGGACAGTATACCGCGTGGAATTGTCAAAAGAGTAAATATTTTTAGGCTTCAGGTGTCATTGGTAGAACCCCTTTTTGAAATAAAAAAGGAATCATTATTCGAAAAACAAATCGCTACTGTATTGTGAATAAATCCGCGTCTGTAAATCACGGATAAATACTTAAAAGCTAAGGAGTTATACGCATATGAAGCACGTTAAAATATATCAAAATGTTGATCATAGATTATTTAAATCATGCTTTCTCCAACCGGCCGTAAGTGTTTTTATTAATTGATCTTGCTCACAGCCGAGAGACGAGTTAGAGAGAGTAATAATTCCGTAAGTCAACGTTCACGCGATCGTCGACCTCTCGCTACCTACTTGATTAGGCTCAGTATGAGTTGCGATATTTTTAGGATAACTTCTCTGCATCGTAACTTAAGATTTAATTACTGAATAATTAAAATAAAAAAATCGTAGTTCTTTATTTCTATCTTAAATTATTATATGAAAATATTTGCTCTTTAAGAAATTCCACGCAGTATATGGGGCATGAGTTGCAGTTCATATTTTGCGGTCTTACCGCGCTGTAATATATACCCGACGTGTTTGAGCGATATGGGCAAGTGACTCTAAGAAAAGCATCAAATTTGATGATAACCTCATTAACTCATAAAAAACGAGGAATATATTATGAAAGACATGGCTGTATGGGCTAGATCCCTTTGCCTTCCCTATCATCTCATTCATCAACCATCGGCAGAAGAGAACCCAAAAAATATTAGTTACATAGTATATAAATACAATTTTCTAAGTTTCCAAAAGGATGATAAAAATAATCCATGTTAAATATTTTGTTATACGTCACGTGATTGGCAGTTAGCTTGTCATTTTCTTATAAGCCAATCACGTGCCTTATCACAAACGCGCGTTAATTTAATTATCGTAAAATAAAAAAAGACATAAATAATGGCCTTCGGGTTGGGCTGTAATCTCACCTCGACTGTTATGATCAACCTAGCTCACTTGTATCTAACGTAGGTACTATACAGAGTGGATTTTTTAGACGGGACAATAATGGTACGTACCATAAACAGTTTTAACCTTTCTGAACTGCATTCATAAACTTTAAAAAAAAAGTCGTCAAGTAAATGATAAATACACAAAAAATGATTTTTTGCTTTTTATTTTTTATGACTTCGTCCAGCCAGGTGGGCAGGCGCAGCACCCTTGTTAAATCAAAAACATTTGTTGATCCTGTTTCTTACGAGGGTCACACTGAAAGTTTTTTAGAACTGGCCACTTGTAAATAATATGATAAAAAAAAGTTTGAATTTTGAAAATACAGTGTACTCGTAAACTCTATATAACGACACTGAAGGGACTGTGCATTTTATGGCGTTATCCAGAGTTGTCGGTAAATGGAGAGAAGAAAAATCTAAATTGGAAGACAAGTTAAAACAACCAAAGCCAATTGATTTCGACGCTTTAGGGAGTTGTTAAATCGTGTGACGTTACATGGAGTTTACACTGTATTATTTGCCAATATTATTTTTTGTCTGTGTCGCGTCGTCAGCAAGAATTTAACACGAGAAAATTTTAGTGCAATGATTTTTATGACTTTCGATGTCAACAAGAAAGTTATGAAAGATTTCGATTGGTCTTTCACGATAAAGCCCCATTTCGTGCCATTATTCGGAAGAAACAACCTCGTAGTAGGTTCACAGATCCTCCTTCATCACGACAGCGCATCGTCGCACACCGCCGGGCGAATGATCAACTATTTGGCGACATCAGACGTGGAATTACTGGTTCAACCGCCGTATAGCCCCGACCTCGCACCTTGCAACGTTTGCGTTTTAAAAAGCCGTCGAAGGACGAGTGGGCAAAGTGCTTTCCTCAGTAGTTCCACCGGATATATTGTTGTGAATGGACTCTATTTTGAAAATACATAATAAAACTAATAACTTACTGTTTTCCTCAGTTTTTGATTTTCTAAGAACTTTCAATTTGACCCTCGCATGAGGATCAATCCTCGCCAAGCCGTCTGGCCAACGTGGCGATTGTAGGCCAAATTCAACAGATATATGTCCTGGAAGGCCCATCTTCAACAGTGGAGGTCTAGGACGCTGTGTTCTAGGGGCTGTAATAATAATAAAATGTCTCGATGTCTACTTGACCGACTAAGGTTTGAGTACTAGTAATCTTTATACGGAAAAAAGATTAATCAATTCGAATAATACTTTGTTTACAAACGAACATTTTATTGTAACACCATCGGTTAAAGTTTTTGCCCTTACTGCCCTGTCATATAAATCCACCTTGTATAAGTTCCCTTTTTGATGTTGACTTATGGGACATTCTTTGTAACACAATAATGTGATTGAAATGAACACTGCTACTAGGAATTAACTGTTAAATTAATTAATTAAATATTACGTGAGTGTTATGGCAGAACCGAATAAGTACAATTAAAAAAAAAACAGGAATACATAGCTTAATGTTTTTTTATTTTTTATTTAATCAGCGAATGACGAAACGAAAACGAAAGCTAGGCGGAATGCCTAAGATTTTGACATTTCTGACAGACGTAATCGATCTTAGACGATTCGTTTTCGGATGATTGTGCACTCCGCCTCACCCCGCTGTACAATTTATCTAGACTGCAATTATTACTTATATATTTTAATAGCGTTTACTCTTTGGCCATGTAACACACGAAGAAGTACATAATTTCTTTATTTAATGTATTTATTGAAACTGCCTCCGTGGTCTAGCGGTTAATGTAAATAATATTTACATTTAATTAATATTTAATTTGTGATATTTCCCGAGTTTGGTACGCTGGAGACATCGACGAGCTTGCCACTTGTCATTATTGGCCTATAGTAAAGTTGGCTAAATGTGAATCCGCTTAGTTATAAGCGATACATTACTTTCTATTTTTTTTTATTGAACAAAGACAATTAAAAAAAAAAAACGTAATCTTTATTATTATTCTAGACTATAAATTAAAATAATTTAAAAATCTACGTATACTACTCGCTAATGATCATATTTATAAAACTGTAAAATAATATTTTTTTTTGTTATGCCTACGATAAACATAGAAATATATTTATTGAACATAGATAAATTATAATATAATTATCACTGATTAAAAAATTAATTAAATATAAACTAAACCTAATAAAAAATAACTAGTAAGTACAAAATTTATTCTAGAGACGAACCTTCAGGGATAGTCCCAAGAAGGCTGGCAACATTTCCCCTCTGTATAGCGAGGCTAATACGTTGGCAGTTTTTTGAATAATGTCCCGGTAATTGCCGTAGGTTATTCCACAAATTAGTAGCAACAACTACGAAAGTTTTAACATCCAACATATTGTAAACTTATCCGGTTCTGCCAGAATATTCTAGATTAATTAAGATGCCAAATTTATATAGTTTAGAATTCCGTATTGAGATGGTTTAATGCTTTTACATACCTCTGGCTCGCGCAAACAAGTCTTATCAATTTTCTAGGAAATAAAATTACGGACCTTTTTGTAAATATTTTCCATTTTTGACAGAGAACAATATTTTAACGAGTCCTCTATTTTACTAAAAGAAATCTATTAAGAGAAGTGCATTTCTAAGCATTCCATGGATTCACCGTGCGGCTCCATTGTGTGTGGGTAAGAGATGAGAAGAATGGTGTCTCGGGCTTCACTTTTCACTTTCACATAGTCAAAGTCAAAATATCTTTATTCACGTAAACCTATTACGGGCATTTATGAAACGTCATTAATTTAATTATTTTGAATGATTCTACTCCTGCTAGTAGAAGACTAAGCAGCAAAGTGGTCCAATTAGTAAGCTGTTAGCAGAAGAGCTTAGCAAATTCCAGTGACCTGTTAATGTTTAATCTGACCAAATGACATACCAAATTTTAGACAGAGATAGATAACATTTGCAACGACGTTCCTCTATTTGACTAAAATAAATATATATTTAATATATCTCTCAAAATATAAAATACTAGCTGTTTGACCCGGCGTTGCCCGTGTAATGTTGTGTCGTCGACAAAAAAAACCTTCAGGTACCCGATAGGCATGTCATATTTAGATTTTAAAGTCTTATATTTTTTTTTTCTATTTCTATGACTTATTAAATTCGTTATATCTATCGAATGAAATAGCCGATTTGAAGAATTAAAAAAGTGATCTACATAAATTGATACGGTCTTGAAAACAATATGGTTTATTTGAATAAGGATTTAAACAGAAGTATGACTAACATGGTCTAATTTTGGTCGGTATTTCTATTACCTTTTAAAATGTAAAGAGTGGTTATTGTGACATAACGATAATAGTTGGACATATGGTATCGTGTAGTTTTTTGTAGATATGTTCTTTAATATTGTAGAATATGTGTTCTATTATCGAATAGTTTCCGGAGTGCATGCGACGAAAGACGTGTTTTATGGCATTTTTTTACACCTTGAGTTACGTTACTAAAGTTTTAGTAAGTTTTCTAGCAGTAAATATAGCCTATGTTACTTAGGGGGAATGTAGCTTTTTAATGATGAAAGAATTTTTGAAATGAGCACAGTAGTTTTTGAGTTTATTCATTACAAACATACACACACACACATACAAAAATACAAATCTTTCCTCTTTAATATTAATAAAAGGTAGACATATGCTCTCGCGGACTTTTTTAAAAATAATGTTAAGATGAACAATTCATCCATAGAGCATTTTTGTATAACTTTAACTATATGCTCAGCGCACGCCACGGAAGGCCTCAGAAACGATACTTTTCCCCCGTTTTTAAAACATTTTTGGTTACTGCTCCACAACTATAGGACCTAGCGTGATATTATATAGCCTATGTTACTTCTGAATAATGCAGCTTTCTAATGGTGAAAAAATTATTGCAATCGGTCCAGTAGTTTTTGAGTTTATTCATTACAAAAATACAAATCTTTCCTCTTTATAATATTAGTATAGATATAAATTTTATTCTTAAACATCTTTGAAAATATTGGATTGTGCGAGCGAGAGGTACGCAAAAGCGTTAAATCCTCTTAACTTAGCCAATAGGTGAAACAAATGGGAATGTCGGTTTTTTAGGTTAAAAACATACTGCAGCGCCACGAGGTTCTACGTAACGTAACTACAATTTGACAGATCGTTTTTTTATACTCGATTCGTTCTCGATTGAATAACGGAGTTTATTCATGCTACTGTCGCATTACAAGAATAAAGGAACCCTAATTTTAAAAGACTGAAATCTTTATTATTATATATTTTAGTATATATTAATGTTATAATTGTTTTAATACTTCATTATTGCAATTAGTTTACCTGCGTATAATTTTAAAAACACTTTTGGAATTAAATATCTACTTACAGTATTCAAATTTAATTTGTTTTATTTTTTTCAACCCTATTAATAGATTGCGTTCCAATATTCAAAACTAGTATGCAGCAGCCGCATTACTATATACAATTACTATATATAATGGAATTAACTACATAGTCGAGCCATAATTATACAGTGAAATAAAAATAAAAAAAACTAAAGGGAGTCCTTCGCGCCATTTTGCGCGGAGATGTCAAGTGCAAGTTTTTGTTTTGTAAATTTACTGTGGATATTGTTAGATGATGTTGATGACTACATGTGACCTTGCGCCCACCTGAGGGTAAGAGGCGCGAGAGGTCCATTAATGTTAGCAACTAGAGTCCCTAACACTATGCGGCTTGACTGGCATGACGGCAATTCGAGCGTGATCGGCACGAACGGTGAATACTTCCCTGCCCTGACAGACTGGGCAAATTACCCCAGCCTACCACCTATTTGTTGTTCTCGTTGAAAGTACCTATGTGACATGTCAAATGCCAATTATTACTTTCAAGGAGAACTAATATTGTAAGCTTGCCATGGTAATTTTTGCATAAAAATAACACCGCTTGAAACAAGACTTACTGGATGAGACACACCGATAATTTAAAAATGAATAAAATCAAAACTACTTAGGCGATATGCAAACAAAGAAAAACACTGACAAGAAAATGTTTACGATCAAGAGACACAATGTTAATGATAACGTAATTAAATCATCAATATAAATTATCTGCTAAAATGTGATAAGAAACCGACTTATGTTTTGTTAGGACTATGGTCGAATAGCGGTCGGCCCTTATTGATGGTACCTATAGAGTTACTGGAAAAGACTTCGGGAACTGTTTTTGTAGTCGGACGAACTGTGGTCCCGTCACAAATCTTTTGTATAAGAGATATTGATATTACAGGTTTGTCAGAAAATATTTACGGGCATAATTAAGTCAGCTTAATTATTTTTTTTATTTTAATTCATTCATTATCATTACAGCCCCTAGAACACAGTGTCCTAGACCTCCACTGTTGGAGATGGGCCTTTCAGAACATATATCTGGAGAATTTGGCCTACACTCGCCACGCTGGCCAGACGGCTTGGCAAGGATATGATGTCGATTTATAATGACAATTTATTAACGGCTTCACAAGTTGATATTAGTGGAACCGGGACCGACGGCTTAACGTGCTAAAAGGCACGGGAACGGTGGTGTTGTAAATCTAAGACAAATGTACTTAAGAAAAGTTTATTTCTCATTGGTACATGCCGGGTGGGTTTGAACCGACCTTTGTAGGATTTAAGGAACGCGTTCTTACAACCGAGCCACCACCGCAATTTTAATTATTGCTTAATTATTATTTGCATTTTGTGCAATAAAGTTTTCAAATAAATATTTAGCCGTACGTACGCATCAATGTTTATAGATAGGCCCTATTCAATTTAAAACGCACTCCAAAAGCTTGCCACTTGTACCAACTTTAGAGGCCAATAATATTTATCTGAAATTCTGTCAGAACGAACACAAAAAGACTAGTTTTACTGGATATACTCGTAAATATTAATCGCTCTCGACAATTGCTAGCTCGCGACTGTTGTGCAGCTACATGACTTCGATTGGTTTTGTGGAAACGTTGTTATACCAGTGAGGGCCTATCTACATATATACAGTATTCCCAAATTAATAATGCACATACAGATCTTCGCTAATTGTCGTATTCCCGGAAACACCCGAATCATTGAATCGTAAGAGCCTAAACATTGCACTTGCATTTTGCACCTTGTTCGAAATAAATAGAAGTCAATATCATGTGTACACAATCGAAAACAATTCGGGCGGTCGGTGACTGCATGTGTTCTCTCTGAGTGGAATTATATAGAGCTGATATTACACACCGTTCTTGGTTTTGTTTTCAAAGGTGAATTTAATTTCAACTTTAATTATCTTATTCAACTTTAAATAGTTTATTTATTAGTTTTTATTAGTTTATTACACATAATTCTACTAAATTATGCATGAAGAAAATGCACTTAACCACTCTATATACATATCGTCTTCCGACGCTCGGGGAATACGACCGTTGCCGAACAGTGACGAAGATTTCTATGCGCATTATTACTTTGGGAGAACTGTACATCGATGAATTTTTGTAACTTTGTAACAGTAAGGCTGATTCAGTATTTCGTGCGCCCTTATGCGAGAATGATGACGGTCGCACACATGTGAAAGGACTATGGAGGGAAATGACTAGGTATCGCCTATTATTTTTTATTTTTTTTTAATAAAATATTTGTATTGACACCACTTTTTAACATCCTACTCGTATATACGAGCCAAACAAACACCAAGGACCTAATATTTTTTTATTAAAATCGTTAACCTTTAGGCCTAATTTTCCTGAATTTGTCGAGTCCTGTGGCCGCCAACCTAAGGACCCGACCCTCCCACCGTTCCAGTCGCCGATCCAGCCGCCGCTGTCTTCGTCCCCCATTTCCCCCTCGATGGCTCCACGGCAGACCCCTACCCCTCAGGTTGGGTCTGCTGCCGTTGAGTAGACTTTTGCTTCGCATGCTTGCATGAACGCGGCGAACGAGTGCCTTCACTCCGTAGGCACAACTCAGACTTGTTAAGACACGCAGGGCCAACAGTGAAAGAGAGACGGTTTATAGGGTTTTAGTCCGTAGGCGCCTTGGGGTCTTAGGAGGCATCACGGTGATTCGGGCATGCGACCTCCCGCGGTGGCTTCAGGCTGGGGTCGTATCGTTAGGCGATTTTGCGAGTCACCGTCTTTAAAAATAAAAACAAATTGTCACTGGACCATAGTTCGTCCGACTACAAAATCAGTGCTGTCATCTTTGCGAATAAGTCAATGATGTTACCATAGGCCACATTGTTAATTCGACACAGTTTGCGTATAAATCAAATCTCGTTGCAACTAGAGGCAACTTAACACTAATTTAGAAGTTAGATGCTGCACCTAGTATAGGCGACCACACACAGTAGCCTTTATGGCCTATAAAAAATAACAATATTGTAAAATTTTCAATATGTATACAAAAACTAAATATTATTCGAAAAACTAATGCTGAAACAATTTAAAAATTCTACAATTCCTTTTAGAAATACAAAAAATACTACTTCAAGTAATAAAGCAAAATAAATAAAGTTTAAATTATTTTATAAAAAAATTAAAAAAAAACTCATAAAAAAGACATAATTTAAATTAAATTGTGGGCAAGTTATTTGAGCAGTTTATGTTTAAATAGGTACTCTTCTCCGAAGATGGAAATCTGGAATCTTTTATTTTTTTTGTATTTTGAATGGATTCTGAAAAGAGGATGATGTATACCTAGGTTAGTTCTATTACAGAAAGCTGTCAAAGCTGGCTGTGTGTACATTTCTCACAGCAGATAAATCAGAATTAAAAAATCTTTGAAAATATTGGATTGTGCGAGTGAGGGGGATACACAAGCGTTAACGGTTTTAATAATAACTGTCTCCGTGGTCTGGCGGTTAAGACAGAAGATTAAGACGCGGAAGTACCGGGTTTGATTCCTAGTCGGGACACAATAATTTATTTGTAATATTTCTCGAGTCTGTTATGCTAGAGACATCGATGAGCTTGCCACTTGTCATAGTGAGAGTACAGAACTTAGTGGAGCAACAGCTGTTCTGGACAACGAACCAGCTCGGCCCTGTGGTTTGGCATTGCTGTGATGGTCTAGAAAATATCTATACCTAGACCTGTTTAAGACATCATCAACTACACAAGAACACAGTTTCTCCACCTTCAAAGCTGGGCTTTCCAGAACATTTTTTTTTAAATGGCATACTAAAGTTTTTTTTGGTGTATTTTCAGTATATTTACAATGAATATTATCGTTAAACACAAGTTTGCTACAAAATAGGTAACAGATGTATTACTTGAGTAAGCACGCGGGTCTGATGTACCTGTAATGAACTGATTCCAGATCGACAATCTAATGTACGAGGGGCGTTCAAAATATTCTCGGTATGTGGATAAAAACAAACAAGTACGAAAAGTTTGATATTTTTATTTTTCAATATACTCCCCCCCTATGTTCATACACTTATAAGATCGATCAATTATTTTTTTTAATCCCTCATAAAAATATTTTTTATCTTTGGTGTAAAAATGCTCCTCCACGGCCGTCTTCAACGCTTCATCGTCAGAAAATTTATTTCCACGCAGATCCTTTTTAAGATTGGGAAACAAAAAGAAGTCGCTTGGGGCTAAGTCCGGACTATAGGGTGGATGAGTAACAGTTTCAAACCCACATTCAACAATAGCTGCCTTGGCAATATGAGCAGTATGGACAGGGGCGTTGTCATGCAGAAGCAGAACACCTTTGGTTAACTTTCCTCGCCTCTTTTCTTTGATCGCATCTCTTAATTGACGTATAACGTTAGCGTAGTACTGCCCTGTGATATTTACACCTTTTTCTTTATAATCGATAAGCAAAACTCCTTCACAATCCCAAAATATTGTGGCCATGACCTTGCCAGCTGACGGGATTACCTTGAACTTCTTGGGATGAGCTGAACCCTTAATGTGCCACTGCATGGACTCCTGTTTGCTCTCTGGGTCATAATGATGAACCCAGGTTTCATCTCCAGTAACTATTTTTTGCAGCACCTCATCGGGATTTTCACCACACAGGTCGATAAAATCTGAACAGCAAGCCACACGCATATCCTTTTGAAGAAGCGTCAGCATTCGCGGAACCCATCTTGCACTTACTTTTGACATATTAAGATGGTCATGTATAATGTCATGTACGGTACCAATAGAGAGATTGGTTACTTGAGCTATAGATTTTACCTTCACTCGGCCGTCTTCCAATATAAGTTTTTCCACTTTATCAATATTTTCTTGTGAGGTAGCCACTACAGGCCGGCCAGGTCTAGGGTCATCTTCAATACTCTCCCTTCCACGCTTAAATTCGCTTGACCATTTTTGAATAGTAGATAAAGAAGGAGCAGACTCACGGTAAACACAATCCATTTCCTCTTTTATGGTTTTTTGATTTTTACCCTGTTTTGTCAAGAATTTTATGACGGATCGGTGCTCTAATTTCGTTAAAATTGTTAATTCGCTCATGGTGTTCATGTTTGTTCGGCAATTGCAGAAAAACAAAAGAACATCTCGGTTCCAATTTTACTTTTTTTTAATGTCAATGGATGAATCTTAGCGGCCAGTAACAAATATATATATAAAAGAGGTTGTAACGTATCAATACCGAGAATATTTTGAACGCCCCTCGTAGTTTAAAATCGCAAACATCCGTACATAACGGGCCGAGCTTCCGCGCCTTGTATTAAGCGATAGCCGGCAAAAAACACCATAATATAATTGTAGTTCAGTTGTTTTGTAATGTAATTCAGTCAGCTGTCGACGCACGCGGGACCTACACGCTCGTCGCGCGCGCAATCTATATAGCCGCGTTCGAAATTCAAATCGATTTAATGGCGCCAAAACAAAAACTGCGTTCTGAAAACACCAAATAAATTTGTTTTTAGAAATATATAATAAAATAGTTGGTGAGTTATTTTATGTGAAACGTGTTTAGCTATTAGTAAAAACTAAGTGGTGTTTTCCGGTGTTTTTAGGTGCTAGTTTACCAAGGCCAAGTGTGATTTTCTGTGATGTTTAGATTTATGTTGTGTTTTGTAAGTGCGATTTAAATCTCTTAAATCTCAAAAGAGATTTTTTAGTGATTTCATGTGCAGTGTTGCCCTTGGATTTTGGATATATCGAGGTGTTTTGGATTGCCTACTTTAATTTGACAGCAAACAAAGTAAGTGCCAAATAATATAAATTCATACAAGAATGACACATATGACTGTAATGCCGAATGAAGGAAACTACTCTTTATAAAATATTACGTGTATTTTAATGTTAAAGGTGTATGGCATTAGTTTCTTTGCTTTCCCATTAGTAATAAAACTTAAATAATATTTTTTTAAAATAATTAAATAACTGGCATAGCACGGAATACTCGTACAAATAAATACATCACTACAATTTTGTGTTTGAATCAAGAATAATTCAATAAACCTGAAACTATTGTAACTGCATGCAATAATTAACTAAAAACTAATAATATTAATTAAATTGTCCAGCCTTAGTCACTCATAAAATATTTAAGTTGCGTTCCGATACTAAAATTATTATTTTTTACCAGATAAATATTTTTAATATTTGAACAAAAATAGTACATACACGCAAATCGAATCATTTTATTGATCTTAAAAAGTTTAAACTTAAATTTCTAAGAGTTGAGTAAGAGAGTTTTACCAAAAATGAAGTATATGTATCGATTAAAGTTAAAAATGGTGTCGAATGTATTAGTTTTATTTTAAAGGTCAGCAGTCAGTTGGAACAATCGATGCCATTTTTACCTTCAATCGTTACAATGGGGTGTATCACTAACTTTTTATCACGATAGATGGCGCATGATAGTTGGTACCTAACATAACTGTCAGTTGAATAGAAAACTTGTATTTTTATTACGAAATTTATTATTTTCTGGATATTATGCCGAAGTGAGCAGCTTTTAAGTGTACAAATCGATTTTTCTAAGCAAAATCAAAAATATGGTGATCTCAAAATTGCCGTTCTATTAATAAAACCTTTTTTCTTTTTAAACACGGTGTGCGCTTTCTTAATTCGTCTTTTAAGGTAGGTAACGTTAATTTAAAATACATTTTACTGTTATAAAAATAAAAAAAACTACAAAACATTTAAAAATGATGCGATGTAGGTGTAAAACAAGGTACCAGTGCCGCTAGCGTCATCTACAAAAAGCTTTGCCTGATACACCCCATTGCAGAAATTTTGGTGCAACACAGCCTAAGAAAAATACTGTTAAACGTAATTTGTAATAAATTATTAAGTCGAAATACGGAAAAGGGTTGGTATGAAGGAAAGCATAGGAACAAAAATAAGGAAAGGCATGCTACGATGGTTCGGGCATGTTGAAAGGATGAGCTATGAAAGATTGACGAACCAGATATATAATGCGAAAGTTGTAGGTAAAAGAGGCCCTGGCAGACCGAGACTCACATATCACGATCAAATAAATAAAACACTGACTGAAGGTGCATTAAAAAGTCTTTGTAACCAAAGGGCATGTATGAAGAGGTTAATGAATGTCGACGAAGCGAAAGAAGTATGTCGTGATCGTGTCAAATGGCGCTCAATTGTCTCTGCCTACCCCGCAAGGGATCTGGCGTGAAGATATGTATGTATGTAATAAAAAGTATAAAGTGAATAAGCTATACAAAATTGCTACCTACTCGTACTAATTCGTATGATCTTATATTGTACGGTCCACTGATTTTAGTAAAAAGTGCTGACTCATTTAAAGCTAAAAATCAATTTAAAATTACGATTTGCGTTTTTCTTACACCAACCTTTACGTAACAATTACGCTATTATTGGTTATTGAAACGTTTCAAATATTTTCCACAAAAAGTTAAGTATCATCACGACCGTGGTGGTCAGAAATCACGCTTTCAAGCGGGTAGTGTTACCCAATCTTGGTCAAAAAAGATCACTGATATGGTTGCAAGACTTTCACTAACTTGGTCTTACTCTGATATTTTTTTCCAAATTTTGCTAATAATGTCTTTTTAGGTTTAAGATTTTTGTTATTAAAGTATCAATACGACCGTTTCCCTTTCGGGGTGGTCAGAAACCATGCTTATAAATAAGCGGGTTTACATTTAGCCAACTTTACTATAGGCCAATCATGACAAGTGGCAAGCTCGTCGATGTCTCCAGCTTACCAAACTCGAGAAATATCACAAATAAATTAAATAGGTACTAAGTAATTAAATGTATTTATTTACATTATTAAATATTTTTATGTCCCAACCAGGAATCGAACCCGGTACCTCCGAGTCTAAATCCACGGACTTAACCGCTAGACCACGGAGGCAGTTTATTTTTGTTATTAATTAATTGTAATTGCGCGGTGGTGGCTCGGTTGTAAGAACGCGTTCCTTAATTCCTACAAAGGTCGGTTCAAACCCCCCCGGCATGTACCAATGAGAAATACACTTTTCTTACGTACATTTGTCAAAGATTTACAGCACCACCGTTCCCGTGCCTCGGAGAGCACGTTAAGCCGTCGGTTCCGGTTCCACGAATACCAACTTGTGGAATCGTTAATAAATTGTTATTCAAAATTGACATCATATCCTCGCCAAACCGTCTGGCCAGCGTGGCAAGTGTAGGCCAAGTTCTCCCGATTCAGTTCTGGAAGGCCCATCTCTAACAGTGGAGGTGTGTTCTACGGGCTGTAATGATGAATGATGAATTGCGTCGTGTCCGTCATTTTTATGATTCCAAGTGGGGGAAATGGAACTTGGAGAGCTAGTTAAACATAATTTAATAACTTATAATTTATTTCAACAAAATAACAATAATAACTAAAAAAAAAATAAAAAAAACAAAACTAAATATATAAAATCATCTAACATTCATTCACATTCAATCATTCATTCGTTCCTTCAAACATACCTGCTCCATCCTCACATCCTATCCATCTCACTCGCTTTCTGGTTCCTCTGATCCTTAAGCTTATAGCCCTTATTACAGAAATTTGTATTTTTGTTATTAGCCAGCCTGCAACTTGTGAGAATGGCTTCTGCCATTTTTCAGAAAGCCTTGAAGCGGTCTTTTTGACAAAAGCCGCGTACTCAGCACCTAATGAGCCATCGGCGCAAATGAAGCTCTGAGATCTTCTGCTGCCCTGTCGTATTTACGGTGTTTCTCGTGTGAATGGGTTTGGGAGATGCTTCCCCAGGTACGGGTTCCGTATGAGGTTGCGTCAGCATTAACAATGCGAACATCAAAAAACGCTTTCCTCGCTGGTTCCCTACTCCGTGAAGCATTAAGTCTCCCACAAGTGCGGGCTGACTAAAAGTTAATAATTAATAATTTAAACATAACTATTAGAAATTTCAAATCAATCAGACCACTAGTTCTCATGATAGTAGTTTGCGGACAGTTACTAGAGTCTCACAAGAAGTCCTTAGTATAATTGTAAAAAATATATATATTCAGTCAGAGCAAGTCTTGCGAGAACAATGAGAATGTTAGCAACTGGAATCTGACACTCATGACTGACATCAGTCCCTAACACTATGCCGGCTTGGCTGGGCATGACTGCAATTCGAGCCTGATCCCGAAACTTGTGGATACACTTTACTGGGTTTATCGCCACGAACGATAGGTACTTCCCCGCCCCGGCAGACTGGGCAAATTACCACTAACAGTCCGCCTACCACCTATTAAAAGTTTAGTGATAGTAAAAAAATAGTAGCTTGCCAGTTAACGCGATCTCTTGTCATACTCATTCAACACCAGCGACTTTCTCAGTCCATCTGGAGGTCGTCCCACTCTACACTATCCCGTTGACACTATGTTCGGCTTGTCGCTGTAAGCTTTTTTACTTTCTTTCGTTTTGGAAGTCGTGGAGTTCTTCGCGCCATTTAGCGTGGACATGTCAAGTGCAAGTTTTTGTTTTGTAAATTAATTTGCTGGGGATATTATTGGTCAAGAGTGGTGTTGTTTTGTTTAATAATGTGCTGCAATGTGAATAATTATGGAAAACGATAAATTGGACTTTAAATATAGGGCACAAATTGCAGTTTCTTTTTTGCGGTTTTCCCGCGCTGTGGACTCCCATATTTTACCCGACGTGTTTGGGCTATAATGCCGCGAGTGACTCCAAGTAAAGCATCAAATTCTGCAGCATCTGGAATTTTATGATCCCCAACTCGGTTATGTACTCTGTTATGAACATATATTATGCAAATAAATTAAGTGTTTAGGACTGATGTATTCTGTACAATGTCCTTTAAAGACAATTTAAAAAAAAATTTGGAAGTCGTTCGTCTTGCGTTCGATTAATTTTAAGCAAAATAGTTGGTAAAAAAAAAGCGGGCTTTGCTTTCAAGACATGGTATAGTATCAAGCAGGTGTGGAGTCCACTGGACGAAAAACATTGAAACAATACGAAAATCGGAAATTTGCATAGAATAATTAATTTCCATTACTTAAAACTTTGAAATCCGTCATGGGTAAAATAGAACAATAGACAGAAATAACAAAAGAAAATAATAAATTTAACAATATATTTGGGAGGCCCACGTGTGAATGGACTGTGGCCGAATCATAGACCTATATTTATTAACTAGTCCAACTTATCTTTATTTAAGTTATAATGTGTATGATTTACTCGTATGTATAATTGCCACGTGCGTCGACAGTACCCTCGCCGCGTCGCATCTCAGAGGGACAGCGCATAAAGCGGGAGCCGCGGCGGAAAATGCGGAGTCCAGCTAGCGGCGCAAGATTAAAAGATTACATATTTGTGCTGTTTGCTGTAGAAACTCTGGGCCCATGGAGTCCAAGCGCAAAAAAGATTTTAAAAGACATAACACCGCGTCTTGTCGTCTCCTCCGGTGACAAGAGGGCTGGCTCTTTCTTCGCCCAGAGAATCAGTATTGCAATTGAGCGGGGAAATGCAACCAGCGTTCTTGCCAACATTCCACGCGGACGGGTCTTATATCCCTATCCTTAATATTAATTTTATTTTATATGTTGTAAATATTTTATTCGAATAAATGTGTTTTTAATATTCATGAATGTTTATGTGTAGTATATTATAATTACTTTAGTAACTTATTAACTGTATTATTAAATTTTCTTTTTTTATCCTGCTAAAGCTAGCAAAAATTCCTACTGGCATTATTCGAGTACCTTGCCTCTGTACTATTTAAAGTGCATTAAATAATTACAAAAAATCAAAATATTGTGCATTTAGTAATTATTTTTTAAGTATAGGTAGGGACTGAGAACTAACACAATACATTAAAATTACAATGTTAAGGTTGTACGAGTATAGTTTGCTTGTTGACAACGACAATGGCTGACCTGTTGAATGAATTAAATCAATTAATTGAATAGGATTGAATGACAACTCCATTGTGTCCAAACCACAGACAAGAATTTAGTTCTCCCTACCAACATATAGGCGACTCTTTCTATATAGATCAAGGTACTTCGCATCATTTTGCACGGACATGTCAAGTGCAATTTTTTGTTGTAAATTACTTTATTGTAAATATTGTTAGTCAAAAATTATGTTGTTTTGTGTAATAATGTGCGTCAATGTGAATAATTATTGAAAACGATAAAGTGAACTTTAAATATGGGGCACAAGTCGCAGTTATGCTGTATAACTCTCTAAGACTTATGCTGTATAAAGCTCAGATAAGGTCATGCGTGGAATACTGTTCTCACCTCTGGGATGGCTCCGCTAAGTATCTTACAGATGCTCTCAATGTCCTGCAGAGGCGGGCAATTCGGATAGTGGACGACACCACAGTCTCTAAAACTCTCGAATCACTGCAGCTTCGCCATGACGTTGCCTCTCTTAGCGTGTTCTACAAGCTATACCACGGCGAGTGTTCTGAGGAGCTCCATAACCTTATCCCTTCTTCTCTATTCCGCAACCGAACTACACGCACAGGCCAAAATATGCATCCACATACCTTACCCACTATCCCTACGCGTACTCATAAATTTGGAGACTCTTACATCTGTCGCACGCTGAAGATGTGGAATGCTCTCCCAGCCAGTGTGTTTCCCCACTCTTATAACCTGGAGTCCTTCAAGCGAAGTGTGAAAAAGCATCTTGTTAGGCCGGCATAGTGGTAGAGACTGATGTCGGTCGTGGTGACCGGCGTCAGTTGCTCCCATTCTTGGACCTCGCGTACTGCTTACCATCAGGTGGGCGCGATGTCACATGTCGTGTCCAGTATAAAAAAAAAAAAAAAAAAAAAAGTTAAATTTTTGCAGTTTTCTCGCGCTGTTGACTTCCATATTTTACCCGACGTGTTTGGGCTTAGGCGCAAGTGACTTCAAATTCTGCAACGCCTGGAATTTGACGATAACCTCATTAACTCATAAGAAAGAAAGATATATTACGTCAGACTTGGCTGTATGGGCTAGACCCTTTGCCTTCGCTATCACCCCATTCAATTGTTTAGGACTTATGTATTCTGTACCATGTCCTTAAATAAATAAAAAAAAAACATTCTTATTCACACATCTCATTCATCATCCATCGGGAGAAGAGAACACAACAGAAAGCAAAAACACTATTACGATTACGCGTGAGAGTTTAAAAAGTTTAATAATTATATTATTGGACCGGTCCGTGTATACTATGTAGTTACAGGTCTAAAACCCACGTAATTTTACATTTTAAACATTCTCGATTTGCGAGCAAAATAAAAATGTTAATATACATTAATAGTTTTGAAATGGATTTAATATGCGTAATGGCATAGTTAATTCTCCAATAATTGTCAATAAATAATAATTAGCAATAATACTGGCCTATTCTCGTTGTCAAAACTACTATAACACGATCGTTATCTTTTGAAATCAAATATATCAATATGACTTGCCTCTCAACTCATCTATAGTTTGTCCCGAATTAATCTCGTGATCCTCCGCCGAGTCTGTCTGTTAGCGATAAACTCTAAAACTGCTGCACCGATTTTCATTATTTTTTCACCAATGGATAGAGTTGTTCTTGAGGAAGGTTTAAGTATATAATTTGTTAAGTTTTATACATTAACGATATTTGTTGGAGGTGTCGGAAAAAAATATCCCGTCTGGGAGCTTTCAACGAAAACGCTGCCTAAACCCTTTGATATATAACAAACTAATGTATAGTGGATTTGTATATCTTATATAGGTCTATAGAAAAGTTCGAGTTGGCATATGTCTATCACTTAAGGATAACATACTATATCAATTTTAATACTTCGAAAAATGGGCAATTATAAAGCGGTTATTGGAGATATAGCAAAATTAAAGTAATGCACAACGAATTTAATTATGTGTCGCTGTTAAACAGCTAATCTAAAATAAAATACTTATACTCTAATGATTATTTACAATGCTTATTTTAAAATACAATCCAAAAGGATCCCAGATGAACTAGCTGTATCAGCCTATAGGCCAGACATCTTAGTGTTTTCTCGGAACTTGAAAAAAGTTATCCTTATTGAACTTACCGTTCCGTGGGAATCAAATATTCCAAAAGACCACAACATGAAGTCGAATAAATATTATGATCTCACAGAAGAAATGATCAGGAACAGGTTCAAGACTCAGCTTTACTCAGTGGAAGTTGGTGCAAGAGGATTTCCAGCAAAATCTTTGCATCACTTATTGAAAGAATTGGGCCTAAGCAGGTCTGCCGTCAATACATTTATGGAACGAGCTTTCAAGACGGCATTAACGGAATCATACAGTATTTGGTTGGGTAGGGAGAGAAGTAGAATGGTGGATGGTGAGCGTATTATCGCGTAATAGAAAAAAAAGGAGGCCTTCTTTTCTTAAACCAGCCTATTGTCGGACGCAAGCCCGAGACACCATTATTCTCATCTCTTACCCACACACGATGGACCCGGCACCCGCACGGTGAATCCATGGAATGCTTAGAAATTTGTCTTCTTCTTCAAGTGTTTTACTTTAATTTGTTTAGATCCTTATCTTAAATTCATCCTTGTTTTATTCTATTCTAAAAAAAACACCCTTTAAAAACATTAAATTAGCTACAGGCTCAGTAACACACAGGACCGCGTGTCGGCTTGTCACACCTACACGTATACTGATCCCGTTTTAGTCCAAACATCTGTATAGATAATTCAAGTTGATTGTCGTGCTCTTATAAGAGTGGACACGTTCCGCTAAGATTTTTTCTAGCGACTTTTTCCGTTGACTGTATTATAAGACCTGCGGCGATTACCAAGATGTTATGCTATAATGGAAACCGTTAACTAAATACAGATCAGAGACATTAAGCCTGGGTTGCACTAAAATGATGGACTCTGTGTTCTAGAGGCTGTAATTATGATAATAATAATAAATAATAAACTTCTTTATTGCACACAAAATATACAAAATAAAAATATGTACATAGGCGAGCATAATACCATGAAGGTATTCTCTACCAGCTAACCTTTGGGAGAGTGATAGATTTATATGATGGGTGTATGAGATTTTTTAAGTAAATGTAAATATATTAGAATTAAATAATTAAGTACGTAAAAATATAAATACTTTATTTAATACATATTACATTCGACCTACACAAATACTTATATACCTAAATACAATCTATATAATACTTATATAAATAAATATAGTAAATATTAATATGTCAAGATGTCGTGATTAGGGTTCATTTTGTTTTTAAAGGAAGTGTGAAAATAATAGTTTTTTAAATATATTTAAAGACGGGCCTGTCTGATAAATAGAGGTAGTCTGTTCCATTGAGCTGCAGACACGGTAAGAGAATCTGAATATCTGCTGGAAGAATGAAGAGGTATAGAAGTTGTTGTGCGAAGAACGAAGAGAACGGGAGTGAGAGTCGCACAGATATTCAAAACGATCGGTCAGGTAAGTTATATTATATATATTATATTATATTATATTATATTATATATATATATATATATATTATATATATATATATATATATATATATATATATATATATATATATTATAATTAGGGTTATTAAGTATGCCGTAGATGAAAATAAGAATATGCAGAGATCTACGAAAACGGATATTAAGCCACTTTAATTGAATGCGAATTTGAGAGACATGATCATACTTACGTAGGCCAAATACATAGCGAATGCATAAGTTGAGAAGACGATCGAGTTTATTCAGTAGCTCTTCTGTAAGATCAGGATAACAGACATCTGCATAATCAATAATAGGAAGTAAAAGTGAAGTTACTAGAGTTAGCTTAGCTGAGCGCGGAATGAAGTTCTGAAAACGCTTTAGGGAGTGCATGATGCTACGATAATAGTTAAGTATTAACCTCTTGTATCGTAGAGGTGTGGAAAAATAACTGAAATTGCACATATAAATCGCGAAAATAAAAAATAAAAAATCGGCTAATATTTACATTACATATAAACTTGTAAAGTAAAAAGTAAAGTATCATCACGACCGTTTCCCTTTCGGGGTGGTCAGAAACCACGCTTATAAATAACGGATACACATTTAGCCAACTTTACTATAGGCCAATCATTAAAATCATTAAAAGAAAAAACTAACTATTATCAAGAAATACAAGTTTAAATAGCTGCCTCCGTGATCTAGCGGTTAGTTCGTGGATTTTGACTCAAAGGTACCGGGTTCGATTCCTGGTCGGTACAAAAAAATATGAATGTAAATAAATACATGTAATTAATATTTAATTTATTTGTAATATTTCTCGAGTTTGGTACGCCTGGAGACATCGACGAGCTTGCCACTTGTCATGATTGGCCTATAGTAAAGTTGGCTAAATGTGAATCCGCTTATTCATAAGCGTGGTTTCTGACCACCCCGAAAGGGATGATGATCGTGATGATACTTTTATGTTCTTCTGCAGTCTAAGACCTAAGAAACAAGAATGAAATCTATATAAGGCAAACCACGTTGAGAAAAACGTTTAAACAAGGTTTGCAGTTGAAAATTACATTATACAATAAACTACCTGAGATTATAACTAGACTACAACCAAGTGAATTTAAAACAAAATTGGAACTCTTTATCCAAAATAATGCTTTTTATAACCTGTCAGAATTTATTGACATGCCTTTGACGGAAAATTTCGTCTCAATAGTTTTGTGGTCTTATGCCTTCTACTGTATTGTGTTCCTAATGCTCCTTTGTCTACGATGCATGGTATTAATAGGATTATTGTTATTATTTTAAAATTTGTTAACTGACCAAAATATAACGATATATATAGGTGAAATATACAAATAAAAAAAAAACCATATATTTTTTTCCCGGTTATATCATCTAAGTCAATGTAACAATGTGTGAAGAACTCATTTGAGTGGGGACAAGCTGTCAATACACAAGTACATTGCAAATATTTGCCAACATCTACTTGGTTTCCTAACCCTCAACAAGAGGTGAGTTTTCCTTCCAGATTCCTTTCTCAGTCAGATTAAACATTAACAGGTCACTGGAATCTGCTCAGCTGCTGGTCTTCTGCTAACCGCTTACTTATTGGACCACTTTGCTGCTTACCCGTATTCCAGGACGTTTTCCCAACGGTTTCTCCACTCAACCATCAATATCCTGCAGAGGCTGGCAATTCGGATAGTGGACGACACCACAGTCTCTAAAAATCTCGAATCACTGCAGCTTGGCCATGACGTTGCCTCTCTGAGCGTGTTCTACAAGCTATACCACGGCGAGGGTTCTGAGGAGCTCCATAACCTTATCCCTTCTTCTCTATTCCGCAACCGAACCAGACGCACAGGCCAAAATATGCATCCACATACCATACCCACTATCCCTCCGTGTACTCATAAATTTGGAGACTCTTACATCTGTCGCACGCTGAAGATGTGGAATGCTTTCCCCACTCTTATAACCTGGATGGAGTCTTCAAGCGAAGTGTGAAAAAGCATCGTGTTAGGCCGGCATAGTGGTACAGACCGTGGTGACCGGCGTCAGTTGCTCCCATTATTGGACCTCGCGTACTGCTTACCATCAGGTGGGCGAGATGTCACATGTCGTGTTCAGTATAAAAAAAAAAAAAAAAAAAAATCCTTCCCGCTGTCAAATCAGTATTCTAATAAAGGTATATTATTTATAATTTAGGAACGATTTCTGAGAGTCTGGCTAATGAGAGTGGATAATCGAATTATTTGGAAACTATCAAATGGCAACACTATCATCTGTAAATTTTTCAATATGTAGTAAAATCACGACGGTTTTCCTTTCGGGGTGGTCAGAAACCACGCTTATAAAGAAGCGGATTCACATTTAGCCAACTTTACTATAGGCCAATCATGACAAATGGCAAGCTCGGCGATGTCTCCAGCGTACCAACCTCGAGAAATATCACAAAGAAATTAAATATCAATTAAATGTATTTATTTACATTAATGAATATTTTTGTGTCCCGACCAGGAATCGAACCCGGTACCTCCGAGTCTAAATCCACGAACTTTACCGCATGACTACGGAGGCAGTTAAAGAAGTTCAAAAATGAAATCAAATGTCAAACTTACAGCTGACCTTCTAGACAGCGTTCTAACACCTTGATTTCTCCATGATATTTTTTTATTGTTACATAATATAGTGTTTAGTAACTAAACCAGTTTCCTAATTTGCATACTAAATCGTTTCCTTATACAAAAATACAAATCTATAAATAAAACTGGGCCATAATTGTTGTTTCTCGTATATTTCATACATTGCGCCCTCTGTGGCTTAATGGGATGTATCACTAACTTTTTATCACGATAGATGGCGCATGATAGATGGTACCTAATATAACTGTCAGTTGCATAGAAATCTTGTATTTTTATTACGAAATTTATTTTCTGGATATTATGCCGAAGTGACCAGCTTGTAAGTCTACAAATCGAAATTTCTAAGCGCAATCAAAGATTTGGTGATCTCAAAATTGCCGTTCTATTAATAAAACCTTTATCCTGCTTAAAGACGGCGTGCGCTTTCCTAATTCGTCTTTTAAGGTAGGTAACGTTAATTTAAAATACATTTTTGTGTTACAAAAATAAAAAACTACAAAAACATTTGAAAAATTATGCGATATAGGTGTATAATAAGGTACCATTGCCGCTAGCGACATCTACAAAAAGCTTTGCCTGATACACCCCATTCTGTGTAAATCCAAAATTCCTACATAATTTTTTAGTGTTATTTGTTTAGGTGTAAAAATGTTGAAGTACCTATACACAATGTCTTTGCACAAACTTTCTCTGGTTTAATTAGAGCAGTGGGCGAGAGCGTACCTTTTCTATTTGTATCTGTCTGTTTATTTGGCTTGTTTAGTTCGCGAACGAACGAACTAGTTTCAACTTTTCCAAATCTTCCGCTCCGTAGTTCGTTCCATTGCTTCAATGAAAGCGTTCAATGCTTTTTTTGTTACTAATTTTGCTTAAAGTGTTTGAAAATAGAGCAACGCCAAGTCGAACGATTTTTAAAGCGAAGTAAAGTGAAAAATAGCGCTTAAAGTGTTAAGTCAAACACAGGGCGAGAAAGCGGGATCGGCGAATGGGAGCGGCGGCGTATAATAAATAAAATAAAAATATAGAAAAAAATGTATTTATTTTCTCCCACAAGCTTAATATTAGTAACAATATTTTAGAAACATTTGTGTAGGAGACTGAGCGGAGCGGGAGCGGTGAGAATGTCACGTCACATTCTAGGAAAAAATAATGGTAGAAGTTTATGACCGACTATCTGTCGGTCGGTAACATATTTGTGGGAATGCAGACCGTTGGGCCGTGGAAACTTAAGCGGCCTCTGGTGTGGGATCCGACATGTGTATACACTAGCCCCATCTTACGTCCAGGCAACCTCGTCTAGCGCGGGGAGTGCAGCGGTTCCTGCTGAGAACCTCAAGTTGCGCAAATACGACAACCTCGGTACAGGTTACGAGTTTGCGCCGATTGGGGTCGAGGCGATGGGATCAGCAGCTCCCAAGGCCATACGCGCCAAGTTACACAGCTGTTGGTATAAACTCAAACCCATGCCGCTTATTGCCTAGAAAAGAGAAAGATTTTACAAAATTCTGCCTCTAGCAGTAGCAGTTAGGCGCGGTGGTGGCTCGGTTGTAAGATCGCGTTCCTTAAATCCTACAAAGGTCGGTTTAAACCCACCCGGCATGTACCAATGAGAAATACACTTTTCTTACGTACTGCAGTCATAGATTTACAACGCCACCGTTTAACAAATTAAATTGACATCATGTCCTCGCCAAGCCGTCTGGCCAGCGTGGCGAGTGTAGGCCAAATTCTCCAGATATATGTTCTGGAAGGCCCATCTCCAGTAGTGGAGGTCTAGGACGCTGTGTTCTAGGGGCTGTAATGATGAATCTAGCAGTTTAGTCCATGGATTTAGACGCAGAGGTACCGTGGTTGATGCCTAAAAAAAATATAAATTAATTTGTGATATTTCTCGAGTTTAGTACGCTAGAGACATCGACGAGCTTGCCATTTTTCATGATGGTCGAATGGTAAAATTTTTCAAAGTCAAAGTCAGCCAGGCGTCATATCATAGTGTTGTGCAAGCGGCTGACGGAGAAATCTGACGACAGGAAGGCTAGTAATTATTTCTGCCAACGTATAAGCCTCGCTATACAGAGAGGAAATGACTGACTATTTCTGATGGGTCGTCTCTTGAGGACATTTTTTATTTAGTTTTTTATTGAAGTTAATTATTTTTATTTTTGGGCCGAGTATTGGTGTGGGACGCTACTTGTGTTTTAAGGTAACGGGTTCGATTCCTAGTCGGGACACAAAAATGTTTATTAATTTAAATTAACATTTAATTAATATTTAATTTATTTGTGATATTTCTCGAGTTTGAAACGCTGGAGACATCGACGACCTTGCCACTTGTTATGATAAGCCTATAGTAAAGTTTGCTAAATGTGAATCCGCTTCTTTATAAGCCTGGTTTCTGACTTTTTACTATTATTCGAATACATAACTATTATATGTGCAATATATATATAGGTATATATATATTTATAAGTATAAAACTGAACACATCGGAAGATTTAAATACATGCAAATTCTAGTATCCTCCGGGTTTTACGATTCTGGTATGAAGTGACTTGAAAAGGTAAGAAAATGGAAAGTGGGCACTAAAGTACAGCCATTGTATCTAAAACTAGGCTATACTTGACCTTATTCCCTAGTTTATCGAAACAAGAAAGTTTTTACACAGATTTCATGAATTAAAAAAAAAAATCTAGAGAATAATATATCCCATCGTCTTGTGCGACACTCATTCAAGGCGTTTTTATAAATATTTTGTAGCGTACATTGTTAGTGTGCATTATCACTATATATTATAAAAAATAGTCCTCTGTCTGTTTGCGATAAACTCAAAAACTACTGCACCGATTTTCATGGTGTTGTCACCAAAGAGTGGTTCACGTGGAAGGCTTTAGTATCATCACGACCCTTTCCCTTTCAGGGTAGTCAGAAACCACGCTTATAAATAAGCGGATTTACATTTAGCCAACTTTACTATAGGCCAATCATGACAAGTGGCAAGGTCGTCGATGTCTCCAGCGTACCAAACTCGAAAAATATCACATATGAATTAATAATAATAATATTCTTTATTTCACACAAAATATAAAAACATGTACATAGGCGAGCATAATACCATAAAGGTATTGTCTACCAGCTAACCTTTGGGAGAGTGAGAGAAGAATATTATGGATGCAGAGTAAGAAATTATCACAAAAAGATCAAAATATTACAATAAGTAAAATCAATAAATATATGGGTACGTAGTTAAATATTAATTCAATCTATTTATTGACATTAATGAATATTTTTGTGTCCCGACTAGGAATCGAAACCGAGTCTAAATCCACGGACTTAACCGCTAGACCACGAAGGCAGTTCAGTTTAGGTTTCAGTATATTTTTTTTTTATTTATTAAAAACTTTATTGTTTAATACAAAAGGCGTATGTAATGCCGCTTGGCATTCTCTTACCATCAACAATCAACTGTATATAATTTGTTAAGTTTTTGTATATATAAACGCTATTTGTTGGAGGATATTTGTTATTTTAAAATTAGTTTTTTTGTGATTAATACATACTATATTATATATAACTTATTTCTTTCTTTCTATATGTTTCTGGACAATTGCCACTACAGCGTACTGTCAGCGTAGATTTATGATAGCAAGCTGTAGTAACTTTAGCGTCCCATACTGTGTTTTAATGCACAACAACCGAACTGTACTAGATTGCCCGAGTTATTAGCTATAAAATTAATAGCCCCAAGTAACTATCGTTCTACTAACCGAAAGTTTTTTTTAAAGAAAGTTGGCACAGACCTAAATAATAATATTCTGTTATTATTATTATTATTATTATTATTATTATATATATTAACTGCCTCCGTGGTCTAGCTGTTTGGTACGTTGGAGACATCGACGAGCTTGCCACGTTTCATGATTGGCCTATAGTAAAGTTGGCTAAATGTGAATCCGCTTATTTATAAGCGTGGTTTCTGACCGTGATGATACTTTTATTATTATTAAATTACACGCCATGGTACCGGGTTCGATTCCTGGTCAGGACACATAATATGTATATTATTTAATTTATTTGTGATATTTTGTGGATTAAGACTCGGAGGTACTGTAAAAAAAAAAAAAAAAAAAAATATATACGACAATGACATAGTTGATGGGTTTTTGTTTTGAGAAAAAAAAGAAGATCGGGAGCTCGGACCGAGAGGTCGACAAAGCGAGTATTTTTATAAAGAAGAGAAGACAAATTTCTAAGCATTCCATGAATTCACCGTGCGGGTGCCGGGTCCATCGTGTGTGGGTAAGAGATGAGAAGAATGGTGTCTCGGGCTTGCGACCGACAATTGGCTGGTTTAAGAAAAGGAGGCCTCCTTTTTTTTCTATTGCGCGATAATACGCTCACCATCCACCATTCTACTTCTCTCCCTACCCAACCAAATACTGTATGATTCCGTTAATGCCGTCTTGGAAGCTCGTTCCATAAATGTATTGACGGCAAACCTGTTTAGGCCCAATTCTTTCAGTAAGTGATGCAAAGATTTTGCTGGAACTCCTCTTGCACCAACTTCCACTGCGTAAAGCTGAGTCTTGAACCCGTTCCTGATCATTTCTTCTGTGAGATCATAATATTTATTCGACTTCATGTTGTGGTCTTTTGGAATATTTGATTCCCACGGAACGGTAAGTTCAATAAGGATAACTTTTTTCAAGTTCCGAGAAAACACTAAGATGTCTGGCCTATAGGCTGATACAGCTAGTTCATCTGGGATCCTATAATGGTGTTCAAATGTATCCATGAGAATTTTCCAGTCTGATGCAGCGCCAAGGATCGAGGTTGGCTTGCATTTAGTTTTCGTGCTTTGCCCTTCCTTTACAAATGTGGTCAAAGTTTTATTTGTAGTCAGTCCCTTTCTGGCTCTTGCAATAGAAAGACTTACTGCTTCACGGATAACACCTAGGACTTTGTCATGTCGGCGTGAGTAATAGCCCTTTTCTAGGAGAGTAACGCACCCTACAAGTGAGTGTGTACAAGTTTTATGCATTGTCAATAAAAAAAGGAATTCCGTAGAATCCTCTCCGTAACAATTAAAAGCAACTACATCCAACAGCAGGCGATGGATAATCTTGTAAATGTAAAGGCAGGTTACAGTACCTACCGGGTTCAAACTAAACAAACGAAAGACGCTTAAGAAGCATAAGCACAGACTTCCCCCATGTTCGACTGCTACTTAAATCGCGCTTATTTTTTACTGTTTTTTTTTTTAATTTTCCTTGTAGCCGTTCTTAGCTTTGAGTACTAAAAAGTAACAGTCGAACACTTCCGTGCGCTGTTGAGTAAGCGTTAGTGTGACATGACAATCTCCGCTGACCGCTCCCGTTCGCCGCTTCCGTTTGTCGCTCTCGCTCTCTCACTATTACAAGTCGGTCTAGATTAGATTATGTGGGTTTTCTTTCTTAGATGAGTTACATCCAGGTACTACACAAGTAACCATGATTAATTACGTCTATTAACCTCAAATGTGCACTATAAAACTGTAGATTATTACAAAAATAAGCAGAATTTGTTTTGTTTACAATTACGCTAGTCCGCTACAGGCCGCTAACGTGTCTGTGAATGGTCCTGTCTATCTATCTCGCTCTAACATACGCAATACTGTGCTCTTTCTCTTTTGCATTGCCAATCTAAGTATCCTATATCTATGGTTTGAACCGACCTTTGTAGGATTTAAGGAACGCGTTTTTACAACCGAGCCATCACCGCGCCGCGCATAGGAATACTATTATATTCGAAATTCGATATTTGAGTCCGCAAACTACGCGCGGAAATTTAAAAATATTTTGTATTTTAATACTATTTTACCATACGATACATACTCGTAGGCAGGTACTAAGAACTTACACTAAGTTCGCTTGTTGACAACAATGGCGGACATTTTGAATAAATTGAAGTAGTTCATTGAATTAATTAATAAATGCCAATTTTATTACCTTCAAACCACACAGACAAGAATTAAGTTCACCCTACCAACTACTAGGTGGCGCCACTTTCTATTGTGAATCAAATTTAAACATTTGCACTCCTTCTGGTTGGTTTTCCATTCCAATTCCAGTAGTTCCTCTGTGGGAGCGCTCCATGGTACTAGTTCGTTTGCGAACTATACACGCCTAAACCCAAGGTTGAACATGATGTCAACTTTTCATGCGTCCCTACGGCCATCTGAACATTTTTTTATGCTGGCCACTGTATTACTAACTCCCGCAACTATCCATCATTCAGAATTTATTAAAAACTTGTAACGATTATTTAATTAAGTCTGTAATTTGATCAGTCGATTTAATTGCTTTTACCATTAACTATAGATTCCATGGAGGTCTTACTTCTTCATTGGCTGTCATAAAAACATGAATACCTAGATAGTCGGGGCGCAATTCTCGAGCTATAGTGATAATTTCTCATACAATACATATCGGGTAAAGTCAGTTTCTTGTATGCAATTTGACAGATATTTAGATGAATACTGCAGGCAAGATATATCTCTATTCCTCACGAATTGCGCCTCAGGTATTCATGTTATTTATTAAATATCGCCAATGGAGAAATAAGTACGCTATGGAATCTATAGTTAATAGAACAGGTAATTTAATCGACTGTACAACCTATTAGGGTACCTACCGTATTAATCAAACCTCAGGGGGACAGCGATAAAGCGGGGGAGTGGGTGAAAATGCGAGTGCGGCAAACGACATAAGTATAGACATTAGATAAATATAGACAGATATAATATAAAGATATAATATAATATAAAGATAGATAAATATAGACAGTAAGTATAGATTATAATGTAGTATAGACTAGTATGTCATACCTGTTCTCGATAGTTACCTCCAGGTTTGACTGCCCCAGTCTTCTAAATCTCTGTAAGCTGCAGGTTACGAAGTCGTCCAGAGAACGGAGATTATTTCTTGTCCCATTCTCCAAAACTAACTACCAACAGAATTCGTTCATAAGCAGGACATGCAGTTATGTTAATGATTATTGCAACGACTTGGATCCATTTATATTATCTCCGACAGCTACACGACGCATTCTTACAAAACGTTTCGCCAGTGGTTCTCATCAATAGTATTATATTTACATATATTGTAAATTTATTGTTTGGTTTATTTCATTTTCCATTTTATTGTTTTTATTAGGTATCTATGTATAATTGTTTTTAATTTTTTTTTTTTTTGTGTTTTTTTTTGTTCTATGTTATGTAGTTTATTGTTCTTAGTTTTAAGTTTAGGTTAATTTTACTTGTGTTGTTATTGCAGCGAGCACCACCTAATTATATAATTTTAGCTATCGGTGGCAACTTGTCAATAGCCATACCCTACCCATATGTACTCTATATATATTTTATGTATCTAGCTGTAAGTTGTCCTTAAACATTAAATAAAAAAATAAAAAATAATAATCGATATATCTGTGGTGTCAAGGAATAAGGGGATAAGTACATAACTTGAACTTTTCACTAGAGGCAAATTAAGAAAACAACTCATTTTTATAATTAGAAAGTTGTAATTTACGTAATGTTCAATTTCATTAGTCGTATACTTTAGGTACGAGTCGACTCATCTCACTATACATAACTGAATTATTGGCGGTAAAAGTGCGATACTGAAATAACTCGATTATTATTTTTTTATTTATTTATACATTTTAATGATACGACTAGCCCCTTTATGTACGTAGGGGTGTAAAATAAACTGTACAGTTTAGTCAATAAGTCAATCCTTATTGTATTGACGCATATGAATGTTTTGAACCAATAGGTGCAAAAATCATTTTTTTTATTTTTCAATTCATCTCCTTTTTTCTTAACACCACAGATATTATATATTATTCGACACAATTTTTATGAAACACACTTTTTGGGAGAGCTATCCGCATCTTTAGCGTGCGACAGAAAAGGATTTAGTACCGCTTACCACAATAAATATATATTAAACATTTCCAGACAGGTCACATGTCTTGATCAGTATAAATATAATCTTAGGTAAGTCGCGTTAAAATTATAAAAACTATTAGGTATTAAGTTAATAATAAATATTAAGATTAAAAAAGTAAGCGCATCGTCTCGTAGTTTTTGTATTTGTAACCAGAATTCCCACCTGCCTCGGTTAAGCATTGCAGAATAATTTTATGCTTAACGATCGCTACCTACACTGGCTATTACCAACTGGCTCTACTATTTAATTATCCCCATCAGGTGGGTAAATCATTTCTCAATTTTTATTTTGCTATTTTTTTATAGGACTTATTGCAGAAATTACGACCTTGCGCCCACCTGATGGTAAGTGTTAGCTACTGGAATCAGACAGTCATGACTGATATCAGTCTCTAACACTATGCCGGCTTGACTGGGTATGACGGCAATTCGAGCCTGATCCCGAAACGCGTGGATACTTCCCCGCCCCGGCAGACTGGGAAAATTACCACCATTAGTCCGCCTACCACCTATTTGTTGTTCTCGTTGAAAGTATGTACAATTTGCAATGTTGTCAAAGGCCACTTTTTTACTTTCAAGGATAACTAATATTGTAAGCTTGCCATGGTTATATTTATAAAAAAATAACACCGGTTGAAGCAAGACTTATTACCTTAAGACTATGCACCGTCCAAATCAGGGGTTTTCAAACGGCTTGGCGAGGGAAATAAAATATATTTGTAATTAAAACAAACACTGGGAATATGTTTATTCAAATCTGTCAAATGACAGCCGTTACGGAGCTCAAGCGGTATTTTATGAACTATAGTTTTATTATCCACCAACTAAGTTTAAGTCTGGTTTAATCAGCAGTAATAAATATGATTATCGCACGGATTGGTACAGTTGTGCAGAAAGCGTGATCACGTAAATTCGTACGTGCAGAAGCTGGGCTGGTCACATCGACCTATGTTTAATAAGCGGTCACATAGTACAATTAATTTTATTTCAATCTGTGGCCCTAAACGTTAATTTAATTTACAGCTGTATATTCCTTAATCATTATTAGTATAATGCATGACATTTAATATTTAGCTTTATTTTAGTGTAGGTAAATAAGACAATGCCCCTTTACAGCTGCTATCCACTATTAGAATTAAGTTTATATTCTCAAGCACTATGCCTTTATTAGCAGACTGTTCCTTGCTAACAGCAGCCAGCTATTTCAGCCATTTTTATTTTATATTGATTTAATATTAATAGGTATCAAATAAGAAAAATGAAAATTCGACGAACCCAAATGTTCCTATAAACTTCTAAGCATTCCATGGATTCACCGTGCGGGTGAATCATACATCGTGTGTTGTGAGAAGAGGTGAGAAGAATGGTGTCTCGGGCTTGCGAACGACATTAGGCTGGTTTAAGAAAAGGAGGCCTCCCTTTTTTATTTTATTGCGCGATAATACGCTCACCATCTACCAATCTACTCCTCTCCCTACCCAACCAAATACTGTATGATTCCGTTAATGCCGTCTTGGAAGCTCGTTCCATAAATGTATTGACGGCAGACATGCTTAGGCCTTAAGCATATTGTTACGTTGTTGGTTTCTTAATAAATAAATAAAACTAGAGCCGAGCCGACAGTTTTATTTTGAAGGTCAGTACATTAGACGATATTTTAAATTCTAATCGTCTTAATTACAGATACTTAATTTTCGTTTGACGGCTGGAAGGAAATGTTGAGTGGAGGAGCCGTTAAAGAAATGTCTTAGAATACGGGTGTTAGAATACCGTCTTCGAGGAACCCGTTTGACAGCTGGAAGGAATGGTTGAGTGGAGGAGCACTGGAAACAACGGAAATAGTGGTGTAAATGAAGTCTTACGAAACGTCGTCAATCAACTTTCTAGAAAATAAAATTACAGACATTTTAGAGATGATATTGTATGCTATTCTTTAGACTACTATGTTATTATATTCATAGAAACAATCAACTTTTCCTAAGAAATCATATGTCAAAAAATGCGTGGGAGCTGTTGGCGACCCTATTATTAATAAATAAAAATAAAATATTTAACAAGGTAAAATAAAAAAATAAAGTAAAAATGTCGGAAGTGACAATAGAATTTGGCTTTTCCATAAAGCTAAACAATTTTGTCACTTCCGACATATGGTTTCTTAGGAAAAGTTGTTTGTTTCTATCAATAGAATAACATATAAATAAAGAAAGAGCATACAAAATCACGAGGTACGAGTATATTAATTATAGATTTGTTTAAGTAAAGTTGTAAATGTTTTTGCTATTCTCTGTCTAAAATTTGGTATTCATATACCACGGAAGCAATAAAACTAATTTGTTTTAATTGACCGGTCTTTTATATAGGTGTAAGATTGGCGATAATGCGTGATATAGGCAACTGGGTGAGAGGTGAGTGCTCTCGGAACGCTCTGCAACTCCCAGGGCCGGTGTTTCAATCGTAGTTAAATTAGGATCAATTAAATACAGTCAGTCATTTACTTTTACCTATAAATAAAAAATACAACGCTAATATAAAGGATAGATAAAGGATTTTTCAATAGGAATGCGCGAACTTTGACAGCGATACAGCAACAGCTGGCAAATTTGACATAGATACTTACATATTTCATTTTGACATTTCATCATGGAACACATTAAGCACACTAACTTGTGGAATCTTTAATAAATTGTCATTGTCAGGACATCATACCGTCGCCAGTGTGATTTAGTCTGGTCAGCGCGTGGCTCAATTCTCTAGATTTTTTTGGAAGACCCATCTCCAACAGTGGAGGTCTAGGACTATTGTGTTCTAGGGGCTGTAATGACGATGATGATTAATTTATATATATATATATATATATTTATTAGCTTTGTTTGATATTCCCTGTAATTAATTAATGTTGTGCCTAACATACATAAATATGGATTATTGCCTGTTTACGGTCCAACTATTATTACCACTTTGATTATTACATATGTTTTGATAATTGTATTAATTTTATTAGTTCTGACTGTATCCAAGTTGTTTTAAGCGAACCAATGGAAATAAACTATTTTGATTTGATAAGACAGTAGCCATCAACAGGCACTTGAAAAATTCAGCCTGTGGAACTAAAAAGTTGATTCCATTCGAATAGGTAATTGATCGGTAAAGGTCGCTCTTAGACGTATCTTAGATCGTAAAATAAATCTATGATTAAGAAAGAAGACAATATTTTAAGCATTCTATGGATTCATAGTGCGGGTGCCGAGTCCTTCGTGGGCTTATGAATAGGCTGGTTTACAAAAGAAGCCTTCTTTTTTTTTATTGCGCAACAAGACGCTCACTATTAAGAACCAAATATAAATATAAATATAAATATAAATATTTCCAGACAGGTCACACAGCGCCATCTAATTTCCGTGGTAAGCTACAAAGCTTGTGTTACGGAAACTAGATGGTTGATAAACTACATATTATACTTTTTTTTTTTGTAAATATATACATATTATACATATAAACACCCAGACCGAGACAAATTATACAATGTACAACTTGCCCCCGGTGGGAATCGAACCCACGACCTCCCGAGTTCACAGCAACGTTTGTTACCGCTAGACCACGGAGGCGGTCTGTATACTGTATATAAATATATAAATATATAATAAATATAAATACTGTATGATTCTGTTAATGCCGTCTTAATAGCTCTTTCCATAAATGTATCTCCTGCAGACCTGCTTAGGCCCAATTGCGAGATTTTGCTGAAACTCCTCTCACACCAACTTCCACTGCGTAAAGTTGAGTCTTGAACCCATTCCTGATCATTTCTTCTGTGAGATCATAATATAAGTTCGACTTTATGTTGTGGTCTTTTGGTATATTTCATTCCCACGGAACAGTAAGTTTAATAAGGATAACTATATATCTAAAATGTCCGTATTTTTTTTTTCTAGAAAACCTTCATTTTTTAAAAGAACACTGAGATTTGAAAATTGTTGGATTGGCGATGTGAATATTACAACCGTCTTAAAGCTATAAAAGCCCCTCTTTAATTGCATTATCATTCAAGTTGAATAAAACCGTAATTTACCTGGATAACACTTGAGAACGTTTGCTTAGGGACTACAATAACTGTCTGTAATTGTGTTTATGCTATACTATGTAACCTATGCTATGTTATGTTATTATGTTAGCCATTCTAACCTTACCTATTAACGTAAGAATAACAGACCAAAGTTGTAATGGGTGATTTTTTAAGAGGTTGAGAACTTTGAAGTATAATACTAGACAGAAATATTGTTGGTTACTGCTTTTGGATTACAATCTAGACTAAATAAATTGTAAAAAATGTTTGAATTTAATTAATAATTGGGATCCGTTTTATATAATAATTGTTAAATAAATAAATGCTGGGTAAAGTTCGAAGCAAACCCGACACTTTCCTAACTAAACCGTATCAGCAGCTTCTTATTTTGAAGTTGCTGAATAAATAGGTATGTCCACGTTTTTTTAATGTGCCGGGCATTGTGTATTGGTGCATGATCTATGTCGCCCTTAGGAGTGAAAGTGCGGTAGGTCACCTCGGCGCCTCGGGTTGATACCATCTCGGCTCATTAGACACATCACGTCGAGTTCCGAACGCTCCCACACCTAATGAGAAGTCGTTCCCGATTCGACCGCAAAATTCATCCAAATACACACTCAGATAAAACATTAATTAGCTGTGTATTACTTCCTTATGCAATCAATGATATGTTGTCTCTGGACAACGGAATACTGAACAAGGTGAAGTGGTTTTTCCCGCGTTTAATCAGACTGTTGCTGTACAAAGCACAAATTAGGTGGAATACTATTCTCACCTTCGGGATGGTTTCGCCAAGTACCTTACCGATTCTCTTAATGTCCTGCAGAGGCGATTTGTTCAAATTGTGAACGATACCACTATATCTGGAACAATTAAATCCTTGCAGCTTCACCGAGATGTGGCTTCTCTGGTGTTCTTCCGCTATCGTATCCCTTATCGTATCCGTATCCCTTGCGGGATGGTCAGAAATTTAGCCAACTTTACTATAGGCCCATCGTGACAAGTGACAAACTCTTCTCGAACCTCTAGAACCAGAATCGAGAAATGTCACAAATAAATTAAATATATATTTTTATGTTCTCGGCCAGGAATCGAACCCAGCACTTTGGCATTTTAATCTAAGGCTTTAATTACCGCTAGACCACAGTCTAAGCAGTCAAACTCTAACTTTTTTGAATTTACGATAATTCAAATTTCCTATCAAATAAATTAACGATCAGGAAGTTATTCCAAAGACTTATAATCAATCTCCTTTAAATTTAACTGTAGCTTTTAAGGTTGAATTATTATGTATAAATAAGCACAATATAACAATGATCACGGTAACACCTTTGCCGATTGTAAACCAAACCATCTTCGTGTTCAACCCGCATTGCTGAATCCGTTCTATTGGGCAATATAACTACGTGGCTTTTAGGGAATCGAGTTTGCAATCACAAAATAAAATATATGGAATAGAATAAAATACTCATTTATTCACAAAAACCTGTGTACATAACAGATTTATATGATAATAATAATAAAATACTTTATTGCACAAAATTACAGAAGTAGTGTATAAGGGCGAACTTAATGCCGAACGTCACAGCTAACCTTTGTGAAAATGATAAGTGAGGTTATAGGGTGTTTATAATCGATAAGTCAATAGAACTAGATATGAATATAGATACTTAACAATAACAATTAATAATTAAATATATACGTATAAGCAAACAATTCACGCCGACATGACAAAGTCCTTGGTGTTATCCGTGAAGCAGTAAGTCTTTCTATTGCAAGAGCCAGAAAGGGACTGACTACAAATAAAACTTTGACCACATTTGTAAAGGAAGGGCAAAGCACGAAAACTAAATGCAAGCCCACCTCGATCCTTGGCGCCGCATCAGACTGGAAAATTCTCATGGATACATTTGAACACCATTATAGGATCCCAGATGAACTAGCTGTATCTGCCTATAGGCCTGTCTGGTCTTAGTGTTTTTTAGGAACTTGAAAAAAGTTATTCTTATCAAACTTACCGTTCCGTGGGAATCAAATGTTCCAAAAGACCACAACATGAAGTCGATTAAATATTATGATCTCACAGAAGAAATGATCAGGAACGGGTTCAAGACTCAGCTTAACGCAGTGGAAGTTGGTGCGAGAGGAGTTCCAGCAAAATCTTTGCATCACTTACTGAAAGAATTGGGCCGGGCCTAAGCAGGTCTGCCGTCAATACATTTATGGAACGAGCTTCCAAGACGGCATTAACGGAATCATACAGTATTTGGTTGGGTAGGGAGAGAAGTAGAATGGTGGATGGTGAGCTTATTATCGGCAATAAAAAAGAAAAAAGGAGGCGTCCTTTTCTTAAACCAGCCTATTGTCGGTCGCAAGCCCGAGACACCATTCTTCTCATCTCTTACCCACACACGATGGACCCGGCACCCGCACGGTGAATCCATGGAATGCTTAGAAATTTGTCTTCTAACATCTATATACGTTTTTACGATTACTTTTTTTTTTGTAATTGTTATGTCTAAGCTGTTTTTTGATAAATAAATGTTTTCTTTCTTTCTTTAATTTTACTTCACAAACAGAATAAGTCGCCATACCTTACTCATTAGAAGACAAATTTCCAAGTTTTACATGGATTCACCGTGCGGGTGCCGGGTCCATCAGCCCGAGACACCGTTCTTCTCATCTCTTACCCACACACGATGGACTCGGCACCCGCACGATGAATCCATGGAATGCTTAGAAATTTGTCTTCTCTCTCTATATATATTTTATTTATTATTGGTGAATGCTGTGACACCTAATTGGTACATATATTAGATAAGTTATAATTATACTATGTTATGTGTGTGATAATATATGTACTGCTGTGTGTACTAAATAAATAAATAGGTTGTAATAATATATAATAATAAAAAAAAAAAGATTTTGCATTTTTTTGACAACACTTTGGCCAGGCAATTGCTTGTGCGAGTGACAGGGATGCAAAACCGTTAAACCCAGGACTCCAGGTTATACGAACGCGGGAATGCACAAGCTAGAAGGCCTTATAGGTACGAGTAACATTAGCTTCAAGATGATTGCAGTGTTTAAATCGGAGTTTTATTACACAATAAAATATTTTTATAACCCGGTTCGGATAAAATAATAACAGACTTAAAAACAATAACAATTAATGTGAGAATTGATTTTATCAATCTTAAAACTTCCATAAAACAATACATGGCCGCTTAACTACCAGTAGAAATGTTAAATAACGTATTGAAAGAGTCAAAAATACAGTATAAACTAGACTTATATTCGTATTTAATTAAAGACCAGGCCCGGCGGCAGTCTTGACAGACCGTATCATAACATATGAGTATCTTAGCGATATTATTATTTTTTATTTTATATTATTATTTCGGTCGGTAAGTTACTACTTGCAAAATCAAAAAAGCTGATTTGGTCAATAACATTAGTTTCAAAGGACGGTAATATTTTAACATGAGAACTGCCTCCGTGGTCTAGCGGTTAAGTCCGTGGATTTAGACTCGGAGGTACCGGGTTCGATTCCTGTTCGGGACACAAAAATATTAATAATAATGTAAATAAATTCGTTTAATTAATATTTAATTTATTTGTGATTGTTCTCGAGTTTGGTACGCTGGAGACATCGTTGAGCTTGCCGCTTGTCATGATTGGCCTATAGTAAAGTTGGCTAAATGTTAATCCGCTTATTTATAAGCGTCGTTTCTGAACTCCCCGAAAAGGAAACGGTCGTAATGATACTTTACTGTACTTTTATGAGAACTTATGTCATTAAAAACTCAGGCAGGTCCATATTAACTTGTTTTATGCCCTAATATGTGTATTATATTAATGGACAAATATATTTATTGCTTAGCAACTCTAGAGGCAAATGCTTAATATCAGCTGGCTGCTGTCACATAGTAAAACTGTATCGATAATGTTCAATAACTTTGCGGGTTGTCAAATTTCGTCGCTAAATAGTTTGTGTAAATCGTTAATTTGACAGATAAATTCGATACGTTTCCGTTATTTTTATGAGGTAGGAACTTACTATACATCCAAACATATATATATATATATATATATATATTAAGCTATTCTCGCGCCGCATTTAAGGCCAAAATGAAGAAGCTGTTGTTGGGTGGGGTTTGCTTCGGAGTTCATTGATAGTTCCATAAATTCGAACACTGCAATTGTATTATCCATTATACCTGGCCAAGGTATACATATCTAGTACTAACAAAAATATAAATGGTGCATTATTGTCCACAGTGGGAAATATTTTGGTGGCGGGTATAATTCTAATAGCTCCTACTGTATCGTTTCTTAATTGTTCTTATACTGCCCTGTTTTAATTAAATCATTCGAATAGACGTGCGTGCAATTATTTAGCAGATTGTTGATCGATTATCGCATACAGCGATCGCAATGCCATTTTCAACAAGATTATGAAGCTGACGTCGTCGACACAAAATAAAATGAATGGACGTTGACGTAATTCAAGGCTGTGACGTCGTTTAAAAAACAATATACGTTTTCGACAATCGTGGCAAATTTTGGAAAGCGACCACGCGATTTGGACTTTCGGAAGGTTCGTCAATGGCCACCTTAAATCTGCCCCAGGGCCCCGATTTCCACGCTTTCGAATGATGCACATTCGAGATCTGTAATTTTCGTTCCAATATTTCAAACCGACACATAAGTCTAAAGCGCTAGGTTGAAGGCTCAACTTAGCAATACAATTGTAATATGGGCTACTTGCATAAAGATGTAGGTTTTCCGGTCCCGATTTGTCGGTACAGATTAAATAAGATAGAGCAGATAGAGATAAGATAGAGTATTGGTTGCTGATGGTAAGCGGTACGCGAGGTCCAAGAACAGCATCATTCTCTACCACTATTCCGGCCTAACAAGATGCTTTTTCATATTTCGCTTTAAGGACTCCAGGTTATTTATTTTTATTTATTTATTTAAAAACTTTATTGTAATTTACAATCGGCGAACATAATGCCGTAAGGCATTCTCTGACCGTCGACCGTTGGGACAAATGAGATTAGATCTTCATTAGATCGAGGATAGTGAAATAATATTAGGAAATTATTTTTATTCCAATAAATACCATAAAAGTAAGTAATTCCTATATAAACATACATATACTTAAATACTATATACATAACATTAATACATTTACAGTTATAGAAGTGGGGAACACACTGACTGGGAGATCTTTAGCGTACGATACATGTAAGATTCTCCAAATTTATGAGTACGCGTAGGGATAGTGGGTATGGTATGTGGATGCATATTTTTGCCCGTGCGGAATAGAGAAGAATTCGTATACTTATTGTCAGTGCAAAAACAAAATCTTTATTCTTTAACGTTAAAATATCTGTCTTGCCTCAAGAGTACAATGAGAAGACAAGGAGCAGAACTAGTGTCATAGGAACATCAACACAATAACAAAAAATAACCAAAAAATAATTAAGCTGTTGTTGCGGCTGTATATGGGCCTTGTCAGTAAAATTATATATTATTACATACCTACTTAACTAATTAAATAAAATATGTCGTTTGAATAATTAATAATTAACAGCAAATTCCAGTTAGCGGCTGTAAAAGGCCTTTGTCAAATATATAAAATTATTAATTATTAAATATCAGTATTAGCTGTAAATAAGCATTGTCAAAATAATAACATAATGTGTTACAGTTTATCGTAACAGTGTCTTAAATGTAAATAATATGACTAGCCTATGCTAACATCCCTTAACGCTTCATCAACTGTATAGTAAGATTTTTGTATTAATGCGGATTTTATTTTAATTTTAAATTCATTATATTCTAAACATTTGATTTCTTTAGTTAAATTGTTGTGCAGTTTAACGCAGTTACAAATAAATAATAATAATAAATATTTCCAGACAGGTCACACAGCGCCATCTAATTTCCGTGGTAAGCTACGAGGCTTGTGTTACGAAAACTAGATGGTTGATAAACTACATATTATACTTTTTTTGTAAATATATACATATTATACATATAAACACCCAGACCGAGACAAATTATACAATGTACAACTTGCCTCCGGTGGGAATGGAACCCACGAGCTCCCGAGTTCGCGGCAACGTTTGTTACCACTAGACCACGGAGGCGGTCTATAAAACTTTTGCTAGTTTGGGAATGGCTAACGACTCTTTTTGTCGTGAAGCACTTCTTTCAGTTTTGATATGATACTGGTCCATATTTTCCCTCACATACACCAAACAATGCATTACGTATGTGCTAGCCATAGTTAGTATATTGAATTTCTTGAAGGCTTCCCTGCAATCAATAGTCAGTTTCACAAAGCTCAGTTAAACAATTACAAACATCTGTAATATTAAGTAAATAAAAAATATTTGTGTAGTCGAGAAACAAAATGAAATAGTATTTATGCCCGGTCGATTATATTAGGTCTTTTATAGTTATAAAAATAAGATATAAAATTTCAATTGTAATTTATATCGGATAGAAATGGCCGACTAAAATTGCCGTTATTCTCTGCTATTGTTACAACTTGTGTAGGTTTATTTTTAAAACATAGCTTTTGCCAACAGGTCACTAAAGTCGATAACAGGTATTATAAACAAAAAAAACTACATTCTTATGCAGCCAACTTCTATGAAATAAGTTTACTATTTTAACAATAAAAAAGTAAAGTATCATCCGTTTCCCTTTCGGGGTGGTCAGAAACCACGCTTATAAATAAGCGGATTCACATTTAGCCAACTTTACTATAGGCCTGGAGATAGGACAGCGCCTTTCCTCAATCGTACAATCACGCATTCTCACTTTCTTTGGTCACGTGTCGCGGCGTGGAGATACATTCATTGAACGCCTTGTAGTTCAGGGAAAAGTCGATGGCAAGAGGATGCGTGGTAGGTCTCCGATGAGATGGACTGACCAGGTTAAAGCAGCAATGGATCACCCCCTACATGAGTGCTCCAGGAAGGCTGCAGTTCGAGACGAGTGGCGATGGCTTGTTAAGCGTGCCACTGACACTCAAGTGACGACCACGACCACTCTGCCAAGAGTGTAGCGACTAAGAAGACTATAGGATAATCATGACAAGTGGCAAGCTCGTCGATGTCTCCAGCGTACCAAACTTAAGAAATATCACAAATAAATTGAATATTAATTAAATGTATTTTTAATTACATTAATACATATTTTTGTGTCCCGACCAGGAATCGAACCCCGTACCTCCAAGTCTAAACCCACGGACTTAACCACTTGACCACGGAGGCAGTTTAATAATCAAACGAGGTTTAATCTCCGCTGTCCTTTCCTCTTGTTTGTCTAACACGTTAGAACTAGGTACAGGAGAATAGTTATTTATTAAGAGTTTGTAACGAATTTAATGCCCGTGCAGAGGAGTTGAACATTGATTTTTTATTTATTTTTTTGTTTTCTTCTCCCGATGGATGATGAATGAGATGATAGGGAAGGCAAAGGGTCTAGCCCATACAGCCAAGTCTGACGAAATATATCTTTCTTTTTCATGAGTTAATGAGGTCATCATCAAATTCCAGATGCTGCAGAATTTGATGCTTTTCTTGGAGTCACTCGCGGCATTATAGCCCAAACAAGTCGGGTTATAAAATATGGGAGTCCACAGCACGGGGAAACCGCAAAAAAAAACTGCAACTTGTGTCCCATATTCAAAGTCCAATTTATCGTTTTCCATAACTATTCACATTGTAGAACATTATTAAACAAAATAACACCACTTTTGACCAACAATATTCACAGTAAATTAATTTACAAAACAAAAAAATTGCACTTGACATGTCTGCGCAAAGTGGCTCTAAGGACTCCAGTTGGACATTGATATTTTCAACTCCAAAGCAACAAATATCAGACGTCAGTTGACGGCTTGTTATGTCTAATCAGTCAGTAACAAGCAGATATTCAGATTCTCTCACTGTTTCGGCTGCTCGCCAGTGGAATAAGCTTCCGCTGGTAATCAGACAAGCTCCTTCTATCTCCATCTTTAAAAACTTGGTATACAGTCATTTTCTTAAATTAAAAAATTACCCAATTCACGCTTTGACATATTGAATTTTAAAAAACATATTTATCAAAGTCATTCAAATCATTTTACGTTCCAAAATTATGAATAATTTTCTTGGCACAAAATAACTCATAATATAAATGAGACAGACTTTACTACTATCCCCTCATTCCGAATCGCGCTCAGAGCGCTTAGAACGAATATGACACTGCACACGGCGTCGTCGTTTCGAATCAAATATCGCGATTTGGATGCTATGAGCGTGATATCAATTCAGAACAGTCTAAATCACATTTTCATTCATAAAATGTTAGTTTTTTTTAAACGTATGGAAGATAAATTGCGGATTCCACATCTTTGAGTATGAATACTAACAAATATACATCTCTATATATATTCATCTTTATATGTGTAAAGTTTAATATTATTAACTTATTTTGGTCTTTTAAAATAACTTGCCGTGGTAAAAAAAATTTTTTTACTTCCTACTTAAATATTAATTATAGATTTGTTTTAGAAGTAATATACAAACAGTATAAACGAATTACAATATTAAATAATTTAAAAGAAAACCTAATATTAAATTAACTTGATAATGGCGCGGGACATTATGACAAACAAGTGACAGCGCAGAGCGATCTACCTCGATATCGTGAGCAGTCTAAGCGCGAGAAATGATGTCATTTGTGACGTCACACAGCTTTGACATAACAGTCATCTCGGAACACCTTTAAGCGTGCTTAGGTTACTATTATCGCGTCTCGGAACGGGACTCAGCCTGCAAACGGGCAAACGTTCCCTGTGTTTGACTTGTCGCTTTAAGCTTTTTTTCATATTATTTAGCTTTGAAACTCGTTCGACTTGGTGTTGCTCCATGGTTTTCATATAAATTAAACAAAAATCGGTAATAAAAAACGTTGAATTCTTTGCTTTGCTTTCAAGTCGAACTTAGCAGTTAAGTTAACCTTAAGTTGAACAATTGTAAGAACCAAGATGGGTAATGACGGACTTTACGGATCACTAGTTCCGATTACTTTTACCCCTCGATGCAATTTACAAGAGTAATAGTGCGTGAACATAGACAATCATCTGGAACCACAGACGTATAATTTATTTGTTTATTTAACATTACCAATTACATAAATATTTTCACATGACAGTCCCCTAGAACATAAAGTCTTTGACCTCGACTCTGGAGATCGGCCTTGCAAAACATATTTCTGGCTTGCAGGATCAGGCTTAATTGGCTAATCCCAGGCTAAGGACCTTCCGATCCAGATGTTGTTGACTCCATAACGGGATATACGAGTATGTAGAGGAACGTTACCAAAGCTACTAAAATCCGGCTGATTAGAGCTCTTGTGTTCCCTATGTTTCTGTATGCTGCGGACTCGTAGACCCTACGCGAAACAGAATAATAAACAAATTAATTCTCTAGATCCAATGTGGTGTTGGCGGAAAATGTTGGGCATATTATAAGTTCCGATCCAACAAATCCATACTGGAGGAACTGGGGATCAGACAACAACTTTCCTCGACTGTATCACGTTATCACTTTCTTTGGAGAAACATACAGCGCGTGGTAGTCCAGGGAAAAGTCGATGGCAAGAGTGTTGCGGCCAGAGCGATATCTAACCGCGGGGCGCGGAGTCCGGGCAGCCAAAAGACGGTGGACAGCAGACATTGCAGCCTACGGCCTTGAAGAGCGAGGTCGCGCCACTCATTTTATTTGTCAATATATTTTTTTTCTTTTCTTTCTTAATTACAATTTTTTAACAAAAATTTCATAGCCTATGTCCAGGCAGTTAGGGCTTTGCCAATATACTGGTGATCTGAGAAGAAGTATTTTATTTACCTGATCATTAACCGCCACAAAGAGGATGCGTGGTAGGTCCCAAATGAGATGGACTGATCAGGTGAAGGCTGCAATGGATCATCCCCTACATAATTTCTTTTGCTGTTGTTGTCGCAAACCTGTGGAACAAGCTGCCGGTAAACATACGACAAGCATCAAACCGAAGTATTTTCAAAAAAATGGTATATTCATATTATTTAAATAGCTCATAACAACTCATTTAGTTCATTTATTATATGTAGTGTATGTATTAATGTTATGTAATGTATGTACCTAATGTATTAATAAAACGTTATGTGTATGTATTATGAGTATTTAGTTTATTATAGTATTTATTATTGTAGTTTAGATAATATTGCATATTTATTACGTAATCATATTTGTCTAATTGCACCTACCTTACGTCTTTAATGTCCTACAGTGTCCCTAACGTTGGCTGTCAGAGAATGTCTAGCGACATTAAGTCCGCCCCTTGTATATATTGTGCAATAAAGTTTTAATAAATAAAATAAGTGAGGTAAGCTGCGGTCCGAGGGGAGTGGCGAGCGACGCGACGGCTTGTTAAGCGTGCCACTAGCACTCAATTAGCGACCACGACCACTCTGCCAAGAGTGTAGCGACTAAGAAGAAAAATAAAAATAACAGTCCGGTTCTTGTAATATACGTCTACGGCTGGAACGATCAACATTTATGATACAATCTTAATATAATACCGAACACAAACACAATATTATCCAATTTAGTAAAATAATATCACTTGCTTTTAGGAATCTTGTTTGATATTATACCCTAACTAAAACTTAACGATGTTCACAAATAGAACTACGAGGAGGTCCAAGTACTAAGTGTTAGAAGACTTAAATATTGAATTATTGTTTGGAGTAATTCCAAAGATGTACAAAACATCTTACTTAAAATAAATGTTCTTAAAATAATATAGGGTGTTAATAGTTAAAAAAATATTATATAGTTAAGTTATTACAATGTTATTATTTGCTACGCCCCTACGGGGTATACAATATAATAATAATAATAATATAATAATAATAAACTTTATTTCAGAATAAATTCCATATGTGTTAGTAACAATTTTTAAAGAAATCTTATAATATCTAGTGTTAGTAAAAATACAAAATTATAATACAAAATTTTTTTTTTCCTTTTCTGGGGCCCAGACATGCAGGCGTATCCAGTGCCCCAAGAACGGAGTATATATTAGTTTTATTAACATTGTAGAAATATGTAGGTACCTATTTTATTTATTTATTTTCTGCTGCTTCTGTGGTCTGGCGGTTAAGTCCGTGGATTTAGACTCGGAGGCACCGGGTCGATTCCCTTTTGGGTCACATTAATTTATTTGTGATATTTCTTGAGTTCGGCACGCTAGAGAGATCGACAAGCTTGCCACTTGTCATTATTAAAGTTGGCTAAACGTGAATCCGCTTCTTTAAAAGGGATACGGTCGTGACTTATTTTTTTTATTATTTAAACATATAACCTATATTGCAAGTATATACCATAATATAATGTATTTGTATTTGTCGACTTTCGGGTTGCACATAGGCATGTAGTCTATCTTAATTCTGACTTGCCTGGTGGGTTACTGCTGTACCAGGTATTCTCATCACAGTAATCTCATAGGTACTGATAACTAAATTTATTTTTATTTATTTTATTTTATTTTATTTTATTTGGGTAACTCACAGCTAATACAATAGATTAAATACTATGATAATGACTACAAGCTAATTAAGAGTTACCACACATAACAAAAATACAAGCAAAAAAGAAAACCAAAAGTAATAAAAACTAAACCGAAAATAGTTACTCATTCATTTAGAGTTACGAAATTGGAAATTATTTTGCTCCTCACGGAATAAATGCTATCACAAAATAAGTCAATGTCTAAATTGTGACTTAGTAAGTTAAACAACGATACTGCTCTAGGTATATAACTATTCTGCCTATAATTGCTATGAGCATGAGGTACACATAGTAGGTCTGAAGCACGCAAGCAACGGACTGATGTCCTAAGACCAATCATATCTAATAATTCTGGACAGTCAATGATACCTCTGGCAATCTTAATGAGAAAAGTCAGGTCAGCTACATCGCGTCTGATCGAAAGAGGGAGGACGTGATATTTTATACAACGCTGTTCATAAGTAAGACCAGGTAATTTAAATTTATAACTGAGAAATCGAGTAAATTTTCTCTGGATTTGTTCAATCTTACTTATGTAAATATTATAGCGTGGGTTCCATACCTGACAAGCATACTCCAGGTGGCTTCGGACATACGCGCAGTACAACACCTTGACAGTTTTCATTTTCGTAAATGACTTAGACATACGCATAATAAAGCCTAGGGCTTTGTTAGCTTTCATAATTATGGAATATACATGACTATCAAAATTTAATTTACTGTCATGTACTACGCCTAGGTCTTTAGCTTCCACGACTGTTGAAATAATTTCTCCATTGATTTTATATGTAGAATTGTACCCATTAATTTTGCGAGAGAAACTGATTGAGAAGCATTTTGAAGGATTTAAATTTAATTTGTTGGAGAGACAATAATCACTCAACCTAGAGAGATCATCCTGAAGTTTGGCTTCATCAGTTGAATCGTTACAGACTCTAAAAATTTTTATATCATCTGCAAAAATAAGAAACCTGGAATTAACAAAACATGAATCGATGTCATGAATGAAGAGAATGAATAATAATGGGCCTAATAAAGACCCTTGTGGAACGCCAGAAGGGATTACCGCCCATGCTGATGTATAGCCGTTCAGGACAACTGCCTGCGATCTATTTTTTTTTATTACTATATTATTTTAAAAGGTTATTAATTGATCGTTGTGGTGCAGTTCTGTATATGTTTTATTTTGTAAATCTGATATAGCTGAGTTTTCCTTGCAGATTCCTTTCTCAGTCAGATTAAACATTAACAGGTCACTGGAATCTGCTAAGCTGCTGGTCTTCTGCTAACAGCTTACTTATTGGACCACTTTGCTGCTTAGTCTTCTACTAGCAGGAGTAGAATCATTCAAAATAATTAAATTAATGACGTTTCATAAATGCCTGTAACTTAAAACCTGAAGTTTATAGGTATTTTTTGCGAATGTTGGTGATTCTGTGCCTAAATTGAGTCATAACTAATAAGCTTGATGTTTACATTTTGTAAGCCAAGTTAGGCTAAGTTTATGTTGCGCCACGAATAACAATAGTGCTTGACATTGTCACAAGCGCGTGGGCCTGACTAATGAGTCGTGTTCCATATAGCAAATTGTTTACCAGTGGCTGTATTCTGTTTCTCTAACCACAGCTTTTAAATTGTAATAATAGTTCTTCGTACCCACTTGATGGTAAGCGAGGGCCAAGTATGGGATCAACTGATAGCAGCCGCTGACGGCCGACATCAGTCCCCATAATGCCGGATCAAGATGCTTCTTCACACTTCGCTTAAAGGATCGGCCTATTGTCGGTCGCGAGCTTGAGATACCATTCTTCTCATCTCTTACCCACACAGGATGGACCCGGCACCCGCACGGAGAATCGCTTATTTCGCTTGGAAATTTGTCTTCTCTTCATAGATTTGTAAAGTATAAAGTAAAGTATCATCACGACCGTTTCCCTTTCGGGGTGGTCAGAAACCAAGCTTATAAATAAGCTGATTCACATTTAGCCAACTTTACTATAGGCCAATAATGACAAGTGGCAAGCTCGTCGATGTCTCCAACGCGGCGTATCAAACTCGAGAAATATCACAAATAAATTAAATATTACTTAATTAAATGTATTTATATACATTAATAAATATTTTTGTGTCCCGACCAAGAATGGAACCCGGTACCTCCGAGTCTAAATCCACGGACTTAACCGCTAGACCTCCGTGGTTCTTCATAGATTTGTTTTAGTAAAAACGTTATAAATCTTTTTCTCTGTCTTAAATTAGGTACCTATTACCATTACAGCCCCTAGAATACAGCGTCCTAGACTTCCAATGCTGGAGATGGGCTCACATATTGTTTATTTTAAATGTTTCTATACAAATTTTAGCCATGATCTCTGTTTGTATTCCAAATTTTAAATAAATAAATAAATTTGGCCTACACGCCTGGCCAGACGGCTTGACGAGGAAATGATGTCAATTTTTTATGACAATTCATTAACGATTCCACAATTTGGTATTAGTGGTACCGGGACCGACGGCTTAACGTGCTCTCCGAGGCACGGGAACGGTGGTTTTATAAATCTATGACGTATGAATAGTGTATTTCTCATTGGTACGCCGGATGAGTTTGAACCGACCTTTGTAGGAGTTAAGGAACGCGTTCTTACGACCGAGCCACCACCGCGCCTACCTACCTGTAACCTATCTGAAAATATGTCTCAAATATCCATAATTTTACTTCCTAGTAAGTTTTTTTTGAGACTATTTTTTTGTATACTTGAGAAATCTTTGAAAATGTTGGTTTGTGCGAGCGAGAGGGAAAGAAAAGCTTTAAACCCATTTCAATACTTATATCTTTTATTTGTTTGTAAGTGCTAATTGAATTCGATGTAGTTCAACAACCTCAAGCACATTGCTACTAAGATTAACTGTTTGTTAATATGTGCATAAAAATACAGTATTTGAAGTTAATACATACGTGTAGCGTTAAATTGTACATCTGTTACAATGTATGAAGTTGGTAGAACAATAACCTCATACGAGAGGTGAACCCGTGGGCGAATAACTCTAAAATAGTCGTTCTAAGGCTTGTGGCTCTTAGGGCATTATCACATGCATACGATTGCCTCCGTGGTCCATCAGGTAAGTCCGTGAATTTATTCTCATGATGAGCATGTTGTTGTTGTTTTTTTATACTAGCACGAGATGTGAACTTACGCTCACCTGATGATAAGTGGTGCGCGAGGTCCATGAATGTTCTGAGACACGATAATAGTAACCTAAGCACGCTTAAAGGTGTTCCGAGACGCGCTTAAACTGTTTTTCCAAAGCTATGTGACGTCACAAATGACATCAATTCTCGCGCTTAGACTGCTCACGATATCGGGGTAGATCGCTCTGCGCTGTCACTTGTTTGTCATAATGTCGCGCGCCATTTTCAAGTTAATTTAATATTTGGTTTTCTTTAAAATAATTTAATATTGTAATTCATTTATACTGTTTGTATATTACTTCTTAAACAAATCTATAATTAATATTTAAGTAGAAAGTGAAAAAAAAATGTCTGTAATACGGCAAGTTATTTTAAATTACCAAAATAAGTTAATAATATTAAACTTTACACATATAAAGATGAATAAACCGAGAGATGTATATTTGTTAGTATTCATACTCAAAGATGTGGAATCCGCAATTTATCTTCCATACGTTAAAAAAAAAACTAACATCAAAAGAATGAAAATGTGATCACGCTCTGAGCATCCAAATCGCGATGTTTGATTCGGAACGACGACGGTCGGTGTCATATTCGTTCTAAGCGCTCTGAGCACGATTCTAAATGAGAGTTAGCAACACTCATGACTGACATCAGTCCCTAATACTAGCCGGCTTGACTAGATGCTTTTTCACACTTCGCTTATTAATACTAATACTAAACACATTGTTTATTGTTTCGATTTAACGACAACATTGATTGATTTATTGGTTATGACTAATTCCAAATGGTCCGTTGACCGAACAAATATAATCTACAATTTTTGACCTAAACATTTAAACCGGGCATTCAATGCAACTTTGGTCGCCAAAGGTTCGAGACGAATTTTCATCATTAACATCACATACCCTAAAACATAGAATCATAGACCTCTACTGCTGGAGACAATAATAATTATTTATTGCACAAAGTTAAATAGGTTATAACTTAGCGCACAGGCGAGCTTTATGCCTTCAGGCATCTTCTAAACAAATCAAATTAGTTTATTTCCATTGGTTTCCTTAAAACAACTTGGATACAGTCAGAACTAATAAAATCAATACAATTATTAAAACATATGTACTAATCAAAGTGGTAATAATGGTTGGACCCTAAATAGACAATAATCCATATTTATGTATGTTAGGCACAACATTATTGCTACAAGCAAGTAAAAAAAGTAACGGGTCTATTAAGAATAAATATAAAATTAAATAACTACCAGCTAACCTTTGTGAGATATAACCAATTACAGGCAATTATTGGTAAAAGTAAATAAATTATAGATATATAATGAGAAATAATATAAAATATTAATTAATACTAATACTTACACAATCATTATAATATTAAAACAATAAACTACATTCTTCTTCTTCTTAGTCGCTACACTCTTGGCAAAGTGGTCGTGGTCGTCACTTGAGTGTCAGTGGCACGCTTAACAAGCCGTCGCCACTCGTCTCGAACTGCAGCCTTCCTGGAGCACTCATGTAGGGGGTGATCCATTGCTGCTTTAACCTGGTCAGTCCATTTCATCGGAGACCTACCACGCATCCTCTTGCCATCGACTTTTCCCTGAACTACAAGGCGCTCAATGAATGTATCTCCACGCCGCGACACGTGTCCAAAGAAATTGAGAATGCGTGATTGTACGATTGAGGAAAGGCGCTGTCCTATCTCTAGTTCCTCCAGAATAGATTTGTTGGTTCGGAACTCCGTCCACGATATGCCCAACATTCTCCGCCAACACCACATTTCTAGAGCATTAATCCGTTTTATTTCGGTTTCGCGCAGGGTCCACGTCTCTGCAGCATACAGGAAAATAGGAAACACAAGAGCTCTGACCAGCCGCTACAATATATTCAAATAAACTACATAAACAACAATATATTCAATACATACATAATACACACATACAATTACTACACATAATACATACTGAAACGGTAATATTTACATCAAATACATACACTTTTTTTACTACTTTAAGGAATAGGAATGAGGTCAACTACAAATATTTCGTATGGATAGAAAGCGTGAGTGAAGATTATTTTTAAAGGAGACTGCAGTTTTAAGAGTGCGAAGAGAAAGGGGATGTTCCAGAGTGATGCTGCAGTAACAGTAAACAGATAAGCCTTCCAGAACTTGTTTCTGAAGAATTCGGCCTACTCTTGCCCAAAATTACTTATTTCAATGCGATTTTACCATGCACCATGAAATAGATTCTAGTAAACCGCAGTGAACTGTTTGGAGCTTTAGAGTTTAATGACCGATTACCGATAACAATTACATAGGTACTATATATTACGCAATAGCATCACGTGACATGGTGCATCAAGGCAATTTCTTTATAGAACGCCTTCAGTTCTGATCGTGAGTATTTTCGTTTCTACAGCAAACGTCGAAAATAAGTAACTATTGCAAATCGTTTCATATTTTCGACTCTTGCTGATCTGCGCTTGTTCCACTGCAGCACCAGCTCTAACAGAAGTGCTATGAAGTTGGATTGGGGCTAGGGAATCTCAACAGGTAAAATCCCACATCAGGGATTGGCCTAATCTCCAAGGTGCTAATGTCATTCCGTTTAGACGTCGACCATCGTCTCATTCTAAAATATATGGGATCTTTATTTGTATGTTATTTTGTTCATGTTTGTGTAATTTACCTTTTGTATTTTGTTATGGCTTCATGCACTTTTTTATTTGATTGTTTTCACAATGCTGGATGTAGGCCTCCTCCAAGACTGACAAGACACTGCACGCGGTCTTTTGCAACTCTCATCCAACCTCCGTCAGCGATCATCTTCAGGTCAACCGTCCATGTGGTGGTCATAGAATTCTATCTATCAAAGAAATACCATGCATAGCTCTCTCCATAGTTTGTTCAGTGTCCATGTCTCTGTTCCATAATTAACGGGAAGGACGCACTGATAGAAGACTTTCTTCAAACACTGTAGACGATGCGAGCTAGCTAAATGTGTCTGTCGGCTTCTTTGCTGAAATTGGCAGATAGATACGAGTATAAAAACGATGTAGACATTATCGGTTCTTAAACATAAGTCATTGTCTAGAAAACAATGTGTCCTATAAATTGGAGATACAACTGGAAACGGTTTTCGATGCAAATGGGATACAAGCAATCACCGACAGATGGCGAGCTCAGTGAATTTGAATAATCGCCAGCGTGTCACCAGCTTAACTGCTGTTAATGGTACTAACTTTACATTGAACTCAGCAGACAGATTCTGTTTCTTATATGATTGTGATGAATGAATGATGACAAATTAAAAAAAAACTACATAAGGCCAAGTGATTTGTTCACAGCGCATATTTTGATCTCATCGTCTTTAATTAAGAGGGTTTAAGACTGACTTCGTGGTCTAGCGGTTAAGTCCAAGTTAAGTGGATTTAGACGTTGAGGTACCGGGTTCGATTCCCGGTCGGTCCACAATAATTTATTTGAAATATTTCTTGAGTTTGGTACGAGAACACTAGAGACATCGACGAGCTTGCCACTTGTCATGATAGGCCTATAGTAAAGGACATTTCACAACGTTAGCTAACTTTGAGATTTAACGTGGCCAATCCGCGGAGTCCTTTTCCAAAATTTGGATGGATGAGGGTAGCAGAAGATCGTGTGAAGAGGCGAGCCTTGGGGGAGGCCTACATCCAGCAGTGGAGAGACACAGGCTGATGATGATAATGCCGAAATAGTATTTAAGAATTAATACTTTATTTATTAGTAAATTAAGAACTACTTAAAAAGTAAAAAAAATATTAAATATAAACTAAACCTAATGCAAAATAAACCATAAATTAAAAATGTCCTCTAGAGACGACGATTTATATTACGTCAGGCTTGGCTGTATGTGCTAGAATTCATCATCCATCGGGAGAAGAGAACACCAACAAACAAAAAAAACCCCGCGATTTGCATTCAAGATATGGGGCGGCGATATTAGTTTAGCGGGAGCTTTGTAAACAGACAGTGGGGTCGTCCAGGCCCGGATGGCTAATGGGATATTTCCCCGTTTGTTTCTGTAATTGATCCACTTTTAGCGGTTACTAGTAAAAGAAGCAGGACAACACTGGATGGACGAGGCACAGGATAGAAAGAAATGGATAGAAAAGGAGGAGAGCTTTACCCGACGAGGGGTCCTTAATTAAATTAGAAAAAAAAGACATTATTATTTAAATTAATTTTGACATTGTAATTAATAATTTTAAAATAAATAAACATTGAATTTATAATTAGTATGTTAAATTAGTATTATTATTTTTTTAAGCTTATATTTGAAATTATTAATTGAAATTGTTCTTGACTGTACATTATTATTAATTAATTAAGGAATAAATGGCTTTATTATTATTATTAGTATAACAGCGCCCGTGTACCTCACGAACCCAGGGGGTCTATACATATATAGTTCGGTTACTTTAGCACTTCTCCAGGAGCTCTTTTTCATGAAGTATTGGCGGATATTCTGGAAATGCTTAAAGTGTCGACCCGATAGAACATACGTCTTGTCAGGCTGACGACAAACTCCTCATAGTTGGTATATCCAGATCTCGAGCTATGACAAAATTACCCACGAACCAATCGGGAGACCGTACTGAACGAAATATAATAATAATAAATAATTCCAGACAGGTCACATAGCGCCATCTAGTTTCCGTGGTAAGCAACGAGGCTTGTGTTACGGAAACTAGATGGTTGATAAACTACATATTATACTTTTTTTTTTGTAAATATATACCCATACCGAGACAAATTATACAATGTACAACTTGCCCCCGGTGGGAATCGAACCCACGATCTCCCGAGTTCACGGCAACGTTTGTTACCACTAGACCACGGAGGCGGTCTGATATTCTGTTGACTTTGGATCTTGTCCCTATTGGTCTTGGCTAGAAGGTTGTGCCAGGCTGGCGCAGCATAGGTGAGACGAAAACGGATGAGCATCTTGTAGATCCGGACCTTTAAACTGATGGCTCGGGCCGCCATCGCCTAAACGAGTTGACGACCTAAACCAGTCTTTCACAAAGTAGGCGATAACGCCCCCTTGTGTTGGGCCTAGAGAGTGGTGGTAAGAGGCCCAGAAAGAAATGGGAGGCGTTGGCATAGTTTAGGGGGGCGACCTACCTACCTATTACACAACACCGATTATTTAGTTATATTCGGTCAAAGTGGGCGGTAGACGAAATAAGTTTGAGAATCTTTGACCTAAACGAACGGGTTCGAGATTTGTTCATTTTATTTATTTATTTAAATTCTTTAATGCACTTAAAAATAGTACAGAGGCGAGCTATAATGCCAGTAGGCATTCTTTACCAGCTAACCTTGGGGATCGAGTAAGGTGATAGGCAGGATGGGAAAAATAAGAAAAATAAATTTTAATGAACAGTTAATAAGTTACTTAACTAATTCTAATATACTACACATTATACCTAAACACATAAACCATACATACAATTATACATACAAGTACATCATATACATTATAACTTAAATAAATACACGGTTATTTAAATAGTGTTTTATTCTGTTTCTCCAGGAACGATGTGGTTATTAAACGTTTTACCATGCGAACAGCTGATTGGGTTTGAAATGTACAAAATATACTGTGCTTTCTGAACTCATGAAAAATTACTAGTGAGTTTTGAATGTGTTGTGTAAAATATTCTACTTTACCCATATTTTACTCGTAATGAATTAATGTTGTACTAATGAGGTCGCCATGAAAGGTTATTAAAATTACTGGCGCATTTTTAATTGGAAAAACGCTATGAGAGTAATATGGCTGGGTATTTCATTTAATTTTCCTCTCCGGATGTTCCCAGGATTAAAATTTGTCAGGCTCTTTGCTTATATTTGTATAAAAAACACTAACGAGCTTGCTACAAATCTTTATAGGCTCTCCAAAGTAAGTCCTTCAAGCGAAGTGTGAAACGGCATCTAGTCAAGCCGGCATAGTGTTAGGGACTGATGTCAGTCATGAGTGTCTGATTCCAGTTGCTAACATTCATGGACCTTGCACGCCACTTAACATCAGGCGGGCGCAAGGTCACATGTCGAGCTCCTATAAAAAATAAAAATATTGCAGTCTTGAAGATACTAATTTATTTGATTCTTTTCACATTGTAGTTAAGTATTTCATAATATATATATATATATATTTTATATCTTTCTTTACGGTCAAATGGTGTTTTGATAAGCTTGGCGAGGCAAATTTCATATTTGAGTTTAACACTTTTGCACCCCGCTCGTTGGCACAATCCATTGATTTTACTTTCTAAGAAATAAAACTACAGTCATTTTGGACATACATACATACATATCTTCACGCCAGATCCCTTACGGGGTAGGCAGAGACAATTGAGCGCCACTTGACACGATCACGACATACCTCTTTCGCTTCATCGACATTCATCAACCTCTTCATACATGCCCTTTTGTTACAAAGGCTTTTTAATTCTCCTTCAGCTAGTGTTTTATTTATTTGATCGTAATACGTGTGTCTTGGTCTGCCAGGGCCTCTTTTACCCACAACTTTCGCATTATATACCTGGTTCGTCAATCTTTCTTCGCTCATCCTTTCAACATGCTCGAACCATCGTAGCATGCTTTTCCTTATTTTTGCCTATGCTTTCTTTTATACCTACCATTTTTTCATATAGGTACTTAATTTTAGACTGAGACATTATAACGATCTTGACTTACTTGATTTATTTATTTATTAAGACTCAAACAAAAGTATGGGCCCATGGGGACGCTCAGCTAAGCGTCTGGATAAGGAGTTGTCCAAACGGCTAACAGAAAAGTTTGGAGCCAGAAAAGCTGGCAATTATTTCTGCCAACGTAGCCTCGCTATACAGAGGGGAAATGTTGCCAGTCTTCTTGGGACTATCCCTGAAGGACATTTTTTACTTATTGTTTATTTTTTATTAGGTTTAGTTTATATTTATTTTTTACTTTTAAGTAATTTTACTTATTTATTTAGTTTTCTAATGCATAACATACAAAAACCTAATAATACTAACCTGATGATGATGACGATTATGTATATTGTAGTATTAAAAAAAAAACAATAATAAACGTAGTTAAGTTGTTGCTTTATTTTCTTTTTTTTTTAATACTAGTATGAATGTAATACTATGTTAGTAACTGGAATCAGACACTCATCACTGACATCAATCTCTAACACTATGCCGGCTTGACTGGGCATGACGGCAATTCGAGCCTGATCCCGAAACGTATGGATACACTTTACTGGGTTTATCGGCACGAACGGTGGAAAACTCCCCGCCCCAGTAGACTGGGCAAATTACCACCATCAGTCTGCCTACCACCCCTATGTTGTTCTCGTTGAAAGTATATGCCATTTGCAATGATGTCAAATGCCAATTTTTACTTTCAAGGAGAACTAATATTGTAAATGACTAATATTGTATTGTAAAATGACGTTCTTCTCACAACTCACTTCTTTCTGTTCACTTGCATCATTCTGGATTTGTTTCAAATTCTTTTACAGTTGTTGCCACAAATTTATGGAACAATCTCCCTGTAAACATAAGGCAAGCGTCTACCAGACCTTCGTTCAAAAAACTCGTCTATCTACACTTTCGAAATAGCTTCCAACAATGTTAATAAGTGTATATTTATGTATATTTTTGTGTAAGTATTAGTATTTAGTATATTGATATTACAATATATATAAAAGTATATTATATAAGTATATATAATTATGTTGAATTTATCCTACTAATAATATTTATTTCATTGCACAAATAAATGTTCTAATTTGTCCCTAAGGTTTGGCTGTCAGAAAATGTCTACAAGACTAACCTAACAGCAATTTAATTGGATTTTATCTACAAATACCTTGATCTTGTCACCAGAGCTGCGCTAAGCAAGCAATGCTACGAAAATAAAGAGATACTATCGGTTGATATTTTCCATGCGCACATCCCAAAGCTCGAATTGAACTGGGTTGAATATTTAGCAGATGTAATAACACTATTGCGAATGCATTTATCGACGAGGAAATATGTATGGCTTCACAGTAAGGTTTCCATTCTTATGTCATCCTTAATCCTATTGTGGTTAGAAACCACAGACCTATATGATAATAGACCGGCCCTAATTCAACATCGTTGGGCAGAAAATTAAATAAAGATATATTTTAAACTTTTTTGTTTTTTTTTTGTTTATAATATTCTAACTGATCCGGCGAACTTCGTACCGCCTGACAGTCAATGAATGTATCCTCGGTCGGTACGCCCCACAAATCATCGCTGATGCGCGCCACCTATCGGACAACAGTAGTACTATGTCAGAAACCTTCGCCGATGTTCACACAACATATAAAGTTTTATCCCGATCGGTCAAGTAGTTTTGAAATGCATAGGGAACATACACACAGACATTATTTTATATATATATATATATATAGGATATTTTTAAACACATCAGCAATAAAACGTGGTCTAGTAGTTACGGCCGCAGATTTAGTCGTATGACATTTCTCGATGTGATATTTCTCGAGTTTGGTACGCTAGAGACATCGACGAGCTTGCCAATTGTCAATTGTCCTATAGTAAAGTTGGCTAAATGTGAATCAGCTTCTTTTTTAAAAAGAGTAACTCATTTTTGTCTCAACCATATATTATGAATGTAGCTGCGACTAAATTGATGTCACTATATCTGGAACTCTCGAATCCCTGCAGCTTCGCCGAGATGTGGCTTCTTTGAGAAGTGTGTTCTACTGGCTATACTATGGTGAATGCTCCGAAGAACTTTATAACCTAATCCCTCCCTCTCCATTCCGCAACCGAACAACACGCACAGGTCAGAATATGCACCCACATACCGTAGTCACCACCCCTTCGCGTACGTATACATTTGGGGACTCATACATCTGTCGCACGATGAAGATGCTCTTCCAGTCTGTGTTTCGACTTTCCTATAACTTGGAGTCCTTCAAGCGAAGTGTGAAAAAGCATCTAGTCAAGCCGGCATAGTGTCAGTCATGAGTGTCTGACTTTAGTTAGCTCGCCACTTACCATCAGGTGGGCCCAAGGTCACATTTCGAGCTAGTATAAAAAATAAAAAACTGATGGTGGTAATCTGCTCAGTCTGCCGGGGCGGGAAGTATCCACCGTTCGTGCCGATAAACTCAGTTAAGTGTATCCACACGTTTCGGGATCAGACTCGAATTGCCGTCATGCCCAGTCAAGCATGGTTCCAGTTGCGAACATTCATGGACCTTGCGTGCCACTTACCATCGGTTTACAAAATAAATAAAACTGATCAGCGCAAAGTAAACATTATGATTGTTGTTATGTGAAATCTTATAACTCTAGTTCGTAATAATACTTTATTTTATTTGTATATTTTTTTATTATATTCATATAATCGTTTTTTTTTTTATATATTAACAATTAATTTTTTTATTTTATTGTTTAAGGACAACTTACAGCTAGATACATAAAATATATATACAGTACATATGGGTATTGTATGGCTATTGACAAGTTGCCACCGATAGCTAAAACTACATAATTAGGTGGTGCTCGCTGCAATAACAACACAAGTAAAATTAACCTAAACTTAAAACTAAGAACAATAAACAACATAACATAGAACAAAAAAAAAACAAAAAAATTAAAAACAATTATACATAGATACCTAATAAAATCAATAAAAATGAAAATAAAAAATCTGAAATAATAAAAATGAAATAAACTAAACAATAAATTTACAATATATATAAATATACTACTGATGAGAACCACTGGCGAAACGTTTCGTAAGAATGCGTCGTGTAGCTGTCGGAGATAATACTACGATAGGGATATAAGTCCCGTCCGCGTGGAATAGTGGCAAGAACGCTGGCTGCATTTCCCCGCTGAATTGCAATACTGATTCTTTGGGCGAAGAAAGAGCCAGCCCTCTTGTCTTGGAGATGACAAGACGTGGTGTGTCTCAATTTTTTTTTGCGCTTGGTCTCCATGGGCCCAGAGTTTCTATAGCAAATGTAATCTTTTTTCATTTAAACTTTTGATGATGATGATGATGGGAAAGTGATGAAAGAAATAAATAAATAAACATTTATTTACTTTAGAATTTGTGAACACTTTTTTACAAAATTCTTTCATAACAAATTCTACCATGTACAAATTTTATTAATCAATAAAATAGAAGCAATAAATCCAACATAATTTACATAATATATACATGGTATATTGATTTATTTTATTTATAATTTATTTTTAATATATTGAAGTAATATACAAACAGTATAAAATAATTACAATATAAATTAAAACTACTTAAAAGTAAACATTAGGATAAATATAAACTAAACCTAATAAAAAATAAACTATAAGTAAAAAATGTCCTCTAGAGACGACCCTTCAGTGATAGTCCCCAGAAGACTGGCAACATTTCCCCTCTGTATAGCTAAGCTAATACGTTGGCAGAAATAATTGCCAGCCTTCCTGGCAAATATTATTTTAATATATTTATATAATAATTTAATGTTAAATGTATAAACTTACATAATTTAAGTATGTCTTAAGTACTTGTTTATTGTATAAAAGCCATGTGGCAGTAAACAGAATTTTAGCTTTCGTCTAAATGACGTTTCAGTTCATCAGGCAGCTTATTATAAAGTTTAATACACATACCCATGACCGCCTCCGTGGTCTAGTGGTAACAAACGTTGCCGTGAACTCGGGAGGTCGTGGGTTCGATTCCCACCGGGGGCAAGTTGTACATTGTATAATTTGTCTCGGTCTGGGTGTTTATATGTATAATATGTATATATTTACAAAAAAAAAAGTATAATATGTAGTTTATCAACCATCTAGTTTCCGTAACACAAGCTACGCTTACCACGGAAACTAGATGGCGCTGTGTAACCTGTCTGGAAATATTTAAAAAAAAAAAAAAAAAAAAAAAAAATATTTAAAAATACTTTCTGCATGCTATTTGTTTACATAAAACATTAATTCAGTTGAAACGGACTGTAGTGTCATTTAGATAGCGAACCGCAACATCTGTCCAAGATATATACGAATATAGATGCGCCTTGTCATATCATTTTCAGATTTGCGGTGTGGAGAGGAATTGTCGTTTAACTATATGTCATGACGCGAGTAGGGGGGATACTCTTTCCTTCAATATCAATGAGATATACATTTTCTTAAGTGCACTTGTCATAATAATAATAACAAAATTCTTTATTGTACATAATTTAAAAATGTAGTGTACATGGGCGAACTTAATGCCGAAGGCATTCTCTACCGGTCATTTTGCGATTTAACAAAGGGACAACATAATGTCGTTAGACATTCTCTGCCTTAAGGACAATAAGAGAGTTTTAAGTGACAGGCTACTCCTGAAAATATAAAAAAATATAAATGATTGAATAATGTACATTATTTACTACATTAATTCTAAGAAATGTATGTATGTAAAATGAAAATATATAAATACGTTGTACCATGTTTTATGTATATAAAATACTAGCTGTTTTACTCGGTTTTGCCCGTGTAAACGGCGACACGAAATTAATTTTGATGCGCTTCATTTTGATTTTGCCATATCTCCTAAGTATTCATTTAATTTGCATGGTGTAAAGGAGAACAAAAATTTTCATGAAATTTCAATTTATGTATTTAAAATGATAAGGATTTATTTATAAGTAACTATAAAAAAATATCTATCCAATTTTTTTTTTAAATCTGTTCAATTATCAAACAATTGGAAGCTTGGTGTGAAAAAAATTAGTAAAAAATGAAAGAAGTGAGTATTGGAGGTAATTTGTTAGTGTGAGGAGGCATGGAATCAATTTGGCGACACGCACAGGTTCTAGTATAACACAAATGGGTTTGTGGGGAAAGTAATAAAACGCGAGGCTCGTTCCCTGTTTTACCAAAATCTGTTACATAGATATCCATATGTTGACGACAGTTTCTGTGATTTTAAACGTGCATTATCATCTTATTTGATATCATACACACAGTCCACACATAACATCACTATCACTACATATTATAAAACAAAGTCCTCTGCTGAGTCTGTCTGTCTGTTCTCAAAAACTACTACACCGATTTTTATACTGTCTTTACCAATGGATAGTGGTTCTCAAAGAAATAAATACATAATAATCTCGCAAGACTCTTGCTAACTAAATGTGAATCTGCTTCTTTATAAGCGTGATTTCTGACCACCCCGGAAAGGAAACGGTCGTGATCATACTACGTCGTTGATGTATTTCATTATGAAAAAATATATATCGGTGGTCGCAAAAGCGTAACGCATAAAAAATATTTTTTTTTTTGGTTCTCTTCTCCCGATGGATGATGAGTGAGATGATAGGGAAGGCAAAGGGTCTAGCCCATACAGCCAAGTCTGACGTAATATATCTTTCTAATTCATGAGTTAATGAGGTCATCATCAAATTCCAGATGCTGCAGAATTTGATGCTTTTCTTGGAGTCACTCGCGGCACCATCAAACACGTCGGGTAAAATATGGGAGTTGACAGCGCGGGATAACCGCAAAAAATAAACTGCAACTTGTGCCCCATATTCAAAGTCCAATTTATCGTTTTCCATAATTATTCACATTTTAGAACATTATTAAACAAAACAACACCACTTTTGACCAACAACATTCACAGTAAATTAATTTACAAATCAAAAACTTGCACTCGACATGTCCGCGCAAAATGGCGCGAAAGACTTTGTTTTTTTCTAGTTGAATGGAGACAAATACAGTGGAGTATCCTTGGCTGTATCTGGTGTAATAAAGACATGGAGTCGCTGTCATCTCAAACACACGACGACAATGGATGTCCGTGAACGACTTTTTTGTGACACTAGGTACTCGTGCGTTTTTATCTACACCTACTAAACTTGGGGTGACTTCACTATTTTTAGACACGTGTAGATAAAAACTATAAAGTTGTACAGTCTGGCAACTGAAAGAATGCCTTCCGGATAGACTATCTAAATACAAGATCTGTGGAGCGATCGGTTATCCAAATCAAATTAACTTTTTATATAATAAGATATTTATTTATTTAAATTCTTTAATGCACTTGAAAATAGTACAGGCGAGCTATAATGCCAGAAGGCATTCTTTACCAGCTAACCTTGGGGATCCAGTAAGGTGATAGGCAGGATGAAAAAAATAAGTTTTTTTTATGATACAGTTAGTAAGTTACTTAGTTAATTTTAATATACTACACATTATATCTACATATAATTATATACAAGTACATCATATAGATTATAACTTATTAAGATACGTTAACAAAAGCGGCAGTTTCCTAACAAAATCTGATTAAGTGTATACCCGACCCGAAAATTTTGACAAAAGTGTTTCTGCACTTTCCTTATTGTCATTATTTCTCAAAATTTTAAAATAAAAAAAGTTTCACAACGACCGTTTCCCTTTCGGGGTGGTCAGAAATCACACTTATAACGAAGCGGATTTACATTTAGCCAACTTTACTATAGGCCAATCATGACATGTGGCAAACTCGTGGATCAAGCGTAGAATAATCGAGGAATATCACAAATAAATTAAATTTAATTATTTAAATTGTATTTGTTTTTAAAGACGGTGAATCGATTAGTCATCATTGATACGCCCCCTGCCTGAAGGGCCAACGCGGGTGGGGGTCGCATGCCCGACTCACCGTGAGGCCTCCTAAGGAGACCCCAAGGCGCCTACGGGCTTAAACGGCCTTATTAATTTATTTTGTTTATTTATAATTATTTATTTATTTTTATTTATATATTTATCGCCATAGGATCCTATCGGAACACTCATTAGACTTAACCAGTCATTTTTTCTAAATAACAATGCTAAACAAAATACCTGGCCAGATATGGTGATACAGAATGGCAAGGAACAGCCCCAATTTCCATTATTGTTATTTTATTATTATTATCTCTATCTCTTCCACTTCTGAGCCTAATATTTATTATAATATATAATAATAACTCGTCGGGTGCCTTAACAGCTAAGTCTGAGTCGTGGCTAGGGAGTGAAGCACTCGTTCGCCGCGTGCTGATAAATATTATTGTGTCCTGACCAGGAATCCAACCCGGTCTACCTAGTCTAGATCCACGGACTTAACCGCTAGACCACATTTTGTTCCATTTTTTTTTTTTTAAATTAATTGTGTTTTCTTTACTACATTTTTTCAGTGCAATAATACTGGGTGGGTTTAACCTAGGCCCGTTATGACAAGCATACTCGTCGATGTCTTTAAATAATGTCACCAAATTATGAACTATTAGACTAAAATCTTAATGAGGGACTTCGCTCTCTTCAGATTAGAGCTTTCTTCGGAGTTTAAAATACAACTTGAGACTCGGTGAACCCGGAGGCACTCAGGATTGTAAGTGAGTTAGAACAGGACTTCAGAGGATTATAGATACGGAGGCACGGAGACAGAGATTCGTAGAATCACGGTGAACCCGCAGAGACAGAGACACGGAGAGAAACACGGAGTCACGGTGAACCCGGAGGAAAGTACTCGACGATCTTGACACGCGTGGACAGGACGAGAGGGAGGATGTCAGCTCAACTAGAGAAGGGATTCTGGAACAGTATCCCTCAACAATCCCACTTCTGACACCAATTTGTTACGGGCCAGGAACGTGGAGACTTTTTTAAAACAACGTGTTCTTCTTTTGTAGATTGTTTATTTTTCTTAGATGTGCCCGTGACGAAGCCTGATTCTGAACTAACTTGAAAACGCATGGAAACTCATAATTATAGAAATTATTGCATCATCCACTGTACTTTAGCTGACGCCTTGTTTACGCGAAACGTAGCAACAATGCATCGCCAGCTACTTACTGTACAATGGATTAGCGTAGGGTGCATATTATAACAGTACGCATCCAAATCTACAGCCGTAACCGCTAGACCATGGTGTTACTTGTAGTTACGTAGAGGTATTTTGAAAGGGTTCTCTTGAGGTACAGATATTTTGACTTATATGTTATGACCAAGTGTAATAATAAGACCTCAAATTGCGCAAATACGCCAAACTTGGTATCGGTTACGAATTTGCGCCGTTTGGGGTCGAGACGATGGGCCCATGGGGACCGTCAGCCAGGCGCTTGGCCAAGGAGTTGTCAAAGCGACTGACAGAAAGGTCTGGAGACAGGAAGGCTGGCAATTATTTCTGCCAACGTATTAGCCTCGCTATACAGAGGGGAAATGTTGGGACTATCTCGGATGGGACGTCTCTAGAGGATATTTTTTATTTATAGTTTAGTTTATTTTAAATTTTATTATTTAGGTAGCTTTTAATGTGTATTTAATGTATATTAATTAACTTCGAATAAAGTGATAAGTGGGTAGGTTCACATTCTACCGCCCATTATGTACAAAGGCTACATTGTATTTGAACAGACCTGCGCGAGGGCCCACGCTGATATTATCGATAATTGTGCTAAAAATTGTAGAAAAATAATAAAATAAATTTAGGAAATAAATGAAGAACACAGAATCAGATGGTTTAAGAGTTAATGACCTTCTCATATGGAAAACAGGACTCACCCCAAAGCAATCCTCGTATCCACGTGTGTGATGGCCATCCACCTCGATTAAACCCTAGATTTCTTGTCCAATTTTATAGTCTATGCACCACAAGCTTTATTAGACACGCACATATAGTTTAGATCACTAATATTCACCAAAAGCATTCGAATTATGATCAAAAATTAATAAAAACACACGCGAGGCTTGAGTCGGTGCGGTTGAAAAATTGCAACTGATATGGCAACTTGATCGTCATTGGCCCGTAGCGCGTGACGTCAGTCGCAAAACGTTTTGGATGCATTTTTACTGGGAATTGAACCTGCTACCATGCGAGGCCGCAACAGTATTGGTTTTTACTTACGGTGATAAATAAATCTCTGATGGATAGAGTCCGAAACGTAGACATCCGTCAGAAAACCAAAGTTACCGACATAGCCTTCAAAATTAGTAAGTTGAAGTGGCAATGGGCCGGACACGTCTGTCGCAGAACCGATGACCGATGGAGTAGGCGAGTTCTGGAGTGGAGACCACGTACAGGAAGACGCAGAGTGGGAAGACCCCCCGCCAGATTTTTTTTTTTTTTTTTTCAGACAGCGCCATCTAATTTCCGTGGTAAGCAACGAGGCTTGTGTTACAGAAACTAGATGGTTGATAAACTACATATTATACTTTTCTTTTTTTGTAAATATATACATATTATACATATAAACACCCAGACCGAGACAAATTATACAATGTACAACTTGCCCCCGGTGGTAATCGAACCCACAACCGAGTTCACGGCAACGTTTGTTACCCCTAGACCACGGAGGCGGTCCGATGGACGGATGACCTGAAAAAGGTCGCTGGTGGGGGCTGGATGAGAGTGGCAAAAGATCGTGTGAAGTGGAGAGCCTTGGGGGAGGCCTATATCCAGCAGTGGAGAGACATAGGCTGATGATGATGATGATAAATAAATAAATAAAATATCCGAAATTTTCTGATTTTTTCACTTTATTTCGCTTTGAAAATCGTTTGACTTGACGTTACTCTATGGCATTCATACATTTTAAGCAAAATTCGTTAATAAAAGCGCTGAACGTTTAGCTTTCAAGTCGAACCTAGCACTAGTCTGAACACTGCAGTTGGTCGCAGGAATAAGAGTGAAATGCCAGGGTTATATAAAAGTCAAATTACCTCGGTATTTAGTTATCTAAAACTAAGTGCGTTAAACGTGTCCTTTGCGATGTAAGCGGTAGTGCTCTAAGTGCTATTAATGTCAGCGATAATATTAAAATAAACCAGTAGCACCAAACTTAAGCACATTCTACTATCACTTAAATACTATATAACTTTCATTAAAACCTTTCGGCCACGACTGCCATAATTAATTTTGTATATTTTGTATATTTCACCTATATAACAATCGTTTTATTTTGGTATGTCAGTTAACAAATTTTAAAATAATAACAGTAATGCTATTAACACCATGCATCGTAGACAAAGGAGCATAGGAACACAATACAGTAGAAGGCATAAGACCACAAAATTATACAACTATTTAAAAGAATTTTCCGTCAAAGGCATGTCAATAAATTCTGACAGGTTATAAAAAGCATTATTTTGGAAAAAAAAGTAAAAGTAAAAGTAAAGTATCATCACGACCGTTTCCCTTTCGGGGTGGTCAGAAACCACGCTTATACATAAGCGGATTCACATTTAGCCAACTTTACTATGGGCCAATCATGACAAGTGGCAAGCTCGTCGATGTCTCCAGCGTACCAAACTCGAGAAATATCACAAATAAATTAAATATTCATTAAATGTCTTTATTTACATTAATAAATATTTTTGTGTCCCGACCAGGAATCGAACCCGGTACCTCTGAGTCTAGGTCCACGGACTTAACCGCTAGACCACGGAGGCAGTTAAAAAAAATATTTTGGAAAAAGAATTTCAATTTTGTTTTAAATTCACTTGGTTGTAGTCTAGTTATAATTTCAGGTAGTTTATTGTATAATGTAATTTTCAACGGCAAACCTTGTTTAAACGTTTTTCTCAACCTGGTTTGCCTTATATAGATTTCATTCTTGTTTCTTAGGTTATACTTAGTCAAACTAGATATTTTTGGAAGTTCATTAGCTTTTGCATGAACCTCCTGTAAGCAACTATATACATACAGAGACGTGACTGTCATAATCTTGGCATCAACAAAATAATTTCGTACTGTGGTTCTGGCTTTTAAATTAAACAATATTCTAATTGATCTCTTTTGTTGTATGAACACTTTTCGAATATCTGCCGCGTTACCCCATATGGTTATAACGTAAGCAATTATCGAATGTACAAAGGCGTAGTAGGCTGTTTTTAAGGTAACAAAATCAACCAAATGTTTTAGCTTGCTTAAGGCATAATTCGCAGATGCTAGTTTTTTTACAGATTTTTTCTATATGACTTTTATGACTTAATGTTTTATCTAGAAATGTATTTTTAACGATATTATTTAAATTATATCTATTTGTGATCTAATTGTGATCTATATTATTTAATTTTTTATTTTATTTATATAGTAGCACGACATGTGACCTTGGACCCACCTGATGGTAAGTGGCCCGCAAGGTCCATGAATGTTAACAACCGAATCATACTCTCATGACTGACATAGTCCCTAAGTAATCATCATCAGTTCCTTCTATCTATATACTTGAATGCTGTTTATTTGTAAAAAGCCACCCGGAACTTTTTAAAACTCTTGGGGATAGTTGCAATTTTAAAACGCGTTATCCTAGTAGAATAATTATTCCAGCGCATAAAAGTACTCAATATAGCCGAAATTGTTATGCAATGGCAACAAAAATATTTAATAAGCTTGCAGTTACTATAAGGGAGCTGCCACTAGAACTAGTCAAATTAAGAGTCAAACAAATGCTTAACCATTATTCGACAAAAGAATGCGACACTAAGCTCGACAAAGTCATGTGACTAAATAAATATTTGTATGCTAGAAATAGCGAAGCATGTGATGTAATTACATATAATAATTTACATCCCTGTACCTACCATGTTTATTAGAAATAAATTATTTCATTTCATTTCATTTAAAACTATGTCGGCTTGACTGGGCATGACGGCAATTCGAGCCTAATCCCGAAACGTATGGATATACTTTACTGGGTTTATCGGCACAAACGGTGGATAATTCCCCGCCCCGGCAGACTGGGCAAATTATCACCATCAGTCCGCTTACCACCTATTTGTTGTTCTCGTTGAAAGTAAGTGCCGTTTGCAATGATGTCAAATGCCATTTTTTTTTTTCAAGGAGAACTAATATTGTTAGCTTGCCATGGTAATACTTATATAAAAATAATACTGCTTGAAACAAGACTTACTGATATTTCCCAAAGAACACAATATATTCTTTGGGAAATATCTGCATTTTAATAATCTATAATTATGAAGAAAAAAATAATTGAACTTTTCGAGTCCGTCAAGCTAAGTGTAAAAGAGCCTCTTGTTGGGCCTGCACCACTAGGTCAAGAGGGGTAGCTCGGTTGTACGAAAAATCCTAAAAAGGTCGGTTCGAACTCCGGCATATACCAATGAGAAATACACCCTTTCTTACGTACATTTGTCATAGATTTGTGATAGAGAAAATATTTGCACCAATTACTGAATGAATTGGGCCTAAGCAGGTCTGCCGTCAATACATTTATGGAAAGAGCTTCCAAGACGGCATTAACGGAATCATACAGTATTTGGTTGGGTAGGGAAAGGAGTGGAATGGTGGATGGTGAGCGTATTATCGCGCAATAAAATAAAAAAAGGAGGCCTTTTCAAACCAGCCTATTGTCGATCGCAAGCCCGAGACACCGTTCTTCTCATCTTTTATCCACACACCACGGACCCGGCACCCGCACGGTGAATCCATGGAATGCTTAGAAATTTGCCTTCTACCGGCGTTCCCTTGACTCGGACTGTCTCGGTTGAAAACCAACTTAAAGAATTGTTAATAAATCTTTAAAAATTGGCATTAGCCCCTCGCTTACCCGTCTGGCCAGCGTATCGAGTGTAGGCCTAATTCTCCATCAACATGTTCTGGAAGGCCCATCTACAACATTGGAGGTCTAAAACGCTGTGTTCTAGGGTCTGTAATAATGATAATGAATGTGTAATAATTCTATTTTTTTTTTTTTTTTTTTAAATAGAGTAAAAAAAACTTTTGTAAAAAAAGATACGCAATCCGAACACATTGTTTTGTCTGTTTTGTTCGTGGCCAACTCCTGAACGACAGGTCATTGACCTCGATGATGAAAAGATCTCTACAGTTGTTTTGTTCATGTGAATGTTCGTTAGAGTGGATTTTAACTATAGTCTATTCCTAATGTATATACAAAAACGGTTATTCACCTTTCGATGTAAACAAACTTGTGTGTGGGAGGAGAAAACCAGTGTCTCGGCAGTGTGACCGACATAAGGGTTTAGCACCGTTTTCTATTATTATTTTTTTAAATATATATTTGTATGAAATATGGTATGAAAATACAGTTGGTTGGTAAGTATTGGCTCGACACATTTCGCCATTTCTGGCATACATACATATATTAAGAAATAGAACTCAAAATAACCCAAATAATATCAAACAACAAAAAGCCTATTTTGCTCTTTTATGAGCTTGTCGCAGTTTAGGTAGTCCTTGGTCGCGTAAAAACATTTCTGGACCAGTAAATTTTTTACCCTAATTTTAAATAATTTCGTAGGTAGTTCCCTAATATCCAGTGGTAGTTTATTGAATAATTTAATGGAAGTAAGCAGCAGCTTCTGTTGTGCCAGCTACTTTTACTAACTGGTGGAACATTATTGCATAATGACACCGCTTACCATTCTATATTCTGCCTATTTCTCTACCCAACCAAATGATTATGCTAATGGCAGCTTTATGTGCCTTACATGAACTTACTGTCCTAATTGTTGTATTTACCCTGTGTTTAACTTATCGCTTTAAGCACTTTTTTCGCTTTTAAAGCCGTTCGACCTGGCGCTGCTCTATTGTTTTCATACAATTTAAGCAAAATTCGGTCGCGAACTTAAGATGTTAAATTCTGGCCCCAGGGCGTTGTGTTTCGTCAATACATAGGTTCATTTGGGCCTACGAAATGCACCACGGAAGATGCGACAAGGCCTACCTCAGCACCGAACCCTCGTGAACCACCTAAGAGGACCCCGGCGCCGACCCCCCCTGCAGCAGTCAGCCTTCGTCAAAAGGTGGTCGCCGAACCCAATGGGTACTACTTTGACCACAATAAGTTGAAGATGCGGAAGCTGTAGTACAGTGTATATTTATATTATATATATTTTAGTATATATCTTTGGGCCTTTTGTATATTCATTTTGTTGTCTGAAAATAAAGATGATTATTATTATTATAGATACGGTATGTCTACACGAAACAGACTATAGTGTATTGGCTACGCTATGCAATGCATAATTGTTAGAAGTGGCCCTCGGGCTTCAGTTTGGCGGATAGACTGTATATATACTTACAATTGATTTTTATTATTTATTTTGTGTTTAAAATTTTATTTATGCTGTGTTCTATTCCAAATAGTTCGAAAACCCGGCATGCAATATATTCTCTCTGGAAAATAATATACAGGGTGAATGTTTATAGGTGCAATGAATTAAATATTAGTAGGATAAATTCAACATAATTATAAGTCATTATCATTATAGCCCCAGAACACAGCGTCCTAGACCTCCACTGCTGGAGATGGGCCTTACAGAACATATATCTGGAGAATTTGGCCTACACTCGCCACGAGGGCCAGACGGCTTGGCGAGGAATTATAAGTACTTACATAATATACCTTTGTCACGATTGTATCAGATGCGGCCATGGAATTCATATTGTTGGCTGCAATCGACATCCTTTGCCTTGCACGTGTTTAAGACGCCACCTGTCAATGTAGATTTTGACATTCCATCCTTTAAAAAAAAACAGACTGCAAACAACGCGCAGCTTAATAAATTATTTTCTTTCTTTTAAACTTAGAAGTAAAGTAAAGTATCATTACAACCGTTTTCATTCCGGGGTGATCAGAAACCATGCTTATAAATTAACGGAATCACATTTTGCCAACTTTACTATAGGCCAATCATGACTAGTGGCAAGCTGGTCGATGTCGAAGCGTACCAAACTCGAGAAATATCACAAACAAAATTAAATATTAATTAAATTTATTTATTTAAATTAATAGACGTGTTCCGACCAGGAATCGAACCCGGTACCTTCGAGTCAAAATTCACGGATATAACCACTAGACCACGGAGGCAGTTTTTTAAACTCAACTTCAAATTTAAATAATTTGCTATATGATCATCCTATTGAATATTGTCGCCCCCTAAGCTTGGGGTTTTCTTCGAGTAGAAGTATTCTATGTCTGAACTTTAGAGCTGGGATGATAGGACTAAGTTTTGGCTTACGACCCTCCCTTGTTTAATAGTAGCATCCCTTGCTGTGTTAAATTCATTTTCATTAAATATCCAACAACTTCCATTGCTTAAGTTCTGTAGTTTTATTTCAATGTCACGGCTAACGTGACACCATTATATATACTGTAATATTCATATACTAAATACTAATACATAAACACACACATATATATACACTTATAAACATTTAGAAGGTGTAGATAGATGAGTACAGTTGTATTATTAATAAAGTATTGAGATTACAACAATTTTAAATATGTAATAAATAAGACAGTTAGTGCCTAACAACTTACATCGCGCAACCTGTACTTAGTTCACCTTGATCCTGTTTTCATCAAGTGGATTCAGACGGTCCGTGGCTAAATTGACAGTCCAAAAAGGACTAAAAATATTTTGCGGTGGGATTTTTACTGTACTAGTGTCGAGTTTAGTGTGTCTTTTACCGCAGTCGTGTTATCGGATACTGTATCCGTATCCACTGTGGCCCTATTCTGTTTAGTTAATCGCAAAGTAAATTGTTGTTATCCTATACCACCTACATGTTAGTTACTATTTATATATTGTTTTGAAATGTAAAGTGTAAAAATGTTGACTGCCGACGTACATACCTATATATATATATATATATATATATATATATATATATATATATATATATATATATAAATATAGGCTTAGTTCGGCTGCAAGTGCTTGTTTTCCTGTACCATAATGCATGATAATATATGTTAATGTTTTCATATCTTGAAACTATACTGAATAAAGTTATTACCTAGGGCTCAAGTAATCAAATCAAAATATTTATTTGCAATAAATGTGGTACAATATATATGTGATAATAAAATTTGACTCAACACATTTAGCCATGGATACAGCATGCAAATTTATTGGGCAGACTTACATTATATATACAAACTTATGCTATATAATTACAGATAATATATATATATATATATATCTTAGTATAACATTTATTATTATTACCTTCTTATACAATAGTTTTTGATTCTAAATATTATTTCAAACTGTAAAAACATTTTATACTCAGATCTTTTTTTATTCTTAATTTAAATAAATTTGTAAAATCAAATCAAAATATTTATTTGCAATAAATGTGGTACAATATATATGTGATAATAAAATTTGACTCAACACATTTAGCCATGGATACAGCATGCAAATTTATTGGGCAGACTTACATTATATATACAAACTTATGCTATATAATTACAGATAATATATATATATATATATATCTTAGTATAACATTTATTATTATTACCTTCTTATACAATAGTTTTTGATTCTAAATATTATTTCAAACTGTAAAAACATTTTATACTCAGATCTTTTTTTATTCTTAATTTAAATAAATTTGTAGGCAGTTCCCTTACACTTAGTGGAAGCTTATTAAAGATTTTAATAGCCATTGTACCACAACTTCTGCTATGCCAATGGCTCCTTGTATGAGGCGGAACTATTCTATTAGGGTATCTTGTATTAAATTTACACTTATCGCCTAGAGTATGAAATAGATTTGGATGACATTTTACAAACATACAGCATTCCAGTATATAAATGCAAGGAACAGTCAATAATTTTAGTTTTCAACAGTGGTCGACGAGAGGTTAGTGTAACATTGAGTAATATGAAACTGTTTTACAATCCACGCCTGTCGCATTGCTTCTGCGAAACACATAATACGGCCGTCGAGTATATTTATATTTTTCTTAACGAAGATGCGGCTAAAGAAACAGACTTTGATTGCTATGCGGTAAACGATACCAAGACTTATGGCCTTAGGATGCTCTATTTACTTAAGTCATTGGTGCATGAACGATATACTACATTTGTTGTGAGAAATAAAATAGTATTTAATGTAATTTATTTTTTAATTAATAACTGTTGCACTATACAAGGGGTTTTAACTGAACGTCGTCGTGCACAATACAATCGATAGCGTGATATTGTTGATATTTTCAATTTACTTATAAATTTAATTAATATTAATGTAAATAAATAACAAAATAAAATTTAATGTTATTTTGACATGTTTTTTTTTTTTTTTTAATTCATTTTGGAAAACCAACAGTTGACAATATTATAGTAAATATTATACAGTAAATTCACTAAGAACTATTAAAGGTTTTCACATATAAATTTAAAGTTAAGTAATAAAAAGCAAGAGAACCATAAGTAAGTTGATGATGTTATTTTTTTAAACTTTTGTCTATAGAAGTTTAAAGTTTAAGTGAAGTGGTAGATAATAGATGGTAGGCGGACTGATGCGGTAATAAACCCAGTAAAGTGTATCCACACGTTTCGAAATCAGGCTCGAATTACCGTCATATATACGCAATCAATCCGGCATAGTGTTAGGGACTAATGTCAGTCATGAGTGTCTGATCCTAGTTCTCGGTAGTAGCTCAAGGTCACATGTGCTAGTACAAAAACAAAACCAGCATTTGAACCGCTTCGTATTGACAACACTGGCTAAATCGTTCTTATTCAAATATAAAGGTCGCTGTACCTCAATTACGGATGTCATCAAATAAAATCACTAGAATTAATCATCAATTGAAAATTATACAAATAGGATAATTCAACTCTCATGGAATTATTTCTCTATAACAGTAATTTAAATGGAACGATGAAAGCTAATTTTGATTTAATGATTTGTTAGCACCGATGATCAATAGGATAACAGATTTGTCTTAGACATAAACTTAGGTCTGTTCGACTTATTATTGCCGATATAATTGGCCCTAAAATATATATTTTAAAAGGTATTTCATTTATTACGTAAGACAATTTGGGTAGGTAAGGCGCCGACTATTTTTATTTTTTTCTTACAAGGGGGTGTGAGGGGTCTCAATGGTTCATACGTAAGATTACAAAAATGCATAAAGTTAAGATTATTCCAGTGGCAGATCTACTTTCCGAGTAGGCTTTTAGCTCAGGACTGATCAAAAACTTTCCATTTTACATACATACATTATTGTTTATTTAAATCATTTTGCACTATGTACGAGTGGACCTAATCCCGCTAGACATTTTTACTCGGTCAACCTTAGGGACATACGAACATTGTATGTGGGAGATAGGTTGCAAATATTGGAACAGGAAAAGAAGATAATTTTAATTCTACTAAAACTAAATCTAATAGGTACTAATATAAAACATAAATAACTATAAATATATAAAATAATACTAAATAGATATAATTTATTATACAAACATACATACATAAATAAATATATACAATATTACTTACAGTTATTAGGTACTATTCAAAAAGAGTGTCAAGACCATTTAAATAGCATTCTGTTGGGCGCTTGTCCGATATCTAAGGGCAGGTTGTCCACAAATTTGCGGCAACAACTGCAAGTACAGCGTTATGCGATGACCGCAACGACCTATCGTGGAAAGAAGAGACGAAGGAGCTTTTGTTCTTCAGATATTTCGGTAGCGCAGGTTCATTTAAGACAAAAGCAGACGAAGTATTTGAAGGTTTCTGCGACAACGAATTGGTAGCCACTTCAACTTAGCTCGATACTCAGAGATGTGATCGTTGTGCAAACTGTCGATAAAACGTTTGTTACGCAAGCGATCCATTTCATTAAGCAACACCTCTGGAAGATCATACGTTGCATAGATAAAAGAAAAAAAAGAAAATAAAACCAATTTTAAAACAAACCCAGCTTACACTTCTATGGTATCCCAAGTACCTGATTAAAATACGATTAAATTGCATTTAATCAGATTATTTATTTACGTAAACCTATTTACTCGTAGCTAGTAGAGGGGGCTCGGTTTTAGGAATCAAACATCGTCATAGCTGTAAGTAAAGATGAAGTATATAAAACGCTTTAATTGGGCTGTAAATAAAGTGGAAGTAAATAAAACGCTTTGATTGGGCTGTAAATAAAGATAAAGTATATAAAAACGCTTTGATTGGGCTGTAAATAAAGTTAAAGTAAATAAAACGCTTTGACTGGGCTGTAAATAAATATGAAGTATATAAAAACGCTTTGATTTGAGCTGTAAACTTATGTATGGAAGCGAAACGTGGATATGTCAGAATATGCATGAGAATAGAGTTAATGCAATTGAAATGAGGTCGTTGCGTCGGATATGCGGAGTAACTTTAACGGACCGCATACGTAATGATGTAATACGCAAAAAGGTAGGTATGAAAGAAAGCATAGGAACAAAAATAAGGAAAGGCATGCTCCTATGGTTCGGGCATGTTGAAAGGATGAGCGAAGAGAGATTGACGAACCAGATATATAATGCGAAAGTTGTGGGTGAAAGAGGCCCTGGCAGACCAAGACTCACATATCACGATCAGATAAATAAAACAATAGCTGAAGGTGCATTAAAAAGCCACCGAAACAAAAGGGCATGTATGAAGAGGTTGATGAATGTTGAAGAAGCGAAAGAGGTATGTCGTGATCGTGACAAGTGGCGCTCAATTGTCTCTGCCTACCCCGCAAGGGATTTAGCGTGAAGATATGTATGTATGTATGTAAGTAAATATGAAGTATATAAAAACGCTTTCATTTGGGCTGTAAGTAAATATGAAGATATAAAACGCTTTGAGGTACTTAAAGTCAAAATGAAGTGAATAAAAACTCTAGAACATCTTGGTAAATGATTTCGGCATCTCACGAAGTAATGGAATTCGATGCCACGATTTATATACTTTTATCTTTAACACAATCCATCAGAGATTGTTTTGAAAAATGGAATCAAAACATGGTTTTGTATGGAGTTGGCCTCAAGTATTCGCGATGACTAATCATTACCACGTGAATGTTGTATTTGTATGGCAGAAAACATGAACTGCAAGCTTTGACCTTGATGTATGAACCGGGGCATCTGCACGACTAAGGACACTTAAAAGTTAAACACAATTTTTGGTTTCTAAAATCACGATTGTAAAACAGACTACCACTGACTATCAGACAGGCTACTTGCGTCCACATCTTTAATCATTTACTTACCACAAACTATCTTCAGAAACAGAACAGTAATAACTAAATCTGTACCACATTTTTTAAGTAACATTTGTGTGTTATTATTTTATTAAAAAATATACATATAAAGGTATATATGTATGTAAATATTTTATGAAAATTATTATGTAAGTGTATAATATAAAATCAAATTGCACCCGTACACAACTTTCCACACTCCCAAAGGTTGTTTGTTAGAAAATACTTAGTTACTTTTTATACTGCAAGACATGTGACCTTGCACCATGTCCATGAATGTTAGCAACTGGAATCAGACACTCATGGCTGACATCAGTCTCTAACACTATGCTGGCTTGACTGGGCATGACGGCAATTCGAGCCGGATCCCGAAACGTGTGGATACACTCTATAGGGTTTATCGGCACGAGCGGTGGATACTTCCCCGCCTCAGCAGACTGGGAAAATTACCACCATCAGTCCGCCTACCACCTATATAAATTTTAAGTGCATTAAAGTATTTTAAATTAAATTGTAGTAAATTAGTAAGATTAAATAAAAAAACTACCTTAAACTTAATCTAGGCACTCCACTCACAATTTTCCAAATATTATATTCATAATAATCACGGCCGTATCGCTTCCAGTGTCGCCAGAAACCATGCTTTTAAAAAAGTGGATTCACTTTTATGAAACTTTACTATAGACCATTGTGACAAGTGGCAAGCTCGACGAGCTGTCTATAGCATACAAAACTCGTGAAGAAGAAACCTAGATCGTCACAGCTGGATATGTACTGTCTTCTAGTACATATATCTGGACAATTTGGCATTTACTGATCATCTACTGACAATTTATTAACAATACCATAATATTATTAGTATTAGTAGAACCTGGACCGAGCGAAGGCATAACGTGATCTCCCTAGTATTCTAAATCTATGATAAATGTACGTAAGAAAATAGTATTTCTTATTGGTACATGCCGGGGCTCATACTGCGACCATTAGGATTAAAGGAAAGCGTTCTAACTGAGCCTAAAACTTAATAACGCCAAATGCCTGGACGTTTGTACATAATTCAACATGATTTTTGTTTAATCAAGTTGAATGGTTTTGCAACGTCACCCCGCGCGTGTAAGCACGGCCGATCTTCAACGCGTTTGAGACTCAAAGAATGTACTAGAAGTGTTTGCGACGGTAAAAAAACGCAAACGTTATCTTTGCTATTTATGGTGATTGCACAGTAAGCTAGCAGAAGACCAGCAGCTTAGTGTGCTGCCTAGATGACGCGATTAGCAGAACCATACAGTATATAGTTTAGTAGTTTTATTTTACAATGAAAAAGTGGCCCTTCAAAGCAGCTATATTTCGGGCATGGATTCCTCTTCTAACTCTGTTCTTTCCATTCCCTCTCACCACACCTCTTTCGTCTCTAAATCGTTTGCTGTCGTCGCTGCAAATTTGTGGAATGAATTACCCCAAGATATTAGACAAGCTCCTAATCGTGCAATATTCAAGAGTAAGGTGTACAAATACTATCTTTTAACTTAAAACTTATCTTTACATTTTTTTTTTCTTCTTTTATTTACCTCTTCCGTTTATTCCACACCTTTGCAGCTGCGGTGTCTTCTTCCTTTGTAACCTTTTTCTTTAGCCACTTCTTCACATGACTGGTTTTATTCTGTGTACTGTTATTATATTATATATATATATATATATATATAATCCATAATGAATAATTTATATATGTACTTGTTTATGTATTAGAATGTAATTATTAAGTATTATTAGTATGTATTTGTTGTTATGTCTACATATACCTACATATATCTTACAAATTGTCATTTAATAATATTGCACCTACTTACCATTGATACTGTCTAAATGTCCTAAAGGTTTGGCTGTCAGAGAATGTCTAACGGCATTAAGTCCGCCTTTGTACATAGTGCAATTAAGTTTTTAAATAAAAAAAAAAAAATATATGTATATATATAAGATTATAATAGTCCACTCTCTTCTATCCGCACGGTGAATTCTTATTTCATAGATTGAATTAGGGCAGTATTTCCTTAAAATGTAATGAAAGTTGTAGAACATTGCGGGATCTTGACTGTCCATTTTAGACATTTAGCAAATGGTCCATCGTCTGTAATCACAGAACAGGAAATAATATAATAGTAGAAGTTCTGAATGGGCGAAGCTCGCGAACAACACACAAATTACTCAATTACAAAAGTGGGAATATATATATAGTAGGAAAAGTGTATTAAATAAAGTAGTATCATCACGACAGTTTCCCTTCCGGGGTAGTCAGAAACCACGCTTATAAAGAAGCAGATTCACATTTAGCCAACTTTACTATAGGTCAATCATGACAAGTGGCGATGTCTCTAGCGTACCAAACTCGGGAAATATTACTTAATTAATATGTATTAAATTAAATATTAATTTAATTCAATAAATATTATTGTGTCCCGACCAAGAATCGAACCCGGTACCTCCAAGTCTAAATCCACGCACTTATCTGCTAGATTACGGAGGCAGTTACATAAAGTAACTATAATTATATTCTATAATAGGTAATATTTATTTTTATATTTAATAAAGGTTGCTCGGTTGTAAGAACACTTTCCTTAACATCCTAAGGTCGGTTCGAACCCCGGCATGTACAATGAGAAATACACTTTTGTCATAGATTTACAACACGACCGTTCCCGTGCCTCGGAGACCCTCGCCAACCCGTCTGACCAGCATGGCGAGTGTATGACAAATTCTCCAGAAAATTTTGTAATGGCCATCTCCAACAATGAAGGTCTAGGCTCTGTGTTCCAGAGGCTTAATCTTGATGATTTTTATAATAATCCTATTTAAAATATCTTTCTATTTGTAATAGTAATGTCCAGTTAGCCTTATTTAAACTATGCGCTAATATTTAGAATTATTTACTATTTTGTGAACATTGTTTAATTTCGCGTGTAAAGTCTAAATGTAATATATTTGACCAATTCTATATACTTGGTAGTATTTTTTGGATATTTAGGTAAAGTTACTTTGTAAATTTCACTAGTGGGAGTTTGTCATTGGCTCATAGAATTCAAATGTTGTGTATCTACACGCAATCGCTGCCAATTTTGTAAGTAATAAATTATGTTGACGCAAAATATAGACACTACTATTTAATTCGTGTTATATTTGTAGGTACTTGCGGTTAGCTAGCGCTACACAACTTAGCCAAATAGGGTATTGTATATTTGTAGTGTGAGTTCGTCGCCATAAATTTATTTATGGTGCAACAAATTACAATCATTTATATTTTACATTTATATGACTGAATTAAAGAACCAGACTCTAATTCTTGAGTAGTGCACACAACACACGAAAAATATATAGGTACGCGAGCAAGCTACTTAAGTACTACACACAAAATAGGGAAAAAAAAACAAAAATCATGCAAAAAGTTAAAAATAAATAAATTTAATCTAAATATACACATTAAAATAAAAAAAACATAAAAAATATGCAAACAAATAATAATAAATGATATAAAAATATATTAAATTTAAAAGAATATAAAATAATGATTAATTTGTTTTCGAAGTAATGTACAAAGATTTAAAATTAAGCTAATAAAAATATTTAAACTAAATTAAAGATTAAACTAAAACTAAACCATGACTGATGATGACTATGGCTGTGTTCTAAAAACACTTGCAGCATTCTCCCCCGGTGCACAGCGATCCTGATTTGCTACGCGAAAAAACTGCCAGGATCTTGTCATATACAGCATTAACTGGCCGCTTAGACAGTTCTTTAAAGAACTCCTTAGCAATTCGTATAAGGATTTTTTTTTAAAATATTATTTAACATTTCTTATTTCTACTACTACTATATATTTCTGTTCTGTATGTGACACAGTATCATTATTTACAGTCCGGGTGTCGCATTACTACGTGCCAGGAATGTGGGGCTACACAATATTATATAGCTTATGACCAATACAATTATATGTACTTGTATGCATACTTTATATGTATGTATTATACATCACAGCCCCTAGAACTAGAACTGTTGGAGATGGAATTTCCAGAATTTTCTGGAGTATTTGGCCTATACTCGCCACTCTGCGCGCTGGCCAGACGGGTTGGCAAGTAATTTTAAAAACATATTATTAACGATTCAAGAAGGTAGTATTGGTTGAACCACGGCTTAACTGTCATCCGAGGCCCGTGTCTAAGTGTGGCGAAGACAGAAAAAGAATCTCGGGCTTGCGACGGATTATGGGTTGGAAGCGCAAAAGATTACATAATAATGATTTATGCAAAACAAATACACAAAAAATTGTTAATGCGCAATTTAGCATGGAACCAATTTTACAAACTCTATTACGTCGTAGGTAAGTCTAATTCGAAATTTGCGTGTTTATAAATTTACACCTATTCCAATGTTTAGAAATACATAGAAGGATAAGTCACGTAATAAAATCATCTTTATGCCGCAAGCTATTAAAGGTAAGTCTTGTTATTTTCATATAAATATCACCATAGCAAGCCTTCAATATTAGTTCTCCTTAAAAGTAAAAAAATGGTATTTGACATCATTGCAAATGCATATACTTTCAACGAGAACAACAAATTGGTGGTAGGCAGGCTAATAGTGGTAATTTGCCCAGTCTGCCGGGGCGGTTCGTGCCGATAAACCCAGTAAAGTGTATCCACACGTTTCGGGATCAGGCTCGAATTGCCGTCATGCCCAATCAAGCATGATTGCTAACATTCATGGACCTTGCGCGCCACTTACCATCAGGTGGGAACAAGGTCACATGTCATGCTAGTATAAAAAAATGTTGCCGGCTGGCATATCGTATATTATATTATCTCGTGGCGATTTTAGGCCATAGACAAGTAATTAGTTTTCTTTTTGTTTCCTTATCTGCCAAAAGAGTAAATTTTAAATAAAGTCAAGAAAAAGAAGACAAATTCCATAAATTCATGTGAGGAAGCCGGGTCCATAGTGTGTGATAAAGAGTAATGAGAAGAATGGTATCTCGGGCTTGCGACCGACCATTGGGCTCCTTTTTTAGTTTATTGCGCAACAAGACGCATCCACCATTCTGATCCGCTCCCTACCCAACCAAATACTGTATGATTCCGTTAATGCCGTCTCGGAAGCTTGTTCCATTAATGTATTGACAGCAGACCTGCTATATAATATTAGTGATATAATAGATAGAAACCTTGACACAGAGATAGCGTTGATTAAAAATAATACGCAAAATACAACTGGGTTCTTCAACAAACACTGTCTAAATAGTTAGATAAAATATATCGAATCAACTCGTAAGTCGAAAGCGCTAGAATTAAGGCTGTGATCTGCGGTCAGGCGATACAGTGTCGTCTACATTTGACTAACTAACTATGCAAAGTTTTACATAGAAACCACTAGTGTCGCTAGTCCTGCTGCCCGCAGTTGGCTACGCACTTTTACCTATAGTTACTTTTCTATGTATTATGTTATTCTAAAATAATAAAAAAAACACTTTACAAGCATAATAATATTAAAGTTTTTGTTGTAAACAATAACAGCAAGAAGCATGTAATTCTTTTTTTTTCAAGACTGGTTATTTTTTATATATATTGGCAGATTTTCCCGCTGGCTCCCTTAATGATACTATCGAGGTTTTAGCTCTTCTGGAGCCTGCTGAAATAATCCGGGATGATGGCAAGAGACCCGATGGTATGACGGTGATCCCCGTCGACACCCTCGCCGGGTCACACCTCAGGGGGACAGCGCATAAATAGAAATTGCAAAGTCCGGTAAGCGGCGCAAGTATGTAGGTAGGTAGGTAAAGCTGGGCATTCTTCGCAATTAGTCTCTTTGCGACCGTTTTGCGTGACCAGAGCCCCATTAATGGCGCCAACCTATCTCCTCCAGGAAGGCCAGGAGACCCGTAACGTCCGACCTCCGTCTGGATGCAGCCACACTGGAGCACTCCATAAGCACATGCTTTTCTGCCATGCCATGCATCCTTTACACAGTGGGCTATCTGTAATATTCAGAGTGTTTGTTCAAGGCACAGTGTCCTATCATCACCCCCTCCATTGTACAAAGCTTGGCTCTGTTTAGGCTCTGAAGTTGCTGTGGAAGGTGCCGAACAGGATTGCGCAGGGCCTACCTAGATGAATCCATACTAAAAGATTACATATTTGTGCCGTTTGCTGTAGAAACTATACCCAGGCTCATGGAGTCCAAGCTCCAAAAATTTTTAAAAAGACAAGACGTCTTTCTGGTGTCTTTGTTTTTTGGTGTCAATTGGCTCTTTCTTCGCTCAAAGAATCAGTATTGCAATTCAGCGAGGAAATGCAGCGTTCTTGCCACCATTCCACGCGGACGGGACTTATTTATATCCGTATCCGTAGGCAATATTCATTTTATGTTATATTTAGTAAATGTAAATTAATTTAAGTAGGTACTTTATGTACATATATTTGTTATTTTTTTAAAATAAATAATAATTCAATAGTATGTTAATAAGACACATAAAATTTCAAGTTCGCACATTCTACACCCACGTAAGAATTTCAAGTTAGGATTAGTTTTAAGGCTCATTTAGACTTGATGGAATAGCACTTCTTAACATTTTACAATTTAACTAGCTGTTATATTATTATAAAAACAATAAAAATAGTATCAACAAAGATTCTGACACTACTCCTAACATTAGCCTTCTGTTCAACGCACGATATATCGAATATATCGAATAGTGGACGATACTACAGTGTCTAAAACTCTCGAATCGCTACAGCTTCGCCGAGATGTGGCCTCCCTGAGCGTGTTCTACAAGCTATACTACGGTGAACGTTCTGAAGAGCTCCACAACCTTATCCCTTCTTCTCTATTCCGCAACCGAACCACTCGCACAGGCCGAAATATGCATCCACATACCGTAGCCACTATCCCTACGCGTACATACAAATTTGGAGATTCTTACATCTGTCGCACGCTGAAGATGTGGAATGCTCTCCCAGCCAGTGTGTTTCCCCATTCCTATATCCTGGAGTTCTTCAAACTAAGTGTGACAAAACATCTTTATATGCCGGCGTAGTAGTAGGGACTGCTGTCGGTCGTCTGAGGCTGGCGTCATTTGCATCCATTCTTGGACCTCGCGTACTGCTTACCATCAGGTGGGGACGGTGTCACATGTCGTGCTCAGTATAAAAAATAATAATCCCGGCACCCGCACTGTGTATTAATGCTAAAAAAGTCACTTCCTCCGAGTCTAAACAAGCCTTAAAACCGACTATCGATTGTAATCATAGTTTTTGTTTTCCGCATATGATCAATTAAAATATTTACACGCGGCGTTTAATGACGCAACGCATTCTTAGACCGGTTCCGACAATAGGTCTTCTAACCAAAGTTCTTATCAATCTTCCTTTCAAGGTGACAATATTTGAGCGGTTCTGTCTTTGCCCCACAAATACTCGCTCTGAATTTAATTTTCCGCACTCGCTTCGATATATCTGTGGTGTCAAGGAAAAAGGGGATAAGTACAAAACTTGAACTTTTCACTAGTGGCAAATTAAGAAAACAACTCATTTTTATAATTAGAAAAATGTAATTAGTAAATGTTCAATTTCATTAGTCGTATACTTTAGGTACGTGTCCACTCATCTCACTATGCATAACTTAATTATTGACGGTAAAAGCGCGATACTGAAAAAACTCGATTGAACTCTTTTTACTTATTTATACATTTTCATGTTACGACTAGCCCCTTTATGTACGTAGGGGTGTAAAATAAACTGTACATCTCCTCATCTCCTTATTGCATTGACGAATATTAATGTTTTGAACCAATAGGTGCAAAAAATCATTTTTTTAAATTCTTCAACTCATCTCATTTTTCCTTGACACCACAGATATATTCCTTTATTATTTATTCATTACAGCCCTAGAACTCCACTGTTGGACATGGGCCTTCCAGAATACATTTCTAAATCCAAAGATCTCCGAGTCTAAATCTATAGACTTAACTACTAGACCACAGAGGCAAATAAATAAAGAGAGAAGATAAGACAAATTTCACCGTGCGGATGCCGGGTCCATCGTGTGTGGGTAGGAGATGAGAAGAATGGTGTCTCGGGCTTGCGACCGACAATAGGCTGGTTTAAGAAAAGGAGGCCTCCTTTTTTTTTTTATTGCGCGATAATACGCTCACCATCCACCATTCTACTTCTCTCCCTACCCAACCAAATACTGTATGATTCCGTTAATGCCGTCTTGGAAGCTCGTTCCATAAATGTATTGACGGCAGACCTGCTTAGGCCAAATTCTAATAATCTAAAATTCTAATAACTATTTAAAATTTCGAGGAAGTCAGACCAGTAGTTGTCGAGATAGTAGTTTGCGAACAGATACTCACAAGATTTGCTTAGTACAATTGGAAATTGAGTCAGAGCAAGAGTCTTGCACAAGACCAAGACCACCTATTCTGATGCAAGACCAAGACGAAGACTGCCTAAGTCTTGGTCTTGGTATTGCTTTGGGCAATTGTAAAGAATTAAATATAAGATAATATAGGGAGAAGAAAACTTGCTAGTGGTTAAAAATGACATCTAATTCAGTATAAACAAATCCATCAAAAATAATAATCTTGACAGTTATTTTTTATAAGAAAAAATAACAAAATTAAAACAAACTATTTTCAACATCCTCCGAAACAAGGAAAAAAAAGCAACAATTAAAATTAAAATAAATTTTAAAGTATATCTGGAGGTTTCACTGTACGTCCATTTTATATAGTTACTCATTTTATCACAAGAGTTTTCATTTTGTAAATATTTAGGGTCAATTATCTCGAGGTCCGGTAACTTAGAATTGGTAATTTGTACTCGTCGTCATAATACTATAATGTGTACAGAAATCGAGAAGCTGTCAACAAGCTGTCAATAACAAGAAAGACGATGAAGATTCACAGAGTAATGGTTCAACAGAAGATATGAATGACGGTAAGGAGAGCAATGTAATGTCACTCAGCAACACGTCTCACACTCCAACCGTGACATATCTACAAACGCTACTTGTAAATATTGTAAGTAATAATACTAATACTATTGTACGAGCCTTAATAGATAATGGTTCACAACGATCGTATATACGGCAAGATATTATTAATAAGTTATATATAAAGCCTTGTGGCAAAGAAACAAAAAAAGCAAAAGTGGAATACTGTTCACACCTTTGGGATGGGTCAGCCAAGTACCTCACAGATGCTCTCAATGTCCTACAGAGGCGAGCTAATAGAATTGTGGACGATGCCACTATATCTGGAACTCTCGAATCCCTGCAGCTTCGCCGAGATGTAGCTTCTCTGAGCGTGTTCTACCGGCTATACTATGGTGAGTGCTCTGAAGAGCTCTATAACCTAATTCCTTCCTCTCCATTCCGGAACCGAACCACACGCACAGGTCAGAATATGCACCCACATACCGTAGTCACTATCCCTTCGCGTACCTATAAATTTAGTGACTCATACATCTGTCGCACAATAAAGATGTGGAATGCTCTTCCAGCCTCTGCGTTTCCACTTTCCTATAACCTGGAGTCCTTCAAGCGAAGTGTGAAAAGGCATCTAGTCAAGCCGGCATAGTGTTAGGGACTGATGTCGGACATAAGGGTCTGATTCCAGTTGCTAACATTCATGGACCCTGCGCGCCACTTACCATCAGGTGGGCGCAGGGTCACATGTCGTGCTAGTATTAAAAAAAAAAAAAAAAAAAAAAAAAAAAAAAAAAAAAAAAAAAACCCTAACACACAGTGTGTTTAGCGGAATAGAGACAAAACGACGTACACATAATTTGTACGACATTGCTGTAAATAGTGTAGATAATTCTTTTGCGATTAATATGATGGTATTGAATGAAAATAAACTATTTTCAACAGCAATACTACATGGGACCATCGATGTATATAGATCGGCCCTCACTGATATAAAAACGTTCCCGTAAAACTAATCGAAGTCATGTAGCTGCACCAACAGTCGCGAGATAGCAAGCGTCGAGAGCGCCTAATATTTATTTTATTTTATTTTTATTTTTCATTTTGGAAAACCAACAGTTGACTATTTCAATTTCAATTTATTTATTTACCATAAGATACATTAAGTACACTCGGTTTTGTCACTTATACATATTCTTGTTTACCAATCATGGCAGGATAGCAGAAGTATGCCATTAATAGCAAAGAACAGCCATCGGCATTTACACTTAACACTACAAACAATCAATACCTACATAGATACTGCTGTACAAGGGCGTTGTCACTTAAAATCTAGAAAATAAACTATATTAAAATTATATAATAAAATAATAATTATTATTTTAATAAAAATAAAACTAAACTAAAAAACTAAAAAATTGTGTATGTCAAAATAAATAATCAAATTAAATTTCAAAAATAATAACAATGATAATAAAGAATAACTAAAAGAAAGCAGCTGTAGATGGGCGTTGTCATTATAAAATAAGAACCTTAAACTCTAAAATATTAATTTATATTATATATTTGTATATAGATATTAAACAGTAAATTCCCTAAGAACTATTAAAGGTTTTCAAATATAAATATTATATCGAGTAAAACTACTCTTTTTGTATGCATTGTAATATAATTTCCGATGAATAAAGCATGTGGCATTATCCTTGCTTGAGAATTGCCCCCCAAAGTTGGTAGGTACACAAAGCAAGCGGTGCGTTTTGTATTGAATAGGCTTATCTATATACATCGATGCATGGGACGAATAAAGAATTTACGTTTGGTATTTTTAATGTGGGGCAAATATTGTGAGTCAAATGAAGTACTCCAATTAGGTCGACCTTTTTTTTCCAAACTGCGCGACGAAATTTTTATTTTATTGCTCATTTGTGTTCCCGTAAGAAAATGCAACGCAAGTAAAACGAGATTCACAAATAAATATTGTTAATTAGAAATTAAACCCGCCACCTCAATGTCCCTACGGCCTTGTAGGCCTAAGAGAGGTACTGAATTAGGTAATTTTTGGGCTCGATTCAAGGATTCCGAACAATCAAGTCTTTTGTAAGTCACAAGGTAATCTGCACACGCTGAGAAGATGTTCAAATGTTAGGGTTGTCACCAGAATTAGTAGTATTTAAATTGGCTTTTATTTCTAACATTAGCAAAATTTCTTTAATCAATTTAACAAAGCACTAAAATGGAAAACTGCCTCTGTGGTCTAGCAGTTAAGTCCGTGGATTAAGACTTGGAGGTACCGGGTTCGGTTCCTGGCCGGGACGCAAAAGTATTTATTAATGTAAATAAATACATTTAATTAATATTTAATTTATTTGTGATATTTCTCGAGTTTGGTACGCTGGAGACATCGACGAGCTTGCCACTTGTCATGATTTGCCTATAGTAAAGTTGGCTAAATGTGAATCTGCTTATTTATAAGCGTGGTTTCTGACCACCCCGAAAGGGAAACGGTCGTGATGATACACATACATACATATAAGAACGGGATTAGATGACGGCCAGTTCCTTTCAAGCCACGCTTAGTTGGATCGAGATTTATGACCTGGTGCTGAGTCTTGCTGAAAGGACAATTGGACCATGCAAAGAATTTGCTGGAATTCCTTTCGCAGCAACTTCCACTACGTAAAGTTGAGTCTTGAACTCGTACAAGTATGCCCAAAGAAAGCTGACTTTGATTTCTAATATAAATAATAATATTCTTTATTGCACACAAAATTTAAAATATAAAAACATGTACATAGGCGAGCTTAATACCATAAAGGTATTCTCTACCAGCTAACCTTTGGGAGAGTGAGAGAAGAATATTATGGATGCAGAGTAAGAAAATTATCACAAAAAGATCAAAATATTACAATAAGTAAAATCAATAAATATATGGGTACGTAGGTAAGTACTCGTGTAACCCTTTCAGCACGGACAATAACAAGCGTGCGTTATTACAAAAAAATATCTAGCAGTCACCAAATACTGTGTTGCCGCTCCGAACTAGCCTCGATTGATCGTGCACTCATCTAGTTACTTAGTGATTATCTTTATTAAATTGTTAGTATTTTTTTAAGAAAAAAACATACAATAGTGATTTTTATTTCCATCACATTACCAAAAACTATTATTATGAGATATTTTAGACCTTAAGTATTTTAAAGTTACCTAGTACACCTTTTAATATCCAAAATATTTTTTGTCGTGCTGAAAGGGATATGGTTTAAACATCTAAAATGATACTGTGTATCTATATGTATAAATAAAATACATGAATATTATAAATAAATAAATAATAATACCTATATGTCAAGGAAAGGAGATTAAGATGCATTTTGTTTTTTAAGAAGGTGAGAAATTAAGAGTTTTTAAAAATATATTTAGAGATGGTGCCTGTCGGATAAATAAAGGCAGCCTGTTCCATTGACGGGCTGCAGAAACAGTAAAAATACACGTAGACTTGAAAATAATAGAAGAAACAATGTTGAAATGTGCGAGCGAGAGAGACGAAACACTCTTATAGAAAATTATTAACAGTTATCACGTTATAAATGTCTGCCAAGAGTAAATAACCCGATCGATCTTAAAAATTTTCATGCAACAATTAATTTGGCTTGCAAAATTCCTAACTTGCTGGCACAGCTTAGCTTGCTTATGATTGATCTAGTAGAATAACTACACTAGAAGGCAAAGAAATCGAGTCACTTACATATAAGAATCTTTAAGTATTTTGTTTTGTTTCAAACTTATCTGCTCCTCCATGCCCGCCTCCGTGGTCTAGTGGTAACAAACGTTGCTGTGAACACGGGAGGTCGTGGGTTCGATTCCCACCGGGGGCAAGTTGTACATTGTATAATTTGTCTCGGTCTGGGTGTTTATATGTATATATTTACAAAAAAAAAGTATAATATGTAGTTTATCAACCATGTAGTTTCCGTAACACAAGCCTACTAGCTTACCACGGAAATTAGATGGCGCTGTGTGACCCGTCGGAAATATTATTATTATTATTATTCCTTCTACTCCATTTTTTCTTATATAAGTAAAATTAACGTAAACAAAAAAAATTGCACAATAAATATTCAAAAAAAAATATGGTACATAGGCGAGCTTAAAACCTTAAAGGTATTGTCCAACAGCTAACCTTTGGAAGAACGACAAAAGATATTGTGGGGTGCACAGTTAAAAGAAAAAATGTATATAAACTAATAGCAAGAAATATAATTATTATTACATACACATAATACATAAATAAAACATAATACATACAGGGGGACAGCGCATAAAGCGGGAGCCGCGGAGGGAAATGCGGAGTTAAGCAAGCGGCGCAAGTATGTAAGTTTATTAAAATATTGCATATTTGTGCCGTTTGCTGTTGAAACTCTGGGCCCATAGAGTCCAAGCGCAAAAAACTTTTTAAAAGACATAACACCGCGTCTTGTCGTCTCGTGACAAGAGGGGTGGCTCTTTCTTCGCCCAAAGAATCAGTATTGCAATTTAGCGGGGAAATGCCACCATTCCACACGGAATATTTATTTTATTTTATACTTTGTAAATATTTTTTTTGAATAAATGTTACCATACATAAGTTTTATTTATAGTTTAGTTTATTTTTAATTTTATTATTTAGGTAGCTTTTATATTGTATTCTAATAATTGTCTCTGCCTACCCCGCAAGGGATCTGGCGTGAAGATATGTATGTATGTTTTATATTGTAATTCTTTTATACTGGTTGTATATTACTTCGAATAAAATTCTCTCACCATACATAAATAATATTATAAATATTCATACAGAGCCTAATCAAGTAGGTAGCGAGAGGTCGACGATCGCGCGAACGTTGACTTACGTTAGGTATTTATCACGATGCATATTGCGATTTTCAGACGCGGCCTTATCACCATGTTAGTTTTGTTTTCCGGATAATGAATTTAATCTTTAAAAATAAAGTGCCAAATGAATGACAACTGAAGTTAAAAAAAATATTTTCTCTTTTGACAATTACACGCGGTATAACTGTAAATACAATTTAACTCAAATCCCCATACAAGTTGTTTTTTTTTTTTTTTAGATTGAATCTCTTAGCAATGGATCCACTGCCTGGGTGGCTCTATCGTGTGAGAGACGAAACAAACTTCTGACTGACCGAGTAGTTATGTTTGCGAGTGTATTTTTTTTGCTGTCGATGTTAGTCATGGAGTGCCTTGAACTCATAGCTTTTTGCCACCATTTGTTCTTCTAATGGCCTCCACGTAGCCTTCAAAGATTTCCTCAATTAGCAAAACAAATTTCAACATTCTGTAGTTATATTATACGTGTGTTGTAAGTACCCCGTCAAGCTTCGACCGCACTACGACTATAGTTAGCTAAAATGATTTACATATAATCAAGATTAGAGGTTTTGTGTTTTTTAAAAGGACTTCATCTTGTTTGGCATTTAGGCTAAATTGTATTATAATAAATAATAATAAATATTTCCAGACAGGTCACACAGCGCCATCTAGTTTCCGTGGTAAGCTACGAGGCTTGTGTTACGGAAACTAGATGGTTGATAAACTACATATTATACTTTTTTTTGTAAATATATACATATTATAAATATAATAGTATTTACAGTTATATATGCATTTTTATCACATGACCATGAAATATTATTTGTTGCCAAACAATTCTATTTCTTCATTCATTACAGCCCCTAGAACACAGCGTTCTAGACATCCTAGTTTTAGAGATGGGCCTTCCAGAACTGGAGAATTTGGCCTACACTCGCCACGCTGGCCAGACGGCTTGGCGAGTATATGATGTCAATTATTTATGACAATTTTTTAACGATTCTACAAGTTGGCATTGGAACCGACGACGACGACGACGAACCGGGACCGACGGCTTAACGTGCTCTCCGAGGCACGGAGGTGGTGTTGTAAATCTATGACAAATATACATAAGAAAAGTGTATTTCTCATTGGTACATGCAGACCTTTGTAGGATTTAAGGTACGCGTTCTTACAACCGAGCACCACCGCGCCAATTCTATTTCTATTTCTTACTGTCATCAAAAGACTCTTTGAGTGCAACGGAAGTTTAAGTAGAGGAACTACGGTAAGTCACAAGACCGGATTTACATGCATGCATGTTGGATAGTGCCGATATTAATTTCGAAAATAAATAAATAATAACAGGCAGGGACCAGCTGGAAAATGTGGTTTAGGTTGTAACTGGAAAAAAAATGTATTAACACGAAATGTAAGGAATAGTGTCATGGGGATGGGGACCGATATTATGTCATCATCATCATCATCATCAGCCTATGTCTCTGCTGCTGGATGTAGGCCTCCCCCAAGGCTCTCCACTTCACACGATCTTTTGCCACCCTCATCCAGCCCCCACCAGCGACCTTTTTCAGGTCATCCGTCCATCTAGCGGGGGGTCTTCCCACTCTGCGTTTTCCTGTACGTGGTCTCCACTCCAGAACTCGTCCACTCCATCGGTCATCGGTTCTGCGACAGACGTGTCCGGCCTATTGCCACTTCAACTTACTAATTTTGAAGGCTATGTCGGTAAATTTGGTTATCCGACGGATTTCCTCGTTTCGGACTCTATCCATCAGAGAAATACCGAGCACAGCTCTCTCCATAGCTATTAGATATTATGTATTGTATGTAATTGTCAAAGATAAACTTATCAACTTGAAATATGTGAGCAAAGTTGTAGAAGAGTGCTGGAAGTACCTAAAAAATGATATGGTAGAATTGGCAAGTAGCAAAAAAGCTAGCAACTAAAGCTGACGCGTGGTGGGATGAAGAGATTAAAGATTCGGTAGACAGAAAGATGAAAGCTTGGATAGATTGCGTTGCTTCGCCAAATATGAATGAAAGTATGAAAAGAGAAAAAGATAAGATGTACCATCTCTGCAAGAATGAGACAAAATTTTTGGTTAAGGAAAAGCGTGAAAGATGTAAAGAAATAGGTGAAAATAGGATGACGAGCAACTTTATCAGTCCCTAACAGTATACCGGCTTTACTGGGCATGACGACAATTTAAGTATTGGGTATTGGGTTCATGGTAACCCATACGAATACATAGCCTGATCCCGAAATGAGTGGATACACTTTACTAAGTTTATCGGCACGAACGGTGGATACTCCCCGCCCCGGCAGACTGGGCAAATTACCACCATCAGTCTGACTACCTCCTATCAAACTAGTTCCACAATATTATGGATTGACATAAATTTTGAAATACCGTTATATATTGATTCCTTTAATAAGCCTGTATGTTAATTTTGATGACTGAGTTTAGCGTTAACTAAATTAATTTAATTGTCACTGTCGGCATTAGTCTCTACCACTATGCCGGCCTAACAAGACGATTTTTCACACTTCGCTTGAGGGACTCCAGGTTGTAGGAGTGGGGAAACACACTGGCTTGGGAGAGCATTCCACATCTTCAGCGTGCGACAGATGTAAGAGTCTCCAAATTTATAAGTAAGTCAAAGTCAAATATGTTTATTCACGTAAACCTATTACAGGCATTTATGAAACGTCATTAATTTAATTATTTTGAATGATTCTACTCCTGCTAGTAGAAAACTAAGCAGCAAAGTGGTCCAATAAGTAAGCTGTTAGCAGAAGACCAGCAGGTTAGCAGATTCCAGTAACCTGTTAATGTTTAATCTGACTGAGAAAGGAATCTGCAAGAAAAACTCAGCTATATCAGATTTACAAAATAAAACATATACAGAACTGCACCACAAAGTAAGTGCTCCACCGTACCAAACTCGAGAAATATCACAAATAAATTAAATATTAATTAAATGTATTTATTTACATTAATAAATATTATTGTCTCCCGACCAAGAATCGAACCTGGTCGTCTATATGAGATATTGGAATTCTGGACAACAAAAGTAATAAATCATTAAAAACACGAGACCTCAAAAAATCTATCATCACAACTGTTAACATTAACATCTTTATGTTCGGGTTCATATTTAGTTTACGAACTAAAGTTGTTTACATTATTTTTTTTATGGCAAACGTCGTGCTTTTAAGATTAGTTTTTGAGTTATATAAATAAAGTTTTATGAGTCAGATTTATGCATTTTGCGATAAAATAATTATGTCTTCCGAACAGGAAACGCTGGTTAGATATTTAATTAGATTTTAAAAAACCGATTTATTTAGAAGAAGTAATTCCATTGCATGAGAGAGTACGTTAAGGCGTCAGTCCCAGTTCCATTAATACCAACTTGTGGTATAAATTGTCTTAAGAAATTGAATTCGGACCTTCGCCAATCCGTCTGGCCAGCAGCGTGTCGAGTGTAGGCCAAATTCTCCAGATATACATATGTTTTGGAAGGCCCATCTCCAACACTGTGTTCTTGGGGTTGTGATGATAAAGATAAAAGAGTCGAAAAAAAAGAAGCATTTTTTGTTGGCAACAAAGTTTAGTATTGTTGCTATAAGTCGGCTGAAAACAAGCATAATTTTAGATGGCCTAGCGTACTTTTAGGGGACTGTACTTCCTTTCGTATTTATCCCACCACCTAAGTACATATGCTATAAATAAGTTCCCAAGTTAATGTTTCCGCGATCCAGTTCGTATTGTTCTTAAGTTCAGTCTGATTCTTGGAAATTTTAATTCGAATTGATATCTTATCCTAATATATTTTTTAGTTATGATCATGTCATATCATCACATTACAGCCCCTAAGACACAGAGTCCTAGATCTCCAATAGATAGGCCAAGATAGGCCTTCCAAATCATCATCATTAGCCTGTCTATCTCCACCGCTGAATCTATGCCTCCCCCAAGGCTCGCCACTGCACGCGGTCTATTGTAGCCCTCTTCCATCCCCCGTTGTCCGTCCATTTGGCGTGGGATCATCACACTCTGCGTCGTCCCGTACGTGGTCTCCACTCTAGAACCCGTTTGCCCCATCGGTCGTCCGTCGGTTCTGTGGCAGATGTGTCCGGACGGTTGTGTCCGGCAAATGGGCCATGGCAATGGCCACTTCAGCTTGCTAATTTTAAAAGCTATGTCAGTAACTTTGGTTCTCTGACAAATATCAACGTTTCGAATTCTATCCATCAGAGAAATACCAAGCATAGCTCTATCCATAGCTCGCTGAGCGACCTAGAAATTGTGGACCAGACCCACTGCCAGTGTCTCGACATTACGGGGAGGACGCACTGGTTGAAAAGTTTGGACTCGTACTGGTTGGTAACGTTTTATTAAGAACCAAGGGCGTCGCTAGCCGATGGCCTGGGAGAGGGTGGGGGGCGGGTCACAACACGTTCTTCTTCATAGTAGAGAGGAACAAAGTAGGTGGCCAGGCATGGGTGCAACTGACGCCAGTCACAGACGGCCAACCATCAGTCTCTACCACTATGCCAGCATATCAAGATACTTTTTCACACTTTGCTTGAAAGACTCCAGGTTATAGGAATGGGGAAACACACTTGCTTGTAGAGCATTCCACATCTTTAGCGTGCGACAGTAAGAGTCACCAAATTTATATGTATGGATAGTGGCTATATTTGATATAAATTATATTTATTTGAAAAATAAAATGAGTGAAATTTTATCGTGAAGTAAAACCACTTAAATTGTTTGGCATTTTTTTTTAAATAGGTGAGGCAGCTCCCCGTCCCTAGCCTGGCGTTGCCCATATTGAGAGCGTTCGTAAATACGAGAATAAGTCCTCGGCCGTTCGGCAGATGCCCCACGTTCGTATTCCCACGGCAGGCTGGACGGATTGACAGTATGATTGGAACTAACTATCGGAATCCCACCGCCCTTCCTGCTGGCTTAAACTGAGGCTTTACACCGTTGGCATGAACGCACGATTCACCCCTGTCTACAATGCTTTTGTCTGGCGGGTGTTAAAAAGATCTTAACTTTTGACTTACAGAGTTAATAATAATAATAAATTGATTATTTTTAGAGGGTGGTATAGCGGTTTAGCGGTTTTTTGAAAATAGGATGCTGGTTCGCGGCCTTCGATTGCTCCAGCAGTGGGAAAACCTGGACGCGTCACAAGAAGACAAAGCCACTCCTAACTCAGAATTATTAGTAGAAAATTCACTTACTTGAGCTAGCGAAGATATGGAACTCTAAATGCCGTTCATGTGGCTTCTGGTCAGCTGTGACGATTCAGGTGCGCGATGATGATGATAAGCGGTTGTGGATGCGGTTGATGATGATGAAGATGTGGATTTCTTCCATTAAGCGGTTGCGGGTGATTATGCGCGGCGCGGACACACGTGGTGGACACAGGCTAGGTCGACGTTCGCGAGCGGTCGTCCGACACACAATGATAGCACTATGCCGGCCATCAACGCGGTGGGGTGTAAAAGCCATGTCAGCTTACGATCTAATAATAATAATTATCGTATATATGTCCATGAATATAAATTTGTGGCTGTAAATTCCGTGTCAGGTTATAACTACAGCTTATAGCTTAGATAGAATCGCGCCGATTCTATGCTAGCCTCGTTTTTACTAAGTTAAATAATATAATAATATTTCATCTGACTGTAAAAGTGATTATAAATATAAATTCGTGGCTAGACCTGTTAATATTTTATCTGACTGCGAACTGCCTCCGAGGTCCAGCAGGTCAGATTGTGGATTTAGATGCGGCGGTACAGGGTTCAATTCCTGGTCGGAACACAAAATAAAAAGTGGTATTTCACGAGATTGTTACGCTAGAGACATCGACGAGATTGCCACTTGTCATGATGGGCCTATAGCAAAGTTGGCTAAATGTGAATTTTAAATTTAAAAGCATGGTTTCTGACAACCCCGAAAGGAATACAGTCATGATGATACTTTTTTTTTACTTAGCAACAGTGATATTACTAGTAAAGATTAGTAAATAAATTAAATATATTAGGGTAAAAATTCTATTTAAACCTCAAAGTTATTACTCGATGTTCCAACTAGGTTAGTAGGTAAACTGTTACATAATGAATCCCTTTGCTGCAGTCGTCATGAAATATAAATGCAGATGCTCATTCAAAGAGACAGGTAATAAAGTAAAGCTTTTGCCTAAAAGCTGGGGAAATTCAACTATTTACTTGTTGACGTGGAGTGCACTTCAGTTGCGGCGCCAACTGTCACTTCAAGTCAGCTTGCGTCAGGGGTATTTGTGTAGCTATTGTGAATAAACAAAATTCATGCATTTATACTGCCTCCATAGTCTAGCGGTTAAGTCCGAGGATTTAGACACGGTTGTACCGAGTTCGATTCCTAGTCCCACAATAATTTATTAGTTATTCATCCGCACACTGGGCGCTAACACTTTCTCACATTTTACTTACACAGTAAATTTACTTAAGTAATTATTCGTTAATTGTTCTTTTACAATAAACCATACATTCCGCTAAACTCTTTAATTGAGCCATCGAAGACCGAAGATATGATATTTCTCGACTTTGGTACGCTAGAGACATCGACGGGCTTGCCACTTGTCTTGGTGGGCCTATACTCGTAGTAAAGTTGGCTAAATGAGAATCCGATTCTTTAAAAGCGTGTATTCTTGACCACTCTGTTAGGAATACTACATACAGATGGAGATGATACTACATTCAGTCAAAAAAAAATATTAATGGATAAATTGTTTATGAATCTAAAATTATTATTTTTTGTTGTTAGATTGGCACAACTATTCCATTTTGGCGCGGAGTTTGATTTGCATCTGTTATTTCGATTAAATACAGTAATGTATTTTTATTTATATCATATCTTGTGTATAATACGAATTTTATAATAGACAAAAACGTGGAACAAAGAGTTTGTTTTGGATTATGCATCGCTAATGGAATTTGTGTTCGAAGTCACTGAAAATGTTACAGAAGGCTTATGGTGAATCGACTTTATTAAAAACAGCTGTTTATGAGTGGTACAAAGCGTTCAAGAGCAATCGAGATGTAATAGAAGATTTGCCTCGTTCTGATAGGCCATCAACGTCCGCAACTGAAGTTAACGTCGCAAAAGTGAAGGAAACAGTAACTGAAAATCCTTATTCAAGTTTGAGAGAGATAGCCGCCGAACTTTCTGTGTCTCACTAGTCGATCCGTACCATTTTAAATAATTACTTGAGTGTGAAACATGGTGCCGCTCGGCTAGTCCCAAAAGACCTGAATTTTCTCCAAAACCTCAATCACATAAGGGTCGCTGAGGACATGCTCGAACGAGTCAATCTCGACATTCATGAAACGTATTGTTACTGGTGACGAGACGTGGGTTTACGAGTTTGACATGAAAACTAGTCAACAAGCTTCTGAGTGGCGCCTTCCAACTGAACCGAAACTGAAAAAACTACGCCAAATCGATCCAAAGTCAAAGTCATGTTGACTGTTTTCTTTGACTATCGTGTTGTGCACTCGGAATTCTTGCCGGAAGGTCAAACGGTAAATAAAGTATATTATTTGAGGGTTATGCGGCGTTTAAGGAAACAAATTTGACGAAAAAGACCAGATTTGTGGAAAGAATATTCTTGGATTTTGCACAACAACAAATGCGCCTTTGCACAAGGCCATCATTGTGAACGAATTTTTGACCAAAAACTCAACAAATACCATCGACCAACCACCTTATTTACCAGATATGGCTCTAGCCTACTTCTTTATTGTCCCTAAACTCAAATTACCACATCGTGGCACCCTTTTCGTTCGGTAGAAGACATAAAGGAGCATTCGCGGCGAGAACTGAACTCAATTCCGGAAAAAGCGCTTAAAAAATATTTTGAAGATTGGATTATTCGTTGGATTATAAGTGTATCGTTTATGAAGGTGATAAAATAAATTTGGATAAATAACTAATATTTTGTGTATTATTGTTTTTTTTCCAAAACTTTCCTGACAGAGTAGTATACGAGTTAGCATTTAAAGTAATGGTAGCTGACATTTATTTATTATGTTTATTTTCGTTGTAATATTACAAGCTATTTCCCAGAAAATAATATTTAAATGACATTAATTTTGTTTTTTTAAATCTAAACTTTTCACATTCATAATAGTTTTTATAATTTTAACGGGTCTACGCGATTTACCTTAGAGACATATTTCTCCCGACGTTTCAGCTCGTCGTTCAAGTTGCATTGGCTGTGGTCACGGGTCGACTGGAGCTATGCGGTGTAGTCTCGTACATACTGGGCGGTAGATGTAACCTACCCACTTATCACTTTTAAAAGTTTTTAGAAATCACGACACAATATCCTTGGCGACACCGGGCGATTTTTCCCGGCGTCGAAACCTATTAATTACTGGATTCCACGTGAAGATAGCTTATAACCCCCCTCTCGATTAAAATTTTTGTGTTCTTTATTTTGATCGCTTCACGTACTATTCTAGGGTAATAGATCGGTGGAAAGTATCTTTGGGTCATGCAGCTCAATCCAATGGTTTGTGCCACTATCCATTAGGTGTTCTGCTATTGCTGACTTGTTTAATTGGCAGTTTTTGCTATATATTCCTTGACCCGTTCGGCTATCGTGCGCTTTTTAAATCTAATAGCGCAAATATATATATTGTCCTATGCCTAATTGAAGAATAAATAAATTTTTGTGCCGGTCATTAAAATTTACCTAATATAAGTCTATAGAGAGTCAATTAGATTGATTCAGTCGACCGTTGACCTAAATCTCTATCGTAAATTACAAATGATACGGAAATGCCACGAAGACGACCCGGGGATATACTCTGATATACTCAACAACAATTGATTAAAACACTTATTTTAGGAAATAGGTATCTAGGTATAAAATAATATATTTTATAATTTAACATTTATAGACATATCGTACTTCTCATGAAGTTTAAGAGTTGAGCCGTGACCACGAACAAACTTGACCGAAGTCGAGCAGTATGTCTACGGTTAATCGCGTTAAATAATTTAAAAAATGTGGAGTCCCCGAATGTTACTATCGCACCACTTTAAATTAAACATCACATCAACATCAGCCTGTGTCACTCCACTGCTGGATATAGACTCGAGATTTCCCACGAAACGAAATTATGATATAGTTTAGGATTAGACATTTGACAGATCAACTGCCAATGGACACTGCATATGCTACACTACCTAATTAAACCGGCCCTGTAAGTAGATTTAAGCTTGTTAAATGTAAACTATCTCCTTACTAAAGCGTGGTTTGTGATCACCCAGGATATGGTCGTGATGATACTTTTTTCTTTTTTTTTATTCCATTCTCAATTAGATTAAATATTAATACTCGTATTTTACTGGAATCTGCTAACAGCTTATTCTTTGGATCGCATTGCTGCTTAGTCTTTTAATCATCATCAGCCTTTGACTCGCCACTGCTGGATGTAGGACCTCCCCCAAGGCTCGCCATTTCACACGATCTTTTGCCACCCTCATCCATCCCCCCCAGGGACCTTTTTCAGGTCATCCGTCCACCTGGCGGGGGGTCTTCCCACTCTGCGTTTTCCTGTACGTGGTCTCCACTCCAGAACTCGTTTACTCCATCAATCATCGGTTCTGCGACAGATGTGTCCGGCCCATTGCCACTTCAACTTACTAATTTTGAACGCTATATCGGTAACTTTAGTTTTCTGACGGATGTCCACGTTTCGGACTCTATCCATCAGAGCGACCTTAAACTTGTGGACCAGACCCACTGTAGTCTTCTAATAGAAGAAGTAAAATCTTGCTAAATAATTTAATTAATGACATGTCACAAATACATGTAATGCAAAGGTTTACATTAAAAAAAATATTTTGAATTTGACTTTGATGTATTCTCATTATTTCTGTTCTATCCGTCCGAACTATGTGTCTGACTTTCGGAGTACACCGCCGGACTTTCCAGTTGTTCCCGCCCTCGATTGTTCATTGTATGCTAATAGACAAGCCACACCCGTCGCTACCAAATATTTCACGCATCTCGCAGATGACGAGGACAATGTCACATGGACTTTTTACAATTCATCACCAATCATCATACAACAATATTTTAAAAAATTTAAAACATCACCCCTCGTCTAATTGTCTGCTCTAGTGGCAAGAGGGCTGGTTCTTTCCTCGTCCAGACGGATTGGCAAGGGTCTGTTATTTATTTTGTCAGTTTCTGCAGCTCGCCAATGGGACAGACTTATAAATAGAATACTTATAATTCGACGAGGCGGTATCTACTGTTCCTGACCAGTAATTTATAAATCCATTACCAATTATTGAGTAGTTCAGCTGATATTATGTTTACACTGATATATACACTTTACTTACGTACATTTGTCATAGATTTAATACACCACTGTTCCCGTGCCTCGGAGAACACTTTAAGTCGCTGGTCTCCACTAATACCTTATGGAATAGTTAATAAATTGTCATTAAATATATATATATATGTATGTCATCAGATCGTCGTCACCCCCGTCTGGCCAGCCAGCGTGGCGAGTGTAGGCCAAATTCAATAGAAAATTTTGGAAGGCCATTTCCATCGGTGATGGTCTAGAATTCGTGTTCTAGGGACTGTGGTGATTTATTTATTTATTTAAATACTTTATTGCACAAAAACTTAAATTTGTGAACAAAGACGAGTTTAATTCCGGTTAGGTATTATAAATAAATATATTACAACTTACTTAACTTAGTACATATCCTACATATGAGCTAACTACATATACTACACACTATAAATATATAACTTATTATATACTACGATTACAAAAATATTTTACTCCAAATATCTGTACATATATTATCATCTTGATTACTGATTTATTTAGAAATAGTGTTTAACTAGACATTTAAAAACATTGACAGATTTACTTGTCTAATAGCCAGCGGTAGCGTGTTTCACTGGCGGGCTGCAGACACAGTGAAGGAATCTGAATATCTGCTAGAGGAGTGAGAAGGGGTTTTAAGTTGGTTATTGAAAGTAGAACGAAGGGTACGGCTGTGTGTGTCGCACAAGAACTTGAAGCGGGATTTAAGATATACAGGAGTGTTATTACTCTCTCTCTATCTCACATACTGGGAGACCGGGACATAAACATATCTGCGAAAGCGGATACTGAGGCATTTTAACTAAGTTTGAAAATGAGAGACATGACCATACTTACGCAAGCCAAACGCGTAGCGGATGCATAAGTTGAGCAGACGATCGAGTTTGTTCAGTAGCTCTTTAGTGACGTCAAGAAAGCAGATATCTGCAAAGCCTATGATGGGAATGGTTTTGCCTTAATGATATTATTATTAATAAATACTTTATTGCACTGCACTTTACTTAACAGTATAACCAATAATAATGATGTTGCTTGATATATGTCACAGAGCTAATGCTATATTTAACGAAGTATAGTATCTTTGAATAGCGTTCCATTTCGTTGTTTTGATATCAAACTAATTGGCTCTGTAGAGACGTTACAAAGACGACAAATTGTCTGTCAGAAAATTCCTTATGTCAATGGCATTGATGTGAATGTAAAGTGTGGATCATCGTCTCGACACGTCTGCCATTCTTGACTTTGAATACTGCGACTTGATGTTAGGGTTGTCATCAACAATACTTATATCACAACAAATAATTACACCATAATAGCTAGGACGGGCAGCATTCGGGAAGTTACGCCACATCTTCTAATCGAACATACCAGTGTTTAAAGACGAAGGTTTTCAACCAATGAGTTCTTCCAGTATTGTCGTACGGAGCAGAGACGTGGACACGAACGTGATAAAGTTCGAACCGTAGACATCTCAAAAAATCCTTCAAAATTGGTAAGCTGAAATGGCAATGGGCCGAACACGTCTGTCGCAGAAGCAATGTAGACGGGTTCTGGAGTGGAGGACACGTACGGAAAGACGCAGAATGGGACGACCCTCCATGGATGGACGGATGACCTAAAAAGCGAGCCTTGGTAAAAGGGGGCCTATATTCAGCAGTAGACAGACACAGGCTGATGATGATGAATAATAATCGTGGTTAATCAGTTGTGTACCAGGATTATAATGAGTACAGGCGTAAAATCGTATAAAGTTGGTTTAAATCCAGACATGTACCAATAATAAATACACTTTTCTTACTTACATTTGTTATAGATTTACAACACCACCGTTCCCGTTCTTCGGAAAACCGTCGCGGTTCCACTAAATTGTGAAATCGTTAAAATGTCATAAAAAGACTTCACATCCTCGCCAAGCCGTCTGGCCTACGTGGTGAGTGTAGGGACAAATCCTCCAATAAAAAAACAATATGGCCCATCTCCAGCGGTCTCTCTGCGTTCTAAGGGAGCTCTGATTAGATGTACCAGGATTTTTGAATGCAATCTAGAACTTAAGAAATTATTAATTAATGTGAATTGTATTGATTATGATCTGTTTTGTAACTATAATAAATAAATATATGTATATTAATTTAAATTATTTTATTTTAATAAAGTGCCAACCCTAGCATTCACATATCTTCATCTGTAATGCTTTACAACTTCTCACACTATAGTGTTCTTTAACTTGAAGGATTTAGAAGTTACAATCGGGTGCAGTTTATTTTAAGTTTGTTTAAAGCATTGATGCGAATCACTGCTTCACTTAACATTGAAATTCGTTGTTAAGAGTTGCAACATGCCACTCTGAGTCTAATTAATTGTACTTATGACGTAGACCAATAGAAAACGACTGGGACTGTAAAAGCCTTCGTTTTTATTAATTAGTGTTGCCCAAAGACATCAGAGTAGGTGGTCTTGGTCTTGCACTATATATATACCTATATTGCGTCAGAACAAGAGTCTTGTCTTTATATATATATATAGTGCAAGACCAAGACCACCTACTCTGATGCCTTTGATGCAATTGGAAATATATATATAAATATATATATATTTATCTTCACCTATTTACCTATATAGCTCTTCAGAACACTCACCGCTCAGGAAGTCCACGTCATGGCGAAGCTGCAGCGATTCGAGAGTTTTAAACAGAGTAGTATATTACACGGGCAACGCCGGGTCAAACAGCTAGTAAATTATACTTGCCCAAACCCTAATACTAGGTCAATTATAAATCCTTAACCTTTATGTGCTCACATGTTTGATTACTCGCACTTATTTCATAACCGTGTGAAATTTACATATTCTGAAGAGCCTGTGAAATATTGTCATGCTTTTATGTGCTAACGACTATATTACACGAGCAACGCCGGGTCAAACAGCTAGTACTATACGACTATAATTATTGAATAGTTAGGATATAATAGCAAACAAAAGGACATAGCTTTTGGTCAATTGACACAATTAGGTTAAATTTATATTATTATTATTTGATGACATTAGGTAATAAATTAACAACTCAATTCCTAACATAGAACATTCATTGGTTCGTTCACTACCTATTTAATAAACTAGTTTAGTGACAATTAAAAATATAAAACTAAAAATTATTCTAAAAAACTAAATTAAAAATAAAACTAAAATCTAAACTATATATAAAAATATTCATCCATGACTTGATCATGTGGCAGTGTGCCAAGTGTGCAGCATTCCCCCGCTGCACAACGATGCTAATTTGCTGCGCGAAAAAACTGCCAGCCCTCTTGTCACATACAGCGTTAACCAGCCGCTTAGACAGTTCATAAACTAGTTAGAATTTTAATAACCTTAGGCACATAAGAGACACAATGGCCCATAGCGACCCACACACTTTATTCTGGAGTAGGCGATGGGCGTACAACATAGGGTTGTCAACCAGATATCAAAGACATGATCATTTAATAGACAGACAGTGGTGTCGTTAAGGTCCAGGTGGCTAATGGGCCTGGGTTGGGGAAAAGTTCTATCAGCAGGATTTCTGTGGGTACACCCATTGGTAATTGGTTTTACTTCAAAAGGTGGGTTCGAACCCCGGCATCTACTAATGAGAAACTTCGCAGTGAGCAACTTGCCAAATTTTTAACCTACATAATATATTTTTTTGTTTCAGAAAGACGAAAATTAAACGAAACAACACACATGTCCCCCGGCGATGATTCCTGTAAGTCAAATAATGTTTTACATAGACATATAGGAGTTTCTATAAGGTAACCATATGGCTGGCATACATATCATTATAGTACAAGACCAGAAGAACCACTGATCTGTTATCCGAATGAAATCCACTTTTTATATAATAAAATACACTAACAAAAGCGTCTACGATGAGTTGTCTAATGAAATATGTTCGAGGCTATACAGTACGTGGTGAATGTATGGCTGGCATACATAGTACAAGTAATATAGTACAAGACCGATAGAACAACTACTTTCACCGATCTGTTATCTTGCACTGCTTGTAGAACACGCTCAGCGGGGTGAGGTGGGGCAAAATCGTTTTCACTATCGTATGGACTAATGTTCGTATGATGACAGTTGACGATTCGTCGAAAAAGCTAGGTTGAGTACATTCGTCCATACGTACATTAGATCTCACACGCCTCTTGCCATCAGGTGGGAGCGAGATCACATGTCCTGCTTAGCAGGTATATTTAAAACTGATGGCTTTTAGTTATTATGTCCATGGCTTCATCATTCCAAAAAGCTCGTTGGAAACTTTTGTTTTAAGTAAAGTCAAATAAAATTAAAATTCGCGTAAAACGAAAGGCCTTATTCTTGTATCGTTTTATAAAAACACTTTTTTAATTAAGTAACAGGGACAACTTTATTCGAAGGAAATAAGGTACAATGAAAAAAAACATAAATGAAACCTAATTAATAAATAAAAATACAACTAAAAACTAAAATGAAGAAAAAACAAAATAAAAAATATTATAAATAAAAAAATTGCTTCAAATCGCTGCTAATGGGCAAAGTGCCAAGGATACTGGCAGCATTGCCACGTTGAATTGCAATGCTGATCCTTTGGCCCAAATATTGCCCAGCCCTTTTGTCTCCCGAGGTGTTGACGAGCTGTTTTGACAACGCCTTGCAAATTTCATGTGCACTTGGTTCCCACGGCCCGAGAGTTTCAACTCCAAACGGCGCAAAAACACATCTCCCAATAAGCTGAGTGTATTTCCGCCGCTTGAGGTTCTCTGCTTGTAATGCAGCAGCGCCTGGGTCCTTAGAGGTCAAGTGGGACGTTTTAGATAGGTTGATAAAGGTTACCAACTAAAAACAAATAATCTTTAACCTAGGTATACATAATAATAATAATAAAAATGCTTTATTGCTTAAAAACTAAAATACCTTAAAATTAATGTGCACAGGCGAGCTTTATGCCGTGAGGCATTATCCACCAGCTAACCTATGGGAGTTTTGAAAACATGTGACAGGCAGAGTGCCAAGTAAATATTAAATAAACAATACATACTAATACTACATATACAATACATGTTATACATATAATAATACATATCTATATATAATTAAATATATACAGGATTCATGAAATAAATAAATAAAATAAAACACATACTAAAGATATTAGAGTGAAAGTTGCAACGAGAGTAAAAACATGGATCAATTTTAACACTTCAGTAATTGTCAGTTATTTTGAGTAGATAAGAAATAAGAATAGAGATGAATTTTAAAAGAAGCAGGATTCGTTAAAGTTCGAAGAGATAGTGGAAGAGTGTTTCAGAGAGACGCTGCAGAAACAGTAAAATAATTTGAATATCTTGTCGAGAAATGGGTACATCATCCTCTTTCCAGAATCCAATCAAAATACAATGCTCATGCTGCAAAATTTCCAGATATTCTTTGGAGACTCCCAAAGATTCTTACAACGCTTGTCATGATGTTTTATTCGTCAATACTCACATATCGGAACAGTAGGTATTTTGGGAGATATTTCAAGTCATTGGATTAGTCCGCGATAATGGTAAGAGACCTGATGGTATGACGCTGATCCCCTGGGAGCGGGGACGGGCCTTAGTGTGGGATGCCACTTGTGTCGACACTTTGGCTTGGTCACACCTTATGGGAACAGCACTAAAAACGGGAGCCGCAGCCGAAAGCGGCGCAAATACGTATGTATAATCAAAGTCTACGTGTTTGTGCCGTAGAGACTTTAGGCCCGTGGGGTCCAAGCGCTAAAACATTTTAAAAAAAACATCACCCCTCGTCTAATTGTCTGCTCTGGGGACAAGAGGGCTGGTTCTTTCCTCGCCGTTCGTAAATTTTATTTATTTTAATAATTTGTATTTTGTTTTGAATTGGCATCTCAACTCAAACGCTACATTAACCTCCAGCTCTTTTCCGTGCCTATAGCTCCATAACACTTCAGGCAGGACAACAAAATTTTAAGGTGTATACTATATATTGTGCACAACATCTATGTAAATAAACTAGTGACCTAACCGAATTCCAGTAGGAATGTATGGTTCTAAAAGAGAATAAATAAGTAAAAAAATATTACCTTTTATAGGAAAAAACTGCCTCCGTGGTCTAGCGGTTAAATCCGTGGATTTAGACTCGGAGGTACCATGTTCGATTAGTGATATTTCTCGAGTTTGGTACGCTGGAGACATCGACGAGCTTGCCACTTGTCATGATTGGCCTATAGTAAAGTTGGCTATATGTGAATCCGCTTATTTATAAGCGTAGTTTCTGACCACCCCGAAAGGGAAACGGTCGTGATGATACTTTACTATAGGAAAAACTAGGGTTAGTCTTGGTATTGCTTGCTAACATATCAGTGGTCTTGGTCTTGCAAAAAACCAAAAACAATTTCAAGAAAAATATTTTTTTTTAATATTTTTTTTTATAGATTAGATTGCTATCAAATTGTTTTAAAGAATAACCTTCGAGTCCTTAAGCTCCCTGCGCGCAATAATTAACTCCTTACACCTGGTTAGAAGCAGCTGTCGGCTCCTTGGCGATGTAAACCACTCCTAACAACGATCTTGGCCAGTAATGCAAAAAGTTCGCTTCTATACAACAGGGCATGTAGTTCTTTTATTTATGTATTTAAAACTTTATTGCACTATGTACAAGGGGCGTGCTTAATGCCGCTAGACATTCTCTGACAGCCAACCTTTGGGACAATAAAAAGTATAACTTAGATCGAGTAGGTGCGAAGACGTATTTAAGACTGATCATTATTAAATAATAACTATATTTATGAATAATATATATACTACATACTAATAGTACTTACATACATACATATACATAACTATACTACACTAAGAAACTTATACACGGAATTGGGAGCTGTTCAAGTAATGTGAGTATACCAATCTTTTGAATATTATTCTGTTGGATGCCGAATATCAAAGGTCGGTACAAAGCTACTTCAAAACTAAAATTATCTGTAGAAAATCGACTTACCTAAACTAGCAATGAGTCCTCGTCATTACGAATATAATGAGCGGCGCGGTCTGAGAGAGCTTCGTGGTGGTCTTCCCGAGGAGACAAGGCACACCAACGTTCAAATTGACAAGCTCGGCGCGTATAAGGGCTCTCTCATGCCCGGAATTGTCGACTCTAGCGCCATCTAGCTAAATAATGGCGCATAAATCCAACAAACATTAGCTAGCCTTGTAAGTGGTTCTCACAAACAAGACTAGTTGGCGGTAGCTTTTGCTGTGGCGCGACCAGATATAGTATATTATTCTTAAGAGATAGACATATGCCAACGCCGACTTTTATTAAGACCTAGGTATATAAGATAGGTCACGCACAATGGTCCAATAAAGACTAAGTGCGGAAAAGCCACCGTAATCACAATCAAGTTTATATACTCGTAAGGTACACAATTCCACTATACATTATTTTGTTATACGATTATCTCAAAGGGTTTAGACAGCCTTTTTGTTGAAAGCTCCAAGACGGCTTATTTTTCCCGACACCTTTTTTTTATATTAGACCTTGCGCCCACCTGATGATAAGTGGCGCACAAGGTCCATGAATGTTAGCAACTGGAATCAGACACTCATGACTGACTTTAGTCCCTAATACTATGCCGGCTTGACTGAGCATGACGTCAATTCGAGCCTGATCCCGAAACGTGTGGATACGAGCACGAATGGTGGATACTTCCCCGCCCCGGCAGACTGGGAAATTACGACCTATTTAATCTACAACGAATATCGTTAATGTATACAAAAACTTAACAAATTATATACTTAAACCTTCTTTGAGAACCACTCTATCCATTGTTGAAAACAGCATGAGAATCGGTGCAGTAGTTTTTGAGTTTATCGCGAACAGACAGACAGACGCGGGGGCAGACTTTGTTTAATAATAAATAGAATGAAATTTGTTTTTTTATTAATTTATTATTTATTTAGTAGATAAAAACGTAACATATATGATATTTGTTGGCACACAGCAGTGTTTTGTCCTGCAGGGGCCCTGAACGTAATTCCAGATAGTTTCTACCACGAGACAAAGTAAAGATAATTAAAAATATACAATAAATACAGGTGTAGAACATGTTTAAATAAGTGTAAATAATATGTAGTGATAGTGATTATATTATATATAAAATTTCAAAGTTATTCCATGTAGACTGGGTAAGATCGCTTTGACAGTTTGACGCGGGGACGTCCTGTAGATGACGCTGATTACTCTCGGAATTTGCATATTGGGCCATGCATCGCTCTGCTTCTGCCAAAGACGTTGATATTTATTTACAGGCGGGCCGCTGAGTAATTTTATAACTCGTCTTGTCATCAACTTAAAATACAGCTTTTTAGTTCAAGACATTTAACTAACTAATCCTGCTCACAGTTAGCACTATTTTTTTTAAAAAAAAGCTTATTTCATTTTCACTGGCTCCGTGGTCTAGCGGTTAAATCCATGGATTTAGACTTGGAGGTACCGGGTTCGATTCCTGGCCGGGACACAAAAATATTTTTTAATGTAAATAAAAATACATTTAATTAATATTTAATTTATTTGTGTTATTTATCGAGTTTGGTACGCTGGAGACATCGACGAGCTTGCCACTTGTCATGATTGGCCTAAAGTAAAGTTGGCTAAATGTGAATCCGCTTATTTATAAGCGTGGTTACTGACCACCCCGAAAGGGAAACGGTCGTGATGATACTTACTTTACTTTACTATTTCATTTTCAGATAAAATATCTTTATTCACGTAAACCTATTACAGGCTTTTGTGACACGTCATTATTTAAATTATTTTGAATGATTCTACTTCTCCTATGTAGAAGACTAAGCAACGAAGTGGTCCGAAGAGTAAGCTGTTAGCAGAAGACTAGCTATCAAATAAAAAAAGCACTGGTTGACGGTACATTAAAAAGAAAGGGCATGTATGAATGTCGTTAGAAAGAGTTATGTCGTGATCTTGTCAAGTGGCACTCAATTGTCTCTGCCTGTGAAGATATGTATGTATGTTGTACAAATGTCTGTAATAGGTTTACGTGAATAAAGATATCTTGACATTAACTTCTTAGCCAATATAATACGGGCCTTGGATACACGTCTATGACGCTACATAAATCAGATAGTACTAGTCGTAAATAGTTGTAGTAACGACGTAATTTTTTTGCCCTTTCAATCTGAGATGCGTATTATATTGTCGGCTCTAATACTATGTTAGTGTTTATTTATTGGGACGCAGCTTAAGGCATGGGCACACCGAAGGTAACATTTAGACAACTCTTTGACAGACGTGTATAGTTCCACTAATATAAGTCCCTACCACTATGCTAGGCTAACAAGAGGCTTTTTCATACCTTGCTTGAAAATTTCTAGTACAAAATAAAGACTTTATTATAACAATTAGAAAGAAAGGAAGAAAAAAGTTTATTTGTCACAAAAAAAAAACACAAGCAGTAAAAAATAATAATAATAATAATACAACAAACAAGATAGTGTGGTGACAAATAGGCAATCAGCTCAGCAATAAGCTGCAACACTCGGTCGCAGCGCTAATTTTCAGCTGATCCCTCACAATTTTGACATTAACATTGTATTCCAATAAATTGACAAGAACAATATTAAATATAAACTATATACAAATAAATATTGTAAATAAATATCTATTAACATAAGCATATTGTATGCCCATAATATTATAACCTAGTTTTCTTGATTAGGCGTGCTGCTGCAATGATTGTTGAGATGTGAACAAATATATTTTAAGTTTGTTTTTAAAAGCGACCACCGACTGCACGTCGTGCAGTGGTGGTGGCAAGTTGTTCCATATCTTTGCAGCAGCATACCTGAAACTCCCGCGGAACGCGGAGGTCTTGCATCGGGGAAGACATAGCACTCTAAGACTAGATTTAACAACTTAAAACTTCTGACTTAAATCTTACCACCTTACCTCATATTAATGTGGCCGCCCTTAGACAAAGACTGATATAGAATTTAAGGCGAGCCGTTAGCGAGAGCCAATGACACAGATTGTGCCAAATATACCATTGTTATGGCCCGGTGAATAATTAGCCATATCAATCATTCTTAGTTATCAATCTTAGACATTTAGTGACTACATCTGCTGCGCAATAGTAATGTAAAATGTGATTGTAAAACGTAATGAAACGAAATGAAACGAAACGAAATAAAACTAAATGAAACAAAACGCAACGACACAAAATGAAACGAAACGAAATACAAAATAAATAGTTTATTTGCTAGGATACACGATAAAGTGTCATCACGACCGTTACCCTACCGGGGTGGTCAAAAACCACACTTATAAAGAAGCTGATTCACATATAGCCAATTTTACATGATACACGGTACATAGTATGTTACATGATAAATAGTTTTTCATGATCCACCAGATTATGGCATGCATTTTAGAGAATATAATAATAATAGCATTACATACAATTTTTCATTTCCTAATTCATAATTAATTATGTCAATTGTCAATGTATTTATAAAATTTCTTAAGACTATAAAAACATTTAAGAGACAGCCAGCGAGATGAAGTTTTCTAAAAAGTATTTATAGGTAATAATTTAATGTCCAAAGGTATATGATTTATTTTATATTTATATTATATTTATGAACCTTTACAGTCATACAATAGCAATTAGAACAACAATCAATAATTCCACATTAAAATAAAATTAATCCAGAAAGTTTTTTTGGCTGATAACTATTGTTAATTGGCATTTGATATCTATTATTGCACACTTACCATGAAAACTGTCCTAATGTCCTAGAGGCTTGGCTGTCAGATTATGCCTTGCGGCATTAAGTCCACCTTTTAAGACATAGTGCAATTAAGTTTAAAAAAACAAACGGGTGCGTCGCGGGACGTGCGGTACGTACGGGAAGTGAGAACTATACTTGCAGGTTTTTGATTTCGAAGTTGGTAGGAATATGGAGATTACATGAATGCGCGTGGCTGCGTGCGCACGCATAGTTGCAGACGCGTAAAGAAAGAAAGAGAAAGAAGGAGCGGGAGAGAGCGAGAGTGGTATCAGCTATACGCGCGCGCCTATCCGCCCCTCTTCCCCTTCGCCGCCGCGCTGTTTCCCCTTGAGCGCTGTTCTGACGTACGTTCAACGAAATAGGTCCCCAACCAATCGCGCGCAATAAAGTACTCACTTTAATAAATAAATAAACTAAAGAAAGTAAAATAAAGTTACAACTCGATTTTTCGGGGTGATCAGAAACCGCAACTTAAAAAAGCTGATTCACATAAAGCCAACTTTACTATAGGCCCATTATAATAAGTGGCAAATATATGTATATAAATTATTCTGGTCCCGACAAGGAATCGAACCCGGTAACTCTGTGTCTATATCCACGGACTTCGCCGCTAGACCACGGGGGCAGTCAATAACTATTTTATATGGTCAAAGCCGATTCAAATAGCTAGTTTCATATACCTACAAGTTGAATGGAATTATGGAACACATCCGGTGCCCTTTGTCGAGCTTAACTTTTGTAATGCGCTTTTATGAGAATCATATAAAGTAATAAAGTACTTATAAGATTGGGTCTTATAATTACTGCAACAGCTGGTCTCTTGAAAGAAGTGGGTTAAGTATAATCACGACTGTAATCTCTCCTCTCTCTCTCCGAATTCAAGGAAAGCTTGTTACAGTACCACTGCTTATTACAGTTGTTCGCGACCTTCCAGCTATCTATTCTTATTTATTTATTTAAAACTTTATTGCACTATGTACAAGGGGCGGGCTTAATGCCGCTAGACATTCTCTGACAGCCAATCTTAGAGACAGAAAGTGAACGGTGAGTGCCAGTAAAAATCAAATATATTATTAAACGATCACATTGTCAGCAATAAAAATATGTAAATTATAAACACACATACAATACAATATATATACATACACATACTTATATACATACAATACAATATATTATATAATACACTAAGTAGGTATCTTGTTAGGAGCCATTTAAGAAATGCAAATAGACCATCTTTTTATGCCAAAATCCCGGACCAAACGCGAACAAAGACTGGACTGTATTTGATTTTTTATGATAGCAAAACGGCCGGTAACGAGCAATCCGGACACAGAGGTACGATATCGGAAACAGAGTAGGATGGGTCACTTATATAAGGAAAGTATGCCATGTACTTTTTCACGCTTCACTATCACCTATCCTGGCCAGGATATTCGCCAAACTCAATCACTTCACGATTATACGTCTTCCAGAAGAGCGGGATCACGGTAGATCATAGACTTCTCACTGGGTCGGGGCGCGACGTGCGACTGACGATTCAAGCAATGAAGCTTATAAAGAAATCTAATTTCTGCAAATCCAATCATAGACTTCTCACTGGGTCGGGGCGCGACGTGCGACTGACGATTCAAGCAATGAAGCTTATAAAGAAATCTAATTTCTGCAAATCCACAAGTGGGTACTTCTCTTTGCGAATTAAAATGGATAAAAATTCAAATATTGCAAATTTGAAGTAACTGGTGCCATCTTGTGATGGCATCTTTGGTTATTGGAAATGGAGGGGTTTTGGATTGCTCATAATTAACCAGAAGTGATCACGGCTTTGAAGACTTTGCTCGAAAAAATAGATAGTTTTCACAACGTTGTTTGAAAACGAATATCGGCTACGTTACGTTATTTCAATAACGCATAACGACACATTACTCAGGTACACCAACATTTGGGCTTTGATCCCTTTGATGTGCGCTAAAAAACAGATACGGAACGGCAAAGCGCACTGTGATCAAATATGTGACAATAGTTTCAAATCCCCGTACCACACATCTTTGAACACATGTCCGACATCGTCATAAGGGCATACAAAGTCATCCCGTATGCCTATAATGTAACTGAGAAAGGAACCTGCAAGGAAAGCTCAGCTGGTGTAAAATAAAGTTGAAATCTTTAAATAACAATGAAAACGTTTTGCGGTGGATATTGTATTAGGTTTCTAGCACATGTCAATTGTATTGGCATCGCATAAATCCTATCAACAAAAACCATCGAGAGCTCGCTGTAAAATAAAGACTCAATTTCTGCTTAGAACATCCAATTTCATTTGAAATGTTTCAGACATATTTTTTCTTTTTAAACATTGTTTCTTTCTGCGTTAGCGTTATATATATATATATTGTTGGGTATGGCCTTCAATAAAATTCAGGTTTGTGGACTGTATCATTTATTTGTATGGGTCGCGGTTTTGATTATAAGCAGTGTTGCTTCACCGTGCCCCGCGACGTATACGCATGTTGACCACAACATATATATTATTATATTTTATTAGGGGCTTTTACCCAAATTGAGCATGTTAGCCCCATCGTAACTTAACCTAAATAGACAAACAATTATCAGTTTTACATCTGCCTATTCTTATTATAAATATTTTAAAAAATAAATACTAACCTAGCCGATTGGGAACAGCACCGAATTGAAGGCACCCGTATTATATGGATTCAGTTTTAGATGATGTATCAGGTATTGCCTTTCGCCCTGGCTCCTGGCACAATCCCTTAAGATGTGTTCTACATCTACTACTTCACCAAAAGCGTTATATTTCGGTTATCTGAACGTAATCCACCTTTTATATAATAAAATATGCTAACAAAAGTAACGGTGACAAGGCTCTTTTACCTGAATGCGCGACGCAAATAAGGGTTTTGAGTTTATCAACCAATTTAGAAGACATTTAGAAGACAAAATTCTAAGCATTCCATGGATTCACCGTGCGGGTGCCGGGTCCATCGTGTGTGGGTAAGAGATGAGAAGAATGGTGTCTCGGGCTTGCGACCGACAATAGGCTGGTTTAAGAAAAGGAGGCCTCCTTTTTTTTCTATTGCGCGATAATACGCTCACCATCCACCATTCTACTTCTCTCCCTACCCAACCAAATACTGTATGATTCCGTTAATGCCGTCTTGGAAGCTCGTTCCATAAATGTATTGACGGCAGACCTGCTTGGGCCCAATTCTTTCAGTAAGTGATGCAAATATTTTGCTGGAACTCCTCTTGCACCAACTTCCACTGCGTAAAGCTGAGTCTTGAATAATTAAAACTACTTAAAGAGTAAAAATTAAATATAAACTAAACCTAACCAGCCTACATCTAGGGGTTCCTTGCATCGCTGCCAATGTGGAGACAACGTCGGGGCGCTCGGTCACTACGGCCTTTCCTGCAGCAAGAGCACAGGTCGCATCCCAAGGTACGCCAGCCTCAATGACGTCATTCGTCGGGCCCTTGTGTCTGTGGGTTCGCCAGCCATATTAGAACCCAGTGGCATGGTCTCGGCAAGCGGCCCGATGGAATGACGCTGGTTCCACGGAGGATAGGGTTGCCTTTAGTGTGGGATGCTACCTGTGTGGACACCTTGGCGCCTTCCCATTTGTCCTTGACCTCTAAGGTCCCAGGCGCTGCTGCATTACAAGTTTGGAGTTGAAACTCTCGGGCCGTGGGGACCAATGCACATTAAATTTTCAAGGCGTTGTCAAAACAGCTCATCAACACCTCGGGGGACAAGAGGGCTGGGCAATATTTGGGACAACGGCCATTTAACGTGGCAATGCTGCCAGTATCCTAGGCACTTTACCCATTGGCAGCGATTTGGAGCAATTTTTTTATTTATAATATTTTTTAGTTTTTAATTGTATTTTTAATTATGAAGTAATTTTATTTTTAATTTTATTTAACAGCAAAATTTTAGTTTTTAGTTTAATTATTAATTTAGTTTTTTTTAAATTATTTAATTCTTTTATAGTGTTTGATAAACCTAATCAAAAATAAACTATAAGTAAAAAATGACCTCTAGAGACGACCCTACAGGGATAGTCTCAAGAGGGCTGGCAACATTTCTCCTTTGTATAGCGAGGCTAATACGTTGGCAGAAATAATAATATTAATTTATTTCTTCCTCAGATGATAGTCCGCGTGTGGTGCGAGAATGGATCGGGCTGGTCTGCAACTCACGTGCCGGTCACCCCCCAGACCACCTGCAGGGATGTGAGAGACTGCTGCAGGGAACCGGGGGACGAGCCCTGCTTACTCTTCAGTGTACACCCCCACTTAGGAGGTAAGCTTTATGCGAGGATCTTACCATCTTCTTCTAAAGCAGCAACCATATTTATAGGAATATAGCTCAGTGTTATGTATTTATAGATAAAATCAAGAAAATAAAACTTCAGAAGTTAAGAATTACTTAATACTTTCTTTTTAAACTATATATATAAACTATATTTAAACTCCACAAATTTCTACTTCCTAATAATATATTATCTTCAAATAAATCTATTATAATAAGTATATATTGATGAGTATTTATGTAGTCTACAAACTATTTATGTAGTTTATTGTTAGAATTGCACCCCACATACTGTCTAACTCTCCCAAAGGTTAGCTGGTAGAAAAAGCCGAAATGGCTTTAAGTTTGCCTTTGTACATACTTTTAAGTAATAGTGCAATAAAGTATTTAATAATAATAATAATTATGAAGTTATGTTGTTTTAAATTTCCGCGACTATTATTTACTAAAATCTAAGGCGCGGTGGTGGCTCCGTTGTAATTACCGTTAGCTTAGAATCCTACAAAGGTCGGTTCAAACCCCGGAAATGTACCAATGAGAAATACACTTTTCTTAAGTACATTTGTCATAGACCACCACATGTCTCGTGCCTCGGAGAGTACGTTAAGGCGGTCCCGGTTCCACTAATACCAACTTATGGTATCATTAAAATATGACATCAGATCAGTGGAGGTCTAGGACGCTGTGTTTCAGTGGCTGTCATGAATGAAAAAAAAAACGTTTTAGTTGTTATTAATAAACACGACGGACTCGCGTGCTATCAAGCGGTTAAGGCCGTCGATTTAATCGTGGAAGTGCTGGGTACAATTTCTGGTCTATAACACATAAAAGTGTTGTTTTTAGAGTCTGGTACGATAGAGACATCAACAAGCTTGCTACTTGTCATGATGGACCTATACTTTCATTACAGCCCCTAGAACGCGTCCTAAACATCCACTGCTGGAGATGGGCCTTCCGGAACTGGAGAATTTAGCCTACACTCGCCACGCTGGCCAGACGGCTTGGCGAGGACCTATACTTAACTGGCTATATATTTATTTTATTCGAAGTTAATTTTAGTACATTAAATATAAATTAAAAGCTACCTAAATAATAAAATTAAAAATAAACTAAACTATAAATAAAAAATGTCCTCTAGAGACGTCCCATCCGAGATAGTCTAAATATGAACTTGTTATTTACAATGGCGTGGTTTCTGACCACCCCACAAGGGATACAGTCGTGATGATATTTTTATGACTTTTTTTATTTTAACTATTGTTTGATGAAAGAAACAAATAAACTAATTTAACGAAACTTAAACGAATAAATGTTTTTTTTTTGTATTAACCTGACTTAGTGTTTTATTTCCCGACCCCTCAGGAGAAAACACGGTACTTAATACACCATAAGTGGCATCCAGCCGGCTCTCACGACTCACGTGACGAATACGTGGTCACTGCTGGGCAAAAACTGCTAACCCGTTAGATATGTCACTTTAATTCTCCTTAACAAGATGGGTTAAGGTGCGTTAGGATAGCTGTTTCTTTTCATTCAGAACGCATATTTTGATCTAGTCCGTTTTTTTAAAGACATTTCGTACAACGCTCAGATTATAAGTATTTATGACAGTGTTCATAGGTAGATTTTTGATCATTGTGTCCAATCCAATTTTCCTGTTATTGGAAGGAAAAGGCCGAGTCCATACAGCCAATTTTGTCTTTTTTTTATGAATAAGTAAAGAATCGTTACAGTCCAGCCATTGTCTTGTGTGTACCCAAAAGGAAATCAGAAATAAGAAATTCAAACTTCTTATTGGATTTTCTTTTTAATTTTTATGTTCGATTATCTTCAATAAATGTTCTATTTATTTATACAAGTAATAAACAGTAATTCAAAATGGTACAAAAATAATGTTTCTAATCCGCATGAGAGTAGAGTTAATGCAGTAGAAATGAGGTCGTTGCGTCGGATATTCGGCGTAACTTTAACGGACCGCATACGTAATGATGAAATACGCAAAAAGGTAGGTATGAAAGAAAGCATAGGGACAAAAATAAGGAAAGGCATGCTCCGATGGCTCGAGCATGTTGAAAGGATAAGCGAAGAGAGATTGACGAACCAGATATATAATTGTGTTGCGAAAGTTGTGGGTAAAAGAGGTCATGGCAGACCTATCACGATCAGATAAATAAAATTGCTGAAGGTACATTAAAAAGCCATCGAAACAAAAGGGCATATATGAAGAGGTTGATGAATGTTGAAGAAGCGAAAGAGGTATGTCGTGATCGTGACAAGTGGCGCTCAATTGTCTCTCCCTACCCCGCAAGGGATTTGGCGTGAAGATATGTATGTATGTATGTCTAATTTTGAACTGACAACACTGAACACTGTCATGTATATACTATATAATCTTTGCGTTTGACAGCTGGAAGGAATAATTGAGTGGAGGATCCGATGCGAAAACGTCTTCGAATACGGGTGGATCAGCTATTGGCCACGCAAGTCAAGCGGAAGTAGGTGGTGACGAATACAAAGTTTTAAATAAGGTTACCATATTTTTTTGTTTTAAATTGTAGAAGCAAAATACTTATATGTGTATACCCTATGGGCAGAGCACTGGTGCACCTTTATAACCTTTATTAACCTTTATATTCATTTATTTTTTATTTTAAAAAAAATGCACTATGTACCTACAAAGCCGCTAGACATTCTTACTCGGTCAACCTTAGGGACATTACGAACATGGTATGTGTGAGGTAGGTGCAAATATTTAAACAGGAAAATAGACAATTAAAATTCTACTAAATCTAATACAAATATAAAACATAAATATATATAATAATACTAAATTCAAATAAATAATAATACACAAATATATACAATATTACTTACAGTTGTTAGGAACTATTCAAGAAGTGTGTGAAGACCATTCTTTTAAATAGCATTCTGTTGGGCGCTTGTCAGATATCTAAGGGCAGGTTGTTCCACAGATTTGCGGCAACAACTGCAAAGGAGTCGGACATAAAACTAGAGTGGTGAGATGGTATAGCAAGTACAGCGTTATGCGATGACCGCAACGACCTGTCGTGGAGAGAAGAGAGGAAGGAGAATTTGTTCTTTAGGTATTTCGGTGTCGCAGGTTCATTTATAACAGAAAAATGCAGACAAAGAATTTGAAGGTTTCTGCGACAACGAATTGGTAGCCACTTCAACTTAGCTCGATACTCAGAGATGTAATCGTATTTGCGCAAACCGTAGATAAAACGTATGCACGTTGTTTATAATATTAACCTGTGTCTAAACAAATAAATGATTTGAAGTCTAACAAGACGTTTTTGGATACCTTCCATTAGTGATTTATAGATTTCGTAACGTGGTGGGTTCGAAACCTGGCTTGCGTACTCCAGGTGACTACGGACGTACGTACGAACAAAACCTTAATATTGGAAAACTGTCTTGATACAAAGAATTCTATGTGTTGATCATGACAAGTTGCTAGCTCGTCGATGACTCTAACGAAATAAATAATAATAATAAATAAATATTTCCAGACAGGTCACACAGCGCCATCTAGTTTCCGTGGTAAGCTACGAGGCTTGTGTTACGGAAACTAGATGGTTGATAAACTACATATATTACTTTTTTTTGTAAATATATACATATTATACATATAAACACCCAGACCGAGACAAATTATATAATGTACAACTTGCCCCGGTGGGAATCGAACCCACGACCTCCCGAGTTCACGGCAATGTTTGTTACCACTAGACCACGGAGGCGGTCAAATATCACAAATAAATTATCGTGTTCCGACCAGGAATCGAACCCGGTACCTTCGCGTCTAAATCGACTAACTTAACCGTTCGGTTTATCATGCGAATATATACTTACATTTATCCATACCTACTACCTTTAGTAGCTGACACGAGATTGTCAAAGCTACTTGATAGCATCTAACTATCGCTAGATACGATCTCGTTGACAAAGACTTTCATACAAGGGTCCGGCCTTTTTATAGTCGGGATAATAAACCCATCATTGATACAATTTTCACCTTGTGTGCCCGCTATTTAACGTGAGGACTGAGGAGTGCCCACTGCCTATGCGCTTAAGGACTAAAATACTATAACAGCCTTAATTCGCTGTAAAGGTTAACATTATTAATAATTATTGTTTTAGATTATAAGCTGACACGGCCCTTTTACAGCCACGAATTATTATTTATGGACCTAAATATTATTATTACTAGATTGTAAGCAGACACGGCCATTTTACAGCTGCCTTATTTAATTTGAACATATATATATATATATATATATATTTATATATTTTTTATTTATACACTTAGAATATAATTAATTAATTTTAAGTTTTACAAGACCCTTTAACAGCTGCAACTAGTATTTAATTTTATTTATAATAATTTAAGTGCTACATTAACCTCCAGTTCTGTTCCTTGCCTATAGTTCCATAACACTCTCCAGGCAGGACATCTCAAATTATATTTCAATGTGTATACTATAAATTGTGCACAACAATAACTATTGACTTAACCGAATTCCGGTGGGAATGTATGGTTGTAACAGAATAAACATAAACATATGAACTAAAATGAAATAAAATAAAGCAACTCAAAAGTTGGAAAAGAATGGCAAAGTATTGCGAAAGGAAGTGTCCGGAGTTTTCGGAGATCAAAAAGATTTATCCATCAATTTAAACGTTGCAAAAAGTACAATACTTAACATAATTACGCTTCGATCATGAACCGCCTCGTGGGAAAGATATTTATGAAATGTCACTTTCACTCTTCATGACAAAGAATAAGTAACTCTCAGAAGGGCTTTTCAGGATTACCAATTACTGCAAATAAAAGGTTTTACACCGACGAGCTTGCCACTTGTCATGATTGGCCTATAGTAAAGTTGGCTAAATGTGAATCCGCTTATTTATAAGCGTGGTTTCTGACCACCCCGAAAGGGAGCGGTCGTGATGGTACTTTACTTTACTTTACTAAAAGTTTTTTTTTTATATTTCGACATGTGACCGCTTATCGGATGGTAAGCGGCGCACAAGGTCCATGAATGTTGGCAACTGAAATCAGACACTTATGAGTGCAATAGTAATAATATGCCGGCTTGACTGGCCATGACGTAAATTCGAGCCTGATCACGACACGTGTGGATTCACTTTACTGGGTTTATCTACACGAACGGTAGATACTTCGCCGCCCCAGCAGACTGGGCAAATTAGCATCAGCCCGACTACTGCCTATTTGTTGTTCTCGTTGAAAGTATGTGCCTTTTGTAATGATATCAAATGCCATTTTTTTATTTCAAGGAAAAAAAATTGTAAGCTTGCCATGGTGTTATTTATATAAAATAACACACCGCTTGTAACAAGACTTACGAAGATATTTGTATTGCTGTGCCGGTACTTGCATTATGTCAAAGCTAGTCCGCCACATCGACCACCTATGATGGTCAACTGATATCTATTATTAGGACAGTATAGATAATATCAACTTTAAAAATCAATACATTATCACAATTTCAAAATTAAAAATACAGTCTTTTGACGCATTTGGCCCTGCTAACTAATAAGGAGTTTTGACCGTCATAGAATGTCTAGCGGCATTAGGTCCGCCTTTGTACTTTGTGCAATTAAGTATAAATTAAATAATTATATATATATATATATATATATAATAACACCGCTTGAAACAAGACGTTTTATAAAGAAGCGGATTCACCTTTAGACAACTTTACTATCATGACACGTGGCAAGCTCGTCGATGCCTCTAGCGTACCAAACTCGAGAAATATCACAAACAAATTAAATATATTTACGGAATTAATAAACCACGGAGGCAGTATTTGGCATTTGTTTTAAAATGTTCGTAATCGAATCAGATTTAATTTGAAAGAAAAAATGAAATAATAAAAATTCGGGCAAAACCTATTCGTCTTTTTATAAGACATCTACACAATTTGACATACACACAATATAAACAAATACAAAAACAAAAATGTATACAGTTATACACTTATACAAATATACACATACACATTATATTATTATAAACTCCATCCGTGGTCTAGCGGTTAAGTCCGTGGATTTAGACTCAGAGGTACCGGGTTCGATTCCTGGTCGGGACACAAAAATATTTATTCATGTAAATAAATACATTTAATTATTTTTTTTTTTCGTCCCTATGCTTTCTTTCGCACCTACCTTTTTGCATATTTCATCATTACGTATGCGGTCCGTTAAAGTTACGCCGCATATCCGACGTAATGACCTCATTTCTACTGCATTAACTCCACTCATGCGTATTCTGACATATCCACGTCTCGCTTCCATACATAAGTGTTGGTACCAGCATGGTAATATGTATCGCGAGTCGAGCTTTGTCACTGACATTTCGACTTTCAGTAACCCCAGGACACCGTTGCTACTATTTCCCGCGTTCACTCTTCTTTCAACATCCCTATCATACTTCCCATCCGCAGTGAAAACACTGCCCTGTTATATACTTTTATTTACTTGTTCTAGAGTTTCATCATTAATCTTTATCGTCACGGTTACAACAGGTCATATTTCCATGGTTGTTCTCGCATTCAAATGGAGAACTTTTTCTGCACACCTTTCATTTCTTTGACTAGATTTTAATGATTCCCAAGGTTAGCTGAGGAATGCCTTATGGCGTTATATTTCGCCATTTTATAAATAAATAAAATTGCTAAGTCGACTGAGTCTTAAAACTCTTTGGTGGTCATAATTATCGTGACCAAAGGCTCCGACAGATTCGGCAATAAAGCTGTGATGCTATCGCGTAACTTGCGACCCTCTGTTTCGCAAGGGAGAATAAAATTACATGCTTCATAAATATTTACATAAACAGCGTTGTTCAGTAGCTGTATCCGCTAATGTGTCGATGATATTATTTATTTAATTATAAAAACTTTATTGCACAAAAATACAAAGAGCTAACTCAGTGAGCTGGTACTGGTAAGAGGCCAGTCTAGTCTAATAGAGTCCAACAAGATGATTCTGCTCTAAGACTTCGACCTTACGGTAGTTTGCGTTCTGAATAAATATATATAATTCATGCATTTTTGGTGCTGGGTACCGGTGTAATGGCGCCCGTGTGGCTCACGAACCCAGGGGGTCTAGGTCAGACAATTCCAGCTCTCCTCCAGAATCACCTCTCTATGAAGTCGTCTCCCGTTGGGGGGCCGAGTGTAAGACGGAGCGATATTCTGGAAATGCTTAAAGTGTCAGTTGTCGGCCTGATAGAACATATGTCTAGTCAGGCCTTACCATATAATGAAATCAACAACCATGTGCGAGCCAGGGACCGAGTATGTGACACTACATGCTGTAGGGTTGCGTTGGCCCAAAGGCATTATATCACTTTAAGTAGCCGGCTATATAATAGGTTAAATAAAAAGCTTAATATTTATCCCCAAACCTCCAGAAAGTGCAAGGTACTCGTTAGGAACTGGCTTCAGGAACTAACTTATGAGGATACTGAAAACCTGTTTAAAATCATAAAATAATATTATAAGAAATAGGTTGTTTCTAACACATGCATACTTACTTATATACATTCATTCAAACCCACGTACACCAACACACACACACCAACATGCATATACACCAACCATACACACAAACAATTATTTAAGTCTTGCCTTCAGTAAATATAAATAAAAATTGTCTAGAGTAATATAAAATGTTGTAAGTACTAATTCCTACAATGACATCTGAAACACCGTCCACCGACTATTTCAGATGTCACAGCTAAACTGCTTTTGTTACTATGTACGATTTAATTTATGCCCTAACCTATGTAACAACTGAATTGTAATGTATATTTATTTTGCAATAAAGATTTTTATTATTTATTTATTTAGGCCGACGACAAATTCTTCAATAGTAGGCATGTTTTATCCCGGCGACGAAATCGATTCAATACCGGATTCTACGATGAAGATAGCTTATAATTACCCCCCTCTCGTTTTTTTTTGTGTTTCTTTATTTCGATCGCTTCACGTATATTCTAGTGTAATAGCTAAGATCGGTCTTGTATTCTTTTAAATCAATACATACATATCTTCACGCTAAATCCCTGGCCGGGTATGCAGAGACAATTGAGCGCCACTTGTCACGATACCTCTTTCGCTTCTTATACATTCATCAACCTAAACCTAAATCAATAATATTCCTTTACATACATAATTACTTGATGTAGCATACACATCGAACGTACAGCACAACACTACGGTGTGACATCTCTAGAGGACAGATCAAATAGTGGCGGCCGAGCGAGTGGATGTGAAATATTAAATAGTATATTAATATACGTATAAAGTAAAGGTAACTATTTAATTAGTAGATCCTATACTTATATTAAATTCTAATGCAAACTTAATTATAAAATCTGCCGATGGGGACACTCAGCCAAGCGCCTGGCCAAGATATTGTCCAAACGGCTTACGGAAAAGTCTGGAGATAGGAAACCTGCCAATTATTTCTCCCAACGTATTAGCTTAGCTATACAGAGGGGAAATGTTGCCAGTCTTCTTGGGACTATCACAGAAGGGACTATCGTCTCTAGAAGACATTTTTACTTATAGTTTATTTTTTATTAGGTTAAGTTTATATTTATTTTAATTTTACTTTTAAGTAGTTTTAATTATTTATACGTTTTATTTATTTATTTATTTATTTATTTATTAGGGTCGCCAACAGTGACAGCAACAAAAGATACATCGATTTTTACTTACAACTAAGACAGAATACAGATGCTGCACCAATTACAGGCAACCACCACATGCTATTATACTGTATCCATTAATTGGGCCTTTGAGTAGCGAAAACAAAAACACAACACAATTACAGCAACAACTAAGTAAATCTAAGCAAAAACAAAAACAAAAGAACATGATACAATCAAGAAACACAATTCCAAGGATCAAAATTGGTTAAACAGCAGTTCAGTTTACAGTCCCAGCCAGGATCCGCTGCAGTGACAATACATTGTGCTTAAAAACATGCAAAGAATTAGCAAATATGTCTAGACTGTCATTATTTTTTCGTGAAAATATGTTGTATTGACGACATGTACGGTTCAGTGATGAGTGGTAACCCAAATTGGATTTAGATTGTCGTAGAATGAATAGATCATATTTGCCAACCCTTGGCAGCCTGGTCGGCACAGAGACACGAACACGGGACAGTAGGTGGGGTGCGTCGACTTTACCGTTGATTAATTTATATAGAAACATACTATCCATCAATTGCCTTCGATCTTGTAATGAGGATAAATTAAAGTATTTTAAACGATCTTTGTAATGTAAAAGTTCTCTTCCCTTATTAACACTAAATGTCAGATGCCACAAAAACCTCTTCTGAACACTCTCGATCCTCTTGATGTACACGTCATAGTGTGGATTCCATACAATGCTGCAGTATTCCAATATACTTTTAGTCCAATAAAATCTTTAATTAGTCGAAATTAAATTGTATTCATAACGAGCAATTTTCCAACAATAGAGTAATCTTTATTGCACATCTTATAGTTATATTAATTTCCATGCTTGGACCGCGGGAAAAAGCTATTATTTTGGGTCTATCCTGAAATCACTCTACAATCATTGTTTAAAACTAAATTGATTTAGTTTTTTTTTTGTAACAATTTAAATTATTTTTCAAGGAAAGTAAGTCTATGAACTGTTATTTTTCAACCAAGAATCAAAGCTTGTTCCTCCGCAATGTGTAGGTATAATACTATTAAAATCTACATTCATAGTTAACTGCCTCCGTGGTCTAGCGGTTAAGTCCGTGGATTTAGACTCAGAGGTACCGGGTTCGATTCCCACAAATATAATTCGAGACACAAAAATATTTATTAATGTAAATAAATACATTTAATTAATATCCGTGGTCGAATGGTAACAAACGTTGCCGTGAAATCGGGAGGTCGTGGGTTCGATTCCCACCGGGGGCAAGTTGTACATTGTATAATTTGTCTCGGTCTGGGTGTTTATATGTATAATATGTATATATTTACAAAAAAAAAATTTAATATGTAGTTTATCAACCATCTAGTTTCCGTAACACAAGCTTCGTAGCTTACCACGGAAACTAGATGGCGCTGTGTGACCTGTCTGCAAATATTTATTATTTATTTATTATTATTTATATTTTATTTTATTTAATTTATTAGTGATATTTCTCGAGCTTGGTACGCTGGAGACATCGACGAGCTTGCCACTTGTCATGATTGGCCTATAGTAAAGTTGGCTAAATGTGAATCCGCTTATTTATAAGCGTGGTTTCTGACCACCCCGAAAGGGAAACGGTCGTGATGATACTTTAGTTTACATAGTTAAATTGTATCGGTCCTACAGAAATGTTAATCTTGGCAATGTTCAGAGTAGACGCCCAGGTCATCAGTAAAAACATGCAATTGCAAATTACAACTTGACAACAGTAATTTGAAATAATGAACTCATATTCACGAAGATAACGCAGCACGCGACGATGACGTAGGAAATGGACAATATAATAGACAAACATTTAATGGACCGAGCCTATGGGCTGGTCATACTGTAAGTATATTTATTTTCCACATGCCAGTGGTATTGAATTTTAATAATACTGAATACTAATAATATTGAATGCTTACAGTCAGTATCATCACGACCGTATCCCTTTCGGGGTGGTCAGAAACTACGCTTATAAATAACCGGATTCACATTTAGCCAACTTTACCATAGGCCGTTCATGACAAGTGCCAAGCTCGTCTATGTCTCCAGCGAATCAAACTCGAGAAATATCACAAATAAATTAAATATTAATTAAATGTATTTATTTACAATATTTTTATGTCCCGACCAGGAATCGAACCCGGTACCTCTGAGTCTATATCCACGGACTTAACCGCTAGACCACGGAGGCAGTTTGCTTACAATAAAGAAATAAATAAAAATCTTCCATGCATACTATTTATTTATTTTCAAAGCATTTATTCGAAAAAAATATTAACAAAATATAAAATAATAATAATAAAACTATGGATACGGATATAAGTCCCGTCCGCGTGAAATGGTGGCAAGAACGCTGGCTGCATTTCCCCGCTGAATTGTAATACTGATTCTTTTGGCGAATAAAGAGCCAGCCCTCTTGTCACCGGAGGAGACGACAAGACTCGGTGTTATGTCTTTTAAATACTTGTTTGCGCTGGGACTCCATGGGCCTAGAGTTTAAACAGCAAACGGTACAAATATATAATCTTTTAATATACTTACGTAAGTATATAGTAATTACGTACTTGCGACGCTTGCTCTAAATTTTCCGCCGCTGCCCTCACTTTATTTAGGGGGACCCTAGTATGCGATGCGGCGAGGGTGTCGACGCACGTGGCGTGCGTCGTTCCCAGGGGACCAACGTCACACCATAGGGTCCCCTGCCATCATCTCGGATAACTCCAGCAGGCTCCAGAAGAGCTGGAACCTCGATGGTGGCTACAGCATAGTATCGTTAAGGGAGCCGTGGCGGAAAAATCTGCCAGCACTATTGGAACAGGAGAGCCCACAAACTCCAAGGCAGTCGACCTTCTTTCCACACGGACATCGATGTAAGACACATACTTATGGTGCTCCCAACCGAAAACTTTCGTCGTCAAGCAGTGTGCCACGGTTCGCAGAAGGCAGTGCGTGTAACCAGTGGCCGGATTCCTTTTCTACTGAAGTCAGAAGCCGGGCGCAATGTTGATCACTGATTGGGTTTTAGCCAAATATGTTTTGTACCAATGGTGTATCCCTATAGCAATTTAAATAAAATATTGGACATAAACCTAATTACAAATATAACACATAAATAATACTTTAGAATTACCTACTGACATATTTAGAAAAGAATAAATTTGACATCGCAAAATAAATCTAAAATATAACGTCACATCTAGATTTTTTTTAGTACAGTGTTAGCTAGGCTTTGTCTTGTCTTTTCTTATTAATGTCTTTGGCCAATATGATGTATGACATTGTGTGGGAAAATGTCTCATTTCCGTCGAAGGTTGGTTTTACTTTCACGCAATTTGATAAGTAAGGTCAGCATAAAGATGTGCGTTATCGTAGTGTCATCGTGTGGGTAAAGCCTCATTACAGCCCCTAGTCCTAGGCCTCCACTGTTGGAGATGGACCTTCTAGAACGTAACTTGTGAATCTGGCCTACACTCGCCACGCTGGCCAGACGGATTCGCGAGGATCTTATGTGAATTTTTAATGTCATTCCATTCCACAAGTTAGTTTTAGTGGAACCGGGATCGATTCCATTTAACGTGCTCTGCGAGGCACAGGAACGGTGGTGTTGTAAATCTATGACAAATGTACGTAAGATATATGTATTTCTCATTGGTATATGCCGGGGGAGTTTGAACCTACCTTTGTAAGATATCAAGGAAAGCGTTCTTAAAACCGAGCCACCAACCCGCCTAAATGATTTGGCAAACCCTATTTAATTATTTTTGTTTACTATACACAAAAGAACAGCAGCCGTATTTAATTAATTTCGTTTATTTTCTGTAATTAGGCATAGGTCAAAAAAGAGCCAAAAAAATACATTCACTTTTACATGTCAATTTTACAATAAGTATACTATAATATTAAGTTGATGTTAGTGGTACCGCGACTGGCAGCTTAACGTGCTCTCCGAGGCACATGTACATGTAAATTTATGACAAATGTACGTAAAAAAAGTATTTCTCATTTACGGGTTTCGAACCGCGTACCATGATGATGATGTCCTTATAGACGAGCCACTATCGCATCTATTTTAATAGTTATTTTTAATTACGACTGCCTCGATGGTCTAGCATGTACGCGGAGGTACTGGGTTCGATTCTTGGTCGTGACACAATTTAATTTGGTATTTCTCCAGTTTGGTATGCTAGAGACATTGACGAGCTTACCACTTGTCATAATGGGCCTATAGTAAAGTTATCAGAATGTGAATCCGCTTCTTTAAAAAGTGTGGTTTCTAACCACCCCAAGGGATGGTCATTATGAACCTTAACTTTTTTCTGACGTTTACTTTTAAGTTTAATAGATGGTACGCGGACTGATACCATAATCGTTTTGCCCAGTCTGCCGGGGCGGAAAAGTATCCACCGTTCGTGCCGATAAACCCAGTAAAGTGTATCGCGTTACGGGATCAGGCTCGAATAGCCGTCATGACCAGTCAAGCCGGCGGCGTAGTTGTAGGGGCTGATGTCAGTCATGAGTGTCTAATTCTAGTTGCTAACATTTATGGACCTCACGCGCCACTTACCTTCAGGTGGGTGCAAGGTCGAATGTCGAGCTACTTTTTTTTTTTAAATGGCCTTAAAATACATTATAAAGTTCCTACGCCAATCGTCGTTATCCTCTAGCGCGCACTAAGCCAGCTTGGTCGCTACGATAACGCGCCAAATTGTGCTCGGCTTACTGATAAAGATTTTTACATTTGAATTACATTTTACCTTGAACCGCGTCGGAATGTGGGGTTTGCATGACTTTCGCATGTTTCGAAGTTCAAAAAAAAGTTTCGTCCTCTTTTGGAAATGTGCCAGTAACATTTTTAGAAACTTTTTTTTAAGCAAAGGTCATACGAACGGATACTGTCAAAACAATGGATTCACAGCTGGAGATCGGACATCAAGAACATATTTCTGGAGAATTTGGCCTATACCTATACGCCACGGACCAGACGGAAAAAGTATCATCATGACCGTATCCCTTCCGGGGTGATAGAAACTGTCTTAATGATAATATAACCTATTTAAAATAAAAGTATCTTTTTACCATATGTCGAATCAAGAAAGAATGAAAGAGACAACAAGAGAGAAATCGATCTTGAATTTTTTATTATTACGGTCCGAATTAACGGATACGCCTGAATATTTTATACTTTCGTATATAAGAACTGTTACTTGCTTTCATGTTGTAAATTTTCAGGCGTTTTTAATTAATTTCTAGTAGGTACAGCTGTGGCCCTACATGCAAGAATATTATCCACTGTACCAAAGAGATAAAATAGAGTGGACATTAATTGTTATTTTTATACAAAATGGTTGTTATTTTCTCTCGTTGAAGTTTTACATTTTCGTAGCATACAAGTCAGAACAATTTAAAGTACACGTCAAATACAGTCAAAAGACTAAATAATTCTGAGATTGTCCTAGTTTTTATTCTCATACTGTTTGGCTTCTTGTCCCGTACTGACCAATTTTCATTATTATTTATTACTAATTTGGCTTAGGCCAATTCAAAGCAGTAATAATGATATATCCTTCTCCATACCTAATATAACATAATCGAAATCGGTTAAGCAGTTTGAGCGTAAAGGCGAAAATATATATACATGTGTAACTAATACCGACGGATAAAGAAGATACTAATTATAACTCCAGTATAGTTACCCTCTTACCTCCCCTCCCCACCGTCCTCACCCTCGCCTACACACACACGCATAGACAACACACTCAGAACACACATACTATAATTTAAACCCTTTGAATTTAAATTATTTATTTTTATATTCATTCTTATTTATTTATTTTATTTATTTAAAACTTTATTGAACTATGTACAAAGGGTGGGCTTAATACCGCTAGGCATTCTCTAGCAGCCAACCTTTGGGACAACATTACAGTCATGAGGCTAGGTGCAAACGATTGTAAGAAACGTTGCCAAATAAATTCATTTAATCTTACATACACTAGATATTAAAATAAATACACATACATACAAATATGTACACAATTGACACGGCCCTTTTACAGACACGAATGTAAATTTATAAAAGAAGTAAAGTATCATCACGACCGTTTCCCTTTCGGGGTGGTCAGAAACCACGCTTATAAGCGGATTCACATTTAGCCAACTTTACTATACGCCAATCATGACAAGTGGCAAGCTCGTCGATGTCTCCAGCGTACCAAACTCGAGAAATATCACAAATAAATTAAATTTTAATTAAATGTATTTATTTTCATTAATAAATATTTTTGTGTCCCGACCAGGAATCGAACCCGGTACCTCCGAGTCTTAATCCACGGACTTAACCGCTAGACCACGGAGGCAGTGTGTAATGTAATCTGTATATAATTTCTGTAAATTATAATTATTAAGTGTTTAGAATGTAAACTGACACGGCCTCTTTACAGCCACCATCTTATTTAAGTAGTTTCTAAGTTAGTTAGTTTTACTTGCTTGTAGCAATAATGTTGTGCATAACATACATAAATATGGATTATTGCCTGTTTACGGTCCAACCATTATTACCACTTTGATTAGTACATATGTTTTAATAATTGTATTGTTAATAGTTCCGACTGTATCCTAGTTGATTCAAACGAACCAAGGAAATAAACTATTTGATTTGATTTGATTTGATTAATATACTTCTCATACTATACTATATTGAACGGGAAACGAATAGGCACTGGTGGAAATACTCCGAAATTAGGCGAAAGATATGAAATTAGCAGCAAATGTATTTCTCATTGGTACATACCGGGGCTCGTACCGACCTCTATAGGATTTGAAGGAAATCGTTTTCACAACCGAGTTACAACTGGTTTGCCTATTGGTAGTATTTTTTTTTTCATAAAAAAGGAATAACAGGATATAACAGTGTATCAAATACTTTCTAGGTTGTTTACCTGGAAGCAGTAACGAGCTTGTCCACCTACTTATTCCGCCCACATGGTAATCTGTCTGCAGATTCAGGAAGTAAATCTAGGTACAGTCATCTAAATCAGCAAATTTATAAAAATAATCCCAATCAATCAATATTAAAATTTCGTTAAATTTCTGCACATAGAAATTTCTATAACTTTCATTCTATATAATCCAAATGCCTATTACCTAAAAGATCGTTTCCAATTTCTATGTGACTCTCGCTTTTCACTCGATCTTCCTATAATAACCTACTTAAAATCGCTCCCCACTCTTCCAGCATATATTCCGATTCCTTCACTGTATCTGCAACTTGGCAGTGGAACAGACTTCCTTTAATTATCAAGCAGACCATCTGCCAAGCCGGCATAGTGTTAGATACTGATGTCAGTCATGAGTGTTTGATTCCAGTTACTAACATTCATGGATCTCGCTCCCCACTTGCCATCAGGTGGGCGCAAGGTCACATGTCGTGCTTGTATAAAAAATTAAAAAAATAAATAAAAAAAAGTCTTTGTATTGGTGTTGCTAACACCGCTCTCCACTCTATCTACTTAACAAGTACCATAAATTTATTAATGATTTTAACGTACTTACGAGTACCTATACCTACCAGATTTCATGTGTTAATTTTGTTTCAGTACACGTGCTCCACGATTCGGAACTTCCGTTGGAGGTGGCTGAAGCTTTGGGACCAGAAGTGCAGTTCGTTCTCAAATACATAGACCTCGGTAAGTCAACACTGTTTCTGGTTTCCAAGGAATTTCTGCCAAGTTTCATCAAAACTCGCAAGACTTGGTTTTGTCTTGCTAACATATCGGTGATCTTTCTCTTAGTCTAGGTCTTTTAGAAGAGCAAGAACAAAACTCCAAGACTAAGACCAAGATTGGGAAATACTACGAGCATCTTGTGTGAGTGAGGCTGGTGCCAGCCTACGTGTTATACATTCTCACATCACATGCCTATAAAGCACGCTGCCAGACGCCAACACATTCCGCATAGCTGTAGCCATAAGACTTGGCTGCAAGATCTCCAGTCAACATATTAGTTTTTGTGGTGTCAATGCTGACGAACTAGTGCCGGCAGGGTTAGCATGCAAATAATGACATCCTCACAAAGGCGCTTACATCTGCTAACATTGCCTGCATCCTCGAACTATCGGGGATCATCATCATCAGCCTGCACACGTTCTTTTGCAACCCTCATCATTCCTCAGCGTCGTTATGTACATGGTCTCCACCCATCTGCCCCATCGATCGCTTGCTAATTTTGAAAGCTATGTCAGTGACTTTGGTTCTCTGACAAATATCAACGTTTCGAACTTTATCCATCAGAGAAATACCAAGCATAGCTCTCTCCATAGCTCGCTGAGCGACCTTAATCTTGTGGACCTGACCCTCCGTCAGCGTCCACGTCTCTAATACATACGACATTACGGGGAGAACGCATTGGTTGAAGACCTTTGATGAGAGGATATGACGGAGTTTCCTGAATGACGCCCATCCTAGCTGAATGCGTCTCCCGGCTTCTTTGCTGTAGTTAGCTGTGCGTAACTGAAAGGTCTGTCCTAGGTAGACTTCGAGAGTGGCGTCTTTCACGCAGGTTGGTTTCGGCTTGGCTTATCGGGGATAGGTCTGATGGAAGGCGGAATATTATTATTTATTATTTATAGATATATACCTATTATATGTTGAGGGCTCATTTTCCGTTATCACCACACCATTGGCAGACGGATTGGTGATACGAATGTCTCAAGTGTCCCAAAAATGGTGAACTGCTATTTGTTTTTCTTGACAAGTCCAGATAATTGCTTCAGTTATTTGTTCCTTTTCTTTATTGGAGGCCATAAAAGTGTCAGAGCGGCGACTAAAATCGCGTTATCAGTTTACCAAATAGACATAGCATCAATAAGGCGACTCGAACGGACCTTCTTTTATTTAGCCCATAGACGTAATATGTTTGGACGGTCCAACAACAAAAGAGAACATTATTAATTTAATGTGTTCGTTCGTTTTTTCTGCTTATGATGATGATGGCTTAACGTACTCTCTGAGATACGGGAACGGTGGTGTTTAAGACAAATGTTCGACTCCGGTATGTGGATGCATATTCGTGTGGTTCGGTTGCGGATTTTTTTAAAATAGGTGGTAGTCGGACTTTCCAGCTTTCGCGCCGATAAACCTAGTAAAGTGTATACACACGTTTCGGGTCAGGCTCGAATTGCCGTCATGCATAGTCAAGCTGGTATAGTGTCAGATTGATGTCAGTCATGAGTGTCTGATTCATGGACCTCGCGCGGCACTTACCATCAGGTGGGCGCAAGGTACATGTCGTGTTACTTATACAATAAAAATAAAATAAAAAAAAGTATTGAGATGAATGAATAAGGTTATGGAGCTCTTTAGAGAAGCCATCATAGTATTTTAACTAAATCTAGGATACAAATATGTATACATATAGTTCTGTGGTGTGGTGGGGAGGGGCGTGTTGCTGGCGGATGGCCCGAGCTTATATGGGTTAAAGTGTATGTATTTATGGGTTTGGGTTGTCTGTCGGCAGTGCGTTTCTCTTTATTTTCGCTACATATTCGTACAAAAACCAAATGCATGCTACTTGTGTGAACCTCTAAAGGCAAATTGTTACCATTCTGCCAATAATAATGTTAAGTGTTGTATGGTTTACCTAATAATATAACATAAAATAAAAATAGACGGTAGAACTCGCTCAGAGAAGCTATATCTCGGCGATAAGCATCTTCCACAATTCGAACAGCTCGCCTCTGCAGGACATGCATGCTCATGTAGAGCGTGCGTGTTCTTGTATTTAGCAATAGTAATATGTCTATGGTCCTATTCTTTTTGCAGTTTTAGGGACGTCTGACTGATGGATGCTTAAGATTAATGGGCAGGAACACTCCTTCCAAATTGGAAGTCTCGTTTCTAACGGATTATTAGTTTTTCCGATCGTCTGTTGCGTAACGAATGAAAGCCTACTTACAGTATTCATTTGCAGGATTCCAGGGATTCGGGTCCGGATTCATAGATGTTGTTTAGCCAGTTTATTTATTAGACAAATCTATTACTATTTTTTGAGTTGTCATAAATTTACAACTCCACTGTGTGTATAGTAAATTTAGGCTTGAAATAGAATTTTGTGATTCATTTGTTTTCACGCTATTAGATATATATTTGACTTTGGTCTGTTCACAATATAGAAAAATTTAAATATCGCGTTATTTACAAATATGAGTTCCACCGTGGCACCAATGCTGCAGAACCGGCTCGAAGAATTAATGATGTGTATGGGGAAGTTACTGTAAAAGAAAACACGGTACGTTTTTGGTTCCAACGATTTCGTTCTAGTAATTTTGACCTACAAAACAAACCCCGTGGACGACCGGAGACCCTAGTTAACAATAAAGAATTAAAGGTGATCGTAGAAGCAGATCCATTGCAAACCACGTTAGAGTGAGCGGCAGGCTTCGGTGTAAGTGACAAAACGATTTTGTTTCAATTGAAAAAAAATGGAAAAGTAAAAAAGCTCGAGAAATGAGAAATTAGTGAAACACCAACAAACACGCATTGAATGCTGCGTTACATTACTCAACCGTCACAATAATGAGGGAATTTTGAATCGTATTGGAAAATGGATCCTAAACGATAATCTGAAAGGCTCATCACAGTGGTTGAACCCAGAAGAACCGGCTAAATTCTGTCCTAAGCGAAAGTTGACTCAGAAAAAGGTACTGGAAAGTTTGGTGGACCAGTGCTGGTGTCATTCACTACAGCTTCTTAACGACCAGACGATTACGGCAGATCTGTATTGTTAACAATTGCAAACCATCACGGAAAAGCGAGACTGGTCAAATGCTAGAGGCTAGAGGCCATGCTTCAGGACAACGCCTAGTCGTTTCTGTATATCAGAGAGCACGTTACGCCATTGGTCCTGGTTACACTAATACCAACTTGTGGAATCGTTAATAAATTATCATTAAAAATTGACACCTCGCCAACCCGTCTGGTCAGCGTGGCTACACTAGGCCAAATTCTCCGAGAAAATTCTAAAACGCCCATCTCTAACAGTGGCGGTCAAGGACTCTGAGTTCTAGGGGATGTGATGATGATGATACGGTATGAGGTTATACCATCTCAGCACAACTATACGGCCAATTGAAGGATTTTTACCGACCACTTTATTACACGGGCGAAACAGGGTCAAACATGTAGACTGCCTCCATGGGCTCGAATCCTGGTCAGGATATAATTAATTTAATTTTTTATTTTTGTGTATTCGATTACAGTACGCTAGAGACATCGACGAGCGTGCCACTTATCACGATGGGCCGTTAGTAAAGTTGACTAAATGTGAATCCGCTTTTTTTAAAACGGATGCGGTCGAGATGATACATGTCTATGTAACTAAGTAAAGACTATGAATACCATTTTCGGATAACAATAAATTTAAACAAGCCCGAGCAATTATTTCGGCTGTTATCGCGTTTTATTTTGTGCTTGTTTCTTTCCTTTCAGTTTTTAATACCAAATATTTTTTTAAGCAGTTTATTTTTTAAAATTAACTTTTAAACGTTAGCATTTAGATATATAAGGCGAGTAAATTAGGGCAGTCAAGAACAGCATATCGACGAGTTCACGTTTGAGATTTAATGGCAGAATACCGTTTTGGTGCAACTCAGCCTTAGCGTTTTGCTGATCATAGCCGAGCTTGTCGTTTAAACAATCTTTATCATCTACTTGTTTCACAACGTATCTAACAGCCAGTTTCTCGAACGTATTTTTAATACTAAATTATTACTTAAGTAACAATTTACAGGTTCTGCAAAAAATGCGCTTCACAAACATATCTTAAGAAGATTTTTTAATATTAAAATATATTCAATTTTTTTTTAATATTAACTAAGAAAAACTTAAGTATTGTGTTTGTTCGTGATACCCGATTTGATTTAAGAAAAACTTAAAGACAATGTTTTCTTAGCTAGGAAATAATTAAGTAGAGCTTCGACAAAGTTAATTAATGTAAGTTAATTATCAAAGGGGTAATTTTGTAAGGTAGGTAAAACACGGAAACATATATTTTCCAATAGGCAACTGTGTGGAAATTAGTTGCATGGCGCTCGTTTGTCGTTTGACACTTAATTACAGCCTCGCATTGTCTCATTCAGACAAAATTAAAAAGCCAACTCCATTGACTAACATAAGAACTGGGCATAACATTGTCAATTTCAATTTATTTGTATTATAATAATAATAATAATATATTAAATTTAATAGATACTTACAATCCATTTTTGTTAGTATACCTATCACTATGTTAGTAACAATGGCTTACATTAAAGTTAGTAAACTAAAATTTAATGTTAGTGCCTTATTTATTGACACTGTATTGGACAGTCCACTTTATCCGATATGACCTTAAGCATATTGTTGGTGCTGCTCTAGTTCTATTGACTAGAGATGCAGTGCGTTTACGCATGATAGCAGAAAAACTATAAACACGATTCTCTGCAAACATTCCGGACGCACTGCAATAATGTGGCAGCCCCAACAATACCCTGAAACTAAAGTATTATGCATAGAGACATGGACTATAAAAGCCACAGATCGATCATGAATTGATGCGTTGGAGATGTGGTGCTGGCGTCGTTTGCTCAGAATCCATTGTACCGCACGACGCACTAACGTTTCGGTGCTCAAAGAGCTCAAACTTGTCAAGAAACAGAGACTTTCTGCCGACTGTTTTGCTAGAATTCCGCAATATTTTGTCCACATGGCTAGAACGAGTGCCGACAATCAGAAAACACTCTTGGTAATGGGAAAAGTAGACAGTAAAAGAACAAGAAAAAGCCCCAAACGATGATCAAATCAGGTGACTGACCACATAAATATCGCAGTACACCAAGCCATCCACTACGCTAAGAACCGCAATCACTGGAAACGGCTAGTGGATGGGCTGCGACGGAGTCACGATCCCCAACAGTGCGATACCTACCGACTAAGGACAAGGAGGTATTATGCGCTTTTACATGTTAAAAAATAAATCAATAAAATAATGTAAAGCTTATTTACGGTGAAATAGTTTGTAACATAATACAATATTAATCCTAAAATTATGAATGCTGTAAATAGGCATTTTCATATTACAAACTAAGGCAAAAATAATTAAGAGGATACCACTTAAAATTATGGCTGCTGTAAATTCATTGTCATATAGCTAAAACTTAATCAATTTAAGATATCACTTTAAATTATAGCTTATGTAAAGATATTATAAACTAAGATATACACAAACGTAACATTTGAAATAAAAAATGAAGACCATCAAAATACTCGCTGATGGTATAATTAGCATAGATGGTAAAATTATTTTTATTGTTTCTTCTTCCTTGCATCGTTTTCCTCACTGCTGACTGCTAAGGGTCGTGAACCCATCCACAGACCATGTTGTCGCGCAAGATGCTGCTTCGGATTCTAAATAATTACGCCTTGAAATCAGGTATTTTTATAACAGATGTTTTTTTTTTAAATTATTGAGGCGCTTGACAACAACTGCATGCCTCGTACCACAATACTAATTACACACATGCATTTTTCTTAGTGCGTTTCGTCTAAAATATTTTTTAGTTTTATGGAATGTTTGGTATTTTACATCTAGGTCAATGACCAACCTGAGGTGACGTGACGCGACTATTATAGTATATGTACTCGTAGGTGCTTATTTGTACTTAAGTTTCATTATCATGTGACAGTGCAAAATTGAATGCCGGTAATTCGAGCCTGATCCCGATGTGTGCGGATTTTACTGGGTTTATCGGCACGAACGGTGGATACTTCCCCGCCCCGGCAGACTGGGCATTATTAATAAATAAATAATAATAAATAAATATTTCCAGACAGGTCACACAGCGCCATCTAGTTTCCGTGGTAAGCTACGAGGCTTGTGTTACGGAAACTAGATGGTTGATAAACTACATATTATACTTTTTTTTACCACCTTCTTATACTACCACCATCCGTCTGCCTACCACCTGTTTGTTGTTCTCGTTGAAAGTATCTGCCATTTGCAATGATATCAAATGCCAATTTTTACTTTCAAGGAGAACTAATGTTGTAAGCTTATACTTAATATGTATTTATTAGGATTTAGTGTATGTATTTATTTGTATGTAGTGTATGTATGTATGTCTTAGTATGTAGTGTATGTATTTCTTAGTATGTAGTATATTGTTTGTTATCTTATTTTTTTTATATATCAGCATTACCCTTCATCTCACACTCTCCCAAAGGTTAGATGTTAGAAAATGCCTTGTAGGCATTAATCTTCGCCTTTGTACACTTTTTTTTCCGTGCAATAAAGAGTTTAATAATAATAATAATAATAAGCTTGCCATGGTGATATTTATATAACAATAACACCGCTTGAAATAAGACTTACGTAAATGGTCACTGTTAGTGACCCATTATCAATGACAAGGAGTTCCATACGTGTTACTATACAAACACCTGCCTATACAATAACAAACCCTTCACCAAATGTTTATTTTCCAATGATGTTGCACTGAGCGTACACTCACACTTTAATCCTTTCATTCGCATCGTCTGCCTTAAAGCAAAATCTCGACCTATTTATCTCGACTTGACTCCAATCTTCCTCATTCCAATTTTCGTGATTGCGAGCAAAATGGCATGTCGCAAGAAGTAGACCTCTGGCAGACAAGTGTTTTCGGTCAATTTCAGTCTTCTTTCAGTACAGTTTTCTACATTCTGTAACCATTTGAACTTCTTGGAGCTTCGTTCTTACCTTAGGAGTTAAGATTCGTTTTCTAAGCACGGTATTGACGATGAACCGTTCATATCTGGCCCATAGTCTTTTTTAGTTAATTTCCTGTATCACAAGTCTCGTATACTATCCGGTCTACCAAAACCTCTTGACAACTCGGTGTACCACAGAATTTGAAACTCGTAATGTTTGGGCTACTTGTTTATATGTGTGCCCAGTTTAAATTAACGTCATTAACTTGACATACACGCATAAAATTTAAGTAAAACCCAAATTTACATTTAAATAAAAAACCGGCATATGCATAAAGGCTATGATTAAATAATATAAATGAAATTAATGTAAAAAAATCGTTCTCAATCTTTATTTTATAAAAGGATTTACTAATTATTTTGGCTAATACGTGTACGTTCCTCTAAATGACAAAACTGGAGGTATACATATATAATAGGTAGCTAGCCTACTTTAATAAAATAAAATAAAATATTTAAGCAAAAAAACTCACGTTGCGCATACCTATATCTATTAATTCACCTGTTGCTTATGCTTGTATTGACAGCGCCAACCACTCACACGCAGGTTGTCAATGCTCCCACCACTAACTTTACAACACCGACACAAAGCTACAGTTTGTTTCTCTCTAAAACCGGTAGTAAGAAAGAGAGTGCAATAGCGAAGTGTGTTTGCGTGCGCATGCTCAGACGGTAAAACAGGCCCCAGCCTATACCGACCGTTCAACTGGATCAACGGTCTTTCCGTTGCCAGTTTTTAACTTAGCTCTGTTCCGTGCAGAGTGTTTCGGTCGAATTTTGTGCTCGTTTAACATAGTGTTTTGTTGTTACATCGATATCTTGAAATAAAAACGCCGTTATTTGTATTTTTTTATAGTTAAATGTGTTAAAAGTGATCGTGTGGCTCATTGTGGAGTGATATTAGGATTCAGTGTCTCGGTGAATGCTGGCTAAATCACGCCAGGTACCTCTGTGCTCTGTCGATTCTTCGAAAGTGGTTGTGCAAAGTTAAATTGGAATTGTGTGAGATTTCGGTGTTTGTTGTTAGGCTTTGTGTTGTTTTGTGTTGTTCTAAATACCTACCTTGGATTTTGAGATTCGCTGCACCACAAACCAGGGTGAGTGCCTACATTCTTTGTATCTCAAAGTAACGGAACTTGATGCTAGTACGACATTGAATATAAAAAATGAAACAGCAAAACGTAGCCGATGAATTCGGCATCTACTAGTACACAGCAAAAAATCCTACTAATATTATAATTGTAAATGTTTATGATGATGTATGGATGTTTGTTGCTCTTAAACGCATATACTACTTATTGAACGGATTTTATTGAAGATATTTAGTAATACATATTCATCAGAATAACATATTATCTGACGTTATCATGTTTGTAAGTTTAGTTTAAGTTGCTTTTTTTTTTATTATTATTTGTTAAGTATGTTAAATTATAAAAATTAAAATTTTGTTAAGACGCCCCAATCAATGTACTACATAAATTATATGTTGCTGAGTACCTTTCATGGAATCTGGCTCATTTGTTAATACTTACTATTAAATTATTACTTTAGTCATGATCTTAGTTTGTATTCCAAATCTTAAATAAATAGCAAATAAAATACTTTAGGCATGATCTCCATTTGTAATGTTGAATAAATAAATCATGTAGTTACGTCATGTGACCTCGCAGCCATTTATCTGTCTGTCTAATGTCTAAATATTATCTAATTAATAATGTTAGTTGGCAGAAAAATATAAAAAAAAGTAAAGTATCATCACGACCGTTTCCCTTTCGGGGTGGTCAGAAACCACGCTTATAAATAAGCGGATTCACATTTTGCCAACTTTACTATAGGCCAATCATGACAAGTGGCAAGCTCGTCGATGTCTCCAGCGTACCAAACTCGAGAAATATCACAAATAAATTAAATATTAATTAAATGTATTTTGTGTCCCGACCAGGAATCGAACCCGGTACCTCCGAGTCTAAATCCACGGACTTAACCGCTAGACCACGGAGGCAGTTAAAAATATATTGTACTTATATGTTTACAGCAAATACACAATCCTATGTACAAATATGTGCATACAAAAAAAGTAATATATGTATTCGAATTATGATACAAAAATATTACAATAAAAAAGATTAAAAACTAATTATAAATAAAATTAAACTAAAAATACATATCAATTTAAAACTATTCTACAAAATGAACTAAGTGCTTACCTGGGACTTACTCTTACTTACTCTTTGACTAATAATAAAATTATTTTGTAGTTATGGCATTTGGAGCCAACAATATTTACCTACATACACTATTAGGAGCTCTTTATAAAATTAAAGTATACCATATTTAAAATGGTGTTTTGTTGGTATACCATATGGTGTTTAGTAGGTACCTAGTCTAATTGGGTAGAAGAATGTTAATCCACGTCGACTAAAATTTGAATATTTGAGGCCTACAAATTATTTTTATCTAAGATCTCTATAGAAAAAACATCAACGCGCTATCTTAAAACTAGTTCTTGGTCAAATTTATGATTATATAAGTAAGTAATACACATATGTACCTACGCATAGGTAATAAATATTGCAAACTATGTGATTGTAATATCTAATTGTTTTTGAAAGAATTCAAATTATTTTACTATAAAATATAAAATAACTCGTTTTACCAATTTTTGTTCATAGTACATAAACCAAGGCGAAAGACAAACAGCCAGTTTCACAGATACGAGTATATCTTAAGAAATAATTAAGAAGAGAACTGTCATTTACACAAATATATGGGAAGTAAATTTTGCGTTTCACAAAGCATTAAGAAATAATTAAGTAATTTATGACATTTGTTTTTTTGAGTAGCCGAAGAAGGTTAATTAGCTTTTTCTTACCTTTGATTATTTCTCATTACCTACATAGATACGAGAATATGAAAGTAAGCACGGGTGTTTTTTATTTTCACAATAACTTTTTTTTTTTTAATTGTCTTTAAAGGACATTGTACAGAATACATCAGTCCTAAAAACGTAATTTATTTGCATAATATATGTTTATAACAAAGTTCATTACCGAGTTGGGGATGATCAAATTCCAGATGCTGCAGAATTTGATGCTTTACTTGGAGTCACTCGCGGCATTATAGCCCAAACACGTCGGGTAATGAGAGTCCACAGCGCGGGAAAACCGCAAAAAATAAACTGCAACTTGTGCCCCATATTTAAAGTCCAATTTATTGTTTTCCATAATTATTCACATTGCAGCACATTATTAAACAAAACAACACCACTTTTGGCCAATAATATCCACAGTAAATTAATTTACAAAACAAAAACTTGCACTTGACATGTCCACGCAAAATGGCGCGAAGAACTCTTCACAATAACTAAACTATATACCGTCGACAGTCGTTCGTTTAGTCTGTTTTCACAATTAAATATAACGCGACCAGTTAAAATTGGCTCAACAAAGATACCACAACCGAATTACTGCGCAATTATTACGTTGTAAATATATTAATTGATTAAAAATCCAAAGGCAATTATAAAACATGCTATTAGATTTAGTAATTAATACTTTGAAATGAAAATTGAATAATAAAATACATAACGTAAGTACTTAGTCGAATTATAACTATGAATGTCAAATATAAGATTTGAAACGAATCTGTTCCCCGTTTTGTTTCACGCCAAAAGCATTTACCTATACATGTTTATATTTTTTAAAATTATATTAGACTAAATATTTACATTTCATACAAATGCACCATAGAAAAATCCAAAATTCTATAATTTTGAACAATAAACACAACGTCATAAATCTTAAGAAAAATATTAACCAAGAAAACTTAAGTATTGTGAAAAGAGATTGACCAAAACCAGGCCCCAACTTTGTTGGAGCGTGCCTCAACAAAATATAATTCAATATTTTTTAAAATTTAATTTTAACATTTGATTTACCCCAGTATTAAAATATAATTAAATTAAATAGTCAATTGATGTATGTATGAAATAGTTACAAAACACTATTTATACGATTAGGTTCTTTATTATGATCAGGTACTTTATTACAGATAAAACAATGAATTTCAATTTGGCGGGATAGAAACTACGTAATTATTAGGGTAAAAAAAAATTTTTGTCAATTGTCGTCATGCCAGGGTAAAATAAATAAAATTAATTACAGATTATGAAAACACAATATACTAACTATAAAATAATAGAGAAATAATTATGGCACGAGAACATTTTATTGGGCCCATTTCTCTAATAAAAATGGGCATTCTCATTTGTTCGCCAATTAGACTAATGAAAAACTAAAACTTAGGAATAATTAATTAGAGCTTCGAGAAAATCTACTAAAAAATTAAACAGCATTTCCACCTTAAAGTACCTCCATCTATTTTGTACAGTATGAACTACTCAAAAGATAGTACAAAAATTAAAAGATAGTTAATAAATATAATAAAATAAAGTAGGTTACTTTATTGTCAGTTTTTTATTTTGGAAAAATTAGACTTTACTTAAATCCTATACTTACATACATATCGTCTCGCCAAATCCCTTGCGGGGTAGGCAAAGACAATTGAGCGCCACTTGTCACGATCACGACATACTCGTACCTCTTTCGCTTCTTCGACGATCATCAAACTTTTCATACATGCCCATTTGTTTCGATGGCTTTTTAATTCACCTTCAGCTATTGTTTTATTTATTTTATCATGATAGGTAAGTCTTGGTCTGCCAGGTTCTCTTTTACCCACGACTTTCGCATTATGTATCTGGTTCGTCAATCTCTCTTCACTTCGGAGCATGCCTTTCCTTAATTTTGTCGTATGCGGTTCGTCAAAGTGACGCCGCATATACGATCCTTTACTTTGTGTATGTAATCTTAAGGGAGTTTAGCCTTTAATCCTAGTGACCTGTTTTCCTTGCTTTCGATTGTAGTTTATCAGCAACTTCGAATTAAAAACGTTTTTATTGAATTTTAAATACAAATGAATTAGTAAACACAATTAAAATGCAGAACCTTGCAATCGAACTAGGTCACACGGTTCGAAGTAAATATCAAATTCAAATAATTAATACATAACATTATTAATGTTATTTGCATTATAGGTATATAATGCAAATAAGTAGTTTTAGCTATTGGTACTAAAAGTATACTATTATTATTAATTCTTTATTGCATAAAATTAGTGTACAAAGGCGAAGATTAATGCCTACAAGGCATTTTCTAACATCTAACCTTTGGGAGAGTGTGATATTAAGGGTAGTGCCGATATCAAGTTTAACAATATAGAATATACTACACACACTACATACTAATAGATACTTACACTTAAAATTACACATATACTTATAAATAAACGCATTCGAATAAGGAATTTTTAATTGAGAAATCCATTACGACAAAACATTAAAATATGTAGTTGCGGGATTGCAATCCCTACATGAAGGCAATGTTTTTTTATAGAAAAATATAATAAAACTTTTATCTTACAAAATTTAGGACCGTACTATGTCGCAACTAGGAAGTCTAGGCTATAAAAGTGTCAAAACACTACCAACATTACAAACAGCCATGCGATAAGTAACTATTTATTAAGAAAAACTTAAGTTCCCTTTCACAAACCGAAACGGATTACTTAAGACAATTATTGTGTAAAAGTAGCTGTTAAAATTAGCAAGCTCATGTGGTAGTCATCATCATCAGCCTTTGTCTATCCACTGCTGGATATAGACATCCTCTAAGGAAATCCATTTCAAACGATCTTCCGCCACCCTCATCTCATCCTTTTACAGGTCATCTGTCCATGTGGCGGGGGATCGCCCCACTCCGCGTCTTCCCGTACGTGGTCTCCACTCTAGAACCTGTCTCAAAATCCCATCCCACACTTCCATTAGATATTCAGATTCATTTACCGTATCTGCTGCTCGTCAGTGGAACGAGCTTCCGCTGACCATCGGACAAGCTCCTTCAATTCACATCTTTAAAAAACTACTTAATAATTTCTTTTTAGAATAATTAGAATAGCAGAACATAATATTTTAAATTTGAAAATGTCTACTTCCTAGTATTATATTATCTTCATATACTCGTATATCTTCTATATGTTAATAGTATTTAAGTAGTCTATATATACATAGTATTTATATTTATGGCACTGTCTCACTCTCCCAAAGAATAGCTGGTAGAAAAAGCCGAAATGGCTTTAAGTTCGCTTTTGTACATACTTTTAAGTTAAGTTCAATCAAATATGTTAATTCATTACAGCCCCAAGACCTCTTGAACTTGACTTGTTGAAGATAGGCCTTCCAGAATATATATCTGGAGAATTTGGCCTACACGTCTGGCCAGCGAGACGGGTTGGCAAGGATCTGATGTCATTTTCTTTGTAATAATTTATTAACGGTACCACAATTACCATACACAACGGCTTACGTACTCTTTGAGGCACGGGAAAGGTAGCGTTGTAACTGATGGCATGAGAAATATACTTAAGAAAAGTATATTTCTCATGCCGGGGGGTTTGAACCGACCTTTATAGAATTTTAAGGAAAGTGTTGTTACAGCCGAGTCCACCACCGCGCCATATTTTAATAATAATAATAATACTCCAACGGTCATCGGTGGTACTATTTATTTATTTATTTATTACAGGAAAACTTACAGCTAGATAACAATATAAATGAATAGATATAATAAAAAATGAGCCAATGGGCTATTTGACAATACGAAAAATAAAGTGTCAATTACTGTTATCAGTATACATTAAGGGTTTAAAAATTGGTATTTATTAATTATAGTTGAAATTAATGATTAATTTATTTAAAAATCCGTAATTAAAAATGCATTTTTTAAATGTTTGTCACGTGACACAAAACGCTCCTGGTTGGTCGAGTTTATGATGACGTCACCTGCTTGTAAACCTCGTGCCAACGCATAGATAATACACTATTACACGCATAAATAATACTTTGTGTGATTTATTTTCAATATTTTACAAATTCTGTCAAGTACTTTTACCATGGACAAAGATTTTGTAAAAGCAGACAGCAGAAACCTGCCCCAAGTCGACGCAATCATAGACGGATTATTTTTCAAAAATAATTCCGACTTTTATGCCTCGGAGCTAAAAAATGTGAAGACAGCAAAGTAAGTATAGTAACACTTTAGTAGTAACTTAAATTATATCATAAGAAAGTGAAATAATGATGAACTTCCACAACAAGCAAGGACTTTTATAGGTTATAAATGTTAAGTTAGTTTGGCGCAGTTTCGTGAACATAAACGATAATTTGTTTACTTTTGCAGGTCTGCAAGGGAAACATATGGAGATGATGCCATTGGAAATGTGCAGCTGCGTCGCGAGCCAGATCTTTGCACATTAAACTGTAAGATTTGTCCTAAGCACAAGGTGAGGAGCAGCTCTTACAATGTCACTATGGTGATAGACGAGAATAAGGGTGAAATTGTTAGCTGTCAGTGCTTGGACTGTGCAGCTTCAGCTGGTGGCTGTAAACATGCAGTGGCATTCCTCATGTGGACCCATCGTCGCACAGAGGAACCTTTTTGCACTGAGGTGGAATGTTTCTGGAAAAAACCAAGGCTCTCAAGAGAAGGTACAACCTTGAAATATGTGACTGTGGAACAGTTGTGTAAGCAAGCTCCTCAATGTGAAACCAATAATAGCCTCTAGGATCTTTAGTAGAGATCATGGGAGCAAAAGCCCCAGAGATGCCTGCCATGAAAAGAGGCCGAAGATTAGAATCCTCAGTGATAAAAACCATGCAAAATATACTGAAAAAGAGAGTGAAGCCCTGCGGAAGTGAAAGTACCAAAAATAATTACATTTGTAATGGCAACATTTCAGAAAAGTACCGGGCTCAAATTCAACTGCAAATGTTTGTTACCAAAATGAGGAAAGGTTACTTTTGTGTGGCTCACCCTGACTGAAGATTCAAAAAAAGTGGATGTGATTGTAGTTGACTATGACAATGAATATGTGAGTAATTTGTTAATAAATGTTGCATCTTTTTGGAAAGCAAATATTTTTCCACTGTTAATTCGTAGTGTTACAGTACCTAATTAAAAATATTTTAGGTAGTAATATAAGTTCATAATAAATAAATTTATTCTTATGTTATTAAAAACTTAAAAATATCAATAAGTGCTTATTATGGCTATGTTTATCCTCAATTAACATATAGTATAATATTCAGGGGTAATAGTGTAAATATTCAAACTACCTTTATGTTACAGAAAAAATGTATAAAAACAATTTATAATAAATACACTACCAAGTCCCTCCGTAATACATTCAGAGATGAAAAGTTTCTCACTGTAATTTGTATATACATATTAGAATGTTATCTGTTTGTAATGAAACAAAGATAATTTTATAGAGAGGGACAATGTTCTTAGCTATGGCTTCACCGTACTGGTTGGAAGGCAGGGGAATGAACTGCAGTGTTAAATGTTACATCAAAAAACATGAATTAGTAATAAATATAAATATGATCTCTGTATACCTCAAATAAATAATACAATGTACCAAAAAAGTACATATATAATTGCAATAAAAATGTATAATCATTTGTCATTAAGGTTAAAAACCCTAAATGGTAATACATTTAAGTACACATTAAAAACCTGGCTTTTATCTAAGCTATATTATAATTTAAGTGAATATTATAGTGATTACTAGTGTAATATTATGTGTGTTCATGTTATATAAAGTTCAAAAAGTAATCTTATTATTCTGTTTTTAAATAGTTTTAAAGTATTTTTGTTATTAGTCTGTTTTTGAATAGTTTGTAGACCCACAAACTATTCATAAACAGACCAATAATAATATAACCTTGTCTACCTACAAGCTATTTAAAAGCAGATTACCTACTCAAATTATTGTATGTTCGAAAAGGATAGCTGTTGTAAGGTTTACTACTACCACAATGTAACCAAAAACTGTGGACATTGAATAATATACACAGTTTTGACAATAAAATATATTTTATTCTATTAATTGTAGCTACATTAATAGAATATATTTTATTGTCAAAACTAATAACGAAGGAAAAATAAAATTTATACTAAAGGTTTTCAAATGTTTTATTTAATAAATTATAAAAATTCCAATATAAACAGAATGCGTAACTAAGTGATTGGATACATATATGACATCCCAGAAAGGTATGGCAAAATTGCATTTCAGAAGCATTGAATGCAGTTTGCACAACTAATAAAACTACATCACACTAATTGTAAAAAAACCAATGATGTATATTGGAATCCCTGTTGACTGCTATTTTTTAATTCATTTAATCCATAAGCACACCCACATACCAAATGAACATATATTAATGTGTTTGAAAAAAAAAAAATTAGTTTTTCTGAACTTAAAGATAATGACAGTATCATATAACAGTAAATTATTCTTGAAAAATATTCAAATTATAGCTAGCTTTTTACGCCTTTTTATTGTTAAGTTAAATAAACAATCTATCAGAAAGACTTTACCGATTTCATTTCGACACAACTATCACAATGCAAGTTGTATTATTGATTGCCTGGAAATTGACATACAAAAGCCTTCCAAAGCCCTTTTTCAAGCATTAACTTGGTCAGATTATAAGAAAGGTAATACTGTAAAGTATTTGATGTCATGTACGCCTAATGGTCTCATCAATTATATTTCTCCTGGTTTTGGGGGAAGAGCAAGTGGAAAATTGCAACTTTCTAGATTATCTAGATCCAGGTACTGTCATATTAGCTGATAAAGGATTCAAGCATGTGGAACAAACATTAAGTAAAAAAGGAATCAAACTGTTAAGGCCTCCTAGTGTAGCCTCTGGGTCAAAGTTATCTAAAGAAGAAGTACGGCAAACAAAAAATATTGCCAGTTTAAGGATTCATGTGGAAAGAGTCATAAGGCGTATAAGAGAGTTTAAAATGTTAAAGCAACACTGTCATTAATAAAAATTTCTTAAGAGTTGTAGGTTATTGAATGTCTTCACATTGTTTAACAAGTTCCATTCTTCGGCGTTTGACAAATGTAGATCGTAAAGGACCAGCATCACACATTCTTTTAATGCGATCTGGCTGGCAATGAAATTTAGAAGGCCAAACTTTATCTTTCAAAATTAATTTCTGGCTGAAACCCATTTTGTACTGTAAGTAATTTGCCATGTCATTTTCCATCTGTAACAAACAAACAAGTTAGTCGGGATCTTTTAGTATAATGCTTATTGAAATCATAAGACTCTGTAGCTACAATTTTTAACTAATATTATGGAAAACATCGGAAGTATTTGAAGTGAGTTGTAATAGACATTCTGTTAAAAACATTAGAGGTATTATTATAACCTCAAATCAATAACGAAAACATTTACATTCTTAATATCTTTACTTACATTGAAATGGTCTTCACAGAAGAAAATATTTGTACTATTCGCTATGTCATTAGGATCCCTCCGAGAAAGTTGCAACCACTTTCGCCGCACTTTGACATTCTTTGGAACACTAACAAATAGTTTTTCCGGATTTTTCAACGACGTATTTGTACATTTTGGAACTGCACACCATTTGTAACTCATTTTATTACATAAATCACTGATAAAATGTAAATCCAATCGCACTTTTGTTTTTTGTTTACGACAAATGTATGCGGATGACACGTGCCACAGGCAAGTGACGTCACAGACCCGATTGAGGCGCCATATTGTCAAAGTAGCGTTTGGCATGCTTTTTAAATATTGTTTTTTCAATTTGATATTTTTCAGCAAATATGTACCAGAATTAAAAAAAATAACTTTTACTGGGTTCCTTAAACTCTACTGCATAATATAAAATGGATTTTGAAAACCTGTCAAATAGCCTATTAAAAGTTTTCGCCTATAGCTACTAAATACATTAATACACTGGCAAAGATATAAACAACACAAGAAACAAAAAGAACAAACACTAAAAATATACAGAAGCCGGAGGGTTAAAGAACTGAGAAGAAAGTAGTCGCCTTACTGTTGAAGACTTCATAGCAAAAATATCAATGTCAATATTGTCATCACCAATCATCTCATTGATACAACAACTAGTTCTAATAATAAAAGTATTTTGTCTATAGTTACTGTGCACTGTAGGTATTTTTAGTAACGGCCCAAGCCGTCTCTGAGGTCGACTGGACCACTTTTAGTTCCAGGATTATTTATTTAAATTTTATTTAACGTTTTCACTAGTAGACAAGTCTTTTTGTCTACAAACGATGGTACTTCCCCGGGTCAATATTTAACCTACCACATAAACCAGTAGCTTAAGATATAATCTGGCAAATCATTGACGGTTACACATATCATTGACTTAATTGTATTAACCGGTCAATCGCATAAACTATACAATACTGGGAAAAAAACACTTCAGTTGGTCGTATGGTCACAAGTTTTCCTCTGATGGTGATTGTATGTCGATTACTGAATCGCAACAAATATTTCTGCCATTTCTTTTTCAAAATAGGTTCAGCAATATAGGCGTGAAGGCGAGACAAACATACACTCATACAGACAAAGCAAAGAACCGAATACATGAAATCTGGAGACAGCAATTATTTCTGGGGTCCAAAGAGTAAGCTGTTTCCAGAGATTATCAAATTCCAATGAGCTGTGAATGTTTAACCTGACTGAGAAAGGAATCTGCAAGAAAAACGCAGCAATATCAGATTTATAATTGAAAACAAAGGTTTTCTTCCGAATCGATAAATTAAATAAGCAAATATAAGTAAATAAATACGCAAATAAGATATAACAACCACATAATGTTTCAAAACTAGGACCAAGAACCTACCCTAATAAAAGTCTGGTTTATGTGCCTTGACAGAATTACAGAAACCAGTGCACTTACTAACAGCTCTGATAGCCTGTCCTAGCTCAATGTGTTATAAATAAATTATATAATTCCCTAGTTTGTAATTTTTATTATTTTTTATTTATATATTTAGCAAAAAACAATATAAAACAATATGTACTTACATGGAATGGCAGGCGCAGTGACGATCTGTCATTTTAAATGCTTTGATGCCCCATAAGTTGTCTTCAATTGCCCAGTTCCTATACTACGTCAATGATCAGAAAGTATTTTTTAAATTTGATGCGGCCATCATTACACTTGCCGATTCATAAAACTGGTTCCTCTGCCCCTCCCTTTGATCTTGAACCGAGTGGCCAACTTTCTCAAGATTCCACGCGAGGCCCACTCCCTCCCTCATGGGCATATACGAGGCAATAGTAATGAGCTATACACGTTTTGTATGGCACTTGGGGAAAATACCTTATGCCTTTTTCTATATTCCGCAACCACAAGTACAGCTTTTATACCGTAGCCACTATCCCTAATTTAGAGACACTTACATCTGTCTCACGCTAAAGATGTGTAATGCTCCAGCTATACACACTAGTGTGCTATGCTAATACACTAGTAAAATATATTCACGACCCTTTACGGGGTGGTTTAGCCAAATAAATAGACGCATTATGACAAATGCCTCCGTGATCTAGCGGTTAAGTTCGTGGATTTAGACTCGGTGGTACTAGGTTCGATTCCTGGTCGAGATACAATAATATTTATTTATTTAAATTAATTATTTTGGTATTTAATTTATTTGTAATATTTCTCGAGTTTGGTACGCTGGAGACATCGACGAGCTTGCCACTTGTCATGATTGGCCTATAGTAAAGTTGGGTAAATGTGAATCCGCTTCTTTATACGCGTGGTTTCTGACCCCAAAAGGTAAACGGTCGTGATGATACTCTACCATTATGAGAAAGTGGCAAGCTCATCTCTAGCGTACTACCCCGAGAAATATTAAATAAATTATTGTTTCCCGGGCAGGATTCGAACCCGGTACCTTCCGTCTAAATCCACAAACTAAAATGACAGCAAATACTTAAAACCATATTTGCCTGCGTTCATTTGTATGTTACAAAAATATGTTATTGTAAATATGTATATAATATTATATTAATAAATAAATGTACTTTCCCCAAAAAAAAAAAAAAAAAAAATGCAAATACTTAAAAACTTATTTGCATGAGTTCATTTGTCTGTTACAAAAGTATGCTATTGTAAATATGTATATAATATTATATTAATAAATAAATTTACTTTCCACAAAAAAAAAAAAATGCTAATACTTAAAAACTTATTTGCATGAGTTCATTTGTCTGTTACAAAAATATGCTATTGTAAATATGTATATAATATTATATTAATAAATAAATGTACTTTCCCAAAAAAAAAAAAAATGCAAATACTTAAAAACTTATTTGCATGAGTTCATTTGTCTGTTACAAAAATATGCCCTTGTAAATTTGTATATAATATTATATTAATAAATAAATGTACTTTCCCCAAAAAAAAAAAATGCAAATATTTAAAAACTTATTTGCATGAGTTTATTTGTGTGTTACAAAAATATGCTATTGTAAATATGTATATAATATTATATTAATAAATAAATGTACTTTCCTTAAAAAAATATATGTAATTTTAACCCTATAATGAAATAGTAGAAAACGTTATTTTGACGTGAGCTCGCCTATGATCGGCAAAACTCGGACTACAGTGACGGTAAATAACACTCCACTAACTATTATTTTAATTTGCGCTTCAGTTATAAAATACGGCAGCTGCGGGATGAGACCGAGTGCACATGCGTTATGTCCGTGATCGGGTGCTGCTGTGGGGGCCTGGGACCTCTGCCGAACACGTTCAATTTATTGTTCTTAAATTAACAGAGGTTTTTGCGTTTTGTCGACTTTCGGGTTGCACATAGGCATGTAGTCTACCTTAATTCTGACTTGCCTGGTGGGTTACTGCTGTACCAGGTATTGTTTTCTCATAGGTAGTGATAACTAAATTTAAAAGGTTATTAATTGATCGTTGTGGTGCTGTTCTGTATATGTTTTATTTTGTAAATCTGATATAGCTGAGTTTTCCTTGCAGATTCCTTTCTCAGTCAGATTAAACATTAACAGGTCACTGGAATTTGCTAAGCTGCTGGTCTTCTGCTAACAGCTTACTTATTGGACCACTTTGCTGCTTAGTCTTCTACTAGCAGGAGTAGAATCATTCAAAATAATTAAATTAATGACGTTTCATAAATGCCTGTAATAGGTTTACGTGAATAAAGATATTTTGACTTTGACTTTGACTTTTGACTTTGACAATCGTCCGAAAACGAATAGTCTAAGATCGATTACGTCTGTCAGAAATGTCAAAAGCTAGGCGAAAAGCTGTCATCGAACGAACGTTAGTCGATACCATAGTGAAAACGAATGTGCTCCGCCTCACCCCGCTGATTGTTATATTAAATGTCCGTGTATTTTTTTTAAATTCTGTCTATAAAATAGCTTGGTAAGGTCAATACTCCTCTGACTGAAGACTGGTCCAGAAGACTTACCACTAGATAGCCGCAGTGTCGCGTGTCGTGCTCAGTATTTATAAATTATAGTAGTTTTCCACTCTCGAACACGTGCGTATACAAAATTTCTCGCTTCTACGACAATATGCTTAATTTAGAGTTAGCTTAGCTAGTAGAAAATTTTAAAAACAATCTTATGCTATTCCTCTCACGTCTGTGTTGCCATTGTGAACTGTTCTAATGGCAACATTTAATTGCCGCGGCCTCATTGTCGCTCCTATCTTTAATCTTACTGCCATAGACGTATGCTTAATGTCCAGGCTGATAATACAAGCGAATTCCAGCGATGCCGTGGACCTAAAATGAGAAACACGTCGAATGTACATATTTAAGAATACTTCTTGAAGGTAATTTATTTATGAAACCAATAAATCGGGCTCTTGCCACTATTGCGATTCCACTAGAATAATCCGCGATGATGGCAAGATACCTGATAGTACGAGTATGATGCTGATGCCACATGTTTTTTTTTTTTAAACGGAAATTCGCATAATCATCAATGATACGAACCACGGCCTGAAGGGACCAACCCGGTTTGTGGTTCGCATGCCCGACTCACCGTGGGGCCTCATAAGAAGACCTCAAGGCGCCTACGGAATAAAACCCTATAAACTGTCTTTCTTTCACTGTTGGCCCTGTGTGCCTTTAAAATTAAGTCACAACATACATACAAATCGCAAAAAACTTACCCGATACATACAAAATGTATGGGATAAGTTTTTTGCGATTTCTGACATCTCTAGTACTCAGCGTTCCAGCAGCCCAATTCTACTAATTTAATTTATGTCGATTAAACTTACGTTACGTTCTTTTCTGATTCCACATTGGTTATTGTCCCCGTACGATATTCTACTTACCTACAAAGTTGCATCGAAAACTGGTTGAATGGAAAATAGTGGAAAAAAAATGAGGCCCAGACAATCTCTGAGATGTCACAAATTATTTTAAGGCCTAAACCATTTTAAAAACAGCAAATATACTTATAACTGTTTATACAATAATAAATATATATTGTATACAGCAAATATACTTATAACTGTTTATACAATAATAAATATATATTGTATAAACAGTTATAAGTATATTTGCTGTTTTTAAAATGGTTTAGGCCTTAAAATAATTTGTGACATCTCAGAGATTGTCTGGGCCTCATTTTTTTTTCCACTATTTTCCATTCAACCAGTTTTCGATGCAACTTTGTAGGTAAGTAGAATATCGTACGTACAAATACCTAATTAAATAGTAAATAATAATATTAAACATTTATACAAGGAAATAAAAAATATAAAGTTCTCCAAGCATTTTTTTCATTATGATTTTTATATTGATAATTTAAACTTAATCTCTTTTTTAACCTAGCAACACTAACACTGAACAAATCAATATCACTGAAATCTTAATTGTAGTTTAGGCGTGATCTTAGCACAAAGTATTTTATTATAGCATATATACCAAATACTTAACAGTTATTATAACGTCAGACTTGGCTGTATGGGCTAGATTTTATTTTTCTATACCATCTCTTACGTCACACATTGAATGGTTAAATGGCTCGTCCTAATATATACATACATCTATGTTACCGACAATAGATCTGCAGAACAATGCCTGTGCTTAAATCCCTGAAGAAAACTATTGGCACTTTGGCTGACGTCGGCAAAGGGATTAGAAATGTTTGACATTTTCTCTCCTGTTCTACTGATAAGCTAAAACTGAGTAATAAAGTTAAATCTAATTACGGAATCCATTATCGTACCTTTGAAGTCATTATTGAAGTTTGTCGTCAGGACCCATGGGTCCACTCGACATCTGAACTCACAGACCAACAATTTACTAAATATAAAAACTTTTTCGGTACGATTTATTTAGTAAATTGCCGACCTTTTTGCCGACGTTTTATAGGATTTGCAACTTAGTTGCAGTGCCGTTATTTGAATAAAACGCGTGTAAAACCCAAATCATGAACAGTGGTGGCACGGTTGTGAAAACGCTTTCCTTAACATACTAAACAGGTGGGTTCGAACCTCAGCATGTACCAATGAGAAATACACTTTTATTAGGTACATTTGTCATAGATTTACAACACCACTTTTACCGTACCTCGGAGAGCACGTTAAGCCGTCGGTTCCCGTTCCATTAATACTACCTTGTGGAATCGTTAACAAATTATCATAAAAAAATTACATCGGACTCCCATTACAGCCCTTAGAACACAGCGACCTAGACCTCCACTGTTGGAAATGGGCCTTCCAGAACTGGATAACTTGGCCTACACTCGCCACGCTGGCCAGACGGCTTGGCGAGGATATGATGTCAATTTTGAATGACAATTTATTAACGATTCCACAAGTTGGTATTAGTGGAACCGGGACCGACGGCTTAACGTGCTCTCCGAGGCACGGGAACGGTGGTGCTGTAAATCTTTGACAAATGTACGTAAGAAAAGTGTATTTCTCATTGGTACATGCCGGGTGGGTTTGAACCGATCTTTGTAGGATTTAAGGACCGCGTTCTTACATCCGAGCCACTACCGCGCCTCTCACCAACCCTAAATGAATAAAAAGGTGTCATTCATTTAATTCTATACTTATATCAATTAATTCAATTCATTCAACAGGTCAGCTATAATCAGACACTCATGACTGACATCAGTCTCTAACACTATGCCTAGCACTAGCTTGACTGGGCATGACGGCAAATAGAGCCTGATCCCGAAATGTGTTAATACACTTTAATGGGTTTATCGGTACGAACGGTGGATACTTCCCCACTCTATCAGACTGGGCAAATTACCTGAAAGTATGTGCCATTTGCAATGATGTCAAATGCCAATTTTTACTTTCAAGGAGAACTAATATTGTAAGCTTGCATTGTCATATTTATATAAAAATAAAGCACGAACTTTATGTCCAAAACACAGACAAGAATTTAGTTGTTCCAATCAACTACTAGGCGGCGATACACTTTCTATATAAATGAAAATTTTACAATTGCTTATTGTTTATCAGACAGGCACCGTCTTTAAATATATTCAAAAAACTTCTTCTCTCTTATTTCTTCAAAAAGCAAACCTGACTAGACGTATGTTCTATCGGGCCGACAACGGTCACTTCAAGCATCTCCAGAATATCGCTCCGTCTTGCGCTCGGCCCCCCAACGGGAGACCACTTACCAGAGAAGTGCTCCTGGAGGAGAACTGAAGTAGTCGAACCCAGATCCCCTGGGCTCGTGAGCCATACGGGCGCTGTTATACCAGTAACGGTGCCCAGCACTAAAGGTGCATGAATTACCAGCGGGTGATTACTCGCTGAGATCCCGCCGGGGAGAACGGGGGAATGTCCCCATCCCCAACCCAGGCCCATTAGACATCCGGGCCTGGACGACCCCACTGTCTGTCTGAATCCTAATCACCTGACATATTATTAGTACCTATATATGTATATATAATTATTTATGTATTTATCTTAATTATGTATTATTATTTTTCTGTTAGGTATTATAGTATTATAAATGTTTATATTGTATTTATTTACATATTTTAATTATGGTTTTTACTATATTATTTCCATCTTCACACTCTGCACCCATAATATTAATCTCTCACTCTCCCAAAGGTTAGCTGGTAGAGAATACCTTCATGGTATTATGCTCGCCTATGTACAACACTTTATATTGTATATTTTGTGTGCAATAAAGAATTTTATTATTATTATGTTTCCACCATACCATACATATATGATTGAATAATACCATTGTATATTATCAATGGTACTAAGTATTTTTATCGATATTCCTATCGATATTTCCACTACTGGTACCCTATAAATAGCCTATCGATATTCTATTATCAAAATCGACATCACTAGAGTTAGATATATAAACTTTATTTCTCAACAAGCTGAACGTAATCTCATATATTCCAGCATTTAATTAATATGAATGATTCATAGTTACTGGTAAGTAAATTGTTGCAGAGTCGGTCAACGTATTACTCAATTATGAGAATTGGCTGTGGGGTTGACGCATACATTCACATAGATTAAGTTACAGAACAGTGTTGCCAGTGGCAAATTATTGTGTTGATAAAATTTCTTCTTGGTCGCTACAATCTTGGCGTAGTGGTCGTGGTGAGTGTCAGTGGCACGCTTAACAGTGTTGCCAGTAGCAAATTATTGTGTTGATAAAACTTCTTCTTGATCGCTACACTCTTGGCAAAGTGGTCGTGGTCGTCACTTGAGTGTCAGTGGCACGCTTAACAAGCCGTCGCCACTCCCCTCGAACTGCAGCCCTCCTGCCGCACTCACGTTGGGGGTGACCCATTGCTGCTTTAACCTGGTCAATCCACCTCATCGGAGACCTACCACGCATTCTCTTACCATCAACTTTTCCCTGTACATCAAGTATCTCCACGCCGCGACACGTGTCCGAAGAAAGTGAGAATGCATAATTGTACGATTGAGGAAAGGCGCTGTCTTATTCCCAGTCCCTCCAGGTTGGACTTGTTAGTTTGGAACTCCATCCATGATATGCCTAACACATCTCTAGAGCGTCAATCTGTTTTATTTCTCTTTCGCAAAGGAAACTAACCAATAAAACTACGATAGATTGAAAAAGCCGATTTTAGAGACCAATAATGATAGTTGCAAATGACCAAAGAGTTCGTATATAAGATAGAGCGGGCATTGGTTGTTATTTTTACCTCACTGCGCGACGCAAAGAGGGCTATGTGTTTATCAGCCTAAATTTGTATGTATGTTTGTTCCTTTTGCCACACTGGAGACCATGTGCCGAATTTGATGATTGGCACGTCAATCGATTCGTATTAATCACGCGAGTGTCACTTAAGATATATGAATAAGACGCCATATTATGAGAAAGAAAAAAATAAAAGTCTACAAACTATAACGAGTGTGGTATCATCGAATAGGTATTGGAAAACCATATTGAGGTTTCTCTTATCATTTTTCATTTCATTTAGTGGCTTTAACAATCGATAACCATTAAAACTGACCGGCTTAAATCTTGCTAATAATGGGTCCCGACTACGCGACTGTTCAAGTCGCTAAGTTCCGTATTAAAATTTATTATTTGTTTAATGTGTGTGTGTAATCATAAAATTTTAGCAGTTCTCAAACGTTAGGCGACGGAACCCTAGAGCTTGTTTTTGTCGTTTTAGTAATTTTTTACTTAGTTTTTGATAAATAGTATTTTTTTACGCAGTCAAGTTTTTTTTATTTATTTTTTTTATGTACAAATTACATTACAAAGCCATGCCGGTTATGATCGTTATTTTAAACTGATTATATTATTTTGTTGTTTCACGGACAATATGCGGGCTCGAGTCAATTTATTTTAATAATAAAATAATATAACAAACATTTAGTATGAAAATGGCAACCAATGCCCGCTCTATCTTATTTGATCTATGTATTTGCGCGTTGACAGTGTTGTCAGTTCGTTAAAATATGTTTGCGCTTAGTAAAACAGAATTTGGATATCGGTTCATTATGTTAATTCAATGCCTTGTGAAGTATTTTAGAAAACCTGTGTAGTGACTTTTACACTCGTTGTCGTGTGATCGTAGGGACATAAATAGATTTGGTAGATTGGTATCAGTTACAACCACATTTTTGGTCATAATAACCCCATTGCTGTCGTTTTATGGCATAATTAAATATTTGCCAATCTTATTTGTTACAAATCTGTAGTTATTTTTATTGAAAGTAAGGTACAATCAATAAAGAAAACTAAATTAATAAATAAACTAAACTTATAAATTACTTATAATAAAATATTATATAAAATAACTGCTTAATAATAATATTACAACTAAAAACGAAAATAAAATACACGAAAATCATTTTCTTTTTTTTTCTCCAAATCGTTACCAGTCTCCTTGGGACATGGGACGTCTCTAGATGTTTTTTTTAAATTTATAATTTAGTTTATTTTTAATTTTATAATTTAGGTAGCTTTTAATTTATATTTAATGTATATTTATGTACTTCGAATAAAATACTTTGGTATGGTTAAGAAACAAGACCAAGATGAAGAGTGCAAGACCAAGACCGAGACCAGCTTTTCTGATACAAGACCAAGACCGAGACCAGCTTTTCTGATACAAGACCAAGACCAGCTTTTCTGATACAAGACCAAGACCAGCTTTTCTGATACAAGACCAAGACCAAGACCAGCTTTTCTGATACAAGACCAAGACCAGCTTTTCTGATACAAGACCAAGACCTAGACCAGCTTTTCTGATACAAGACTTCCCAGTCTTGGTCTTGCTTTGTGCAACACGACCCATCTCTTACAGTGTAGTTTTAGGGCTGTGTAATGAATGCCTAATGTAGGTAATATGAGCAGGTATACATTAAATAACCCTGTAGAGTAGACTAAACAAATGCTTATTTGGTATTGTGCATTTAGGAGCTTGAACTGTTTTTAATTCTTTGGCCAGTTTGTTATTAAAGTGCTTCCGCATTTGCCTCACAATATTTGCCCCACATTAAAAATACCTAACGAAAATTCTTTATTCATCCCATGCTGTTTAAATATTCCTTAGTTTACCCAGAAAAAACGTTTATAAAAATAATAAATTATTTCATCCAACGCATTTTAATTCATATTCTTTATTATTAATCTCTATGAAAAATCCATTTCTATATAAATTTATAGAGTAGGTACTAAAATTCGGTGCTTGTATTTATTTTATTTCTTTAGGGCGAATAAGAAACAATAAGTGAAGTAAGTAGATAGATAAATTCTTTATTGTACAGAAAATAAAACATTTTACAGTACATAGGCGAGCTTAAAAACATTAACTAACAGCTAAACTTTAGAAGAAGTGAGCAGGGATTGTGGGTGCATGACCGCTAATGTATGACATTTTTATTGAGAAAACTACAAAATATATATATATATAAACCAATAATTAAGCTATGGTACTTATCTACCGAGCAAGTGAGAACTAAATTAAAGTCAATATGTTTTTAGGGCGAGTAAGGAATATATAAATAAAATTCGGGGCGAATATTTGTGGGGCAAAGACGGAACCACACTGTTATTGGACCCAAGTATGCGTACGTGACTTACCTTTGCATTATTATTTAGCTAAGTACGTGGTTATTTTTTTGTAGTGATTTAGACTGTAGATTTAGACGCGGTGGTACCAGGTTCGATTTCTTGCCACTTGTCATGATGTCTTTAAAAAAGCGTTTCTTTACCACCACAAGGGATACGGTCATGATGTTACTTATCATTCTGATAATAAAAGAACGCTAATGAACTGATTTGTTCAAAATTCTTGAATGTCGTGGAAAAATCTCGCCGCTCATAGAAAAAGATTAACAAAGAATTCTCGCAATTGCATTCTCGATAAAAGTGGCTCGTCACAAAATATTCCAGAAAGTTCTATAGAATGTTCCGATCTAGCTTCGATGCTTCTTTTGCAATGAAGATGTTGTTAGTATTTTTTTGTACGTTCATTGACTTTTATGTAAGGCTTGGGAACATTTGCCTTTTCCCTATAATCAATTGGGAAAATAAAAAACATATGGTTGTCTCCCGCGCGTGCTAAGCCTGCTGTACAAACTTACCTATAATTATAATTACGGCAACCTGTAGTTCTTGTTTATAATGTCGAATAGGGGAAGGCAAGTGGCATTTAGGGACCATTTTTAATTATGCATTCATATGGGCACGTGTCAGTTTTACACCTGGCTCTTTTTTCCGTGTTTCCGTTTATAGTTGACAGAATAATTTTGTAATTGACTGCTTCTGTCTGTCAGTCTGCTTGTACCTACTGGATATGTGTTAAAAATAAAAAAGTCGTGGTTCGAACCTTGTTGTACCATTAAGAAATTCACTTTTCTTACGTACATTTGTCATAGATTAACACAAATAACAGTGCCGTACTTTGGAGACCACGTTAAGCTGTCGGTCCCTGTTCAACTAATATTTTTATTTATTTATTTAAAACTTTATTGCACTGTGTGTACGTAGGGCGGGCTTAATTCTAGGCATTCCCTAGCAGCCAACCTTTCGGACAATAAAGAACATTACGGTAATGAGGCTAGGTGCAAACGATTGTAAGAAACGTTGCCAAATAAATTCATTTAATCTTACATACACTGAATATTATAATAAATACACATATATACAAATATGTACAGAATAATACATATTTTATTCATTCATTACAACCCCTAGAACACAGCGTCCTAGACCAACACTGCTGGAGGCCCATCGGCCTTCCAGATCATATATCTGGAGAATTTGGCGTACACTCGCCACGCTGGCCAGACGGCTTGGCTAAGATATGATGTCATTTTTTATGACAATTTATTAACCATCCGAGACACGGGAACGGTGGTGTTGTAAATCTATGACAAATGACGTAAGAAAAGTGTATTTCTCATTGGTACATGCCGGGTGGGTTTGAACCGACCTCTGTAGGATTTAAGGTACGCGCTCTTACAACCGAGCCACCACCGCGCCAAATATATATATAATAATACTAAATATATAATTAATTAGTGTGTAGTATATCTATTATGGTAAGGCAAAAACACCGTTCCCGTGCCTCGGAGAGCACATTAAGCCGTCGGTCCCGGTTCCACTAATACTAACTTGTGGAATCGTTAATAAATTGTCATTAACCAAGCCAAGCCGTCTGGCCAGGGTGGCGAGTGTAGGTCAAATTTTCCAGATATACGAGTATGTTCTGGAAGGCCCATCTCCAACAGTGGAGGTTTGGGACGCTGTGTTCTAGGGGCTGTAATAATAATAAAATAATATATATTTATGTTTTATATTAGTATTAGATTTAGTAGAATTTTAATTATCTATTTTCCTGTTTAAATATTTGCACCTACCTCCCACGTACCATGTTCGTAATGTGCCTAAGATTGACCGAGTAAGAATGTCTAGCGGCATTAGGTCCGCCCTTGTACATAGTGCAAAAAGTTTTTAAATAAATAAATAAATGTCGAGCAGTGTAAAGATCAGTTTGGAATGTAAACCATCTTTAAAGGTGCCTCATAGGAATCGGAATTAAGTTTATGATACCGTTTCTTGTCTAAAGAAATACCACGTCGCTATAATTTATCGGTTACATAGACATAATACAATATAAGACTCAAAAAACTAATTTTTTTAGGACCAACAACTGCGTGATATACTATAATACACAAATTGCATATTAATACATATACGCTTTCCTTAAATCCTAGAAAGGTAGGTTCTAACCCCGCCGGCATGTACCAATGAGAAATACACTTTTCTTACGTACATTTGTCATAGATTTACAACATTCCAAAAGGCCACAACATAAAGATGAAAAAAATATTATGATCTTACAGAAGAAATGATCAAGAACATTGGTCAATACATTTATGGAAAGGGCTTCCAAGACGGCATTAACGGAATCATACAGTATTTGGTTGGATAGGGAGAGAAGTAGAATGGTTGATGGTGAGCGTCTTATTGCGCAATAAAATAAAAAAGAGGCCTCCTTTGTAATCTATTGTAGTCTTCTTTCCTTTTTTATTTCAATAAAAGATATATTTTTTTATACTAGCATGACATGTGGCCTCGTACCAGACACTCATGACTAATATCAGTCCCTAACACTATGCCGGCTTTACAGGGCATGGCATGACGGCAATTCGCGAGCCTGATCCCGAAACGTGTGGATACACTTTACTGGGTTTATCGGCATGAACGGTGTATACTTCCCCGCCCCGGCAGACTAGGCAAATTACCACCATCAGTCCGCCTACCACCTATTAAAGGTTCTACCAATGACACCTAAAGCCTAAAATATATATTTACTCTTTTGACAATTAGACGCGGTATAGAAAGTGGCGAAGTCTAGTATTTGGTAACTAACTTCTTGTCTGTGGTTTGACCATAATAAAATAGATATTTATTTAATTAATTGATTTAATTCATAGACGAGTAACAGGATGGCCATTGTTGTCGTCAAAAATACACAATATTTTTAAATTTCGGCACACAGTTAATTGGTTGCGGGCTACATTTATTTTTTGTTTAATTTATTTAGAAACCTTTTGCACTATCTACAAAGGCGGGCCTAATGCCATAATACATTCTTACTCGGTCAACCTTAGGGACATTACGAACATGGTATGTGGGAGGTAGATGCAAATATTTAAACAGGAAAATGAATAATAAAAATTCTACTAAATCTTAATCTAATACTAATATAAAACATAAATATATATAATAATACTAAATTCAAATAAATATTAATACATAAATATATGCAATATAGAAGCTATATATGCATATAGGAACATATCCTAGAACACTACTAGAGCTCTACTGCTAAGGATTGCCAGAACATATCTATATGTCTGAGGTAAATCCCGTTTAATCGTTCATTAAAGTGATCTTATTTATGGTTTATCTATCGATCGATTTGAGACTTCCTAGCGGAAAATGTTTGCCTGGAACAATTTATTTTATTTATTTATTTAAATACTTTATTGCACTTAAAAACCTAGTACATAGGCGAGCTATAACGCCATAAGGCGTTCTTCACTAGTTAACCTTGGGGTTCATGTAAGGTGATGAGCAGGATGAAGAAAAATATTAAAATAACTTAAATTAATAAAATAAACCTAATTACACATACATACTATATAATACATACATACAAAGACATACACTATATATATATTTATTTATAGTGTATGTTTTACACTTTAATATTTTCAAAGAATTTTTAAAATCCGTGTTATTTGAGAAGTGTAGTCTATGACATTGCATAGCCCATTATGCTCGTGTACGACGTGCTCTTTCAAATTGATTTTGTTCTTTCACTGCCTCCGTGCTCTAGCGGTTAAGTTCGTGGATTTAGACTCGGAGTTACCGGGTTCCATTCCTGGTCGGGACACAATAATATATTTGACTAATTGTGTACTTGGCGCGGTGGTGGCTCGGTTGTAAGAACGCGTTCCTTAAATCCTACAAAGGTCGGTTCAAACCCACCCGACATGTACCAATGAGAAATATACTTTTCTTACGTACTGCCGTCATAGATTTACAACACCACCGTTTCCGTGCCTCGGAGAGCACGTTAAGTCGTCGGTCCCGGTTCCACTAATACCATCTTGTGGAATCGTTAATAAATTGTCATTCAAGATTGACATAATATCCTCGCCAAGCCGTCTGGCCAGCCAGGCCAATATCACAAATAAATTACATATTAATTAAATGTATTTATATACATTAATAAATATTTTTGTGTCCCAACCAGGAATCGAACCCGGTACCTCCGAGTCTAAATCCACGGACTTAACGGCTAGACCACGGAGGTAGTTATTAAAATAACAAAACCATTATATTTTAGCCAAATATCGTTGTCTTTTGCGTACTGACATGTCAAAATAAATAATTTTACATCATTACATTTTTAATAATTTAAAAAGTATGAGAAATCAGCCAAATAGCGTACAAAGGTCGTGCAAGAGAGACGTGCCGGTATTCATCGGCGTTTAAGTTATGCAAGGAAACTGGGGATCTACTCTGCTTTAACAGATATGCAAACTTTAGCTAGATCAATGAAGGAAGATTTTGAGAAGTGGAACGTACTGTATTTTTCAGAAGAATGTAGGTCCATTAATTGCACGATTTTTTTGATCAAACAGACAATCAACAAATAGGTTACAATACTTTAGCTTACAAGTCTCAAGGATCGCAGAATGAGGGAAGACATTTAAAATTCCAACAGGAAGGTATAACTGCCCCCACCTAGCCAAAATGTTTAGGTTTAACAACAATGATATTTCCCCGTCGTGACCACGGAATGAAGCTAATGAGAAAACCCAGCAATACAAATATAGGATATCACTTCATGAATAACAGAATTGTAAATATGTGGAACAAAATACCAGAAGACATATTAAAGTCCTCAACTGTAAACACTTTTAAAAACAAATTGGACAAGTGGCTAGTGACAATCGAAACAGACTATGGTGATAACTGACAATTTAATAAACTTTACACCAGTGCTTAATATAGGCATATCAGTAATGCGCTGCTTGCCTATTAATCAATAATAATAATAATATTTTTTAATAAAAATCCAATTGTCTCGTTGTATTTCGTGGGTTGCGAGTATATCTCCAGCCAAGGTTAGGAAGAGCTCGTGACTGCAAGTAAGGAAATATTAAAGTCGGCGTGACCGCTTGCTCTCTTTAGTAATAATCCTGCGAACATCGACGCGGTTAGTATACGGACCGACCACTTCTAAAATAAATAAATAACCAAGTTCAGTTAGTCATAATTTTTTTAAAAGGAAAAAGTCTATATATTATTTAATATGAACGTATTTTTGGTATTTAATTATTACTTGAGTAAAAATTAACAGATTAGATGACTACTTGTTCGGACTTTAAATACTTAAAGTGTAATTATTGCTTGCACAATTGCTGAACGGGAAACGACTAGGCGCTGGTGAAAATACTCCGAAATTGAGCAAAAGAAATGAAATTAGCAGCAACTAACCTTTATTCCGGGTCTCGAACTGGTGACCGAATTCCTTGGTGGTTTTGATAGCCGACGGGTCGCGAAATGGATGGTGATGATGAGGATCACAGCCGAAATTACTGCAGGTCCACGGCACAATCACAGCGAATAATTTTGGGAGCAACGATATGCTTCGACCGGCGACCGCGCTTCGATTCTCTCGACAGAGAGCGTTGTTTTCGGCGGAAACGTCATTAACAGGAAGTGCACCAAGCATAGTCCGTTAGTTACTACTAGAGGGCGTCGAGACGATGGAACGTCATCCACGCGAAGTGCGCCGGCGCACAAAGGTGTTACCGCGAATATTCAAATCAAACGACTCAATTAACGAAATATCGAACAATTGCCTTCCAATATTTTTGGAGATTGTTTGGGTATGGGTGTACTTCTGAGGGATGTAGTTTGCCAGCTTTTTGGGGGGTAGGATATCGGACATTTTGGAGATGTATTAGTCATACTATTAGTTTTACTAACTTAGGCAAAGTTAAGATCATAAATGTTTATGCAATTTTTCTGTTTCAATTTACTCGTTACTAATCTATTTATTGAAATTATACACCTTACTTATACAAGCAAGTTGTATACACTGTTCTTTTTTGAACAACTACGATTCCTATTGTTGCCGTCACGGACTAAAAGTCAGGCGTACTCTGGTGGCAATGTCTCTCCTGCATGACGTGTGTAGCTAGACCCTCGACAACTCTAAGCTGGTGGCCTGATATATTACCTATCAGAGTGCCAAGCTTCAATAATCAACATCGGGATATTTATCTCCCTGCTAGCACCCGAACTAATAACGAATCTAATTCTGTTGTAAACAGAATAACGAAAAAATACAATAAATTATTTACAAAGCAAGATGAGGTGTAGTGTATGTAAATGATATATTAGATATGTACGAATACAATGCAGTGAAATCTACACATTTTCAATCACTCACAGTTACATATTACATCTTCGCAGACCTACACTATCAATACACATTTACATATTAACACAATGATGCGTAGATAGATTTTTTAATATTGTCTCTTTATTTTATTTTTGAAGTAGTATAAATGGTTTATAATCCGTTCGTCCTATATGTTTAGTGAAAATAATGTTATTCTGTAATTGGCTAGGGGTTAATATTCGAATGTAAATATTAATTTGTCATGAAGGTACCAATTATACTATATTTATACTATACTGAATTATAAAGCCAATATTTTTTTTGTATTATACCATTTAAAAATTCTTCTTCCTAGTCGCTACACTCTTGGCAGAGGGGTCATAGTCGTCACTCCTCTCGAACTGCAGCCTTACTGCCGCACTCATGAAGGGGGTGTTCAGGTCAGACCTACCACGCATTAAAAAATATTGACTCTTTAATGCAATTTGTGTTTACCAACAAAATTCTTTATTTTCTTAATTTAGGGCCAATAACGTGGTAGGAATGAATTGTATTATTGATCAGGTCTATGTCCGTAGGTTTTAGCGTAATTGCACGAAATCGCTTTGGTTGGAATTTCGCTTGCATAAGCCCGACCCGAACATCGCAGAACTTTTTTGCAATATTCAACAAAATTTGTGACGATTTCATTTGTATTCTCAAATTGGCAATTTATTTTTATCGCGTTTATAGTTTGAGATGAGGATTGCATATGCGATATACATTGTATATATATATTGCAATCAAGGCTAATTACGCATAAGAGTAGGGCAAGGAAAGGCATGCTACGATGGTTCGGGCATGTTCAAAGGATGATCGAAGAAATATTGACGAACCAGGTATATAATGCGTAAGTTGGGGTTGAAACTAAACTGGCTCCGTGGTCTAGCGGTTAAGTCCGTGGATTTAGACTCGGAGGTACCAGGTTCGATTCCTGGTCGGGACACAATAATATTTAATAATTTAAATAAATAAATTAAATTATTATTTAATTTATTTGTGATATTTCTCGAGTTTGGTGAGCTTGCCACTTGTCATGATTGGCCTATAGTAAAATTGGCTAAATGTGAATCCGCTTTTTTGGTCTGACCACCCCGAAAGGGAAACGGTCGTGATGATACTTTACTTTTACTATCATATTATAAAACAAAGTCATCAGCCGCGTCTGTCTGTATGTCTGTTCGCGATAAACTCAAAAACTACTGCACCGATTTTCATGGTGTTTTCACCAATGGATAGAGCGGTTCTCGAGGAAGGTTTTTAGTTTATAATTTGTATACATTAACGATATTTGTTGAAGGTATGAGCCATCTGGGAGCTTTCAACAATAACGCGGCCTAAATTCTTTAAGATACAACGTATAACAAAATAATGTATGGTGAAATTGTGTATCTTATATAGGTCTACAGAAAAGTCCGTGATGACATATATCTATAAGGGTAACATACTATATCCATTTTAATACTTTAAAAATGGGCAATTATAAAGCGGTAATTGGAAAGCTATTAACACAAATACGGTATTAATCCTTATCATTTTTCATACGTTATTTAATCTTCATGAAAAATATTTTTTTCATTTACACGAAATTAATTTCGTATCGCCGTTTAAACGGGCAAAGCCGGGTAAAACAGCTTGTTTTTAAATAAAACAATGTCGAACTTATTCAAATCAGATTTCGTTAAACATTTTTAAATAATTAATGTGACATATTATGAATATTCATAATATAAATTCCTGCCTCTCATTCATTCATTTTGTTTTAGGTAAATAATCATTAAACCTATTGGTTTTCACTTATTTATCATTATTATTATTTTTCTTTTACTTTTGCTAGTCACAGTTCAATTGCACTATTAATTTAAATCTAATTATACTATATTTTAATCTTATTTCTGTTTTAATTGTATTGTCTAAATAATATAAAATCTCTTTGGCTTGTGTTTCACTATTGCTACTTTGTTTATATGTTTAATATAATAAGCTGTGATTTTTCTAAAAATAAATAAATATAAATAAATAAATAAATAAAAGAGACAGACTTATGGATGTCAAAAGTACTAGAGCGTATAGTAATTCTGACAAAATCAATATTTAGAATACGGGAACGCTCAAGATTGTTTAAATATAATGTTGCCAGAAAATTAATATATTTTTATTCGAAGTAATATACAAACAATATAAAAGAATTACAATATAATAATTAACCTAAAAAATAAACTAAATCTAAATAACAAATTAAATATAATAAAAAAAAAAATTATACATACCTTATAATATAAAAATTTCCTCCAGGCCATTGTCCAGTGGCATGGTGCCCAAAACACTGGCAGCATTTCCTCGTTGAATTTCATTACTAATCTTTTCAGCGAGGAAGCTGCCAGCCCGTGGGTCACCAGAGACGTCGACTAGTTTTTTAGATATTTCTTTAAATAAAGTTTTTGCCTCGAGGCCCCACGGTCCCATGGTTTCGACGGCAAAGGCCACAAATATATAATCATTGCAAATGTTTATATATTTGCGGCGCTTGACGTTTTGAGCTTGTTCTGCCGCCGCACCAGCTCTGACAGTAGTTCCTTGAAGATGGGAAGTTGCTAGCGTGTCTACACATGTGACGTCCCACACTAGTGATTTTCCCAAACTCCAAGGAACTAAGGTCATACCGTCAGGTCTCTTGCCATCATCTCTTAAAATTAATTGATTGAGGGAGCCGTTGAGGAAACGTCGTAAGAATTGGGGTGTTACAATGGGCAAATCAGGCAAAGCTTTTTGTAGATGTCGCTAGCGGCAATGGTACCTTATTTTACACCTATATCGCATCATTTTTTAATGTTTTTGTAGTTTTTTTATTTTTATAACAGATAAAATGTATTTTAAATTAACGTTACCTACCTTAAAAGACGAATTAAGAAAGTAAACACCGTTTTTAAAGGAAAAAGGTTTTATTAATAGAACGGCAATTTTGAGGTCACCATATCTTTGATTTTGCTTAGAAATCCCGATTTGTATAATAAAAAGCTGCGTAATATCCAGAAAATAATAAATTTCGTATGCAACTGAGAGTTATATTAGGTACCATCTATCATGCGCCATCTATCGTGATAAAAAGTTAGTGATACACCCCATTGGATTGATAGATTTTGAAAGCGTTGCAAAACGTGTTTTTCTTATCATTCTTATTGTTTGTCTGCTAAATCGATTATATGCAGTTTTGTCGATAATTCATTGTATAACCCGGCTTTGCTCTCATATCAATTTGTGGTCAAAAATAAATGTGTAATACATTAATTGTTGTGGGGTAACATGTGTAAGTGCACGTTATGAGTAACTGAAGATATTTATTTAGTATTTTAATTCTTTAAAGACTGCCTCCGTGGTCTAGTGGTTAAGTCTGTGGATTTAGACTCAAAGGTACCGGGTTCGATTCCTGGTCGGGACACAAAGATATTTATTTATAATGTAAATAAATACATTTAATTTATTTGTGATATTTCTCGAGTTTGGTACGCTGGAGACATCGACGAGCTTGCCACTTGTCATTATTGGCCTATAGTAAAGTTGGCTAAATTGTGAATTCGCTTATTTATAAGCGTGGTTTCTGACCACCCCGAAAGGGAAACGGTCGTAATACATACATACATTTATAAATTCTTTAATGCACTAAAAATAGTACAGAGGCGAGCTATAATGCCAGTAGGCATTCTTTACCAGCTAACCATGGGGATCGAGTAAGGTGATAGGCAGGATGAAAAAAATAAGAAATTTTAATGTTACAGTTAATAAGTTACTTAACTAATTTAAATATACACATTATACCTAAACACATAAACTATACATACAAGTACATCATATACATTATAACTTAAAGAAATACACAGTTATTTAAATAGTGTTTTATTCTGTTTCTCCAGGAACGATGTGGTTATTAAACGTATAAAGACGCTGACAGACGGTGCACGTCTAATAGCCAAGGGCAGCTTATTCCACTGGCGAGCAGATATGACATTATTCAAATTTCATTAAGGCAACAACCAGACGCCATATTACAAAATTTTAAGAGACTGAATTTTCGTTTGACAGCTGGAATACGGGTGTAATTGTGTTGTTGTTTGTTTGTTCTCTTCTCCCCATGGATGATGAATGAGGTGATAGGGAAGACAAAGGGTCTAGCCCATACAGCCAAGTCCGACGTAATATATCTTTTTTTTCATGAGTTAATGAGGTCATCATCAAATTCCAGATGCTGCAGAATTTGATGCTTTTCTTAGTCACTCGCGGCACCATAGCTCAAACACGTCGGGTAAAATATGGGAGTTGACAGCGCGGGAAAACCGCAAAAATAAACTGCAACCCATATTTTTAAAGTCCGATTTATTGTTTTCTATAATTATTTACATTGTAGCACATTATTTAACAAAACAACAGCACTTTTGACAGTATAATATCCACAGTAAATTAATTTACAAAACAAAAACTTGCACTTGACATGTCCACGCAAAATGGCGCGAAGGAAACCTTTGAATACGGGTATAAATTTGTAACGATTTGAATTGACAGTCGCCAAGGGTGAAAGTGTTCGTTGTCTCTTCGAAATCGAACCAGTAATATAGGCGTGAAGGATCAGTCATACACACAGACGCAACTTATAATATAAAATTACAATATTAGTATTTATAAATTGTCACGTAACAAACCTTCGAAATGACCTTATTTGCAATAAGAAGTTCTACGTGCTTTCTCTAACCAGCGGTTATGGCCGTAGATTTATACGTGAAGATTCTATTACTAGTCCCTTCTGTCATTCGGGAGAGCTACATTATGGAATGACTCATTCATTTATTTTATACTAACACCCGTATTCTAAGACGTTTCTTCCACTCAACATTTCATTCCAGCTGTCAAACGATAATGGAATTATTTTATTCTTAAAAAACAGTAAGTACAACGATCTAAATAATAATAAAAATTAAGCTAATAAAAATATATAAACTTAATTAGAAATAAATCTAAAATCTATAATATATAAATTGGGAGATGTGTGTTTGCGCCGTTTGGAGTTGAAACTCTAGGGCCGTGGGGACACATGAAATTTTCAAGGCGTTGTCAAAACAGCTCGTCAACACCTCGGGAGACAAAAGGGCCGGGCAATATTTGGGCCAAAGGATCAGTATTGCCATTCAACGTGGCAATGCCGCCAGTATCCTTGGCACTTTGCCCATTGGCAGCGATTTGGAGCAATTTTTTTATTTATAATAATTTTTATTTTGTTTTTTCCTTATTTTAGTTTTTAGTTATATTTTTATTTATTAATTAGGTTTATTTTTATTAATAGTAATTTATGTTTTAAAATGTAAGTTTTTTTTTTTTTAAATCATTGTACCTTATTTCCTTCGAATAAAATATATATAAAAATATTTACCCATGACTTGATCATGTGGCAGTGTGCCAAGAACACTCGCAGCATTCCCCTGCTGCACAGCGATGCTGATTTGCTGCGCGAAAAAACTGCCAGCCCTCTTGTCACATACAGCGTTAGCCGCTTAGACAGTTTTTAAAGAACTTCTTAGCGCTTGGCCCCCACTGTCCCATTGTCTCAAGACCAAAAGGCACAAACACGTGGTCATTAGCAATAGACTCGTATTAACGATAATTAAGTTTTTGTAATAGTTACAATTTAAGTTTAAAGCCGCTTCCTATTTATTATACTTATAATGACATTATTATTTAATTTAATCTTTTAAGTGACATACATACCAATATTATGTTTATGCACGAGTAGGTATTTGTTAAGTTAGCTTAAGTTTGGGTATTAAAGTTACCGCTAATTTCGTTATATACATATATATATATATTTTAATTTTAGTTTAGTAGTAGAAATTATTATTTTGTTTTGACAAAATTACACCATATTATTATTACCATGACAACGCCCTTTTACAGTAGCATCTATTGGTGTAGGTAGTACTTTTCTGGTAACGACGAAGGTCAGCCAGAAGGTCAGATTTAAATTGACAGTGGCCAAGGATGAACGTTTTCGGTTGCAATATGTCTTTGCTTCACGCAATTTAAAAAAAAAACTATGAAGTCGCACCACCACCACGCCAATGTTTGATGAAATATGAGAAACGATGTAAGATACATACGCCCGGATGTATAAAGCACGATGCAAATAAACATACATATACATACAATATACACACGTACAATAAACTAAAATGGATACATTTATACACATATACATGTACAATAAATAAAACGTAATTTATAAAGTCCATTCATTGCTTGCCTCTTTTTCCTATTCCTATTTTTATTGTTCTGTATTTTTGAGCTGTTTATAATTTTCTTTTATTATTTGTAATTGTGACCTGTTTTACTTATAATATTATAATTATATAACTGCATCCGTAGTCTAGCGGTAAAGTTCGTGGATTTAGACTCGGAGGTACCGGGTTCGATTCCTGGTCGGGACACAAAAATATTTATTAATGTAAATAAATACATTTAATTAATATTTAATTTATTTGTGATATATACGAGCTTGCTACTTGTCATGATTGGCCTATAGTAAAGTTGGCTAAATGTGAATCCGCTTATTTATAAGCGTGGTTTCTGACCACCCCGAAAGGGAAACGGTCGTGATGATACTTTACTTTACTTCCTCTATTATAATCAACTGTATTAATTGTATATATGTAAATAATATAAAATCTTCTTGGCCTATGATCTACTAATACTTAACTGTTAATATGTATAAAAATAAAGGCTGTGATCTTTCTTAAAAATAAATAAATTTATTAATTAAAATAATCTACGATTAATATTTGTATATACATCACGTGATTGGTAGTTAGGTTGTCACTATAGTTATTTCAGCCAATGACGTTGTCACATTAGGCGTAATATTTAAATAAAATAACAAGAATTTAAGTACAGTACGAGTCTTAAAAGCAAAACTCTAAAACAAATAATGATTTTACAATTACACAGGGGAGGGTCGTTTATTTAGTTAGAACCAATTAATATTTTAATGATATAAAAAAAACTAAAACAAAAAAAAAAACCTACTTAAAAAACCTATAACAACCTCTCTAGTTGCATCCCGGTGACGAATTTTGTAGGTATGTGATGAATTTTAGTAGATATGGATAAAAAAATATGTTACGTGCTTTCTGGAGAGGAAGTACGCGTGGCTGAGTGCGTAGTAACAATGACGTCATAATAATATCCGCTATGCCGGCGCGGCGGTTTCCGGCTTCCCGTTTCCCCACATTTTGTTAACGTTATAATCGACCAGTTACGAGAGCTAGCGAGCTTTTAAGGTGCCCACTGATCTGTGGCATTTCAACGTAAAGGCTAGTATACATTGGGACATAGGGTAAATTATCTTTCTGTGAATGCAAATTTACATATAAAATAATCCTTTAACGAACGGAATCTGACAATGTTAATCGGTATTAAATATGTAATTTTGACATAAGCTCGCACATATCTAACGATAAAATAACCAAATCAGAAGAAAAACAAACTATTATTATAAATATTAACAGAGTAAAACAAAAGACGCTGGAGTTGAATCGTGTTGTTTATCTACACTATAAACAGGAAAGATTGTTTGTATCTATGTAATCGATAAACTCCGAAACTACTGAAGCAATTTTAAAAAGAAACCTTTTATTACGATATCTGAGTGGGGAAACTTAAATTCTTAATTGAAGTATATACTTTTCAACTAAGTCCCGAAAGTTCCGGGATGAGGTTTGGTCGTCCCGCTTATTTGGTCTACACAAAATCCCGGAGTTTCCCAAGATTTTCAGGACCGGGATTTCCCGGGATCATTCCCTAATGCTCACTGACCAGTGTCATTTCTGCGTTAAATTTTGGTTGTTTAAAATGCCCTAACTATTTAAGTTATAAGTTTTTAACTCAATAAATCTCTTTATATCAAATATTAGCGGTCATGCATCTTACAATCCCTGCTCACATCTCCCAAAGGTTAGCTGTTAGAAAATGTTTTTAGACATTAAGCTCGACTATGTACTGTAAAATGTATTATTTTCTGTGCAATAAAGAATTTATCTATCTATCTGTCTAGCTATTAAGTGGTTGCGTTTCAGCACCAGAAATTCTGTTTATAGAACTAACCGGATCGTAGCACAACAAATAAAAAAATTAAGTTATCGAAGTTTTGAAATTTTCAGATGAAGTTCCAAGCAGACCAAAATATTTAATTACCAGAAAATCAAATACCTAATATAACAACTTATTTGTTATTTCTAATTCATCTACTAGGTACACGGCTAATAGGTATATACTTTTGTCGCTCTCTCGACTACTACGATAAGGAATTGTCTCATCTTGACTTATTTAAATATCTCCAAATTAAAATAATATAACATTTCTAATGTGTAGCTGTTTACATATGTAGTATTAGTAATATTGTTTCTGCTATGATATAACTTAGTATTTTAATTCAATTTTGATGTTAATAATTTTATTTTTTGCTTAATTGTTAATCTGCTATGATTGTTTGTGTTTTCGTTTATTGTATTTTGTGTAAATTCTCGACACTCAAGGTCTTATTAATGTTAATTATGTTTGTAATATTATGTAAATTACTGTTTTCTGTGTCAAAATAAAATTAAATAAAAAATAACCTAAGTTTGCTCGTTCAGTTTTTATAAATGGTTTAGCACAGAACTCATTACTTTAGGTATCTAGTGTACATCGGCTTTACATTCTGCTGAAAATGATACGGGTCAGTCAATCACCACCTTTATTGTCGCCAATTTGCAGCTTCAACTCAAATTGCCAAAATCTGGCAACATTTCGCTACAATAAATATAGTTAATTGTGTCTCTTGTTTTTCACAAATATTTACACGTTTTAAAATTGTGAAAATGAAAATTTTCGACAACAGTTTACAAATTATTTAATTTTAAAATCTGTGTGTTTATAAAGTTTGGTTAAATTTTCTTATTTATAGACTTATATACAAGCCCCAAAACCAGAATTACATTTAAATAATACCATTTACCAACAGCGAGTTTTTTTGTGACAAGCATGCTTGGTCTTAATTTATTTCAAATTTTATTTGTGTATGTCTTAGTTTATAGTAAACAATGTCTCTTTACAGCAGCTATAATTTAAGTGACATCTTAAATTGTTTTTGTTATAGCTATAGTATGTCAATGCCTTTTTACAGCAGCTATAATATAAGTGACAACTTAAATTGTTTTTAAACCTTTGCGCACATTCATAATTTTAACGGGTCTTTACGCGATTTATCTCTAAGGTAACCCGTTAAAATTATAAAAATCTATTAAATTGTTTTTTATCTAACTATAGTATGATAAAGCCACTTTACAGCAGCTATAATTCTATGATATCTTAATAATTGATTTAGCCTTTAGTATGACAATGCCACTTTACAGCAGCTATAATCTTAAACAACATCATCATAATTGTTTTTGTCTTAGCTTATAGCTTGACAATGCCTCATTGCATCAGCTATGATCCTAAGTGTATTTATTTTATAATTGTGTACTCGTAGTTTGTAATATGGCAATTGCTATTTACAAAAGCTATAAGTTTAAGATTAATATTGCATTATTTTTTATTTTATACATCATTTATATGCATGCATGGTTAGTAACCACGCTTATAAAGAACCGGATTCACATTTAACCATACTTTACTATAGGCCAATCATGACAAGTGGCAAGCTCGTCTATGTCTTTAGAGTACCAAACTCGAGAAAAATTACAAATAAATTTTAACATATTATTGTGTCCCGACCAGAAATCTAACCCGGTACGTCCGAGTCTAAATCCACGACCGCTAGACCACGGAGGCAGTCCTGTAACTGCAATGGTACCAAACCATTACCAACGGTTAAGATATAAACATAGTTTGACCGGTATGATATAAGTCAATGTTTCCGTGAGTTTGAATATCAGTATTACAGTGAAACCAATAATCTGCAAATCCCTGCCTTAGCATTAAAATTGCGAAGATATTTCAGATAAGTAATCCCTTAAACATTTCACGTCTTAGATTTGAAAATAATTTAGATTTTACGTCAAGATATTAAAGCTGAGTTGTACCAAAATGAAATTTCTGCAATGTAACTGTTAAAGTTGAAATGTCGTCGATTGTACCAGCTGACAGATGATATTCAAAATACAACTGGTACATTTAAACTTTACGAAATTTTAAACTTAAATTGTTACAGTTACAAAGAGTTAAGCTGGACACGTCTATCGCATAACCGCTGAAGGATGAATCGAATGAAATCTGGTTGCACACCTTCTCCTCTCTTCCCCACACACGATACTAATTTAATGTTTTCTTTACCATCGTTCCCGTGTCATGGAGAACACGTGGAGGCAAATTTCTCTAGGAATATGTTCTGAAAGGGGCTATCAATAGCAGTGGAGGTCTATGATCTATGTTCTTCTATTAATTCTACATATTATTGTTCAAGTGACGGTATACAAATGTGGGTGCAACCGAAACGTAATTACGAAACTAGGAAGAGAAGAGAGGTAGGTTAATACTTGCACAATAATCACACGTTATCTGCGACAACCATTGACATATATATCCAATTGTCAAAGTTATAGTTTTTTGGTTTAAACTGCATAGGATATTTTTGAGAAATAACGTATTATCTACTAACACATAATTTGATGTTGGTTGTAATATAATATTGTACGGTAAAAATACATTACAATCTATTCATGAAGTAAATCACCATCAGCCTGTGTTTCTACACTGTTGGTTATAGGCCTCTCCCAAAGCTCAGCACTTCTTACTGCCACCCTCATCCATGCCTCCGTCAGGGACCGGTTTAATCTGTTTTTAATCTGTCCATCTTTGGGTTTACACTCTGCGTCTTCCCTAGGTTATCTCCACTCCAGAACCCGTTTACTCCATCGTTCATCGGTTCTACGACAGACGTGTCAGGCCCATTGACACTTTAGCTTACTATTTTTAAAGGCTCTATCGGTAACTTTGGTTCTTTAATGAGTTTCCACGTTTCAGACTTTATCCAGGAGAGAAACACCGCTCATAAGCAATCTGAGAAATATAGTTAATTTAGATATATTTTTTTATTACATTTGAATAGTAAATTATTATGTAAGCACTATGTAAATTGTTATTATTTCAATTTACGTATTTGTTTTTTATTTATAACGCAACCACAATCGTCTACCACACTCCCAAAGGTTAGGTTAGGTTAGCTTATATAAAATTCCGAGAGATATTAAGTTTGTACATAACTATTAAGTTTTTAAGTGCAATAAAGATTTACCAAATCAATACAACATGAAAAAAAATATGAAGTCAGCGCTTAAATTTAGCATTATGTCTATTGCGTGAAGAATGCATATACTCAGGGGATATTGTTTCGTGGGAAAAATTAGTGATTACAGAGTCGCAATGCCGAGTGCAATATGCAAATAGAGACTTGTTTCTTGCGCTTCTCAATTTCTAACGACAAGCATTTAATATGGGAGACGTCATCCGGGGATAATTTGTACGACAACTGAACAAGTAACATTTCCACTACTATCAGTATGACAATTTGTTACTCGGTTTTTTGTCTAAACTCTCCTTTGTTATTAATATGTTTTGTGATTTGTTTTATATTATATTAAAAAGCACAAATGAGGCGCGGTGGTGGCTCGGTTGTAAGAACGCGTATCTTAAATCCTACAAAGGTCAGTTCAAACCCACCCGGAATCTACCAATGAGAAATACACTTTTCTTACGTACATGTGTCATAGATTTACAACACCACCGTTCCCGTGCTTAGGAAAGCACGTTAAGCCGTTGGTCTCGGTTCCTTTAATGCCAACTTTTGGAATCGTTCATAAATTGTCATAAAAAAAATACATCATATCCTCGCCAAGCCGTCTGGCCAAATTCTCCAGTTCTGGAAGGCCGAACTCCAGCAGTGGAGGTGTAGGATGCTGTGTTCTAGAGGCTGTAATAAATAAATAATAAAATAAAGCACAAATAAGATTATGCGTGGAATACATTCCCAGTTCTGGGATGGTTCTGCTAAGTACTTTACAACTGTACTGTGTGTACTGCAGAGGCGGGCGATTCGGGTAGTGAACGATACGGTGTCTAATCCCCGAATCGCTGCAGGTTCGTGACGATTATCATTAACAGCCTGTATATGTCAAAGTTGCAAGGAACTTCATGTATCCAATCATGAGAAACGAAAATACACTCATTTAAAATTAACCTCACTAAATTGATTGTCGATAGGATGATGAATTGTGAAATGGGTTAGGAAGGAAAAAGTTATTTTGTTTCATGTTTTATTTATATACTTTTTAGTTATTACTGTTAGTTTTTAATTGCATGTTTTATAATTTTTATATATTTTTTTACTATTAACTTTAATTTTTTATTATTACCATTTTTTTTATAACCGCGTCAACCCGTCTGGCCAGTGGCCAGCGTGGCGAATGTAGACCAAATTCTCCAGAATTTTCTGGAAGGCCCATCTCCAGCAGATCTGTAATGATGATGATGATTACCATTTTTTTGTATTTTTCAATGTTGCGTACAATTTTTTAGGCTAGCAAACCCGACAGGATTGTTTGCCTATGATTTCAATAATTGTTTTGTTTGTTACCTGTTAATTGTACCTTACTTTGAATAAATTGTCTACCAGTGACATTTCTTTAGGTCACCCGTCTATCGGCCGGGGGTTATTCTATCTTCGTTGTCCCGTACGTCGTTTCCACTCTAGAGCCTGTTTGCTCCAACGATCGGTTCTTCAGCAGATGTGTCCAGCTCATTATCACTTCGCTTGTTAATTTTGAAAGCTATGTCTGTAACTTTAGTTTAGTCCGACGAATATCAACGTTCGTGACGATAGTGAGTTATAGTCACAGAGGATTGAACCAGTGTGTTTCCAAATATGGTAATATATACAAAATTCTTTATTGCACAGAAAATAATATATTTTACAGTACATAGGCGAGCTTAATGTCTAAAAACATTTTCTAACAGTTAACCTTTGGGAGATGTGAGCAGGTATTGTAAGGTGCATGACCGCTAATATTTGAGATAAAGAGATTTATTGAGTTAAAAAGTTATGCATAACACATACATGCATATACTGGTTACATACTATATTTATATATATATATACAATGTTATAGACAAGGCAAAGTTTTGGTGGACAATTTAACGGTTGCCTATAGCCTTAAATGTACAAGTGTAGAGGTACATGCAAATAGTGCTAACAGATGTATTTGTCGCTATAGCAATTAGCATTCGAGTGTGCGAATCATGTGATTGCTGTCAGGGGGCATCCATTGCATCCATTTCCGTGTTATTGACACTGGATGCTACCCACGGCTTAACAATGATCAAACTAATGCTAATGACTTCTGTAATTCGTTGCCCTTTCTTACGTGAATGGAATTTTAATATGGCGTTTGTATTTTATAGTAATTATTTACTCGTCCATGTTTGAAGACAAAAGTCTTCAACCAGTGCGTCCTCCCCGTAATGTCGTACGGAGCAGAGACGTGAACACTAACAGTGGGTCTGGTTCACAAATTCAAGGTCGCTCAGCGAGCTATGGAGAGAGCTATGCTTGGTATTTCTCTGATGGATAGAATTCGAAACGTTAAAATTCGTCAGAGAACCAAAGTTACTGACATAGCATTCAAGATTAGCAAGCTGAAGTGGCAATGGGCCGGACACATCTGCCGCAGAACCGACGACCGATGGGGTAAACGGGTTCTGGAGTGGAGACCACGTACGGGACGACGCAGAGTGGGACGACCCCCGCCAGATGGACAGATGACCTAAGGAGGGTCGCTGGGGGGGTTGGATGAGGGTTGCAAAAGACCGCGTGAAGTAGCGAGCCTTGGGGGAGGCCTATATACAGCAGTGGAGAGACACAGGCTGATGATGATGATGATGACATACTAAACTGGCTCTGTTGTCTAGCGGTTAAGTCTGTGGATTTAGACTCGGAGGTACCGGGTTCGATTCCTGGTCGGGACGCATAAATATGTTAAATTTATTTGCGATATTTCTCGAGTTTGGTACGCTGGAGACATCGACGAGCTTGACACTTGTCACAAATGCCTGTAATGGGTTTACGTGAATAAACATATTTTGACTTAGCTCTCTCCAGAGCTAGCTGGGCGACCTTCAATTTGTATAACGGATCCACCGCCAGTCCACCTCTCGGTACTACATCATTCTACATTCCATACACATAACTAGAAAACTGATTTCATAAGGCAACATGTAGAAGCCACAATAGGAAAGTGAAACATACTTGTGTGTTGTAAGGCCCACTTGTCACTACAAGATCTCTGGCAGTACGAACTCTGGACATAGACGTATACCCGTATGTAGTCTAACAATATAAACAATTTAATAGTAATTAATCTATGGATACGTTCTCGCCTTGTATTTATCTACTCTTGTAGGCCACTGTTCAAAAATCTAAATCTCTTGACCGTAACAGGCATGTACATTTTTGAGATCGTTACATTTATTAGGATACATAGTAACTTATTTACTTTCCATAAAGATGTATTTAAAAGTAGTCGACATCCAAATACTCTTGCCTATACAAAAACACCAAAAAGCAGAGCCTTTGATAAAAAATCCTATATTATGTGTATTCGAATTTACAATAAGTTACTTTTAAGGTTAAGTTTCTCAAAAAATTACCTGACAATCAGTTTAAAGGCGAAATTAGGAAACTATTGATAGAATGTTGCTTCTATTCGCTAAGTGAATATTACAACCACAAATTTTAAGTATTTTTATGTAATAACAATTACCTGTACAATATGTTTTAATAATAATCTGTATGTAATAAGTGTGACTAAAATTATAAATATAATAATAAGATTTTAACATTGTAAATAATGATTAACACAATTTGTGTGCCAGAAATGGCTGAATGTGCAGAACTAACTTACTATTAATATTTACTATTACCATGTTCTATGCAAATAAATAATTTCATTTCTAGATTCCAATCTAAGCTGGACAGCCGAGGTTACCAAGACGAGTGGTAAAATTTTTTCTTCACTGCACTCTCTTAATAAACTTAAAAACTTTCTGCCGTTAAAAGCTAAAATATCCCTTCAAATCCTTCTCCTACCTCTGCTCGACTATGGTGACGTGTGTAGCATTGCTATGTCGGAGATGTTGCTCAATAAGATGGACCGGTTACTGAACGCATGTATCCGGTTTATCTAATGTATACGTAAATATGATCACATCTCTGAATATCTTGCTAAGTTAAAGTGGCTGCCTATTCGTTGTCGCAGAAATCATCGAGCGCTTTGTCTCCTTTTTTCTGTCTTGAATGAGCCTGCCACACCGTAATACCTCAAGGACAATTTCGCCTATCTTTCTTCTTTCCATGACAAATCCCTTCGCTCTGGTAACAACTCTCTTCTATCTGTCCCTTCTCATCATTCTTCATTTGGGTCTAACTCTTTTACTAATTTCTACTAATTTGTGAAATAATCTACCTGTTAACATACGGCAAGCAACAACTAGAACATTATTCAAAAAACTGGTGTTTTCACATTTTCTAAATAGCTTAACACAGCGTTAGTAAGTAATATATATATATATGTTTATGTATAATAATACGTATGTATTAGTATTTAGTGTATCGATATTATAATATTTATTCCATATATATTGTAAGTAAGAATATATAAAAATTTGATGTTAATTTAAATAGTTATTTATTTCTCTTATTATCTTTATTTGATCAAATTTGTCCCCAAGGTTTGGCTGTCAGAGAATGTCTTCAGGGATTAAGTCCGCCTTTGTACTTGGTGTAATAAAGTTTATAAATAAATAAGTATTATTGTTAAATTATTTATTATACAGAATAAGTGTACAAAGGGGAATATTAATGCATACAAGGCATTTTATAACATCAAATCTTTAGGAAAGTATGAGATTAAGAGTAGTGACGATGATAGTAAAAGATAGGCAGATCTTCGAAAGCAGATATTGAACCATGTTCACTGTATACGATCATAATTACGCAAGTATAATTTTAACATACGTCTAGTCAGGCTGACAACAAATTTGTCCATTGTGGGCATCTCTAGATCAAGAACTAGCGGAATTACGCATAACCTAGACTATTTGGAATACTACCCTGGAGATGCTAAAAAGCTGAAAAAACTAGCAATACTTCCCCCCTTTATAGCGAGGCTAATTTGTTTCCAGACAAAAAAAAATCTAGTTTAAACTTATTCACGCTTACAAAAGGTATTGTGTTAGGACGGTAGCTAGTATATATTTCCATGTGTCGTCTACAAGCACTCTCATCTTTATCCAAGAGGTCTCTTTTTTGACGACGACAATACCGCAAAACCTAACATTCTCAGAATAGGCAAAGACTGCAACTTTAAAGTCGCTTCAAAATTACTAGGTGCATTCTCAACTATGAATTTCCAGGTTTTTAAAAGCTTTTCTTTGTTTTAATAATAATAATAAATAAATAATATTTATTGACACCAATTTTTAACATCCTATATACATAAATTACTAACTAAGAAATCATATTATTTATTTATTTATAATACATTGAGCTAGGACAGGCTAACTGAACTGTTAGTAAGTTGTGTTTCTGTACTAGATAATTCTGTCAAGGCACAGAAACCACATTGATCAGGGAAGGTGTAGGTTTGTTGATCCTAGTTTTGCAACACTCGAATGTGGTTGTTATATCTTATTTGTGTATTTATTTATATTTAGTTACTTATATTTGCTTATTTATTTTGTTTATCCTGTGATTGCGTTTAATCTAATTTTATGTACTTAATCTTGTTTTTACCATTATATTTTGTATTTCTTTTTGGTGTTCATTTGCTATTATTGATTTATTATTGGAGTTAGTAAATATATAAATAACTCTCAAGGTGTATATAACCTATGTCCAACCCAGGGTTCATGTATATATCTGTATTTTCAGTCCCTGGATTCCCTCGAGCATCTCTGTCAAAATCGGTCAACTAATGTGGGCGTAAAAACAAGACAAACATTAAATAAATGCATTTAATTAATATTTAATTTATTTGTGACATTAGTTTGGTACGCTGGAGACATCGACGAGCTTGCTACTTGTCATGATTGGCCTATAGTAAAGTTAGCAAAATGTGAATAGTGTTATAAAAGCGTGGTTTCTGACCACCCCGAAAGGGAAACGGTCCTGACTTTACTTTACTTATTTTTTATTAGCAAAAAATAATAATCCTTAAATATAGTATAATTAAGTAAATAGTAAAAAATAAATATTAACTATAAATAAAAATAATTGACATGACTTTCCCGTCAGCGCGGCTGCAGTTTGGCGAGAGGATCGCGGGCTCTCCAGGGATGACAAAAGCCCTTCGGATGATGTCGTTGAGAGCAGCGTGACAAATAAAAATGCACTCTACTCACTTCTAGAACAATAAAGCCTATGGTGTGCGAGACGTACCTTAAATTAAACTATCATTGTGCCATAAGACCGATCTCTTATCAACTTCTGATATGTGTAACACGTTGTGCAATGCTCAATAATTTGAAATAAACTCGCTCTCAACCACTTTCCTATAAAACTGAACGACCAAGTCACGAGTCCACGTGACCAAATCAAATCTAAACCATCGACAGTTCCGTCAACGTGTTTATTAAATGCGTTTGTTTAATAAAAAAAAGGGTTTTAAAAAGGTACACCCTTCTCGCTCGCACAATCCAATATTTTCAAAGGGTTTTTAGGTTTGAGTATACTTTTGATAATGTAGTCAATCAACTTACTTAATTTAAATTTATTTTACTTTTATACCAGGGTACCTAATTAAGTGCATCCGTGGTCTAGCGGTTAAGTCCGTCGATTTAGACTCGGAGGTACCGGGTTCGATTCCTGGTCGGGACACAAAATATTTATGTAAATAAATGCATATAATTAAAATTTAATTTATTTGTGATATTTCTCGAATTTGGTACGCTGGAGACATCGACGAGCTTGACAAAAATGTGGTTTCTGACCACAGGGATACGGACGTGATGATACTTTACTTAAATAAATACTTAGGTACATTTCAAGGCGTTGTCAAAACAGCTCAACACCTCGTGGGACAAGAGGGCTTGGCAATATTGGGGCCAAAGGATCAGCATGCCATTCAACGTGGCAATGCTGCCAGTATCCTTGGCAGTTTGCCCATTGGCAGCGATTTGGAGCATTTTGTTTATTTATAATAATTTTATTTAGTTTTTCTTTATTTTTGTTTTTAGTTGTATCATCAATCAGTATCATCACGACCGTTTCCCTTTCGGGGTGGTCAGAAACCACGCTTATAAATAAGCGGAGCAAACTCGAGAAATATCACAAACAAATTAAATATTATTTTAATGTATTTATTTACATTAATATTATATTTTTTTTGTGTCCCGACCAGGAATCGAACCCGGTACCTCCGAGTCTAAATCCACGGACTTAACCGCTAGACCACGGAGGCAGTGTTTTTAGCTGTATTTTTAAATATTAAGTTTTATTTTGTTTTAAATTTTAGATTATATATATATATTTTTTTTTTTAATCGTTGTAACTTACTTTCTTAGGTACATCATAATTATCTATGTCAAGACGTGGAAGTTTGATGTAATTTTGTTTCCATTGTTTCTTGTACCTATTTCCACTTTTGATCAAGTATTACTAGACATGTTATCTATTTCATATAGGCATACTTTCTACCAAGCTCGAGAGAAAGGTTTCCGGCGTTTTCTCTGAGAACCGGTTTGCTTGTGTCTCGCTCGCACCTATTGGCAAGAAAAAACAATCAATGGCATAGACGTGTATTAGGAACCGGTTATTTGACGTGATTTATTGTTAGTGTTTTAAAGAATTCAATATTAAATTACACGTTATTTATTTATTCAATCACATTATTGCACAGAGCCAAATAAGGGACTTAGTGCCTGTATAAATTTACTAACAAGCAAATTAGAACTATTAAAGGTGCAATGAAAGAAATATCATAGTTGTATAAATTCAATAACATAATGATATATACTTACTAGCTGTCCCGGCTCACAATCCACCATTCTACTTCTCTCCCTACCCAACCAAATACTGTATGATTCCGTTAATGCCCTCTTGGAAGCAAAATGAAGGGCTTAGTGCCTGTATAAATTTACTGACAGGCAAATTAGAACTATTAAAGGTACAATGAAAGAAATATCATAGTTGGTTAATTCAACAGCGTCCCGGCGAAATTCATACTGCCTAACAGTCAAGGCATGTCGTGTTACTTATTGGCTGAACTAAATTTATGATTCTATGGAAGTAATACAATGTAAATTATTATGTTCAGTACTAAGATAAAATATTATATATAAAAGAACAAAAATTGGTTTAATGACACACAAATAAAATATTAAACTATTGAGTGTGTCGTCATCTTCTATTCCCTCCATTTATTGTAATCCGCCCCCAACAATTGACACTATAATTTAAGTCGTCATAATGACCTACAGACCAAAAATAGGTCAAAAAATAATGCTCTGTCCCTGTTTAAACGAAAATAATTTGATTAAGTGCAGATGGAATGAAAATTCGCTCGTTTGGTGTAAGCCAGGGGTCAGGGCTCTTTAGTTCCAAAAATTAAAAAAAAACGTTCTAAATTGATTAACGAAGTTTAGGCACAATTTCTATCTGTCAGCGACTTGTACGAGTATACACGTCGTCATTGTCGTATTTATTGTTGACAAGAAAAGAATTTGTGGCACTTTAAAAACTTTGGAGTTTTGTAAATCGTAATTTTTGACTCTTCCGAGATAAAAATATTTTTCGGCCGGTCCATTATACAGTGGTTGTATTACGTCTAGTCGAAGGGCATGCATTGCAAAAACCTATTTTGTTGGGTATTAAATCAGTCAAGCAAGGTCGACCGGTGCATAACTTAGCTGGCCACAGAACTCATATGAGGAAACAATATACATACGTATAGTCAGAAATCGACCATGTCTTATGTTGGAATTAATCTATGGCTAAATGGAGCAAAAAATACTATTTAATCGTAATATAAACTCCATAATGGTATATACTAAAGTTGGCCACTAAAAGAAGTTAATTAAAAAATTTTAAAAACATATTTTTTACGCAGTCAGGTTTTTTTATTTTATAAATTTAAAAAAATATATATTTCCTACTTTTAGTTTTCGCTGTCGATTAACGTGAGAATCATTAAAATCGGCCAACGCGTTTGGTCCAGTGTGCCACAAAGGAGCAAACATACATACATACATATGTATATAGCCTGATAAACACATAATCGGGCAAAAAGGCTTGGTTTCTGACCCCCCTATACCGTACGGTCGTGATGACACTTTACTGTAATATCCTTAAGATACTTCTTTTTATTTATTTTTTTCAGAAAAATCACAGCTTATAACTAGGGACGTAAAATTACAGTATTATAGATTATTAGATCTTAAGCCAGAATTTTATATTATTTGTACAGTTCATTTCTCCAAAACAGTGGGTTAAGTACTAAAAAAAAAAAAAAAACATTAGTAAAAAAAATTACAAAATTTACAAATAGCTATTTACAAGTAGCATAGAATTATTATAATATTAGTTTGTGAAAATTAGTTTATCATTATATTATATATAATATATTATATAAAACTTTTACATGCATTCTTGTTTAAAAGGACCTGTAGAATAAAATGACAAATTGCACAACGCTGTAGTTTTTCACTAGGTTGCACCTTTCATTTCGTTTCAAGCGTTTTATTGCAAATTTAATTTAATATTTCATAATTTTATCCTCAGTTATATCTTGAATCTGCTGTGCGCCACATCTTCCTATTAAACCTCAGTGTTTAAGGACGAGAGTTTTCAACCAGTGCGTTCTTCTAGTACCGACGTACGGAGCAGAAACGTGGAAAACTGACAGTGGTAACAATTTTTTTTTTTTAATTCGCCTATTAGTTTAGGCATAAAGACGAATGCTTGTCAAGCAATTTTGACCGTCTAGAAATCACTTAATAAAAGTTTTATAAATATATACATTCTCAACCAAGTTGCTAGTATTGGAAGTACCTACCCAGAAGTAATGATGCGGCAACAAACTCCCATGGGCAAACTAAGTACTGAGAATATGGACTAGACGTATATTCAATGACCTGTCTAAGTGTCTAATATTACAGTCATCGTCATTACAGCCCCTAACACATAGAGTCCTAGAGATGGGACGTACCACCGCTCAATATTACAGTATTACAATTTAATTAGGCCACATTATTTATTTATTTATTTAATACTTTATTGCACGTTATACAAGGGGCGGACTTAATGCCGCTAGACATTATCTGACAGCCAACCTTAGGGACAATGGGGACCATTTCAAATGTAAGGTAGGTGCAAATATTTATAATAATAATAAATAAATCTATATATATGAAAATACAATGATATTACTAAATACATACTAATAATTAAATACTAATAATACATATACTACATATGATACCATTAAATAACTTATGAACCATTTAAATAATACGATGACACCATTTTTTTAAACATTTTTCGGTTGGATGCTTGTCGGATTTCTACCGGTAGTTCATTCCACAGATTTGCGGCGACAACAGCAAATAAGTTGGCCATAAATCCAGTATGGTGAGAGGGAATGGAGAGAACAGAGTTATGAGAAGAGCGAAGAGACTATTATCATCATAATCACAGCGTCCTAAACCTCCACTGCAGGAGATGGACCTTCTGACCATATTTTTGGAGAATTTAGGATTAGTTTATTAATTACAACAATTAAGAGACTATCTATACCTTCTAAATAGCTTCCAAAAATGTATCTCTATGTGTATGTATTAGTATATTAATATTAGAGTATATATAGAAGTAAAGTATCATCACGACCGTTTCCCTTACGGGGTGGTCAGAAACCACGCTTATAAATAAGCTGATTCACATTTAGCCAACTTTACTATAGGCCAATCATGACAAGTGGCAAGCTCGTTGATGTCTCCAGCGTACCAAACTCGAGAATTAACACAAATAAATTAAATAATAATTAAATGTATTTATATACATTAATAAATATTTTTGTGTCCCGACCAGGAATCGAACCCGGTATATATAAAGAAAAGTATATATATAAAGAGTATATATAAAGGTATATTATGTAAATATATAAAATTATGTTGAATTTCTCTTACTATTAATATTTTATTCATTGCACCTATTAAATGTTCTAATTTGTCCCCAATTTAGTTCGATTTACTTCCAAATATTCCCGTAAATTTTATTAGGTTGGCAGCATTGCCAATTGTAATAATTTACTATTGACAGTTTAATAGTGTTGCCAGAGCTAAATTAAGTATTTGCCTACAATATTTACGTCTACGCCTGAGAACGAATCCAGTACGAACCCGCTGCCTAGATCGGGCCTTAAAAGGAAACCCACCACATCGCGATGACGGCCAGATACCGTCGCTTGCTCGTCACAAATCAGCACAAAAAAACAACTTATCCATCGAGTTACTGGAGGCATCCCGAACCGCTTCTGGTAGGTGTTCTTTATCTCGGAGTTTTGAACCCGATTCTTAATTTTCATTGTACGTACATTGCGTGTTATCTATTACATAATTATTATCATATACTTATTTTTTAATAAAAGTTTCAAATTATATGTTTTGTTTTTGTTTTTAAGGTAACAGATATATGTTCAAAGTTAAAATATATTTATTAATGCAAATCTATTACAGGCATTTGTGAAACAATATTAGTTAAATTATTCTACTTCTGTTAGTGGAAGACTAAGCAGCAAAGTGGTCGAAAGAGTAAGCTGCAGAAGACCAGCAGCTTAGCAGATTCCAGTGACCTATTAATGTTCAATCTGTCTGAGAAAGGAAAACTTAGCTATAACAGATTTACAAAATAAAACATAATACAGATCTACACCACAACGGGAAATTAATAACCTTGTAATTAAAACATATATTTACATTATTTAAAAATAAAATATATCATTCATATTTTTGTTTTGTTATTTTAGTTTTAAAAGAAAAAAACTTTTATTAATTTTCTTCCATTTCATTGCTGTGACACCTAATTGGTACTACATATATCAGATAAGTTATAATTGACCGCTCTTTAGCTTTTAGAACGATTTTTTTTTAATTCAAATTTTATTAAGTGCTTTTAAATTAAGCATGACAGCTCAATCGGCAAACAATTATAAGTTCTCTATACTATCTATGAGTACCTATTCATAATATAAATATAAAAATATTAACCTAAACTGCAGCCCTATGCTGTTGCTTAAGCGCAAACGTTATATAATGGAATTCGTTAACTACGAGTACATATACATATATCACGCTAATAAAGCACGGCTTGCACGGCCGCAAGTTCTAGCGCCTATAGAGTTGAGAATTGAATAATATTTTGTAATTATGACGCAACCTCTGACGCAAATGACGAAATTCACTAATAACGTTTGCGACTAAGTAAGAGAATAGGGCTGCTGTACACGGTGGTGGCTCGTTTGTAAGAACGTTATCCTTAAAATCCTACAAAGGACGGTTCAAACATTATTTGCATGTACCATAGAGAAATACACTTTTCTTACGTACATTTGTCATAGATTTACAACACCACGGAGAGCACGTTAACCTGTCGCTCCCAGTTCCACTAAAACCAACTTGTGGAATCATTAATAAATTGTTATTAAAAATTGACATCAGATCCTCGCCAACCCGTCTGTCCAGCGCCAGCGTGGCGATACACAGGCTAAATTTTACAGATATATGTTCTGGAAGGCCCATCTGAAACCTTCAACAGTGGAGGTCTAGGATGCTGTATTTTAGAGGCTGATGATGATCGATGACTAACCTAAATATTATGGTCAGCTATTATCGAATTGATGGCAACCATATCGTATGGATTCAATCTTTGATGTTGGATTAGGTATTCCCTTTCGCCTTAGCTCCTGGTCATCATCATCATCATCAGCCTGTGTCTCTCCACTGCTGGATGTAGGCCTCCCCCAAGGCTCGCCACTTCACACGATTTTCTGCCACCCTCATCCATCCCCCACCAGCGACCTTCCTCAGGTCATCTGTCCATCTGGCGGGGGGTCGTCCCACTCTGCGTCTTCCAGTACGTGGTCTCCACTCCAGAACCAGTCTACTCCATCGTTCATCGGTTCTGCGGCATATGTGTCCAGCCCATTGCCACTTCAGCTTGCTAATTTTAAAAGCTAAGTTTAGCTCCTGGTACAATCCCTTAATATGTATTCTGTGTAAACTTCACAGTTGGGTGAAGCAGTATTTTTCATGAGGAAACCGAATTTGTTTACAGTAATATGCCCAGAGCAAGGGTGAAACGCATTAACAACGAGTGATCTATTCAGTCTGCATACATAAAACCAAGGCATATGAAAAGGCTCCAGGTTGACGATCGAACGATAACACCATAAAAAGACAGATAAAAAATTTGAAACCTTGAAGAATCTAATTTAGTTGAAGTGGCAGTGAAATGGAAGGAGACGGTGCAATAATGAATTTTGGATCTCAATTGCCTTTGCCTTCGCAGAACGGAACTTAGAAAATTATTTTACTCTATAGGAAGCGAATTTATACTAAGGCTGGGATCTAAATTTTATGAGTAAAGCTAAATTGTAACGAACTTTGTAATAACTTAGCAAAATTAACGGTAAATGTTCTGAAGAGCTCCATAACCTTATCCCTTCTTCTCTATTCCGCAACCGAACCATACGCACAGGCCAAAATATGCACCCACATACCGTAGCCACTATCCCTACACGCATACAAATTTGGAGACTCTTACATCTGTCGCACGCTGAAGATGTGGAATTCTCTCCCAGCCAGTGTGTTTCCCCATTCCTATAACCTTGACTCCTTCAAACGAAATGTGAAAAAGCATCTTTATAGGCCGGCATAGTAGTAGGGACTGATGTCGGTCGTCTGAGGCTGGCATCAGTTGCTCCCATTCTTGGACCTCGCGTACCACTTACCATCAGATGGGCGCGGTGTGCTTAGCTTTCTTAAATCTCTATGATCAAAGTCGGAAATGTTGTCATCCGTTAGATAACCAAAATTACTAAGATAAATTAGTTAGCTGAAGTGGCAATGGGCTGGCCACATCTGTCGCAGAACCAATGGACTAGACAGGTTCTGAAGTGGAGACCACGTACGGGAATACGCAGAGTGGGACAAAGCCTGCCAGATAGACGGATGACCTGAAAAAGGGTCACTGATGGGGGCTGGACGAGCGTGGCAGAAGATCGTGTGAAATGACGTGACTACAACCAACAACAAATTTATTACGATTTTAAACCTTAACTCTAAGCGCTAATTTCGCCCGGAAAATATACCCTGAATTTGATCGTTGTTGAAATGGAATGTAGTAAAATGTACGTAAGAAAAGTACATTTTCTCGGTGTACCCTGGTCTTTAATCTGTCGTAATGTATCATTATGCAAGTGCTTGATTAAATATTTAATTACTTAATGTCTTAAGAGGCAGTTTTTTTAACGCTTGTCCAAACATTACGTAACTTTCTTCTGCGAGAAAGATAATTAAGCAACAATTTTTGTTATAATTAAGTGAACTAGATTACTTGAAACTATAGAGTATAGACTATAAAAAAAATGTGAAGAAACCACGCTTTCTTTCATTTTGCTAACATTACTATAGTCCATTATGTGGCAAGTCGGTCGCACATATGAGATGTTAAGAAACGTATATCCTTCTAGGGTGAACTAAACTTACTTAAAATGTTTTGCTTCGTTGTTTTGGTAGTCGTTTTTTTATTAAGTTTTTTTTCATTCTTCGATTTTTTAACCAATGCCTAAAGGGTCGCCACGACCCAACAAATCCACCTTTATTTTTTTTTAAACTATAACCCATTTGTTGTAGAACACTTTTAATCATCATCACATTGTTAATTTTGTCACAATCTCCTCATCATGTAAGTAGTTTTATTTATATTATATTAGTATATCTATAGTATGACTTATTTATGTATTAGTATGTAAATTGTATGTAGATATTAGTATGTATATATTTATATTACAATTATATTTCTGTTTTATTTAAATTTCATCTAATTTTTAATTGCACCTACCACCTATCCTGTCTAAATGTCCTAAAGGTTTGGCTGTCAGAGAATGCCTAGCGGCATTAAGTCCGCCTTTGTACATAGTGCAATAAAGTTTAAAAAAAAAAAAAAAAAAAAAACCTAAACGGTACACCTAAAATCAAGGACCTACCTACATCTATAATATCTAGACAAATACTGAGTTCGGTACGAAGACGTCGAAGTGCAGTGTGCGACAATAAAGCCACAAAGGCCTGTAAGAAATGTGATGTAGGGTTACACGATAAATGTTTCTCAACTTTTTATGTATTTATTCAGTCTTTTTAAAATTATAGTCTTGTATTTGAAGCAAGTTATTTTAATTCAAATTCACAATATTTGCCCAGCGGGTTGTTAACGACCCTATCAAAAACCCTACTTGTCTTGTTTTCTTAAATAACTTAGCAGGGTATTTTCTATGTATCTTAAGGTTAATATATCCGATTATGGCGGAAATCCATGATCTAAATAATTACGGGCATATTATATTATTGGTATCAAGAATCTGTCAAACTAATTTGGTAACCAAACGTGTGTACCTACCCTTAATCACCGAACCATATAATACCATACAAAGTTACGGTAGTGTTTATGCGATGTCTGCCGAGTATATCTTAAGCACACTTAATCCTGCGACCACCCAAGATACAAACTACTTTGTTCCACATTTAGATAGAATATTTTCGACCTTAAAACTTATAATGAAAGTCTATAGGATAGGCAAATGTTTAGCTAAGATTAAGGTTACTAGTCCACTAAGCTGCGTAATTGACGGTATTTGTTTGACGCTTTACAAAGCTCTGCTTTTATTAAGAATGCCTTTTTACAGCGTTGTCTGACGCTAAAGATGTGGCATGCTCTCATAGCTGCTTTTTTTTTTAAAAGATGGTGAATCGATAACCGCCTTTGACCGTCTCCGTGGTCTAGTGGTAACAAACGTTGCCGTGAACTCGGGAGGTCGTGGGTTCGATTTCCACCGGGGGCAAGTTGTACAATGTATAATTTGTCTCGGTCTGGGTGTTTATATGTATAATATGTATATATTTACAAAAAAAATGAGTATAATATGTAGTTTATTAACCATCTAGTTTCCGTAACACAAGCCTCATAGCTTACCACGGAAACTAGATGGCGCTGTGTGACCTGTCTGGGAAAAAAATAAAAAAAAAACATCAATGATACAGCCTGAAGGTCCAACGCGCGTGGGGGTCGCATGCCCGACTCACCGTAAGGCCTCTTAAGGAGACCCCAAGGCGCCTACGGACTAAAACCCTATAAACAGTCTCTCTTTCACTGTTGGCCCTGCGTGCCTTAACAGCTAAGTCTAAGTCGTGGCTACGGTGTGAAGGCACCCGTTCGTCGCGTAACTCTCCCAGTCGCGTTTCCCCACTCCTATAACATGGAGTCCTGACAGGCATGTACATTTTTGAGATCGTTACATTTATTAGGACACATAGTAACTTATTTACTTTCCATAAAGATGTATTTAATAGTAGTCGACATCCAAATACTCTTGCCTATACAAAAACACCAAAAAGCAGAGCCTTTGATAAAAAATCATATATTATGTGTATTCGAATTTACAATAAGTTACCCGAGTTTCTCAAAAGATTACCTGACAATCAGTTTAAAGGCCAAATTAGGAAACTATTGATAGAATGTTGCTTCTATTCGCTAAGTGAATATTACAACCACAAATTTTAACTATTTTTATGTGTATTATAACAATTACCTATATCTATATATATACAATATGTTTTAATAATAATCTGTATGTAATAAGTGTGACTAAAATTATAAATATAATAATAAGAATTTAACATTGTAAATAATGTTTAACAAAATTTGTGTGCCAGAAATGGCTGAATGTGCAGAACTAACTTACTACTAATATTTACTATTACCATGTTCAATGCAAATAAAAATAAATAAATAATAATTTCCTTGAAGCGAAGTGTGAAAATCTTGTTAGGCCAGCATTTGGCGCCTCCGTGGTCTAGTGGTAACAAACGTTGCCGTGAACTCGGGAGGTCGTGGGTTCGATTCCCACCGGGGGCAAGTTGTACATTGTATAATTTGTCTCGGTCTGGGTGTTTATATGTATAATATGTATATATTTACAAAAAAAAAAAAAAAGTATAATATGTAGTTTATCAACCATCTAGTTTCCGTAACACAAGCTTACCGCTTACCACGGAAATTAGATGGCGCTGTGTGACCTGTCTGAAATATTTATTTATTTATTTATAGTGGTAGAGACTAATGCTGCTCAGTTGATCCCACTATCTGACCTCGCGTACCGCTTACCACCAGTATGTATGGTGGTCGCGATGTCACATGACGTGTTCAGTATAAACAATTGAGCGCCACTTGTCACGATCACGACATACCTCTTTCGTTCTTCAACATTCATCAACCTCTTCCATGCCCTTTTGTTTCGATGGCTTTTTAATACACCTTCAGCTATTGTTTTATTTATCTGATCGTGATAGATGAGTCTTGGTCTGCCAGGGCCTCTTTTACCCACAACTTTCGCATTATATATCTGGTTCGTCAATCTCTCTTCGCTCATCCTTTCAACATGCCCGAACCATCGGAGCATGTCTTTCCTTATTTTTGTCCCTATGCTTTCTTTCATACCTACCTTTTTGCCTATTTCATTATTACGTATGCGGTCCGTTAAAGTTCATATCCGACGCAACGACCTCATTTCAACTGCATTCACTCTACTCTCATGCATATTCTGACATATCCACATTTCGCTTCCATACATAAGTGTTGGTACCAAGATGGCATTGTGTATGGCAAGCCGAGCTTTGTCACTGACATTTCGACTGGCGATCAAGTGACCCCAGGGCACCGTTAACACTATTTCCCGCGTCGTCACGGTTGTCATCCTTCTTCTTTCAAATACTAGTACCTTGGTTTTTCTCACATTCAATTCAGTATAATAATAATAATAAATCTTTAACAAATTTTATCAAAATCGTGGCAGGAATATAGGCGAGACAAACAGACAAAACTTCTTTCGCATTTTACGATATGGCTACGAGTATTTTCACGTACACAACCATTGTAAGGAGTACATTTGATAAGGATTGAGTAAGATTAAATAAAAAAAAAACCACGTTTTAATGAGTTTGCAACCGCTCTTTTTGTAGGGCTATTGCGTAACCAATCTACGATCCAATCTTAGAACCCTGTGGGATTCAGCGGAGCGATGGCAAGAGACCCGACGGAATGACTGTTGGACCGTGGAAACTTGGCAGGTCTCTGGTGTAGGATGCGACGTGTGAAGACACATTAGTTCCATCTCACATCCAGGCGACCTCGTCCGGCATTTTTCGATGCGGCGGTTTCTCTGAGTTGGGCAAATACGCCAATCTTGGTACAGGTTATGAATTTGCGTTTAGGGAATCCACCCTCAGCCAAGCGCCTGTCCAAGGAGTTGTGAAAGCGGCTGACGAAAAGGTCTGGAGACAAGAAGGCTGGGAATTATTTCTGCCAACGTATTAGCCTCGCTAATATACAAAGAGGAAATGTTCTCTTTGGGACTATCTCGGATGGTACGTCTCTAGAGGACATTTTTTATTTATAGTTCTTTTTATTTTATTTATCTTTATTAATTTACTTCAAATACTCACGCCAAATACCTTGCGGGGTAAGCAGAGACAATTGAGCACCACTTGTCACGATCACGACATACCTCTTTTGCTTCTTCACCATTCATCAACCACTTTGCCCTTTTGTTTCGATGGCTTTTTAATGCGCCATCGAAAAATTGTTTTATTTATTTGATTGTGACCTTGTGGGTCGCATTTTATATCTGGTTCGTCAATTTCTCTTCACTGATCCTTTGTTCGAACCATTGGAGCATGCCTTTCCTTATTTTTGTCCCTGTGCTTATGCCTGCTGACTGCGAACATCCACTATTCTTCATCTATAAAGTATAGTATCATCACGATCGTATCCCTTCTGGGGTGGTCAAAAACCACGCTTATAAAGAAGCGGATTCAAATTTAGCCAACTTTACTATAGGCCCATTACTGTATGACTTTGCTAATGCACTCTCGAACTGCCTCCGTGGTCTAGCGGTTAAGTCAATAACTTATTTAATTTATTTGTGTTATTTCTCAAGTTAGGCTAGAAACATCGACGTCACTAGCCATCTGTCATGATAGTAAAGTTGGCTAAATGTAAAGCTACTAAGAAAAAAAAGAAGCGTGGTTTTTGACCACCAGTAAGGGATACGATCGTGATTGTACTTTACTATACACTCTCGCAAGCTTGTTACAAAAATTCAATGACGGCTTTGTCCAAAACCTATATTTAAAAAATATTACATCACGTTACGTTGTATGCCTGTTGGTCACATCGGGTGCAAGAATGTCGTTGGACTTGCCTCATAAATATGGAGGTAGTGATTAAACTAGGGGGCACTAGTTCCTCCCCTCCCCTCCTTAATAGCACCCTTTAAGGGGAAGATGAGAACTATCATAATGACTGCCCATCATGACAAGTGGCAAGTTTGTTAAGAGGGCTTGCTTTTGCATCCCTCTCGTTTGCTCAATCAAATATTTGTTTTTTTTCAGCTTCCAAGACGGCATTAACAGAATCATACATTATTTGGTTGGGTAGGGAGAGAAGTAGAATGGTGGATGGTAAGCGTATTATTGCGTAGTAAAATAAGTACGAGACACCATTCTTTTCATCTCTTACCCACACACGTTGGACCCGGCACCTGCACGGTGAATCCAATGAATGCTTAGAAATTTGTCTTCTGTCTTCTTCTTCTACCGTTCCGTGGGAATTAAATATCCCAAAAGACCACAACATGAATAATAAATATTATGATCTCACAGAAGAAATGATCAGAAACGGGTTCAAGACTCAGCTTTACGCAGTAGAAGTTGGTGCGAGAGAAGTTCCAGCAAAATCTTTGCACCACTTACTGAATTGCTCTCTCTACCCAACCAAATACTGTATGATTCCGTTAATGCCATCTTGTATTGACGGCAGACCTGCTTAGGCCCAAAACTTTCAGTAAGTGTTGCAAAGACTTTGCTAGAATTCCTTCCAATATTTAACGTACCTTAATTTATTTAATACAAGATAGTAGAATAGTTCCGCCTCATACAAGGTTTCGCATAGCAGAAGTTGTGGTACAATGGCTATTAAATCTTTAATAAGCTTCCACTAAGTGTAAGGGAACTACCTACAAATTTATTTAAATTAAGAATAAAAAAAGATCTGAATATAAAATGTTTTTACATTTAAAAGAATATTTAGGATCAAAAAGTATTGTATAAGAAGGTAATAATAATAAATGTTATACTAAGATATATGTATATCATCTGTAATTATATAGCATAAGTTTGTATATATAATGTAAGTGTGACCAATAAATTTGCATGCTGTATCCATGGCTAAATGTGTTGAGCCAAATTTTATTGTCACATATTGTAGCACATTTATTGCAAATAAAGATTTTGATTTGATTTGATTAAAATAAAACAAATAAAACTATTTTAATATTTTTTATTTATAATAATTAATATTTAACCGAATGAGGTAAAATAATAAAATTACATTAAAAAATATATTTTACTTGTACTATGCTTTTATAACGGACTAAATTGTATTGACGACAGACCTGTTTCTCCTTCCTCTCGCACCAAAATCCACTGCGTAAAGCTGAGTCTTGAACTCATCTTTAAATCTATGACAAATGTACGTCAGAAAAGTGTATTTACATTAAAAATAAAAATACTTTAAAAAATGGTTTACAAATTAAAATTGTCAATTGTTTTGAACCTCCCGAAAAAGTAGTCTGTGTATCAGAAGATATGTACTTACAGCTGAACCTTATTATGCTAGCATTATTTTGTATATAACCCACCCATCACCAAGCATTATTATTTTTGCATATTACATAATGTAAAAATAAAATAACATAATATATATGATAAAATAAAAATATTAAGTGTAAGTTTCGATGTGTGTATTTGCGTTAGTGTGTATGTGTATTTGCGTTAGTGTGTATGTTATACAGTTTTCAACAATTTCTCATATCATATCATAATCCAATCCCATCCATTAGTACATGCCGGTGTTAGAACCACGATGTTTTTGGATTTTATGAAAAACGTTCAATTTTTTTTTTTCATTGCACAAATATCATTTGACTTTGAGACTGTACAGTACCCTAGCCTCACTTATCATGCGTGTACTTTGTTTCTAGGTGTTTTTATTCCAAGAATACAAGTTTTAAGTAATTCAATTAGTCACGTGTGACTATTATTACGACACAACATAATGTTCGCTATGTCGCTTTTAATGTCCACTATTAGAGCGTTTTTCACATTTATGTGTGAATTGAGAGAAAGTGGAGGAGAACGTGACAAAATAATAATGTGACTACTCGCGTTGACATATTATGGATTACTAAATAAAAATACATTAGTTCCGTTTCATATCCATTCAATATCTTCCTCGTCAGGAAGGGGAAGTGCGGCGTCTTCTGCTAAAAACTACAAGTTACGCAAATTGTAATGGGGACCTTCAGGCGCCTGGCTAAGGAGTTGTCAAAGCGGTTAACGGAAAAGTCTGGACACTGGAAGGCTGGCAATTATTTCTGGCAAAGTATTAGCCTCTATTTATTTCTCTATTTTCTTTATTGCACTTTAAAGCCATTTCGGCTTTTTCTACCAACTAACATTTGGGAGAGTGAGACTGTATAAATATGTGGGGTGCAATTCTAACCAATAAACTACATAAATAGTATGTATACATAGACTACATAAATACTTATCAATATATACGTATTATAGTAGATATACATATATGAAGATAATATATTATTAGGAAGTAGAAATTTGTGGAGTTAAAATATATTGTTCTGCTTGTTTAAAAAGAAAGTATTAAGTAGTTTTTTAAAGATGTAAATGGAAGGAGCTTGCCTGATGGTCAGTGGAAGTTTGTTCCACTGGCGAGCAGACGATACGGTAAATGAATCTGAATATCTGCTGGAAGTCTGAGGTGGGTTTTTTTTTTATTAAATCGTTTATTCAGATAAAAACTTAAACTATTTACATTTTTAAAATTATACGCCAAACTGCATAACAGTTTGTTGGCGAATAGTACACTCTTTTTTACAGTTTTTTTTTTACACTATATATGTTAAAACACAAAGTTATTTAACATTAAATCACATTACTGTTGTATTTACTTAGCAAAAGCAACTTTAATTTTCTTTTAAATTCTTTTTTTGTCATTTTTACACAGTCATCAATGGGCATTATATTATTAAATATAATGGGAGTTAAGAACTTTCTAGTTCTTTTACCATAATAGTTGTTGTACCGGTATTCATTGTATCTTGTCTTTTGTAAAATCTAGTATTATAACCACATCCAGTATAAACATTTTGAGTTGGTTGTTATGAGAAGAACGAAGAGGGCGGTCGTGCGAATCACAAAGAAATTCTAAGTTAGATTTTTTATTATTTTAATATATATTTAATGTTTAATTTACATCGAATGAAACTATTGTGTATTTATGCAATATCTATGGAACTCTAAGTATCTTTGGATACATATAATAATCTTTAATCAGATTTTTGGCGGGAGCTGAAGGAAACATTCTGGTTCATTTCCATCAGTAGAAGCTCCCCTAAGGCTCAGGCTTCCTCGGGCTTTCAATAGTCGGATATTCGCGGCCTAAGGCGGGGAATCTATTGATGCCTTAAGTTGGCCACTCACCTACGCGATCGTTAAACCAAAAATCAAAAACTAAAACTATTTATTGCTACTCACTTAGTTGTGTAACCGCAAATTTTTAAAATAACACTCGTTTAAATAAAATTATCAACAAATTAATTTATTTACTAGAAAACAAATATAGTTACATTGTAAGATCTTATGGCTAGAAAATTCGCTATACAAGTTTCACTTCAATGTCATGAATGGTATAGTAAAGTTGGCTAACTGTGAATCCGCTTATTTATAAGCGTGGTTTCTGACCACCCCGACAGGGAAACGGTCTTGATGATACTTTACTGGTAATGTCTGTGTGTATGTATATTCCCTATGCATTTCAAAACTACTTAACCGATCAGGATGAAACTTTGGGAATATGTTGTGCGAACATCGGCGAAGGTTTCTGACATAGTACTACTGTTGTCCGACAGGTGGCGCGCATCAGCGCTGATTTGTGGGGCATAGCGACCTAAGGTACATACATTGACTGTCAGGCGGTACGAAGTTCGCCGGGTCAGCTAGTGTTTTATATATTAGACAGTGAATGGTGACCTTAACGTCTTAACTCGCGTATGCTCAGTTTGATCCCTCAACCCCGCTGATTGGTAAAGTTCTATTGAATGCGAATTGCGTTTCCTTAAGGTTTTGTTTTTCTCAATATTTGTATTCCTAATGAATTATTTAAGAACTCGAAAATAGGCGAAATATACAATTTATTAAAACTGTACATGTAATTTTATGATTAATGACGAAATACGCAAAAGGGTAGGTATTAAAGAAAGCATAGGGACAAAAAATAAGGAAAGGCATGCTCCGATGGTTTGGACATGTTGAAAGAGTGAAGAGAGATTGACGAACCAGATATATAATGCGAAAGTTGTGGGTAAAAGAGGCCCTAGCAGAACTAGACTTACCTATCACGATCAAATAAATAAAACAATAGCTGAAGGTGCATTTAAAAGCAAACAAAACAAAAGGGCAAGTATGAAGAGGTTGGTGAATGTTGAAGAAGCGAAAGAGGTATGTCGTGATCGTGTCAAGTGGCGCTCAATTGTCTCTGCCTACCCCGCAAGGGATTTGGCGTGAAGATATGAATGTAAGAGAGTATTAGGTATGTAGTAGAGTATTGAGGGATAAATATAGTGTATAGATTCCAGATGTTCACTCATATTTCTTGTTATTTTGTTTTGCTTTTATATATTTTTTTAAATATTAGTATAGTCATAGTATAAAATTTAATATTTATTGTCTTCATTTTTATAATTTTGCGTTGTTTTTTTTTTTTTTTTATTTATATATTTTTTTGGTTTATTTAATGTTTAATTTAATCATTAATTGTCTTTGTCTTTATGAATTTAAATTGAATATCAGTGTTAGGTTTACTATTAATAGGTTGCATTCATTTCATGCTTATGTATAATTTTATTTATTAATTTTAAGAATGTAACCAGTTTGTAAACTAATTAAAAAAAAAAAAAATATGTATGTACGTTTAATAGAAGCATACGTATATTTGGGGACTCATATATCTGTCGCACACGAAAGATGTGGAATGCTCTTCCAGCCTCTGTAATTCCACTTTCCTATAACTTGGTGTCTTTCAAGCGAAGTGTGAAAAAGCATCTAGTCAAACCGGTATAGTCTTAGGAACTGATATCAGACATGAGTGTCTGATTTCAGTTGCTAAGATTTATGGACCTTGCACGCCACTTACCATCAGGTGGGCGGGCGCAAGGTCACATGTTGTGCTAGAATAAAAAATATTTATTATTTACTTATTCCACAGCTGTATTTTACAAATAAATGACTAAATATATATATATGTATATATGAAACTAAATCCAAGTATGATGATTTGTTGGGGACCTATGGGTTGACATCTCTTCGTCATCGACGAATTCAATTTGACATGTGTTTCTTACATAAAATACTCAATAACAAAATTAATTGCTCTGATATCCTAAAAAGAATTTTATTCATAGCCCGTTCACGTTTCCTTATTCGTACACCACGAAATAAGAAACTTCAACATAGTTATTCTAATATTTTTGTTCCACCGCGAGCCCTAAATAACTACACTAGAAATAGGTTTATAATTCGCTCTCTTACATTGTATAATGACCATTTTTCTGAAATAGATATATTAAATACCTCACCAGCCACCTTTAAGAGACTTATCCAAAATAAAATTAAAACTGTAACTGTTTAACTTACTACCTATTGTTATTACTATATCATACCTTGTTGTTTATCTTTCTTTTAAATTTTTAAATATTGTCTTCATAATTAACTGCTTGCAATTTGTTTAACTATTGGCCCTAAAAGTCTTCTTTTATGTTTTCTTTTTAAATTATATAACTTCATTTGTAATGACTGTTTGTGCCATAATAAAATAAAAAAATATAAAAAAATAGGGATAATCCCAGGGCATATGACTATAACTCAACGGTTACATGAAAGTTTTTCTTGCCGACCACAACTCCGCCGCCTCCGTGGTCTAGTGGTAACAAACGTTGCCGTGAACTCGGGAGGTCGTGGGTTCGATTTGATCCGGGGGCAAGTTGTACATTGTATAATTTGTCTCGGTCTGGGTGTTTATATGTATAATATGTATATATTTACAAAAAAAAAAGTATAATATGTAGTTTATCAACCATCTAGTTTCCGTAACACAAGCCTCGTAGCTTACCACGGAAATTAGATGGCGCTGTGTCTGGAAAAAAAAAAACAAAAAAAATGTGTTATGTAAATAAATTTCAAATTCGGCACAGTTATGTCGAGTTCGTATAAATTATTCATCATTAAATCTACTTCATTTAAAGACATTCATTCGCCAAAGGCTTTTACTTTTGCCCGTCATAGCATATCAAGATAAATGTATTTAAATACGACGCCTACTTGCAACGTACGAAATAAAAAATAAATTCCTAGTACTATCTTATTTCTTTCCCCTTATATCAATCTGTCTGTGTCTCCTTCGTGGTCGCTGCCACAAATCTATGGAATGATCGATGAACATTAGGCACGCAACTAACCGATCGTCATTTATTTGTAAATGTAACATTTAGTTAGGTACTTTATGTATTAATTCTATTTACTAACAGAGATATTCTTGCTTGTTAACAGAATTGTACAGCGACAAGTGGGTTCCTAAGATCTTTTTGTTATATTGATGTTTGTGTGTGTCTCGAAGGTTCTTGTCTTCCTTAGAAGGTCATTGCAGTGGTGGCACGTGTGTCGAGTCCCGGTCCGCACCCTAAGGGCTTGGTTGGGCGGAGGGATGGCTGGCACATGCGTTATGTCCGTGATCGGGTGCTGCTGTGGGGGCCTGGGACCTCTGCTAAACACGTTCAATTTTATTGTTCTTAAATTAGCAGAGGTTTTGCGTTTTGTCGGCTTTCGGGTTGCACACAGACAAGTCCTAATTCTAACATACCTGGAGGGGTACTACTGTACCAGGTATTGTAATCTTATAGGTACCTACTCAGGTGAATTTGAAAGATATTTATTTATTGTTGTTGTGTAATTCTGTATTTGTTTCATTTGTAAATCTGCTATAGCTGAGTTTTCCTTGCAGATTCCTTTCTCAGTCAGATTAAACATTAACAGGTCACTGGAATTTGCTAAGCTGTTAGTCTTCTGCTAACAGCTTACTCCTTGGACCACTTCGCTGCTTAGTCTTCCACTAACAGGAGTAGAATCATTCTAAATAATTTAAATTATTACGTGTCACAAATGCCTGTAATAGGTTTACGCGAATAAAGATATTTCGACTTTAACATATTTCACCACGTTAGTAAGTTAAATTTGTGTATTGTGTATGAAATTATGTATTGCATTTAGTATATTGATATTATATTGTCTCCATTTTTCTAAAAAAATTTTAAATGTAATTGTGTCTACCTATATGTGAAAACTTGTTATTAGCTTAATTGTGTTTAATCTTTCATTTTATATATGTATTTATGATGGAAAAAGTAAACTTTCATCACGACCGTTTCCCTTTTGGGGTGGACAGAAACCAAGCTCATAAAGAAGCGGATTCACATTTAGCCAACTTTACTATAGGCCAATCATGACAAGTGGTAATCTTGTCTATGTCTCTAGCGAACCAATCCCGAGAAATATCGCAATTAAATTAAATATAAAATTAATAAATATTATTGTGTCCCGATCAGGAATCGAACCCAGTACCTTCGAGTCTAAATCCACGGACTTAACCGCTTGATCACGTAGGCAGTTTTTATGATGACACAAAAATTATATCTTTGTAATTCCAGAGTAGACCATATAGTTCTTGACTATATTTAGTTGGAGCTCCACTTTTCAAACGACTATATAATTAATAAAAAAATAATTAAAATATACAGAGAGAAAGTGAAAATTAACTTAATAATTTGACATATACACGACTAGCTATCAGTTTAACCCGGTGTTGACCGTGTGGCGTAGTGATCAGCGGAAAAAACTTTCAGGTGGATGTAGGGTCATATTTTATACGTCTGTGAACTAGGAATACGTCCTAACTGTTAATAGCTAAATTTCAAGACAAAGAAAAACATAATTATTTTATGAAGATAACTTTTATGAGAGCGGTGATGACTCGGTTGTAAGATTGAGATTTTTTTCCTTTTTCTTAAAGTTTTCTTACGTACATTTGTTACCGTTTCCGTGTCTTGAAGATAAAAAAAAAACTTTATTGAAAAAAACATATTTACACAACGTATTTAAAAATATGTATTTACATCATTATTTACAGAATTTAGATAGATAGATAAATTCTTCATTGCACAATAAACAAAAACACATTTAAATGTACATAGGCGAACTTAATGTCTAGTGACATTTTCTACCAGCTAACCTTTGGGATAGTGAGCAATGATTGTGGGTGCATTTAATCATTAATTTAAAATCGAGATTAATAATAAAAAATAAAAATCTTAAACTATTACTAGCAACTAAAGCTAAACTTAATAGAATTTGTTTTCTTTGTGCTTTTTTTAAAATTAAATTTAAGTTTTTGTTTAAAATAAACATTTCTAAGGTTACTTAAAGAATAATAGGTATGTGAAAGTCGTTAGAAAGAATTAAGAAACATGTAAATTTTAAATTTTAAAATACATGGTAAAAATTAATGTTTTACGTATAGTTAAGTTAAGTCAAATATTGAGCTGTATCAACAAAGTAATAATGATGGCAAACGTTCCATCACTCACACATCCTTAGTAATGCCTATACCTTAATAAGAAATCTTAAGACGAAACGCCTCCTACATGAGCGCTAAAATATATAATTCTTTGCCAAAGGTATAAACAGAGTTGCCTTATAAAAGATTCTGCAGAGTACTGCATGCGTGGCTAGTTCAGGAATATTTCTATACTTTGGAGGAATACTATGTGTATTTTAAGCAACACAAAGGTTTTTGTGAAGTAAAGTTACTAAAGAAGCAACGCTGAGTTTTTAGTAACTTTACTTCTATAACAGTTGTTGTAAATTTTTGCATGCTTATGGTGAAATATGTAACCTATTTAATATTAATAAGACCTAATATTGTTTGTTACCTAGTTTCCTGCAAATAAATATTTCATTTCATATAAAAATTGTTATTGTCATCCTTATCTACTGAAAAAGTTGTCTGTGTATCAGGAGATACTTAGCTGACCTACCTATCACTAATTAATATTATATAATGTAGTAAGGCGCATTGGTGGCTCGGTTGTAAGAACGCATTTCTTAAATTCTACAAAGGTCGATTCAAACCCACCCGGCATGTACCAATGAGAAATGCACTTTCCCTACGTACATTTGTCATAGATCTACAACACCACCATTCCCGTGCCTCGGAGAGCACGTTAAGCCGTCGGTCCCGGTTCCACTAATACCAACTTGTGGAATCGTTAATAAATTGTCAATAAAACATTGACATCATATCCTCGCCAAGCCGTCTGGCCAGCGTAGCGAGTGTAGGCCAAATTCTCCAGATATATGTATGTTCTGGAAGGCTCATCTCAAACAGTGGAGGTCTAGGACGCTGTGTTCTAGAAGATAAATATATTAATAATTCAATTATTATCCTTTCCATATTGTGAGTGTGTATCGCGTGTGTGTTGGAAAGTACGTTAAGCCGTTCGGTCCCGGTTCCTACTTGTGGATTTGTTAATAAGTTGTGATAAGACGACAATCCGTCTTGCCAGTCTAGTGGCGAGTGTAGGCCAAATTTTCCAGATTTTTCTGAAAGGCTTATCTTCAACAGTGGAGGTAAAGGACTCTGTGTTCTATATCCTGTGACAATGATGAACAAAGCCATTAAGTGGCTGATGAATTACCAGCTTTTAGTTTCTACAAAGCTTTTTTCAAGTAAAGTATCATCACAACAAACTCGAGAAATATCACAAATAAATTAAATGTTAATTAAATATTTTTATTTACATTAATAAATATGTTTGTGTCTCGACCAGGAATCGAACCCGGTACCTCTGAGTCTAAATCCGCTTTACCAGACTTAACCGCTAGACCACGGAGGCAGTTTTTTTAGTGCGATAAACGGCTGCGATGTCTTGGATTACTGTTAATTTAATTGTATCTATTCCGCGAAGGACGCTGGACCTTTTTAACACAACAAAAACACTACAAATTGCAAACACGTACTAAGTTGTCGGAAAACTATTCAACTTATAAATGAGTATACTTAGGTTGATTTTCCACCTGAGGTATGCAATATATCTTCACTCTGGGGCGGAACGCTCCGGGGTTATCCCCATTCAGCGTGCGTTAATCTCGCTAAGCGACGCGTCGCCATGTTTTGGCGGCATGAGCCGCCGGAGAAGGGACTACTATAGGATCTGTGGCACCTGTGGGGCAGTCTATTGCCAAATGTATTAATAACTGCTGGCCGTGCGTGGAGAGGTGCGATTCCCCGAAGGTCGGAGAGGCTCCGGTCGGCTCGATCGAGCATGGACTTCGAGCCTGGCCACGTACTGCTCGATGGTCTCCATCTTCGGGTTCAGACGGGCTGGTAAGGATGTGATGTCAATTTTTAATGACAATATTAACTACTCTACAAGTTGGTATTAGTGGGAGCGAGTGGTGTTGTAAATCTATGACAAATGTACTTAAAAAAAGTGTATTTCTCATTGGTACATGCCGGGGTTTTAAACCGAACTTTGTAGGATTTTAAGGAAGGCGTTCTTACAACCGAGCTACCACCGCTCTTACCATGGTGATATTTATGTAAAAATAATACCGCATGAAACAAGACCTACTTAATTGAATTTACGGATTACTGGAAAAATACTTTTTTTTTATCGCCTTAAAATCAACTTTAAAATATCGTGTTTGAATATTATGACTAAACTATTATGAGCTATTTATTTATTTATAAACTCTTTAATGCACAAAATACTTAAAAAGTAGTGTACAAGGGCGAACTTAATGCCTTCCGGCATTTTATAACAGCTAACCTTTGGGAGTGTGGTAGAGAATTGCGGGTGCATTAAGATACATACAATTACTTAAGAATAATTTAAATACTATTACATAAATACTTACATGATATATAATTAAAATAAACATAAATATATATTATGTATGAATATATAAAAACAAATAATAGATAGATACTCGTATTATACTACATAGGTACAATCATTTACGATAATATATTAAGAAAATAAATAAATATTATAATGCATAGGTAACTACTTGTAGTTATCATGACAAATTAATTTGTTTATTTAAAAAGTAAGCAATGATCAGATTTTTAAACATATTTATTGAAGGCGCCCGTCTAATGACTAGTGGAAGCTTGTTCCACTCTCGAGCAGCGAAAACAGTAAAAGAATCTGAATATCCGCTAGATGTGCTCAGAATGCTTATGATAGCTATTGGTGAATATTTTCCTGGCGTACCACTTAGTTTCCCCGCACATGTTTGGTGGAAAGGCAGCCTTAGAGCGATGTAGAGAAGTTGAGAACTTAATTAAACTGGCTCCAGAGAAATTCCTAACTGTCAGTGCTTCCTAACAATTTAAGGGTCTTAAGTTTAACATAGTCATGGCTAGGGAAAAAACTTGGAAAAATACCATTAAGATGGCATTTTATTATGAAAAACTGGAGGTACTGGAAGATAGCAGAGCGGCTCGTCCCACAGTTGTAAAAAAAATCCTAAATTAATATTGGGATATGCCATACTGACCAGGAATCAGATTTTATATTTATTTTATTATATAATTATTATCTTTAATAGTAAAGGTAATTAATTGTATGTATGGTTTATGTATGTTTATGTGTTTAGGTATATTGTGTAGTATATTAGAATTAGATAAGTAACTTATTACTTAACTGTATCATGAAAATTTCTTTTTTTTTTTCATCCTGCCTATCACCTTACTCGATCCCCAAGGTAAGCTGGTAAAGAATGCCTACTGGCATTATAGCTCGCCTCTGTTTTAAATAAATTAAATAAATAAAGGTAATATAGATAACATATTTAAAAAAAAAAAAATATTTACATGAAAGTTAATTAGTTGGGGTTTCCTTTTATTACATTATCTAAGTGACCACCGTTTTAATTTTTGCACTCTAGAAGAGTCAAACACCTAAATTTTCAAATACTCGTCGTCAAAGAGACCGCGAGATCGCCGACATCTCTTCGCTGATTTTTTGCTTTAATTGACGTAGTGTATTTGGTTTATGGATATAGACACGACTCTTCAAATAACCCCACAAAAAGGGGATAGATCTGGACTCATGGGTGGCTGTTAAGAATGGCTTGATTGATAATTGCACCTACAATCTATACTGTCTAAATGCCCTAAAGGTTTGGTTGTCAGAGAATGCCTAGCCTAGTCCGTCTATGTACATAGTGCAATTAAGTTTTTAAATAAAATCTATTAAATCCCATTGACATGGTTTATTAGTAAAGCGAACGACTGCCTTAACCTACAGAACCCTAGCACTGAGAACTCGCTGTCTTTGGTTCGGAGCTAAGGAAGAAAACTAGAAAAGAGCGACTTGCAGTCTCGTCATTCTATTTATTTTATTTATTTATTCATTTACTTATTCCACAGCTATCTTTTACAAATAAATATTTACATTCAAATTATTACCGAACACCTAGCCAATTACGAAATAACATTATTTTCACTAAACATATAGCATGAACGGATTATTTACAATTTAAACTATAAAAAAATAAACATAAGAATAAAAATAAGAGACAATATTAAAAAAATCCATCTACGCATCATTATGTAAGTGTTATATGTGAATGTGTATTGTCAGTGTAGGTGTGTGAAGGTGTAAATTGTAAGTGTGAATGAGTAAAAATGTGTAGATTTCATTGCATTGTGGATATTTCATGTATTATTTACAAAGAACTACACCTCCATCCTGCTCAGAATCATTCCTCTGAATTGGTGTTTAGACAGACAGAAGGGGTAAATCTGTAAACAATTTATTTATACACTAAGAAGAGGCGAACTAAAATGTGATCTGAAACTACTAGCGCAACTCTAGTCAGTAGCCACCTTAACGAGGCGCCGACACGATTAACAAGGTATAACAGTTAGTAAAAAGTATTTTTCTGCAGTGGTCTCCTACAACCGTGTAATGTGTTGACATAACGGTGAGGTATTTATAAAAGAAACAGCCCAACACGATTTACAAGTATGTGGATAAGAGTTGAACTATGCGACAATTAAGAGATAGAAAAAGTAAAACTAAAGTATCATCACGACCGTTTCCCTTTCGGGGTGGTCAGAAACCACGCTTATAAAGAAGCGGATTCACATTTAGCCAACTTTACTATAGGCCAATCGTGACAAGTGGCAAGCTCGTCGATGTCTCCAGCGTACCAAACTAGAGAAATATCACAAATAAATTAAATAATAATTAAATGTATTTATTTATATTAATAAATATTTTTGTGTCCAGACCAGGAATCGAACTCGGTACCTCCGAGTCTAAATCCACGGACTTACCCGCTAGACCACGGAGGCAGAGGCAGACAAAGAGATAGATGTGGTTGTTATATTGTTGTGTATACAGAATTCCTGAAGGGTCGTCTCTAGACATTTTTTATTCATAGTTTATCTTATATTAGGTTTAGTTTATATTTAATTTATTTTTTATTCATTTTGTAGTATAGACAGTATCACTTTCGTAAGTGTTTGAAGAAGCGGATTCCATTTAGCCAACTTTACTATCCAATACTAGCCAATCCTGACAAGTGACAAGCTCGTCGATGTTCCTATTTATTTATTTAGTACACACAGCAGTACATATATTATCACACACATAACATAGTATAATTATAGCTTATCTAATATATGTACCAATTAGTTGTCACAGCATTCACCAATATAAAAAGAAGAAATTAAAAGCTTATTGCTGTTAAAACAATTAAAAACTTACTACTGTTAAAACAAAAAAAAAAATATATCAAAAACTAAAAAACTAGCGTATCAAACTCGAAAAAATACCACAAATAAATTAAGTTATTGTGTCCCGACCAGGAATTAAACCCAGCGCAATACCTAATAAAAAAATAACTATGTATTAATAAAAAATGTCCTCTAGAGACGTCTCATCAGAGATAGTCCCAAAAAGACTGGCAACATTTTCCCTCTGTATAGCGAGGCTAATACGTTGGCACTTTGGCAGAAATGGCTCAAACGCGTAACCTTTACCGGAGTTGGCGAATTTGCGCAGCTTAGGGTTCTCAGCAGAAACCGCCACACTCCGCGCGCTGGGCGAAGTCTATACATGTCGCATCTCACACCAGAGACTAAACTAAAACTTAAATACAAAAAAGTTCATAATTTCAATCAAACTATAAAAAAACAACTATAAAATGTCCCATAAATATTTTTTTTTGGTTCTCTTCTCCCGATGGATGATAGGGAAGGCAAAGGGTCTAGCCCATACAGCCAAGTCTGACGTAATATATCTTTCTTTTTCATGAGTTAATGAGGTCATCATCAAATTCCAGATGCTGCAGAATTTGATGCTTTTCTTGGAGTCACTCGCGGCACCATAGCTCAAACACGTCGGGTAAAATATGGGAGTTGACAGCGCGGGAAAAGCGCAAAAAATTAACTGCAATTGTGCCCCATATTTAAAGTCCAATTTATCGTTTTCCATAATTATTTACATTGTAGCACATTATTAAACAAAACAACACCGCTTTTGACCAATAATATCCACAGTAAATTAATTTACAAAACAAAAACTTGAAATGTCCACGCAAAATGGCGCGAAGAACTCTATCTTATTCTTTTTTCTATTATATTTTGACAGTGAAAGTTGGCTAAGTTGTGTCCAATGGTTTGTTACCAAACTGACGTCAAATTAGGCATGAAACACATTGTCATGTCGGTAGCCATGATCGAGCGGTCGTGAAGTGCTTACATAATGCAAAACAATACGTTTATACTAAAAACCTTTGCCAATGGACCGACGAATAATATTTACCATTAAAAACTATACATATTACTTTGCGCCGTTTGGGGTCGAGACGATAGGACCATTTCTGCCAACGTATTAGCGCATTAGCCTCGCTATACAGAGGAGAAATGTTGCCAGCCTTTTTGGGATTATCTCTGATGGGACGTCTTTAAAGGACATTTTTTATTTATAAATAGTTTATTTTTATTACGTTTAGTTGATATTTATTTATTAAATTGATTTCAAATTCAAATTCAAATTCAAATTCAAATTCAAATAGTTTATTAATCAAAAATACTTATTACTAGGGTTTCACAAAAAATAATCCTACAGAAGATGTAGGTAGGCACTTTTATAAATACTATCTAAACTAGTAATTTAGACAAATGTGTCGCTGCTAGCTAAACTAATAGTCTTTCAACTACTGTTAAATATAGCTAGCAGGTCTCTTTCCGGGGCACAACATATTTAAAAGTTACATAATTATTTCTATAAATTATTATTAGGTATATTTAAAGAAACTAAACTTATAAAATCATGCAATAATAATAAAGAAGAAGAAGAGCATGCATATTTTTGTATTTGTGTGTAATAATATAATATAATATAACATAATACAATATAATAAATAAATAATATAATATATGTAAATTGGTGTGTGAGAGTGAGTGTAAATCGGATTTATAATTTTATTTTATTGTGATCAAAATATCTTCTGTTTGGTCATAGTTCCTTGTTAGAAGCCAGATGTTAACATTTTTTTTGCATTCAATTTTATTCAATTTAAATATATCAATATTATGATTGGTCTTGTTGTATATGTATCCACCCAAAAACCCAGCAAATCTCTTAGCAAATGTGGTCCTGCATATATTGTAGGTACTGATTAGACCTCTTTTTCGTTTGGAGTCAATATATTTACTATTCCGTACCATCGTATGACAACCTGCCAACTTCGAATGATGAGTCAGGACGATAGACGAAATGAAGAGCTGTCTCACTGTAAGAACCTTGCAGTCATTATAAATTGCAGCTGTTGAGTATCTGATTGGGCGGAAACAGCAAACCTTTAGAACAGCTCTTTGAGCACGCTCAAGGGCTATTAGATGAGACTTAGAAGCACCACCCCATACAGAAATACAATAAGTTATAACTGATTGACAGAGGGCAAAATATATTAACTTCATTATTTTGGTATTGGCAACATGTCTAATATTTCTAAATACAGCCATAAGTTTGCGAACTCTCTTTGATGTGAGTTCAATATGGTTTCTAAATGTTAATTTATTGTCCAATACTACACCAAGGTACTTAATATTAGATGTAGCGATTAGTTTAGTGCAGGCACATGAGACTAATGGGGTCTTTAGACAACCAACACTATGAGCAGCTATCTGAAAATTAGAATTAATTGGCTGAGTTGGCTGAGTGATCGAAAAAGTTACATACTTAGTTTTATCCGCATTTAGGGTCAGTAAGTTGTGATATAACCATTTTGAAACCATTGTAAACCCTGCCTGAGCTGCCACAAAGGTACTAGCCCAACTCTGCTCCCGAAATACAAGTGCCGTATCGTCTGCGAATGTTATAATTTTACCATTTAGTAATGGCAGTCGACACAGATCATCTATGAAGATCAGAAAGAGGGTCGGACCCATAATACTACCCTGTGGGACTCCATATTTTACAGGCAAGTAATCACCATGTATTGATTGGAATTTGACACACTGCATTCTGTCACTGAGATAGCTCCTAAAAAGCTCATGTTGAATGCCTCTGATACCAATATTTTCTAGTTTATTCAGCAAAATAGGTATGGAAACAGAATCAAAAGCCTTCGCTATGTCAAGAAAGATTGCCAGACTCTTCCTACGCCCATCAAGATCACCAACCACATCCTCAACCAGTTGTAAGACCGCTTGTTCAGTTGACTTACCTCTACGAAAACCAAATTGGTTATTCGATAAAAGTTTATGTTTTTCCAAATATGCTATTAGTTGATTATTTATAACTTTTTCCAATATTTTGGATAATGTTGGCAAAATTGCAATAGGTCGATAATTGTTGACTGACATTTTGTCACCACTCTTGAAAATTGGGAGAACAAGAGACTTTTTAAATGCGGTCGGAAAACAGCCTGTAGACATTGAAAGATTACAAATGTGAGATATGCAAGGTGCCAATTGTTCCTTAAATTGTTTTACAAAGTCAGACGAGATTTCATCCCAGCCAGTTGAACAATTTGGTTTAAGGGAATTTATTATTGATATAATATCAGTGGTGTCAGTTTCCAATAAGGCGAATGAATTAATTGGTGGATGGCGATACCGATTAAATGAATTATGTTCAGTGGAAGAACTGCTATTAATTTGCTGAGACATATTAGTAGCTAAATTTTTGCCTATATTAGCAAAAAAAGTGTTTATATTATTTAGAGTAATATTAATAGAATTAGGTGACGTAAAAAGATCATTATGAGAGGTTTCTTGCTTTTTAAAATTAGTAATAGAGTTTATTATTTGCCATGTCTTTTTAATATTTGTAGTTCCTGCCTTTCTCAATTCTTCTCTTTCGTAATTTCTTTTAAGCTTTTTAAGTAAAGAATTACAAAAGTTTCTATAGCGCTTGTAGCAGATTTCTAGAATTGGATCTGAAGTTTTTCGAAGTTTATTGTGCATCTTATCTCGATGCTTTATGCAGCGAAGAAGACCTGGAGTAATCCAGGGTTTCTGTATAAACTTACGTCGAGATGGTTTTGTTACGGTAGTATTGTTTTTTATAATATCGGAGAGTATACCTATTAATAAGTCTGTCGCGATATTACAATCACTAGCATCCAATACTGTAGTAAAATTAATTTTATCCATGTCTTGTTTTAATCCAATTTTGTTAATATTTGTAATAGGTTTCATGAGTAAAAAATGTTGATGTTTAAGTTCAATTGTAATTAAAACTGCATGATGGTCCGTCAAGGAATGTTCTACTACAAGGGTAACAGATTTATACAAAGACTTAATTATGACATGGTCGAGAACACTATTATCTCTAGTTGGAAGAGTATGTGCAGGTATTAAACCATGAGATGATATTAGGTTAATATATTCAGCTTGATTAGGTTTATCGCCTTGTTCAGGACTTAAGTCAATATTTATATCACCCATTATAATTATATTTTTATACGATTTTAGTGAGTCCAATAAAGCATCCAAAGATATCAAAAACAATTCAATGTTACGGTATGATGGAGATCTGTATAAAGAAATTATGGCAATATTTTTGTTAATTATTGTAACCAGGCAATTGGCCTCCTTAAAGTTTGGTTCATAAGTATAGTGTTTTATATCTTTTTTTATATATACTACTATGCCATCATTTTGGTTATAGTATTTTAGTGTGTGAAACGGACTGTAGTTTTGAATTTTAGGTAAAGTGGGGTTTTTGGATAGCCAACATTCCGTAAGAACCAAAATGTCGATATTTGCATTCATTCGAGCCATTAGGGTAAGAAATCCCGAAATATTACAAGATATGCTTCTTATATTTTGAGTTATAACGTTAATTGGTTTACGGATGTGACCAACCAATCGCGAACAATCCTCAGGAGCACAAGCCTGTGATTGCGAGACAGAGATAGAATCTATATTATCTGTGTTAGCTTTTATATTCATTATTATTTATATTATATAAGAGAGCAAAACTAAGGTACCATAAACAACGAAATCGTTCGCAACCAGTCAGCCACGTTATATTTAGAATAATAATTAAGCAAATCAGTATTTTAGTTTGACAAAGTAGTTTGAATACCAAATGAGCATTGTATTTGTTAATAATAAATTTAATGTGTAAATAACTAAAAAATAAAGTAATATAATAAAATATACTATATAAATAATATGTGTTATGTGTATTTATGTGGTTTTCAAAATATTTTAAATACAAATAAAGGTTTATAATTAACAGTCAAATAGAATTTTGCTTTGATTTCAAATTCGCCAACTGGATTTCACTTTTGACACATATATATGGTGATCCTTCACGCTTTCTTAAGTAGATTTTACCATTTGTAGACCAACAAAATAAATAGTCTTCAGTTTTAGCCAAATCCCTGGCCAAAAAATATAGCCTCTTCATTTTAGACGTCAACGACTCTGAGAAATATATCGGTTTTCGATCACATTTAAGACCAAGATTTGTTGTATTCATTTGATTGTTCCGATTCTCTTTGTTGTATCTTTTGATTGCAGCAAGAAAATTATTTTTAACAATTGTGTTAGATAATTCAACAATAATTGTAGCGGTGTCAACATCTCCCTTCTTATAAATTCTGTAAATGTCTCTTACATCACCTCTGTCTATCTCTAAATTGACAAAACTATATGCATGTTTAACTATTTGTCTGTTTTCGTGGTCTAGCGGTCCGTGGATTGAGACGCTGGGTTCGATTCCTGGTCGGAACAAAATCATTAATTTGTGGTATTTTTCGAGTTTGATACTTGACGAGCTTGCCACTTGTCACGATGGGCCTATGGTAAAGTTGGCGGGAACCTCAGCCAAGCGCTTCGCCAAAGTGTTGTCCAAACGGCTGACGGAGTAATCTGGAGACAGAAAGGCTGGCAATTACTTCTGCCAAATCTTCAAGGCCAAATCCTAAACTACAAGGAATATCGAAAAATGCTCAAATGAGTCACGGGCCGATTTTGATAAAAACTTATTATGAAATGAAATAATTTATTTGTCAGAAACATGGTAGGTACAGGGATGTAAATTATTATATGTAATTATATCACATGATACGCTATTTCTAGCATACAAATATTTATTTAGTCACATGACTTTGTCGAGCTTAGTGTCTAGGTATTCTTTTGTCGAATAAAAACATTTATTAACCAGCATTTGTTTGACTCTTAATTTGAACAGTTTTAGTGGCAGCTCCCTTATAGTAACTGGAAGCTTATTAAATATCTTTGTCGCCATTGCATAACAATTTCGGCTATATTGAGTACTTTTATGAGCTGGAATAATTATTCTACTAGGATAACGCGTTTTAAAATTGCAATTAAAATTAGTTTGCATCATTAGATTTTCTAAAAATTTATACTCCGAGCCGGGAATCGAACCAGTTTTTTTTTAAACTTATAATCGACACTATAAGCTGGTGCAATAATACAGGTGAGTTTTTTGAAAACAAAAATTTTTGATTCCCGTCTTCATCAGATCATTTTATTTCAAAAATCACTAGTTTTTATCACTTGAAAAATTCACCATAGGGAATGTCGTCTTTATTTATATATGTTAGGAAAACTTACAGCTACTAAACATATATAAAATTTAATATTAAACACTTCTCTACCCGAAGTGCTCTTGTCATCGCGCGTCTAATGGATATGGTACTGTCATTAAACATATCAACATCAATGCTCAGGTCATTAAAGAATTCACTTGTTCTGTTGAAAAACGCGTTACGTCTGTAATTGGTGTTGCAGCGAGGAACATGTAAGAGTGGACGCTGCCTGAGCTTAAGTGAGGGTATTTTCAAGGATATCAAATTTATTAACTCAGGCGAATCCACAATTCCACGCGCAACCCCAACCAGGTAGGTTATGTCTGCAATATTGTAACGCGTCTCTAGTGGCAGAAAATGATGTCTTTAGCATCGCTGATCATAGCTAAACCATAAGTTTTAGTTTTATATTGTATTATCTGCAACAAATAAAGTGTGTTAGATGTGTTTCTTACTTGGTAAAATATATAAATTGAAGCTTAAAAATTTTATTGCCAAATATTTCGCCTCTCTTTGGAGCGGCGTCATCAGTGACAGTGACTGAAGGTCTTTGTCATAATTTTTTTGTATTGTAGGTATTATTAAGTAAATGAAATTATATATCTGGGCAGTGTTTTCACTGCGGATGGGAAGTACGATAGGGACGTTGAAAGAAGAGTGAACGCGGGAAATAGTGTTAACGGTGCCCTGGGGTCACTGATCGGCAGTCGAAATGTCAGTGACAAAGCTCGGCTCGCCATACACAATGCCATGTTGGTACCAACACTGATGTATGGAAGCGAAACGTGGATATGTCAGAATACGCATGAGAGTAGGGTTAATGCAGTACAAATGCGGTCGTTGCGGCGGATATGTGGCGTCACTTTGGCGAACCGCATACGTAACGTCGAAATACGGAAAAGGGTTGGTATCAAGGAAAGCATAGGGACAAAAATAAGGAAAAGCATGCTACGATGGTTCGGGCATGTTGAAAGGATGAGCGATGAAAGATTGACGAACCAGATATATAATGCGAAAGTTGTGGGTAAAAGAGGCCCTGGCAGACCGAGACTCACATATCACGATCAAATAAATAAAAAACTGACTGAAGGTGCATTAAAAAGTCTTCGTAACCAAAGGGCATGTATGAAGAGGTTAATGAATGTCGACGAAGCGAAAGAGGTATGTCGTGATCGTGTCAAATGGCGCTCAATTGTCTCTGCCTACCCCGCAAGGGATCTGGCGTGAAGATATGTACGAGTATGTACGAGGGGCGTTCAAAATATTCTCGGTATGTGGATAAAAACAAACAAGTACGAAAAGTTTGATATTTTTATTTTTCAATATACTCCCCCCCTATGTTCATACACTTATAAGATCGATCAATTATTTTTTTTAATCCCTCATAAAAATATTTTTTATCTTTGGTGTAAAAATGCTCCTCCACGGCCGTCTTCAACGCTTCATCGTCAGAAAATTTATTTCCACGCAGATCCTTTTTAAGATTGGGAAACAAAAAGAAGTCGCTTGGGGCTAAGTCCGGACTATAGGGTGGATGAGTAACAGTTTCAAACCCACATTCAACAATAGCTGCCTTGGCAATATGAGCAGTATGGACAGGGGCGTTGTCATGCAGAAGCAGAACACCTTTGGTTAACTTTCCTCGCCTCTTTTCTTTGATCGCATCTCTTAATTGACGTATAACGTTAGCGTAGTACTGCCCTGTGATATTTACACCTTTTTCTTTATAATCGATAAGCAAAACTCCTTCACAATCCCAAAATATTGTGGCCATGACCTTGCCAGCTGACGGGATTACCTTGAACTTCTTGGGATGAGCTGAACCCTTAATGTGCCACTGCATGGACTCCTGTTTGCTCTCTGGGTCATAATGATGAACCCAGGTTTTATCTCCAGTAACTATTTTTTGCAGCACCTCATCGGGATTTTCACCACACAGGTCGATAAAATCTGAACAGCAAGCCAAACGCATATCCTTTTGAAGAAGCGTCAGCATTCGCGGAACCCATCTTGCACTTACTTTTGACATATTAAGATGGTCATGTATAATGTCATGTACGGTACCAATAGAGAGATTGGTTACTTGAGCTATAGATTTTACCTTCACTCGGCCGTCTTCCAATATAAGTTTTTCCACTTTATCAATATTTTCTTGTGAGGTAGCCACTACAGGCCGGCCAGGTCTAGGGTCATCTTCAATACTCTCCCTTCCACGCTTAAATTCGCTTGACCATTTTTGAATAGTAGATAAAGAAGGAGCAGACTCACGGTAAACACAATCCATTTCCTCTTTTATGGTTTTTTGATTTTTACCCTGTTTTGTCAAGAATTTTATGACGGATCGGTGCTCTAATTTCGTTAAAATTGTTAATTCGCTCATGGTGTTCATGTTTGTTCGGCAATTGCAGAAAAACAAAAGAACATCTCGGTTCCAATTTTACTTTTTTTTAATGTCAATGGATGAATCTTAGCGGCCAGTAACAAATATATATATAAAAGAGGTTGTAACGTATCAATACCGAGAATATTTTGAACGCCCCTCGTATGTATTAATTCTTCTTGGAACTATCTCTGATAAGACGTCTCTGGAGGTCATTTTATTTATAGATTAAGGAATCATTTATTCCAATAAATTATTTACATAATATTAAATTAAACAACTAAATTATAAATATTATATATTATACACTACAATTAAAATTATAACCGTTTGATGAACGGCAAGGCTGACCCTATGAGCAAAATATTCTCAACTCAAATTTCGCGAACGAATTAGGAATTACGGTTACTTTACTATCAGAAAAACAAAAGCTTTATAACTTCTGCAACTAAACTGATGTTTGTTCTACCAACATAAACGATTTGCGATTTATTTTCCGCTATAACTGTACAAAATTATGGTGACATCACTTTGTAATGCGCCGATAAGCAAAAACTTACTTTAGTTCAATAAACTTTGACTTAGAGCCTCATAAAAGAATATTTAAACTGTAAAAATTGAAAAAAGTCTCACTTGGAAGAACGCGTTCCCTAAATCCTACAAAGGTCGGTTCAAACCCACCCGGCATGTACATTCAGCCTGTTCATTCACCGTTCCCGTGCCTCGGAGAGCACGTTAAGCCGTCGGTCCCCTTGTGGAATCGTAAATAAATTGTCATTAAAAATTTACATCATATCCTCGCCAAGCCGTCTGGCCAGCGTGGCGAGTGTAGGCCAAATTCGCCAGATATATGTTCTGGAAAGCCCATCTCCAGCAGTAGAGGTCTAGGACGCTGTGTTCTAGGGGCTGTAATGAATGGATAAATATAGGCCATACTCGTATGGCGAGTGTAAGTCTTACGTACATTCAGCCTGTTCATTCACCGTTCCCGTGCCTCGGAAAGCATGTTATACCCGTCGTTCCCGGTTCCACTAATTAAGCCTTATGGCCAGCGTGGCGAGTGCAGATTTTCTAATTCTCCAGATATATGTTCTGGAAGGCCCATCTCCAGCAGTGGAGGTCTAGGACGCTGTGTTCTACAATCTAACCTATATTTTAACGGTCACATACTCTGAGAGCTAATCTCACAATACTCGAGTTACTGTTGCGTCGGCGTTTCTAAGTATATTCGTTACAGTGAAGTATGACAGGCCATTGTTCAACGTGTGGGAAGAAATAGACCGGGAGCGCGTAGGCGAAAGTCGTTTCTCATCAAACATCACCAGTTTAGAAGTAGTATTACAATAATAATAACAATAAAGCCGTTTATTCCTTAATTTTTTTTTTTTTTTTTTATATTTCCAGACAGGTCACACAGCGCCATCTAATTTCCGTGGTAAGCTACGAGGCTTGTGTTACGGAAACTAGATGGTTGATAAACTACATATTATACTTTTTTTTTTTTTGTAAATATATACATATAAACACCCAGACCGAGACAAGATGTACAATGTACAACTTGCCCCCGGTGGGAATCGAACCCACGACCTTCCGAGTTCACGGCAACGTTTGTTACCACTAGACCACGGAGGCGGTCTAACTTAATTAACATATACAGTTTGTTTATATAATATACACAATTAATAATTTTAAATTAAAATATAAACATAATAATAATACTCTTATAACATTTATACTAAAGCTATGTGTAAATTATGTATATTTTTTAATGGTAATGTCAAATCTAAATTCTAATAATATCTATAATGATGTTTTTCTTTCTAATTAAGTACCCCTCGTCGGGTAAAGCTTTCCTCATTTTCTATCCATTTCTTTGTATCCTGTGCACAGAAGTAGTATTAGCCGAATAAAATTCCTTTAAGCGCAAATGTTATACGGGTGTGGCGTAAATAGTGGTCCCACGTTAAAGCAGCTATAGTACAGGTTCGCCTATCACGTAAAAAAATCTCATCTTAATCTTTCGTTTTACACATGTCTAACTCAATATAATATCAGAAATAAAAAGTTTACAATTTATAAGATTCAAAAGTAAAATGAAAGATATCCTTATTAAAAAAAGTTACTACGACCTTAAGGAGGCATTGGTGGATACCATAGCATAGAAAAGCTATATACTCGTATACTTAGTCATAAATAAAATTAGATCATAAGCTGACACGGCCCTTTTACAGCCACGATTTTAACTTATTTTCATTTTATTTCTCATTACTAATATTATTATTCAGTATGTAAATTGACACAGTTCCTTACAGCCACGAATTAAGTTCTTATTGTTATAATAAATAATATTATGACATTCATATTATTATGATTTTAATTTTAATTGGACTCTTCCACTGTACAACCACGAAATTAATTTAAGTTAATTTGAGTTAATAAACTATACTACTAAGTTAATAAACACTAATTAGACATTATATTATAATTATTTTAGATTATAAGTTGACACGGCCTTTATAAAGCCACAGATTTAGGTTAAGCTGCAGTACTTGTTTATGCCAGCAATGTCACTTACTTACTTCGGTCCATCCATAATTTAATTTTAATTTATTTTAATAATATTGTATTTTATTTGTAAAAATTGACAATATCCGAGTGTTACCTGTGAAGCAAATGGAAATAAATAATTTTAATTTGAATACCTCAATACAAACTTTAAATAGGGTCCAAACGACTAATAATAGCGATAAATGTAATTATTGCATTTTTTACTATTTTAAAATTTAAATGCAAATTTGCATGTACTTATAATGATAGGATGACTATCTATTTTTTTTAAACTGCACTAAATAGACAACTTATTAAAATAATTGACAATGACCGTCCTGTTTTATTTACACAAGTCACATCTAAATTTGCATGATTTGTTAAAAACAAGAATTGAAATTAAATTATATTTAATGTACTATAATTAACTTCGAATAAAATTTATAATAATTAAAAAGAATTGAAATTTCAGTTTTTATTTTTATTTATTATTATGGATATCCATATATTATATATATGGAGTTTATATTAACAGAACTAATGCTAGTATTTAGTCACATTAATAAAATGTTTATCGATTTTTTACTAATATATATATAATTCCAAAATCACACTTTTGGAACAGGAGAGCCCATGAACTCCAAGACAGTCGACCTCCTTTCCACACCGACATTGATGTAAGACACATAATGGTGCCCACAACCGAAAACCAATATACCAATATTATTATTATTTAAATATATATATATTAAAGTATTAATTAAGCTATTATTGGTTAATCTTTCTAAAGTGAAGACAGTAAGCTCCTGGACTAATATAATCGTAGGAATTTAGTAGCGACAGTAATCTAAAAGTAATCTTTCATTTGTGTGGGAAATATATTTCAACTTTAATTCATTCTCTGATTTGTGAATGTTCACGGCTTTAATTAAGTTATGAACTGTTGTGAAACCGATAAATGTGGCTATTAGAAATTCTACCTTCATTGCTGATTAGATAATATCATTAATTGAAATTGCTTGTATATACAATTCCTATTCTGTTTTTTTAACTTTATATTCTTTAAGACTTCGCTTTGTCTGTAACTGCCGTGGATTTATTATTATTATTATTAAATTCTTTATTGCACAAAAAAATGTACAAAGCCTAAAATTTATGCCTACAAGGCATTTTCTAACAACCTTTGGGAGAGTATGAAATGAAGGGTGTACTAATATAAAATAACAAACAATATACTACATACTAAGAAATATATACAATACATGCACTACATACTAAGAAATATATACAATACATGCACTACATACTAAGAAATATATACAATACATGCACTACATACTAAGAAATATATACAATACATGCAATACATACTAAGAAATACATACACTACATCCAAAAAAATACATACAATACATCCTAAGAAATACACATTATTTATTTGCCAAATATTTATTGTCAGCCCGATGCTGATTCCTGTTTATCTAAAAATGACGGTGCGTGTCTAATAGCCAGTGGCAGTTTGTTCCACTGGTGGGCTGCAGACACAGTAAACGAATATGAATATCTGCTAGTGGAGTGGGATGGGATTTTCAGTTGTTATTATAGGAAGAAAACGTAGTGGAAGGTTCTGCGTATCGCACAGGAACTCAAAACGGGATTTAAAGTTTGCAGGTACACAAGGCTTGTTCAGGATACTATACAGAGACGCGATAATAATTAGAAGCATAGGTGCCGGATTTGATTCCTCATCGGGACATAATATACCCACAGCATTTAGGACAGAAAGTCCTAGCCCTCCGCTGGGCTATGCCTAATGGGCCAAAGTCAAAGTCAAAGTGAAAATATCTTTATTCACGTAAACCTATTACAGGCATTTATTAAACGTCATTAATTTAATTCTTTTAAATGATTCTACTCCTGTTAGTAGAAGGCTAAGCAGCAAAGTGGTCCAATAAGTAAGCTGTTAGCAGAAGACCAGCAGCTTAGCAGATTCCAGTGACCTGTTAATGTTTAATCTGACTAAGAAAGGAATCTGCAAGGAAAACTTAGCTATATCAGATTTACAAAATAAAACATATACAGAACTGCACCACAACGATCAATTAATAACCTTTTAAATTTAGTTATCAGTACCTATGAGATTACAATACCTGGTACAGCAGTAACCCACCAGGCAAGTCAGAATTAAGATAGACTATTTTAGCCTTCCAGAACATGTATCTGGAGAATTTGGCCTATACTCGCCACGCTGGCCAGACGGGTTGACGAAGGTCTAATATCAATTTGAATAACAATTTGTTAATGACTAGTAACGACGACTAGACGTACAAGTTGGTATTAGTGGAACCAGGACCGACGGCTTAACGTTGTTGTAAATCTATGACAAATGTACGTAAGGAAAGTATTTCTCATTGGTACGTACCATATGGACGGACACGTGTCGGGGCTCGAACTTTTTTTTGTTCTTTTGGAAAGCGATCTTACAATACGAGACTCGTATAATTTTTTTCAATGATAAATAATTCATTTATAGATAAAAAAAAAAAAAGTATATAAAAGTTTTTAAGGAAATCGTTCTTGCAACTGAGCCACATCGCTTATTAGTTTTTCGCTCATTACTTGTGCCATAGAGTTAATAAATGACGCGCTATTGAATAGAGAGCGCAATGTCTGTTGTTAGTATTGAAACAAGGCGATCCGGCTATGCGGGTGTAGGGGAAGGGCGCGAGACGGGAACGATATTTTTAGTGATGTTTAGCGCTCGATCATTATCGATTTTTCTGAATGCCGACAAATCAAAAAAATATTTAATTTTAAAAACATTTATTTACCTAGTATTTACAATTTACAGTTACATGCATGTTTATTAATAATAAAAATACACGTTTATTGTCAGGCTAATATAATAAGTAATATACATATCCATACTAATATTATACACATATACACTTTGGTGGTGTATGAGTGGTTGACGGTCCGATACCATATGCTAATTCTATTTAATATTCCTACTTCTATGACTTGTACATGTTTTTGCGATTTTCTACAAATAAATAAAAAGTGATTTATCGGGTTTTGTTCCAATGCTCCCTATGTGACTCAGAACGTGACTTTGGTCCAAACCGTTTGGTTTAAATGCCAAGAATTCTAAGAATCGAATTGACTCAGTCCCAGTAAAGCTCGCGTTACTTAGACGAAGTCAATTAATAGAGCTTGGCAAATCGCAAAGAGATCAAATAAGATACAAACTGTTTGTTATATTAATTTATTATTTTAATAAACTGCCTCCGTGGTCTAGCGGTTAAGTCCGTGGATTTACGCACAATAATTAATATGTGATATTTCTGTGAGTTTGGTACGCTAGACATCGACGAGCTTGCTTGCCACTTGTCATGATGGGCCTATAGTAAAGTTGTCTAAATGTGAAATCGCTCCATACAAAAAAGCGTGGTTTCTGACCACCCCGCAAGGGATACGTGTGATGTTAGATAGATAGATAGATAAATTCTTTATTGCACAGACCATAACACATTTTAAAGTACATAGGCGAGCTTAAGGTGTAAAACATTATCTTTTTGGTAAGCTACCTTTGGGAGATGTGAGCAGTGATTGTAAAGTTCATGACCGCCAATATTTAAGATAAAAAGATTTATTGATAATGATGTTTGCAACCTTCCCCACACATCACACCGCATTCGTTTCCAAGTCGTTTGCGGTGGTGGCTGTGCATCTTTGGAACCAGTTACCGGTGGACATCCGTCAAGCTCCAAATAGAACACTATTTAAGAAACTGGTCTATGCGCACTATTTAAATTTACCATAAGCTTAATACACTCTCTGCTATATTTATGTATATTCATAGAACGTATGTATGTAGTTTTATTTGTATGTATTTGTGTATGTATTAGTATGTAAATAGTAAGTATTTATTCACTAGTATATATTGAAGTCTAATATTTTTCTATTAGTTTTGATAGCACCTGCCTTATCTTGTCGTAACTGCTTTAGTTGTCCCAAAGGTTTGACCAGTATAGAATGCATTAGGTCCGCGTACTTTGTGCAATAAAGTTTATAATAAATAAATAAAATAAATGTTTTTATTTATTTCATTTAAAAACTTTATTGCACTATGTACAAAGGCGGACTTAATGCCGCAAGGCATTCTCTGACAGCTAAACCTTTAGGACATTTAGACAGTATAGAAGATAGGTGCAATCATTAAAAATAACTTTTTAAGTACTGACACCCCCCCACGATCCCATTGTCACAAGTCCAAACGGTTTTATTTAAAATGTATTAGTTGTTACATAAAATGACGTGTAATTATATGTATTGTTACAGAGACGGGGAGCACGGATAAGAGCAATGGTATGAAGGAGCCGGGTTCACCTGAGGAATTGGTAAGTGATTATTTAATATCTACTGCAAAAGATACTTAAACAGGTCCAATTAGGAAGTTTCCTTGTTTTATTTTATGGTTGTATTAAAATGCCTCTATAGTCTAAGAAACTTTGCTGGATTGCGTAAATTTTACAATTGTTGTAATTATGTTTTAAGATATATATAGTAATATAATATAGATACATATTGATAACTGCCTCCGTGGTCTAGTGGACTCCTGGTCGGAAAACAAAAATATTTATTAATGTAAATAAATACATTTAATTAATATTTAATTTATTTGTGATATTTCTCGAGTTTGGTACGCTGGAGACATCGACGAGCTTGCCACTTGTCATGATTGGCCTATAGTAAATATGAATCTGCTTATTTAGAAGCGTGGTTTTTAACCATCCTGAAAGGGAAACGGTCGTGAAGATACTTTACTTTTAGATACATATATAAAATAATTACTATGTCAGAGCGTGATTGAGACATTTTGCTTTCTAAGAAAGTGACTGAAGATCAAGTTTTTAATGATGGAGATAGAAGGAAATTGTCTGATCACTGGAAGTGGAAGTTTATTCGTAGAGGGATAGATAGTTGATTGTTTTGCGAAGTGGACGAACTGTGCGAATCGCACCGCCTGTCATGATACTTTATGGTGCTGCTATACAGCTGTTTAAAAACGTTTAGTAACATTACTAAACATTTGATAACAATGCTACATATTGTTAGAAAATGTTTTAATAAATAGTAAACATTTCTAAACAAAATTGTTTAGTAAACTTTTTAAACATTTGTTAAGATTTGTTTGTAAACATGTATCCAGGCGACAACAGGGTATGCGGGGGGAGTGCGGGGCCTGTTCTAGCGTGCTCCGCGCCGTGAGGGGTAGTGGAATTGTCAGTTGTGTTGTTCATCAGCTAGCAGCATTTTTATTAGTGTATTTCTTAATAATAATAATAGTAGTATGTTAATCCAATGAGCAAATCATCTTCCATTTTCGTGAAGACCCTCGGAATGCCAATGCAAACTGCAAGCTGATTTCATGTTTTTATATGTAATAAAACAGCACCTTTTTCTTTACTTATGACGATGTTTGTGACTAGTAGCTTACGCAAACATATAATAATAAACTCAAAACTCCAGGTGTATTGTTTTTACCACTTGTTGCGGTATTTAGAATTATTTGATCTTTGTTTTCAGCGATGAAATGGCAAGATATTTGGGCCAATCGATCTGTCATAGGGTGTCGTAATGATTGATTGCTGATAGCTTAGGGTTAACACTTAACTTTATGCGTGTTGTATAAATCCTGAAAATTATAATAAAAACGTTAATTAATACTTTTATTATAATGATCTAAAGTTAAATAATACTTACAATTGTTTGTAATTTATTACAAGAATGTTGAAAAAATCTGAAAACAGAATGGCTAACACTATTTTATTTATTAGTCGCTATACAAAGGGGAAATGTTGCCAGTCTTCTTGGGACCCTAAAGGGACTTCTAGAGGTTATGAAAAACGATAAATTGTATTTTAAATATGGGACACAAGTTGCAGTTTTTTTTTTGCGGTTTTCCCGCGCTGTTATTTCCACTCCCATATTTTACTCCAAGAAAAGCATCAAATTCTGCAGCATCTGGAATTTAATGATGACCTCTTTAACTCATGAAAAAGAAAGATATATTACTTCAGACTTGGCTGTATGGGCTAGGCCCTGCGTGCCTTCATACCTAAGTCTGAGTTGTGCCTACGGAGTGTAGGCACTCGATCGCCGCGTTCATGCAAGCATGCGAAGCAAAAGTGTACTCGACGGCAGCAGACCCAACCTGAGGGGTAGAGGTCTGCGGTTGAGCCATCGAGGGGGAAATGGGGGACGAAGCGGTGGCTGGATCGGCGACTGGAACGGTGGTAGGGTCGAGAGGCCCTATGTTGGCGGCCAGAGGACTTGGCGGAGGCCTCAATCAGTTAAGGTTTCTTTTATATAAAAATACTCCTTCTGAAACTTCTGACGTCTGAGTTATTCAAAAAAGAAAAACAAAGATATATAACTAGAACCCGTAACTACTTGACCTATTAACACAAACCGAAAATACGCGGATTTGGATATTTGGAAACCGCGTGGTTAAAAATCTCTTGGCGGACGCCCAAACGGCGAAATTCCAAACATTTGCGGTTTCTGTTAGGGTATGCATTATGCTAAATAGTCATACTACATTACTTTGCTTACTATTCAGCATTCTTAACAAATACACTCAATACCTGAAATACAGCTTTACTTTTCTAGGCTCAATCCATGATCGAACTCTTCGCTCTTCTTCTAACTCCCTCTCCATCTCTTGTCATCACACTTCTTTTGTCTCTAATTCGTTTGATGTTGTTGATGCAAACCGTTGGAATACTACCTTTAGGTATAACGCAAGCTCCAAATCGAGTCATCTTAAAAAATATGGTTTTATGTCTCTTTTCCATTTTCTTACTATCCACAATTGCAGCAACATCATATTTCACTTCCCTCATCATGTAAATAGTTTTATTTTATATTGTTGTATCTATATGTTGCGTAATTATTTATTTGTATGTAATATTGTTATGTATGTATTAATACTGTTACGAATAACTTAATTGATGATTGCACCTACCACCTATCCTGTCTAAAGGTTTGGCTGTCAGAGAATGCTTAGCGGCATTAAGTCCGCCTTTGTACATAGTACAATTAAGTTTTTAAATAAATAAATAATCAATTGCCTTCGTGGTCTACCGGTCTAAGTCCGTGGACAAACTTCTATTATATATAAGGATAATAAACTTAAAAATACCCTAAAAATAAAAATTACGATTTTGTTCGAATAACCGATCGGTAAAGGTAAAAAAAAAAACCTTTATAAACACACACAAAAAAATTATTATAACGTGATGTTTTTCGTATCTTGCTTCTTTCTCTATTCTCGGTATGTGGTATCGATTTTGAAGTATGTCACAGCTACGTCAACAGAATGGTGCGGACAGGTTTGAAGTATGTTGTCGGGTCAAAGATTCTGTATAAATATTATGAATATAATAACGGTGCCGTACTGACCCACTCATCTGCACAACTCCGCTTTATATCTTACCATCGGGGTTGATAAACATCATGTTGTTTTTATTTTTATAGTTGTTTCTGCTTCTATTCTCCCGATGAATGATAGTTGATGAAAATGATGCTGTGGCATCCGTTTATTTCGTAACTTCTAAGCACACCAACACTTATATTCAGTCACACACACGGGCGTGATATTTATTACATACACATCTTCACGCCAGATCCCTAGCGGGGTAGGCAGAGACAGTTGACACGATCACGACATACCTCTTTTGCTTCGTCGACGTTCATCAACCTCTTCATACATGCCCTTTTGTTACGAAGGCTTTTTAATGCACCTTCAGTCAGTGTTTTATTTATTTGATCGTGATATATGAGTCTTGGTCTGCCAGGGCCTCTTTTACCCACAAGTTTTGCATTATATACCTGGTTTATCAAACTTTCTTTGCTCATTCCTTAACATACCCAAACCAACGTAGCATGCCTTTTCTTATGTTTGTTCCTGTGCCTTTGCCACAAATATTTCGGCGTTTTTGACCGTTTGTCTGGCGAGGCACCTGGTATTCTAGAGTAGGCTGGGTGGTGACGTACCCCAGATCCCAGATTTAACCCCCACTGAGCACTTGTTAAACACGCGACGCGGACGTAGCGATCGGGCAAGCGAGCGATTTTCTTGCGAGGTTATTGGCGCTGTTAGTTTTCACTCTCATTGGTTTGGAACAATGAAGCGCCGGAGTGGCGAATTGGGCCCCCCCCCCCCCCCTCCCGTCACCATGCGTGTCTACCTAGATACAAGATGCATTCGACCGATTTGTCGGCCGAAACAGTCCCTATGCTGGCTTTGAGATGACGATTATTGTTATCCCAACTTTTACAACGCGCTTTTTCTGACTATTAAGAGATTAGATTGATAACTGCCTCAGTGGTCGAACGCTTACGTCCATGGATTTAGACTCGGAGGTACCGGGTTCGATTCCTGGTCGGAACACAAAAATATTTATTAATGTAAATAAATACATTTAAGTAATAGGTATTTAATTTATTTGCGATATTTCTCGAGTTTGGTACGCTGGAGACATCGACGAGCTTGCCACTTGTCATGATTGGCCTATAGTAAAGTTGGCTAAATGTGAATTCGCTTATTTATAAGCGTGGTGTCTGACCACCCCGAAAGGGAAACGGTCGTGATGATACTTTACAGTCGTGATGATACTAAACTTTAACTTACCCTTGTTTTTATTTGACATCGTGGCCATCGGTAGCAGATCACTTCGCCACTTCATAAATATTGTTCCAAATGTGACGTCACTACATCGGACCCTCCCTATTCAAGTAGCACAATGATTGATGGAGGTTTCCATGTTCATGTCAGTTACTATGCTAATAACTATAATACAGTTTAGGTTAGCAACATTCGTAAACGCCCCTTAGCTTCGTGTCCGGCGATATAAGGCCAAATCACAAAGGACGGGCGCGGGACTTTTACAGAACCACTTTCTGGGGTGCGATGGGTCTTTACAATGCGGAGTTAGATTTTGTAAGACCGTACAACTAGTAAAGTAAAAGTAAAGTACTTATCATCTTAAAAAAATATATATATTTTTTTTTAATTTCAATCATTTATTTACTTTCCAATACATACTTCATTACAGCCCCTAGGTCACAGCGTCCTAGACCCCCACTGTTGGAGATGGGCCTTCCAGGACATATATCTGGAGAATTTGGCCTACACTCGCCACGCTGGCCAGACGGCTTGGCGAGGATATGATGTCAATTTTTATTGACAATTTATTTACGATTCCACAAGTTGGTATTAGTGGAACCGGGGCCGACGGCTTAACGTGCTCTCCGAGGCACGGAAACGGTGGTGTTGTAAATCTATGTACGTAAGAAAAGTGCATTTCTCATTGGTACATGCCGGGGGGGTTCGAACCGACCTTTGTAGGATTTAAGGAACGCGTTCTTACAACCGAGCCACCACCACGTGTATTAAAAATACATACTTATAACTCATTAAATAGCCCGCCAAACTGTAACCACAGTTTGTAAGCGGAGACAATTACTCTCGAAGCTTAATAATAAATATTTATAGTAGGTACATAAAAAAGATGCGCGAGCGCGAACCACTCTCCCCCCGCGCGTCCACCCCGTCCGCCATACATATAACATATAATTTAAGTCTATCTCTTTCTTAGGATTAACACTCATTTCTTCTGACCGTATCCTTATGGGGTGGTCTTAACTACGCTTTTAAATAAGCTTAGTCATCTTTACTAAAGGCCTATCATGAGAAGTAGCAAGGTCTTTGATATCTCTAGCGTAGGAAACTTGAGAAATACCACAAATATGAATTTAATACATTATTGTGTCTAGACCAGGAATCGAATCCGGTAGTATATTTTATTTTTTTAAATATAGGTACTAACTACCTCTTGCGCTCTCCTTCTGACCGGGAATATTCAAATGTGTACAACATTAGTCATTACCAAATTTTTTGTTTCATTTGCCATCCTTTTACGATCGAACACATTTAATTTTCATTAGTTGAAATTTTTGCTTAAAGTGCCCTAGTTGCGGAAATTAATTAATAACTTTAAAACTAAAAGTGATAATTACACTTTTAGCATATCGTTAGAAAGGGCATGGACTGAGGATGTTTTAAAAAAAATCAGAAGAACTCCAACCCTGTTAGTTTTTTTTTAAACCCCATAGAAAGTTGCCCTTAAAATTATTTCTTTACCTTACTACGGTACTTCAGGCCCCATAACTTTTCTTCTCCACAATTTTCTGGTGTAAAATATTTTTTTGCAGGACCCTAAGACTCTAACGATTAAAACAAGACCATTAGCAGACCGGTCCCATGGATAGATTTTGAGCTACAGGTAGTTTTAGTAAAAAAATCACCAAAAAGTCAAATAAAAAATAAAAATAAATTAAAAAAAACCTTGAGACCAAGGTCAATATATTGGGCGGGGGTAGGTAGCAGACTATCCCTAGTTTCTACCCTAGGCGTATGTACAGCTCCCTTCCAAACACCCTGTATATAGCACGCTAAGCCGTCGGTCCCGGTTCCACTAATACCAACTTGTGGGATCGTTAATAAATATTGCTTACAATGTAATCGTTTAGTTATAATATATTTATTTTTTACTTGCACCTACCGTTCACTTTAAATGTTTTATCTGTCCCTAAGGTTGGCTGTCAGAGAATGTCTAGCGGCATTAAGCCCGCCCCTTGTACAATGCAATAAAGTATTAAATAAAATAAATGAAAATATTGGACTTACCTTACACGCTCGACTCTTAACAACCACGAGCAAAGCCGGGAAACATTATGCTATAAAAGAATAATGATGGCGTGTGCAATTTGGATTTAGGTTTGCGTGCAGTAAGTTTCGTGAGCAACCGAAATATTTATCCTAATTTTAAAAACTGCTTCTGTCTGGTAGCTCTTGGAATTTAAATTACGAACCCAAATTATACGAAAGCAAATCTAAATTTTCCTCAACACAAATATTAATTCTTGCATGTGAACTGAACTGTATTATCATCACAGCGTCCTAGACCTGCTGGAGATGGGCCTTCCAGGTGAGAATTTGGCCTATATTTGCCACGCTGGCCAGACGGTTTGGCGAGGATATGATGTCATTTTTTTATGACAATTCATTAACGATTCCACATGTTGGTATTAGTGAAACTGGGACCGACGGTTTAACGTGCTCGCCGAGGCACGGGAACGGTAGTGTTGTAAATCTATGACAAATGTACGTAAGAAAAGTGTATTTCTCATTGGTACATGCCGGGTGGGTTTAAACCGACCTTTGTAGGATTTAAGGTATGCGTTCTTACAACCGAGCTATCACCGCGCCTGTATACACGCGTTCAATCCATGGAACTCTTCAGTAGCCTTTTTTATGTTCTCTAGATCAATAAGTGAAAATAAATTCAGGAAAATTTGTCCTAAACTCGCCATGAATACTGGCTAGACGGGTTGGCGAGGTTCTGTTGACATTTTTACAAGTTGATATTAGTGAAAGCGCGACCGACGGTTTAACTTGCTCTCCGAGGCGCGGGAAACAGTAGCGTTGTAAATAAGTGACAAATGTACTTAAGAAAAGGTTATTTTTCATTCCGGGGTTCGAACCGACCTTTTTAGGATTTTATTTTTATTTTCAAGAAAAGCGTTCTTACAACCGAGCCACCGCCACTACACGGAACTGTATAGTTTAGTCTAAATGAATAACAAATGTATTCTAAGTTAGTTATAATCTCTCCAAATCACGAAATGCATAAATGTTACCATTTTAAATATTTACGGTTACTTTTTTTTTTCTGGCAATATTTTTTTATTTTATTGCACTAAAATTGTAAAAAGGTGGGCTTAATAGCCAGGCATGCTCCGATGGTTTGTGCATGTCGAAAACATGAGTGAAGAAAGATTGACAAACCAGATGTATAATGCAAAAGTTAAGGGTAAAAGAGGCCCTGGCAGATCAAGGCCTACCACGATCAAATAAATAAAACAATAGCTGAAGGTGAAACCAAAGGACATGTATTAAGAGGTTGATGAATTTTGAAGAAGCGAAAGAGGTATGTCGTGATCGTGACAAGTGGCGCTCAATTGTCTCTGACCCCGCAAGGGATTTGACAAGATATGCATGCGACTAAATTTTGTCCTGTATTACATTTAACAAATAGCTGATAAACATACTTCAAGTTCCTTGCACCAAGTATTTCCAAGTAGCAAACTATTTTCGTACGCAGAAGTTTGTGTTATTGAATTACAATGTAACTCGTTTGCAAAACAATATTTGATTTGTTTTGAGATTAACTTCCGGCGTGTTCCAATAACAACCATTGCTATTTTCAAATATCCTACCATTTTTGCTAAGCCTAGCGCAGAGGTATGCCGGTTGATTTCTGAGGCCACTAATGTAATCGTGGAATAGCTAGGAAAATGACATCAGATTCTCGCCAACTAGTCTGGCCAGCGTCATCATCACTGTCCCCAGAACATTGTTGTAGAATGTATGATTTTTGGAGAATGGCCTTTGAGAACATATTTCTTAAAATTTGTCCTACACTCGCTATACGGGTATGGCCTATATACAAGCTGCTGGCCAGCCGGGTTGTCAATTCCCAATCACAATCTGTTATTCAGATTTTTTACAGTATCTGCAGCTCGCCAGTGGAACAGACTTCCTTTAGCCCATAGCCGTTCGTAAGTCCGATACTCCATTCTTCTCCTATCTATCCCACACACGATGTACCCGGCACCCGCACGTTCAATCCATGGAACGCTTCAGTAATATATATAGTATACATATATTTGTATATCCTCGTTTGCTCAGAATCCCTTGGACCGCACAACGTACTAACATTTCTGTGCTCGAAAAGGTTAAGCTGACCAGGGAGCAAAGACTCTCTACCGTCTGCTTTGCCCGAATTCTGCAATACTTTGGCCACATTGCAAGAAGAGAAGACGATAATCTAGAAAAACTTCTAATCAAGGGCAAGGTAGACGGTAAAAGAACAAGAGGAAGAAGCCCCAAGCGATGGTCCAGTCAGGTGACTGACCACCTGAACATCCCTGTACACCAGGCCATCCACTACGCCGAGGACCGAAACAGTTGGAGACGGCTGGTGGATGAGCTGCGATTGCGACGGAGTCACGATCCCCATCAGTGGAGTACCGACTAAGGACGTGGAGGATATCCTCTAGAACAATAGGCGAAAATAAAAATTATATTAATCATACACCCAAGTTGTCATAACCCTTAGATATTCTTCTCCTCTCTCCCCCACACATGTATTGATATGTTTGTCCTCTTTTGTCTAAGTCAACATCTGGCAATAATTCAATTCGCTAATTTCTGTTGTGGTGAAATTGCAGTAAAGTTCTTGGCAAATCTTCAATACATTTGGCCTTCATCAGGTCGCGGTCATTGAAAATTACACGTTATAATATAAAAACACACCTATTTATTTCATTGTAATTAGAAACCGCCAAATACTGGTCTTGGTCTTACTTGTCTGCAAAAGTATTGCTCTCTGGTCTCCAAAAAAAATGCCTCCGGTAATTCGGATTATGAGAAAAACACTAATTCCTCCAAAAGTACAGAAATAATAACGAAAGTATATGGGTCATAATGGCCCATCCCTCACGTGGGTAGTTACAGTTTTTGTCTAGCCCCTTGACGGACACGGCACATCATCTTATCGTCCATACCACAGTGTTTGAAAACAAAAGTCTTCAACCAGTGCGTCCTTCCCGTAATGTCGTACGGAGCAGAGACGTGGACACTGACAGTGGGTCTGGTCCACAAATTTAAGGTCGCTAAACGACTATGGAGAGAGCTTGGATTTCTCTGATGGATAGAAGAATTCGAAACGTTGATATTCGTCAGAGAACCAAACTTACTGACATAGCATCAAAATTAGTAAGCTGAAGTGGCAATGGGCCGGACACATCTGCCGCAGAACCGACTACAAATGGGTTCTAGAGTGGAGACCACGTACGGGACGACGCAGAGTGAGACGAACTCCCGCCAGATGGACGGATGACCTAAGGAAGGTCGCTGGTGGGTGTTGGACTCATCCAACCCTTATTAATTTAAATAAATAAAAAACATCGACGAGCTTGCCACTTGTCATGATTGGCCTATAGTAAAGTTGGCTATATGTGAATCCGCAATTATAAGCGTAGTGTTCTGACTACCCCGGAAGGGAAACGGTCGTGATGATACTTTACTATGAAAACACTCAACGCCATTTTTGGGGCAAATAATGAATATTTAAACAGCATGGGGCGAATAAGGAATTTTCGTTAGCTACTTTTAATCTGGGAAAATACGGAAGTATCCAAATTTTTTTTGTAAGTACATATTTAATTTCGATTGTTTTTAGGTTAATTTATGTTTTTGTACCCCACTGATGGGGATCGTGACTCCGTCGCAGTCGCAGTTTATCCACCAGCCGTCTCCAACGGTATTGGTCCTCGGCGTAGTGGATGGTGTACAGAGATGTTCAGGTGGTCAGTCACCTGACTGGACCAGCGCTTGGGGCTTCTTTCTCTTGTTCTTTTACTGTCTACCTTGCCTGTGATTAGATTTTTTTCTAGATTATCGTCTTCTCTTCTTGCAATGTGGCCAAGGTATTGCAGAATTCGGGCAAAGCAGACGGTAGAGTCTTTGCTCTCTGTTTTTGTTGTAATATAGTTTATTTAATTATTTACCAAAGATAAGTCTTTTATCAGTTTAAACTTTAGGGAAAACCGCAAATAAAAGTTTTCAAGCGATGCTGAGTCATTTGCATGTCAACAACTGAAAACGCAAAAATCTACGCAATGTTATTAAACCCACTTAAATATAGCCCAGTCGTGACTCCGCAGCCGACTGGCGAGCGCAGTCGCACGCGCATATAGCGGGAGATCCTTTACGGTTTAGATTAATTTAATCAGTGATCGTTAGTTAATTATTATATAAATTAACTATCATTGGAAAAATAAATAGTGATTGTGGTCAAGTTATAGTTGAAAGTTTAAGTTGTTACGTATAAAATCTATTATAGTAAAAATATATATATATTTTTAAATTAAAATAATAATTAAAAACTACCTAAATAATACAAATAAAATAAAATATAAACTGATGACTATTATATTTTATTAGACTTACGGCATGTTGAAAAAACGATAATTGGACGTACTTATGCAAAAAGGTGGATCCGACAATTTTTCAGAAATTTTATTATGAATTTTATTCAGGTCCTTAATGATAGACCTATCTCATATTAAACACGATCCATACAAAAATACCGTTTTTGTCATATATTAAATGTAGGAATCATCATCGATGTATCGATAGACCAATCTATTTATTTATTTATTTAACATTTGGAATACAAACGGAGATCATAGCTAAAGTAAGCATTTATAAACAGGTATTAACAATATGTGAACCAGATTCCACAAAAAGTACTCACTAAGAACATATAAATTTGTACATTGATTGGGGTGAGTTAGCAAAATCTAAAGTGTGTATCCACACAGGTGGCATATATATATATATTAATCCACATGAATTGGTCACTTTTTGCGTAACGACGTCCAATTAAAATAATCTATTATCAATGTTTTGATATACGCCACGTGATTGGTAGTTAGCTTGTCACTTTGATTATTATAGCCAATGACTTGTCTCATCAATTGATTTCAAAATCTCAAAGATATAAAAGTTTGTGAAGCTGTAGAGTATAAGATAATATCGATTGCATTAAAATGCTTTTTTTTATTTAATTGATTTAATGAATGCACGTGTCGTGTCGTATGTTAAATATATATACAGACGCGCTGTAGGTCTCACGGCATAGTTAGGATTAAAAAAAAAAAAAAAAAAATTACCAAAAATATTTTATAGCTGCATCTATCCAGCTTTGGGCTTAACTGACTGTTCTTAGCCAACAACAGCCCAATCCAGCCAATATTTTTCATTTTTTTTTTAAATCACATTAAATTTATGTAAAAATTGTAACCGAGACAAATCCAAGTGTTCCTATAGGTTGCTATGCGTGATAATTAACAATAGAAATTTAAAAAATTGTCGACGATGTTTGACGACTGAAGTGCAGCATGCAGGTCGGCATCAATCAATTTGAAAGTGCACGCCTAACACGACCATAACTAATAACGACCATAAGTCATAGACTAATTGATTCTACGATTAGCCTAGCTTTATTTGTCATTCCGTTTGGCTTCTTGTCCTGTCTCTTTATAAATTTAATGTCTCTGGTGTTTAATCTCTCTTTCTATATCTCTTGCGAATAAAGAAACATAATTCAGCTACTGTTTTTTCATCTACTGTTTGCTCTATAGATTTCGCGTGACCTAGGTTTTAAAATAATCACATAAACACACCGATAGTTGCGTCTGGTTTATGCAATTACGCTAAAATATATAATTAGGCGCGTTGGTAGTTTGGTTGTAACAAAACGTTCCCTAAATCCTACAAAGGTCGGTTCAAACCCACCCGGCATGTACCAATGAGAAATGCACTTTTCTTACGTACATAGATTAACAACACCACCGTTCCCGTGCCTCGGAGAGCACGTTAAGCCGTCGGTCCCGGTTCCAGTAATACCAACTTGTGGAATCGTTAATAAATTGTCATTAAAAATTGACATTATTTGCCAAGCCGTCTGGCTAGCGTGGCGAGTGTAGGCCAAATTCTCCAGATATATGTTCTGGAAGGCCGATCTCCAGTGGGGGTTTTAAAATACAAAAAATAATAAAATTAAAATAAACATTATTTGGCTTAAGAAATAGACTTCGACTGCTGTGCTCTGTGTACCCCTTGACTACCCTAATCAAATCCAACCCCTGACGGGTGTCCGGTCAACACCAAAATACTCCACTTGTAATTACAAATTCATACTGTTTAAAAAAAAACGAGTGTTCTTGACGTGGACTCTGATTGCAAATTATTTGTTTTTATCTCTAAAAAAAAAGCCACAAAATAAATAATGTTTTATTTTTACATATTTCTAGCCTGTGTTATAGATTAATTATATATTTTTTTAGTTAGTAATTTATTGGTCTGTATTTCTATACCTATTGGATGTTAATAATTGTTTATTTATTTTTTTCATGGCCCATCTGATGACGCACGAGGTCCATGAATGTTAGCAACTGGAATCAGACACTCATGACTGACACCAGTCCCTAACACTATGCCGGCATAACAGCAATTTTAGCCTGATCCCAAAACGTGTTATTATACACTGGGTTTATCGGCACGAACGGTGGATACTTCCCCGCCCCGGCAGACTGGGCAAATTACCACCTATTAAACTACGCTATTTTCAAATAACTATTTATTAACTCCTGCTTCTTGCGTCATTTTCCTCAATGCTGAGGGTCGTGACCCCCTCCTCGCATCACTTAGTCCAGGACGAGGTTACGCCATCCGGGTCTGCTCACGGCGGCATGCACGGCTTCGTACGCTTAGTGTGTAGTGTGGTGCCGATCTGGCTCCTGCCACGGGGGTCTCTCGTCTTCAATTTCGCCCGTGATTACCAGCCTTTCCAGATCGAGCTTTTACCGGTTATATGACCAAAATACTTAAGGACTCGTTGCTGGCAGATTTAAGAGAGCCTGGTAGTGACCATGAGCTTGAGTATTGATATGTTTGTTTTCCGCGCTGTCCATGGAATGCGCAGCATACGCCTCCAGCACCACATTTCGAAGATGTCGACGCGGCTTCTGTCTTGTTTTGGTCCAAGTCAATTTCAATGAGAAACAAGTCGGGTTTGTTAGAACACTTATAACTCGAATACGACTGGACCTGTTTTCATGGTATTTTATTTGTTGGATTTGTCTCCGTCCCAAATAACAGAATAACTATTAATATTGGAAAATTTGGGAAAAAATTAAATAAGAGAAAAAACATTGGTTGTCAAATATTTATAGGTACGTGCGTTCAGAAATTTATATTTAGCTTATTTATATAATATACAATAAATGAGAAATATAACCAAATCAATTAATAAAAAAAACAACTGTCAAATCGATTGGTTTCACATTTACGTTGCGAAATTGTCTTTGATTTGTTTTTATTAATAATAATGACATTCATGACTGTCAGGCGGTACGAAGTTAAGCTAAGTAATATAGAAATATGCTTTATATACAGTAAACATTAAAATATTACGCCATATTTTAAAAATCTCCAACACCAATACGATAAGTGTAAATATGGATGTAATTCGACACATAAAACGCCCACTCGGTTCTGAAACATTTAGCTATTTGATATTGTTGGTGTCACTGACAGACGAACGCTGCATTCATTTTATCAACAGATTCCAAATTAAAAGCTACTACCATAGGTCATTTTAAAAATATGCTAATTATCATTATTTTATGAATGAACATCGTTTGAAGTTATATCGCTCCCCTAGATCAAAAGTGAATCGTTCTTTTTGAGGTAACCTAATTATTGGACCAATTGGAACACCTATACAGCAAATAAACTGTAGTACAGTCACTAACTACCCATAGATGTCGTACGACGTCAGTTTACCAGAATTACCTATAAACCCACAGGTTTAACGAAATAGCATCAGTATTTTTTGATTTGTAAGTCTTTTCTTTTTAGTTAATACAGTTTTGATATAGGTGTGCGATATGATAGGTATTTATTTAAAAATTAGTTACTCATAATAATAGTTTTCGACCAGTAAACAAAAAAATAATGTCATATTTGTGAATTGTAAAATATGTTTGGTATTATTAAATTGTAATTATCTGAAGAATTAATTATTTTTAATAGCGTCCTTCGATTATTCCAATCACCTTCTATATTTTTTCGGACTGCCTCCATGGTGTAGCAGTTAAGTCCGTGGACTTAGACGTGGAGGTTACGGTTTCGACGCATTCAGTTAGGAAACAATAATTTATTTATGATATTAGTCGATATTTGGTACCTATATGATGGGCCTATGGTAGTGTTAGCTAATGTGAATGCTTCTTAAAAGCGTGGCTATTGACCACTAGTTATTTGTGAATAGATTTTTAAGTCAATTTTTTTTTATACAATGATTAAAATAAAAATTTGGCTAATAAAAATATATATGAATATTTGTGAATTAAATATAAATATTTTGTAGGTACCTTCCAAACTACGCACAATTAAATACTAACTTCAACAATTGATATCACTTAAATCGTGTAGTTACAATATACACTAAGGTACGTACAATCCAGACGACAAGAGAATGTGTGATTTGATTTCATTATCTCAGCAGCCAGACTATAGTCAAAATTATAACTACAACTAATCTCATTTTTTCATTCCTTATTGTTTAGCATCAAACTTAAAATTAAATAGTAATTAAACGGCCTACGATACTGACTCTTAACAGATTTCAAATAAATGCGCCAATAAACGCAAAATACGTTTAAAAATGGAACGTGGAGAATTTAAAAGCGGCCTCCGATGGAGTGCGTACTCGAATACGTCATCCGAATCGATTAATCCATCGATTCGAATCGAAGATGTGTCGTGTGAAGGCGAATGCACGATAATCGATAATTATTTGATAACTTTTCCTGATGATGAGAGCGACATCGATTCCGCTTATTCGACGAGGGAAAGAACTTTTGAAGAAGTTAACAGCGAAAACGACGAAAAATTCTATGAAAACCCCCTTTTTATTCCTGCAAGCAATGTTTCGACTGAATTGGATCAAACGAAGAGACAAAACTGGGTAAGTCAAGTCGGCACACGAAAATCGACACACATGTGCCCAGTTAGGAAAAAACTTTTTTTATATATTATCAACTAAACACACTCTTTTAAAAAAACTGCCTCTGTGGCTAGCAGTTAAGTCCGTGGCTTTAGACTCAGAGGTACCGGGTTCGATTTTAGTCGAGACACTATTTAAATAAACAATATATTTATTATATTTAATTTATTTATGACATTTCTCGAGTTTATACGCTAGAGACATCGGCGAGCTGGCCACTTGTCATGACTGGTCTATAGTATAAATGTAAATCCGCTTATTTATAAGCGTAGATTCTGACCACCCCTAAAGGACCGTTTGGTCGAGATGATACTTTTTTTTTAAATACAGTCAATAACAATCCAAACGTCGCGGTTTGAATTCCGGCATGTACTCTAGTCATGATTTTTATAACCGTTCTCGTAACTCAGAGAGCACGTAAAGCCCGCTAATTCTACTAATATCCACCGATATCAAAAACGAATTAATTTCGAATTTTCGTAACTGAAGTGTGCCCATTTTCGTGTGTCCAGTTGACAACTTGCCCAGAAAATGTTATGGATTTTTCTTACAAACTGGAGGCAATTAATGATTTTGACATCGAATTGGAGGACGGAGAGGCCGTGCCTATAGTGTACCTGTCTTCGTCCAGAGCTGCGAGACTTCAGCGAGCTCTTCGCTTGGGAGGCTACAAAAAGGTAGGACCAATAAAGTTTTTGATAATTATTACTTATAATGAAATAAAATAAAATTACAAATTTAAATATAATAACTAAAACTAAAATTAAACGAAAATTGGAAAAATATTTTTAATTATAAATCGGGTCGCGCTCTGACTGAGGAAAGAACCAGCAGTCTTATCGCTAGAGCAAACAATCAGACTAAAAAATATATTTTAGCACCTCGTGGCCTTTACAATTACGAACACAAACACGTAGGTTTTGTACATAGAGGTAGACGGAAAACACGCGTTACGTTCCATCTCCAAATCCACCACCACTTCAGTTTACACCAAGACAAGATACCAGATAGATGGTGAGACGACAGCGGGGTGCACAAAATAAAATAGAGTATTTGCACGTACTGCGACTATTTTCTATTCAATACTTACCCAAGCTCAGGGGGTGACAATATGATGAGTAAGTAATCCATCTGACAGTTGTTTTCTTAAAAATGGTGTGAGGCAAAGGATATCGATTTAAGCCAAAAACGTTCATCCTTGGCCACGAGAGTTCTTCGCGCCATTTTGCGCGGACATGTCAAGTGCAAGTTTTTGTTTTGTAAATTAATTTACTGTGGATATTATTGGGCAAAAGTGGTGTTGTTTGGTTTTATAATGTGCTACAATGTGAATAATTATGGAAAACGATAGGTGCCGCGAGTAACTCCAAGAAAAGCATCAAATTCTGCAGCATCTGGAATTTGATGATGATCTCATTAACTCATTAAAGAGAAAGATATATTACGTTAGACTTCGCTGTATGGGCTAGACCAGGGTTGCACAGACTTATTAATACTAGGGGCCACTCGGCCAAATCATGAACTGATAGCGGGCCGGCCGCCAGAAGTAGGTATAGGTAGTTAAAGACAATAAAGAATTGATAAAAATTTATTAAAATTAAAAAAGAAATTATTAATTTGAAGCGTGGCACTGCATAGTGCTTACAATCTTTTTTATATTTGGCTCAAATTTACTTGTAGCAACACGTAAAACTGCTTCCAAACTTTCATTTGCAAGGCGGTTTCGATTTTTTGTTTTATTATTATTTAGTATTGAAAAAGTTTGTTCACATATATAGGTAGAACCAAATAAGCTGGCACATTTCAGAGCGTTTATGCGCAACTCTTCGTACATATTTTTATCAATGCAGCGGTAAAAGTTCAGCAAGTCTCCTTCGTTGAATTTGTTGCGTAAATCTTGGTCATTTTGAATGTCGATAATTTCTAACTGCATTGACTCTGGCGCATTTTCAACTGAAATAGTGAAAGGATTGCTGAATATGTCCAACAGAGGTTTCACTTTTTTAAACTCCGAAAATCTGTCTTCAAAAGATTGAATCAAAATATCTAGCTTTTCTACATAACTGAAATTAATCGCAGTTTTGTTGAATTTTTCAGCCATTTTCTTATAATTCGGAAAATGATTATAATTTCCAGAATTCAATTGTGATCTGAAAAGTGTCAGCTTGCATTGAAAGGATGTTACATGAGCATAGAGCTGGGATATCAGTTGATTTTTGCCTTGAAGCCGTGTGTTCAAGACATTCAAATGATTTGTAATGTCAACTAAATAAGCTAAATCACACAACCAATCAGGATTTTTAAGTTCCGGGACATCCCTTTGCTTTTCCGCCAGAAATATTCCAATTTCTTCTATTAAATTTAGAAATCGTTCCAGTGTCAATCCACGACTTAGCCACCTTACTTCTGTATAATACAGTAAATCTCCGTATTCGCTTTCGATGTCATCAAGGAATTGTTTGAATTGTCTGTGATTGAGTCCTCGTGATTTTATGAAATTTACAGTCGAAACTACTACTTTCATTACATTTTGAAATTCATTTTTTTTAGAACAGAGGGCTTCCTGGTGTATAATGCAGTGAAACTGCATGAGATCTTCAGTGTTTATGTTTTTTTCTTGCAGGTGCTTTTTCAGCAAAGTAACTAGCCCGGAATTGATACCAATCATGGAAGGAGCACCGTCAGTCGCAACTCCCGATAACTTAGATAAGTCCAAATCAGTTTTTGAACACTCGTCCAAAAGTCCATTGAGTATATCAACTCCTTTGGTTTGACCTTTCAATGAACACTTTTCTAATAACTCTTCGAAGACTTCAAAATCTTGAGTAACACCTCGTATGAATATGAGAAGTTGAGCTGTGGAACTAATATCAGTCGATTCGTCGAGTGCTAATGAAAAAAATTCCATGATCTTAGTTTTTTCAATTAATTGTTCCGCAATATTACCTGACAAGGACATAATTCGTCTTTGGATAGTCATACGATTCAGTTGAATTTTCTCAAACTTTTTTGCTGCTTCTGGACACATTTTCTTAGCGGCAATTTCCATGCATTCTTTTACAAAATCGCCATCATTGAAGGGGCGACTTCGCTTTGCTATCATTCGAGAAATTTCATAACTAACTTCTGTAGCCGTTTCTGAATCTTGAATGTGTTTTGTAAACATAGCTTGCTGACCAATAAGCTCCCGTTTTAAAGACAACATTTTTTGCTTTCTTAATTCGCCTGTAAACTTGGTAAAAGAAGGATGCTGCGTTTCATAGTGCCTTTTTACATTATAATCCTTTGCAATCGCAACAGAATTCTTGCAAATTAAACAAACGACTTTGTTATGCGACCATACAAAAAAGTATTTCTCAGTCCAAATTTCTTGAAACTGCCGATTTTCATCTTTAACCTTACGTTTTTTACTAGGTCCTGGCTTCTCCATGTTGCGTTCTAATCCTGGCTAGGATTAACACAGCACCTAAAAACAATTACAGTACCCACTTAAATTACCTATCCTTTTTTAAATTATCAAAAATAATTGATTAAATATTATTTCTCAGAAATTTTAAGATTTTTATACAGATTTTATCTGAAATAATGACGTAATTATTACAGTTAGAGAAATTCTTATAAAAATAGTAATTTCTTTGTTTATTTTAATATTTAGCCAACATTAAAGCTAAATTTGATTAAAATTGATTAAATAGGTAGGGAAACACTTATTAATAACAGAGTTTTACTTACGTTTTCACAACACAATTATACACGGCACTTGACGGGTTAACACTGCAACAGGAAATCTACGTTGAATGTGGATCAAAATATATGACACCGGCTAGTCGAGTTAAAATCTACACTAGAACTATTGCCTCCCAAAAACACTAATAAACTGCACTTATTCTCAATCACTTATTACTTCGCTTTGTATTTTCGCGATTATTTCTTTCTGTTGTTGACACTTCACTCAAATGAAAAGCGAACTGTTCGGCCGCTGCGGTTAACGTGATTTTTATACCGCGCAAACGACTCTGGAAGCTTCGTGTAGATACGCGAGCAATCGGGAATACGGGACTATATCTATCTCGCTTGCTCACCGCGCTAGAAAATTCTTGATTTCTATAGCGAGCGATGTTACTTGACTTAGCAATTTTGGGCGCTAGATTCAAATTGCGCGCGCGCGAGTTTCACATTACTTTTCGAACATATTTTTTTTTTGTTTTATTCTGGAATAGAATTCAATATTTTTCGAATGCACGAGAGTATTATTTTTGCTGTCGGCGGGCCACCAGTATTCGACCCACGGGCCGCATGCGGCCCGCGGGCCGCGGTCTGTGCATCCATGGGCTAGACCCTATCACCTCATTCATCATCCATCGGGAGAAGAGAACTTAAAAAAAACGAACTAAAAAAAACCACCTTGGCCACTGTCGATTATAATCGCTACAAAAGACAGCATGACGTTTTGTAAAATAAGAAAATTACAATTATAATGTGCGTGTAAAAGTATGTGTTTGGGTGTTACATACTTTTTTGTAATAACTATATTCCCGTCGTAATATACATTGTTCAACATTTTCAATGGTTTCTCTGAAGTTTTAATACCCCTAATTACATGCAGGCTTGCAAGTGCGCATTTATGTACAGTGTTCCACTGTTGTTACTCGTCTGGCCTGATTAAAACTTCGTACCATTTAATTCATATAGTAATGTTGTCATAGACATTTACATAGGATCCAACCCACTAGTTTTCAAATACTACACCCTTAAATTAAACAGCCTAACCTAACCTAACCTAATGCAATCTGTTGGAAATGGGACGGTTACAGTACCCATCGTCGCATCGGGTCAATGACTGTAACCTGCCTTAAGCAAATAAAGAGTTTTAAATTATTAAACGCTCATTACTCCTGCCTCGTGTGTACTCAACTTGTAAAAATCTTAAGAGCTGTCATCTTGTTGAGGCGTCGAGTCGTCCAATTAGTCTACATGCACCGGTGCGAGTCATGTCACGTCATGCACTAATGTATAGACCGGTCCTTTAAACAACATATTTGGCCGACTGCGAGAACAAAGTGTCAATGTGAGACCAGAAAAAAAAAATTAGATTAAGCAATTATTTGATTCCTATACCATCCACTCTGTTTTCAGGCCGAGTCTCATCAGAATAGTCCTGGAACGCAAGAGCCCACTGGTTCTCCGGTTGTTGATGTTTTAGCCTAACAGCCGGTTTTGTGGGTAACTAAACTTTCTGCTTGACTTGATCTGTGGTTCGGTAGAAGAGAACGAAAAATTAATTGCGTGAGGCGAGGCGCGTGATTGGTTGTTTGGATAAAGATAGGGAGAGGACGTGGTATTAGTCGATTCAGAAACTAAGGATGTACTAGGATAAAACAGTACTCTCTGTAAAAAAAGGTTCCGTTTAAAAATAAATTCAAGGACCACAAGCCGTCTAAACGGGCTGCTTGCTGCGCGCGTCTAATTTGTATTGGGGCAGCTTCCCTGGTTGTATGCGTGTCACCATAATTCTAGCACCAAAAAGTTGCTTCAAATGCCTGGTCTATATTAATTTTGCAATTAAGTCAACGAGTCACCTTTGTTTCAGTCTCCTTTCGCAAAACTCGGCCAACGTCGTTAGGACAAAAATGTTATTTCATGGGAAAATCTCGCCTTTATATTTTAGAGTCAAGGACGTATACATATAGGGTGGAATTTTGAGACTGTCCAGTCCAGCTACGTTGACTGATACAGCTGCAGGAAATCTGTATTTGGAAAACTATTCTTTATTTATTTATTTATGCGACGTAAGGTACAAATAACAGCTAACAAACAAAACGATTATTGAAATCATAGACAAACAATCCTGTTGGGTTTGCCATAAAAAATGATAATAATATAGTAAAGTTAATAGTAAAAAAAAATATAAAACATACAATTAAAAGTAAAACCTATAAAAACTTATTATGTTATAGGTGACATTTAAAAAAAATGCAAAAAAGAGGTCATTGTAAATATCACAGTAAGGCTGGGTTGTCCCAAAACGAATTTCTATTCCAATTTATTTAATTAAGCAGCAAAAATCATAGGACAATAAATATATTGTGTTTTGCGCTTTTAAATCATTTTATACGACCGTAGAACACAGCGTCCTAGACCACCACTGTTGGAGATGGCCATTCGATAACAACATAATATCTGGAGAATTTGGCCTGCACTCACCACGCTGGTCAAAGGGGTTGGCGAGCATCTGATATTTACATTATATTAATTTATCTACAGTTTTCTTCTTCTTCAGGTGCCATCTCCTATCGGAAGTCGGCTATCATTAAGACGATTTTAATTTTGTTGGCCGCTGTCCGGAACAAGGATTGGGTGCTCATCCCGAACCACTCCCTAAGGTTCATGAGGCAAGAAGTCTTCTTCTTCACGTCTTCTGGAGCCTTGTATCTTGCCTTGCATGACGAGTTGTAGCAAGCTATACTTTTTATTGCGCATGATGTGTGCCAGTTTTACATTATATTAAATAATTTTTGTTATTTAAAATCGCGGTGGTGGCTCGGTTGTAAGACCGCTTTCCTTAAAATCCTATAAAGGTCGGTTTAAACCCACCCGGTACCAATGAAAAATACACTTCTTAAGTACATATGTCATAGATTTACAACACCACCGTGTCTCTTACAGCACGTTAAGGTCCCGGTTTAATTAAAACCAACTTGTGGTAACGTTAACAAATTGTCATTAAAAATTTACATCAGATCCTCGCCAATACATCTGGCCAGCATATGTTACTCCAGATATAAGTTCTGAAAGGTCCATCCAAGCTGTGTGTGTGGCGTATGTTAAAAAAAATATTTGCACAATGGACCGATCAGTTATATATACGTCTACGGTTAAAGGCATTCTAAAAATGTTTATGAGAGTGGAAGGGAGATAGTGGAACCTTATACGTTACAATACTAATGACTTTGTCATTAGACTTGAGAATTTTTACTTTATTTTTTTATCAAATTAAAAATAAGTTGGTTTGGAGAGCTAGCTACACAGATCTGCTAAAGATAGGCTTCCCTGAACATATATCTGGACAATTTTGCCTTCCCTCCCCACGTTGGCCGGACCGATTGGAGAGGGTTTCGTCAACATAAATCACAGTTCTAGAGTCCTAGACATCCTCTACGGAGTTGGGACTTTAAGAAAATATTTCTGGAGAGATGGCTTTAACTTTCCAAGCTGAGAGGGTTATTGGTCATTTAAAAAAGCATATAGCTTGGAATTATGAGGAGTTTGTAATAAGTCCGACACTAGATATCGACCAGGTCACCACTTGTTACTATGAACCTATAGTAAAGTAAGCTATATGTGGGTTTCTCATCTTTAACGTGATGATATTTATTTTATTACCTAACATACACATAATATTTACAAAATATAAAATAATAATAACAATCTACTTAAATAAAAACAATCAAATTAAATAACTATAAATTGAAAACGTGATAAAATTAAATATTAAAAAAATGTCCTTAAGAGTGAGAGAATTTATTTAAAAAAATATTGCACAAAAGAGGACGAAAGCAATAGAATAAATTTAACATAATTACAAATAGTTATATACCAGTAGTACACCTTTATTTAAACTCTAATATACTATTACATACACATAATGATATATACGGTTTTACCGCACATCGCTAAGTAGACAAATTTACGACTTGTCTGCACAGGCGGGCTCTCATCAGTTCAAGTCCGGCCATCAAGAGCGCTGGGTGTTCTTACTAGCATTAACTATCAAAGCAAGGTCACGTTGTGCCATCAAGGGTGCCCCGTGTCCTCATCATCATTACTAATCTCGCCTGGAAGTATGTACGGTTTTACCGCACATCGCTGTGTCCACAAACTTACGATTTGGCGATACAGGCGGCTCTCATCAGTTCACGTACGGCCGGCAAGCGCTACACCATTATCAAGAATCAGAATGAGGTCACGTTGGGCAATCAAGGGTGCACCGTATCCTCATCATCAAACCACGTAGGCTATCTAGCAAGCCGCGTGCTCTCTTTCTCTTCATAACCAGTTAGACTTAAGATCAATCAATATAACCGTTATTTATGGTTTCATTTGATCTCTTACAATACAATAATACTAATACAATATTAATAAGTGTGACATATATGTATAAACATAGGTATACATATATTTCACACTTATTAATATTGTTGGGAGCTATTTAGAAGGTGTAAATAGACGATTTTTTTGAACAAAGATCTGCAAAAATCTTTTTGTCTAAAAGAAAAAAAAGTATTTGACAAAAAAAAACCTTATTCTGTTACATCTGTTTCATCCAAGTGCAAATTGTAATTTGGAATAAACTCAGTGAATGCTTTAAAACGCGAGAGAACTGCACGCAGCTGGCGGGATGCTAATATCCTCTACCTAAGTACGTACTGTAGTGAGTGCCACAGATTAACAAAAAACATAGATACGTTACTTTTTTAGTTTTATTGGTAATAATTAGTGTGTCATATTGTTTGTTTGTACATTAGTTACAAGATAAATATATGTTACATAGTACAGGTAATACAATTAACACCGTTATCCACAGATACAATTATATACTATAATATTATACTTGTAAGCTGACACGGCTTTTACAGCCACGAATTTATATTTATATTTATGGACATAATAATAATAATTATTAGATTGTAAGCTGACACGGCCTTTTTACAGCCACGAATTTATATTTATATTTATGGACATAATAATAATAATTATTAGATTGTAAGCTGACACGGCCTTTTTACAGCCACGAATTTATATTTATATTTATGGACATAATAATAATAATTATTAGATTGTAAGCTGACACGGCCTTTTTACAGCCACGAATTTATATTTATATTTATGGACATAATAATAATAATTATTAGATTGTAAGCTGACACGGCCTTTTTACAGCCACGAATTTATATTTATATTTATGGACATAATAATAATAATTATTAGATTGTAAGCTGACACGGCCTTTTTACAGCCACGAATTTATATTTATATTTATGGACATAATAATAATAATTATTAGATTGTAAGCTGACACGGCCTTTTTACAGCCACGAATTTATATTTATATTTATGGACATAATAATAATAATTATTAGATTGTAAGCTGACACGGCCTTTTTACAGCCACGAATTTATATTTATATTTATGGACATAATAATAATAATTATTAGATTGTAAGCTGACACGGCCTTTTTACAGCCACGAATTTAATATTAAGTATCTAGCTGTAAGTAAAAACAAATTCCTCGTTTATGGCAACAATGTTTTAGTTATAATTATTGTATTGATGTTGCGTTCGGTCCAGCCATGGTCAACGGTAGTATTTTTGATTTCTTTTTCATTTCTTAGCTTGTATGTATTGACAATATCCAAGTGTTACGTACTAACCATACGGAAATAAATTATTTTGATTTGATACATTAAAAAAAACATTAAGATACAAAACAAAGTAAGTAGTATTACATACATAATTAGTATACATAATGTGAAAGTTGTGGATAAACAAAAGGTGTATAAAAGGTTGATGAATGTTGACGAAGTGAAAGAGGTATGTGTAGATCGTGTCAAATAGCGCTCAATTGGCTCTGCCTATTCATACGTAAGAAAATTTATGGAGGTAGGGGGTCAACTATGTCCAATTTTTTGTTACATAGGTTTGAACCGACATTTGTAAAATTTTAAGGATATACGAGACCTGTTTAAAAGTATTGCGAATTTGGTATTTCTTGAAAATGGCAGGTACCAAAGATAAATACAGTTATCTTAGGTACATTTGTCATAGATTTACAACACCACTGTTCCCGTGCCTCGGAGAGCACGTTAAGCCCGGTTTCATTAATACCAACTTGTAAAATCGGTAATAAATTGTCATGAAAAATTTGAATAAGCCGTTTGAATTAACCGTCTATCCCCGCCAGTCGGCGTCGTGATGAATGTAAGCCAAATTCTCCAGAAAAATCTGGAAGCTCATCTCCAACAGACTCGGTTGTTCTGGGGGCTGTTGAAATGTGGTGAATAAATGAATGGCTTCCAACCCCGTAGCAAGAGCATTCATATTCGGTATCTTTAGGTTTTATTGATCTATGGCCACGAGTCTGAGCTATTCATTCAGTTCAGTGCGACAGGAATGTGATGGTCACGTGACTATTATTTATAGTGGAGCTATCTCACTCATTTAATAGGAATGAAGGAAGACGAGGTTTTGATTTGATTCCAAAAACCTAATACTACCGGGACCGCATAACCTAACCTTACAGGAATGGTGGTTCTAAATATGATTCAGCTTTACGCAGTGGAAGTTGTTGCGAGAGGAATTCCAGCAAAATCTTTGCATCACTTACTGAAAGATTTGGCCTAAACAGATCATACTGCATTAGATTGGGTAGGAAGAGAAGCAGAATTCTAAGAAATTTGTCTTAAAAATTGCTCTAATACAACTTGGATACAGTCAGAACTAATAAAATCAATACAATTATCAAAACATATGTACTAATCAAAGTGGTAATAATGGTTGGACCGTAAACAGGCAATAATCCATATTTATGCATGTTATGCACAACATTATTGCTACAAGCAAGTAAAACTAACTAACTTAGAAACTACTTAAATAAGATCGTGGCTGTAAAGAGGCCGTGTCAGTTTACATTCTAAATACTTAATAATTATGATGTACAGAAATTATATACATATGTCAGATAATTTATCAAACAAATAATAATAATAAAAGACGTGTCATCTTATAATCTAAATAATAATAATGATATGTCAATTAAACATAAATTCATAGCTGTAAATGGGCCGTGTCATCTTATACTCTAATAGCATTAATGTTCATTAATATTCGTGGCTGTAAAATGGCCGTGTCACCTTACAATCTAAATAAAATAAATTACCACAGATATTGAGTCTATGGCGTAATCCAGAACCATGATAAGCCATAACTGCAGTTTTAATATATGTCACTTTCCTAACTTTATGACACTCTCCTGCTTCAGGGCAAAATAATGGAATACGGTAGCTTGTGTACCTATTCAGGTCTTTAAGACTTTAAGATAATCCAACGTAACTTTTGCTAGCTATACACTAATATGAAACTCTTTGAAGTACTCTTATAAACAACAAAGTCCAAAGTCCTTATTATCCAGTACGCTTAGGTGAGAGCAGCCGTGCTAGCGCTCGCTATGTCTCGTCTAGGGGTTTTAATCAAAATGACAAACACTCCAGCTACTAAACAACTTTAAATACAAAGACATTAAAGATAAGATAGAGAGGGTATTAGTTGTAATTTTCATACAATGTTTGGCCAGACTTGATCTTGGTCCTGGATCAGAACAGTCTCGCAAGACTCTTGCACTATGAAGAAATAAAGGCCAATAACACATAGAACTGTGTAGTAGTAGTAGTATCATCACGACCGTTTCCCTTTCGGGATGGTCAGAAACCACGCTTATAAATATGTGGATTCACATTTAGCCAACTTTACTACAAGCCAATCATGACAAGTGGCAAGTTCGTCGATGTCTCCAGGCGTACCAAACTCGAGAAATATCACAAATATATTAAATATTAATTCAATGTATTTATTTTACATTAATAAATAATTTTGTGTCTCGAGTCTAAATCCACGGACTTAACCGCTAGACCACGGAGGCAGTTTTTAAAATATACATAAAATATAGTAATTCAAAATCTTAAAAACAATCAATAGTTGGAACCCGACAGGAAACAGAACAAACAAAAAGTAGATGAATTAACAAATAAAAACAAACACAATTCATTAAAATTAATATAACCAACTCCAATATATATTTTTAACCGATGTGTTTTATAGATTTAAAATGATTTATTTAAACAAAAAATCTGACTTTGGCATTTAAATAAATATGTATGCCCTTTTAATGGTAAAGTATAGCTAAACGAACCAACTACTGAATACCAATTATAATATGTATGTACCTATACTTAAGGATGAATAAATGATTTGATTTGATTTGACATGTCCGTGAAAAATTGCACGATGAACCCTGTAACAGTATTTATGGCCAGACTAAATGTTTTATAATGGTTAGTTAAAATATGAGTTTGGGTGGTCTTAATGTTATATTTAGTGCGCCTCATATACTAATTGACGTCTAAATCTTAACTAGCACATGATTATAGTTGTGCAATGAACCAAATTCCGCGGCAGGTAATATTGTTGTCGAGTAAACCGCACTGCTGGCGGATGGCAAAACGACAAAGGCTTTGACAGTAATTCAACGAATCAAAGTTAAATTTAACACACCAGCTGCTGCTGCTACCCCAGCAGTCTCGTTATTTGATGACGATCTTAGCGATTTCGATCGGTAAGTCTTACAAAATCTAAAAAGCTGATTTGGTCAATATCATTAGTTCCAAAGACGGTAATATTACAATTTGATAACTTATGTAGTACTTATGGCATCAAGAACCTACATATTTGATAGCTATCGCTTAAATCATTAACCTTCCAACAGACAAAATGGCGAGGCCACATTCCAAAATTTGTTCATGATTGTCGAAATTGTATACTGTTTTTTAAACGGAGTCACAGCCTTGTGATTTTGTCTACGTCCATTTTTTCTTAATCTGCGTTGTGCCGCCGCTGACAACGTGATAATATTGTTGAAACTGGCTTCGCGAATGTTGGAATCGTATCGAATATATCTGGCAAATAACGATTTTTGCAAACTATTTAGCGACGGAATTTGACAGCCGGCAAATTTTGTAAGTGGCATTTTTTTTATAACTTACCTAACGAAATCACTAAAATCACGATCGCTAGACCCCTGATGCGCTCTGGTTTAAGTCATAAGATGATATATTAATAATTTACAAAATATATAGGCAAATTAAATGTCAAAGGCTGGTGGTGGCTCGGTTGTAAGAACCTTAAATCCTACAAAGGTCGGTTCAAACCTACCCGGCATGTACCAATGAGAAATACACTTATCTCACGTACAATTGTCATAGATTTACAACACCACCGTTCCCGTAGAGTTCCTCGGAGAGTACGTTAAGCTGTCGGTCCCGGTTCCACTAATGCCAACTTATGGAATCGTTAATAAATTGTCATAAAAAAATTCCATCATATCCTCGCCAAGCCGTCTGGCCAGCTTGGCGAGTGTAGGCCAAATTTTCCAGATATAGGTTCTGGAAGGCCCATGTTTAGCAGTGGAGGTCTAGGACGCTGTGTTTTAGAGGCTGTAATGAAATGAAATGTCAAATCTATATGTGACAGTTTCCCAAGCGGGCGTGTACGCCTATAGTTACCGGTAGACAATAAGAGCGCTGTCCGGAAATTGCGCAGAAACCGATTATTGGTTTCTGAACTTATTGGTCTATAAACTTACATGAAAGCAAGACAAAGATCAAGATTGAGCAACACTACAAATAAGACCGTTTTACCATTGTGCGACATCGCAGGGAGTCACAGTAATCATCGAATCGATCCGTAACCTACATACGTTTGTTGGAACCGTAATAAACCTTTGTTGAGTTGCCTCATTTCCAAATTACGCCAAGTCATCCGAGTAATACCAGGCATTAATGTCGCTTCGGCCCACCTGCACTGTGTTGCCAGCCAAAACATATTTCTTGTTGAAGATTAAATATCCATATGATTTTTAATACAATTATTTATTTTTTATTTATATAGCGGACTTAATGCCGTTAGACATTCTCTGACAGCCAAACCTTTAGGACATTTAAACAGTATCAATAGTGCAATATTATTAAATGACAATTTGTAAGATATATGTAGACATAACAACAAATACATACGAATAATACTTAATAATTACATTATAATACATATACATATATAAATCATTATAGATTATATATTTATATATAATATAATAACAATACACAAATAAAACACAAAGAAAGAAGACACCGCTGCAAAGGTATGGAATAAACGGAAGAGGTAAAAAAAAAATTTAAAGATAAATTTTAAGTTAAAAGATAGTATTTGTACATATTACTCTTAACTATAGCGTATTAGGAGCTTGTCTAATATCTTGGGATAATTCATTCTACAAATTTGCAGCGACGACAGCAAACGATTTAGAGACGAAAGAGGTGTGGTGAAAGGGAATGGAAAGAACAGAGTTAGAAGAGGAACGAAGGGTTTCTACATGATGCGAGCTCCAGATAACTAAAGATTTTTTAAAGATACTTAGGAGTATCTGGTTCGTTAAGATTATTATGTCGTATTGTAAAACTTTAATGTACATACATACATATCTTCACGTCAGATCCCTTTCTATCACGATATACTTCTTTCGCTTCGTCGACATTCATCAACCTGAAAAGGTACATCCCCTTTTCTTACGAAGGGTTTTTAATGCACCTTCAGCCAGTGTTTTATTTATTTGATCGTGATATGTGAGTCTCGGTCTGCCAGGGCCTCTTTTACCCACAACTTGCGCATTATATACCTGTTTCGTCAATCTTTCTTCGCTCATTCTTTCAACATGCCCGAACCATCGTAGCATGCCTTTCTTTATTTTTGTCACTGTGCTTTCTTTTATACCTACCCTTTTCCGTGTTTCGACGTCCCGAATGCGGTCTAAGAGTGACGCCGCATATCCGACGCACCGACATCATTCCTACTGCATTAACCCTACTCTCATGCGTATTCTGACATATCCACGTCTCACTTCCATACATCAGTGTTGGTACCACTGACATTTCGACTGACGATCAATGACCCCAGGGCACCGTTAACACTATTTCCTGCGTTCACTCTTCTTTAAACACTGCCTAGATCAAGAGTCAATTTCGTCAAAAACGTCTAGTTAAAAAAATTAAATGCAGCTACATTTTTTTTAAATTTAACAGCGGAAAAAGTTTAGTTGGTCATTGAAAATGTTATACGGCTTATTTGGGCCTCAAATAGAGGAAACATAAAGTTGGAATTTCAATGGGCCATAGAGAACTTTTCCCAACATTGATCAGTCTTCCTAGTTGTAAAGCTGGACCTATATGTATGGTCTCGGTCATTTACTGATAACTCACTATTATCCTGTATGAGTATTTTTGGCTACCATTTTTATCACAGGCCCTAGAACACAGAGTCCTAAACTTCCACTGTTGAAGATGAATTCCAATAATTTCTGGATGTCAATTTTTAAAGACAATTTATTAACAAATCCACAAGTACAATACAATTTTCTTACGTACATTTGTCAGAGATTTACAAAACCATCGTATCCGTACTTTGGAGAGCACAATAAGCCGTCCCTTAATAAGGTCTGGTCCACGTTTAAGGTCGCTCAGCGAGCTATAGAGAGAGAAGTGCTCGGTATTTCTCTGATGGATAGAGTCCGAAACGTAGACATCCGTCAGAAAACCAAAGTTAGTTAAATTAGTAAGTTGAAGTGGCAATGAGCCGGACACGTCTGTCGCAAAACCGATGACCGATGGAGTAGACGAGTTCTGGAGTGGAGACCACGTACAGGAAGACGCAGAGTGGGAAGACCTCACGCCAGATGGACCGATGACCTGAAAAATGTCGCTGATAGGGGCTGGATGAGGGTGGCAAAAGATCGTGTAAAAAAATATATACAACATCCAAAAAAAAGTGGCAATAAATTGTTTTTGTCTCTAAGTAATTGACCGGTGCTTACGTAAAGGTCAACGAACAATACGTTTCCTTGTCGTCGTAGTTATACGATTCTAAAATTACACGTCTGTCTGTCTGTCGAGATTCCCAGACAGCATAATTGTTCAAATGACCTGTTTGTTTAAGAAATACGTAAGCAATGTCGTCACAAGTGAAGTGACGAAATATTAACAGACATCATTCGATTTAACTTGGAATATCCTCCTCCTCCTTACGTCGTTTTCCTCAATGCTGAGGGTTGTGACCCCTTTCCTCGGATCACTTTTTCCCAGACGATGCTGCGCCATCCGGGCCTGCTCACGGCGGCATGCAGGGCTTCGTGCACTTATGTGTATATCTTTGTGCGGATCTTTGGTCTGACCAGCGTGCCGGGCTCCGGCCACGGGGTCTCTCGTCTTCAATCTTGCCCGTGCCTATTACCTGCCTTTCCATATTGCCAGAGCTTTTACAGGCTAAATGTCCAAATTACTCAAGGACTCGTTGCAGGCGATAGAAGAGAGCCTGTGAGTTCCTTGAGCATAGATATGTTTGTTCTGCGCGCTGTCCGCGAAATGCACAGCATACGCCTCCAGCACCACATTTCGAAGGCGTCGACGCGGATTCGGTGATTGGGTCTAAGAGTCCAGGTTTCGGCAGCATTTCTCCATATTGCTGATATGGAGAAAACGAGACTGCGGACAAGTCTTGTTTTAGTCCTGATGTTTCGATCCCTCCTTATTTCTTTCATTTGGCTCATAGCGTTCTTGGCCATGCCTATTCTTCTGCGTACTTCTGTTTCACAAGAGCCGGTGTTGAATTTACTTGTAACTTTGTAATATACATTTTTAAAATATTTTTATTGGCGATGCAACGGACTAGAAATAAGGAACAATATTCAATTTTTATAAAAGCGAGCGAAATTCATGTATTTCGGACATATATGTTAAGACCAGGCGCGATCAGGAGGCCAAAGTTAAAGACATTGATTTTAAAATTAGGTTATGTCCCGTAATGTATCATTGAAGTTATATAGGCTGGTGTATAGTGGGTAGGTATTAAATAAATGCAATGAAATAATTATGAACAATAAGAAAACATTCCTACTAAAAAAGCGTTACATAGCCCCCCCACATTGTAATTGGCCCCAGAGCCTTAAAATAATTGTCTAAGATTTAGGAGGTTACAAGATTGAAACAAGATAACATAAAATACTCAGAAACTGAAAACCTTCTAGCTGCAGACGTTAGGTATTCTGGCCTCTTCGTGGACCCACGCTGATATAGACACACACACAAAACACAACATAACTACGTATTCACTCATACTTACATACTCACACAGAACAATTTTGGTAGGTATTTGTTTGTGCTGTTGTTCAATAATAAAATAAATATATCTAAAATATATTATTGTAGTTTTGCATTTGCTTTAAGTTAACTGCGTCAATATATTTTTTTCTTTTTTTTTATTAATTAGAGTAATTAATAAAATTTTTGAGAATATTTAATAAATAATCAATATAAGTACTCGTCATGCAAGGCAAGATACAAGGCTCCAGAAGACCGGGGAGAAGACGCACTTCCTGGCTCAAGAACCTCAGGGAGTGGTTCGGGATAAGCACCAGATCCTTGTTCCGGACAGCGGCCAACAAAATCAAAATCGCCTTAATGATAGCCGACCTCCGATAGGAGATGGCACCGTAAGAAGAAGTAGAAGTACTTAAATATATAAACAATATATACACATTGTGTTCGTATAATATATAATAATAGGTAAAATGCAATTAGTTGTATATTGAATTTAAGGTAAATTAAATAAAAATTCTGGTCTTTGTATAAATGTCTATAAAAATAGATTAAATAAATATCGGAAAAGTGGAAACAAAAGACTGAACAAGGATTTTAAAACAGATTGCAGATATTCTGTGGATGAGAAACGGATTTAATATTTTGTTCTCTAGAAATAGAGATGTTAGTTTGTTTATTTTGATATAAGTTCTGGGGTGAAAGTTTTAAAGAGGTTTACAAGCAATTACATAAATAGGTATCATAGATAGGTTTGCCATAGTTGTCACCGTATTTAATCATAATTTGCTTTACACAAGCGTACTATGGTTTTTTTTATTTTTATTTTTTATACTAGCACGACATGTGACTGGAATCAGCCACTCATAACTGACATCAATCCCTAACACTATGCCGGCTTGACTGGGCATAACGACAATTCGTGCCTGATCCCGAAACATGTGGTTACACTTTACTGGGTTTATCGGCACGAGGGTGGATACTTTCACGCCCCGGCAGTCTGGGAAATAATTTTCAGTTAAAAGCCGCGTGTCGGCGTTGAATGAGTTTTGAACATCGAAAGAGAAAACGTTCCGTATTGGTTACTAGAAGTTATGGCAGCCCCAATCTTAGACTAACTGGCCAGAAATTACAAGTAATTAAAATAAACTATAATGTCCCCACCAGGAATCGAACCCGATACATTCGCGTCTAAATCCACGGACTTAACCGCTAGACCACAGAGGCAGTTTGGAATTAGAATTAGAATTATTATTATAGTGTTCTGCTTGTATAATTATGAATGATAAATAAACCTGTAGATTTAGAAATGTGTCTTACTGAAGTTCGATTCCCAGTCAAGTTAAGTTATCGAGTCTGCTTTGCTTGAGTAATCGACAAGATTTGCCGAGCTAATTTTAGTTAACAGTTAGTTTCATACTTCATAATTTAGCTAAATTAATCTTCCTTTTGACGCAAGACTTCAAACGGCAACCACTCTAGACTACGACTCGTGTATCCGGTCACTACTTCTCATTCATATTTCAAAACTTGGCACCGACTCGTACTGGATGACACATAAATGTCTTTGAATTATGTGCAAGGAACTGGTCTTTTCTTTACTAAACGAGAGTAGTAGACGGACCGCATACGTAATGATGAAATACGCAAAAGGGTAGGAATTAAAGAAAGCATAGGGATAAAAATTAGAAAAGCATGCTCCGATGGTTCGGTCATGTTTAAAGAATGAGCGAAGAGAGATTGACGAACCATATATATAATGCGAAAGTTCTGGCTAAAAGAAGCCCTAAAAGATCAAGACTTACCTATAACGGTCAAATAAATAAAACAATAGCTAAAGGTGTATCTAAACAAAAGGGCATGTATGAAGAGGTTGATTAATGCCAAGAAGCGAAAGACGTATGTCGTGATCGTGACAAGAGGCGCTTTATTGTCTCTGCCTACCCCGCAAGGGATTTGCCGTGAAGATATGTATGTAAACGAAAGTAAACTACGTACAACCAATTTTTTGCTACCTTCTTTGCCTTCAGTGCGTAAGCGCCGGCCTTTAGACTAGTGAGCAGGATGGGTAATATAGAAAGAAAGCGGCGAGAAATAAACAGGACATGGTATAGGGGTAACAAATTAGGACGTCTGTTTATGCACCGACAAATCACAATAACGCCTAACTTTCCAAAATTGGTCGAATTACCGCGATTGGCGCAAACAATACACATACAAAATAATCGATTTGTTTTTGTTTTTATCTATTTTTATATTCAGCTGTTCTATTTGGTTTTCCCATATTTTTTTCATAACAATCTCTTACTCAAGGCCAATAAAACAAAAGAACAATATTCAAATTGGTTGGGGCTTTCGAGTATTAGCGAATAACACTCAACACAATTGATTTTTATATTTAAAAAAAAACTTTATTATATTTATAAGGTAAAAATATATGTTTTACAAATAAAAATAACATATGTTTTGCTCCTTATCTCCCAAAAGAGTTGTCTGTGTCTGTGTTTTGCGCTTTATAATCTGCTGTCAATAACCAATAGTCTTCTAAAGCCCGGTTCATATAGTAGGTCAATGTCAAATGTATTTTTTATCTTTCGCCCAGACTGTTGGCGACTGTACAACTATTGAACACAATCGCTTGCAGTTTATTACTCTTAGTTTTATTGTATATACATACCTATATATATTTTTAATGTCTGTTTTAATATTGAATATTTTCTTACAACTATATAGCATCTCGCATCAATTGTCCTTTTCTAGTAATTAAATTAAATTTGTAAGTAATTTCAACAAAACTCTACTATCAGACCTGGCCGAGGGTGCTGAATCCTAAACATTCTTCAGAGGGCGGAGAAGTTTCAAAATGAATCTGAAAAGACCATATGAATTATACAAACATCTACGTGTAACTATAATGTTATTTTGTATTTATAATTTTGTTATTTTTATTATTTTATTGTTTCTCTTTCCAAATAATGCACGAATATGTACTATATATCTATGTACTATAAAATGATATTGTTTTATATCAATATTGTAAAAATTGACGTGTAAAAGTGCAGAATACATTTTTTTGTCATATGCTTACTTGCAAAATAAACGAATTGAATTGAATTAAATTGTATAATGAACTATCAAATTCTAACCAGCCCCAGGTCGGCGCAATGTCACATGTCGTGTTCAGTATAAAAGAAAAGTCATTTACAAAGTTTAATAATAAGTTTTGCTAGTGAACGTTAGATAGATAGATGAATTCTTTCTTGCACAGATAGTAAAAATAAAGTAGTATCATCACGACCGTTTCCGTTTCGGGGTGATCAGAAACCATGCTTATAAATAAGCTGATTCACATATAGCCAACTTTACCATAGGCCAATCATGACAAGTGGCAAGCTCATGTCTCTAGCTTACCAAACTCGAGAAATATCACAAATACATTAAATATTAATTAAATGTATTTGTTTACATTAATAAATATTTTTGTGTCCTGACCAGGAATCGAACCCGGTACCTCCGAGTCTAAATCCACGGACTTAACCGCTAGACCACAGAGGCAATCATTGCACAGATAATACAACATTTTACAGTATATAGGCGAGCTTAATGTCTAAAAGTCTAAAAATATTATCTAACAGCTAAGATAAGTCTAGCCTACTCCTTCCTCTCCTTGACTATGGTGACGTGTGTAGCGTCGATCTATCAGAGGTGTTGCTCAACAAGATGGACCGGTTACTAAATACCTGTATCCCGTCTATCTTTTGTTTACGCAAGTACGATCACATCTCTGAGTATCGCGCTAAGTTAAAGTGGCTACCAATTCGTAGTCGCAGGAACCTCAGAATCCTCTACTTGCTCTTCTCTGTTCTTAATGAGCCTGCGACACCGAAATACCTCAAGGACAAGTTTGCCTATCTCTCGTCACTTCATAACAGGTCACTTCGATCGGCCCACAATTCTCTTTTGTCTATCCCATCTTATCACTCGAGCTTCAAGTTAAACTCTTTCGCAGTGGTGGCCGCGAATCTGTGAAACAATTTGCCGGTAGAAACAACATACGATATATAGCGCCCAACAGATCACTCTTTAAAAAAATGGTATATTCACATTACTTAAACAGCTCCCAACAGTGTATGTAAGATATATTGTATGTAGTATATATATATATATATAATACATATACTACACATTATATATATATATATATATATAGTGTAGTATATGTATTATTGCGTACATATTTGTATGTATTGGTGTGTATATTATGTATTGTTTTATCTTAGATTAAGTTTATTTAATATTTTTAATAAGTTTCATATTTAAGCCCTTTGCACCTGCCTCATAATCAAAATTCTCTGCATTGTCCCAAAAATTGGCTGCTAGAGAATGCCTAGCATATGCATTAAGCCCGCCCCTTGTACATAGTGCAATAAAGTTTTAAATAAAATAAATAAATAAGTCTTGTTTTAAGCGGTGTTATTTTTGATATACCTAAATATCACCATGGCAAGCTTACAATATTAGTTCTCATTGGAATTAAAAATTGTCATTATTGAAAATGGCATACTTTCAACGAGAACAACAAATAGGTGGTAGGCGGTCTGATGGTGGTAATTTGGGGCAATTTGCACGGGGCGAGGAAGTATCCACCGTCATATGTCATTCATCATTACAGCCCATAGAACCCTGCGTTCACTGTTGGAGATGGGCCTTCCAGAACATATATCTGGAGAATTTAGCCTAGACTTGCCATGCTGGCCAGGCGGGTTGGCGCGAATAAATAAAAATAAAATATATATGTTACCAACATGAAAATAACAACCAATGCCCGCTATATCTAACTATCAAATTCCTTTGCGGTTGTTGCTACAAATCTGTGAAACATAAGTATTTATATCTAATAGATGTGTCACTTATACTTTCATTGCACCTACACTGTTCTAATTAGTCCCAAAGGTTTGTCTGTCAGAAAATGTCTACGGGCATTAAGTCCGCCTTTTGTACTTTGTGCATTAAAGTTTTGAAATAAATAAATATATTTTATATTTATGATTGTAGATAGATCAGTGTTGTCTTCGCAAACTTTTAACTCAATTAGAGCTTTCGCACGTCCGTTGTATAGAAATAGGTGCGATGAAACTAAGATGTCAGCTCTCTTAAGAATTGTAACTGAGTTTGGCACGAGGAAGTCTCAGACCACTTCTTGAAGTTTTATTTTGTTGAGATCGCCAGCCAGGCGCTATTTGCGGCGGAATTCGATCGACTTCATATACTATTCAGACATAAATACAATTCTAATAGTACAAGATCTGTACATAATAGGAGAAGAGTGAACTTCAACGATCAGTATCCGAAATACATACATGTATACATACTCGTATCTTCACGCCAAATCCCTTGCGGGGTATAGGCAGGGACAATTGCTTATCTTATGCTTCTTCGACATTCATCAACCTCTTTTTTTTTTTTTTTTTTTTTTTTTTTTTTTTTTTTTTTTTTTGTTTTTGTAATATTTTTAAATCATTAAATCTCACCAAACCATTAAGGTTTGTTGGCGAGAAAGGTCGCTCGTTAGTAACAATTTATGTTTTTAGTGTTTCAGAGTTTACTATTACAATTTTATTTTATTTATGTATTGAATTACAGGTCAATAAAAAACCTTCTTAGGTATTTTTTAACAACTGGCTTAGTCAACTCAGGTTTCTCTGCCAACCAGTGCAGCTCATTCCAGAGTTTAGGAATCATGTATTGTGATGTTCTCTCTCCATAGTAGTTAACAGCTGTGGGTTGCAACAATCTACCCTGAGCTACAGATCTAGTGTTATGATTACTTCGGGCTTTATGCTTATAATTTTCAGAGTAATAACTGTCAAGTGCTATCATATAATTAACTTTTTTGTGTACTTCCATAATGTTACATATACCATACAATTTATCATATTCTCTGTTACAATCATTTTTTGTTTTTTTGTTTACCAAATACTTAATAAGTCTAATTTGAAGGTGTTTCACATTATCTAGATAGGTCTTAAAAGTGCGTCCATATACACCCAACCCATAGCTCAGAATAGAATCCGCCAATGCATGATAGATTACAGTTAGTGTATGTTTGTCAACTGCAAAATTTAGTAAATAAAATTTTCCCAAAACAGATCTTAATTTTGAACATACCTCTTCAACATGTCTTTTAAAATTAAAATGTTTATCTACATATAAACCTAAATATTTATAACTATTTACCAACTGTAATCTATCGCAACAACAAGTGACCCTGTTCCTATGCAAGCACTCATAGGTGTGTCCCTGAATACACAATTCCTCAGCGGTAATCTTTTTTGCAGCTTTATTATATGGTGAGTGTATATGTATGCATTTAGTTTTGGCTATGTTAATTATTATACCATTATCGTGAGCCCATTTCGTGATATTATTAAAATCAGATTGTATATTTTGTGTTATTTCTTTTATATTTTTTGATGCATACATCATACACATGTCGTCTGCATACATATATACCATACACTTTTTCACCACATTAGCTACACTATTTACATGCATTATGTACCCAATAGGCCCATAGACTGAACCGGTTGGAACTCCTAATTTGACGTCTGCTTCAGCACCAGCTATCCCATTAATTACAGTACACAGCCTTCTACCTGACAAGTAATTTTGAAGCCACTTGTTAGTGGGACCCCTTATTCCACAATCCTCCATGGCCTGGAGCAGCACATCATGGTCGAGGGTGTCAAATGCTTTTTTATAATCAATAAACAGTGATATAATCTGATTACCTTTGTTTAAGTTTTCATTAACATAATCAGAGAAAGCTTTCAGAGCTGTACTTGTGCTACGTCCCTTTCTGAACCCATGCTGTGAATCTGACAATATATGATGCTTTTCCAAAAAGTCATTCATTTGATCAACTATAACTTTTTCGGTAATTTTGTTTACAACTGACAGTATAGCAATGGGCCTGTAATTTGTGTATTCATAATGGCTACCCTGCTTATAAATAGGTCGTACTATTGCTTTTTTGAGTTCATCCGGATAGTTACCACTTATAATCGACCTATTAATAAAACTGGCCAACAATGGACTCAATTGTTTTTTCATGTATTTAATATCCTGTACTCTTAATTCATCTGCGCCTGGCGCCTTTCCATAGCTTAATGTATCTATAATTTTTTCAATATCAGTAGAATTAACTCTTGTGTACCTAAAAGATATATCACTTTGCTTTACATATGTATTTCTATCCAAAAACTTTACATTACAATAATGTTTTATGTCCTGTATTTCTTTAGTAAAAGTATTTGCAAATCTACAACAGACATTATAAATACTTTCTTTCCTGCCCAAATAATTACATACAACACTGTCTAAACTGGACTTATTTCTCCCTAACCACATATTAATATGTGCCCAGATTTTTCTATAATCACCATTACAATTCCTAATTTGGTTCTGTCTGTATTCGTTTTTAGCAGCATTTATTAGTTTGTTTACTTTGTTTCGATACCTTGTATATTCTAATCTTTTATTCATATTTTTTGGTGATGTTTTCCAAGCTCTAAATAACTGTTCTCGTTGTTTAATCATTAAATACAGATTTTTGTTTACCCAAGGTTGTGTAATTCGTTTAGTACTCACTGGTATCCAGGTTTTACACTCACCATAAATGCCACTAAAAACCCTTGTTATCGCACTATACAAATCAACAGGAGAGGCAATCTCTAACAACTGTGTCCAATCGTATGTATCCAATTTTTGTCTTACCAGCTTATCGTTAATCACTTCACGTTTATTTTGGTTCCTACATACTTTATTCTTTGTTTTTGACAATATCGAAATACCGACCACATGATGATCGCTAATCCCGCATTTTAGCAAAAACGAGGTACTGTCACTGTTGTTGTTCCGTCTCACTCGCACCCATATGTGGTCTATACACGATCCCTCTCGTTGTTCGTTGACGACAGCTTCACGTGTTATCACAAATGCCGGCAACGCGCACTCGAGTCCATGTTCACATAGGATGTTTTTGTATTTTGTAGCTGTAGAATTTAACTTATTTTGTATAATGTTGATGTTCGTGTCTCCGATTAATATCAAATCTTCAGAATAGGGAATAGTTTTTAGTATGAAGCTCAGTTCTTCCAAGAATAGTAATTTATTTTTGCACGGTGGCCTATAAAGGGCTAGTAAATGTAAATTTTGATTGTTGTATCTTAATGTGACATGCACAGCTTCTACTGATGTGGTTTTTAAATTCTTTGTTTGTATATTTATTCTTTCCTTAGCATAAATTAATATTCCTCCCCCTCGTCCAGTCTCTCTTGCATGCACATATGTTTTATATCCTTGTATGTAGTAGTTTGATACCTCTTCCTTCTTAATATTTATTTCCGACAAAACTATAATATCAAACTGGTACTTAGCTTGGTTTAGTTGCACAATTAGTTCATTAAAATGCTTTCTAATTGACCTTATATTTAAGTGTATGATACACAAGTTCTCTGACCTATCTTTAAAATCCTTAACCCATAAATCAATGTTTTCATATTTACTAAAGCTTATATCGTTTGGTAGTTTGTTCATATATAATTAATTATCTTTTGCTATTTGAATATATCAGGTGTTGTGTAATATTTGCGTCGATCGGTTTTTATGCAGATGACGCAACGCTGACCAAGTCTTTTTCGGATTGAATCCTATATATCTTTTCGTTTTCTCTTTTTCGCACTAAAATATTGGAGTCTTGAATCCAAATATACCTGTGTGTATCCTTTAACTGTGTTTTTGTTGCCCAAAAAAGTTGCCTTTTGTATTGCGTCAAGTCCTCGTTTATGTAAATTGTATTTTTGTTGTCGGTGCCAAATATTTTACCGTTAGTGACTCGGGATTTTCGGGCCTGAATCCACTGGTCACGTGCTGTTTTAGTACGAAGTCTGATTATCGTTGGCAATGCTTTGTTATCTTTGATATTTTTTCTTCCTACCCTCCTTACTTCTTCAATATCTCCGGGATTTAAATTTAACTTTATGGCCAGTTTCTCTACCACACATTCAATATTCTCACTCTCCTGATGTTCCAAACCTATGATTTCCACGTTTTTCTCCTTATCCTTTTGCTCTAGCTCATTCACTCTTTCCTCAAGGGCTTTATTGCACTTCTCTATGTATACGTTCTTCTGCTCTAAAGCTATTGTTTTCCGTTCCAGTATTTTGAATTTTTCTTCGTATTCATCTATTTTCTGAGTCAGAAATTGTGTTGCAGTCTGTAGTTCTTGACTTATTATCTCACTTATTTCCTTGCGGATATCCTTTAGCACCTGCCTTACAACGTCGTTTGTATTTGTTGCGATTTCAGTATCTGTATTTTCGTCCTCTTCATCAGGCATTATGCAGGACATTCGCTTCGGCTTTGCATTTCCTATGCATCCACGACACTTCCAATCCACGGATTCCGTTACCGAAAGAGCAGTTAGTTGCTCAGTGGTTATGGAGGCACAAGCGGCATGCTGCCATTTAATACATTTGCTGCACTGTATACCAGGACTTTTTTTGTTAACTAATTTGTCACATTTAAAACACTTCACCATTTTGTTTGTGTTTCGTACCGAACGATCTCGTGATGCGCGAGGGCGTCCGACCGGTTTCGCATCGAGCGAGCCACTGCTGATGGCTTTTTAATGCACCTTCAGCTATTGTTTTATTTATTTGATCGTGATCGGGAAGTCTTGGTCTGCCAGGGCCTCTTTTACCCGCAACTTTCGCATTATATATCTGGTTTGTCAATCTTTCTCCACTCTTCCTTTCAACATGCGTGAAACATCGGAGCATGTTTTGCCTTATTTTTGTCCCTATACATTTTTTAATACCTACCCCTTTTCCGAATTACGTATGAGGTCCGTCAAAGTTACGCCGCTGACGCAACGATCTCATTTCTACTGCATTAACTCTACTCTCATGCGTATTGTGATATATCCACATCTCGCTTCCAAACTTATGTGTTGGTACCAGCATGGCATTGTGTATGGCGAGTCGAGCTTTGTCACTGTCATTTCGACTGCCGATTAGTGACCCCAGCACACCGTTAACACTATTCTTCTCTTGTCTAGGAAAACATGTTTTACACTTCCGTAACATGCAGGTCGGAAAATTGTCAGTGTCTATTGCTTCTGACTACCCTGGAAGGTATACGGCTGCCATGATACTTTACACTATCAAAGAGCATGGTCTTAAAATTATTTTATAATAGTTACGTATCTTTCAATGTTTGTATTTGGTATGATGTCAAATGTCTTCAATATTCTGAAACGTGAAAATACATTAGCATTGGAAATGTGATCCAGTGAACGTATCGCGCCAAGTAATGCGCTCATCAGCAAGTTAAAGCCAGCATTAACTTAAGCGCACAAGTCATAGACATGTTTATATGGACTAGCAATAGTGTTGCCCAATCTTGGTCTTGCAGTCTTGGTCCAAGACTACTGATTTGGTTGCAAGACCAAGACAAAGACAATCCTAGTCTTGGTCTTGGTTTTGCGCAAGCACATATATTTTTTCCATTTTTTTTTTTGTTGAAGTGTTAGGTTAGGTTTTTGATTTTAATATTTTTTTATTGCGTCGTGTCCGTAAAGGATATTTGTTTTGTTCCCAAGGAAAAAAATACGTTTAGGTATTTGAAACTTGGGAGAGCTCGTTTGCAAATAATATTATTTTAGTATACCTAAATTCCTCGCCAAGCCGTCTGGCCATCGTGGCGAGTGTAGGCCACATTCTCCAGATATATGTTCTGGAAGGCCCATCTCCAGCAGTGGAGGTCTAGGACGCTGTGTACTAGGGGCTGTAATAATAATAATAATAATAAATAAAATACCTAAATCCTACCTATACCTAATGCCTCCGAGGTCTAGCGGATAAGTCCGTGGATTAAGACTCGGAGGTACCGGATTCGATTCCTGGTCGGGACACAAAAATATATATCAATGTAAATAAAGACATTTAATTAATATTTAATTTATTTGTGATATTTCTCGAGTTTGGTACGCTGGAGACATCGACGAGCTTGCCACTTGTCATGATTGGCCTATAGTAAAGTTGGCTAAATGTGAATCCGCTTATTTATAAGCGTAGTTTCTGACCATACAAAATGCTAGTTTTAAGTTATGTAATGTCTTTTCAAAAAAAATATAATTTGTGCATTCTATAATTGTATGTACGAGTATATCCTATCTGTGGATAACAGTGTTAATTGTATATGTACCTGTACTATGTAATCTATATTTGTATTGTATCCACATTGTACTTACAATGGGGTGTGTCACTAACTTTTTATCACGAAAGATGGTACCTAACATAACTGTCAGTTGCATAGAAAATTGTATTTTTATTAGAAATATTATTATTTTCTGGATATTATGCCGAAGTGAGCAGCTTTTAAGTGTACAAATCGAGATTTCTAAGCGAAATCCAAGATATGGTAATCTTAAAATTGCCGTTCTATTAATAAAACCTTTTTTCTTTTTAAAGACGGTGTGCGCTTTTTTAATTCGTCTTTTAAGGTAGTTAACGTTAATTTAAAATACACTTTTCTGTTATAAATATATAAAAATACGAAAACATTTAAAAAAAATGCGATTTAGGTGTAAAATAGGGTACCATTGCCGCTAGCGACATCTACAAAAAGCTTTGCCTGATACACACCCCATTGTTTGTTATTCCAAATAAAAGCCCTTTATATATGTCTTTGAAGCATTAACTTAAGCGCACATGTTCAATGTTCGTTCCGTCTGCTCATGCATACACGATTTCTGTAAATGTAAGAGGATTAAAGGAAGTGGGCGGAACATTGACTTTTATATAACAATGCAATTATTCTCGCTAAAATTTTGGCCCTAAAATAGTAATTAACTGTACATATATTATTATTATTAAAATTATCTTTGTACACATGTTTAGAACACATCTTACAAATAAAATATGACAAATATTTATTTATTATTATTATTAATTTTAAAATAAAAGCTTATTATTTTAGACCGCCTCCGTGGTCTAGTGGTAACAAACGTTGCCGTGAACTCGGAAGGTCGTGGGTTCGATTCCCACCGGGGGCAAGTTGTACATTGTATAATTTGTCTCGGTCTGTGTGTTTATATGTATAATATGTATATATTTACAAAAAAAAAAGTTATAATATGTAGTTTATCAACCATCTAGTTTCCGTAACACAAGCCTCGTAGCTTACCACAGAAACTAGATGGCGCTGTGTGACCTGTCTGGAAATATTTATTTATTATATTAAACATATAAACAAAGTAGCAATAGTGGAACACAAACCAAAGAGATTTTATATTATTTAGACAATACAATTAAAACAGAAATAAGAGTAAAATATAGTAATTAGATTTAAATTAATAGTGCAATTGAACTGTGACTAGAAAAAGTAAAAAATATAACAATAATAACAAATAAGTGAAAACCAATAGGTTAATGATTATTTACCTAAAACAAAATGAATGAATAAGAGGCAGGAGCAAAATTATACTATATACACGAGTATAGCAGTATTCGTATATTAGCAAGCGAAGTGGATTTGCAAAGTCAGTCCGGGATAAGAGTTGTCTTGGTACTGCCTCCGGTGATTAGTTTATTATATTCTCCAAGAATTATTAAAATATCCTACGTACTTATCACAGAAATTAAATCAAATAATTCATCCAGTAGATACATTGACCCAGTTTCAGCTGCGCTATGCCGTGAGGCCTACAAATATAATATTGTATGGGTTCCGTCACAGACGCATTGCATTGCATACATGGCAATGAAGAGGCTGATCGATTAGCTAAAAGAACGCGGTACAAAAAGGTATTGAATTAATTATGTCATCTCATTATTCCGAAGTTCTACCCAAATTCAAGCGCAAGTACCATGATTTATGTAAAGATCAGATCAGACTGCCTCCGTGGTCTAGCGGTTAAGTGGTCGGTCGGGACACAAAAATATTTGTAAATGTAAATAAATACATTTAATTAATATTTTTATTTATTTGTGATATTTCTCGAGTTTGGTATGTAAGTCTTTTATAAAAAAAATATTTATTCGAAGAAAATAAGGTACAATGATTTAAAAAAATAATAACATATTAATTAAACTAAAAACTTACATCTTAAAACATAAATTACTATTAATAAAAATAAACCTAATTAATAAATAAAAATATAACTAAAAACTAAAATGAAGAAAAAACTAAATAAAAAATATTATAAATAATAAATTTGCTCCAAATCGCTGCCAATGGGCAAGGTGCCAAGAGAAATTTATAATAAATACTAAAAATAAAGATTTATATATATAAATAAAGAAGAAAAGCTCGTTGAAAGCCTTATCTTAATGTTGGTGAGAACCCCGGAATCTAAACGATATGTCGCGACTTAACTACACCCTTAATAACTTTTCCTAAACACCATCCATCAATGACAGGAGAAATATTTAGCACCACAAGGCTAAAAAAATATTATTATTTTTTTTATGTCTTTTATAATAAATTGCACCCTTCGTTGTTACCTCTCCAAACTCCCAATAGTTAGTTGTTAGAAAATGCTTCGTCATTAAGCCCGCCTATGTACAATATTTTTTTTAGTTCAATAAAGATTTTTTTTGCATTGAATATATATGTGTATGTCTAAATCCTAGATGTATCAATTAGCCGTCAATTTTGTATTTTCCTCAATGATCCTATGTTGATTTTTTTATATTTACTATTTCGTTTTTATTAAATAAAGAAGAAAAGCTCGTTGAAAGCCTTATCTTAATGTTGGTGAGAACCCCGGAATCTAAACGATATGTCGCGACTTTACTACACCCTTAATAACTTTTCCTAAACACCATCCATCAATGACAGGAGAAATATTTAGCACCACAAGGCCAAACAGGAAATGGTGTTACTCAAAAATATATGACCCTAATTCCTTTAGAGGGTATCCCTCTCGTTCGCACAATTCAATATATAAAAAGATTTCAAGAAGAAAAAGAAGAATGAAATATCTTTTTTTTTCTTCAATTTCTAGTACTGTTTATTAACTTACTAGAAAATAAAATTACGGACATCTGTCTAGCCAGTGTACTTTTATCACTTACCAACCGAATCGCTAAGATAGCTCTATCAATACTGCCGGCCTTGCGTAGCGAAAGAAATGGATGTTGGGCCAGCAGTGCGGTCTAGGAGGTGTTGTTGTTGTTGGCTGTGATGTAATGATTTTTAACAAAACATACGGAAACTAGTATCATCATCATTACATCATTACAGCCCCTAGTACACAGCGTCCTAGACCACCCCTGCTAAACATATATCTGGAAAATTGGGCCTACAACACAAACAACAAACAATGATAATTGTTGTTTTTCCTTAATTTAATTTTTATTTATTTAATTTAATTTTAAGTAAATGTAAGTAAAATCGATTTCATTAACCAATACAGGTAATCGAAGAGTCCCACGAGCCAGGCTCATTACCTAGTGTGGGCTCACTATTAATTCACAATTTAATTTATACTCCAGCAGTGTACTAGAGTCGAAATTGTTCATTAGGTTTATATATGTTTTGTAGAACACTGAAATAAAAATTATTATTATATTATTATTATTATGTCAGATGGGTTTGGACCGACCTTTGTAGGGTTACGGGACGTGTTCTTACAACCGAGCCACCACCGCGGAAACTAGTAATGACAAACAATTATGTCATTAAGTGCAAGGATTTAGATGTAGAGGTACCAGGTTCGATTCCTGGTCGGGACATCTCAAGCTCGTTGCAACTTTCAATGAAAGTTAGCTAAATGTGAATCCGCATCTTTAAGCGTGGTTTCTGACCACCCCGGTTGGGATACGGTCGTGATGATGCTACTACATAATATTAAGCGACACCGTCTCGTTCTAATTACCTCTTTCTTTGACATCTGCGAAGACTAACGAGCTGCCTTCTGAGGCGAAACTAATTAATTTTCACTCATTTAAAATAAAAACTCTTTTGCCCAAGTCTCACTGAGCTGAAGCTGTAACAATGGGAGTACAGTCAAGGACTTAACCAGCAAAGGCCGATTTGTTACGTGACTATTATTTATTTATTTATAAATTCTTTATTGCACTCAACAGTTGAGTACAAGAGCTAACTAAGAGGCATTTTATACTAGCTAACCTTTGGAAGTGTAGTAGACGATTGTAGGCGTTAGAAATAACAACAAAATACTTTAAGATACATAATAAAAAAATACATTCATTACAGCCCCTAGAACACAGCGTCCTAGACCACCACTGCTGGAGATGGGCCTTCTAGAACTGGAGAATTTGGCCTACACTCGCCACGCTGGCCAAACGGCTTGGCGAGGATATGATGTAATTTTTTTTATGACAATTATTTAACGATTCCACAAGTTGGCATTAGCGGAACCGGGGGCGACGGCTTAACGTGCTCTCCGAGGCACAAGAACGGTGGTGTTGTAAATCTATGACAAATGTACGAAAGAAAAGTGTATTTCTCATTGGTACATGCCGGGTGGGTTTGAACCGACCTTTGTAGGATTGAAGGTACGCGTTCTTACAACCGCGCTTAGAAAAATACATAACACTACACAAATACCAATAAAAAATAAATACATATAACTATGTGTGTTTAAAAATATGCACTATTTGCACAACAAACAAAACGAGTCAGAGCAAGATATTAGGATTAGGAACACGGATTATTTAGTTTGTCTAAGAAATGGACAATGAAGAGATTTTTAAATATATTTGATTACGGCGCCCGAAAAGTTCAGTCAGTTTTTTATTTATTTGATCGTGATATGTAAGTCTCGGTCTGCCAGGGCCTCTTTCACCCACAACTTTCGCATTATATATCTGGTTCGTCAATCTCTCTTCACTCATCCTTTCAGCATGTCCGAACCATCGGACCATGCATTTCCTTATTTTTAAAGTGACGCCACATATCCGACGCAACGACCTTATTTCACTGTATTAACTCTACTCTCATGCGTATTCTGCCATACCCACGTCTCGCTTCCATACTTGTTTATTTATTTATTAAGAAACCAACAACGTAACAATATGCTTATCATATTCCAGACAGGTCACACAGCGCCATCTAGTTTCCGTGGTAAGCTACGAGGCTTGTGTTACGGAAACTAGATGGTTGATAAACTACATATTATACTTTTTTTTTGTAAATATATACATATTATACATATAAACACCCAAACCGAGACAAATTATACAATGTACAACTTGCCCCCGGTTGGAATCGAACCCACGACCTCCCGAGTTCATAGCAACGTTTGTTACCACTAGATCACGGAGGCGGTTCTTTGGTAACAATAGATAAACATAGTACGTAGTGGAGTTCAGTTAATCTTTCTTTGCTCATTACTTCAACATGCCCGAACCATCGTAGCATGTATTTTCTTATTTTTCTCTGTCTAAAATAAGGTCTAAAATTATATTTTATAGTAAGTTGATAGACTAGACTATAACTGCCTCCGTGGTCTAGCGGTTAAGTCTGTGGATTTAGACTCGGAGGTACCGGGTTCGATTCCTGGTCGGGACACACAAATATTTATTAATGTAAATAAATACATTTAATTAATATTTAATTTATTTGTGATATTTCTCGAGTTTGGTACGCTGGAGACATCGACGAGCTTGCCACTTGTCTTGATTGGCCTATAGTAAAGTTGGTTGAATGTGAATCCGCTTATTTATAAGCGTAGTTTCTGACCACCCCGAAAGGGAAACGGTCGTGATGATACTTTTACTTTTGATAGACCACATTTTTTTTTAAAGGACACTTAGACACTAAAGCTCTGTCCTGCATTGTATTCTGTTTTCATTATGACACCCACTTTTCGGACAGCATAATCTAATTATCATAATCTCTTTGTTTCAGGTATGTGGCAGGTTAATTCAGCATCATTTTAAATCTAGAAAGGTGTTTGTAATGGTAATATTAGGTTTTTTAGAGAAGAAAAGTAAGTAGATTGAACTATATAAATATATTCCACATCTAAAGTTTATTGCACCAAAAATCGTCTGACAAAGTCATTGAAAAGCTTTCTGTGCAATGGTATAATAATAAATATGTTCAGACAGGTCACACAGCGCCATCTAGTTTCCGTGGTAAGCTACGAGGCTTGTGTTACGGAAACTAGATGGTTGATAAACTACATATTATACTTATTTTATTTTTGTAAATATATACATATTATACATATAAACACCCAGACCGAGACAAATTATACAATGTACAACTTGCCTCCGGTAGGAATCGAACCCACGACCTCCCGAGTTCACGGCAACGTTTGTTACCATTAGACCACGGAGGCGGTCAAAACTATACAACAAAATCAAACTATACAACAAACCATCTAAAGATATGAAATGTTTAGAATATTTAAAGTTTAAAAGTAAGGTTAAATCTATTTTAATAAACAAAAGTTATTACCAACTTAAGGATGCACTAATAGATACCATTGCATAGTTTTTTTTTTACATATTTACTAATAGCTATTAAGCTGGACACGGCCATTTTACAGCCACGAATTTAGTTTAATTTAACATTCTTAATTTTATTATTTTAGATTGTAAGCTGACACGGCCCCTTTACAGCCACGAACATGTATTAAGTTGACATACCAATTATAATAATAATTAAGAAAGAAAGAAAGAAAAATATTTTATTTGCCACATATCAATAAACACAACTTAAACAAATAAAGACTGGTAGTATACACAAGATGTGTGGTGACAAATAGGGAATCAGCTCAGCATGGAGCTGCGACTTTGGGCCACAGCGCTGATTTTCGGCAGCTGACACGGCCCCCTTACAGCCACAAATTTACATTTATTGACATTAATATTTTGCTTTTTTTTTGTGGGTAGGTGTGAAAACAAACACGTAAATAAAATCAGTGATAATAATTTATTAATTATAAATAGTTATAAGCATAGTCTTAGTGTTATTTATAGTTAATTGTGTATAGTAATACACATGCAATAATATATTTTACTGCATCATACCTGCTGGAATACTTTTCTTCACTTTTATAACCAACGTGCAACCCAGTGACAAAACATGGCAGCTGCGATTGAGCACACTCAACAGCTTCTGGAGCAGAGTTTAGCCAAGAGGATGGCCGATTTCGAGTCTCAGCTTTCAGCTGTTAAGGAAAATCCCAACAACACAAAGATTGACACACTGGCTCGGGACTATCAAGAATTTAAAAGCTTTGCAATCGAGATGATGTCACTTCTGCGGCAGCAAATATCACAACTGCAAAGCACCGTGGATAATTTGGAGACCCGTAACCGAGGTGATTGCTTGTTGCTGAAGGGAATCCCAGAGGTGCCGGGTGAGAATATATCTGAGTGCGTTGTCACAGTAATTCAAGAGAAGCTTGGCATATCTGACGTTAGTGGTCAGTCTTTTCGCGCCTGCTATAGGCTTGGAGGAGGCAGGGAGGCAGGGACGAGGTCTGTTCTTGTGCGGTTTTGGGACCAGAGGTTGCGACAGAGAGTCTGGAGTAGTAAAACTAAATTTAAAGGTACTCCACACAGCTGCTCAGAATTTTTAATTAAGAGCAGGCAGTTACTGTTTGTAGAGGCAAGAAAGATCTTTGGTATGCGCGACTGCTGGACCCAGGATGGGTATATAATAGTCAGGCTTCCAGATGGAGTTAGGCAAAAAATCTTTCACTACGACGATCTCAGTGCCTTAAGACCTAGCCTACAGAGGGTAGACCCTGCACCGCAGCCTACTGAATCTGAAGTACAGCAAGTACCCAAGGAAAGGCACAGGAGAGCAGCAGCCAGAAGAGTGTAATTTACCTTGCAACTTGCAGCTCCGTGGCATAGTACATTTTGTACATAAAATTAAAATCACAGTTACAGTTAAACTCTTTATTACAAGTTGGCCTTATAGGCTTCAAATGTTATATTGTACAAGTATTGTCATAAGATGTTGAAATTATTAATCCTGTAGATGTCGGGAATAAAAATAGGTTAGTTCACTTTTGCATGGAAATCACTCTAATTACAACATGGTATTGCTCCTATATAGGGTTAAATGCTGACCGTCAGTCCATTTGCAGTATACTCTTTATGATTTCGGAAGTTTTATACTTTTTCTTGCTGGAAAGCTGTAAAACAAAAACATACTTTTAATACATGTTTGTAGTTTATAGTTATTAAATTGTTAATCTCGATAGTATTGCTTGCAGGATGTATTTGATGTTTAACTGTTAGCTGTAAATTAAATATAAGTTGAGTGATACAGAAGTTACCGCGACAGATTGATTGCACTGTACTGTATATAAACCTCACTGATTGGATATGTCGTTCGCTTTAATTCCACTTTTATGGTTAATATATACACTTATTTTTTTCAGTTTACTTGTTTAGTATTTACACTATTTAATGGTAATTAATAATGATATCTGTGATAATGATGTATGTTTTTGGTTAAAGTAGGTAGGTATTGAAGCAATGACAGACCATGCCACAGATTATAGGATATGCAAAGTGCCACAGACCATATAGCTAATCAATGTGTAATGTTCGCCGACTTCTACTCTGTGTACCCAATGGTTTGTTTTCTGATACTCGTTCCGTGACCACAGTGCGTTTCTAAACTTGTAACCGCGTTAACAACACATGCTTTTTTTGTTTTAAGTTGAATCTATCATCAATATTTAAATATAATATAAAACACGTTTTTATTCACAAATTTAATCGCATCCGTGTAAATGGTTTTAATTTCTCTCTTTTTTGTTTTGTTTATGTCTATAAAAAGCGTTTTGTGTTAACATTTCTATAAACGGAACGTGTGGCTGATATTTTTTATTATTTTTTTGTCTGTTGATAAAAGGGTTTAACGTCCTCAGGATTTAAATGAGAACAGCTGTCAAACATTTTTCTACTATTACATCTTTTAATTACTATTATTATTTTTTAATACTTAAATGTAACTAGTGATTTTGTGAAGCGATTTAGCCAGCAGGACATGCAGTAGTTAATAAATAGCATATATTTTAGCATATTATATTTTAACATAATTTATTATATTTATATAATTTATTATATAATTCTTGAGTATTTATATATTGTAATATTTTATTTTATACTTACATTGAAGCACAAATGGACTGTATAAGTGATGATGATCATTCGTTTCGTTCAATAATCAGCAGTGGATCTAGTGACTCATCATACTATGATGCTGTTGATTTGGACGATTTAATAAATAATGAATTTTCTACGTGCAAAAAAAACCTCAATATGTGTCATATCAATGCGCAGAGTGTGCCAGCCCATTATTCGGATCTTCTTGCTACCTTCTCTTCTCCTGATACTATTGATGCCGTTCTTATTTCAGAATCCTGGCTTAAACCTTCTCTGCCTTCCACTTCTTACTCTCTGCCAGGATTTATTCTTGTTCGTAATGATCGCACAGGATCGAACGGAGGTGGTGTCGCCATTTACTTACGCGCCGACCTACCATATAAGATAATAAAGTGTTCGCCTAATATGTACTCTGCATCCGCGGAGTATCTATTCATCGAAGTAAATTTCTCAGGATCACACGTATTGGTCGGTGTCGTATACTGTCCTCCCTCCATAAATTACTTTTCTCACCTCGAAGCCGTCCTTGAGGAGGTGGTGCCGCTTTATAATCATCACGTCATCATGGGCGATTTTAACACTTGCCTCCTTAATGATCGTGATACTGGCAAGAGCAGGGCGTCTAAACTCATAAATCTGACCTCCTCAGTCAATTTATCTAGGCTGCCATCTGGCCCCACACACCATCTTTCTGCAACTGATACTCTCCTGGATCTTATCTTCACCTCACGCCCTGATATTGTTGCCAGACACGGTCAGATTCCTGCTCCCTTCTCCCACCACGATCTCGTTTTCGCATCGTACAAAGTAAAACCACCGAGATATCGCCCTCCCACAGTTGTGATGCGCCATTATTGCCGGATGAACGTGGAAAAATTGCGGGAAGATGCAGCTGTCATTGATTGGAGCGTCCTATTAACCACTACTAATATAGAAGAAATGGTTGACGCTTTTAATCAGAAGCTGCTTAAGCTATACGACGTTCACGCTCCGCTTCGAGCCACTAAACTCAAACGTGCACCAGCTCCATGGATATCCGAAGAGGTGCGGATGGCGATGAGAAAGCGAGATCGCGCGTATCTGAAATATAGACGTTCCCGTAGTGATGATAGCTGGGCTGCATATAGGGTTGCCAGAAATCGCTGCAATCAGGTATGTCGAATTGCTAAGCGTCACCACTTCTTCGACAACATAAATAACAAGTCTCCCGCCAAAATCTGGCAATTTTTTAATTCGCAGGGTTTGGGTCGCTGTCGTGCTCAGGTTAATCTTGGATCCGTGACACCTGATCAGCTCAACGGTCACTTTACTTCCGCTCCAGTTCTCAACAGTCTCATAAAACTAAGTACTTTAGACGAAATAGCCGAGTACCCTATGCCTGACGGAATCGAACCTTTCGCTCTGGCTGCTGTGTCTAATGATGTGGTCCTCAAGACGATTTGTTCAATAACTTCTAAATCAATAGGATGTGATGATATCAGTCGTGTTATGATCGTGACAATTATCGACCTTCTCCTTCCTATTATCACCCATATCATAAACTTTTCCCTCACATCTGGTCAATTTCCAACTCAATGGCGTAAGGCCTTCGTCATCCCACTTCCCAAAATCTCATCACCGACACTTCCGTCTCATTTTCGTCCTATATCTATACTTCCATTCTTATCTAAGGTCCTGGAGTCGGTTGTACACAAGCAGTTGTCCTGTTTTCTAAATTCCAATAACCTCCTAAACCCATTCCAGTCCGGCTTCCGTCCTGGTCATAGCACAACTTCAGCTTTACTCAAAGTAACTGAAGACATTCGAGGTGGCATGGAAGAAACCAAAGTCACAGTACTTGTACTAATAGATTTCTCAAATGCCTTTAACACAGTTGATCCTGATTTACTAATCGCCATTTTGTCTCGTCTAAGGATCACATCAGATGCTTTGCAGTGGTTTTCTAATTACTTGCATAGTCGCCAGCAACAAGTTCGAGTTGATCGGGTGTCATCGGAGTGGTGTGATCTGGTTACGGGCGTCCCGCAGGGGGGCATCCTTTCACCGCTGCTGTTCTCGTTATTTATAAATGGCATAACACGTTCACTTCACTGCAGCTACCACCTGTATGCAGATGATTTGCAACTCTATGTGCAGACAGATATCACCACTATAAATAGTGCAATAGCTTGGCTTAATTCAGATTTAACTAATATACACTCATGGTCGACACGCTTCGGGGTCGCTGTCAATCCGGGCAAGTGTCAAGCAATCATAGTAGGCAGTTCCAGACTTTTAAGTAAAGTAAATCTAAACAGTATAGACCCTGTTCGGTTTGACAGCGTTCCGATTGCGTATAGTAGTGAGGTAAAGAATCTAGGTGTACACCTGGATTCTAATCTTAACTGGGCCATCCAAGTTAACAATACTAGTCGAAAAATATTTGCTTCTCTGCACTCTCTCAATAAACTTAAAAATTTTCTGCCATTAAAAGCTAAAATAACCCTTGCCCAAAGTCTTCTCCTTCCTCTTCTCGACTATGGTGATGTGTGTAGCGTCGACCTTTCGGAGATGTTGCTCAATAAGATGGACCGGTTACTTAACACATGTATTCGGTTCATCTTTTGTCTGCGCAAATATGATCACATCTCTGAATATCGCGCCAAGTTAAGGTGGCTACCTATTCGTTGTCGCAGGAATCTAAGAATCCTCTGTTTACTCTTTTCTATTCTCAATGAACCTGCGACACCGAAATACCTCAAGGACAAATTCAGCTATCTTTCCTCATTTCATAACAGATCTCTCCGTTCGTCCCATAATTCTGTTCTATCTATCCCTTCTCATCACTCTGGTTTTCAGTCTAACTCTTTTGCAGTAGTGGCCGCAAATCTGTGGAACAATTTGCCGGTAGAAATTCGTCAAGTGCCGAACAGATCACTTTTCAAAAAGATGGTATACTCTCATTATTTAAACAGTTCCTCACAGTGTAAGTAGGTATTATATGTAGTGTATAATATATATATATATATAGTATGTAGTATATGTAGTATTGTGTACATATTAGTATGTATCTGTCTATATAGATATAATACTTAGATTTAATTTGAATTACCTTTTAATCTATTTAATGGTTGCACCTACCTCACAACACAAATCGTTTCATTGTCCCAAAGGTTGGTTGCTAGAGAATGCCTAGCGGCATTAAGCCCGCCTCTTGTACATAGTGCAATAAAGTTTTTAAATAAAAAAAAATAAATAAATAAATAAATAAATAAATATTGTAGTTATAATACAATTTTTATGTATATTCAGATTGTAAGCTGACACAGCCCTCTACGAATTAATTATTAACTTGACATGTGTAATTTATCTTAATCTATAAGCTGACACGGCCTTTTTACAGCCACGAATTAATTTTAACTACCTAGTTTTAAGCAAAAACTTGTTTATGGCAACAGTGTTTTGGTCGAAGATGATGGTATAGCTGATTGATGGGTCCACCCATAGTAGCTGCTGGTTATTTTATAATCGAAATAATAGTAAACTATGGAGAAAAACGTATTGAGAATATCCAAGTGTTGTTGTGACAACCAAAGGAAATAAATGATTTGATTTGATATGTCGCTTGCATAGTGCCTGTTAAATAGGTGGTAGGCGGACTGATTGTGGTAATTTGCCCAGTCTGCCGGGGCGGGAAAGTATCCACCGTTCGTGCTGACAAACCCAGTAAAGTGTATCCACACGCTTCAGGATCGGGTTCAAATTGCCGTGATGCCAAGTTAAGCCGGCATAGTGTGTAGCACTGATGTCAGTCATGACACGTTCATTAAGTCGTCGTCGTTTTGTCGACTTTCGGGTTGCACATTAATTATTGCACACATCTTAATTCTGACGTTGCCTGGTGGGTTACTGCTGTACCAGGTATTGTAATCTCATAGGTACTGATAACTAAATTTAAAAGGTTATTAATTGATCGTTGTGGTGCAGTTCTGTATATGTTTTATTTTGTAAATCTGATATAGCTGAGTATTCCTTGCAGATTCCTTTTTGCTGATAGTCTTCTGCTAACAGCTTACTTATTGGACCACTTTGCTGCTTAATTTTCTACGAGAGTAGAATCATTCAAATTAATGACGTTTCATTAATGCCTGTAATAGGTTTACGTGAATGAAGATTATCCAAATCGTAAAAGTCTATGATATAAACAAACAAGTTGATGATGTTGATTACTACAATAGCAAAAATATTCCCAAGTTGATTAAAGTACTTGAGTACCTATATGGTAGACAAGTGTTGTTGCCATTAACTTGTCATACCTTGACTACAAGTTAGCAATAGTTATAATGGAGTTAGGAATTAACATCTACCAGAATTCGACAACTTGAAGTTGTATGTAGACATAAGGGCTGGTATTCCAATAAGGTTTAGTTTTAGCTAAAATATTATCTATCTAAATTAATAGAGTTTAAAAGACGTAGGCACTGCGTTGTTTATCAGATGATTCCTTCTGTTTTAGCACGTATACTTCGGCGGAAATAATATACCAGATTTTTTTTTTATATTTTGCTTATTTTTCCTCGCCCTTTTTTGCTGACCCGGCAAACTTCGTACCGCCTGACAGTCAATGAATGTACCCTCGGTCAGTATGCTCTACAAATCAGCGTTGATGCGCACCGCCTATCGGACAACAATAGTCAGAAACCTTCCCCGATGTTCACACAACATATTCCCAAAGTTTCATCCCGATCGGTCAAGTAGTTTTTAAATGCATAGGGAACATACAAACATACAGACATTCATTTATATATATAGATTTTTTGTAGTTCCAGGCTATTAATATTCATTTAGTAGATTACTTTAAGATTCAATTGCAACGACAAACGAAAGATTGGGGGGATTTCAAAGGGACTTAGACGCATTCTTACTATTTTTTAAGGAAAAGTATGTAAACCATCATTTTCGCACCTTCGCATTACGACAAAAATACTACCCAATTATAAAACAGATAGGTAATTAGCTGAAAAAAAAATTAATATTTTTTTGTATAATGTTGGATAGCGCTTCATCATAGTCCCAATATCCTTCATATAATTTAAACTGTACCTTGCTGGTTATAATTATTTATATAACTAATTATGACGTCGAAATAAATGGCAGTTCACATGCATTTTAACAATACTCACTTATTTAAGAATTGTTGGTGAAAGCGACCCTCAGTTTCAGACTAACTTGGGTTGAGCTATTAGCAATATATCATGAAGTGTCTACATGTCAGTGTTGCAAATATCTTATGCAATTGTGGTGTGAATTTTGCATAAGCGACTCTGGTTTAATGCAATGAGAAATGCCCAAATAGGTTTGTTCGGGTACATGTCGCTAGTGTATAAATAGGTAGATAGTTCCTCACTAGATGGCGCTGGTGTAGTATTAGAACGTACCTTGGTTTGGCGGAATCTTGTATACTCTGATGACTAACAGTGCCTTCACTCCGTAGCCACGACTCAGACTTAGCTGTTAAGGCACGCAGGGTCAACAGTGAGAGAGAGACGGTTTATAGGGTTTTAGTCCGTAGGCGCCTTGGGGTCTCCTTAGGAGGCCTCAAGGTGAGTCGAGCATGCGACCCCCACCCGCGTTTGCCCTTCAGGCAGGGGGCGTATCATTGATGATTTATCGATTCACCGTCTTTATAAAAATATATATATTATATATAGTGCCTAATAAAAGAGCGGTGTGGTTAGATTTATAACAAGTTCGCAGAGCACTTTACGCCGTCGGTCCCGGTTATTAACTGACATCAGACCCCGTCAGTGTAGGCCAATTTTTCAAAAAAATCTAAATAATAAAAATAAAATAATAGAGTCGTTATCTCGACCCATGGGTCCAGTTAACAGTGGGTCGAAACGACGCCTAACCTCAATTAAAAATCACTCGCTTTGTTTCCTGTCAAATGTTGAATTGAAATAAAATGATACAGTAAACTGCAATTCTGTGCCCCTTTCAGCATGTTCAAGTGAGCAGCAACGACCGTTCGGATTTTTTCAACCGAATTCGAATGCTCAAAGAAAAACCCGTTCAGTTTCCATGGAGTCATAATTAACCGCGCCACTTGTTGCTCTGCTGGTCGAAATTGATTCTTTTTTAACTTTGACTTATATAACAAACAATTTATACTATTTCATTTGTTTTATATTTAACTGTAAAAACCACTATAATAATAATAATAAACTAAATTTAAAATAAAAACTGCCTCCGTGGTCAAGCGGTTAAGTCCGTGGATTTAGACTCGGAGGTTCGATTCCTGGTCGGGATACAAAAATATTTATTTGTGATTATTCTCGGGTTTGGTACCCTGGAGACATTGACGATCTTTCCACTTGTCATGATTAGCCTATAGTAAAGTTGACTAAATGTGAATCCGCTTATTTATAAGCGTGGTTTCTGACCACCCCGAAAGGGAAACGGTCGTGATGAAATCGACCTCTTCCGTAGGATGGCATGGAAGTCACCCACATGGGTAAAACTGAGTCTTATATCTTATCTGAAAGACGGAAGAGAGAGAGAAAAAAACTCAAAATTGGCATTCTATGGATTCACCATGGAGTTGAAGAATGGTGTGTCGGACTTGCGTCCTGCTGGGTTACAAAAGAGGTTTCATTTTTAATTGCGCAACAACAAGATGTGGCTCTGAGCGTGTTCTTCCGGCTATACTATGGTGAGAGCTCCAAAGAACTCTATAACCTAATCCCTCCCTCTCCATTCCGCAACCGAACCACACAGAATATGCACTCACATACCGTAGTTACCATCCCTTCGCGTACGTATAAATTTGGGGACTTGTAGCGATAGTTACGCAAAAGAAAATAAAACTTCAAAATTTAAAATCACGTCGGGGTCACCAATAAAGCGTAAAGCTTTTAAATAAATGATACTGCGTATATTGTAGCGATAGATTCAAAATTATGACGGAAGTCAAATTGGTTTAGACAACTATTGATATTAGGATTCTTTGTTAAAGTTATGTTATTAACTTATTTAAAAACATTTACTTACAAATATGAGCAGAATCATTTATTTAAAAGCTAAGACGCTTTAATATAAAGAGGGATTTTGAGCTGATTAAACTTTTTAAACTTTCGCGCATATTCATAATAGTTTTTATAATTTTAACGGGTCTTTACGCGATTTACCTTAGAGACATATTTCTCCCGACGTTTCAGCCAAGTTGCATTGGCCGTGGTCACGGTTCGACTAAAGCTATGCGGTGTAGTCTCGTACATACTGGGCGGTAGATGTAAACCTACCCACTTATCACTTTAAAAGTTTTTAGAAATCACGACACTTACAATATCCTTGGCGACACCGGGCGATTTTTCCCGGCGTCGAAACCTATTGATTACTGGATTCCACGATGAAGATAGCTTATAACCCCCCTCTCGATTGAAATTTTTGTGTTTCTTTATTTCGATCGCTTCACGTACTATTCTAGGGTAATAGTGACGATCGGTGGAAGTATCTTTGGGTCATGCAGCTCAATCCAATGGTATGTGCCACTATCCATTAGGTGTTCTGCTATTGCTGACTTCTCTACCAATCCAAATACTGTATGATTCTGCTAATGCCGACTTGAAAATGTTTATTTTTTTATACTACCACGACGTGTGACCTTGCGTCCACCTGATAGTAATAGGCCAATTTGACTGGGCATGACGGCAATTCGACTCTGATCCCGAAACGTGTGGATACACTTTTGTGGGCTTATCGGCACGAACGGTGGATACCTCCCCGCCCCGACAGACTGGGCAAATTACCACTATCAGTCCGCCGACCACTTATTTGTTGTTCTCGTTGAAAGTATGTGCCATTTGCAATGTTGTCAATTGCCATTTTTTTTCTTTTAAGGAGATAAATGCCGTCTTGGAAAGAAATCGTAAGTTTGAGATGAAATAGCTACATTTTAAGAACATGTGTTCCATATTACGTCGCCAATCGAGTTAAACCCCATTCAGTAACAAGAAGCGCGCAATTGAAGCCGCGTCTAATTAAATCATAATCAATTCCAGTTGTAGGATTAATTCTATATATTTATTAATGAATAAACTGCACGGTTAATGCATGTTAAGTATTAACTCGTTTGATTTGTTTACAGCTAGGATTTTATTGTTTTTTTGATTCATTGTACATCCAAATGCACCTCTTTACCTAAAATATCGTTTCCAATTCCGTTGTGATTCTCACAGCCTTTCATTTCGTTCTTCACATAATAACCTACTTAAAATCCCTCCCCACTCTTCCAGTAGATATTCAGATTCCTTTACAGTATCTGCAGCTCGCCAGTGGAACAGACTTCCTTTAATTATCAGACAGGCACCATCTCTTAAAATATTTAAAGATAAATTATACAAATACTTACTTCACAAACAGAATAAGTCGCCATAACTTACTTATTATATTATATTATATGTATTTTATATTCAGGTATATATTTAGGATGGTTATCTATGTATATTGTATTGCATATAATAAGTATTATATGTATGTAATTAATTTGTGTTTTATATAGTAATAAATAGTTTCAACTATCTATTTTCTTGGTAACCTTCTGCACCCGCTTATTACAGCTCTCAGTCACAAAGGTTAGTTGGTAGAAAATGCATTTACGGCATTAAGCTCGCCTATGTACCTGCACTTGTTTTGGGTTTGTACAATAAATAATTTATTATTATTATACAATGTACAATATATATATAATACCACAGTATTAAGAAATACTCGTAACATAATACACTGTTAGGGAGCATGTAGTTTCTACGTTATTTATAGAAGCAGTAGATTTGAAAAGACTCGTGTAAATCAAGCCACGGGTTAAATTTGCCTGTCAAGCGCGGGAAAATAGGTGCTCTTCTTAAGGTGGCCACAGACAAAGAAAAATACTTACTTCCAATGTAAAATTCTAAATAGCTATATAACTACAAAACATATTTATATTATTATTTACTGCAGAAATGGAGGATAGAAAAAGAGATTTTGATATAATATTTGTTGAGTTTGGTACGCTAGAGACATCAACGAGCTTGCCCACTTGTAATGATAGGCTTATATTATAGTTGAATAAAAATCCGCTTCTTTTATACTTCCCGAGGTGATCAGGGGAACCGTAGAGAGTCTTATTGCGCAACACTGGTTTGCAGTGTTGGTGGAAAGTTAGGATAACTAAGTTAGGTAAGTAATGAACAATAGGTAAGTAGTAAGTACAGTATTTTATATATAATATTTATACAAAATGGATTATTATAACTCTGTAATTATCTAAATTAAAATACCAGTATTTAAAGTTCAAAAAAGCTTGGTTTTTAACCACTCCTCAGTCGTTAAATTTTACTAAAATAAAAAAGTTTCCGCCATTTTGAACGGACATGCCAAGTGCAAGTTTTTGTTTTGTAAATTAATTTACTGTGGATATTGTTAGTCAAAAGTGGTGTTGTTTTGTTTAATAATGTGCGTCAATGTGAATAATTATAGGAAACGATAAATTGGACTTTAAATATGGGGCACAAGTTACAGTTTATTTTTTGCGGTTTTCCCGCGCTGTGAACCTCCATATTATACCCGACATGTTTGGGCTATAATGCCGCTAGTGACTCCGAGAGAAGCATCAAATTCTGCAACATCTAAAATTTGATGATAACGTCATTAACTCATAAAAAAGAAAGCTATATTACGTTAGAGAGTTCCATAAATTCGAATGCTGCAATTGTATTATCCATTATACCTGGCCAAGGTACACATATGTAGTACTAACGATTTATAAATATAAATGGTGCACTATTGTCCGCAGTGGGAAATATTTTGGTGGCGGGTATAATTCTAATGACTCCTACTGTATAGTTTCTTAATTGTTCTTATACTGCCTGTCTCTGTTATTTCTCTTCAAATAAATAAATAAATGGACTTGGCTGTTTGGGCTAGACCCTTTGCCTTCCCTATGACCTCATTCATCATCTATCTGGAGAAGAGAACACAAACAACAAAAAAAAAGTTTGGCAAGTTCTGACAGAAAATAAATGTTGGCATGTTATTATTTTTTATTATTTTTTTATAAACTTTATTGCACTATGTACAAAGGCAGACTTAATGCCGCTAGGCATTCTCTGACAGCCACACCTTTAGAACATTTAGACAGTATAGATAGTAGGTGCAATCATTAATTAAGTTATTCTTAACAGTATTAATACATACATAACAATATTACATACAAATACATAAATACGCAATATATAAATATATACATATATATAAACATAAATTACATCATAAATAAACAATAATATAAAAATAAAACTACTTACATGATGAGGGAAGTCAAATATGATGTTGCTGCAATTGAGGATAGTGAGGACATGAAAAAGAGACATAAATGTTAGGTAGAGTCTATCTATGTGCACCTTAAACGTAATGTTGTGTGTTACCTCTGCGGGTGTGAGAAGTGTCTCTGCGAACTAGATTACGGTCTTTGGTCTTATGCTCCTGTCAACATATATTTCTTTGCTAGTAATTTGTTATTAGCATTTGTATGAGACAGCCGTAGACATATATATACATCGAGTATATCGTTGGCATCGAGTGAAAATTCAAAGATATTTAAAAAAAATCTATAGTCTGATTTGTACCAAAATGCACAAGTTTAAAATATTATGCAATTCGACATATATTAATTGCTAACTTTTGGAGTCAAAAAAAAATATTATTTATTTATTATTTATTTATCTGGAACTCCAACAGCATAACCAAAAATACAATATTATCCAATTTTACACAAAAAATGAGGCCATGAATGGGTTCACAAATTATACACAAAAATATAAATCCACTGTGAAGACAGAATTTACAAAATCAAGACAATAGTTACAAAAACACAAACAAAACTTATTGTATACAATAAGACGGAAGAATATATGTATTTATTCCTACCCATCAGCCACAGATACCAAAGCTATATATCGTAAACTGTATTGAAAACATATACAATGATAATAAATTAAAAATACCAATAAGTAAATTGGTTGAAGGACTGTAAATTAAGTGTGTATGTATGAGCGCGTGAGTGTATATGCGCGTGGGTGTGTGTACCTATGTGTGATCAATGTGTATAGGGATTAAGTTTTTCCACTTTATTATTATTAATGTGTAAACTATTTTTAATGATGGTTCAGTAAAGTATCATCACGACCTTTTCCATTTTGGGGTGGTGAGAAACCACCCTAATAAAGAAGCGGATTCATATTTAGCCGACTTTACTATAGGCCAATTATGACAAATGGAAAGATCGTTGATGTCTCTAGCGTACCAAACTCGAGAAATATCACAAATAAATTAAATATTAATTAAATTTAGTTTTTATTAATTTAAATTAATAAATATTATTGTGTCCCGACCAGGAATCGAATGATTCTAAATCAACGGAATTAACCGCTAGAGCACGGAGGCAGTTGGCGATACGTAGAGGTCTTTAGAGTTCTGCGACTATAACCGTATCTGATACAAGACCAATATCACTAAAACTGTTGACTTAGGTTGTTAAGATACTTATATATACTATTAAGATGTTTTCAAAATGCTGGACTGGAGAAACTGAGGCATCAATGCCTCCGGTTTGCGGATGACATAGTCATAATGGCTAGCTCGCTGGAGGATCTTAGCGGAATGGTGGCGTCCCAGCGGGTTGGTCTCGGAACGAACTTGAACAAGATAAAAGAACAGGACAAAACAACCATATTACATGGTTCGATCGAGACCAATTAACGTGAGCAACGCCACTCTCGAAGTTATGCAAACATACCTTGGAAAGACTATACAATTAGGTGTAGCGAACTTCAGCAAAGAAGCCGATAGACGCATTCAGCTACAATGGGCAGCATTCGGGAAGTTGCGCCACATCTTCTTACTGGACATATCACAATGTTTAAAGACGAAAGTTTTCAACCAAAGCGTTCTTCCACTATTGTCGTCAGACCCACAAGTTTAAAACTCTCAGCGAGCAATGGAGAGAGCTATGCTCGGTATTTCTTTGATGGATACTAGTCCGAAACGTGAAAAACAAAACACTACTACATGGTGAATATTGGCGAATCTGAAAATTGCGATATCCATCGTGATAAATACTTAAAGGCTGGAGAGTACTATTATTAATTGATCTGACCCACAGCCGAGAGAAGAAAGAGAGAGAAAAAAACGCTCGCTACCTACTCGATTAGGCTCAGCATGAGTTGCGATATTTTTGGGAAAACTCCCCTGCACCGTAACTTAAGATTTTATTACTGGATAATAAAAATAAAAATGACGTAGTTCTTTATTTTTATTCTAGATTTTAATATAGACATATTTGCTTTTTAATAAATTCCACGTAGTATATGTAGTGATAGTTATGTGAGTGGTTAAAACCAAGGCGGTCTTTCCATTCCCATTATTTCCTCCGGGAATCATCCCACGTCCCCACACACTTTTCAATTTCCTAACGTCCGCTTAAAACACGGGACAGAAAAAAACAGTAGAAATTACACATCACGTCTAGCGTTTAAGGTTTGATTCCTGCAGCCCTATTCTGTTTCTTAAGCGCAAACGTTATTAGTAGATTTTGTTATTTACTTCAAAGATTGCGTCAAAATTTCAAAATTTTATTCAATTCTCAACTCTATAAGCGCTCGAACATCTCAGTCACATCTTTAGTACTGTAATAATTATTAACTACTTTTTACTAACCTACTCCGTAATTTTGTGACAATAATATAATGATTTTTTTTCTTAAGTACAAATACAAACAAATCGTTTATTAGCACAATAAGAATATTGATTCGTTATGGTGAACCCTGTCTCCTGCATGAGCTGAGCTGTATAACAGGAGCCAGTGTCTTCCAATAATGAACATACAATTTACAAGAAAATAGAATAAAAAAAGTTACAATTTAGTATGTGAGTGTGGGTGCAATGTCTGTATATGTATATGTATGCGTGTGTGTGTGACTGTGTGTATGTATAGGGGAGGGAGGGTAAGCTTGTGTGTTTGGGATTTACAATTTTGTCTAGTGAGTTGATAATTGTGTATCTTTTTATTTATAAGTGTATTTACATAATGTCATGTCATCATCTCTTCTGTACTGTCATAGTCAAGGTCAGATAAGTAGTTCTTAAGTAATATTTTTAGTTGAATAGTTAGTACGTTGATGAGTCTTGCAACGCTACGGTAATAAATAATTAATACACGTTATTTCTGTTCTGCGGTTTAAAACAGACCACACTCAACTTTCGCCTGCAATGTTAGATAAAACAATAAAATTGTTGGATGATTTTTTTTTCGGAAAGTTTTTCAGGAATAAATTATTTTACGATTTAATATTAAATAATACGCTTGGGTACGTATTATTTATTTATTATGGTGCAACAAACAGATTACACGTACAATAATTCGATGCATTTACGCAGTAAGGATCCAATCCACAATTTTTTTGAAATTTTATTATGAATTTTTATCAGGTCCTTAGGATGACATATCTCATATCAAACACGATCCATATAAAATACTCTTTTTGACATATTCTAAATGTATTAAATGTAGCAATAGTCCATCGATATATCGATAGACGTGCCATATACGAGAGCATCAAGAGAACTCAACCGCCTAGCTGAGGTCATGGATATTGACATGTTCTGTACATCGCCTAAATTAGTTGGTCGGGCGATGTCTAGAGCATTTTTTACAGTATAACACACAATATCTGATTTATAGATTTAGTAACCTAATTATTTTTATTTTTCAAAATTATTGTGGTTTATTATTATCATTTATATGTTTTTTTTAGTTGCATAAGATATTTGTGGAAATTTGTAATTGCCATCTAGATTTTTATATAAGTAATCATTTGTTAGAAGCTGTAAGTTCTCCTTGAAGATAAATAAATACATTAATTAATTCCAACTTTAATGGCCTATATTTATTTATTTTTTAATTTAAAACTTTTTGCACTTACTCGGTCAACATTAGGGACATTACGAACATGGTATGTGGGAGGTAGGTGCAAATATTTAAACAGGATAATAGATAATTAAAATTCTACTAAATCTAATAGTAATATAAAACATACATATACACACATCAAAAGTGTCTAGGGATCAACATATATTTTTGCAATAACTTTTCTCCTGATTGATATTCATTAAAATTTTCTTTAAGGATTGATCAAATAAAATGTTTTCGTTTGTCTACAGTAACGATAAACCAAGTCACCTTTGCATTAGTAAAAAAAATTGCCATTTTCCTAATAAAGGGATTTTTGACATTTGAACCACTAACATTAAAGTTCGAAAAAAAGACTGAAATAACAGTTTTTTTTTTAATTTTATTGGGTAACTTAAACAATTAATAATCCGTGTTTCTACCGCGAACACTAACAACACAAGAACATCGGTTTGGCATACTCAAAATGAGTTCATCCAAATCACGCTGTGGAATGGCCGCCCATGTTCGTTGCAACAACAAAAAAAGGTCTTCTTGCGACTGGATACCCTCCATATTCGGCAGAGCTCTTCTCTGAAGAATATCCCATGCATGCTCAATCGGGTTCAAGTCTGGCGACTGAGCAGGCCAGGGCAGGACATTGATGTTAGCTGCGGCGAGAGTCTGTCTTACAACTCTTGCGGTGTGCGGTCGTGCATTATCATGCATTAACTGAAATAAGGGACCGATATGCACTTGTAGAGGAACGATGACGTCTGATACAACCGTCTCAGCATAAATTTGAGCGTTGAGGTTGCCTCTGATCCAAATCAACTCAGTTCTTCCGCCGATCGAAATACCCGCCCATACCATGATGGTTCCACCACTATAAGGATGGACTTCCTGGCAGGATTTTAATCGCTGTTGGCGTCCAGGGGTTCTCCAGTGTCGTATACGTCTTGTATCCGGCCTCATACCAAAACGAGACTCATCAGAAAAGCACACGAAACGCCATTGTTCTTCTGTCCAATTTCTGTGTTCAAGAGCCCATTGATATCGAGTCCTACGATTGTGCATTGCTATAGGTGGTACCCGTAGCGGTCTTCGGGAATGAAGGTTCACTTCATGCAAGCGGTTTCTGACTGTTTGGTCGCTAATTAAGTTCCCTGAAGAGCGATGAAGGCTCACGGCTAACATCATGGCGGTTATTGTTGGAGTTCTTCGAGCTGTGATTTGAATGTATCGGTCTTGTCTCCGTGTGGTGCAGCGATACCGTCCTCCATGGCGCTCAGCCACGGTACCAGTGGTTCGGTAACGTGTCCAAAGTCGACTGATAACACTCTGACTTGTATTCAGAGCTAAAGCCACAGTACGTTGCCGGGAACCAGCTTCTATCATTCCCACGGCTCTGATCATTTCTTCCCTGCTTAAATGACGTCGCCGCTCCATAATAACGTTGGTTTTAATCAGTAGTAGGGAAACAGTAGCACTAATAATGTCTTCAATGCGTCTTATGTTTTTATAGGGAAAATATTGACAGCTGATTTTCATCTTTTACTCGAATTTGATTAACAGTTCCTGTTTTAAATTATGAAATGCACCAAAAAGGATCCATATAAATTTATAAAATCATAAATTTATTACAAAGCCACATCTCAATCACAAGAAATCCGCATAAACATGCTTGATCCCTAGACTTTTTTGATGTGTGTATATTACAAAACATAATAATACTAAATTCAAATAAATATTAATTCAATTCAATTTTATTTATTTATTCTGTAAGTAGGCATAGGACAATAAATATAATGTATTCTGCGCTTTTACATGTCAAAAAGTTAATTAATAACGAAAAGCTTATTTTCTGGGAAATAGCTTGTATTTGGAGCAGCACATTACAACCCAAATATACATAATTATAATCTTAAAATTATAGCTGCTGTAAATAGGAATTGCCATATTATAAACTAAGACATACATGAATACATACATATAAACAATATTACTTACAGTTGTTAGCTATAACTATTAATATCCCTTGCATCCTCGAATCCTTTATGGTTTTGTATAAAAAGCACCCGAATGTTAAAAATGTTGACTCGGAAAAGCCATCTCCGAAATTGATATATTAAAGGATTTGGCTGGTTGCAAAAGCTAAGTTAACTTAAGAGCTATGTCCTCAACTTCGAGTCCCTCTTCTTTTAGGCACAGGGGTCTACTCCGATCATACATAAACTAATACTTTCTAATTACAAAAAGTAAAGTATCATCACGACCGTTTCCCTTTCGGGGTGGTCAGAAACCACGCATCTTAAGAAGCGGATTCACATTTAGCCAACTTTACTATAGGCCAATCATGACAAGTGGCAAGCTCGTCGATGTCTCCAGCGTACCAAACTCGAGAAATATCACAAATAAATTAAATGTATTTATTTACATTAATAAATATTTTTGTGTCCTGACCAGGAATCGAACCCGGTACCTCCGAGTCTAAATCCACGAACTTAACCGCTAGACCACGGAGGCAGTTTGTTTAAATATAAGATAAAGCGGGTATTGTTCGTCATTATTATATAAAATATTTTTTACACAAATGAGAATGCCCATTTTTGAAATGGGCCCAATAATGGGCTTGTCCCATTCTCCAAAACTAACTACCAACAGAATCCGTTCATAAGCAGGACATGCAGTTATTTTAATGATTATTGCAACGACTTGGATCCATTTATATTATCTCCGACAGCTACACGACGCATTCTTACAAAACGTTTCGCCAGTGGTTCTCATCAATAGTATTATATTTACATATATTGTAAATTTATTGTTTAGTTTATTTCATTTTCCATTTTACTGTTTTTATTAGGTATCTATGTATAATTGTTTTTAATTTTTTTTTTTTTTTGTTTTTTTTTTTGTTCTATGTTATGTAGTTTATTATTCTTAGTTTTAAGTTTAGGTTAATTTTACTTGTGTCGTTATTACAGCGAGCACCACCTAATTATATAGTTTTACCTATCGGTGGCAACTTGTCAATAGCCATACCCTACCCATATGTACTCTATATATATTTTATGTATCTAGCTGTAAGTGTCCTTAAACATTAAATAAAAAAAAAATAAAAAAAATGTTTTTGCGCCATATTTTTTTATGTTTTATTAATAGTTTATGTATTGTGTTTTCATAATCTGTAATTCATTTTATTTATTTTACCCTAGCATAACGACAATTGACAAAAACTTTTTTACGTAGATAATTATATAATTTCGATCCCGCCGACATAATTGGAGAATTATGAACACTTTGAAATCCAGTGTTTTATCTATAATAAAGTACCTGATCATGATAAAGAACCTACCCAATTGACTATTTAATTAAATAATATTTAAATGCTAGGGTAAAAGAGATGTTGTAATTAAATAAAAAAAACACAATTAATTGTTATGATTATAGAATTGTATTTTGTTGAGGCACGCTGCAAAAAAGTTGGGGGCTGGTTTTGGGCAATCTCTTTTCTAATAGCAAAATATATAATTATTTTTAAAAACAATGTCTCAACTGAGCAATAGATGGAATAATCAATGAAGAACAACAACATTATCAGATTAAAAATACACGTTACCCACGACCATAATCGGCAATCCACTGTCATACACTAATTTGTGTCGATTGGATTTGTAGTGAAATAAGAACCACTATTTTTTTTATCAACTTTGTTGTATTTAAGTAATAACCGAGTTCTTCCCGCCATTTTTCACGGACATGTTAAGTGCAAGTTTTTGTTTTTTAAATTACTTTATATCCATAGTTGTTAGTCAAAAGTGTTGTTTTCTTTAATAATGTGCTACAATATAAATAATTTTGGAACACGATAACTCGATATATGGAGCAGAAATTGCAGTTAATTTTTTGCAGTTTTCCCGCGCTGTAAACTCCCATATACCCGACGTGTTTGGGCGATATTGACGCGAATTACTCCATAAAAAGCATAACATTCTGCAACAATGGAATTCCATGATACCCAACTCGGTTATAATTAAATATTATGAATTAACTACGTTTTTAGGACTGATGTATTCTGTACAATGTCCTTTAAAAAAAATTAAAAAATGAAAAAAATTACAAAAATAATACCTAGTTGAAAAAGAGTTTGAGTAGAGATTATTTAATGGACATGGTACAGAATACATCCTAAACATTAAAAGCGTATAAATCATATAAAGCGGGAGCCGCGGCGGAAAATGCGGAGTCCAGCAAGCGGCGCAAATATGTAAGTATAATAAAAGATTACATATTTATGCCGTTTGCTGTAGAAACTCTGGGTCCATAGAGTCCAAGTGCAAAAATGTTTTTAAAAGTCTTGTCGTCTCCTCCGGTGACAAGAGGGCTGGCTCTTTCTTCGCCCAAAGAATCAGTATTGAAATTCAGCGGGGAAATGCAGCCAGCGTTCTTGCCACCATTCCACGCGGACGGGACTTATATCCCTATCCTTAGTATTAATATAAATTTTATTTTATATTTATTTTTTTCGAATAAACATTTATACATAACTGTGTTATATTCTAAGTTCATAACATAAGTCGTGATCATCAAATTCATGTCATTGTTTTCTTAAATGTACAAGGCAAAGGATTCATTATGCAGCCAACAATATTAATTCCTTGGCCACATTCGATTACAATCTTTACACTAATATTACTTAAAAGCGATAAATATTTGTTTTTTGATGTTATAGAGTAGACCGTCAGGATCATGGCTGGTGCGATATATTTGGGCAATAAATAACGACTTGCCGGGTTTTCAGGCGCTATGGATTTACCCAAGACATAAACAGTTTCATAAATATTGTCACAGCATCTCAAAATGAGTGTAAAATAAAATGAAAAATTAGGTTTTTGCGTTTTGTCGACTTTCGGGTTGCACATAGGCATGGAGTCTATCTTAATTCTGAATTGCCTGGTGGGTTACTGATGTACCAGGTATTGTAATCTCATAGGTACTGACTGATAACTAAATGTATAAGGTTATTAATTGATCGTTGTGGTTATAGGTTACAGTTCTGTATATGTTTTATTTTCTAAATCGGATATAGCTGAGTTTTCCTTGCAGATTCCTTTCTCAGTCAGATTAAACACTAACAGCTCACTGGAATCTGCTAAGCTGCTGGTCTTCTGCTAACAGGTTACTTATTGGACCACTTTGCTGCTTAGTCTTCTACTAGCAGAAGTAGAATCATTAAAAAGAATTCAATTAATAATGTTTCATAAATGCCTGTAATAGGTTTACGTGAATAAGGATTTTTTGACTTTTGACTTTGAAATATTGGGTATTTTTTTTTTTTGAGAATAATTGGAGTATCATATGTATAAAATAAATGAAGAGCAAATATTTTCTTTAGGCTTCAGGTGTCATTAGATTTGTAAAGATAAAAATCATTATTTTATTTTATTTATTTAAAATCTTTATTGCACAATGTACAAAAGACCTTGGGGACAAAGGAGATATCAAATAGAAATATGAGACGGTGCAAAAATAAGAGTTAAAAGAGACAGTTTTTGCTATAACTAATACTTAACCTAATATCAAATACATATACTACTACTTAATATACATCATATATAAACCTACATATACTCATATATACATAATACATACATACACATATAACTACATAATAATTAGAATAAACTAAAAACACACATTAAAATAGTATTATTTATACATTATCCGAAAAACAAAACTCTACTGCACGGTGAATAAGGCAGCGTCTGAAAATCGCGATATCCATCGTGATAAATACCAAAGGCTGGAGAGTGTTACTATTAACTGATCTCGCCCACAGTCGAGAGACGAAATTAGAGAGAGAAAGAATTACGTAAGTCAACGTTCGCGCGATCGTCGAGCGAGAGGTACCTACTTGATTAGGCTCTGTATGAGTGGCGAGTGGTATTAGGAAAACTTATCTGGAACCGTTACTGAAAATTTTATTACTAAATAATTAGTTCAGCTAGCAGGGACTCATTTGTCTGTTATTACCAGTTTAGATTATTATTTTTTCATTACAGCCCCTAGAACACAGCGTCCTAGACATCCACTACTGCCCATCGCCTTCCAAAACTGGAGAATTTGACCCACACTCTCCACGCTGGCCAGACGGCTTGGCAAGGATATGATGTCAATTATTTATGACAATTTATTAACGATTCCACAAGTTGGCATTAGTGGAACCGGGACCGACGGCTTAACATGCTCTCCGAGGCACGGGAACGGTGGTGTTGTATTTCTCATTGGTGCATGCTGGGTGTGTTTGAAACGACCTTTGTAGGATTTAAGTTACGCGTTCTTACAACTGAGCCACCACCGCGCACCAGTTTAGATATTTTTTGTAAAAGTTCCAACCTACATTTTTTGTAGGATTATTTATTAAGTAATAAGTAGTTTTGATTAAAAAACAATTTGAATTTCAATAAGAGTATTAATCTAAAAAAAAATACTTTTGAATAGTCACATATTGAACTTTAAGCTCAACATATTCCAGCACTTTTTTTATTACTAGACATATCCTTACATACGTCTATAATTTACTACCCTTTATGCCTACATCGCCTTCCTTCTAATACTGTAATCTTTTTACAGATGAGCCTTTGTACCTTGATCGGTATCAATCGACTGAAAACGACATCCTATTTATTGACTTTATATTAAGATAAAATGTTTGTATTCGTTTAGTTTATAAGCAAACACGGCCCCATTACAGCCACGAATTTATATTTATTAATATAAAAAATAGAGTTATAATTTATTTTTTATTACATAACTTTTTTGCAGCCACGAATTAATAAATATTTCCAGACAGGTCACACAGCGCCATCTAGTTTCCGTGGTAAGCTACGAGGCTTGTGTTACGGAAACTAGATGGTTGATAAACTACATATTATACTTTTTTTTTTGTAAATATATACATATTATACATATAAACACCCAGACCGAGACAAATTATACAATGTACAACTTGCCCCCGGTGGGAATCGAACCCACGACCTCCCAAGTTCACGGCAACGTTTGTTACCACTAGACCACGGAGGCGGTCAAATTATTTATTAACTTGACATAGGTAATTTATTATAGTATTAATAAATGAAATTATACATATGTATATTTGGGCAGTGTTTTTTTACTGCGGATGGAAAGTATCATTGGGATGTTGAAAGAAGAGTGAACCCAGGAAATAGTGTTAACCTGGGGTTACTGATCTGCAGTCGAAATGTCAGCGACAAAGCTTGGCTCGCCATACACAATGCCATGCTGGTACCAACACTGATGTATTGAAGCAAGACGTTGGATATGTCAGAATACGCATGAGAGTAGGGTTAATGCAGTAGAAATGAGGTCGTTGCGTCGGATATGCGGCGTAACTTTGGCAGACCGCATACGTAACGTTGAGACACGGGAAAGGGTGTATAAAAGGTTCAGGTATGTATATTTGTATATTTCACCTATATAACAATCGTTATATTTTGGTATGTAAGTTAACAAATTTTAAAATAATAACATTAATGCTATTAATACCATGCATCGTAGACAAAGGAGCATTAGGAACACAATACAGTAGAAGGCATAAGACCACAAAACTATACAACTATTTAAAAGAATTTTCCGTCAAAGGCATGTCAATAAATTCTGACAGGTTATAAAAAGCATTATTTTGGAAAAAGAATTTCAATTTTGTTTTAAATTCACTTGGTTGTAGTCTAGTTATGATCTCAGGTAGTTTATTGTATTTATGTTGAAAGGATGAGCAAAGAAAGATTGACGAACCTGGTATATAATGCAAAAGAGGCCCTGGCAGACCGAGACTCACATATCACGATCAAATAAATAAAACGTTGGCCGAAGGTGCATTAAAAAGCCTTCGTAACAAAAGTGCTGTATGAAGAGGTTGATGCATGTCGACGAAGCGAAAGAGGTATGTCGTTATCGTGTCAGGTCTCAATTGTCTCTGCCTACCCACCAAGGGTAGTTGTAGACTTGTATCTGGCTTGAAGATATGTATTAATAAATATTATTGTGTCTGTTGCTCTCTTGGCTAACTATTACTATTATTTATTAGGTTTATAATATTAATAAACTCTATAAATTAAAAACGTGTTATTTTCATTTTACACTGACGTATATTTCAATGTCATAGTTTTTATTTTTATTTTCCAATCTTTTTTATAAAAATAAGTTGAGGTTGAGGTGCGTAAGGCTCCTACATGTCCCGACCAGGAATCGAACTTACTTCGACATTACCGCTAGACCACGGAGGCAGTTAAATAAATATGAATATATGTCAAGGTGAGGAGATTAAGGAAAATTTTGTTTTTGTTGTTTGTCGTTTCCATTCTTTAGAAGGTCATTGCAGTGGTGGCACGTGTGTCGGATCCCGGTCCGCACCCTAAGGACCTGGTTGGGCGGGGGAATGGCTGGCACATGCGTTACGTCCGTGATCGGATGCTGCTGTGGGGGCCTGGGACCTCTGCCGAACACGTTTAATTTATTGTTCTTAAATTAGCAGAGGTTTTTGCGTTTTGTCGACTTTCGGGTTGCACATAGGCATGTAGTCTATCTTAATTCTGACTTGCATTGGTTACTGCTGTACCAAGTATTATATATATATATATATATATATTATATATATATATATATTATATATATATATAATCTCATAGGTGCTGATAACTAAATTTAAAAGGTTATTAATTGATCGTTGTGGTGCAGTTCTGTATATGTTTTATTTTGTAAATCTGATATAGCTGAGTTTTCCTTGCAGTTTCCTTTCTCAGTCAGATTAAACATTGTCAACAACAGGTCACTGGAAGCTGCTAAGCTGCTGGTCTTCTGCTAACAGGTTACTTATTGGTGCTTAGTCTTAGTGTAGCAGGAGTAGAATCATTCAAAATAATTAAATTAATGACGTTTCATAAATGCCTGTAATAGGTTTACGTGAATAAAGATATTTTGACTTTGACTTTAATAAGCGTATAACAACTAAATTAAACGAAATCATTTAAAAAATGGTATACGTATATTAATATAGACACGTATATGTATAGTTCTCTATGTAGTAGAAGGCTTTCCACTTTCCAGCGGCTTTGTGTTGATATTTGCTTCTTTAAATGGAAAACCAGAACGTCTTTCAACTCGCATGTCTTGACGGAGACGTCTTTATCGTGAGAATTAAAATCAAACAAAACATTCTCTCTATTTAACCGACTTACAAATAAATATCCCTTGAGAATTCAATTAATTGTTTATATAAAGCCAGGGAGGCGTATTTACATAATATACCTTGTAGAGATGCTGGTGACTTCATGAGCCTGGTCGAGTTCGGGTATAGTTACTAGATGAAACGAGTGCAGTGAGCACTTCCGGCAAGGGCTATACACTTCCATACATACTGCACACTGGGAAATATCGAGGGTTGCCATTAATTCTTTTTTTTAAGGTTACAAATAATATAATAAATTTACTTCATAGATTCTGACCTTTATTGTAACTTTAATAAAAATAATAAATTTTATACAATAACGTTGTTGCGGCCTCGCATGGTAGCAGGTTCAAATCCCAGTAACAACGCATCCAAAACGTTTGCGACTGAACGTCCCAAGCTACGGGCCAATGACGATCAAGTCATGCCATAAACAGTTGCAAAATTACAACTGTACTCATGCCTCGCATGTGTTTTATTAATTTGAAATCATAATCGAATGCTTTTGGTGGCTTTATGTGTGTGTCTATTAAAGCTTGTAGTGCATAGACTATAAAATTGGACAAATAAACTTTATTTATACTGAACACGACATGTGACATCGCGCCATCGGGTGGTAAGCGGTACGCGTGGTCCAAGAAAGGGAGCAACTAACACCAGTCACTAACGACCGGTATCAGTCTCTACCACTATGCCGGCCTAACAAGATGCTTTTTCACACTTCGCTTGAAGAACTCAACGTTATAGGAGTGGGGAAACGCGTAGGGATAAAGGCTATGGTATGTGGATGCTTATTTTGGCCTGTGTGTGTTGGTTGCGTAATAGAGAAGACGGGATAAGGTTATGGAGATCCTCAGAACAATCTCCGTGGTATAGATTGTAGAACACGCCCAGAGAGGCAACGTCACGGCGAAGCTGCAGTAATTCGTGAGTTTTAGACACTGTGGTGTCGTCCACTATCTGAATCTCCCGCATTAGTGGGCGCAAGACACTAGGGCTTAATCGAGATGGATGGCTATTTGGTTATACTGGAATTTGCCAAGCTGCTAGTCTTCTGCTTCCTTGGACCACTTCGCTGCTTAGTTTTCTACAAACAGGAGTAGAATCATTCTAAATAATTTAAATTATGACACAAATGCCTGTAATAGGTTAACGTGAATTAAAATATTTTGACTTTGACTTTTCAAATCAAAATCAAATCAAAATATCTTTATTTTCCAGTATACTGTGTACAAAATAATAATGTGGTCTTATACATAATTCCCGACGCATTCTACCGCCGCTAGGGCATGAAAATATTAAACATTTATGTTATGTACTTAATATTACATGTATACATATATACATATACTAACACACATAAATACACATATATTTATTAATAACAACTATATAAAATTACTATTATATATATATATATTTAATTTTACTTTATTATAATGTTAATGTTTCTAATTAATTTAAGTCAATAGTTATTTTAATAATTTAAAATAATTTTGACATTGACTATCACACACGTGGATTGCTATGGGGTGAGTCCTGTTTTCCATATGAAAAGGTCATTAACTCTTAAAGCATCTGATTCTGTGTTCTTCATTTCTACCGGTGTGTGAAGTTAGCGGCCAAAAGTTTTCAGCCAACATAACTCGACCAAATTGAAAAGTCACTATTTATTAAAAATTAAATTTCATACTATTAAGCACTTTAAAGCGCGCTGGCATAGCTTACTGGGTAAATAGGTTCATTGTGCATCATTATCATGAGTTTTACAGTAATTAAAATTTTATATTTTTTTAATGTATTTTAAGTATAATACGCCATTTGACCCCTTAATCCTCTGTGTAAGGGATGACGACGTACTACGTTATAAAGAAGGCTTCAATACTCATCATTGATAAAAGGCCCTGGGTGATCCCGCGTCTAGTTATTGAGATATGATTTTTTGAAATTATACTAATCTGACCTAAATTGAATTTATTATTTATCTGCAATTTTTAGCACAATTATCGATAATATCATGGTAGGCCCTCGCGCAGGACTGATCAAATGTATTCGCAATATGTATTTCTTATGAAAAAAGTAATATACATTTGAGGTAAATATAATGACAGCTTGTTCAGCGCCAATAACGGTTTGTTCGTGAAACATTGTTTACAATTCTTTCAGGAAATTCATTCCGAGAACAGAATATTGGCAAATAAATAACGAACGGGATAAATGTGATGTTGAAATCACACATTTGTAAAGAAACAATATCGCAGAATTATTGACTTTTATTTAGCGAACGGGATTTTATTTTGAAATGTGGATATACAGGAGAATGTTGAAGATATCATGGAAGGACAGAGTAAGAAACGAAACTGTCTTGCAGAGAATGAACAAAGGCGTTGAACTACTGAAAATGGTAAAGCGAAGGAAGTTGGAGTACTTGGGCCACATCATGCGCAATAAAAAGTATAGCTTGCTGCAGCTCGTCATGCAAAGCAAGATACAAGGCTCCAGAAGACCGGGGAGAAGACGCACTTCCTGGCTCAAGAACCTCACCTCAATCAAAATCGCCTTAATGATAGCCGACCTCCGATAGGAGATGGCACTTTAAGAAGAAAAAGATTTTATTTTAACGTTCTGGTTTAGAATTTCTTTTTCAACGCTTTAGAATATTTCGGGCCTAATATTCGGCAAATGGGATGACGGCGCTCGGCGACTCATTCAGCCCTCACCAGCGACATTATTTTAATAGGTATTACGCGGAATGATGGTGATAATTTGCCCAGTCTGCCAGGGCAGGAAAGTGTCCACCATTCGTGCCGATAAACATCCACACATTTCGGAACAGACTCGAATTGCCGTCATGCCCAGTCAAGCCGGCATAGTGTTAGGGACTGATGTCAATCATAAGTGTGCTAACATTTACAAACCTTGCGCGCCACTTACAACAAAACTAACTAGAGATGAGCGCTATATAACATAGTTGAACAACCATCTATTTAGCTTGACAACGATAGCTCGTTATCCAGCGAAATAAAACCGTCTATTTTCCTAAACGTCTATTTTCATAACCCACTGTTATAATATAACTATATATTTTGATAACACTCGTATCTATTTGACGGCGCAATGTAAATGTTTTACTAAACTATGGACTGTGCAGATGTGATTTTTACATCGATCGCCGGTTTTCTAAAGAAATCAAACGATAACATTCCAAGCATGATCTTATCTGTGCTTAATACAGTATAAGTCTTAGTACAGGCGGGAAAAACCGCCTGTCCCATGTTCAGTATCCCGAGTTTTTTTGGACGCTGAAAATTACTCTGAAATGATCCAGTGGACTATTAGTTCACTGTACCTATAGACATTATTAAACTAAATTACTGTTTGCGATCTAGAATTCCAGCAATATCAGGTGATTCGCTTTACCAGAAATTCTGGTACAATTTGATTGGAATTCCATTCTGAATATCTTCCTAGAAGCTTAATCTCGTATACTACTCGTAGTTATAGGTACCGGCAAGAATAATGAGCTATGGTTTTTCTTTTTCTATGTCTGCATATCATCACCAACAACAGCAATACATCCCCTAGAATTTAGATCATATTTTTGGAGGATTTGGTTTAATATCGCCACGCTGCCTGCCAGAGACGGGTTGGCAAGGATCTGATTTTAATTTTAATGACAATTTGTTAACGATTCCATAAGTTGGTAGTAGTTGAACCTGGTCCGATGACGTAACGTGCTCTCGGGGGATTGGGAACGTTGGTGTTGCATATCTATGACAAATGTACGAGTGTATTTCTAATTGATGATAGGGTACTGTAGATCGTGCTGTAAAGTATCATCACGACCGTTTCCCTTACGGGGTGGTCAGAAACCATGTTTATAAATAAGCGGATTCACATTTAGCCAACTTTACTATAGGCCAATCATGACTAAGTGGCAAGCTCGTCGATGTCTCCAGCGTACCAAACTCGAGAAATATCACAAATAAATTAAATACTAATTAAATGTATTATTTTTGTGTCCCGACCAGGAATCGGACTTAACCGCTAGACCACGGAGGCAGATCCTGCTGTCTACACAATAAACACTGGCTCCCTGTAACACCAAGTCGGTCTAGGTTGAACACGTTTATATTTTATTGCAATTTTTTTCCAATTGGCATAAATATATTTTATAGGTTTTTGCAAATATAAAAAAAAAAAAAATGTATAATTCAAAGATATCAACTTTAGAAGATATACATAAGTAGGTGAGCAATTAAATTTTAATTAATGACAGGATTTTCAGTCAAAATATAGCGCTTATAATTAAGGATTTAAAATCGTAAATCAATGAAGATTTTTTATCGATCTAGCGTATTAATATTAATTGCGTTATTCGAGCCACACATACTCCAAATAAAATGGTTTTTTGATATTATTTTTTTATATATTAATACCAATGTCATTTTCACAGTTAAAATAAATCTGTATTATAGATAAAAAGACAACCTTTATATTAATAATAATATTCGTCCTTTATTATGACGATTACATAATTTTAAAAAATATGTAGAGATTGTAAAGGCTGGAATAAATTGCCTGAGGCATGTTATAACCTTTAGAAGATAGAGAGGAGCAGATGGTAATTTAAATAATGGATCCAAGTTCAATGAGCCTACGTAGGTACAGTTCGACACATCGGCCCTGGACCATTTAATTTTTACTATAGTCGGAATCAAAAAATCATCTAATCATGCGAAATCAAACTACATGCTTTTAACTAAAACGGTGCCTAAACCCTTTGAGATATAAAATGTATGGGGATCTTTGAATTGGTAGGCGGACTGATGGTGGTAATTTCCCCAGTCTGCTGGGGCGGGGAAGTATCCATCGTTCGTGCTCATAAACCCAGTAAAGTGTATCTACATGTTTCGGGATCAAATTGCCGTCATGCACAGTCAAGCCGGCATAGTGTTAGGAACTGATGTCAGTCATGAGTGTCTGATTCCAGTTGCTAACATTCATGGACATCGCGCACCACTTAACATCAGGTGGGCGCAAGGTCACATGTCGTGCTAGTATGAAATATATATATATGTACGAGTCCAGAGTGAGTACAGAATATTCCGCGATGACATATGTATAATAATAAGGTCATGTGTGGAATACTGTTCTCACCTCTGGGATGGTTCCGCTAAGTACCTTACAGATGCTCTCAATGTCTCACAGAGGCGGGCTATTCGAATAGTGGACGATACTACAGTGTCTAAAACTCTCGAATCGCTGCAGCTTCGCCGAGATGTGGCCTCCCTGAGCATGTTCTACAAGCTATACTACGGTGAATGTTCTGAAGAGATCCACAACCTTATTCCTTCTTCTCTATTCCGCAACCGAACCACTCGCACAGGCCAAAATATGCATCCACATACCGTAGCGACTATCCCTACGCGTACATACAAATTTGGAGACTATTACATCTGTCGCACGCTGAATATGTGGAATGCTCTCCCAGCCAGTGTGTTTCCCCATTCCTATAACCTGGAGTCGTTCAAACGAAGTGTGAAAAAGCATCTTTATAGGCCGGCATAGTGGTAGGGACTGATATCGGTCGTCTGAGGCTGGCGTCAGTTGCTCCCATTCTTGGACCTCGCGTACCGCTTACCATCAGGTGGGCGCGGTGTCACAGGTCGTGTTCCGTATTTAAAAAATATATATATTTATGTGTGTGTATGAGTAGTTAAGACTGTATGAATCAACTAATTGCTATTAAATAACTGACGTCGTTTGCTTTAATTCTTGGATATTTCGTCATCTTTAGAATGAAGCTAGTGTTAGATAATATTTGTAAAGCGAAATAACCAGGCCCTTGTTCCCTCAGTATCTCGTTAATGCTTGAAGCTGTTTATGAGAATACTAGAGTCAAAGACGTATTCATACGGACTGACCCAATTCATGATCAAAGCGTTGGCCCTAAAATAGCTAGATTTTCAAGAGAAGCTAATGTCACGTTTATTCATGTAAACTATTACGGTAACGCCGTCTTTATCTTTTTAGTATTGAGAAATACATCACTATCACAGCCCTAAACAACGTCCTAGACCTTCGCTGTTATAGATAGGTACAACATATTTTTGGAAAATTTGGCCTACACTCACCACGTTGTACTGACCGGACGGGTTGGCAAGGGTCTGATTTTAATGACAATTTGTTAACGATTCCATAAGTTGGTAATAGTTGAACCTGGGCCGATGACATAACGTGCTCTCCGAGGATTGGAAACGTTGGTGTTGCTTATCTATGACAAATATACGAGTGTATTTCTAATTGATACATGATAGTAGATCCTGCTGTCTACACAATAAACACTGGCTCCCTGTAACACGTTCACACTCGCCGGCGCTCAGGAACATTCACTGACTTAACAGTGTGACGTGTGGTGGGGCACTTGTGAACGTGAGACGATGTATTGTATCTTATTAAATAGAGACAAACACTACAGGTATAAGCCGCAATCTTATTGGATTTTAAAGAAAGCCTTCTTACAACAACTAAAAATGGAAGCTAACGCTAAATTATTTTATTGAGAAGCTTATAATAAAATAAAAAACCATGAAATCTCAATATTAATGTTTTTGACCAGTGTAATTATCATGTATATACGTCTTGAATTAGAATATGTAGTATGCAGCCTCTGTGTTCCCGCCAGCCGTGTCGATAACAAAATGGCGTTCTAATGACATTTTAATAGATGTTACCAAAACATTTAGGATTTTACTTATTTGTTTTTTTATAAACACTTTTTACACAAAAATCTTCAATGTAATATACAATTGTGATTATTTTATTACAAGTAACCTATTTTAGCTTTACGCACTGGAAGTTGGTGCGAGAGGAATTCCAGCAAAATATTTGCACTACTTACTGGTCGTCTTTTTGAAATAGATATCAGGAGGCCTCTTTTCTTAGTCGTTACACTCATGGCAGAGTGGTCGTAGTCGCCATTTGAGTGCTTGTGGCACTTGTCCATTCTTCACCTGGCCTCCTTTTAAACCAGCCTATAGTCAGTCTCTAACCCTAAACACTATTCTTCTCCTACCTCACTCATACACATTGAAATCGGCACCTGCACGGTTAATCAATGGAATGCTAAGAAATTTATCTTCTCTGGGAATGTAGTAGATGGATTGTGGGTGCATTAAAATAAAATAATTTGCAATAATAATCATTGTTGTGTTTTTTTATAGGAATAAGTATTTTATCCCTTGCGTATGCTAGGCCTGCGTATTTGGTGGAAGTCCACAATGTTAAACTTGAAACTATAGGCTCTTTATCTTAGCCTAAACCGGGTCTCGAACACCCGACGTTCAATCTTGATAACATTTTACAGCGGTTTGAAAATAGAACTAACAATAGGCTAGATATGAAATTATATATTTCAATTTATTTAAAAAAAAAACACTATAATACCAGAAAACAATCAAAAGTTTTTTTTTTAAAACAATGGGTCGTGCTACTCGCACAAACTTAAGACCTCATTGACCAATTTAATGCAAAAAATATGGTTTTTTACAACTTTGGGCTTTGCATTTGGTTTACTTTGTCTCGGAAATAGAACCTTTGCCGAAGCATGACGAAGATTTCTATGTACTATCTTTAAACGTCATCATCATTCATCAATACAGCCCCTAGAATACAGCGTTCTAGACCTCCGCTTCTGGAGATGGGCCTTCCAGAACATGTATATGAAGAATTTAGCCTACACACTCCCCACGCTGGCCAGATGGTTTGGCGAGGATATGACGTCATTTTTATGACAATTTATTAACGATTCCACAAGCTGGTATTAGTGACACCAGGACCGACGGCTTAACGAGCTCTCCGAGGTACGGGAACGGTAGTGTTGTAAATAATATATGACAAATGTACGTAAGAAAAGTGTATTTCTCATTGGTACATGCCGGTTGGATTTGAACCGACCTTTGTAGGATTTAAGGAACGCGTTCTTACAACTGAGCCACCACTGCGCCTTAGACGTACTGCACATATTTTTTTCCTTTAAGTCTATCTAAAGTTACAGTTTGATATAACATACTCGATTGCATTGCGAAGTATTTCTTACATCACTTCTAGTATTTTTCTTAATTCTCTGGATTTGGAGCAACATTGTAAATCCAAAGCTTTCATGAATTCAATTTCAGTAGGTATCAGATTATTTAAATAGAAAAAAGGAAGTTTTTCAGGCTCAAGGAAAATATGCTTAGCAATTTCATTGTTAACTTTTTCCTTTATAAATCCTCATGAATTCCTAATTCTTGTTATTTATTATTCCTTTACTTTTATAGAACGCATGATTAGTGATTTTACACCTGCTTGTTGGTAAGCTCTAGATTTATATACTAATAATATATATTATAAACTCGAAGTTTTGTCTATACTCGTATGTGTGTAAGAATTGTATATGTATGTCTGTCATTCACGAAAAAGAAAACAAATTTTTAAGCATGCGGGTGCCGGCTCCATCGTGTGTAGGTAGGAGATGAAAGAATGATGTCTCGGGCTTGCGACCGACAATGAGCGGGTTTGAAAAGCCAGAAAACGCCTAAACCAAAATTTAACTAAAAATAACGAAATAAACGCATTTTCTCTTTGAATTAAGACACTTTATTTTTGAGATAAAAATCTGCCAGCCCTATTGTCGCCAGAGACGTCAATGAGATTTGGAACAATTTCTTTAAATATCGCATTCAGTTCTGATCCCCACGGGCCTATCTACTTGACCGATTTTAATATAATTGGCAGGGAACATATCTGCCAAATTATAGATTCTGAGATTTGCCATGAAATCAACAACAACAACTTGACATGTGACTCGTAGTGATATTTGGGTAGCAGTAGTGTCAAGTCAAAGTCAAAATAGCTTTATATATATGTATATATTATACTAGCACGATATGTGACCTTGTGCCCATCTGATGGTATGTGGCGCGCAAGGTCCATGAATGTTAGCAACTAGAATCAGACACTCATGACTGAAATCATTCCGTCCCACTATGCCGGCTTGAATAGATACTTTTACAGTTCGCTTGAAGGAGTCCAGGTTATAGGTAGGTATGAGTCCCCAAACTTATACGCACGCGAAGGGATGGCGACTACGGCATATGGGTGCATATTTGAGCTGTGCGTGTGGTTCGGTTGCGAAATTAGGTTATAGAGCTCTTCCGAGCAGTCCACAATTCGAACAGCTCGCCTTTGGAGGACATTGAGAGCAACTGTGAGGTACATAGCGAAACCATCCCAAAAGAGCGAACAGTATTTCACGCATGATCAGCTGTGTGCTTTGTATAGTCTTAATTGAAGACGGAAAAACCGCACCTTGTTCAGAATTCCGAGATTTTTTGACGCTGATTTGGTGATGCTCTCAATATAGTTCTGATGGATAAGGTCTGAGCGTATTTCCACCCCGAGAACGTTAAAGCTGGACTGTAGATCCAATATGGTGCCCTAAAGAGTGAGGCGGGGGTGGAGAGAAAGGGGACTTTTTGGCAGATTGGTCAGTTTGGGGCCAGAGTGTCGGTTAAATAAATTGGGCCGGTCTGAATTATGTGACACGTCTGTGTCCCCAAGGTATTAAATCCAACTTGGTCCTTCGAGTCGTTGATATTCCTCTAATCCGTAGACGCAGTTTTAATGGTAAAATTACTTACAAAAAGGGAGGATTTAGGTGATTTATAGGTTAGCGTTACCACCTATAAACCCATGCCGTCGTGTTGTGCGTAATTTTAATTTCGTTTATTTTTCCGTCTGCCGAGGAAAGCTCTTTTTGGAAGATAAATGAGGTATTAAAAGCGAAAAATATTATTATTTTATAAATTAAATATACTAGCTGTTTAACCCAGCGTTGCCCGTGTAATATATGAACATAATACTGTATACTTAATCCTAAACTACAAAAAAATGCGAAAAAAGCTCAAGTGTCGAGGGGCCGAGTTTGATAAAAACTAAAACATGATTTTTTTGAAAAAAAAATAAAACCTAGCCGTCTAGCAAACCGGTTTATTTAAAAAAAAACTAATCCTGTATGATTGCACAAGCTAATAAGGATAAAATATAGGAAAGTAACTTTAAACATCAAATTAAAGGAAATTGCAATTTTTTTTAAGTATCATCATCACCACCGTTTCCCTTTCGGGGTGGTCAGAAACCACGCTTATAAATAAGCGGATTCACATTTAGCCAATGCATTTTTTTTAAATAAATAAAAGTATCATCACGATCGTATCCCTTTCGGGGTGGTCAGAAACCACGCTTATAAAGAAGCGGATTCTCATTTAGCCAACTTTACTATAGGCCAATCATGACAAGTGGCAATATCGTCGATGTCTCTAGCGTACCAAACTCGAGAAATACACAAATAAATTAAATATATTATTGTGTCCCGACCAGGAATTAAACCCGGTACCTCCGAGAACTAAGCCAAGGTACAGAACAATATATTAAATACTCTTATCTCAGTCCTAGTGTTGTCTGGAGTTGTTTGGAATCTGAATGCTTGTTTGGAGAGGCCTCTAGCCAATGTTGGAATTTTAATTCCGTCATAGACCTTTGTATGTGTTGACGGCGACTCGAGGAATTTCACGCTCCTCCTAATTTATACTTCCTCGTTTTACTAGCCTGGTCATTGACATATATATCTTAATCAGTCCAATATTTTTTACCTATTTCGACTCAGACATGATGGCACACAGGGCCAACAGTGAAAGAGTTTTAGTCCGTAGGCGCCTTGAGACATCATGACCAGTCCATTATTTTTTACCTATTTGTTACCGATGTTTTGGCCTAATGCGCAAACATATTTTACTACAGTATTCCCAAATTAATAATGCACATACAGATCTTCGCTAATTGTCGTATTCCCGGAAACACCCGAATCATTGAATCATAAGAGCCTAAACATTGCACTTGCATTTTGCACCTTGTTCGAAAAAAATAGAAGTCAATATCATGTGTACACAATCGAAAACAATTCGGGCAGTGTTTTTTTGTTTTTGTTTTTTGGCGGTGACTGCACGTGTTCTCTCTGTGTGAAATTATATAGAGCTGCTATTACACACACACCCTTCTTGGTTTTGTTTTCAAAGGTGAATTTAATTTCAACTTTAATTATCTTATTTAAATAGTTTATTTGACAATTGCTTGTCTGTCTGACACAGGCAGAGATTTTATATTTAAAGGAGGTCACTACAGTACTATAAAATTTTCGAAGTAAATCAATCCAACAAAGATTGTAGCATATTCTCAATCGTGTGGTTTTCCTCGCTATTTACTTACATGGAATTATCGAATCAAATTTTGTTACTGATAAATCAATATTTATCTCTTTTAGCACAAAACACATAATTCTACTAAATTATGCATGAAGAAAATGCACTTAACCACTCTATATACATATCGTCTTCCGACGCTCGGGAAATACGACCGTTGCCGAACAGTGACGAAGATTTCTATGCGCATTATCACTTTGGGAGAACTGTACTTAATGATCACATATATTTACAAAAAAAAAGCTTTCTAAGAAGTCGTGGCTTCCCAGTTTTACAAGCTCTACAACTGTAAGTGTTTTGAAGAAAGAGCTCCATAATTTTATCTCATCTCTATTCCGGAACCGAACCACATAAACGGTACATATAAAATCGAAGACTCTTACATCTGTCGCATGCTGAAAATGTGTAATGCTCTACCAGCCATTAAGCTTGGTGTTTATCTTCACCACAGGATTATAGAAGAGAAACCAAAGACGGCCGATGGGCAAACAGATTCTAGAGTGGAGACCACGTACGGGATGACGCAGAGTGGGACTAACCCCGCCAGATGGACGGATAACCTAAGGAAGGTCGCTGGTGGTGGTTCGATGAGAGTTGCAAAAGATTGCGTGCAGTGGCGAGCCTTAGGGGAGGCCTACATCCAGCAGTTGAGAGTCACAAGCTGATGATGAAGTGTATAGGGATTGATTTGCGTGTATGAGTACCTCTTTTGCGGTTCGCGCGAATGTCAATCAGCTGGCTGTAAAGGCACCATTTAACTAAATTTAAATTGGCCCTAAAACACCAACTAAGAATAATTTGCATAGTCCTTATTTTATGTCTATGAATTTAACCTGCCTTAGTATCCCAACTCAACAGAGAGCTTACGAGCTCATATTTCATTTTTTTACTTATTAACTTTTTATGTCTCCATAAAAAAATAAAATATATAGATTGAAAGAATATTTCTTGTTATGAAATGAATAGAAAAGAAAATATTTATTTGTATTAAATATGGTATTAAAATACAGGTGGTTGGTGAGTACTGGCACGACACATTTCGCCATTTCTGGCATACAAAATTTTAGTTTAAAAACTACACTTATATCTAACATAAATATTACACAAAAAATAATAATAAAGAAATAAGACACAAAAATAATAATAAAGAAATAGAACACAAAATAACCCAAATAATATTAAACAACAAAAAGCCTATTGCCTGCTGTCGCAGGCTGAAGATGTGGAATGGTTTCCCAGCTAGTATATTTTCCCACTCCTATAACCTGGAGTCATTCAAGCAAAGTGTGAAAATGCATCTTGTTAGACCGGCATAGTGGTAGAGACTGATGCCGGTCATTAGTGGCAGGCCACGTAATATATGAAAATGTGTGATAGTAAAAATATGTCCAAAAGTCAGTAATTGTGTGTCCTAGAAAGTTGATAGACTACATTTCTCGCGAGCGAGACGGGTTTGATTCCTGGCCGGGACACAAAAATATTAATTAATGTAAATAAATACATTTAATTAATATTTAATTTATTCATGATATTTCTTGAGTTTGGTACGCTGGAGACATCGACAAGCTTACCACTTGTTATGATTGGCCTATAGTAAAGTTGGTTAAATGTGGATCAGCTTATTTATAACGTGATGATACTTTACTTTAATTTTTAAACCCTCCTAAGCTCGCCGATGTATATTATTTTGTGCAATAAGGTATTTAAAATAAAACCCTTGCCAAATTTCATTACAATTAGTTTAGTAGTTTAGGCGTGAAATCAAGACAAACACATTATTTTATATTTTAATGAAATGAAATAATTTATTTGTCAGAAACATGGTAGGTACAGGGATGTAAATTATTATATGTAAGTATATCACATGCTTCGCTATTTCTAGCATACAAATATTTATTTAGTCACATGTCACACAAGTCGAGCTTAGGGTCTAGGTATTCTTTTGTCGAATAAAAACATTTATTAACCAGTATTTGTTTCACTCTTAATTTGAACAGTTTTAGTGGCAGCTCCCTTATATATCTTTGTTGCCATTGCATAACAATTTCGGCTATATTGAGTACTTTTATGCGCTGGAATAATTATTCTCCTAGGATAACGCGTCATAAAATTGCAATTATCCTCTAGAGTTTTAAAAAGTTCCGGGTGGCTTTTTACAAATAAACAGCATTCAATTATATAGATAGAAGGAACAGTCAGTAATTTTAGTTTTATAAATAAAGGACGACAGGAAGTCATAGGAGGTGTGTTACAAATAGCACGATTGCATTGTTTTTGTCTTCTTGATTCTTCAAATTCACGATTTCACAAATTTGCACTGCATTGCCCCACAATAATATGCCGTACCTTATATTTGACGCAAATGCATTTAAAGTACTCATAATGAGCAATGAAATTCCATGATTAAATCGTTATTTCGAGGTTCTATAGAGGTGCGGCGGTAACTTTACTGTTCATTAGAATTCGTTGTTCAGTCGATAACCCCAAGGCAAGAAAGAAATTCTAAGAGCTTTCTCCAGTTTCAAAAATCCTACATATCGCTCGAGGACTTATCTAACAGTACACTCGAATCCTTTTAAATTTGAGGTATCTATACTTGAACATTATCAATATGTCTGCTAGTTAAGTGGTCACACCATAGACATAATAAAAATGCTGCGACAGGCACTTTAGTAAGTGGCTAAAACACTATTTTCCTCATCTTATTTAACTAATTAAATATACACAATCACTGCCTCCGTGGACTAGCGGTTAAGTCCGTGGATTTAGACTCGGAGGTACCGGGTTCGATTCCTGGTCGGAACACAAAAATATTTATTATTTCTTTCTTTCTTTCTAATTTACTGCAGTCAACTATTAACTATATCACAGTATAGGGTAGAACTGCAAAAGTAATTTAATAAAACTGGAGATGGATAGAGAGCACAAATATTAATTTTGAAGAATGCAATTTTTCGGACTACGCTTATCCCTACATCTCTCCTTTATGAGTCGTCTGTAATTATTTGCTTTAAAACATCCAAATTGGGTGGCAAAGGGTTGTAGACTCTACCTACACTATTAGTCCAGTCGATATTGGCAAGTAAAAATATATATATACGTAGTACAGACTGCGCAACGTAATCACCAACTGCTGCACGCATCATCTTGTATCATTTCTGGGCATTGGTTTCCAACGAGAAAAATCCAAATTTAAAGCATTTCAACTGAATTAGTGTTTTGGTTCAACATACGAGTATGTTGACTGCTTTATCCTACTTACAACAAACAAAAAATAAACACTAAATTTGTTGTTTCATTTGAGATTTCAAAAAGTATATAATTGGCAGATCGCACAGGGTTCGTCAGTAAATAGTAGATCTTGGGTCCAGTCAAGTCGGCCACCCCTGCCCTACACTTTAAGTAGTAAGTGTGGGAGTCCACAGGAAAAAATCTGATGAGTTAGGTCTGGGCTGGTAGCCAGTTAATGTCTCCTTGGTGTTTTATCACTCTGACAGGGAATAACTCGTAAAGATCATGGACCGCTTTTCTAACATACGTCCATAACACTCGAATTCCTTAAAATAGGAATTTGATAACCTTCTTTTCTAAACTTACATTATATCTTGTCAAACACTAGCGTGGAATGCTCGTACCAGCCTGTTCAACTGTCTATTTATTTATTTATTTTTATAGTACACGTAGTAATACATACGAGTTTATCTTCACACGTTTAACAAGTACGCAGAGATCATTATAAATTACCACTTACAGTCGAAACAATGGGTCCGAGGTCCGAGGAAGCCCTGGCGTTCTCTCGTGAGTTTGGGAAAAAACTCCGCTTGGCAACAGGTGATCCCTTGAGTAGAGAATGTTTTGATCAAAGGCTTACAATCGTAAACAGAGAATGTAACTTGCTCTATGCTTACAATTGACACTTTTACACATCAATTTTACTTACAATAAAACAAAACAAAAATAAATAAATAATATTATTATTTTATTATTACAACATAGCGTCCTAGACTTCCACTGTTGGAGATGGGCCCTCCAGAACATATATCTGGAGAATTTGGCCTACACTCGCCACGCTGGCCAGACGGCTTGAATGACAATTTATTAACGATTTCACAAGTTGGTATTAGTGAAACCGGGACCGGCGACTTAACGTGCTCTCCGAGGCACAGGTGGTGTTGTAAATCTTTGACAAATGTACGTAAGAAAAGTGTATTTCTCATTGGTATAATACATGCCGGGTGGGTTTGAACCGGACGTTTGTAGGATTTAGGGAACGCGTTCTTACAACTGAGCCACCACCGTACCTTATCCTTATAAATAATAACTAATCATCAAATTAATAACTTTTTACAGAAAGATGTCAATTATATTTAATTTATCAAATCAAAAATTTAACTGCACATTTACAATAGATAGTATAGGAGTGCAAAGTATAAAAAGGGTAGGTATTTTTTTGCACTAGCACATAAAGCAAACAATTTTTTTCCACATTTATGAAGGTATTCTTAGAAATTCCTTGAAATTGTAGGTATAAAATAGATTAATCGATCATTGCTAACTGCCTTGGTTTGGCAAAAAATATGTAAGTAACAGAACTGGGCGGGGCTAGGCTAATGCGGGTTTGATGTTTTGCGGCTTCGGAGCCATTCTTAAAACGTTTTTTATATGCTTAAAAAAGTGTTTGGGAATGGACTTACATCCAATGCATTTTGTAACGTACTCGGAACGTATTTTTTTTTTATATTATATTTTAGAGCCGTTTATTTAATTCTTTATTCTTAGTGTATCACCGTACATTCCCACCGGAATTTGGTTAAGTCAATATAATTTAAACAAAATTGTACACAATATATATTTAACGTTAAAATATCTGTCTTGCCTGGAGAGTGAAATGTGAAGACAAGGAACAGAACCGGTAGTGACATAGGAACATCAATACAATAACAAAAAATAACCAAAATTATAGGTACCTATATTAAATATAAATATTTACTGTTAGGACTAATTTCTCAAATTAAACCAGTCTTCAATGTTGTATGATTTATTTCCATTGCCAATAATTATTTACAACCTTCACTATTTTAAAGGCGCGCAACGACCGACTCGTCTGCTGTGTTCTTGTAATCTGGCGCGATATGATTCGCGCCATTCATTAAAGCGACTCGTAACATCGTTATTGAACCAATCAGAAATCAGCACACGACTACGTTCGTACACAACGCCACCTACTTTACAAAACCATATTGCTAATCATTCTTAACTTATGTTTAAACACTGAGGGCCTCGAGGCAAAAACTTTATTTAAAGACATACATACATATCTTCACGCCAGATCCCTTGCGGGGTAGGCAGAGACAATTGAGCGCCATTTGACACGATCACGACATACCTCTTTCGCTTCGTCGACATTCATTAACCTCTTCATACATGCCCTTTGGTTACGAAGACTTTTTAATGCACCTTCAGTCAGTGTTTTATTTATTTGATCGTGATATGTGAGTCTCGGTCTGCCAGGGTTGGTATGAAGGAAAGCATAGGGACAAAAATAAGGAAAAGCATGCTACGATGGTTCGGGCATGTTGAAAGGATGAGCGATGAAAGATTGACGAACCAGATATATAATGCGAAAGTTGTGGGTAAAAGAGGCCCTGGCAGACCGAGACTCACATATTTAAAGAAATATCTAAAAAACTAGTCGACGTCTCTGGTGACCCACGGGCTGGCAGCTTCCTCGCTGAAAAGATTAGTCTTGAAATTCAACGAGGAAATGCTGCCAGTGTTTTGGGCACCATGCCACTGGACAATGGCCTGGAGGAAATTTTCATATTATAAGGTATGTATAATTTTTTTTTTTTTTATTATATTTAATTTGTTATTTAGATTTAGTTTATTTTTTAGGTTAATTATTATATTGTAATTCTTTTATATTGTTTGTATATTACTTCGAATAAAAACCTTTATATTATATTTGTTTAAAATGTATTTTAAACGATTTTATGTAATAAATTCAAAGACCATAAATACATTGTCAAAAAAAAAAAAAAAAAAAAAACACTGAGATAATAATGTAATAATAACTATGTTACATTAAAAGATAACACTACCTACCTTAGGTAAATAAATTAAACTGTTGTTGCGGCTGTATATGGGCTTTGTCAGTAAAATTATATATTATTACATACCTACTTAACTAATTAAATTAAAATGTCATTTAATGTATGTATAGGTATAAATAAAAATAGGTACTTACTAAGGGCAATATTATATTAAGATATTATAATAAATAACAAAATTTTAAATCACAATAAAATATAATAAAAATGCCTAAATACAATTTAAAAAGCCTCCGTGGTCTAGCGGTTAAGTCCGTGGATTTAGACTCGGAGGTACCGCGTTCGATTCCTGGTCGGGACACAAAAATATTTATTAATGTAAATAAATACATTAATTTAATATTAAATTTATTTATGATATTTCTCGAGTTTGGTACGCTGAAGACATCGACAAGCTTGCCACTTGTCATGATTGGCCTATAGTAAAGTTGGCTAAATGTGAATCCGCTTATTTTTTAAAAAGCGGAAACGGTCGAGATGATACTTTACAATTTAAAATTATCATACAACGTGGTGGTCAGAAACCACGCATTTAAAAAAATTACATTGAATCATCATGACAAGTGGAAAGCTTCTAGCGCAGGCCTCTTGGGCCTAGCTTACCCCTTACCACCAGGTACCTGTTCTGTATAAAAATAAATAAAAATTAGCGATGATTATATCAGTAGAAATTTTTGGTCTGTCTAATGTTTTATGCCTCAAAGATTTAATTTCAGAATTTGACACTTTAAGAATGGAGCTCAGCGTCCCTTGTTTACACATAGTTAGACCTTTTGCGATGTGATCTTTGGCTTTTCGTGACCATATGCTTAGTCCCTAGACGTATATATAGGAAAAAGTTCTAAAATTAATTCAGTGCTGGAAGTGGACCTTCCAAAACATGGAGAATTTGACCTACACTCGCCACACTGGCCAAACGAGTTACCAATGACTCGATCACCAACAAGGAAGAAATACACTTTTCTTACGTACATTTGACATAGATTTTATTGATAGATTTTCCTATCACCTGGAGTCCTTCAAGCCAAGTGTGAAATGGCATCTAGTCAAGCCGGCATAGTGTAAGGGACTGATGTCAGTCATGAATGTCTGATTCCAGTTGCTAACATTAATGGACCTTGCTCGCCACTTACCATCAGATGGGTGCAGGGTCAAATGTCGTTCTAGTAATAAAAAAGAAAAAAAAAACAACCGACCTCGTTATTTGGAAAGCACGTTAATAATAACAATAATAAAACGTTATTTTCATGCAACTAAAAGCCTATAGATAAATATACCTTATAACTAATAGACATATTATGTCTATTTTGTATGTTTGCTCTGAATATTTGCTGGATGAATGGGTAGGAATTTTGAGCTAATTTTTATTAGCTGAGCGAAGAGGAAGATTATATATATTTTTGTGGTTAAAGAAGTACCTGAGGTACTGTGACCATCTTTCAAAGGGTACGAGAAGCTTTAGTGGACAGCACTGGATGGTGCAGGCGGAAAATGTGTAGGTATGTATATATAATATGTATTTATGTGTGTAGGTATAATGTAGTATATTTATATTAGTTAAGTAACTTATTAACTGTATCATAAAAATTTCTTATATTTTTCATCCTGCCTATCACCTTACTCGATCCCGAAGGTAATAATAATAAATTCTTTATTGCACAGAACCAAAAATAGAGTCGCCTCTGAACTATTTTTAAGTGCATTAAAAAATATATATATGTGATGCACGAGGCACAGAAGTGTCGTTCGTGAAACGTTAAGCCACACCCAGCGGCCAGGGTGCAGTTTAGGACTTTATTTAGTTAAGACGTCGGTTCCAGTTCCACTAATACCAACTTGTGGAATGGATATTAATCATCATCATGACAGCCAGCCTGTAGACCTGGTGTAAATAAATGTTTTAACTCATGCTAGGGTTAGAATCGACCTTTTTGAAGATTTTAATTAAAGCGTTCTTACAATCGAGCGATTCGAACGGTGGTGTTCTGTCGGTAATCATCGTTAAATAAATCTGACCAGATTGTAGGTCAAATTTTCTGGAAGGCCTATCTCCAGCAGTGGAGGTGTAGGATTCAATGTTCTAGAAGCTGTGCTGATGATAATTCTTACACAGTGGGAATTTGTTTAGTCAAAAATAATTGTGCTGGCTCTTAGATAAAATAATATGTCTACTTGCCCGGCGCGGGCGTAACTTGGCAAGCACAAACTCAAATATATCCTTTTGTCATCGCTAACTTGTGAAATCCTTAATAACCGTTCTCAGTTTTGTCTATCCTAGGTATATTCTGAGCTTATTAAGTAAAGCAGTTATCAAACTTTTTGGCCAGAAACCCTTGGGCTAGTTTTTTTTTTTTGTATTTATTTATTTCTTTTCAGTTGTTTATTAATAATATTTTTTTCGCTAGTGGATTTTTTAAAATATAAATTAATGCTTATTTTAAAATTATGGACTCTAAATTGCAATTAAACCTTCACGTTGAAAAAATATGAAATCTTTAGATCACTTTTGTATGCTGTTTTGTTCGGTTAAGCAATTTTTATTGTCCGACAATAAATATGTAGGTTTTATTATCCAATACAAATATAAATATATTTAGGCCGGTCACAGTGCTCGTACATACAGTATCTCATTACGATAACTACAGTTTAATGTCCGGCTACATGTCCCTTGTCGGCACTTTCCAAGTAATCTAACTTTTCCTGACCTTTCACTTCGACCTGGGCACAGTAAATTCATACCAGTAGGTTTACATTAACTATATGACTAAAATTATACAATAGGGCTAGAAAACGTTATTTGATACACATGAGATTACGATGCGTATATCAATAATGGAAATCTCAAATGGCATAAATAAAGTTCGCATTCGGTAATTTAGAAAATACTTTTTTAATATAAAAAATCGCTCTTAACTTTTATTTATATATATATATATATATCCTAAAGTCATGACCATCATCACAGCCCCTAGCCTCCCATTATTTATTTATTATTTACCATTATAGGCCAGCTAGGCGAGTGTAGGCATAATTCTTCAGATATATGTTTTTTAAAAGCCCTACTCCTGCAGAACTCCAGTTCTAGGATGCTGTATTTTAGGGGTTATAATAATGAACTTCATAAACAATTTCTCTTTTAATTATTGGTCTTCAAATTTCAAATAAGTACTTCCTTAAAAACACAAAAAGTCTGAAACACGCTCTGAAATATTAGTTATTTTATATGTCTATGTATATTATGTATACGATTAACATATATTATTTAAATATTTGTTTATATTTATATATCTATTTTTTTATTTTTTATCTGCACCATGGTAGCTTCTTTATCTACATCACAAAGGTTAGAAAATGCCTACGGCATTAATCTTACGTTGTACAATACTTTTGTAAACAATGGTGCAATAAAGAGTTTTATTGTTATTATTAACGATGTCCTACTGATATGATTGTGCTGTGGCAAAACACAAGTAGATACGTGATTTTCGTTAATGTGACCCAAGAATGGTTTGAGATAAAAGTACATTTTGTAATGTTACTAATTAGTTGTAGATTTACAAGTACACTTGAGATATGTTCAAAGAATGAGAGAAAAATATCATTATCGTATACGTTATAAAAGCTAATAAAATACTTTAGCCATGATCTCCGTTTGTATTCCAAATGTTAAACGAAAAGCTAATAAAATACTTTAGCCATGATCTTCGTTTGTATTCCAAATGTTAAACGAATAGCTAATAAAATACTTTAGCCATGATCTTCGTTTGTATTCCAAATGTTAAACGAATAGCTAATAAAATACTTTAGCCATGATCTTCGTTTGTATTCCAAATGTTAAACGAATAGCTAATAAAATACTTTAGCCATGATCTTCGTTTGTATTCCAAATGTTAAACGAATAGCTAATAAAATACTTTAGCCATGATCTCCGTTTGTATTCCAAATGTTAAACGAATAGCTAATAAAATACTTTAGCCATGATCTTCGTTTGTATTCCAAATGTTAAACGAATAGCTAATAAAATACTTTAGCCATGATCTTCGTTTGTATTCCAAATGTTAAACGAATAGCTAATAAAATACTTTAGCCATGATCTTCGTTTGTATTCCAAATGTTAAACGACTAGCTAATAAAATATTTTAGCCATGATCTCCGTTTGTATTCCAAATGTTATACGAATAGCTAAAAAAATACTTTAGCCATGATCTCCGTTTGTATTCCAAATGTTAAACGACTAGCTAATAAAATACTTTAGCCATGATCTCCGTTTGTATTCCAAATGTTAAACAAATAGCTAAAAAAATACTTTAGCCATGATCTCCGTTTGTATTCCAAATGTTAAACGAATAGCTAATAAAATACTTTAGCCATGATCTCCGTTTGTATTCCAAATGTTAAACGAATAGCTAATAAAATACTTTAGCCATGATCTCCGTTTGTATTCCAAATGTTAAACGAATAGCTAATAAAATACTTTAGCCATGGTCTCCGTTTGTATTCCAAATGTTAAACGAATAGCTAATACAATACTTTAGCCATGATCTCCGTTTGTATTCCAAATGTTAAACGAATAGTTAGTAAAATACTTTAGCCATGATCTCCGTTTGTATTCCAAATGTTAAACGAATAGTTAGTAAAATACTTTAGCCATGATCTCCGTTTGTATTCCAAATGTTAAACGAATAGCTAATAAAATACTTTAGCCATGATCTCCGTTTGTATTCCAAATTTTAAACGAATAGCTAATAAAATACTTTAGCCATGATCTCCGTTTGTATTCCAAATGTTAAACGAATAGCTAATAAAATACTTTAGCCATGATCTCCGTTTGTATTCCAAATGTTAAACGAATAGCTAAAAAAAATACTTTAGCCATGATCTCCGTTTGTACTCCAAATGTTAAACGAATAGCTAATAAAATACTTTAGCCATGATCTCCGTTTGTATTCTAAATGTTAAACGAATAGTTAATAATATACTTTAGCCATGATCTCCGCTTGTATTCCAAATGTTAAACGAATAGCTAATAAAATACTTAACCATGATCTCCGTTTGTATTTGGAATGTAAAATGAATAGCTAATATATTTTTGTTTGCCATGATTTCGTTTGTATTTTAAATATTTACCTAAACGTTAATTCAATCTCAGAAATCAAGCCGCAGTTAGCCAGTTGAGTAAAGAAGTATGTTAGTCTCTGCCCAGCTTTCTGAGGATTATCTGCTATTCTTGTGCAACTTAGAAATTTATTGTTTGGGGATTAGCTACCCGCAGTCTCGGCCAGTCTCTGTTCCTCTTACAAACTTTATCCGATGTTATTAAGCGGGTTGTTGCACTTCATCCCCCTCGAACATTTTTAAAGATTTTACAAAACTGTTTAAAAAAATGTAGTCAATAAGCTTTCTTAGAACTAAAATTACGGGCATTTAAGACATATTGTAAAATAGAGGAAAATCGATATAAATGTTTTTAATATATTTCTATGTCTAAAACTAGATATGAAAGTGAAAAGTGTCGTGATTTCTAAAAACTTTTAAAAGTGATAAGTGGGTAGGTTTACATCTACCGCCCAGTATGTACGAGACTACACCGCATAGCTCCAGTCGACCCGTGACCACGGCCAATGCAACTTGGCTGAAACGTCGGGAGAAATATGTCTCTAAGGTAAATCGCGTAAAGACCCGTTAAAATTATAAAAATCTATTATGAATGTGCGCGAAAGTTTAAAAGCAGTTTAGCTGTGACATCTGAAATAGTCGGTGGACGGTGTTTCAGATGTCATTGTAGGAATTAGTACTTACAACATTTTATAATACTCTAGACAATTTTTATTTATATTTGCTGAAGGCAAGACTTAAATAATTGTTTGTGTGTATGGTTGGTGTATATGCATGTTGGTTTGTGTGTTGGTGTACGTGGGTTTGAATGAATGTATAATATTCCACGCATGACATTATCTGTGCTTTATACATCGTCGAATAGGGATGAAACCTCTGTTTCAGTTACGTCAGTCCCTCGGGATAGCGGTGTCGGACGTGGAATTCTAACTTACAATCCGACACCACTATTTTACGCCGGAGATTTTTACTTGAAGTCACGTTGCGTTACATTGATTCTGCACGGATAAAAATATAATAAAGAAAGTATCATCACGACCGTATTCCTTGCGGGGTGGTCAGAAACCACGCTTATAAAGAAGCGGATTCACATTTAGCCAACTTTACTATAGGCCAATCATGACAAGTGTCAAGCTCGTCGATGTCTCTAGCGTACCAAACTTGAGAAATATCACATATATTAAATATATGTGATATTTAATATATGTATTTATTTACATCAATCAATATATTTGTGTCCCAACCCCGTTACCTCCGAGTCTAAATCCATAAACTTAACCCCTAGACCACGGAGGTAGTTTGTGGTTTTTGTAATAAATAAATAAATAATTTGTAATATATTATAAAGCATTATGATATTAGTCTCCTTATCTATATGAATTCTCTGGCAGTATCTAGTGTAACCGCCCGTCTCCGCGGATAGGAGCCGGATTATCCGTACTTAAGTGTCCGTTTTATCCCGACATTGCATTCCTAACAGCTATGCTTTTAGCAGACTCTTAATAAAACTGGAATCTTCCTAATACCACTTCTATCTCTTTGCTCATATTTTAACAACATTTAATTTAGAATAATAATTATTAAGTAGTTTTTTGTTGTTGTTTGTGTTCTTTTGATGAATGAAGAATGTGGTGATAGGGAAGGCAAAGGATATAGCCCATACAGCCCAGTCTAACGTAATACGAGTCTATCTTTTTTTTATGGGTTAATGAGTTTATCATTAAATTCCAGATATTGCAAAATTTGATTAATAATATCCACAGTTTTCGGGCGATGTCTAGAGCATTTTTTACAGTACAACACACAATATCTGATTTATAGATTTAGTAGCCTAATTATTTTTATTTTTCTAAATTATTGTGGTTTAATATTATCATTTATATGTTTCTTCTATTTATAAGTTTTTAGTTGTGGAAACTTGTAATTGGCATTTAGTTTTTTATATAAGTAATCATTTGTTAGAAGCTGTAAGCTTTCCTTGAAGATTCTTCTTCTTAGTCGCTACACTCTTGGCAGAGTGGTCGTGGTCGCCATTGGAGTGCTAGTGGCACGCTTAACAAGCCGTCGCCACTCCTCTCGGACCCCGGCTTTCCTAGTGCACTCATGTAGGGGATGATCCATTGCAACCTTCACCTGATCGGTCCATCTCATCGGAGACCTACCACGCATCCTCTTGCCATCGACTTTCCCCTGGACTACCAAGCGCTCGATTGATGTTTCTCCACGCCGTGACACGTGTCCGAAGAAAGTGAGAATGCGTAATTGTACAGTCGAGGAAAGACGCTGTCTGATCCCCAGTTCCTCCAGTATGGATTTGTTTGTTCGGAACTCCGTCCATGATATGCCCAGCATTCTCCGCCAACACCACATCTCTAAAGCATTAATTCGTTTTTTTTCTGTTTCGCGTAGGGTCCACGTCTCCGCAGCATACAGAAAAATAGGGAACACAAGAGCTCTAACCAGCCGGATTTTAGTGGCTTTGGTAACGTTGAAGATAAATAAATAAATAAAAGTAAAGTAAACAAAACAAAAATTTGCACTAAACATGTCCGTGCAAAATGGAGCGAAAAATTTCGAATTTAATTATTTAAAAAAAACTTTTGGTATAAATATATTTGAAATCCCGTCCGACCTTGAACCGTCACGTAGTCTCTTATACCATGGAGTGAGGAAAGATTTCTTGTCTGGGATGCCACCTGTGTAGATTACTTTCAGATTGCCGCTTGTCACATTTCCTCTGCTTTAAAAAAAACTGGTTCTAAATCTAATAAGCACATAAAATGTAATCATTTCATCATTACAGCCCTAGAACACATCGTCCTAGACCTCCACTGCTGGAGATGGACCTTCCGAAACATATATCTGTAGAATTTGGCCTACACTCGCCACGCTGGCCAGACGGCTTGGCGAGGATATCATGACAATTTATCAACGAATCCACAAGTTGGTATTAGTGGAACCGGGACCGACGGCTTAACGTGCTCTCCTCACACGGGAACGGTGGTGTTGTAAATCTATGACTGCAGTACGTAGAAAAGTGTATTTCTCATTGGTACATGCCGGGTGGGTTTGAACCGACCTTTGTAGGATTTGAGAATGCGTTCTTACAACTGAGCCACCACAGGTCATAAAATATAATAGCATTAAACAAAATTATAACTTTGTGGCATTTGGGGTTGAAACAATGGGAGTGGAAAAATCTTTTTGGGTTAAGTTTGCAGAATGATAGTAAATTGTAAAATATTTTTAAATCACTAAGGAAACTTATTTTATATTTTTATATTTAATAATAATAATAATTAACTTTAAAAAATTGTTAAAATTTATATACCTATCTCTTAGGTCGACTTTTGTAGCTCACAACCACCTGTTAGGACCTAAATAAATGTACCAAAAGTTAATAAATAAATTATTGATTTTGATTTAGATTTTGAAACAACACAAATTTTGGTTCTAATTTAAAGGAAAATACATATTCCGTTTTATTATTCGTATTACTTAAACGATATTTATTAATATATATACATACTAACAATATACTAAAGGATCTTCATACAAATAAATATTTTCATTTGATAACGGCCATCTTGTTTAAGCTACATCTGTCAAATTAGTTGTCATTTATTCAGTCTGTTTAGCCAAATCACCATAGACGGGTATAGCATTAAACAATACTTGCAAATAAAGACCGCCTCCGTGGTCTAGTGGTAACAAACGTTGCCGTGAACTCGGGAGGTCGTGAGTTCGATTCCCACCGGGGGCAAGTTGTACATTGTATAATTTAACTTTTTTTTTGTAAATATATACATATTATACATATAAACACCCAGAGTGTTTATATGTATAATATGTATATATTTACAAAAAAAAAGTTAAAAGTATATTATGTAGTTTATGCTATTTGTAACACACCTCCAACTCTTTAAAACTCTTGGCGATAATTGCAATTTTTAAACGCGTTATCCTAGTAGAATAATTATTCCAGCGCATAAAAGTACTCTATATAGCCGAAATTGTTATGCAATGGCAACAAAGATATAAGGGAGCTGCCACTAAAACTGTTCAAATTAGGAGTCAAACAAATGCTGGTTAATAAATGTTTTTATTTGACAAAAGAATATCTAGACACTAAGCTCGACAAAGTCAAGTGACTAAATAAATATTTGAATGCTAGAAATAGCGAAGCATGTGATATAATAATTTACATCCCTGTACCTACCATGTTTCTGACAAATAAATTATTTCATTTCATTTCATATAACGTGTATATCGTATCATAGAGGTATGAAGCGATTTTATTCGATTCGAGAACTTTCCCAAATTGTTTACCTGTAAAATATTCGACAATTTACGACAGGTGCAAATGGAAGAGATGCCACAAATGAAGGGTGGAATAAATTACATTATTCTTTTTACTTTGCTTGTCGAAAACTGCAAACTTCATAATAACCATAGACGTATATACGGACGTATAGTATTTATTTTTGCACGCAAATAAGAATGTGTAATAAATTTATTACAGAGTTAAGAATCCACATTTGTTTTTTTTTAATTAGGGTGCAAAGAGCCCAAAGGAAACCGTTTAGACATCTCACAACATCGCTTTATAAGAAGGCTGAGGGGAAGGCTTAGCATTCGAAGATTGTTTATCCTTGCGTCCAGTGTACATTGTCATCGTATTGCTGTAAGATTGGAATCTTTTTTAAAGAGGTTCGCAAAGCGTGTTCCCGCAATGGACAATATTCGTATTAGAACTGCATTTGCTGGCCGTTTTAGTTTATTCCTTAACTCGTTTTTATATAACAGAATACAGGTAACTATGTAGTTAAATTTGGAATTAAATGTCAAAATTTTAAGTATATCAAAAAACCCTTAAAATTCAATCGTAAAGAGTTGAATTTTGGTAATACACATGGAGATTTAATTTGTTGCATTTTGGCCCATATTTGCTCCTGATGGATAAACGTCGAATTACTACCAAACCTGTTATCGAATAAAAGACCATTTAATTCACATTATTTAATATATTCAAGTAATTTAGGTTATTATAAAATGCATGTCTAGTCTTACACATATGTACGTCTCTGATAATAACATACTTTATGCATCGATAAAAGCCTTATCTCGACATACCCTTTTCTCAATAGCATTCTTAGGCACCCGAAAGATACAAAGGGCCAATCTCTTCTTGGAAATCGAATCATGTACCTTCGGGTTAGGGTCTAAACTTGGTTGAAGGCAGAGACGTATCTGATTTACGATCAGGTGTGGGCTGTTGAAACGGATCCATTCAAGGTTTGCACAAAGTGGGCCAACTACATTGAGTTTTTCGGGAAGACTTCTTCTGATTCTGTAAACTATATTATAAGCCGTCTTTCAACGTCTGTTAACCACATCGTTCCTGGAGAAACAGAATAAATTACGCACGTCAATATAAAAATAGGATTTGTAACTGCAATATTTAGGATAGAAAGAAAGAAAAACACAAACAGTAAAATAATAATAATACAACAAACAAGATAGTGTGGTGACAAATAGGGAATCAGCTCAGCAATAAGCTGCAACACTCGGTCACAGCGCTGATTTTTAGTTGATCCCTCACATTTATGTCAATAAATATAAATTCGTGGTAACAATTAGGTGTTAATTTCCTCAGTCTGTTGGGGCGGGGAAGTATCCACCGTTTGTGCCGATAAACCCAGTAAAGTGTATCCACACGTTTTGGGATCAGGCTTGAATTGCCGTCATGCTCAGTCAAGCCAGCATAGTGGTAGGGACTGATGTCAGTCATGAGTGTCTGATTCCAGTTGCTAACATGAATGACACGAACGATGGATACTTTCCTGCTGCGGCAGACTGGGCAAATTACCACCATCAGTCCGCCCACCTATTTGTTGTTCTTGTTGAAAGTATTTATTTATTTAAAAACTTAATTGCACTTTGTATAAAGGCGGACTTAATGCTGTTAGACATTCTCTGACAGCCAAACCTTTAGGACATTTAGACAGTACCAATGGTAAATAGGTGCAATATTATTAAATGACAATTTGTTATATCTTACATAGTAGACATAACAACAAATACATACTAATAATACTTAATAATTACATTCTAATACATATACAAGTACATATAAAAATTATTAATTATGGATTATATATATATATATAAATAAATAATAAATAAATATTTCCAGACAGGTCACACAGCGCCATCTAATTTCCGTGGTAAGCTACGAGGCTTGTGTTACGGAAACTAGATGGTTGATAAACTACATATTATACTTTTTTTTTGTAAATATATATTATACATATAAACACCCAGACCGAGACAAATTATACAATGTACAGCTTGCCCCCGGTGGGAATTGACGGCAACGTTGTTACCACTAGACCACGGAGGCGGTATATAACATAACAACAATACACAAAATAAAAGTCATGTGAAGAAGTGGCTAAAAAAAAGGTTACAAAGGAACAAGACACTATAATATATATATATATATATAATAAACTATATAAAAATAACATCGCTTGAAACAAGACCTTAATACCTTGTATAACCTGCCTTCGTTACAGTCGGTTAAAAATTATATCTATTGAATTTTATTTAGCTAACATGACTCTCAATTGAAATTCATGAGTTCGACTTGTGCAAATAAAACTCTTGCCACTAATCTCGGCGTTCTATTTTCTCGGCAGCGTTTGTTATTCAAACGAAAATCCAAACTTCCTACTCTTCCTCCGAGAAGGGTTCCATCGTAAAAGGCCTCAAGTGCTAGAATAGCACTTTTAAAGAAAACTACTACCAAAATTGTTGACGAATTTTTATTTATTTACTATTGGTACACAAACAGATCACAATCAAACAGTTCACATTTTACAGCAATTTCTTAAGTTCTAGATTGCAGTCCAAAAGCGTATGCTTATTGTGATTTAGCCATGACATTGTCATTTCAATTAAATTATTTCATTTTAGTGAAATATGTCAGAAGGAAAATAATAATAAAAAATAATAATAAAGTAGTAAATCAATAATAATAATTAAAAAAAGCAATGAAAATTTAAAATAGAAATAATAATGTCACCTAATTAAAATAATAATAATAAAATAAGTAATGAAGCAATCACAAATATATAAAAATATAAAAAAAATTAAAAAAAAACGACTATTGAAATATCGCCGCCATTTGTTATAAATACTCTATTGGACTAAAAATAAGTATCTTCACGACCATATCCCTTACGGGGTGGTCAGAAACAACGCTTCTATAACAAGCGAGTTCACATTTAGCCAACTTTACTATAGGCCCATCAAATAATTTTTATTTTTTTAGTTTACACACTACATTCTACATAAACATATTTAATAAACATGTTTAATTGACTTATTATTATTATTTACATCGAAGTAATATACAAACCGTATAATAGAATTACAATATTATTAAAAATGATTAAAAAAGAAAACCTAACATTATTTTAAAATTAAATAAATGATGAAATGAAATGAATCGAAACGAAATAAAATTTATCAGAAACATGGTAGGTACAGGGATCTAAATAATTATATGTAATTATATCACATGCTTCGCTATTTCTAGCATTCAAATATTTATTTAGTCACTTGACTTTATCGAGCTTAGTGTCTAGGTATTCTTTTGTCAAATAAAAACATTTATTAACCAGCATTTGTTTGACTCTTAATTTGAACAGTTTTAGTGGCAGCTCCCTTATAGTAACTGGAAGCTTATTAAATATCTTTGTTGCCATTGCATAACAATTTCGGCTATATTGAGTACTTTTTTGCGCTGGAATAATTATTCTACTAGGATGGGCGTAGTGTGCCGAGGACACTCGCTGCGTTCCCCCGTTGACCCTTTGAGCAAAATATTCTCTACTTAAAGGGTCACCCGTCGCCAAGCTGGGTTTTTCTCCAAGCTCACGAGAGAACGCCAGAGCCTCTTCGGACCACGGACCCATCGTTTCAACTGCAAATGGGATGAAGTAGTGATTAATGATGATCTCCGCGTATTTATTATTTATTTATTTTATTTTATTAAGAAAACTTATGGTTACAGAATTTTAATTAGACATAAATATAAACACTTAAACCACTTAAATTTGTTGCGTTTAAAAGGCGCGCGGCTGACTGTGCAGCGGCCCTGGGTTTCTTATGGCTGGATGTCACATGTGACGGACAGAGTGTGTCAATTAATGACACTTTTTAACATAATGACTTATTATTTTAGCACTTATGCCTTTATACAAAGGATCGCATTGTGGAATTCGGTGAAGCGTGAATTGAGGATTGGAGCAAAGTTCAGCGAGGAATGTGCATCGAACATTGAAACCGAAGCGAGGAGTTGGAATTTTATTAAAGTGAGAGGATGAAACCGATGCACTCGCTGAGGTGATACTAAAATCTGAAATAATAAAGACCGTTATTTTTTTTTCTAAATTACTATTATATTATATCTTTGAAAAAACGATCATATCCCTTACGGAGTATTCAGAAACCAGGCTTGTAAAAAAGTGGATTCACATTTAGTCAACTTTACTAAGTTGTTCATAATAAGAAGTGGCAGGCACTTGACAGACGCCGTTCATTGCAAGTCATAGAACACAGATTCTAACCTAAATTAACGTTTATGTAGTATATAATATATCTTATTTATGTAGTGTATATATGTAAGTGTGCATGCGTATGCAATTTTATTAATAAATATCTATCGTAATTATTAAGTCTAATTAAGTAGGTAAACAAATAGTGGTATTTATTCGAAGGAAGTAAGGTATAATGATTTAAAAAAAAACTAAATTATTAATTAAACTAAAAAATAACATTTTAAAACATAAATTACTATTAATAAAAATAAATATAAACCTACTTAATAAATAAAAATACAACTAAAAACTAAAATAAAGAAAAAATATTTTTTTTTAAGTATGCCTTTATACAAAGGATCGCATTGTGGAATTCGGTGAAGCGTGAATTGAGGATTGGAGCAAAGTTCAGCGAGGAATGTGCATCGAACATTGAAACCGAAGCGAGGAGTTGGAATTTTATTAAAGTGAGAGGATGAAACCGATGCACTCGCTGAGGTGATACTAAAATCTGAAACAATAAAGACCGTTATTTTTTTTTCTAAATTACCATTATATTATATCTTTGAAAAAACGATCATATCCCTTACGGAGTATTCAGAAACCAGGCTTGTAAAAAAGTGGATTCACATTTAGTCAACTTTACTAAGTTGTTCATAATAAGAAGTGGCAGGCACTTGACAGACGCCGTTCATTGCAAGTCATAGAACACAGATTCTAACCTAAATTAACGTTTATGTAGTATATAGTATATCTTATTTATGTAGTGTATATATGTAAGTGTGCATGCGTATGCAATTTTATTAATAAATATCTATCGTAATTATTAAGTCTAATTAAGTAGGTAAACAAATAGTGGTATTTATTCGAAGGAAGTAAGGTATAATGATTTAAAAAAAAACTAAATTAATAATTAAACTAAAAAATAACATTTTAAAACATAAATTACTATTAATAAAAATAAATATAAACCTACTTCATAAATAAAAATACAACTAAAAACTAAAATAAAGAAAAAATATATTTTTTTTTATGAATAAAAAAATTGCTCCAAATCGCAGCCAATGATACTGGCAGCGATTTAATGGCAATGCTGATCCTTTGGCCCAAATATTGCCCAGCCCTCTTGTCTCCCGAGGTGTTGACGAGTTTTTTTGACAACGCCTTGAAAATTTCATGTGCACTAATATCAATAATTTTAAATCTAATTATTTTTAATCAATATATTGCACCTACCTCACATAAATGTTCTCGTTGTCCCGAAAGTCTGACAGGCAGAGAATGTCAAGCGACATTATTTCACGCCTTTGTATATTTAGTGCAATAAAGAAGACAAATTTGTAAGCATTTCATGGATTCACTGTGATACCGGGTCCATCGTATGTGGGTAAGAGATGTATCGGGCTTGCGACCGACAATTGGCTGGTTTAAGAAAAGGAGGCCTCCTTTTTTTTCTATTGCGCGATAATACGCTCACCATCCACCATTCTACTTCTCTCCCTACCCAACCAAATACTGTATGATTCCGTTAATGCCGTCTTGGAAGCTCTTTTCATAAATGTATTGACGGCAGACCTGCTTAGGCCCAATTCTTTCAGTAAGTGGTGCAAAGGTTTTGCTGGAACTCCTCTCGCACCACCTTCCACTGCGTAAAGCTGAGTCGTGAACCCGTTCCTGATCATTTCTTCTGTGAGATCATAATATTTATTCAACTTCATGTTGTGCTCTTTTGAAATATTTTATTTGCACAGAACGGTAAGAATAACTTTTTTCAAGTTCCGAGAAAACATTTAAGATGTCTGGTCTTTACAGCTAGTTCATCTGAAATCCTATAATAATGTTCAAATGTATCTACGAGAATTTTCTAGTCTGATGCGGCCCCAAGGTTGAAGTGGGATTGCATTTAGTTTTAGTACTTTAAATAAATATGTATGTATATAGTCATCTACCAGATCATCATTTAAAAAACTGGTCTACTCACATATTCTAAATAGCTCCAAACAAAATTTGTAAGTTGTATATGTATGTTTATTATTGTGTATGTATTAGTATTTAGTATATTTATAAGTAGATTATATATAAGTAAGTTTATTATATATGTATTTATATCTAATTGATGTGTCACTTATACTTTCATTGCACCTACAGTTGTTCTAATTAGTCCCAAAGGTTTGTCTGTCAGAGAATGTCTACGGGCATTAAGTCCGCCTTTTGTACTTTGTGCATTAAAGTTTTGAAATATATAAATAAATATGTATGTACATTCATCAGTAAAGAGACAGGCTAATCATGACAAATAATTATGTTAAAATCTATGTTAATTCTGTACTGCATGATACATATTAATATGTAGAATTTATACGGGGGTTATTTACAAAGGAAGGTGATATTAAAACGAGGATCAAGTTTCAACGAGTACTACGTAAAATCTGCTCTCGCAAAGTAATTTCTCGTCGAGCATGTGAAGACGTCTATGCAAAATGTTACTCGTTGAAATGCAATATTCGACACTAGCTTTGCAGACTAGCCTATCCAATTTTAACGGATCTTTACGCGATTTACCTTAGAGACACTTCTTTTGATGTTTCGGCCAAGTTGCATGGGCCGTGGTCACGGAGCGATTGGAGCTGCGCGGTTATAGCATTCGTATTTAATTGGCGGTAGATGTAAACCTACCCTCACTTTAAAAGTTTTTAAGAAATCACAACATTCAAAATATCCTTGGTGACATTATGGATTATATCAAACTCAATAAAAAATATTATATTGTCCAAACGACTGACAGAAAGGTCTGAAGCAATTATTTCTGAGAACGTCTGATAATGACACTAGGATCTTGGCCCAATCTCGGTTATGGGATTTAACCTGCTGGGATACCCTAGCCCCCCTTACCACCATCAAGGTACTTCTGTTAGAACTGGTGCTGTGGCGAAACAAACGCAGATCAGCAAGCGTCGAAAATATAAAACGATTTGCAATAGTTACTTAGTTTCGACATTTACGATAGAAACGATGGGCCCGTGGGGATCAGATTTTTTTTTTTTTATAAAGAAATTGTTCCAAGGTGTATTAGGGCTGGTAGTTATTTCTCTCAAAAATTAAGTATATTAATTCAGAAAGGAAATCCTGCCAGTGTTTTGGGCACCATGCAGCAGGACAGCGATTTGGCGAAACATATATATTTTTTTCAAGTAATCAATTTTGAGACTTTTATTTACCATATTTTGACTTTATTCGTAGTTTTTTGGAATAGCACAGAAAATATTAGGTCACTTCTGATTCTGAATATTTGCCAATTGCAAGATAGACCAGTCTTCGTCTTTAGCAACATATTGAAAACGTGCTACCCGGCTTAAGTAAATGTTTGATTCGGGAAATATGTTGGAGACGACACCGACCTCCTGCGACACAAGTAAATATTGAGTTGACACCGTAAAGAGGAATCTGAGAAGAAACTTCGAATCACATCTGAAATGGGTCAATGTGGATAAACAAGGCAGCTGACATTAAAGGTCACCACAGAGCGGGCATAAGCGATGCGTCTATAAAGATCCACGCATTCAAGCGAAGTGCGAAAAAGCATCTTGTTAGGCCGGCATAGTGGTATACACTGTACCCATTTGCAGTGCAATTCCGTTGAAGGTCTAAATAAAAAAAAAAGTATCAGCACGTTCGTTTCCCTTCCGGGGTAGTCAGAAACCACGCTTATAAATAAGCGGATTCACATTTAGCCAACTTTACCCAATCATGACAAGTGGCAAGCTCGTCGGTGTCTCCAGCGTACCAAATTCGAGAAATAACACAAATAAATTAAATATTAAATACATGTGTTTATTTACATTATTAAATATTTTTGTGTCCCGATCAAGAATCGAACCAGAACAGAAAAGTCGGGTTTGTTAGAACACTTATAACACGAACTGCTGGACCGATTTTTATAGTTTTTATTTGTTAGATTTGTCTCCGTCCCGAATAACAGAGTAACTAATAATAATATTGGAAAATTGCCGAATAAATAAAAAAAACATTTATATTTAGCTTATTTAATAAAGAATAAATGACAAATAACCTAATGAATTAATTTAAAAAAAAACAACTACCTACTGTCAAAACTCTCTCATTTTTACGTCGCGAAATTGTCTGTGATTGTTTTTAAAAAATGTTTTGTGTGAGTGTTATTATTAATAATGACATTAATTACTGTCAGGCGGTACGAAGTTCGCCGAGTCAGCTAGGATATATATATGGTAAAGTTGGCTAAATCGGACTAAGGTATTAATAATCTTTTTTTCTTTTCACTTCTATCTCACCTGTACAAATTAAAAACTTGCACAATTTTAATGAGAATGCCAATCTTCCACAATTAGATAGAAATAAAACGCTAATGATTTTTCAGCAATTCCAATTTAAGTTTGAGACAGTATTCGTAAGATCGTGGAAGAAGGAATTCCGGCCCAGCCTTTGCGACCTACAGGTAGCAAATTCCAGAGTCTTATCTTTTATTTATTATTTTCTTAAAATTAAATTCTAATTTAAATTACAAACTGCTTCATATATATATATCATCGTCATTATCATCAGCCTGTGTCTAGAGAATACAATCCCGAACATGTTATTGAATTGTAATAAGTGTGACTAAAATTATAAATAAATATTTCCAGACAGGTCACACAGCGCCATCTAGTTTTCGTGGTAAGCTACGAGGCTTGTGTTACGGAAACTAGATGGTTGATAAACTACATATTATACTTTTTTTTTTTATATATACATATTATACATAAACACCCAGACCGAGACAAATTATACTTACAATGTACAACTTGCCCCTGGTGGGAATCGAACCCACGACCTCCCGAATTCACGGCAACGTTTGTTACCACTAGACCACGGAGGTCACAAATATAATAATAAGATTTTAACATTGTAAATAATGTTTAACAAAATTTGTGTGATAGAAATGGCTGAATGTGCAGAACTAACTTACTATTAATATTTACTATTACCATGTTCTATGCAAATAAATAATTTCATTTCATCCCATTGAATTCAAAAATTTTGTAATCCCGGGATCCCGGGGCTATCCCGGGATTAGACTATGTGTTTTCTAATTGGGCTCAAATTATTGACGTTGAACAATACACAAAAAGACAACTGCTGTACCAGGTATTGTAATCTCATAGGTACTGATAACTAAATTTAAAAGGTTATTGATTGATCGTTGTGGTGCAGTTCTGTATATATTTTATTTTGTAAATCTGATATAGCTCAGTTTTCCTTGCAGATTCCTTTCTCAGTCAGATTAAACATTAACAGGTCACTGGAATCTGCTAAGCTGCTGGTCTTCTGCTAACAGCTTACTTATTGGACCACTCTGCTGCTTAGTCTAGCAGGAGTAGAATCATTCAAGATATTTTGACTTTGACTTTGACCGGTCCATTGTCACTTGATACTAATATGTCAGTCATTTTCGTTCTCTGACGAATATTAACGTTTCGAATTCTATCCATCAGAGAAATACCAAGCATAAATCGCTGAGCTGAGAGAGCAGAAACGTGGACACGGACAGTGGGTTTTTTTTTTAAATCCTGGCTGAAAAACTGTGGTCTTCATAGATGAAGACATTATTTGAGGACGGCAGAGCTAGAGATATCGAGCTTACCATATGTCATGATGGGTCCAACACTAGGTCAACGATGAAGTTATTTAAATGTGAATCTGCTCTTTAAAAAAAACTGACTAGGTAGATAGGTACCTAGACACCATTTTTGCTCTTTTATCACACAACAAAAATAAAGCCGGTGGTGGCTCGGTTGTAAGAACGCGTAGGTACCTTTTAAATCCTACAAAGGTCGGTTCAAACCCACCCGGCATGTACCAATGAGAAATACTTTTCTTACGTACATTTGTACATACATTCACAACACCACCGTTCACGTGCCTCGGAGAGCAAGTTAAGCCGTCGGTCCCGGTTCCACTAATTACTACTTGTGGAATCGTTAATAAATTGTCTTTAAAAAATTACATCATATCCTCGCCAAGCTGTCTGGCCAGCAGCGTAGCGAGTGTAGGCCAAATTCTCCAGTTCTGGAAGGCCCATCTCCATCAGTGGAGGTCTGTAGTGAAATGAAAAAACGATAATGAATCAACAAATTAAATTTTGTTTTTTTCTAAACTATAAAAAAAACCGTGCAACATTTCTTGCATTCCTTTCCGGAAGTTTTTTTTGTGTAACGCTTTGTATTCGTACCTACAGCTCCGGAGGACCGACTTGGAAAGCAATTCTTGTTTAAAGTTAATAGACTACATATCTCAAAAGTACATACATATCTGAATAATCTTTAAAAATGTTGAATTGTGCGAGCAAGGGGCATGCAAAGCGTAATACCCTCTTACAAACTAGTAGAATAGTAAGAAATCGTCAATAACGCTTAAAAAAACTGCATGCTTTTATCAACAAAAAGTAGTAAGATTCTATGTCTCAACTCCGCTACATTTGAGAATTGCTTTCTGGAATTCTATTCAGTCAGTGTGCTGCCGCCCTTCGCCAAGGGTGGACGTGTAGAACCGCGACGGCTCGTGCCTAAAATTACGGCCTTTTCGTGATACAACGAGTTTGATAAGTGAAGTTAACTTAACGTGTGTTTTTACTACAAGATATTTGAGTGAGTTTTAGGGATAAGAAACCTTTGACATGGCATTTCTTTTTTAAAAAGTTGAGTTTCTAATTGTAAAGTGAAATGTAATATTATTGTACCTAAGCTGTTTTTAAAGTGCTGCACATTGACGAATAGTTATACAGTGGTCGTATTCTGTTTAATTAAACACAACGATTTGACAAAATAAGTAATTCTCACATATAATAATTTAATATTTAATGTCCTATTATTGTTGTTGTGTCTTTATTGATTACCTACTTAACTTTTTACCATCACAAAGGTTAGCTTGGAAAAAATGGAACGGCATTAAGTTTGCCAAAGTACACTACGCTTGTAAATTATGTGCAATAAAGAATTGTACCTATTAAAATATATCTCGAGTCGCATGCCGACAAGTAGTCTATCATAATTCTAACGTAGGTACCTGGTAGGGCTGTACCAGGTATTGTAATCTCATAGCGGAATTTAAAATTATTTTGTACCTATATCTGCTATGGCTGAGTTTTTCTTCCAGATTCCTATCTTAGTCAGATTAACCACTAACAGGTCACTGGAAGCTGCTGGTCTTCTGTTAACAGCTTACTCTTTGGACCACATTGTTTAGTCTTCCACTAGCAGGAGTAGAAACATTTAAAATACTTAATGTGTCACAAATGCCTGTAATAGGTTTACGTGAATAAAGATATTTTGGCTTTGACCTTCAATTTTATCGTTAGAAATGCGCGGGCTTCGCCGAGCATAAACAAGCTTCAAATTCTATTAGGACAGTTGCTTTGCAATATACCTACGTAGCTATATTTACTTGCGTATGGTTGAAAGAAAATTAAAACTTTAAAATTTGAGTTGTATAGTATACAAATCTTGATATATATTTTTTCAATTAGGTATATCACGTTTTATTTTGAACGCAACGAGTTATTCAGCAACCTTTTTACATTATAGCTTTCATAGGAACGTTATTAGAAAATTAAACAAATTATATAAGTACCTTGATAGGTACTAGTGTTTTTTATAAATTAAATAACTTTTTGACTGGCCTACTTTATCGGTAGTTAGGGAGTTTTTACGACTTTTGTGATATATAACTTTAAAGCTTCGACATTTTCAAGTGCTTTGTCGAACTCTAAGTGTCGTTTTGTGTCTTTCCCTTGAATTTAAGCTAAAAGTAGTTTGTCTACCAAAGATGTACGATTCCAGAAATATATCCATAAATAAAGTTGACATATATTTTTTATAACTACTTTTTTTTGTACTGTCGTGGTTATATGTCCGTTCCTGTACATTTATCTTAGATTTACAACACCACTGTTCCCGGGCCTCGGAGTGCATGTTAAGTCGTTCGGTCCCGGCTTCACTAATACCCACTTGTGGAATCGTTAATACATTTTTTTTACATACCTACATCAGAAATTGGCCAACCCTTCTTAACGCCCATCGTGGCGAGTGTAGGACAAATTCTCCAGTTATATGTTCTGGAAGGGACATCTCCAGAAGTTCTAGGACTCCGTGTTCTAGGGGCTGTGATAAATAATAAATAAATAAATATTTCCAGACAGGTCACACAGCGCCATCTAGTTTCCGTGGTAAGCTACGAGGCTTGTGTTACGGAAACTAGATGGTTGATAAACTACATATTATACTTTTTTTTTTTGTAAATATATATATATTATACATATAAACACCCAGGCCGAGACAAATTATTCAATGTACAACTTGCCCCCGGTGTGAATCGAACACACGACCTCCCGAGTTCACGGCAACGTTTGTTACCACTAGACCACGGAGGCGGAAATGAAATAAATGAAGGACATATTTAGATACAGATAAAGCTACTTTCACATCTATGATATCATAGGTAGCTTTGCTGTGTCAAAAAAATATTAATAATTATAAAAAATGTTTAAAAGCAGTAGTGGTCGACTACTTGAAAATCCAAAAAGAACCGCCGTTCGAACCCCGGCATGGGCTCCTACCAATCAAACATACATACATTTTTCCTACGTACCTACATCTGTCCCGGTTTCACTAATAGAAACCTGTGGTTACGTTAATAAATATCAACAATTTAATCGAAGTAAGATACAAAAATATTAAAATAAATAGATTAAAAACTAATTATAAATAAAACTAACTAAAAATACCGATTAAATTAAAACTATTCTACAAAATAAACTAAGGGCTTATCGCCTAAAAACGCTCGCCGCAATTCCTCGTTGATTTTTTTTCGTTTTTTTTGTTTTACGTAGTTATGGCATTTTGGGTCGCCACACTCTTGATAAATTCGTTTACCCAGCTCTTTTACGATCTTTTTAATGTGTTGTTAATAAATTGACAATAAAATTTACACCAGACAATCTGGTCAGCAGCGTGGCGAGTGTAGACCAGATTCTCCAAAAATATGTTCTGGAAGGCCCAATAGAGGTCTAGCACTCTGCGTTCTAGGGAGCTTTGGTGATGGTGATCAAACGTTATTTTATTTATTTTTATTTCATTTCATTTTTACAAGTACTAAGTTTTGGGGGATATATTGCTCTGATCACACTGATCTTTTTCCTACCACATTTCTGGTGAACAAGCGGCCTAAACCTTCTTCAAATTCAACACTTAAAACTGCGCTCCAAATTATTATTCCACTTAGGAATTCTTGTAATTGATTTTAATTAAAAAAAAAATATATGTATATTGACTAGTCTTTGAACTAAATATTCTCTTCTCACTTCTCACCCGTTGCCAAGCGGAGTTATTCCCCAAGCTCACGAGAGAACGCGAGAGCCTCCTCGGACCACGGACATATCGTTTTGACTGCAAATGTGGTGATTTATGATGTACTTGTTGCGTTTTAGGCGCGTGGCTAACTCTGAGCCGGCCCCGGGTTTCTTACGGCTGGATGTCCAATGTGACGGACACGTATGGCATCCCAAACCAGTGCACTGCCTCGTTTGTATGGTATCAACGACATCCCAGCCTACCAGCAGACCTAACTATTTCCGATTGTTCAAAGATGCGATATATTGGCAGAGATGTAAGCGCCCTTTGACAGAATGTCATTGATTGCATGGAGTCTTGAGATCCTGCCGGCACTTTTTTGATTCGTTTGACACTGCAAAAACAAATATGTTGACCGGAGACCTGGAAACCCAGTCGTACAGCAATGCGGAGTGTGTTGGCGTCTAGAAGCTATTAATCAATTATAAAATAAGAATCACGTAATAAAAACATAACCGTGCTGCAATAAAAACAAAATAATAATAATAATAAATACTAATAAGATAGATTAAAGGATTGTAAATTAAGCGTGTGTGTGTATGAGAGCGCGTGTATGCGTGTGTGTATGCACGTCAGTGTGCCCTATGCGTATGGGTAGTGTGTATTTCTACTATTTATGTATTGGTTAAGGTTCTTAGGCCTTTTAGCCAATATACTCTAGGACGCGTTATAGGAAGATAGTAGTAGACATAATAGTAGTTTAAAAAAATATATATTTACTTAATATAATTATATTAACACATTGCCGTATTATTTACCCGTTTGCGGTTTGTGGGATGTCCAATAGGTAGATACAAAACAATTTACTGCCTGCGTGGTTTTGTGGTTATTGGACCAAACACGCAATTTTACCTATATTAACATTTATATTTTGATATTCTATATTTTTATCTTCATTATCCGTACAGACCCTAGAGACAAGAATCCAAAACATCCACTGCTGGAGCTGGGACTTCCTTGACTGTGCATGACGGCAATTCGAGCCTGATCCCGAAACTTGTGGATACACTTTATAATAATATTAAAATACAAATTGCACAAAATTACAAAAGTGTGTACAAGGGAGACCTTAATGCAGCTCTCTTACAGCTAACCTTTGTGATAGTGATAAGTGAGGTTATAGGGTGCTTATAAACGATAAGTCAATAAAACTAGGTATGAATGTAACTTTAAATAGCCAAAAGATATACCTACAAACAATACATATCAAAACACTTAACTGGCTTTATCGGCACGAACGGTGGACACTTCCCCGCCCCGGCAGACTGGGCGAATTACCACCATCAGTCCGCCTCCCACCTATTTGCTGTTCTCGTTGAAAGTATATATGTCACTTGCAGTGATGTCAAATGCCATTTATTACTTTCAAGGAGAACTAATATTGTAAACTTGTAAGAAAACAATCTAAGCATTCCATGGATCCACCGTGCCTCTGGGTGCCTAATCCATCGTGTGTGGGTAATAGATGAGAAGAATGGTGGCTTGGGCTTGTGACCGACAATACGCTGTTTGGAAAATGAGGCCTTCTTTTTAATTTTATTGCGTAATAATACGCTCATCATCCACCATTCCACTCCTGTCCCTACCCAACCAAATACTGTATGATTCTGTTAATGCCGTCTTGGAAGCTCTTTACATAAATGAATTGACGGCAGACTGCTTAGGCCCAATTCTTTAAGTAAGTGGCGCAAAGATTTTGCCGGAACTCCTCTCGCACCAACTTCCACTGCGTAAAGCTGAGTCTTGAACCCGTTCCTGATCATTTCTTCTGTGAGATTATAATATTTTTTCGACTTCATGTTGTGGTCTTTTGGAATAATTATAACTTTAAGGATAACTTTTTTCAAGTTCCGAGAAAACACTAAGATGTCTGGCCTATAGGCTGATACAGCTAGTTCATCTGGGATCCTATAATGATGTTTAAATGTATCCATGATTTTCCAGTCTGATGCGGCGCCATGGATCGAGGTGGGCTTGCATTTAGTGTTCGTACTTTGCCCGGCCTTTACAAATGTGGTGAATATTTTATTAGTAGTCAGTCGCTTTGCAATAGAAAGACTTGCAATAGAAGAAACAGAACATCCGACGTTAAATTTATAAATAAGTTTACAGAACACCGATCAGAATCAATTATTATAATGCAAATTGAAATCTGAATGAATAAAAGATAAGACATGTATAAATAAATTGGTAATAATTTAACTAGAACTAATTATAAAGTATAATTTCGCTTCGATATCGGCGGACCACTTAAAATGGAAAATGTAAGAAAACAAATGTTTCCTATTAGATCCGCACCTTCAGCGACAGAAAGCTAATAAAGTTCATAAACTCTTTACTTAATCTCCCAGCAGGTATCCATCGCCAACTACGTACATCTTGTATGTAAGTCTTGTTTAAGCGGTGTTATTTTTATCTAAATATCACCATGGCAAGCTATAACTATATTAGTTGTCCTTAAAAGTAAAAATTGGCATTTGACATCATTGCAAATGGCACATACTTTTAACGAGAACAACAAATAGTGGAAGTATCCACCGTTTAACCCAGTAAAGTGTATCCACACGTTTCGGGATTATCATCATCAGCCTATGTCTCTCCACTGCTGGATGTAGGCCTCCCCCAAAGCTCTCCATTTCACACGATCTTTTGCCACCCTCATCCAGCCCCCTACTGTGTAAGTGGGGTCTTCCCACTCTGCGTTTTCCTGTACGTGGTCTTCACTCTAGAACTCGTCTACTCCATCGGTCATCGGTTCTGCGACAGACGTGTCCGGCCTATTGCCACTTCAACTTACTAATTTTGAAGGCTATGTCGGTAACTTTGGTTTTCTGACGGATGTCTACGTTTCGGACTCTATCCATCAGAGAAATACCGAGCATAGCTCTCTCCATAGCTCGCTGAGCGACCTTAAACTTGTGGACCAGACCCACTGTCAGTGTCCACGTTTCTGCTCCGTACGACAATACTGGAAGAACGCATTGGTTGAAGACTTTCGTTTTCAAACACTGTGGTATGTTTGATAGCAGGATGTGGCGGGATCAGGCTCGATTAATATATTTAAAAATCTACTTATCGCTCACTTTCTAAACAAATAACATAGCTGTTCTTAGTACCTATATCTGTCATACTATTTTTATTGTGTGTAAACAGTACTATATACTTACCTATTTTCGTAATTTATTTAAGTAATAGTATGCACCCCGCAATCCTCTACCACACTTCCAAAGGTTAGCTGTTATAAAATGCCGAGGCATTAAGTTCGCCCTTGTACATTGCTTTTAAGTTTTTTGTGCAATAAAGAGTTTATAATTAAATAAGATGTATAATGCTTTCCCAGCCAGTGTGTTTCCCCATTCCTACAACCTGGAGTCCTTTAAGCAAAGTGTGAAAAAGCATCTTGTTCGGCCGGCATAGTGGTAAAGATTGCTCCCATTTTTTGATCTCGCGTAGCGCTTAATATCAGGTAGGCGCAATGTCACATGTCGTGTTCCGTTTTAAAATAAAACTTTTTGTGTATAAAGTGACATTCCGCACATATTTTAGCCAAGTCGCAATTGGTGGTGTAGGTCAGGTAGTCACAAGTTTTGTGACAATAGCGCCGGCACAAAGGGGAAGTCTGTTGCCGACAGTCATCAACACAGAACAGGAAAAAAAAAACAATAGAAATATAATTTTAATAAAAGGAGATCGAACAAGTACGGATATTGATCACAATATGGTTCATCAAAAATTTTATTAGATACGCAAAACAGTTGCGTTTTGTGACACTTTTAACAAACTAGAGGTAAATAATTGAATAAAACCTTTATATTATTATAAATCTGCTACTATTTTAAACAAAATGGATTTTTATTTTTATTATTATGATGTAGTATAAAAAAAAACAAATATTTTTTTTGTTACTGATTATGTTAATTTATTGACCTTTGCTAAACAATTAGGACTGTGCGCTATAAGCATATTTTTTTACATGACTTATGGTAAAACAAAAGAAGTAGATGGTAGAGGTTTCATACCTACCAAATCATAGGTACCAAAATAAGGAAAGCATGCTGCAATGGTTTGGGCATGTTAAAAGAATTGACTGAGGAAAGATTGACGATCCAGTATATAATGCGAAAGTTGTGGGTTAAACAGGCCCTGGCACGAAACGATCAAATAAATATATACTGGCTGATGGTGCAGTACAGCCTTCAAAACAAAATGGCTTGTATGAAAAGGTTCCTGAATGTCGACGAAGCGAAAACGGTATGTCGTGATCGTGTCAAATAGCGCTAAATTGTCTCTGCTTACCCCGCAAGGGAACTGGCGTGAAGAAATGTATGTAGATGGTCTGTATGAATTGTCAGACGGAAATGCAGACCGCACCGCACAAGGTAGGACTTCTATTCGTTTTTTTTCTATCCTGTGGATTGACGCACACATGTGCACTTGCTTTCCGTGGAAATAATGAAAATATTCAACGAAGACACAATGTAGATGGGTACTACAAGTTTCTATGATTTTTTTCTACAATACGGCACAAGTTTTGTAGAGACAAATTGCGGTTTTTTTTTTTGTTTTCATGCTGTGGATTATTGTGACCGTATAATCCAAACTGGAGATCAGACAACGCCTTTCCTTGACTGTACAATTTCAACACATTCTCACTTTAAGAAACATCCATCGAGCGCCTCGTAGTCTAGCAGCCCTATTCTGTTTCTTAGTCGAATTAACAAACGTTATTAGTGGATTTAATAAATAAGCGCTCGACCTTGACAGCGTCCGTGCAAATATCAACTTTAATAGCGTGATATATATATAGTTAACGGATTCCATTAAATAACGTTTGCGCTTAAGTAACAGAATAGAACTACAGAGAAAAGTCGATGGCAAGAGGATGCGTGGTAGGTCTCCGATGAGATAGACTGATAAGCTGCAATGGATCATTCCCTACATGAGTGCACCAGGAAAGCTGCAGTTCGAGAGGAGTGGTGACGGCTTGCCACTAGCACTCAAATGGCGACCACGTTCACTCTGCCAAGAGTGTAGCGACTTTATCCTATCCTCACCAGCGACCTTCTTAGATTATACTAAACATGACATGGTTGTTTTGGTACGCTAGGTCCAAGAAAGGGAGCATCTGACGCCAGCCACTAACATCCGACATCAGTCTTTATCACCATTCCGGCCTACTTAAAGAACTTCAAGTTATAGGAGTGGGGAAACACACTGGCTGGGAGAGTATTCCGCATCTTTAGCGTGCGACAGATCTTGGCTCTGCAAGTTATATACCTATAGGGGAATTAATCTGAAGCTACAAAAAGCATGTCTTTCCACCATTTAAACCAAAGACATTATTTGCATAGAAGTACTTGGCTTATAAATAAATATCTCACTATATTTATACCAGGTTTGCATCGATCTAAACGTACCTTAAGACGTTTTATACAATATATTCTAAGATATATACAAATTACATACAATTGTTGTGTCACACATAAAGGAACTTGTATTTCTTAGCAAAATATTTTCTCTGTGAACCTAAATAATTTATATCTCTATTACGCATATAAATTTCCATTTCTCGTTCGTTTCAGCCTTCTGTAACAAAGTGTGTCTCGCAACCATTGTGTTAGTTACTAGAATGGCATCGCGAAATGATTTTATAATCGGATGAAATAGGGTAACCTACTGTCGTGCAAGAAGTTCGGTAATAAGTCATTGCCAACGAGAATAGCTGGTCAGAATAACGCAAAGGGTATGAACGAAATGAATGAAAGATTGACGAACTATAAAAGAATCAGATATCGAGACTCACATCATGACTAAATAAACAAAACGCTAGCTGAAGGTCCGGTGAAGAATTTACGAAACAAAAGAGCCTCTTCATGCTGATGAATGTCGACGAAGCGTAAGACATATGACGTGATCGTGACAAGTGGTGCTCAATTGTATCTGCCTACCCAGCAAGATTTAAGAAATAAATAGGTAAAATATATAGTTTTCAATAAATTGAATTAGGAAACACTGCATGTTGAGTAAAAAGGTGATGTGCAAGTGTTCTGATTTGTTTGCTGACTGAATATAAATTAAAAGCAGCGTTGACGTGTTCAATACAATCCAACATAAACAGTTGTTAAAGGACCATAAAATCGAGACTACTAAAATAGTTCGTGATGTCGTTTTCAGTTATTCAAAGGGCTCAAACGAAAAATAAAATGTAAGGGCGTCCATCCCTCACACCACATCCCCGCGTCCAACAGGTACGGTAACTCAGAACAAATCCGGGTTTTTCCATTCTGTCATCCCCAAATATTGCTCGGTAAACTCAGTCCAAGAATCGTTTGTATTTCTGAAAATGTACTGACGGCTAACCTGCTTAGACCAAATTTAATTCTAAAGATCGAAAATGTAAAGTAAAAAAAGTAATGTATCATCACGACCGTTTTCCTTCCGGGGAAGCGGATTCACATTTAACCAACTTTACTATAGGCCAATCATGACAAGTGGCAAACTCATCGATGTCTCCAGCGTACCAAACTCGAGAAATAACACAAATATTTTAAAACGTATTAGCCTAGCTATACAGAGGGGAAATGTTTCCGGTCTTCTTGGGACTATCACTGAAGGGTCGTCTCTAGAGGACATTTTTTACTTATAGTTTATTTTTTATTAAGTTTAGTTTATATATATATATATATATTTTACTTTTAAGTAGTTTTAATTATTTATACTGTTTGGAAATTAACTAAAAAAAATTTTTATTATGACCGCCTCCGTGGTCTAGTGGTAACAAACGTTGCCGTGAGCTCGGGAGGTCGTGGGTTTGATTCCCACCGGGGGCAAGTTGTACATTGTATAATTTGTCTCGGTCTGGGTGTTTATATGTGTAATATGTATATATTTACAAAAAAAAAAGTATAATATGTAGTTTATCAACCACCTAGTTTCCGTAACACAAGCCTCGTAGCTTACCACGGAAACTAGATGGCGCTGTGTGACCTGTCTGGAAATATTTATTTATTTATTATTGGGTAAGCAATATTTTAAATATTAATTAAATGTATTTATTTAAATTCGAGCCTGTTCCCGAAACGTACACTTTACTGGGTTTATCGGCTCGAACGGTGGATACAAATATTGTAAGCTTGCCATAGTGATATGTATGAAAAAATAACACCGCTTGAAACAATTTAAAATAAAGTTACTGAGTGTTGTTTTTATAATACTAATGAATATTTTTTTTTTAACCAGACATAATTATGTTTATCATTAATCTAATTTTGACATAGGAATAATATTAATTTAACATACAATTTTAGTTTATCAAATGTTAACAATGTTTTTATTTTTAAATATTTGTAAAAATTTGCATGCTGGAGACTGTAAAAATATGCTGATCTTAATTTTATATTTCATCACATTGTACCATATTTTTAAGCAAATAAAGATTTTGAATTTGAAAAAACAAGACTTACCTTAACTAGGGAGTGAGATGTAGGGAAAAGCCTAGGCCGAAATGTTGCAATGTTGCAACCTATAGCTTTCAAAATAATCAAACCGAAGACAGATAAGAAGACAGGTTGATAATGATACACTTGTACGCTTTCGCGTTGATTTGGGGGTGGATTTTATGAAGTGGCTAAACGGAATAACAGGAGAAATAAAGAAAAACTTGAAGATTGGAATTTGTGAAGAAAGGCCGTGGACCGTTTCGGGGTCACGATTTTCGATAGTACGTGATTGGAAGATTGGAACACATGTATTATACGCGTAGCTATGTAGATCGGTGGGTGCAATGATCTTGAAATTACGTAGATGTGGCATTAGATGGCAAAGGGGTTTTTACTAATAAAAAAATACTTTATTTAAGAAATTTAGGAATTACCTATAGCTGTCTTTACTATGGAAAGTTTATAACAAATAGCAAGCTTATCGATTTTTTTTTGTGTATTTGACCAGTACCTTCATATCTAAATCTACAGTCTTAAACGCTATTATTTAAAATATATTGTTCTGTAATTTGGTAATGATTTTTTTTTTGATTCTGCTATATCTTTTCATATCTACCTACTTTAATCAAATACATTGACAGGAATCGGCTTCTGCTAGCAGTTTGCTTAGCTCAACTCCTTAAACTGTTTTCCTGTCAGCAAAAATAGAATGAATAATGTCAGTTGTGACAAACCTGTAATAGGTTCATTTAAATTAATGATAAAAACGAAATTGAATATAAACTAAACTATTTATAAAATGTTTTATTACGTTAAACTTTAAATAATTTTATTTTAAATTGCTGAAAGAGATATTAAACATGATAAACTTAGTTTGTTTGTGGCGTATTTGACAATGATACTTGTATTTGATATGGATAGTAAGCCACGAGCGCAAGGTGTCAGAAAAAAACGAAATAAAGTTTGATTTTTAATGTCTTATACAAATACAAATAGCGTAAAAGTATTGTTTTAATGTGATTTGAATTTACTAGATGCGGTATCCATGTTTGTAAGATCCTTGGTTAAGTGTTATGAATAGCGATCTAAACACCTTTTGACGTTAAGGAATAGAGGGCAAAAACTGCTCTCCTTTTTTGAGTTAAATACACTTAGAATTTTTATTACATCAGAGAATCCCTATATCATTGGCTTTCAATCATTTTTGACTGCTCCAACCGATTTTACAAATTAATTCTGAGAATGCTTTACTGTAGGTTTTTGCGTACTCCTTTGCATGCTTGCAAGACAATTCTCAAAATCTATTCGCACGGCGCAATAGTTCGCATAAAAATCTAGCTAATGCGTAGTATAAATAAATTATTTATCTCCCAAATAACAAATCTTATGTTTCAGGAGAACATAGAATAATAATAAAAAAGATATATAAATGCTATTATAGATAGAATATATTACTAGTCCCATCATGGCAAGTGGCAAGTGGCAAGCTCGTCGATGTCTCTAGCCTACCAGGGCCGGAAGCCTCGACAGCTTAGCGATTTCGGTCGGTAAGTCATAAATAAAAATTTGCCACTTACAAAATGTAAAAGCTGATTTGATCAATGTCATTAGTTCCAAAGGATGGTAATATTTTAATATGAAATCTCCAAGCTCTATATTATTTCATTTTATACCCTTATGTTTGTATTATATCAATGTATATTTATTCCTTTGCAACACTAGAAGATAATTCAAAATGTCGGCTGTCACACGGTAAAACTGTATCGATAATATTCGATAACTTTGCCGGCTGTCAAATTTTGTCAATGACCATCTTAAAACGCCAAGTTAACAATCGTAATGAAATGTCACAAATATATGAAATATATAGGTATTTTTTGTGTTCTCGACAAGGAATCGAATCCAGCATCTAAATGTGCAACCTTAACCTCCAGACCACGGAGGCAGTCATAAAGCCATCTATAGTTATATAAATAACATTTTAAGTAAGCTATTAAGTTAGTTCAAAAATATTAAAATATAATAGATTAAAAAACTAATTATAAAAAGTAAAGTATCATCACGACCGTTTCCCTTTCGGGGTGGTCAGAAACCACGCATATAAAGGAGCGGATTCACATATAGCCAACGTTACTATAGACCAATCATGACAAGTGGCAAGCTGGTCGATGTCTCCAGCATACCAAACTCGATAAATATCTTAAATAAATTAAATAACAATTAAATGCATTTAATTACATTAACAAATATTTTTGTTATCGGTTAACAGGAATCAAATCGGTAACTCCGAGTATCACGGCTACGTGGCATCAGTTCTGCGGTATGGTCTAGTACTATGGGGAAACTCGTCAAATATAAATAGAGTACTTATTGCGCAAAAGAAATGTGTAAGAGCTATATGTGGTGCAGCCCCCACTGACTCTTGTAGGCCCCTGTTCAAAAACCTAAATCTCTTAACCGTAACAGGCATGTACATTTTTGAGATCGTTACATTTATTAGGACACATAGTAACTTATTTACTTTCCATAAAGATGTATTTAATAGTAGTCGACATCCAAATACTCTTGCCTATACAAAAACACCAAAAAGCAGAGCCTTTGATAAAAATTCATATATTATGTGTATTCGAATTTACAATAAGTTACCCGAGTTTCTCAAAAGATTACCTGACAATCAGTTTAAAGGCCAAATTAGGAAACTATTGATAGAATGTTGCTTCTATTCGCTAAGTGAATATTACAACCACAAATTTTAAGTATTTTTATGTGTATTATAACAATTACCTGTACAATATGTCTTAATAATAATCTGTATGTAATAAGTGTGACTAAAATTATAAATATAATAATAAGAATTTAACATTGTAAATAATGTTTAACAAAATTTGTGTGCCAGAAATGGCTGAATGTGCAGAACTAACTTACTATTAATATTTACTATTACCATGTTCAATGCAAATAAATAATTTCATAATTTCATAATTTCTAAATCCACTGACTTAACCACTAGACCACGGAGGCAAAAAACTAATTATAAATAAAACTAAAATACCTATGAAAATAAAACTATTTTACAAAATAAACTAAGGGCTTACCACCAGGCAAATATTCTGTTTTAGGTAGTTATGGCATTTGGGATTGCCACACTCTTAAAAAAATCGTAGTATTCGTAGTTAGTTCAAAGTATAAAAAACCTCGATAAAGGAGTGCAAGGAGAGTAGAAAAGTTTAGCAACTTGGTCGGTTCATGTAACAATCAAGCGGCGCATCAAAGGGAACTTTATAAACCAATTCTCTACTACAAAGATGTCACGAGAGCTTTTGATCCGCGATTCTTGATCTTAAAATTATGTAGATGTAGCATTCGCGGACGATAAACGTTTCTAACAAATAAATATTGCATCGACATAAGTATCTGTTTGACTTCTCTAGTTTCTAGTATAGTCTTTTTGGGTACCACTTCCGCAATCGTCTACCACACTCCCAAAGGTTAGCTAGTATAAAATGCCGACAGGCATTAAGTTCGCCCTTGTACTCAACTGTAAAGTGCAATAAAGAATTTATAAAAAAATAATTTAAAAAAATTAAAGGGCACTAAATATGTTTTGGTCTATAAAAGCAATATTTAAAATGTAATATACCTATTTATGAATTGATTAATGGTTTAAAATCTATGATAATTGACATTTTTGGAATATAATCAGTATTCTTATATTTAAATAGTTTATTGTCTTTTGCAAATAACTATAAATAATGGATATGTGCCCTTCTTGCAAATCATGATTCATACAAATGTATATTAAATAATTATAATAAACATGGTTAAATTGCAAAATGTTACAGCTAGAATATTGTTTTACATGTTTAAACTCAATAGCATGCAAATATTGTACAATATAGGATAGTCAAGTTCTGAATGCGTCGCACGCCGAGGTATCGAGTTTTAATTTAAATTTGTATTGGATGCGGTATCCGTGGTTTTTTAAAGTATTTGCCAAATAGTACAAAGTTGTCGCAGAACAACTTTCCATCCCCGATGCTTGTTGCCTTTCGCAATCATGTATTAGAACTTGTTTTAGTTAGATTTGGACTCGCATCTTTTTCTTTTTTTGTTCACTTTTATTTATAGATACGTAAAAAGTTTGAGACGCTATCCGTCAATCTAAGGTCACGACTCAAATCTCGGCATGTACGGTTTTTGGATTTTTCGATTCCAAGCTAGGATTTTTTTTATGTAGTAGTTTCGGGATTTATCAAAATCGTTTTTTGACATAACTCTTAGTTTAAAAAGTAGCCATTCACGAAGGCTTCTTAAAAAAATCACACTGAACGTATTTCGTTGCTGTCATAAGCCTCTTTGTTTTTTTCATAGAAAGTGGATTACATGCGGATACTTGATTTTTTGTGTAGGACGTTCTTAGTACGGATCTTGTACCACAACACCACAGCCCCTAGAACCTAGAACGAGAGTCGTAAACCAGCATTGTTGGAGTTGGGCCTTCTGGATATTTCTGGAGAACTTGACCCACACTCGACACGCTGCTCGCTAAACGGATTGGCGAGGGTCTGATGTCGCATAATGACAATTTATTAACGACTCAAAAAGTATTAGTGGAACTGGGACCGACGGTTTAACGTGCTCTCTGCGTGTTTCAGAAAATGTAAGAACAGTGTCAAAGTCAAAATATCTTTATTCACGTAAACCTATTACAGGCATTTATGAAACGTCATTAATTTAATTATTTTGAATGATTACTACTCCTGCTAGTAGAAGACTAAGCAGCAAAGTGGTCCAATAAGTAAGCTGTTAGCAGAAGACCAGCAGCTTAGCTTAGCTTAGTGTTTTCTCAATGGTTCATGCCGAGATTCGAACAGACTTTTTAGGATTCTAAAAGCGTTCTTACAACCGAAACGGTAAAGCAGTTTTTCCCGCCTTCAATCAAACTATTGCTGTATACAAAGCACAGATCAGATCATGCGTGGAATACATTTCTCACCTTTGGGATGGTTTTGTCGAGTACCTCACAGATGCTTAAACTGTTCGCATTGTGGACGATTCCACTATATCTGGAGCTCTCAAATCCCCGTAGCTTCGCTGATGTGGCTTCTCTGAGCGTGTTCTACCGGCTATACTATAGTGAGTGCTCTAAAGAGCTCTATAACCTAATCCCTTACTCTCCATTCCGTAACCGATCCACACGTACAGTTCAGAATATGAACTCACATACCGTAGTCACCATCCCCAAACCGGCCTCTGTGTTTCCACTTTCGTATAACCTGGAATCCTTCGAGGAAGCGACGCGTGTTTATTATTATTATTTATTATTCCAGTTGTTAACATTCGTAGACCTTGCGCGTCACTTATTTATTTATTTATTTAAATATTTATTGCACAAAGACAAAGGCGGGCTTATAATGCCGCTAGACATTCTATCCTAGCCAACCATTGGGACAACTTGAGCATTAAATTGAAAGGTAGGTGAAAAATTGTATTAAATATTATTATACACTAATATATAAATACATATACCCATACACTACATATTATATATCAGTGACAACAATATACTAAATTCTAATAAATAAGTTATAGTAACTACATACACATACATAAATAATACACTTACTTTTGTTGTGATAGGAAGTGTGAATAGACCATTTGGGTGGTGACCAAGTGGGTGCAAGGTCACATGTCGTACTATAATAAACGGCCCACGTCCTTGTACCTACGAGTACTATAAGAATGTTATTATTTCCACAAAGTAGAATCGAAAATTCATTGCTTTTAAAATCGCTCAGTGGACTATCATCGATACGTGATAGCCCTGGAAATTATTGGAAATGTGCTTAAAGCCAACCCAAGTCTCCTCAACTTATTAAGATTTAATAGAGCTATTAGGTTCTCTTTCAGCTTTAAAAGCAAAGTTTGTATCACATAATTAGTTTTTAATAGCATCTAAATCTGTTTGCGGCTGGCCAATTTATAAATCTAGCAACTTTGAAATTAAAAACATAATAACAATTTTACAGTTAGGGTAACATATACAATTGTTGACACACCACTAATTATTGGCACTAATTTATTTTTTCGAAAATTTCAAATCATCAGTAAACGAATGATCTTGTATGTGGAAGCTCTCAAGCTTTTCCATAAGTTTTTACCAAATATTTTCTGTTTTCTGGGTCCATTTTTATATAATAACATTAATAAAGAGGTATATATCAATGATCTATAGTGATATGTCACACAATGGCTACAGTCTCTTGACTATATAATGTAACGGAAGAATTACTGTCAGTAGTAAAGTGAGAAAGCGGTAATAATTTATTTTATTTATTTATTTATTTTATTTTATTTAAAGTATACACACCCTCTTACACACACTCACACATTTACATTATACACAAAAAGAGTATCTCAACCACACACTGTTGTCTTAGCTTATAGTATGACAATGCCTATATACATCAGCTATTATCTTAACTGACATTGACATTTATATTTTTATAATTGTGTCTGTCTTAGATAGTGTGATAATGCAGCTGTTAAGCGTTATTCTGTATTTATAATTTTGTTATTTTATTGTTTCTCTTTCCAAATGATGGTTATCATGTACTGCTCTAGATTCATCAATATGTACTATAAAATGATATTGTTTTATATCAATATTGAAAAAATTGCAGAATACATCTCTTTTTGTCCTATGCCTACTTGCAAAATAAACGAATTGAATTGAACATTTTTTTATATTTACTATTTAATTATATTTTTTTGTAAACGATTTGTTTCTATCATTTTGCTAATTAGTTTATTTTGTTTTGAATTTGAAGTAAGATAATTGGAAAAAAATAACATTTAAAACTGTAAGCTATTGATAGCTCCTATTAGGTCTTAGCCTAAACTGATTTACAACAGTTTAATACTAAATCCTATTCTATTAGATTATTGGGGTTAATGGAGCTTGGATTATATCCCGTAATCGCTGGAGGCAGGATCCGATCAATTTGAATTATTTATTTCAATGAAATCTGGCTGAGCTTTGTGCTACTATATCAAGGAATTAACGCCATCAATTAATATTTTATTATAGACAAAAGAACAGTGGTTTGTAGTCCACTGTATTTTAATTTAAAAAGCTAGCCAAAAATCGTCTAAAAATGAACATTATCACAGCTGCCTCGCCACTGCACGCCGTGTTTTGCAACCCTCATCCAACCCCAGTCAGCGACCTTCCTAAGGTCCATCTAGCGGGGATTCGTCCCACTCCGTGTCGTCTCCACTCTAAAACACGTTTACACCATCGGTCGTCGGTTCAGTAACTTTGGTTCTTTAACAAATATCAACGCTTCATCTTTCTATTCATCAGAAAATCAAGTTAACTGTCTCCACGCTGTGCGACCTTTGTGGGCCAGACCCGCTGTCAATGTCCACATCTCTGCTCCGTACGACATTACGGAAATGACGTACTCGTATACTTTTAATAAATAATTATATATTTTGGCATTTATTAATAGCTTTGTCCATGCTGACCCGGTTTTGGGCTAATCCCTTCTATCCTGTTTGACGTGGCACTCTCCATTTGTAACTACTGTTAAAAATCGTATTGAGTGGCGCGACCTCGCTCTTCAAGGCCGTAGGCTGCACTGTCAGCTGTCCACCGTCGTATGGCTGCCCCGGACCCCGCGCCCCGCGGTTAGATATCGCTCTGGCCGCAACACCATTGAAGTATCAGTGAATGTTAGCTTAGGTCGAGATTCGAACCACTGCATATAGGTATCTATAGCAAATGCACTGTTCTTACGTTGCGCAATAAAATAAATAAAAATTGTTAAGTTAAAGTAGTAGGTAGGATAGGTGTAGATAGGAACACATTTAAAAAAAATGATAAGATAAACTTAACATGATTTTGAAAAACCTATTCGACCATAATATAGTTCCCCCACTTAATATAGTTCGTCGAAATTATTATTTTTATTTTTCATGCCATAATTTCAGTGATACTCGCGTGATTAAAACGAATCGATTGACGTGAAAATCATCAAAATTGGATCACTCGTTTGGTCTCCAGTGTGCCACACACAAAGGAACAAACCAAACAGATACCCCTAATTTGCGTCGCGCAGTCGGACATGACGGACCCGGCACCAAGGAGTTTTTAACAATTAATTGGAGTTTATTTTTTTTTCTCACTTTAACACCATACCGTTCCCGTAAGGGCACAAGTAAGAGCATATGAATTCGTCAGTTTCTTGGTGTTAGTTGGTGAAAGCGTGAAGAATTTGTCAACAACATCCAACCCTCAGCAATTGTTTGGCGTGGCATGAAACAGCCCCGTGTACAGCGAACATGTTATAAGGATGTATTTTTTTTGTTTAAAAAGGTACTTTAACACCTGAGAAAGCTTAGAGATTTGTGCAAAGTAGGCAAGATTACGTACAAACAAGAACCCTAGCCCTAATTCGGGATTAGACTAAATCCCAGTTACACAACCGCTACGTTTTCCAACACATTTGCCAATCTCTTCTTATATTTTCACACGTTCTACTTGATTGTACGTTGAAAGAAGTTCATAATTCTTTCTTACTCTTCTAAAACACAAATAACACCACTGTAAAACATGGATCCTTTAGAACTTGACGAATTGACGAACTTGAAACTCTGAAGAATTTGACGCTGGTAATATAAGTTATTTTCTTAAGAGAGTGTCTCCGTGGTCTAGCGGTTAAGTCCGTGGATTTAGACTCGGAGGGACCGAGTTCTATTCCAGGTCGGGACGCAATAGTTTATTTGTGATATTTCTTGAGTTTGGTACGCTAGAGACACGGACGAGCTCATGGTCACTTGTCATGATGGGCCTATAGCAAAGATGACTAAATGCGAACCGGCTCCTTATAAAAGCGCGGTTTCTGACGTAAGGGATACGGTCGTGATGAAACTTAACTTTTTTAACGTTTTTGCATTCCTCTCTCTCGCACAAAAAAAAAATTTTTCAAGTCTAGACTTTAGGGAAATGTAATTTATCAACGTACTAAGGAATATACGGACATTGTAAATATTTTTTTGGTACGAATATGCTATATGTGTAGTTTATATGTATGTACAAATTATTCATTTATATAAGTATAATATATTAATTTATATATGTCATTATGTTATCTAATTAAGCCTGTAATTGCACCTACCTTTCATTGTTTGATTGTTTTTATTGTCCCGAAGGTTTGGCTGTCATAGAATGCCTAGCGGCATTAAGTCCGCCTTTGTACTTAGTGCAATAAAGATTAAAATAAAATATGTATATATCTGTAACTATGATTCTCAAACGAATATCAACGTTTTGAATTCTATCTAACAGCGATAGATATTAATGATGAATTAAATGACAACATGAATAGAAATGTATATATGTTCGCTGTCTCCGGAAATTATAAAGAGAAATTGTCACAGATTTCACTGAATGGAATAATTGTGAGGATTCGGCGAAGCGTCAAAATGTAACAAGGACTCAATTCTAGATAACACAGTGGAACAAATGTTCCACATTTAAATGACAATTTGTATGCCATCGATTTACAACAAATAGAGGAGAAATTCTAAGCAATGTATCCATCGTATACGGTTTGTGCGAGAATACTCAACCACCGAAACTACATTGAGAGCATCGCTAAAACAGCGTTCAAAAATCTGGGGATACTGAACAAGGTAAAACTTTTTTTTCCGCCCTCACTCCCGACTTATGCTTTATAAAGCACAAATAAGGTTATGCGTGGAATACTGTTCTCACCTTTGGGATGGTTCCGCTAAGTACCTTATAGATGCTCTCAATGTGAATGAATAGTGGACGATACTACAATGTCTAAAACTCTCGAATCGCTGCAGCTTCGCCGAGAAGTGGCCTCCCTTAACGTGTTCTATAAGCTACACTACGGTGAATGTTCTGAAGAGCTCCACAACCTTATCCCTTCTTCTCTGTTCCGCAACTAAACCACTCGCACAGCCCAAAATATGCAACCACATACCGTAGCCACTATCCCTATGTGTACATATAAATTTGGAGACTCTTACTCGTACATCTGTCGCACGTTAAAGATGTGAAAGACGTAGATCTGATCTGATCTGGAGATGCCTACTATCGAGGCATTTGTTGTCGGCCTAGCTAAACGTAAGTTTTACCGGGCTGACAACGGATCCTACAAGCATCTTCAGGATATCGCTCTACTTTCCCATGGCCCTCGGAGGGGAGGCCACTACCTAGGGAGGCGCTCTTGGAGAAGAACTAAAGTAGACAAATCTAGGAGACTAGATTCGTGAGCCACAAGGGCGGTGTTGTAGTAGGAACAGCGCCCAGCACCGGCGGGTAGATAGCGGGAGACTAAAACGGGAGATTATCCCATCTCCAACCCAGGCCCATTGAACATCCGGGCCTGGATGACTCCGCTATCTGTCTCCCAGTAGGCCGGCATAGTGGTAGGGACTGATGTCGGTCGTTTGAGGTAGGCGTTAATTGCTCCCATTCTTGGACCTAGGTATTCGATTTTCACCGAACGTTTAGTTCAATAAGAATAACTTTTTTCAAGTCTTATTACAATATCAAGGTCAACAGTTGTCGGGTTTAGGAAGCAAGGTTGTTCTGTTCGCGATCTTCGGAATGTCTTACTCGAAAACTTTTTCAATCTGATTAATTTCCAAATTTCCAATTACTCAGTCCTGTCAGAGGTCTCCCAACTTACAGGCCAGCTAACTTAAGGCTCCTCTATGTCGGCATTTTTATTTGTATTAAAATATGTAAAACACGTTTTTTTTAAATCGTATTGACCGCCTCCGTGGTAACAAACGTTGCCGTGATCTCGGGAGGTCGTGGGTTCGATTCCCACCGGGGGCAAGTTGTACATTGTATAATTTGTCTCGGTCTGAGTGTTTATATGTATAATATGTAGATATTTACAAAAAAAAACAAAATAAAGTATAATATGTAGTTTATCAACCATCTAGTTTTCGTAACACAAGCCTCGTAGCTTACCACGGAAACTAGATGGCGCTGTGTGACCTGTCTGGATATATTTATATTGTACCAATGAGAATAACACTTTTCTTACCTAAATTTATTTTAGATTTACAAATAGTATGAGCTCACATAAAGTAACGTATGATCACGACCGTTTCCCTTTCGGGGTGGTCAAAACCACGCTTATAAATAAGCGGATTCATATTTAGCCAACTTTAGTATAGATAAATCATGACAAGTGGTAAGCTCGTCGATGCAGCGTAACAAACTCGAGAAATATCTATCTAAATCCACGGACTTAACCGCTAGACCACGGAGGCAGAGATCTCACATGATCACAAGAAATGATAGAAACGGGTTTAAGACTGCAGTGGAAGTTGGTGCGAGAGGAGATCCAGCAAAATCTTGGCACCTCTTACATTTATGAAAAGAACTTCCAAGACGTCATCAACGGAATCATACAGTATTTGGTTGACTAGGGAGAGGAGTAGAATGGTGGATGGTCAGCGTCTTGTTGCGCAATAAAATGAGTCTCCCTTTGTAAACCAGCCTATTGTCGGTCGCAAACCTGAGACACCATTCTTTTCATGTCTTACCCCCACACGATAGACCCGGCACCCGCATGGTAAATCCATGGAATGCTGCAGAAATAAGTCTTCATCACCGTCCACGCCAGCGGAGAGTACGTTACCTTCAGTCCCGATTTTACTTATACAAAATCATTAATAAATTATCATTAAAAATTTACATTTATTTATTTATTTAAAAACAACTATGGCACAAAGTGCAAAGGCGGACTTAATGCCCGAAGACATTCTCTGACAGCCAAACCTTGGGGACAAATTTAACCATATAAAATCATAAAGATAATAATAATATAATTAATGAAAATTAACAGTAAACTAATATATACTTACATCATACATACACATTATTATACATAAACATACATATATATATATATATACTACTTACTAACGCTGTGTGGAGCCATTTAGAAAGTGTGAATACACCAGTAATGTTGTCAACTTGTAGTTGCTTGCCGTATGTTGACAGGTAGATTATTCCACAAATTAGTAGCAACAACTACAAAAGAGTTAGAGACAAATGAAGAGTGATGAGAGGGGACAGATAAAAGGGAGTTGTGAGAAGAGCAAAGAGATTTGTCATGGAAAGAACAGAGACATTAGATCCTCGCAATCCCGTCTGGCCAGGGATGGCCGGTGTAAGAAAAATTATCCAGATATATGTTCTGGACGGCCCATCTTCAACAGTTGAGGTCTAGGACGCTGTGTTCTAGTGGCTATGAATGAATGAATTAATTAAAAACATATTATTATTATTATTATTACAACAGAATACAATACAATGTCTGCGATGTAGTACCGTTAATTTGTAATTCAATTTTACCGTTTCTGGGTTTTAATTACATATTCAATCTATTTTTGATTACCTACTTTTATCAATATTGTCCAATGGGGTAATAGTATAGACCAGTAATACTCAACCTTTTTTACTTTTCAGAAGAACTTGTTTTATTAGACAAACAATTGCAAAATTCATTACCCGAAATTCTAAATTGCCCCATGAATGACCGTACTTGGGCCCAGGCCTCACTACCAATTCGGTTCGGAGACCTAGGGACCCGCAAAATTTATAGTGTAGCACTGCCAGCATTTCTGTCGTCTGTACATAGTACTGTCGCGCTCTACGGGAGAATCACTAACCCATCTTTTGGTTCCGTTAAACCGTCGTACTTGTCAGATGCCAGAGATGCCTGGTCAGTAGCATGACCAAATGTTTCGGTTCCAAATTTACCAAAAATCCAATGACTATGGGACGAGCCGCTCTGCAAACTGGTACAGGAAAATATTTTATCTGCCAGTAATATGAAAGAGCGGACCACTGACCATGGCGGTGTGCCTTCATCTCGGAGCCCGGACTGTCCACCCGCACCAGTGTCGATGCGGAGAACCAGTCGATCACCACGGGCTTTCTTGTGCTAGAAGTGCTGGCCGCATTCCTCGTCACGCGGCTCTCAACGACATCATCCAAAGGGCTCTTGTCACTGCTGGAGTACCCGCAATCTTATTTCCTCGCTAAATTTACCCGCAATCTCATTTCCTCGCTAAATCGCTATGCTGATTCTCTGAGCGAGGAAATAACCATCCCTCTTGTCACCACAGCAGACAATTAGACGAGGGGTGATGTTTTTTAAAAAATATTAAGTAAATAATGAAATATACTTGAATTTAAACGTGTTTAAGATAGATTCAATTTTGCGTTTGGTTATATTGGGGTAATAAATGATATTCAATTCCGTCTCTTCAAATTCATTAATTAGTTGTTATTGTCAGCTATAATTGTTATCGCAGTTAGTAATTCTGGTCTATTGTCTAATATAACAATATGTCTTTAACAACATAACATAACTATTTCAATTAATACATCGCATGGAGCTGTTACATGAATGTTTTTTTTTGAGGTGATAGGGAAGGCAAAGGGTCTAGCCCATATAGCCAAGTCTGACGTAATATATATTTCTTTTTCATGAGTTAATGAGGTCATCATCAAATTCCAGATGCTGCAGAATTTGATACTTTTCTTGGAGTCACTCGCGGCACCATAGCTCAAACACGTCGGGTAAAATATGGGAGTTGACAGCGCGGAAAAAACCGCAAAAAATAATCTGCAACTTGTGCCCCATATTTAAAGTCCAATTTATCGTTTTCCATAATTATTCACACTGTAGCACATTATTAAACATAACAACTGGCACTTGATTTTTTTTTTTAATTGTCTTTAAAGGACATTGTACAGAATACATCAGCCCTAAACACGTAATTTATTTGCATAATATATGTTCATAACAGAGTTCATAACCGAGTTGGGGATCATCAAATTCCAGATGCTGCAGAATTTGATGCTTTACTTGAAGTCACTCGCGGCATTATAGCCCAAACACGTCGGGTAAAATATGGGAGTCCACAGCGCGGGAAAACCGCATAATATAAACTGCAACTTGAGCCCCATATTTAAAGTCCAATTTATCGTTTTCCATAATTATTCACATTGTAGCACATTATTAAACGAAACAACACCACTTTTGACCAATAATATCCACAGCAAATTAATTTACAAAACAAAAAATGGCGCGAAGAACTCCACTTGCACTTGACATCTCCGCGCAAAATGGCGCAAAGGACCCTATTTTTATTTTTATTTTAATATTTAAGGCTTTGGATTTAAAAGGAATATTTTTAAAGATTAATCAACTTTGAGTGTACTTTTTAGAAATGTAGTCGTAGTAGTAGAAGAGAACCAAAGTAGTGTAGTAGTAGAAGAGAACCAAATAAAAAAAAACAAAATTAGATTATTTTTTATAACCTATATTACAATGTTTGAGAAGGTATTTTATCGTAGGTAAAAGGAGCACGTTCGGAACAACAAATGCCAATCATTTTTGACCGAAACGGCGTTTGGAATCCACAAGCAGAAAGCATCCGTATGAAAAGTCGATATTGGAAAGGTCACCTGAAGCATAGTCCGGGTAAATGAATTATATGTCTTGTCATAATGGAGTATTCGGCCCACTCTGAATGTACTAAATATATAATTGGACGTAGTTACGCAAAAAAGATCCAATCCACATTTAGTTTAGCCATTGCAGTTGGTTATTGGTCCAGCATATAATACAGTTAATTTTTATTTTTTTATATCTGGAATATTGTGGATTGGATCCTTTATGCGTCCTGCGTCCAATTTCCTATATCGACAACGTATCAAAAGCACATGTTGAAACAAAATGTTTGTGATTCTTTTGTGTTATTTAGTATTTTTGTATGTATTATTCTAGATTACAATAGTATTTCTGCACCCGCTTATTATGGCTCCCCATTTAATAAATAATTTATTATTATTATTTGTTACATTATTTTCTTACGCTTCCTAACGTTCAATAGCAAAAATTCTAACTTTAAAAAAAATGCCTTCAAGCAATGTATGGATTTAATGTCAACCTTATCGTTATTTTTTAAATAGAGCCATCTGTGATCGACTACAAACTTTTTTGTATAATGATCAACTGAGTAATAATTTGATCCAATCACCTAATGTTTAGTGTTTTCACACTATAATTGTGTGCATCTATAATAGCGCTATATATGATTGCATAGACGAACTTTTATTTATATATTTATTTTTTATATTTGCAAGACTTTGCGCCCACCTGATGGTAAGTAGGAAGCGAGATCCATGTATGTTAGCAACTGGAATCTGACACTTATGACTGACATCGGTCCCTAACACTATGCCGGCTTGACTAGACATGACGGCAATTCGAGCCTGATCCCAACATGGATACACTTTACTGAGTTTATCGGCACGATCGTTGGATACTTCCCCGCCCCAGCAGACTAGACAAATTCCCCCCATCAGTCTGCCTACCACCTATTAAAATTAATGACAACTTCAAGAACGTATCACTTCAGCTTGCTAATTAAAGCTGCTAATGATAATGATTATTATTTAACATTTGCTGTATTATTATTTAGATAGTAAGTTGACATGGCCTCCTTACAGCCACGATCTAAATTTATATATTTGACATATTGTTTTTTTTTTTGTTCTCTGACGAATAGCTCTCTTCATAGCTTCCTGAGCAACATTGAATTTATGGACCAGACCCATTGTCTCGATTCTGCTTCGTACGACAATACGGGGAGGACGCACTGGTTTTCAGACACTATATAAACTATACGAGTACATATCAATAAATAATGTCAAAATCCACGTTTATCGGATTTGTATCTTGTAAATTAGAGAGTGGGCTTGAGATTTGACAGTGGGTCGACATCACGAGTCCGCCGAGCGATAATTAAATCTCCCATAATTGAAGAGACCCGAAATACGTTCGTAATTCATGACTATACGAGTATGTCAATACCATTTGCGTTTACTCCTCAAGGATATGACAGATGTCAATAGCTACACAAGCGAACACATATTGTGGGTAGGTTGTTGGCTGCTTATTAATTTACTAGTTAGCTATTTCACCCGACGTTTTTTTTATTTTAATGAAAAGAAAAATTGGAATTTACAATCGGCGAACATAATGTACGGCATTCTCTGACCGTTGACTGTTGGGATAAATGAGATTTCTTTGTATCAATATAGTATGTAAGGTTAGTTAAAATAGCTCAATATCCGCTTTCGCAGGTCTACACACCTTCTCGTCTTATTATATTCTAACCTTTGGGAGTGTGTGAGATTAAGGGTAGTGCCGATATCAAGTTTAACAATATCTAATATACTACACACACTACATACTAATAGATACTTACACTGTTACATAAATTACACATAGACTTATAAATAAAATAAAATGCCAAATATACGACTATATTTTTAGCCTGATGACGACTCCTGTTTGTCTAGAAATAAAGCAGTGACCAAGCGCTTAAAAACGTGGACAGACAGCGCGTGTCTAATAGCGAGTGGTAGCTTGTTCCACTGGCGGGCTGCAGACAGTCTTCCTATACTCTGTCCTCTACAACTGTAAAACACCTTCGTATTAAAAATTATTTACCTCGCCCTCTCCTTTCTTGTCAAAACAACCAGCTTAAAATCCACTCCACTGCCGCTCGTCAGTGAAACAGTTAGTTTTTAATTTAATTTCACTTTTTAAATAATAATAATAATTTATTATTATTATTACTACGGACGCAGGTCAAGCACATGAAATGCGTTAACATTTTTAAGGTAACATAATTTAAATTAGTAATTAGAAAAAAACAAGATTAGCAAAATATCTTTTCATTCGCGCTTTTTGCAAATCCCAAGTTGACTTTACTTTTAGAAATAAAGACCAGGAAAAGCCTTTTTAAAGGGCGTTATTATTCAACTCGGCGCTGGCGGAAAATTAAGAAAAATTTCGAAACACAATGGCTGCTAAAATTGTCCTCAACTCGGCAGCTCGCCTTCTCAACCGTGACATCAATAAAAAACTTTAGTGGATAATTTAAGTGGGTAGTACTAAAAGACACATACTACATATTAGTATTAAGGTTTACAGCCTAGAATATAAATAGTTTTTTTTTTATTATTGGCGCGGTGGTGGCTTGGTTGTAAGAACGTTTTCCTTTAATACTACAAGGTCGGTTCAAACCCCCCCATCCGGCATGTACCAATGAGAAATACACTTTTCTTACGTACATTTGTCATAAATTACAATACCACCTTCCCGTGCCTCGGAGAGCACGTTATGTCGTCGGTCCCGGCTCCGCCAATACCAACTTGTGAAATCGTTAATAAAATATCATTAAAAATTTACATCAGATCCGCCAATCCGTCTGGCCAGCGTGGCGAGTGTAGGCCAAATTCTCCAGATACATGTTCTGGCAGGCCTATCTCCAATCAGTGGAAGGTCTAGGACGCTGTGTTCTAGGGGCTGTAATGATGATAATAATAATTATTATTATTTAACATTTGCTGTATTATTATTTAGATAGTAAGTTGACACGGCCTCCTTACAACCACGATTTAAATTTATATATTTAAATTTGATTTAATGTTATTTGAATTTGTTATTTAGATAAATTGACACGGCCCCTTTACAGCCACGAATTTATTTATTTAAACATTCTGTTAAGGTTGCGTTTTTTATTTTATTATGTATTTTATTAAAAAAAACATAATGTAATTGATCTTGCTCGATATCGACGATATTTGACCTCATTGGTTCTTATATAACATAATTATTTATTGATTTAATGTTTTTAGATTTTTTTTCTATAAAACCATTGTTCTATAATATAACAATATTATTCTAAGGTCGTGATGATATCACTAATATATAAGTTGCGATGCCTATACTACCTTTGGCGTCGTGAATTTTCTTATTTCTTAAGCTAAAAGAAATCACGCCGCATAACGCATTTTATAACTCTACTTACAAACGACAAAGATTAAAGGCCTAGGCAGACCTGATGCGTACACGGGTGAGTTTATCATAAATATCTATGCTACTATTTAAAATTAACTGGAAAATATTAAAGCCTTCCAGATCAAAATTCTTCTTGGTTGCAGTGGATCTAGTGGCTCGCAAATATTCGAAAAAATAATAGTTTACGAATATTCGAATATTTTTTGTCCACTATTCGAATACTTGGATGATGAAAAACCACAGTATTTCTAATGATGTATTTCTTCTAAATATTCTTGACAAATTTCAATTTCGAGACAAAATTAGAAGTAGCACTTTACCTAATTTAATCTTATATACTCGTACATCAATATATAAGTAATGTATTGCAATAATATTTATGATAAATTTTAAAATTTCGAGAGACATCGACTTTTTATGTAATCAAATTCTTAAAATGAGAATTTTCATTTATGATTAATAATTTGATTATTATTCTACAATGTAATGTTTTTGCCTCTTTCATATAATTTTATTATCAGTTAATAATGATTGACCACTTTAATTTCATTCACATATATTAACTGTTAAATCCGAGTCGATATAGTTTACAGTGACTTTTTTAATGCCAAAAGATTTTGATTAAATATTCGAATATTGCAAAATTTATATTCGTATATTCGTTTTAGAAAATTATTCGAATAATCAAATGCAAGCCCTAGTAGATCTCACGCAAAAAGATATATAAATAAATAAATAAATATTTCAGACAGGTCACACAGCGCCATCTAATTTCCGTGGTAAGCGGTAAGCTTGTGTTACGGAAACTAGATGGTTGATAAACTACATATTATACTTTTTTTTTTTTTTTTTGTAAATATATACATATTATACATATAAACACCCAGACCGAGACAAATTATACAATGTACAACTTGCCCCCGGTGGGAATCGAACCCACGACCTCCCGAGTTCACGGCAACGTTTGTTACCACTAGACCACGGAGGCGCCGTATATATCAGTGCCGTTTGCTACGTGTTGTGTGAAGCTTCTTGTAAAGGCAAATCATTGCTACGATTTTGCTGTCAGATTTAAAAACTGCAGGGTTCTTTCTTAGCAACTCATGTACATACTGTCAAACCTGGAGACCCCTGGTGGGTAGTTGGTCTTGTGGTGTTATGTATAATAAATATGATTATCTTAAAACCAGTAGTTATTTTTATGTATAGTATTTATAATATATGGTTATGTAAAAAATATGAATAATTACAAAGATTAAAAAATAAAATAAATTAAGAACTAAATTATAAAAACTAAAAATTAATAAATAAAATTACGACTATTCGATGGGCGTAGTGTGCCGAGGACACTCGCTGCGTTCCCCCGCTGAACAGCGAGGCTGACCCTTTGAACAAGATAGATTATTTATGTATTAATACATACATACATACATATCTTCACGCCAGATCCCTTGCGGGGTAGGCAGAGACAATTGAGCGCCACTTGACACGATCACGACATACCTCTTTCGCTTCGTCGACATTCATTTCGTATGTATTAATGTTACATAATTCATTATTATATAATTCATTATGTATTAATGTTATTTATATGTATTAATGTTATGTATATAGTATTTAAGTATATGTATGTTTATATAGGAATTGCTTACTTTTATGATATTTATTGGAATAAAAATAATTTATAAATATAATTTTCACTTTCCTCGATCTAACAAAGAAATCTCATTTGTCCCAACGGTCAACGGTCAGAGAATGCCTTACGGCATTATGTTCGCCGATTGTAAATTACAATAAAGATTTTAAATAAATAAATACTCCCAGGAGAAGAATTGTGTCTCTCATGTGTTATTTGGTGCTTCATCATCACCAGCCTATGTATTTCCAGTCTCCACTATAGTTAAATCTTCAGGTAATGTCAATATCGCCATATTCATATCATCCCACTCAGCGTCTTGCTCCACTCCTTGTCTACCCTTTCGCTGTCCATCCCATTACCACTTCAACTTGCCAATTTTAACAGCAAATTTAAATAATGGATTCAACGTTTCCGACTTTATCCATACATTGTTGTCCAAACCTACTGTCAGTGTTCTCGTTTCCGCCTCGTGCGACATTACTTCAAAAACACACTTCTTGAAATCTTTTGTCTTCAAATACTGTGGCATGTTCTATAGAAATATGGAAGAGATTGAACAAAGCAATTATTGACTTGTTTCTTTTACAGACTAAACGGATCAAGTGTGGCCAACCCTTTAATCCAAAAGTAATACCTTTGGAGTCTCCAACCTGTGTTAGCCTAAATCTTAAAAGTTACCTCATATGAAGGACAAAGTATAAAAATAAAATATAAAAGTAATTTGGCATGTTTTGTCATATTCGTAACGATTTTCATCTTTTTATTACAAAGAAGTAAAGTTACAAAGCTTATGTTATTTATTTTATTATTATTCTTATGGGTTTTTTAAATCCAATATATACTTTTACTTGTACCAACTTAATACGAATATAATCTATATATATAAAGGTGAATGTCTGTGTGTGTGTTCCCTATGGATTGCAAAACTATTTGACCGATCGGGATGAAACTTTGGGAATATGTTGTGTGAACATCGGCGAAGGTTTCTCACATAGTACTACTGTTGTCCGATAGGTGGCGCGCTGTGTTGTGGGGCATACCGACCGAGGTACATTCATTGACTGTCGGCGGTACGAAGTTTGCCGGGTCAGCTAGTTAAATGTAAACCAAGTAAAAAATACCTCCTAAGACGTCCGTCCCTTCAGAGATGGTCCCAAGAAGACTGGCAACATTTCCGCTTTATATAGCGAGGCTAATGTCTTCAGATTTCTCCGTTACAACTCTCCAGGCCATGGCTTCCCCATGGTCCTATAGTCTCGACCCCAAACAACGCTAAACCTGTACCGAGGTTGGCGTATTCGCGCAACTTAAGGCAGAAACCGCGGCACTCCCCGCGCTGGCTGAGGTTACCTGGGTGTAAGATGGTAAAGTTTCTACACAAGTCGCAACCCATACCAGAGACCTGCCAAGTTTCCACGGCCACATCGGGTCTCTTGCCATCGTTTCTCGCATTCTTGGATCGCGGGTACTCCAATAGTGACAAGAGCCCTTGGGATGATGTCGTTAAGAGCCGCGTGACGAGGAATGCGGCCGACACTTCTAGCGAAAGCCCGTGGTATCCGAGATGTTCCACCGGTAACCCACACCGACATTTGTGTGGGTATACAGTCCGTGCTCCGAGACGAACGCACATTGCCATGGTAAATGTATTTCGGTAAATAAATTATTGTAACTTAAATTGTATTTAAAATCATATTGTTCATTAATTAATTTTAAAAGCAAAAATAAACCTTAATAATTTCCCAAACAACGTTTCAGCCAAATGACAGGTAACCGTTAAAAAAGGAATAAAAAGGAGAAAATATTTTGACTGAATAATTTTCATGCCGGCTCGATGACAGCTGCTCGCGGTTCTTCCTGACGACAAGGGCCGGCTTCACTCCCCCACTTCCGGGGGGAACTTACTGGGGGAAGTGGTGACGTGTGATCTTTGCTAATATCTTCTAAGATCTTTCTTTATACCTAGCTAGATAACTTATTATTATATAAGCGTTGGTGGCTCGGTTATATGAACCTTATAATCCATAAAAAAAGTTTACTTCGAACCCCGGCATGTACCAATGAGAAATACACTTTTCTTACGTACATAGATTTTGATAAAATTTGGCGGTGTTCCTTGGAATCCTGAGACGAACATAGACTATATGATGTCGTCATCTGACCAGGACATGTGGCCTCACGACCACATACATATATCTATCTGCCTGTTTGATTCATCTTCATGCCTAAACTGCTGGACACATTGCAATATTACTTAATATGCTCATTGGATTGGATTGCCTGGGTGGCAATGACGTGTATTGTGACCCCAAGGCCTAGTAAAGGTTTTTTTTTATTAACCACAATTTTATGCGGCTATAAAATCATCATCGTCATCATCAGCCTGTGTCTGTCCACTGCTGGATATAGGCCTCCTCCAAGGGTCACTATTTCATATGATCTTCCGCCACCAGCGATATTTTATAGGTCGTCCGCCCATCTGGCGGGGGGTCTTCCCATTCTGCGTCATTCTGTACGTGGTCTCAACTTTCCTAACCCGTCTACTCCAACTGACATCGGTTCCGCGATAGACATGCCCGGCCCATTGCCACTTCGGCCTACTAATTTAAAAGGCTATTCGGTGGTTCGCTAACGGATGTCCATGTTTCGAACTACATCTATCAAATAAATTCCAAGCATAGGTTTCTCCATAGCTCGCTGAGCGACCTTAAACCAGGTCTGGCTACGCCTAACAGTATGTTTAAGGTATTATTGCACAACCTAGGAAGTGGCTTTGTCTACACATCGCTTCGTCTCGGTATGACATGATTGACGAACATACAGAATGATACCTGGTACACTATGTATACTGTACCAGGTATTGTAATCTCATACGAGTAGGTACTCATGCTAAATTTAAAAGGTAACTAATTGATCGTTGTGGTGTAGTTCTGTATATGTCTTATTTTGTAAATCTGCTATAGCTGAGTATTCCTTGCAGATTCCTTTCTTAGTCAGATTGAACATTAACAGGTCACTGGAATCTTCTAAGCTGCTGGTCTTCTGCTAACAGCTAAGTCATTGGACTTTGCTGCTTAGTCTTCCACTAGCTGGAGTAGAATCTTTCAAGATTTTTTTTGTGTTATCTTCGCCAATGGATGATGAATGAGGTGATATGGAAGGCAAAGTCTCATACAGGCAATTCTGACGTAATATACCTTTATTTTTTATGAGTTAATGAGGTCATCATTAAATTCCAGATGCTAAAATGCGTCGGGTAAAATATGGGAGTTCACAGCGCGTGAAACTGGAAAAAATAAACTGGAACTTGTGCCCCATATTTAAAGTCCAATTTATCGTTTTCCATAATTATTAACATTGTAGCACATTATTAAACAAAACAACACCACTTTTGACCAACAATATTCACATTAAATTAATTTACAAAACACAAACTTGCACTTGACATCTCCGCGCATAATGGTGCGAAAGGCTCTTTCTCAAGATAATTAAATTAATTAATACATTTGTAAATTATTAATAGTTTTATTATTATTATTAGACGATACGAATATACTATAAGCCACAGTAACATATCATGGATCCAGTTTTGCCATCATACGAGTATCTATAATTCTTATCGCATTAAAATGTCGACTTAACCATTTCAAATAGAACAATCGTAATTGTATTCTATAGCTTTACGAACGTTCGTGACTATAGGATTTTTCTATCGATTATTTTCTAATACTAAAAGTGAAATCTGTAATATAAATTATAGTACAAGATCCGTAAAAGAGCGACCTTCACCGATCGGTTATCTAAATAAAATCCACTTTTAATATAATAAATAGACTAATAAAAGCCATAGTGATGGATATGTCCAAGACTATGCAGAGTGAATTTTTCAAGTACAGACAGATAGTGGGGTCGTCCAGGCCCGAAAGACTAATGAACCTGGGTTGTGAATGGGGATTTTCCCCCGTTTCCCCATCAAGATTTCAGCGGGTAACCACCTATTAATAAATAATTAGCTATTAATTCATGCACTTTTCTAGGTTCGATAACTTCAGCTCTCTTCTAGGAGCACCTCTGTAGGAAGTGGTCTCCCGTTTGGGGGCCGTGCGTGATATTCTGGAGTACGTCCAGTGAGGCCGACGACAAACTCTTCAATAGTAGGCATCCCCAGGTGACAACTATGACGGAATTACGCACGAACGTTCTTCTGATCTTGTCCCTGTTGGTCTTGGTTAGAAGGTGGTGCCAGGTTGGCGCAGCATGGGTGAGACGGGAACGGATGAACATACGCTTGGATTCGATGAAAGCTATTGTCTAAACTACTAAAAGAATTGATGGGTGGAGAAGCGTTGTGGAAACGTGTAAAAATACGGGTGTCAGTGTATATTATTTATATACTAGCATGACATATGACCTTACTCCCACCTGATGGTAAGTGGCGCGCAAGGTCTATGAATGTTAGCAACTGGAATCAGACACTCATGACTGACATCAGTCCCTAACACTATGCCGGCTTGACTAGATGCCTTTTCCCACTTCGCTTGAAGGACTCCATGTTATAGGAAAGTGGAAACACAGAGGCTGGATGCTCTGCCAGCTCTTTATTGTACGACAGATGTATGAGTCTCTAAATTTATACGTACGCTACTACGGTACGTGGGTGCATATTCTGACCTGTGCGTGTGGTTCAGTGCGGAATGGAGAGGAAGGAATTAGGCTACAGAGCTCTTCGGAGCACTCACCCTAGTATAGCCGGTAGAACACGCTGAGAGACGCTACATCTCGGCGAAGCTGCAGGGATTCGAGAGTTCCAGATATAGTGGCATCGTCCACAATTCGAACAGCTCGCCTTTAGAGGACATTGAGAGCATCTGTGAGGTACTTGGCGGAACCATCCCATAGGTGTCAAAAGTCTTCTACGCATGATCTGATCTGTGCTTTGTACAGCAACAGTCTAATTGAAGGCGAAAAAAACCGCTTCACCTTGTTCAGTATTCCGAGCTTTCACTAAATTTCATTAAAGTTATTTTTTTTTACTCAAAAATAAAAAAATGTTAAGTATCATCACGACTGTTTCCCTTTTGGGGTGGTCAGAAACCACTATACCCCTTACTGTAGGCCAATCATGACAAGTGGGAAGCTCGTCGATGTCTCCAGCGTACCAAACTCGAGAAATATCACAAATAAATTTAATATAAATTATTATTGTGTCCCGACCAGGAATCGAACCCGGTACCTCCGAGTCTAAATCCACGGACTTAACCGCCAGTTTCTCTGAAATGATATTCGTAAACGGCCTTAGAGGAATATTAAAAGAAAATGTTTTCCACTTTGGCTAAAACTTGTGTGAACCGAACTGTCCTAACTTTTGGCTTTGGCCTTCTTTTTCAGGGAAATATTATAATTTCCACTTTTAGTTAACAATTCTTTTGAAAATTCTAATGTCAAAATCAATTTGTTACTTACAAACTTATTAGGTTTTTTAAAATAAAAGACAGACAGACAGTGGGGTCGTCCAGGCCCGGATGGCTAATGGGCCTGGGTTGGGGATGGGGACATTCCCCCGTTTTCCCCGGCAGGATCTCAGCGGGCAACCACCCACCGGTAATTCATGCACTTTTGGTGCTGGGCGCCGTCACTGTACTACCCCGCCGGTGGCTCACGAACCCAGGGGGTCTAGGTTTGACTACTTCAGCTCTCCTCCAAGCTTCTCTAGGAAGTAGTCTCCCGTCGGGGGGCCGAGCGCAAGACGGAGCGATATTCTGAAGGTGCTTGAAGTGTCCGTTGTCGGCCCGATAGAACATACGTCTAGTCAGGCCGACGACAAATTCCTCAATAGTAGGCATGTCCAGATCTCGAGCTATGACGGAATTACGCACGAACCATGGTGCTCGGGAGACCACTCTGAGCGATATGTTCTGCTGACTTTGGATTTTGTCCCTATTGGTCTTGGCCAGAAGGTGGTGCCAGGCTGGCGCAGCATAGGTGAGTCGGGAACGGATGAACATCTTGTAGATCCGGACCTTCAACCTGAGCGGCAAACTGGAATTCATAATAGGACGTAACATGGCTCGGGCCGCCTTCGCCTGATTGACGGCGTGACAGGCCATTTTTTTAAATAAAAACATATGTTTATGAGTGTTTAATGCTCTTGCATTCCTCTCGCTCGCACAACCCAACATTTTAAAAGATTTTTTAAGTTTAAGTATACTTTTGACAAATGTAGTCTATCAACTTACTACAGAATAAAAATACGGAAATTTTGCAGATAATTTAGTTTTTTTTTTTAAATTGTCACATACATACATATCTTCACGCCAGATCCCTTGCGGGGTAGGCAGAGACAATTGAGCGCCATTTGACACGATCACGACATTTATTAACCTCTTCATACATGCCCTTTTGTTACGAAGGCTTTTTAATTCACCTTCAGCCAGCGTTTTATTTATTTGATCGTGATATGTGAGTCTCGGTCTGCCAGGGCCTCTTTCACCCACAACTTTCGCTTTATGTATATGGTTCGTCAATCTTTCTTCGCTCATCCTTTCAACATGCCCGAACCATCGTAGCATGCCTTTCCTTAGTGCCACGTATTGATTAATTCTATAATTTTTGAAACTTTTTTTAATCCAATTTAACAATAAAATTAAACGCTAACTCTTTTTTATCATTTGTTTTTTTCTCCAAATAAATAAATAATTTTCGGTAAGACCCAATACTGTCAGTTGTTTTAAAAATAAGCATTGAATTCAAATTTAAAATTCAAATTATTATTCATCAAAATTGTTAGTAAGTACAAAATAAAAAAATTACATAATAAAAAAGGTAAGTAAAAGGTGTTAGTAACAACAATAAATCTCTGGTCTGCACACTAGGACATCCTGTCATGTGAGGACTAGCTTTAGTAGGGGTGATTTTTAGTATGAACTATTAAAAACAACAAAAACATGTTGGAAGTAAGAATAGAAACAGGTTATATAAAAAAAAAAAAAGGTTGTTATGCTTGTGTTTTTCTATAGCCTAAAAATGACAAGTCTACACGTCTATTTAAAACATTAAATGTTACTTGGGCGGTATAAATCCGGTGTAGTCCGGCCTTTATCGTAGTATAATAATCACGTTGCGCCCTAATCCTTATTCGCTTTGAAACATTTAGCTATAAGTCTTCCCATCTGATCCAAGTTTAATATCTGTGAGCCTCAAGCGATGTGTGGGTTTCATATTCATTATATGTATGCAAGTCGAATCTCGCTTACAGTTCGGGACTGACATACAAGCTGCCGGTAAATATACGACAAGCATCCAATCGAAGCATTTTAAAAAAAATGGTATATTATTATTATTTAAATAGCTCATGACAACTCATTTGTTTATTCATTATATGTATTAATGTTATGTAATGTATGTACCTAATGTATTAATAATACGTTATGTGTATGTATTATTAGTTTTTAGTTTATTATAGCATTTATTATTGTAGTTTAGATAATATTGCATATTTATTACGTAATCATATTACTCTAATTGCACCTACCTTACGTCTTTAATGTCCTACAGTGTCCCTGAGGTTGGCTGTCAGAGAATGTCTAGCTTGTATATATTGTGCAATAAAGTTTTAATAAATAAAATAATAAAAAAAAACATTTCATCATCATCATCACAGAACACAAGAGTACCTCCACTGTTGACGATGGGCCTTCCGGATTCCTGGAGAATTGGGCCTATATTCGCCACGCCGCCCTGGCGATAATTTATGAACGATTCCACAAATTGGTATTAGTGGAACCGCAACCGACAGCTTTAGGTGCTCTACGAGGCACAGAAACGGAAATGTTGTAAATCTCTGACAAATTGTATTTCTCATTGGTATATATATGCCGGGGTTTGAACCCACCTTTTTAGGATGTTAATTTTAGTTAGTTGAGGCAATGATATTATATAATACAAACAAAAGTCATTGCAAACATAATTATTTACCCAATTTGAAAACTAATGATTTTGATTATTTATTATATTTGTGATTTCAAAGTCACGTATGTAAAATTATCCGCAAACATAGTCAAATTCATTTAACGGCTCGTTCCTGCACTGTATTTCGGTTATAATGTAATAATGGCTGCTTTATAGCTCCTTAAATTTTGACATCTACTGGCTTTGGTATCAAAGAGAACCCAGGTTGTAATAAAATTAGAATTTATTTCCCTCGCACAAAATTAAACAGCTTACGGCGACATTTATTTCGTTCGCTAACTACCAATTTATCTAACTTAACGCCATGTCAAAGTTTTCTATATTTTCATTCTACCCACAGATTTATTCATTTCAAAATGTCATAATAAACAAATTTAAAACAATTCATTTAAACAAATGACAAGCGAAAAATGTTAGCTTGTGTGTGCCAGCCAGCGGAAACTGCATTGTTATTCAAGGGAGGTCCACCAATTGCTATGGGACCACTAGGTTCCAATACAAAAAAACACCAAGGTTTCGCAAAAGACATATCGATGCAACTATTATCACAATCCATCATGAGGTCCAGTACAGATCTCCAATCAACACCATTGCCATCACCAACATATCTCAAAACATCACCGAATAGCCTTCTTAATCTAAGAAAGATAGAACGTAACACAAAATCAACTAAGATTCTAGTAAACCCAGGATGTTCAGATAGTTTAGGCTCAAGCGATGAGAGTAACCGACCAAAGAAGAACTCCAAGTGGAATGGTAAAAAGAAGCGTTTGAAGACAGATCGTATAACCAGCTGCTACAAATCTGTTAATAACGATATATGTAATGAAACCGTCGAATATAGCCGTAACGCAGCTAAGGAAGAAAAGAAACCCATATCTTGTTTTAAATTAAAGAATTCCGATGATAAAGCACAACAGGATCACAGATCTGGAAAAGAGAACTGTAAGAATGAGAATTCCTGTAATTGGAAGAATTTGGAAAGTGATACGCCTGATATTATTTGTGATTCGCAAAGGAATAGCAGGGAATTTGTTGGAGTTGATGAAGTGGATAAGGACCAAGCTGATAAGACTGATAGCAATAAAAAAAACAAAATTAAGGTGAGTAAATATTTTCAGTCTTGTAGCTTATACATATAAGCATGTGTTTATACTTTGGTCATATTTTAATGTTGTAACACATAAGTTGCAGTGTAGAATCCTGTATTTTTATTTATGTTACTTTACTAGTTGTTTTAATTTTAATTTTTATTTAATTAATGTTTTAATTTAATGCTGTCAATGCATTGTCTACTTACGAGTGTAGAAAATGCATTGACGGCATTAAATTGTGATTGTAAAAGGGGAGCTATTATAAGCGGTGCAGTTATTAGGCGACAAATTATCGTGTTTGAGTAGGCTCAAAAATTTTAAAATAGAGTCCTCTCTTTTTTTTTAGTTATCGGAATTAATTAGCGGAATCATACACCATTCTTATCCTCTCTTCATCATTTCCCAGTGACACGATGACCCGGAATCTGCATGGTAAGTCAATGGATTGCTCAGAAAGTCTTCTTCTAATATTGGTTTGACTATTAAATTCACGGTTTGTAGAAGGATGATGTTAAGGAAAATTAGCAGGAAGTCTTATCAAGGGCGTTATTTAAATCTGAAAAAGGAACATCTTTCTATCAGCATTCAATATCCGTTACACAAAGCTCCCTAATTGTTCCAAAATATGTCCCATTTATTTTGTTTTTATATTGTAATTTTAATATTTGGTTATTTTTAAGATGTTGTGTCTTTATTTAACAAACGTTTTTCCATTTTGTTTCAGGTAAGATAATCGTTCGTTCATCTTTACATAGACTGACATCTGTTAATACTCGTGTACTGTTGTAAGTAAAATTTTATTTTTTAACTAAGCTTGATATATATATATTTTTATTCAGCTAAACATCTAATAATAGCTTTTACAACAAAAATGGCACTTTAGACTTTAACCTTACTGTTAAATGTGTGTATATCTATTGGGCAATAAATAAATTTAACTATTTACATCATCATCAGCCTGTGTCTCTCCACTGCTGGATATAGGCCTCCCCCAAGGCTCGCCACTTCACACGATCTCCTGCCACCCTCATCCAACCCCCACCAGCGACCTTCCTCAGGTCATCCGTCCATCTAGCGGGGGGTCGACCCACTCTGCGTCTTCCCGTACCTGGTCTCCACTCTAGAACTCGTCTACTCCATCGTTCATCGGTTCTACGACAGACATGTCCAGCCCATTGCCACTTCAGCTTACTAATTTTGAAGGCTTTGCTATCAGTAACTTTGGTTCTCCGACGGATTTCCTTGTTTCGGACTTTATCCATCAGAGAAATACCGAGCATAGCTCTCTCCATAACCCGCTGAGCGACCTTAAATTTGTGGACCAGACCCAGTGTTAGTGTCCACGTTTCTGCTCCGTACGACAGCACTGGAAGAACTTACATAGAAAGAATTTACATAGTGACGTTAAACGACCATGTTGTACCGAGATAATGTACACATCAGTAACATCGTCTCGAGAGCGTCTAAGTCTTTAGGTTTCGTCATTCGTATTTCCGCTAACTTTAAAAATATTAAGACTTTAAAAATTTTATATTGCGCTTTTGTTCGAAGCCTGTTAGAGTACGCGTCGCAGGTTTGGAATCCCAGGTATGAGTTGCACAGATCTAGGATTGAGAGAGTGCAGAAACGTTTTCTTAGATTTGTTTGCTATAGAACTGGTCAATTGAATCTTTCATATGAACAGAGATGCATTAAGCATCATATTTTGCCGCTTCACGTCGTAGGGACATTGCAGACGTTATATATCTTATCAACATCTTAAGTGGGCGGGTGGATTCTCCCGAACTCCTAGGTAAAATTGGTCTAAAAACTACCGGCCTACGAACTAGGAGCACTTCCGTTCTGCATGCCCCTATGTGCTTTACCAATTACAGACAAAGCTCGTTCTTCTGGAGGTCATGCAACTATTTTAATTGTAACTGTTCGGAACTTGATTTGTTTAATACGAAGCCAACGTTTGCTCGCAGCTACTTGACCAGATTGTACTGTACAACCCATATGCCTTAGCTGTGTACCCACAACTGCTTTTATTAATTGTTGTTGTTTATTTTTTGTAAGTTTTCTTTATTTTATTTTATGTTTGTAGTCCATTTGCGGTAACTCCTAATTGACCCTTTATGTTTCCATTTATTTTTTCCAAATTTGTTATTAGTCGTTAGTTATCCTTTAATAATTAAATAAATAAATAATAAATAAATAAATAAATCTGCGTGGGTAACACCACTCTCGAAGTTGTGCAAAAATTGAACAGACTGTGCAATTAGTCGTAGTCAACTTCAGCAAAGAAACCGTCAGACAGTACTAAACATACCCCAGTGTTTGAAGACGAAAGTGCGTTCTTCTAGTACTGTCCTACGAAGCAGAAACGTGGACACTGACTGTGCTTGGTATTTCTCTAATGAATAATATCAGCAACGTGGAAATTTTATTGATATAGCTTTCAAAATTAATAAGCTGAAGTGGCAATGGGCCGGACACATCTGTTGTAGAACCGATGAACGATAGAGTAGACGCAGAGAACGACCCCCCGCTAAATGAACGGATGACCTGAAGAAGGTCGCTAATCGGGGCTGGATAAGGGGAGATCGTGTGAAGTGGCGAAACTTGTTGGCGGCATATATCCAGCAGTGAGAGACACAGGCTAAACATCATGATGGTGAAATAGAGAAGTCAGTTCCTATAACGCTAAAGTCAACATAAACCTGGCTTGGACAAAATATAATATTTTTGCTTGCACTTTCATCGTTGCGGCCACACAACGAAGTTACCTCGCGCCCGTTCTCCAGTATAATGAGGTTTGCCGGGAAAATTCACCACAATAGGTGTGCGCCATCGACATATATATTTATTTATGTTTTTAATTTATTTATTAAATCATAAACCTTCCAGTTATTTTTTCTTACAATATTATGCAATTATATACATATTTTCTACCTTACGGGTAGACAGTGTCAATTTAGCGCTTTTTGCCACGATCTATACATACCTCCTTCGCTTTGTCGACATTCATGAACGATTACATACATTACCTTTTGTTTCGTAGGCTATTTACTGCACCTATAATTAGAGTTTTATTTATTTCGTCGTTTGGTTTATTCACAACTTTTGCATCACATATATCTGGTTCGTCAATCTTTCGTCACTCAACACAACTCTTAACATTTCTAAACCATCGGATCATGCCTTTCCCTATTTTTGTCCCTACGCTTTTTATGCATTTTTTTTTAATTTCCTTAGCCCACAGAGATTCTACTGTTTACACGTTATGTCTCATACAATAAAAAAAAAAAAAAAAAACTAGTCTCGGATGGCTAAAACAGAATTAAAAGGTTCAATTCGTACTAGAACCAAAACCGTCACCACAAATCTCTTCAATCATGACTTGCTCAGACTTTAATCCTAATTTTGTTAAAAATAATACTATAACTTTTTGAGTTTTTTCTTTTAAATAGTAACTTCGTCGTGTATGTTTTTTGTTTTTTTTTCCAAAACTGTTGTTGTCCATAACCAAAGTTATATAGTATATAGGGTATTTTGAATACATGTTGGTCAACAAGATGTATAACTATTCCAAATGTCAAGTAAACCATACCAGTAGTTCTTAAGATAGTAGTTTGCGCGGATTTATATTTTGAGTCAGAGCAAGAATCTTGCGAGAATCTTGCGCGAGACCAATTCCAAGACCAAATTTGAGAGTGCAAGACTGGCCAAGTCTTGGTTTTGCTTTGGGCAACACTATCAGAAACTGATCTCTAAATTGTTAAAAAAAATTAAGTCTCATTACTACCGTTTCCCTTTTAAGGTGATCAGAAACCACGCTTATAAAGAAATAGATTCACATTTAGCCAACTTTACTATAAGCCAATCTTGACAAGTGGCAAGCTCGTCGATGTCTCTAGCGTACCAAACTCGACAAATATCACAAATAAATTAAATAATAATTAATTTTATTTATTTAAATTATTAAATATTATTGTGTCCACACCAGGAATCGAACCCGGTACCTACGGGTCTGTTTAAGCACAGTTATGTTGTGTGTGCTTCTGTTTCATATAGACTCCAAGAAACAAGGATTTTTGGTTTGGTAAGTACATTCCTATGTTTTTACTTTTTCGTAAATTAGCTGTCAATTTAGGTTTTTTTTTCTAAGGCAAAACCACCCCGCTAAGAAAGAAAGTTAGAACCTAACTATTCTTATCAGGGTCTAAATCCACGGACTTAACCGCTAGACCACTGATGCAGTTAAAATTATAAAAACATTGAATATATGTCTACGGTGTCACTGAAACGAACGGGTGAAACTGAAATCACTTGGCCAACATTATTCACAGCTCGCAGGACAATGCAGTTACGTAGTTCCGTCACTTGCTTTGCGTTTTAACTAGATTCTTTATCAAGTAGCCACTTCAAACTTCTAAATTGTTCTTGGCTTTCTAACGTAACTGCTGAGCCATTATAATACGAAATTTAAAAATGTATTTTCAAAATTATACCGTCTCTACATATCAATGTGTCCAACACAGACACACATATAAAGCTTTTATATCTAAAATCCATAGATGTTTGTTTTTTTCTCTGATCATTTACTGTATTCAAATAATAATTAGTAACTACTTAACCTAAAAGACTAACAATTAAATAGGTACCTATAAACTAAACCTAATGAAAAAACAAACTATCTATAAATAAATAAATATCCTCCAAAGTTCGCCCATCAGATATAGTCTTAAGAAAACTGTAAACATTGTCTCCAGATTTCTCCGTCAGTCGTTTGGACAGCTCCTTTGCCAAGTGCTCGGCTGAAGGTTCCCATGGTCCCATCGTTTTTACCCCAAATGGCGCAAACTTGTAGCCTATACCGAGGTTGGCGTATTTGCGCAGCTTAAGGTTCTCAGCAGAAAACGCCGCACTCGCTGGACGAGGTTCCACAGACCAACGATCATGCCGTCGGGTATCTTGCCATTGCTACTTTTGCTACGAGCAACCCCAGAGGGTTTTAGGATTGCGGGTACTTCAGCAGTGACAAGAGCCGAGTGTGACGAGGAATGCGGATAGCATTTCTAGACATGAAATCCCGTGGAGTCCGAGACGTTCCACAGGTTCCCCTCACCGACGCCAGAGTTTGGGCGTATGTGAGGGTGGACAGTCCGGGCTCCGAGACGAAGGCACACTGCTATGGTCAATGTATTTGGGCCGAGGAGTGTCTCAACCGATGCCGTAAGAAAAGCCTGCAACCAGAGACTCAACTCCCTGTTGGAGACGGCCACGAGGCGAGCCCACTCTGTCATGTTACTGAAAGATAAAATATCTTTAAGAACCAGTTATTTTAACCAGGAGCAGCTCGTCGCATAGTCGTGGGAATATTTGTAACTGAAACTTTGGAATATGTTACTAATATCAGTAGGACCGATTGTCTTGAATGCTCACGAACAAGTGAGTTCGCGCCAAGCGCGCACCTCCTTTTATCCTCCCCCTACACTAGCGCCCTCTTCCCAACGGCTACGCCGCGCGTATTTCTATGTTAGCTATCGATAATCTTGGCTAATATTGCTCGTCGCTTTGTGAGCGACAACATCACCGACCAGAAATCTCTGGCATATTACAAGTACGACGGATCCACGGAACCCAAATATGGGTTTGTACTCATGACAATAACTTTGAATAAGCGAAATCGGTAGTCAATGTCGAACTATTATAGAGTAATAGATAGGCTAATGGATAAGCACACAAAACGTGGAGGTAAGTTCAAATTTATGCACTATTTGAGTCACTTGCTCTATGTTTGTTCAGGGCCTGGCCACACTGGAAATGTGCGTGTAGACGACCGATTTAAAAACTACCCACTTTAAAAAATATATACACGTTTTAATTGAGCTTCGTATTAAAACTAGTGATGTGGTAAATAGATAAAAATAAAAATACGAATACGGATAAATAGTGTTTAGATCTGCTAATTCGGATACGGATCTTAACTTACATTAAAGTGTTATCACAATTCTACATAAAAGGCAGAAATATTTAATTTAAGCAATATAAATGTGCCAAATAACTGATTTTGAAGAAATATTCGTAAATACAATTCTAATAGGATTTATTTAACGTTACGAGTTTTGTTTCATTGACTTACTTATTAATTAATATACTTTTATTAAATACTGTATTGTTTAATACTTATATAAACACATTTCATGTTTTGAAGAATTTAAAAATTTATTTTAACCACAGCATATTGAAGCAAGGGGTTGTTATAGCTCACCATCATTCTTCTGTTTTATAGTCTTGTTTAGGTCGCAAGTTTTTGTAAAACTGTATTTTATTAAACTAATAAATCCTCATCGTCATCAGACTTTGTCTCTCCACTGCTGGATGTAGAGCCTCCACCAAGGCTCGGCACCGCATACGGTCTTTTGCAACCTGTTTGCCCCATTGGTCGTCGGTTCTGCGGCAAATGTGTCCGGCCCACTGCCACTTTAGCTAATTTTGAAAGCTATGTCAGTTAGTTTGATTCTCTGACGAATATTAACGTTTCGAATTCTATCCATCAGAAATGCGTAGTACTGCGTAGGTCTTTATATAGTTATCTGAGTGAACTTGAATTTATAGACCAGACCAGACAGAACAGACGTACTGGTTAAAACCTTCGTCGTACTTATAACTTAAAACACTTTTTAATGCAAAACGACCGTTCAAGTTGGGCCAAAAAGTATCGGATACGGACACTGACATCCGGCACATCACTAATTACAACTTAGTACTATGTACGTATCTGGTGTGCCCAGACCCTAAGCTAATAGTACCGCTCCTAGGAATATAAACAATACGTTTGTGGTTTGTGGAGCACACCCCCAATGAGTACTACCCGTCGGAAATACCTACAGTCTGTTCGCCGAGAGTTGATAAAAAATAAACATCAGAGGTTTATTTTAAATCGCGGCCCGCTAATTATTGTTACCGATGCCGCTCGCCCGCCCGGCCTCGCGCTTGACAACAACTGCGTGTCTCGTACCACGAAACTCAGTACGGGCGGCGATAAGCGACGACCGTCATACGCTTAATTAAGCGACAGTCGCTATTCGAGACGACATCTTTATATTGACTACATTTTGTTAAAGAACAATCATCATCATCATCCTCAGCCTGTGTCTCTCCACTGCTGGATGTAGGCCTCCCCCAAGGCTCGCCACTTCACACGATCTTCTGCTACCCTCATCCATCCCCCACCAGCGACCTTCTTTAGGTCATATGTCCATCTGGCGGGGGGTCGTCCCACTCTGCGTCTTCCAGCACGTGGTCTCCACTCCAGAACCCGTCTGCTCCATCGTTCATCGGTTCTGCGGCATATGTGTCCAGCCCATTGCCACTTCAGCTTGCTAATTTTAAAAGCTATATCGGTAACTTTGGTTCTTTGACGGATGTCAACGTTTCTCACTTTATCTTTTAGTGAAATCCCGAGCATAGCTCTCTCCATAGCTCGCTGAGCGACCTTGAACTTGTGGACCAGACCTACCGTCAGTGTCCACGTTTCTGCACCATACGACATTACTGGAAGAACGCACTGGTTGAACACTTTTGTCTTCAAACACTGTGGTATGTTCGATAGGAAGATGTGCCGTAGCTTCCCGAATGCTGCCCATCCTAACTGAATGCGTCTATCGGCTTGTTTGCTTCTTAAAGAACAATATGATTTGAAAAATCTTTGACAATGTTGGATTGTGCGAGCGAGAGAAATGCGAAGTGTAACAACAAAGCGAGCGATTTATTAGCAAGTGAAACTTTTACGATATTTCACCGTGAGCCATTGTTGAAGCCAAACAATTAATTATACAAATTTTCGCTCGGTTATTAAAATTAATAAATTAGACTATAATTAGACGCGCACACAAAAAAAAAAACGCTAAGCAATTAAAATAGCTTTTTTAGAAACAGGCTTTTTAAAGGCATAAACCTCCTTAAAAGTGACTCTACTAGGCGTCCGTATCAACCATTTATTTATTTTATAGCGTTACGACTTAGCAATCGTAGAAATGGAAAAATAAATAAACTATAATGTATTAAAATAAATAAATAAATCCTACAATAAAATACCTAGTTATTAAGATAAATAATAATAAATTAATTAAATACAATTCAAAATATAAGTAATATTACGACGCCTGCCAAAGAGAAATTGTCTACGACATGCGCCTGCGCAGGGTTTTAAAAAAGTAACGTAAAGGCTGTCAAACCGGCTTGATCTGCGATAGAACATAAGAAGAAAGAACATCGCTAGTCGTATTAATTACTTCTAAATCTTCATAGAAGGTCCCGCTGGGATAATCTGGCAGTAATCCTCTCTCTACCCAACCAAATACTGTATGATTCCGTTAATGCCGTCAAAATATCCGTATTTATTTTATTATAGACAATAGCACGTCAAGTTAATGTGTGATCAGGTGATGAAACTTATTATTCAACACATCTTTTAACCAAACTCATAAAGAATGAGTCGTCATCTCGACTCACCAAAATTATAGACGTGTGATGAATTTTTTTTTTTTTTTTTTTGTCCACTCGCCTCACTTAAATATTTACGTGTAATCATAAAACAAATGATCTGAATACACGTGTGCCAATATCCGTGTGGCGCCTTGTCGACTTTCACGAAAAAACAGTGAAGTAGGAAAAGGATTAGTCGGGTATGTTTATATCCGTCCTAATACTTGTTTTAAACAATCCCCTAATCTTCGGTTACTTTAATATTCACTTAAACATTAACAAAGGTAGGGAGTTGACTTACATTTTGGGCCTGGTAGGCAAATCATGTTTCTTTCTTCTTCTTAAGGTGCCATTCCCTATCGGAGGTCGGCTATCATTTTGGCGATTTTAATTTTGTTGGCCGCTGTCCGGGTCGGGTGTTGATCCAAAAAAAAAAAGCTTTAAACAAAATATACGGTACAAAGAATTTACCAAAATTACGTCTAACTGACGCACTTGAATCAGTAGTAGTAGTTAAGGTAGTAGTGCCTTCTAAGCTTTCTGTCTTGCTCGCATTCAACTGACTCAATTTTTTACCCGACCGCGCGACGCATAGAAGTGTTATGTGTTCATCAGCCTATGTATATGTAAGTTTGTTACTTTGGAGACCAAACGCGTGAGATTATTTTGACAATTATTCATCATAACATCATTACAGCCCTTAGAACACAGCGTCCTAGACCTCCACTGCTGGAGATGGGCCGTCCAGAACAAATATCTGGAGATAATATTGGCCTACACTCGCCACGCTGGCCAGACGGCTTGGCGAGGATACGATGTATTTTTTTATGACAATTCATTAACGATTCCACAAGTTGGTATTGGTGGAACCGGGACTGACGGCTTAACGTGCTTTCCGAGGCACGGGAACGGTGGTGTTGTAAAGCTATGACAAATGTACGTAAGAAAAGTGTATTTTTCATTGGTACATGCCGGGGGATTTAAACCGATCGCTGTAGGATTTACAACCGAGCCACTACCGCGCTCACGATGATTTTTACGTCAATCAATTTGTGTTAATCCAAGTGTCCATTAATAAAATTTCAATATGGTGACATCCAGACGACACATATTATGGAAAAGAAAAAATAAGTCGATAGGTATTTGAAAATCTTGTTGAAGTTTCTCATAAACGTTAACGAGATCGCTGAAACAACTCTTGGTGTATCTTTGCGTGTGGTTACCTATCGGTTTCGCATTTTGTAGTGAATAATATAGCGCGTACCGTATTTTCTCCTTTTGTTATAAACAAACATTAAAGTATTTTAAAAAATGGTATTGTATTCTTCCGGCAGTAAAAAACTATTGGAGTATGGTATTTTTCGTATCACTCTAACTCTTTTTTTTAAATACTTTATTGCACTTAAATTGTACATAGACGGGCTTAATGGCCAGGCATTTTCTAACAACCAACCTTTACGTTCGTAAACTATTATAATTGCTTTATTTTTTTTTTGTTGACACACTTTTTTGGGGCAGTGTATTTGTATAGCCTTTCACGTGGTCACCCGAATGTAAATCGATGGTAAATGGGGTTAAAATTATAGGTTGGTTTGTATCCCCTAAAGAATTTCGCTTATAGGCTAATCGTTCGTCAAATCCAACTTTATTATATAGAAATTACTTTAAAAGCGTCCTTTGAATAAACTTCTCAGCAACACAGCGTGTTATCGAACGGGACAGTCATACCATTGACTTAATAGGAGGGACATCGCGACAGCCACGATCTTATATTAAGTAGTTATCAACCTAACCTAGTTGAGAACCTCAAGCGGAGAAAATACACTCAGCTTATTGGGAGATGTGTTTTTGCGCCGTTTGGAGTTGAAACTCTCGGTCCGTGGGGACCAAGTGCACATGAAATTTTCAAGGCGTTGTCAAAACAGCTCGTCAATACCTCGGGAGACAAAAGGGCTGGGCAATATTTAGGCCAAAGGATCAGCATTGCCATTCAACGTGGCAATGCTGCCAGTATCATTGGCACTTTGCCCATTGGCAGCGATTTTGAGCAAATTTTTATTTATAAAAAAATAAAATTTGTTTTATCTTCATTTTAGTATTTAGTTGTATTTTTATTTATTAATTAGGTTTATTTTTATTAATAGTCATTTATGTTTTAAAATGTAAGTTTTTTGTTTTTTTTTAATCAATTGTATCTTAATTCCTTCGAATAAATTAAATAGAAAAAAGTAGTTATTAAGTTACAATTAATTACCTTGCTTATGACAATAATGCTATTATGTTATAATCTGGATTGTTTACCTGTTACGGTCCAACCATGATTACCTAACTTATGTTTGTTTATATATTATTTTTATTTTTGTTTTATATTATTTTAGTGCTGACAATATCCAAGTTGTTACAAGATAACCTAAGGAAATAAATAATTTGATTTTTGAATAGTGGCAAAGTATATTATCGGCAAACCGCATTGCATTAAAACACACTAATTACAGAATTAACTCTTATATCCCTGGAACATGCAAAAAAATAATGACTTGTTACGTCGTCCCGTTGAAAACATATTCTTCGACCTTCAGATGTAGATGTTCTCTATATTGAATTTTGTTTTATTTTAATGTTGTTTAAGTATTTTTCTTTGTTACCTATTGTTTTATTTATTTATTTTGGTGCATCAAACAAATTACAATCATTGACAATTTACAATTACATGTATACATTAAAGGACCAGACTAATTTTGGAGCAGTGCAATCAACATTGAAAAAATTAAACACGAGAAAACTACACACGAAGAAGGAAATATATGTAGGAAAAACATGCCCAAAGAAAAAAAAAACAAATTCTACAACAAAGCAGACTTAATCTAAATTTATACAATAAAAACAAAAAAAAGGCAAATATATAATATTTATATTTCTTGGCAAATTTTGTAAAGTGTTCTTTGATTACTTATTATTACTATTACTTACTTGAAATTTCACTTACTGTTATCTATTATTATTAACAGTACTATTTCTCATATTCAAAATTCTTAAGTTTCTAAACAGGATGAGTACACAAATGCAATTATAATTATTTCATGTCTCATTGTTATTGTAGGTACTCATTTTGTTGTTTTTTCTCATTATGGCTGAAATCAAGGCTTTAATATGATATTTTAAGTACACCAATTTTGACATCTTATAAGTACGTACGTATGGAATTACAGACTAAGAAATTACAAACTAGGGCATTATATAAATAATTTATAACACATTGACGATCAGTTGCAGAAAGGCTGATTTTATCTTTTGACATGTTTAACCTACCTATTATTACTATTACTTACTTGAAATTGTTTCACTTACTGTTATCTATTATTATTAACAGTACTATTTCTCATATTCAAAATTCTTAAGTTTCTAAACAGGATGAGTACATAAATGCAATTATAATTATTTCATGTCTCATTGTTATTGTAGGTACTCATTTTGTTGTTTTTTCTCATTATGGCTAAAATCAAGGCTTTAATATGATATTTTAAGTACACCAATTTTAACATCTTATAAGTACGTACGTATGGAATTACAGACTAAGAAATTACAAAAAGGGGCATTATATAAATAATTTTTAACACATTGACGATCAGTTGCAGAAAGGCTGATTTTATCTTTTGACATGTTTAACCTGCCTATGAAGCACGTCATTGGATGAAATAACCAAAGTGACAAGCTAACTACCAATCACGTGGCGTATATCGAAATATTGATCATAGATTATTTTAATCATCCTTTTTGCAACTGGACATGAGATACATACAGGCTAAAAGAAGTGTTAGTAAGGACTAACTGCACTAGATAATTCTGTGAAGGCACAGAAACCAGATATTGATCCGGGAAGATGTAGTTTCTTGATCCTAGTTTTGCAACACTGGTATGTGGTTATTATATATTCGTTTATTGTAAATGCACAAAAACGACATTTAAGACACCACACTTTTTTTGTAAGAGTCTCCAACGTATGACGTACATTATACAGTATTTGGTTGGGTAAAAAGACGAGTTATGGAACACGCGATATACTCGGCACCTACAGTGTCACAATGTATCTTTTCTTTACAACCTAAATCGAGATTGAGATGTCACTTCCAGTAACTCAATGATTTTGCGAGAGAATTTAGCACGAATAAACTTAATTTAGGTCAAAGAAGTGGAAGTTTTAATTGAACAAAAAAAAGTTAAAAATAAAAACCATATTTTGACAAAACAAAACCTTCCTAGAAATTGTAGGTAAACTTTTATGAATTCAATTTAGCGAAATTACTTAATGAGCTTTGTTTATTTTTGTAAGCTGAGCATTATGATCGCCCCAATTTGACAGATGTGGGCAAATGACATATTCCAAAAAGCGGTGACCCGATTGTAAGAACAATTTCCTTAAAATCCAAATAGGCCGCAGTTCGAACCCCGACATGTAACAATGAGAAATACAATTCTTAGGTACATATTTATTTATTTATTTCAATACTTTATGCACTGGGTACACGGGCGGACTTAATGCCGCTAGGCATTCTCACTAGTCAACCTTAGGGACAATTTAGAGCATTTGTTATGTGAGGCAGGTGCAAAATATAATAGGAGCATTTAGGTTTGTGAAAAAAAAAACACAAAATAAATCAAACTTAAATACTAAATCTAATATACTATATACAAAACTATATATTATTTAGTAGGTATACACTAAATAGACTACATACTATCATTATACTCGTATATAAATAGAATACATAGGTACATATAAATAATAATACATACATATTTATATAATACAATATCATATACTTATATATTTATATAATACTTACAGTTACTGGGAGCTATTTAGGAAACGTGTAAAGACCATTCTTTTAAATATATGTTGTTGTTTTACTCACCCAAACTTTTTATTTATTCTGCAACATCCTAATAGCTTAACCAATCGTGTCTGTCACATTGACAAGGACCAAAAGTGACAAAACACGATTTTAGGTTAAACCAAGCTTAGAGACGTCTTAGAAGCTCTAAGGGGTTTGTTGCGGTCAGCCTGCGGCATGCAGGGCTATAAATTCATCACCCTAGTCCCTAGTAATTGCCAACTACAAGCTAGCTTTGTTTCGCCACAAATTCCAAGACAAGTGCTTCTGTTTCCATTTATTTTCCTGACAACATAAGCGGTCCCATTTTTCTGCGACCAAATTGGGGTCACCACAAAGAAGTGGGGTTGCGAAGTCACAACGCTTTTAAGTACGACAGAGTGAGTGTAGCCAACGAGCGACGTACATATATTTGTTAACCAGTCCTAAATTACACTTTTGACATTATTGAAAAATACGTAAAAATTTACAAAAAAATAATTATAGTTATGCTTCTAGCTGATAATGTAGCTTTCTGTATATAAATATTTTTTAAAATCGATTAAGTACTTTTTCTGAAGAAGATATGGAGAAACCGAAACGTTACCAAAGCCATTAAAACCGGCTGTTTAGAGCTCTTGTGTTCCCTATTTTTCTGTATGCTGCGGAAACGTGGACCCTACGCGAAACAGAATAAAAACGTATTAATGCTCTAGAGATGTGGTTTTTGCGGAGAATGCTGGGTATATCATGGACGGAGTTACAAACCAACAAATTCATACTAGAGGAACCTTTCCTCGACTGTACAATTACGCATTCTCACTTTCTTTGGACACGTGTCACGCCGTGGAGAAACATACATCGAGCGCCTGGTAGTCCAGGGGAAAGTCGATGGCAAGAGGATGCCTAGTAGGTCTCCAATGAGATGGGCCGATCAGGTGAAGGTTGCAATGGATCATCCCCTACATGAGTGCACTAGGAAAGCTGCGATCCGGAAGGAGTGGCGACGGCTTGTTAATCGTGCCACTAGCACTCAAATGGCGACCACGACCACTCTGCCAAGAGCGTAGCGACTAGCGAGTGTAGAAAAAGTACTTTTTGAGTTTATCCATTACTAACAAACAAATATTATCTTTTAATAATTTTATATAATGAATATATTTATTCGTTATTTTTTTTTACAAAATATGAAATTAATTTAACAGTTGGACGAAATCCGCCCTGACGATACATGCCCATTTCTTCCCAGTACCACTAACTAAAACTAAATTTGCTCGCTGCGCCGTAACCTACCTTTCATAGCTCCATACATCTACAATAAAATTAACAAAATACTTAAAATATATGACTATCCTTTAATGCGAGCAAATAAAATACTAAATTAGTGACAGCTGCCACTGAAGTATAACATACAGATTCACACACGTCCACGCACCGCCATACACACCCTCATAAACACACTCACACACACTGTTATGTAAATTATATAAACAAAAGCGATTTTAGATTTAAATCTAAAGTATTAGCATCTAAGTGCACTTTGGTGCAGTGGGTGGGACGCTAACTATAGTTAAATCCTTAGTAGGTACAGTGGGTGTTTAACTTTGAAATCAACAGAGACGATCAAAAGACCATATAGTAAGGTGGGTCTTACTGCTAAATGTTGAATGGTGCAACTAACCTTTTATAGACTAACCTACTCATATTTTGTACCAATTTTTCTAAATTTTTTATTGTATTACCAGTGTACTTCTCAAATAAACGTATTATTATTATTATTACATTAAAATATTAAATGGTTTTCCAGGGTGCTGGTCCTAAACTTAAACTAGAATAATTAATATTATGGACATGTCCTTCATGTATATGTCTATGGGCTACGTAGAGTGGGCAGATGTACTACTTCGGACGTCCTAGAAGTCTTGTAGAAAATCTTAAGTAACTAAGTTACGACTAGGCTTTCATTTTACCAGTTAAATAAAAATAGTGCTTATCTTAGAATAATATCGCATAGATAGATAGTTTCATACAAAAAACTGTCAACTTTGCAGCCATGAATATTTGTGCTAGAAGACACATTTTCTAACATTCCTTGTATATTTACCGTATGTGGAAAAGAAAGATGGATGGTGTCTCAGGCTTGGGACCAACTATAGGCTGGTCCACAAATGTTGTCTTCTCACCATTCTGCTCCTCTCTCTACCCAACCAAATACTGTATGATTCCGTTAATGCCGTCTTGGAAGCTCGTTTCATAAATGTATTGACGGCAGACCTGCTTATGGCCATTTTTTTCCGGTGGAAAGATTTTGCTGGAATTCCTTACGCACCAACTTCCACTGCGCAAAACTGAATCTTGAATCCATTCATGATCATTTCTTTTGTGAGATCATAATATTTGTTCAACTTCAAGTTGTGATCTTTTGGAAGAACAACACCAAGTTGTATGGCCTATATTATATGTATATTGATTTTAAAATGTATCCATTGAATTTTTCCCATCTGATGTGGCGCTAAGGATTGAGGTGGACTTGCATTGAGTTATATTGAAAAAAAAAGTCTTTTGTTTTTCGATGCATTGTTATCATTAGTTGGTACTTTTTAGTTTGTATCCCTTGTCATAGTGTTTAATATTATTATATATGGGATCCTGTAATGGCTTAAAAGTAATAATTTGTTAATTTTAAAACGCTGTTAGATTCGCAATAAATAAATAAATTGCACAAAAACTATTATAATGAAATAAAAATCCCAAAAGTTGCTAGCATGATAGATTGACCTTGAGACTAAGACGGGTGTTTCAGTAAATTAGCCTTTATATATTTGAATTATTTTTATAATTATAATAGGTATTAATGTATTCTTCGTATGTTGATTTTATTTGTAGGAGTACTATTTAAAAAAATATAGGTATACTATTTAACTGCCTCCGTGGTCTAGCGGTTAATTTCGTGGATTTAGACTCGGAGGTACCGGGTTGGATTCCTGGTCGGAACACAAAAATATTTATAAATGTAAATAAATACATTTAATTAATATTTAAATTATTTGTGATATTTCTTGAGTTTGGTACGCTGGAGACATCGACGAGCTTGCCACTTGTCATGATTGGCCTATAGTAAGTAGTCTAAATGTGAATCCGCTTATTTATAAGCGTGGTTTCTGACCACCCCGAAAGGGAAACGGTCGTAATGATACTTCCTCTTTACTGCACCTTATGTAAAAATAGATTGTATTTGTCATAACTCGTGCCGGTGTTAGTAGAATCTAAGTTATACCAAAGAAAATATATAAACCGCAAAATTAGATGATATTAGAACGAACGACGTCTTACGTTTCCTTTTCGGGTTTCGAGTAGAGAAATATGTTGTGAGTTTTACACCATAGACATTTTTATATGGACCGGACTAACAATATAAATTTTATTAATTATAATACAATATATATATATTTTTTAACTAATATTAATCCACTTATTTATTTATTGAAAACTACTTTTAAAAAATATTGGAGATAGGCCTCCCCCAAGGCTCGCCACTTCACACGATCTTCTGCCACAATCATCCATCCCCCACCAGAAACCTTTCTCTGGTCATCTGTCCATCTAGTAGGGGGTCGTCCCACTCTGCGTGGTCTCCACTCCCGACACACTGGAGTCAGATGTGTCCTGCCCATTGCCACTTCAGCGTGCAAATTTTGAAAGCTACCTTTATAACTTTGGTTATCTGATGGATGTCAACGTTTCTGACTTTATCCTTTAAAGAAACCCCGAGCATAGCTTACTCCAAAGATCACTACTTTTTTATATTTATTTATTTAAAAACTTTTTGCACTATGTACTCGTACAAATGCGGACCTAATGCCGCTAGACATTCTTACTCGGTCAACCTTAGGGAATATTCGAACATGGTATGTGGAGGTAGGTGAAAAATTTAAACAGGAAAATAGATAATTAATTTTTTTCTAAATCTAACACTAATATAAAACATAAATATATAGTATACTAGCATGACTTGTGACCTTGCGCCCCATGGTAAGTGGCGCTCAAGATCCATGAATATTAGAAACTGGAATCAGACACTCTTGACTGGCATCAGTCCCTAACACTATGCCGGCTTGTCTGGGCATGACGGCAATTCGAGCCTGACCCAAAAACTTGTGGATACACTTTACTGGGTTTATTGGCATGAACGGTGGATACTTCCTCGCCCTAGCAGACTGGACAAATTACCACTATCAGACCGCCTACCACCTATTTAAAGCTGGCTGAGCCACCTTGCACTTGTGTACCAGACCCACCGTCAGTTTCTGTACCATACGACATTACTTGAAGAACGCATTGGTTGAAAACTTTTATCTTCAAACACGCCTGTTCCATCTGAAGTTTTTTACTCTATAGAAGATCTGAAACTAGTAAATAAAATATGCGTGTTATGTTACGATAGTTGTCTGTATAATGTCAACATTGTCAAAGTCTAAAATCTACCAAAATACATTTTCATATAAAAAAAATAATACAAAAATCAGCGTAGATGGGACTAGCGTCCCTCCTTTCCTTCTTGCAACTATTCACGCGATCATTTAGAATTAGATGGAAGTTTGTCTGACTGCAATTACGTCTACGCCACAGACCCGCAACGAAGTGAGGCGAGACGTAGGCACGGCTATAGTTTGGGCAAATGGCTGGCGTGACTAAGTTCTACGCATATTGGATACATTACATTCATAAATACGCCGGTACTTTGGTTAGATTTATAATACTGAAGATATCCGTTTTGATAGCAGCTGTATGGGCTTTATTGCTTTACACATTAACACAGCCCCTAGATTTATATTTATATTTTTTATTTAAAAACTTAATTCTCTAACAACCACCTTTGAGACAATAAAACCATTTGTGTTGTGAGGTAGGTACAACCATTAAATAAATAGGCATAGTGTTAGGGATTGATGTCAGTCATGAGTGTCTAATTTCAATTGCTAACATTCATGGAACTCGCACGCCACTTACCATCAGATGGGCGTAAGGTCACATGTCGTGCTAGTATATAAAAAAAAAAAACAATTATATGTTGATAAATTATAATAACATTAATTACTTACGTCAACAATTTAAGGTTTGGTGGTATTTTTTGTGAACGGCGAGACAATGCCGTGCGAGGGGTGGATTGATTTATGCCGCCGCGCCCGCCGACACGCATGCATAATAGACTAGCTTTATTTTTATGAAAATCGATAAGAAAACCTTGAAACAACGTGTATAAAACCTATTTGATTCAGTGGTTAAAGCCATGGTCTAGTGGTAACAAACGTTGAAGTAAACTCGGGAGGTCGTGGGTTCGATTCCCACCGGGGGCAAGTTGTACATTGTATAATTTGTCTCGGTCTGGGTGTTTATATGTATAATATGTATATATTTACAAAAAAAAAGTATAATATGTAGTTTATCAACCATCTAGTTTCCGTAACACAAGCCTCGTAGCTTACCACGGGAACTAGATGGCGCTGTGTGACCTGTCTGGAAATATTTATTTATTTATGTTAGCAAGTCTAATACCAAGACTAACCATAGTCTTTTTATTCGTCTTGCGCAAGAGTATCGCAAGACTCTTGCTCTGACATTTTTTCCTAAGTTTGCTAAAAAAAAATATTCATTAATTGGCTTTAGTTAAGAATTTTCTAGACTAGGTTTAATTTAAAGACTGTTGAATCTGTAACTATATATTTTTCTGTGTAAGCTGGCATATACACCGACCGCCATTTTTTTTTTTTTTTAAGTTAATAATACTCTTTAATTTTACTTCAAGATTATTTTTTATTTATTTTATTTTTTACTTTTAAGTAGTTTTAATCATTTCAATAAATAAATAAATTTATTAGTATCAGTATTATCACGACCGATTCCCTTTCGGGGTGGTCAGAAACCACGCTTATAAATAAGTGGATTCACATTTAGCAAACTTTACTATAGGCGAATTATGACAAGTGGCAACCTCGTCGATGTTTTCAGCGTACCAAACTCGAGAAATATTACAAATAAATTAAATGTATTTATTTACATTAATAAATATTTTTGTGTCCCGACCAGAAATCGAACGCGGAACCTCCGAGACCGCTGGACAACGGAGGCAGGCATAATAAATTTATTATACATAAAAAAAAAAAAAACTATAATAATAACACTTTACATTTTTTGTTTGTATAAATCCATATGTATGTACCACTTACAACATTCCCGGAAAAAATATATATTTGCTTACGGTTAATATGCCACGAAGGTTTTATCCCCTTTTATAAGCTGTGGTAAAACAAAAACTTTGAGAAACAATGGCTAAACACAAAATGTGAGATTCACGATACGACAACGTCATAATTTAAGCTAAACAATTTAATTACTAAAGTCTTATTTAGCAAAATACTTGGAATCATTGACTTAATACACTTAAGATAAGATAGACCGGGCATCAACTTTTCGTGTCATATTACATTATTAGGCTGGGTTGCACGAACATCAAATGTCTGTGGTCTAGCGGTAAAGTACGTGAATTTCGTCTCGGAGGATGTTGGATTCATGGTTAACAATAATTTATTTGTGATTCACGAGTTTGGTACGCTAGTGATATCGACGAGCTTGCCACTTCCCATGATGGGCCTATACTAAAGTTGGCTAAATGTGAACCCGCTCTAAAAATGTGTAGTTTTCTGACTCTCCGGAAAGGTATACAGTCGTGATGATGATAGATACTCTGTATTTGTTACAATTAAGGTAAAAATTGCGTCGAATAAACAAGAGAAGGACAGCCGTTAGTTGATACATTTAACGTAATTTTTAACTATAATTGTTACAATTACAGTTAATCTGATTTGTTATAACCCAACTTTTTAAATGAAATGAAATTGTTTATTTGTCAGACACATGGTCGGTACAGGGATATAAATTGTTATATATCAAATGCTTCGCTGTTTCTGGCATACAAATATTTATTTAGTCACATGATTTTGAATGATATTTAAATAAAAAATTATGAATTTGAAGAGGTTGATGAATGTCGACCAAGCGAAAAAGGTATACCTAAAGGCCTACACCGCAAGGCATCTGGCATAAAGATATGTACGAGTATATAATATGTATGTACTTATCGTGAAATTCAGTACCTAATTAATGGGTTTCAACGCAGTGCTAAATCGCCCGATATAACCAAGGATATTGTAAGTGTTGTATGTCGTGATTTCTAAAAACTTTTAAAGTGACAAGTGCTGAACTCCAGTCGACCCGTGACCACGGCCAATGCAAATTGAACGAAACTTTGCCGCGTCGCTCGCCGCGTAGGGAGAAATGTGTCTCTAAGGTAAATTAGTATATTTTAGTAATTTTAGTAATTGGGTAAAAAGATTTTAAGCAAATCCGTTAAATAAAAAAAACGATCAGGTTGATGTACTTAATTAAAATCTCGTGGCGTGTCCTATACACTTGCGCCTTTCAGCAGTTTTTTTTAGTATAACCGGTCCTTACATCAGTGTTTAGGAGAATGTGGCGTGAAGTTTCCTACGTACCTATAACACGTGTTTTTGTGAATTTGTTCAGTAGTTCTCGCTCGGGAAATTAATTAATAAAGTTCCTTTGTACGACGTTCGCACTACGCGTCCTCGATAAATATTCATCTACCATGGACGTACGTAGATGGGCCGGCCAATATGTGTGATTTGAAACCATTTTTTATATATTATTTATTCGAAAAATATATTTACATCATATAAAATAAAATTAATATTACGGATACAGATATAAGTCCTGTCTGCGTGGAATGGTGGCAAGAACGCTGGCTGTATTTCCCCGCTGAAGTGCAATACTGATTCGTTGGGCGAACACCCAACTACTTATTTGGTATTTTTTACTACAAGTGGCCTTCTATATCATTTATAACAATAGACAAAAGAATAATTTCTTACACGCCTGGATCAAAACTGGTTTTATCACATTTTTTTTCCACAAATCAAGAAAAGATATTATTTGGTTAAACTCTCTCACGACATCTATCTATATTTTATTTTATTTATTTATTAGGGTCGCCAACAGTGACACCAACAATACATACATGGATCTTCACTTATAACTAAGACCTAAACTAGATGCTGCACTAATTACAGGCAACCACCACATGCTATTACAGTATCCATTAATTGGGTCTTTGAATAACCAAAATAAAAAAAACTATACAATTACAATAACAATGATCAAATATAAGTTAAAACTATAACATGATGATTAATGTATGTGTTCCACGATCAAGGAACACAACACCAAGGACAAAACTAGGTTAAACAGCAGTTTACAGTCTCAGCCAGGATCCGCTGCAGTGACAATATATTTCGCTTAATTTAGATTGTCGTAGGACGAATAGATCATATTTTCCAACCCTTGGCAGCCTGTTCGAAACAGAGACACGAACACGCGACAGTAGGTGGGGTACGTCGATTTTACCGTTGATTAATTTATATAGAAACATTCTTCTTCTTCTTCTTACGGTGCCATCTCCTATCGGAGGTCGGCTATCATTAAGGTGATTTTGATTTTGTTGGCCGCTGTCCGGAACAAGGGTCTGGTGCTCATCCCGAACCACTCCCTGAGGTTCTTGAGCCAGGAAGTGCGTCTTCTCCCCGGTCTTCTGAAGCCTTGTATCTTACCTTGCATGACGAGCTGCAGCAAGCTATACTTTTTATTGCGCATGACGTGTCCCAAATACTCCAACTTCCTTTGCTTTACCATTTTCAGTAGTTCAACGCCTTTGTTCATTCTCTGCAAGACAGTTTCGTTTCTTACTCTGTCCCTCCATGATATCTTCAACATTCTCCTGTATATCCACATTTCAAAAGCTTCTAACTTCTTCCTTCATAGAAACATACTATCCAGCAATTGTCTTAGATCTTAATATACTCGATTTTTTTAATTCGAAATTTGCCATTCGTAAAACTCAATATCGCCAAATAAATCGCTTGGTAATCACAATGTATTTAAAGCACGCTTATTATGAACTTAAGACATGGTAGGATGACGTCATAATTTACGAGTGTGTTTCTTTGTAGACATTTGCCGTTGGCCCTAATTGTTGGTCAAAATTAATTCTCTAATTCTCTTTCTTTTATATATGTCTTAGAATTAGCGTGAATTGTGAATATGGATTAATAAATAAAGTGCAGTTGTTCATAGTTTAAAAATGCAATCGGCTTTCATGAAGCTTTTTTTGATGCAATATTTGCATTGCAGAAACTTTAACAATGAATATTTATGATATAAGTTAATGAACAGAAGTTGTCAGAGACATATACCTATTAGACTTGCCCAATAAACTGTCATTTTGTTTACGTAGGGTTAAGATATGTAAACATATATTTTTGATAGATATTTTTTGGTTTGTATTATTATGTGTTATTAATTGGGTATCTTACGGTACTAAGCAATGGAAGGATTTTATGTGATGCGTAATTTTTTATTATTAAAATAAAGTAAACTATCATGAGAGCGGTGGTTGTCAGAATAGTTTCCTTAAAATCCTATAAAGGTCGGTTGAAATTCCACAGGTATGAGAATTACACTTTTCTTACGTACATTCGTCATAGATTGACAACGCCACCGTTCCCGGGCCTCGGAGAGCACGTTAAGCAGTTTTTGCCGGTTAGTATAACAACTTGTGGAAACGTTAATAAAATGTTGTTATAAAATTGACATCGGACCCTCGCCAACCCGTTTGATCAGCGTGGCGAGTTTTTTGTTAATATAAATAAAATAAAAAGAAAAAAAAAAACAATAATATATATGGTAGAAACAGGGATGTAAATTGTTATATAATTTATTTTCCAAATAACTTAATTGCAGATACCTAATAATAGTAAAAATAACATTAGCCTTATCAATAAAAATATCGAAAGTTATATAAATAAATATCTAGCGGTTAAGTCCATAGAATACACTCGGAGGTACCGGGTTCGATTAAATTATTTGCGATATTTCTCGAGTTTGGTACGCAGACATCGACGAGCTTGTTACTTGTCATGATTGGCCTATAGTAAAGTTGGCTAAGTGTGAATCCGATTCATTAAAAAAAACGTGGTTTCTGACTACCCCGAAAGGTCGTGATGATACTTTACTTTATCATTTTTTTATCATTGTGCACAAGGACTTTGTACAATTAATATAAAAATAAAAAATGAAAGAAATAAATAAAAACTAATAAGAAGCAGGCGGGTTTTTCTTTTATTCTTTTTAGTTATCGTTGTACTGTTATAATATAATATGTATTTATTATATATAATAATATATTTCTATATTACATCCCTCATCGTTGAAGTGGTTAATTTGTATATTTATTATGTGTATATAGTATATATCTATATATATGTTTTATTTATATACGTGTTATGTAATAGTTAGTATATATTGATATACATATATGGACTTACTTAATATTGCACCTACCATCTATACTGTCTAAATGTCCTAAAGGTTTGGCTGTCAGAGAACGCCTTTGTACATAGTGCAATAAAGATTTTAAATAAATAAATAAATGTTTTTGACCACCTCGAAAGGGATACGGCCGTGATGATATTTTTATATATGTACTTTATTACATGTTTTGAAATTTTAAATATATTATATTATAAATATAAGTATATTAAAAGATTACATATTTGTGCCGTTTGCTGTAGAAACTCTGGGCCTTTTAAAAGACATAACACCGCGTCTTGTCGTCTCCTCCGGTGACAATTTGATTATTGTCATATCTTAATTGACACTCGCGTGATGAAGACGAATCGATTGACGTGAGAATTATAAAAATCGGCCAACATGTTTGGTATCCAGTGTGACACAAAGGAACACAGGCTGATAAACACATAACGCTTCCTTGCGTCGCGTAGTCGGTTAAAAATTGTCCAAAATGGATTATGTTATTTCATCCAGGAATACCAAACAATTTTTTGTACATAACATTTAAAATTAACTTAAACAACATGTCACCATCACACATTAATTAAATATTTTTACAAAAACAAATTGCCTTCAAAATTACATTTTATATGAAAACAGAAAACTCTAGAGAATAAAAAGTAATTATATTCATAAATTAAAAAATATTGCAGCAATTTTGTGGCGCAAAATCAACATTATGCGGTTTAATTTATGATTTTATCGAATTTCTAACATTAACGACAACCCAAATAACGGACCGTCATTTATTATGTGTTTAACATATTTAAAATTAAAGGCCGTGGCACACCGAACGCGTACAATAAATATAAGCTTTCTGAAAATAGAAAACTGGATTTGTCTGAATTTTTAAAACGTGTAAATAAATTTATTTAGTTTCGATACAGTTATTGATAAGACTAATGTCATTTTTATTATATATTACTGTGCAATAATCATTTTTAAGTGGTAGGCAGACTGATAGTGGTAATTTGCCCAGTCTGCCGGGGCGGGGAAGTATCCACCGTTCGTGCCGATAAACCCAGTAAAGTGTATTCACTCGTTTCGGGATCAGGCTCGAATTGTAAAGTAAAAGCTACCTAAATAATAAAATAATAAATAAACTAAACTATAAATAAAAAATGTCCTCTAGAGACGTCTCATCCGAGATAGTCCCAAGGAGACTGGCAAGATTTCCCCTCTATATAGCGAGGCTAATACGTTGGCAGAAATAATTGCCAGCCTGTTAATAATTGTTTCTTCTTAAATTGTAATAAGTGTTTCCATCCGCATATCCCTATAATGTATGATGTCGTTCCTCACGTAACGCGAGGCGCCGACAATGGTACGGAGCGTCAGATTTTGTTGCGTTAGAATGACACCCCACATAGGTATTTACCTATATTGTCTCACTCTACCAAAGGTTAGCTGGGTAGCAAAAGCCGAAATAGCATTAAATTAATCTTTGTACATACTCTTAAGTAAATTACAATAAAATATTTTAATAATTATTATTATTATTACCCACAACAACACAGTTATTCTATAATTTCAATTAGCCTTATTGTACTCAGGAATATAATTAGAAAAAATATACTTTGTAAAAAGCCGTATTTTCGAGATTACAAAAATATCAAATTACATTTTCCGCATCCGTGATTTAATCCGTCTTTTCAGTCATCAGAAAGATAAGGCAGGATCAGCATCTTAAAATTATTACTCAAACGAGCCCAAAACTGGAAACGGGAAATAGGATTCATCTGATTTTATTTTATTCCTTCACCAACCTTCACCTAAAACCAAACACCTTTTTGTCATAGCAGCTCTCTATCTTTTCCACGTGTTTTGTTGTAAAGTTACAATCTGGTATATTTTATTATTATCTCCCTGCTGCCTTCGTGGTCTAGCGGTTAAGTCCGTGGATTTAGACTCGGAGCTACCCGGTTCGATTTCTGGTCGGGACACAATTTCATTTTTTCATTACAGCCGGAGCCCCTAGAACACAGCGTCCTAGACCTCCACTGCTGGAGATGGGCCTACAACATATATCTGGAGAAAAGAAAAATATATTTATTGACAAAAAAACTAATTTACAAGCGAAACATAACATATGATCTCCACACTCGGCACTGCCAGACATGTCGTGATCTCCTAACTATATAATAAAAAATAAAGAAAAATAAATAAATAATAATATAAGAATTTGGCCTACACTCGCCACGCTGGCTTGGAGGGACACAATAATATTTATTAATTTAAATAAATAAATAAAATTAATATTTAATTTATTTATGATATTACCCGAGTTTGGTACGCTAGAGACATCGACGAGCTTGCCATTTGTCATGATTGCATATAGTAAGTTGGCTATATCAAAATCCGCTCCTTTATAAGCGTGGTTTCTGACCATCCCAGGAGGGAAACGGCCGTGATGATACTTTACTTTTATCTCTCTGATCTCTGCACCGTCTCAAGTCAAAGTCTACGTCCTCTTAAGTCTAGACCCTGCAGCCAACTAAAGGGTTTTATTGCCCATTTCTACATACGTTCTTCTTCTACCTCCACGCTCTCCTTCCCCACACATCACACAGCATTCGTTTCCAAGTCGTTTGCGGTGATGGCTGTTCATCTTCGGAACCAGTTACCGGTGGACATCTGTTAAGCTCCAAATAGAACACTATTTAGGAAACTGGTCTATGCGCACTATTTAAATTTACCATAGCTTAATACACTCTCTGCTATATTTATTTCTCTCATTATAGTCATCATATAGTAGGTATATTATATTTATGTATATTCATAGAACGTATGTATGTAGTTTTATTTGTATGTATTTGTGTATGTATTAGTATGTAAATAAGTGTTTATTCACTAGTATATATTGAAGTCTAATATTTTTCTATTAGTTTTGATAGCACCTGCCTTATCTTGTCGTAACTGCTTTAGTTGTCCCAAAGGTTTGACCAGTATAGAATGTCTAGCGGCATTAGGTCCGCCTTTGTACTTTGTGCAATAAAGTTTATAATAAATAAATATATTAAGTACACGAGCAAAACCTTTCAATAATGATGACTAATGGAAGAGTTTTTTTGAGAGCAGAATCGTATTGAACTGAGATCATCAGTTTAATCTGCATTGCGTTATTTGCTCAATTCTCTGGGATGCGGGACGATCCTGTTCAATTGCCATTCAGTAAATAGACGATCCAATCAATTCCTCCAACTCTAACCTAACGAACGATAAAAGTAGAGACCTTTATGCCTAAACCTATTTCTGACACTCATTTTCTATTGATCTGCAGCAGGATTTTATTTATTTTCAAAACGGAAAAATGTAATATATCGTCTGTGACCTGGAAAGTAGCTTTTATGAAAAAAATATACGCGCCAATTGTTCTTTGTGGCGTAAGGAATGATTTACCCAATATAATAGTTAGATAGAGTTGCAAATAGTAGTTCCTGAGTGTGGAGAGCTCAGTATAGTTCGCCGCTCCTTAGGGAACTAGGTCACGCTCTTTTAGTTCCTCCGCTCCTCTGGAATCAGCGCTCAGTTCCAAGGTTCTGCGAATTAAGTCACTAATACTACATTTTCTAATATAGGGTTTATGTACTATTGGCAATACATTTTGTTCATGCAAATAATTAATAATGATAGTGATTGATAATTAATGTAATTGATTAAAAAAAATCTTGAGAGCGATAGTGTGAAGCATGACGTGACAAGCTCGGCTCACCGCTCCCGTTCGTCGCTCTCGCCCGCCGCTCCCGTTCTCCGCTCCCGCGCTCTCGCAATTACAACGGATTAATTGCCGGTTTCGCGAAGCTCTACTTATTTATTTCTTAGCTAAAGAATCAATCTTTAAGTTTTTAACAATTTTCATAATACTTAACTTTTTCTTACATTCGTAGCTAATAACTAATAAGAAATAAATAAAGTTAATAAAAAGTTAATGGAGCTTCTTCGGCTACTTAAGAAAACATTTGTCAAAAATTACTTCATTATTGCTTTGTGAAAGGCAAAATTGACAAATTCCCATACATTCTTAATTATTTCTTAAGATATGTCTGTGAAACGCATTTCTTGCAAAACCTGTAAATTTTTACTTAAGAAATAATTAAGTACCAAAAATAATTTTAAGACACTGTCTGTAAGGCGCGGTAGACCCGGAAAGGTTGTAACTATTCCGGTAAAATATATATCTAAAAATATTTTTCCTTGAGACAATTTAACTAAATACAATGACAAATCCGTGGCTAATTACATAAAGCATGTTATATATGTACATAGCTTTTAAAATAAACAAAAGAAAACCGTGGATTTAAACTCGGAGGTACCGGGTTCGATTCCTGGTCGGGACACAAAAATATTTATTAATATAAATGAATACATTTAAGTAATATTTAAGTAATTTGTGATATTTCTCGAGTTGACGCTGGAGACATCCACGAGCTTGCCACTTGTCATGATTGGCCCATATTAAACTTGGCCAAATGTGAATCCGTTAATGGTCGTGATGATATTTTTAAAAGAAAACATAGTATCATCACGACCGTTTCCCTTTTCGGGGTGGTCAGAAACCACGCTTATAAATAAGCGGATTCACATTTAGCCAACTTTACTATAGGCCAATCAGTACAAGTGGCAAGCTCGTCGATGTCTCCACGTACCAAACTCGAGAAATATCACAAATAAATTAAATATTAATTAAATGTATTTATTTAAATTAATAAATATTTATGTATCACGACCAGAAATCGAACCCGGTACCTCCGAGTCTAAATCCACGGACTTAATCGCTAGACCACGGAGGAAAAAAGAAAAGAAAACATAAACAATAAAACAACATTATACAATGCACTTAACAAAGGTGGTTCAATCCCAGTGCAATATAGCGAACACATACATTACACTAATCTACACGGAACAAGGCCAGATGGGAAGTGCAGAAAATTTCTTCAAACACAGACGTATATACATTTAGAAGGGCTGGCCCAAAAAAACTAAATTCTACTTTCTTGGTCAGATAATCTGCAGATAAAGTAAAAACTATTAACTGATTTTCTGCCGCGTTCGCAAGTGTATACATTCTCATTTATTGTATTATATTGTATGTTTGTGATATTGTAAGTAATAACTAATGCCTATTTCTATTCAGATTTTTACGTATTCTTTTAGTTTAGTTTACTTTGACCACATTTGTAAAGGAAGGTCAAAGTACGAAAATTAAATGCAAGCCCACCTCGATCCTTGGCGCCGCATCAGACTGGATAATTCTTATGGATACATTTGAACATCAATATAGGAATGATGAACTAGCTGCAGGCTGATGAATCAGTCTATAGGCCAGACATATTAGTGTTTTGTCTGAACTTGAAAAAAGTTCCGTGGGAATCAAATATGACCACAACATGAAGTCGAACTAATATCATCTCACAGAAAATAATTAGGAACGGGTTCCAAGACTCAGTTTTACGAAGTGGAAATGAATGCGAGAGAAAATCTTTGCACTTACTAAAAGAATTGGGCCTAAGCAGCTCTGCCGTCATTAATGAAATCATACAGTATTTGGTTGGGTAGGGGGAGAAGTAGAATGGTGGATGGTGAGCGTCTTGTTGCGTAATGAGTAAGGAAGGAGGCCTCGTTTTCAATATATTTTTAAGACGAAGTTGCCTTGTTTGTACTCGTAGTATGTTTGCACTTTTAAATGACCAATTTATTTTAAAATAGTATTTCTAAGACGATCCTTATAATAAATAAATATATAGGTCTATGATAAAGATTACTCGAGCATGGAAAAGCTGTGTGGTCTTGCAGCAAGGAAGTTTTATGATGATTTATATAAGTTGAGTCAGTTTTTGATATATTAGGCAGTTAATAAAAGTTAGTTGGAAAGAACATTGTGAATTTATCATTGTTACTAATGCTAGTGTGGTTTAGTTTATAGCTGTAAGCCTCAATCATAGTCAACATCAACATATACATTTTTAAATTTTGATTTAGAGTCTCTGAAATGCTGAACGGTTTCCTGAATTATAAGGTCGTAGATATTCCTTTAATCCTACAAAGGTCGGTTCAAACCCACCCGGCATGTACCAATGAGAAATACACTTTTCTTACGTTTGACATAGATTTACTACACCATTTTTCCTGCGCCTCGGAGAGCACGTTAAGCCGTCGGTCCCGGCTCCACTTATACCAACTTGTGGAATCGTTAATAAATTGTCATCAAAAATTGACATCATATCCTCGCCAAGCCGTCTGGCCAGCGTGGCAAGTGTAGGGCAAATTCTCCAGATATATGTTCTGGAAGGTCCATCTCCAGTACCAGGGCTGTAATGATGAATGGTGAGATATAATTTATAAATTAATTTATGATTCCATTATATAACGTTTCCGTTTAAGTTATAGAATATAGCAATAAGACAAACTTACCACACCTGTTTACAATTCTGTGCGACCAGTCGTCCTCTTCGCTCTTCTCAAAACAATCAACTATCTACACACTTCCCAGCAGATATTCAGATTCCCTTACTGTCTCGGTTACTCATCAGTCGAATAACCTGTATTCTAATTATATTGTATTTTAAAGTTAAAATATTTTAAACTATTGATATAGGTTACATAAGTATCTGTTTATACCTATTTATACAGCTGTTATATGAAGTGGGCCCACACTACTAGGCCTTTTAGGCTCGATATATGAAACCCATTACAGTATTGTATTAAAACTAAACCAGCTCTATTCTGTTACTTGAGCGCAAACGTTATATAATTGAATTCATTAATTATATATATATATCACGCTAATAAAGTTCATATTTGCACGGACGCTATCGTCGAGCGCTTATAAAGTTGAGAATTATTTATTTATTTATTTAAACTTAATTGCACAAAGTACAAAGTTACAGTTCTTGAATAATTTCAGCGTTTTTCTTTCATCTACCAAGTAGCTAATATTGTTATTTTTATTGTTTCAGTTGGGGGAAGGGGTGGAGCTGACAGTGGGTGAGCTGCGAGCCATGGCGCTTCGTCAGCAGCAGCAGATTGACACCCAGCACCAGCTGCTCTGCGCCAGGGAGCAGCGGCTACGCTACCTTAAGCAGCAGGAGGCCCGACAACATCAGGTAACAGTCATACAGGAGGGGTTACGACTCACATTTCACGCTGCCGTCACGAGAAAGTGGCGAAAAATTGTTTACATACATTCAAAGTCAAAGTCAAAGTCAAAATATCTTTATTCACGTAAACCTATTACAGGCATTTATGAAACGTTATTAATTTAATTATTTTGAATGATTCTACTCCTGCTAGTACAAGACTAAGCAGCAAAGTGGTCCAATAAGTAAGCTGTTAGCAGAAGACCAGCAGCTTAGCAAATTCCAGTGACCTGTTAATGTTTAATCTGACTGAGAAAGGAATCTGCAAGGAAAACTCAGCTATATCAGATTTACAAAATAAAACATATACAGAACTGCACCACAACGATCAATTAATAACCTTTTAAATTTAGTTATCAGTACCTATGAGAATACAATACCTGGTACAGCAGTAACCCACCAGGCAAGTCAGAATTAAGGTAGACTACATGCATTGTCTTCTTTATAGATTTGTTTTTATTAAAATTGAGGCAAATCTTTGTTCTTGCTATTCTTCTCTTTCTATAATTAAGTACAGTCGACTCTCGTTAATTCAAACTTACGATAATTCAATGCTCTCTATAGGTAATTCAAAATCTTTTTATATATCATTGAAAAAATCATTGCTACGTAACAAAACGACCGACGCGTTAATTCGGACTCATCGGCGTCAACACTTTGAGACATGTTCAAACTTGTTGTTTTAATCAACATATAAAGTAATAATTTAATTATTTTCTCTCAAAAATTTCGAACCATTTGTTACGTTTATTTCAATCGTTTGTGAATGTTTATAGAAGGTTTGCCGTTGAAAATTACATTGTACAATAAACTACCTGAGATTATAACTAGACTACAACCAAGTGAATTTAAAACAAAATTGAAACTCTTTTTCCAAAATAATGCTTTTTATAACCTGTCAGAATTTATTGACATGCCTTTGACGGAAAATTCGTTTAAATAGTTGTAGGTATAGTTTTGTGGTCTTATGCCTTCTACTGTATTGTGTTCCTAATGCTCCTTTGTCTACGATGCATGGTATTAATAGCATTATTGTTATTATTTTAAAATTTGTTAACTGACATACCAAAATATAACGATTGTTATATAGGTGAAATATACAAATATACTCGATCATTTGTAATATTATAAGAGTCCTTCGAGTTTCGAATTAACGAGAGCCGACTGTATGTGAAAGTGAAAATTTCTCAGAATGTTGCATTGCGCGAGCGGGAGGTATGCACCTGGTAAACCTTCTTAAGCAAGTGGCCAGTTTTTGGCCCAAAAATACAAAAACAGACATCAATTTATTATCAGACCATTACATGAGTTAGTAATGAATAATTTTGTAGTTAAATAGGCGTAGATAGAGTTAATTTTACTTTATTACGTGGGCGTTATAAACTGTAGGTGTCGAGAAATTCTATTGGTATTATGAAAGCAGTGCTGCTGTCTAAGTTAAAAACCTTAAATCTACTAATAATTGCGAATTAGTACAAACTTACTATTTGCAATCAAATATTTGTATTTGATAATAAAATTAAATATAAGCCATAAGCTAAACCTAATAATAAAAAAAAGAGATAAAAGATAATAAAAAAAAAGAGATAGTTCCAAGAAGACTGGCAACATTTCCCCTCTGTATAGCGAGGCCTATTAGCAAAAATAGTTGTCAGCCTTCCTATCTTCAGATTTCTTTGTCAGCCGTTTGGACAACTCCTTGTCCAGACGCTTGTCTAACCCCATGGTCCCATCGTCTCTACCCCAAACTGCGAAAATTCGTAATCTGTACCGAGGTTGGCGTATTTGCGCAGCAGAATCCGCCGCACTCCTCGTGCTGAACGAGGTTGCCTGGATGTGTGATGGGGATAATGTGTCGACACATGTCGCATTCCACACCAGAGACATGCCAAGTTTCCACGGCACAACGGTCATACCATCGGGTCTCTTGGCATCGCTCGGCGCGATGTTGAATGATCATGATGATAATGATTTACCAATTTAATTAAAACTAGACCGTTGGATTTTCGAGACGGGACAGTAAGGGCAAGGGTACCTTAACCGTTATAGTTACAGGAACACGTTCCTAGGAGACCATCTATAACATTTTGGGGTATTCAGACAGATTTCGGAAAAAAATAATCATATATTACAGCCCCTAGAACACAGCGTCTTAGACCTCCATGTTGGAAATGGGCCTTCCAGAACATATATCTAGAGAATTTGGCCAACACACGCCATGCTGCCCAGACGGGTTGGCGAGGATCTGATGACAATTTATTAACGATTCCACAAGTTGGTATTAGTTGAACCGGCACGTCCGAGGCACGGGAGCCCGCTCTAATTAATTAACTAAGAATGAAGATCAACTCAAAATAATCTTTATTTCCAAACGATCCTATTTCTTACTGACATCAAAATCTCCTTTAGGCCTGGGTATTTATATTATACTTTGTCAGGTACTGGGTTTTTACGCGGCGAACAAGTGCGTTTACTCCGTAGCCACGACTCAGACTTAGCTGTTAAGGCACGCAGGGCCAACAGGCGCCTTGGGGTCTCCTTAGGAAGCCTTACGGTGATTCGGGCATGCGACCTTCCGCGGTGGCCTTCAAGCTGGGGTCGTATCGTCAGGCGATATTGCCAGTTTGTCTTAATTTTTTTTAATACTGGGGTTTTATATTGGACAGCCGAGTAGAGTTCGCTTTATTCACCTACTATAATAATAAACAACGATAGACTTGATTATAATATCACAGCCCGTTGTTGGATAACCGTAAAATTTTGAATTATTACTTAATATTCAACAAAAGCTGGTTTAAGCATCACAGAGGCGAGCTTACTGTTAAGTAGTAGATAGATAGATAGATAAATTCTTTATTCCACAGAAAATAACACATTTTACAGTACATAGGCGAGCTTAATGTCTATATATACATTGTCTAACAGCTAACCTTTAGGAGAAGTGAGCAGATATTGTGGATGCTAGACCGCTATTTATTGACAATGTTTTTTATTAAGAAAACTACATATCTACCGATATATACATAATTTAACTGCCTCCGTGGTCTAGCGGTAACTACCGGGTTCGATTCCTGGTCGGGACACAAACATATTAATTAATGTAAATAAATACATTTAATTAATATTTATTAAAATTTTGCATATTCTTAATTTGTTACATCTGCCGATAATTTACACAAATACTGTATTAATTCTTATCATTTTAAATACCTTAGTTGGATTGAGCATTTCATGAAGATTACTTTTTCCCTTTACACCATGCAAATTAAATGAATGCCTTAGGAGTAATAACAAAAAAAAAACTACTTTCAAAAAAATAATTTCGTGTCGCCGTCGCTTACTCGGGCAAAGCCGGGTAAAACAATTTATAATATTAGTATGGAGGTATGGATAGGTTAGGTAAATAATTTTTGGTTGGCGGATAAAAGATACTAAGTGGGTCAAAAGGGTGTTTATCCTTCCTTTAGGGCATGGATGCACAGACCGCGGCCCGCGGGCCGCATGCGGCCCGTGGGTCGAATACTGGTGGCCCGCCGACAGCAAAAATAATACTCTCGTGCATTCGAAAAATATTGAATTCTATTCCAGAATAAAACAAAAAAAAAATATGTTCGAAAAGTAATGTGAAACTCGCGCGCGCGCAATTTGAATCTAGCGCCCAAAATTGCTAAGTCAAGTAACATCGCTCGCTATAGAAATCAAGAATTTTCTAGCGCGGTGAGCAAGCGAGATAGATATAGTCCCGTATTCCCGATTGCTCGCGTATCTACACGAAGCTTCCAGAGTCGTTTGCGCGGTATAAAAATCACGTTAACCGCAGCGGCCGAACAGTTCGCTTTTCATTTGAGTGAAGTGTCAACAACAGAAAGAAATAAGCGCGAAAATACAAAGCGAAGTAATAAGTGATTGAGAATAAGTGCAGTTTATTAGTGTTTTTGGGAGGCAATAGTTCTAGTGTAGATTTTAACTCGACTAGCCGGTGTCATATATTTTGATCCACATTCAACGTAGATTTCCTGTTGCAGTGTTAACCCGTCAAGTGCCGTGTATAATTGTGTTGTGAAAACGTAAGTAAAACTCTGTTATTAATAAGTGTTTCCCTACCTATTTAATCAATTTTAATCAAATTTAGCTTTAATGTTGGCTAAATATTAAAATAAACAAAGAAATTACTATTTTTATAAGAATTTCTCTAACTGTAATAATTACGTCATTATTTCAGATAAAATCTGTATAAAAATCTTAAAATTTCTGAGAAATAATATTTAATCAATTATTTTTGATAATTTAAAAAAGGATAGGTAATTTAAGTGGGTACTGTAATTGTTTTTAGGTGCTGTGTTAATCCTAGCCAGGATTAGAACGCAACATGGAGAAGCCAGGACCTAGTAAAAAACGTAAGGTTAAAGATGAAAATCGGCAGTTTCAAGAAATTTGGACTGAGAAATACTTTTTTGTATGGTCGCATAACAAAGTCGTTTGTTTAATTTGCAAGAATTCTGTTGCGATTGCAAAGGATTATAATGTAAAAAGGCACTATGAAACGCAGCATCCTTCTTTTACCAAGTTTACAGGCGAATTAAGAAAGCAAAAAATGTTGTCTTTAAAACGGGAGCTTATTGGTCAGCAAGCTATGTTTACAAAACACATTCAAGATTCAGAAACGGCTACAGAAGTTAGTTATGAAATTTCTCGAATGATAGCAAAGCGAAGTCGCCCCTTCAATGATGGCGATTTTGTAAAAGAATGCATGGAAATTGCCGCTAAGAAAATGTGTCCAGAAGCAGCAAAAAAGTTTGAGAAAATTCAACTGAATCGTATGACTATCCAAAGACGAATTATGTCCTTGTCAGGTAATATTGCGGAACAATTAATTGAAAAAACTAAGATCATGGAATTTTTTTCATTAGCACTCGACGAATCGACTGATATTAGTTCCACAGCTCAACTTCTCATATTCATACGAGGTGTTACTCAAGATTTTGAAGTCTTCGAAGAGTTATTAGGAATGTGTTCATTGAAAGGTCAAACCAAAGGAGTTGATATACTCAATGGACTTTTGGACGAGTGTTCAAAAACTGATTTGGACTTATCTAAGTTATCGGGAGTTGCGACTGACGGTGCTCCTTCCATGATTGGTATCAATTCCGGGCTAGTTACTTTGCTGAAAAAGCACCTGCAAGAAAAAAAACATAAACACTGAAGATCTCATGCAGTTTCACTGCATTATACACCAGGAAGCCCTCTGTTCTAAAAAAAATGAATTTCAAAATGTAATGAAAGTAGTAGTTTCGACTGTAAATTTCATAAAATCACGAGGACTCAATCACAGACAATTCAAACAATTCCTTGATGACATCGAAAGCGAATACGGAGATTTACTGTATTATACAGAAGTAAGGTGGCTAAGTCGTGGATTGACACTGGAACGATTTCTAAATTTAATAGAAGAAATTGGAATATTTCTGGCGGAAAAGCAAAGGGATGTCCCGGAACTTAAAAATCCTGATTGGTTGTGTGATTTAGCTTATTTAGTTGACATTACAAATCATTTGAATGTCTTGAACACACGGCTTCAAGGCAAAAATCAACTGATATCCCAGCTCTATGCTCATGTAACATCCTTTCAATGCAAGCTGACACTTTTCAGATCACAATTGAATTCTGGAAATTATAATCATTTTCCGAATTATAAGAAAATGGCTGAAAAATTCAACAAAACTACGATTAATTTCAGTTATGTAGAAAAGCTAGATATTTTGATTCAATCTTTTGAAGACAGATTTTCGGAGTTTAAAAAAGTGAAACCTCTGTTGGACATATTCAGCAATCCTTTCACTATTTCAGTTGAAAATGCGCCAGAGTCAATGCAGTTAGAAATTATCGACATTCAAAATGACCAAGATTTACGCAACAAATTCAACGAAGGAGACTTGCTGAACTTTTACCGCTGCATTGATAAAAATATGTACGAAGAGTTGCGCATAAACGCTCTGAAATGTGCCAGCTTATTTGGTTCTACCTATATATGTGAACAAACTTTTTCAATACTAAATAATAATAAAACAAAAAATCGAAACCGCCTTGCAAATGAAAGTTTGGAAGCAGTTTTACGTGTTGCTACAAGTAAATTTGAGCCAAATATAAAAAAGATTGTAAGCACTATGCAGTGCCACGCTTCAAATTAATAATTTCTTTTTTAATTTTAATAAATTTTTATCAATTCTTTATTGTCTTTAACTACCTATACCTACTTCTGGCGGCCGGCCCGCTATCAGTTCATGATTTGGCCGAGTGGCCCCTAGTATTAATAAGTCTGTGCAACCCTGCTTTAGGGACTTGGCTTAGTGGAGACTTGACCATCTGTGTTATCTTGTCCCTAGACTATTGGGGTTAAGAACTGAATTCACTATTTCTATTAATAACAACCGTTTAGGGTCAAAAGTCTTATATAGTTATAGATTACCTTTATCATAATTACATACGAGTACTTACTGCCTCCGTGGTCTAGCGGTTAAGTCCGTGGATTTAGATTCGGAGGTACCGGGTTCGATTCCTGGTCGGGACACGAAAATATGTATTAATGTAAATAAATACCAGTGCTGTCGTACGGAGCAGAAACTTGGACAGTGGGTCTCGTCCACAAATTTAAGGTCGCTCAGCGGGCTATGGAGAAAGCAATGCTTGGTATTTCTCTGATGGATAAAGTCAGAAACGAGGAAATCCGTCGGAGAACCAAAGTTACCGATATAGCCTTCAAAGTTAGTAAGCTGAAGTGGCAATGGGCTGGACATGTACGTTGTAGAACCGATGAACGATGGAGTAGACGAGTTATAGAGTGGAGATCACGTACGGGAAGACGCAGAGTGGGTCGACCCCCCGCTAGATGGACAGATGACCTAAGGAAGGTCGCTGGTGGGAGTTGGATGAGAGTGGCAGGAGATCGTGTGAAGTGGCGAGTCTTGGGGGAGGCCTAAATCCAGCAGTGGAAAGACACAGGCTGATGATGATGATGATAAAATAAATACATTTAATTAATATTTAATTTATTTGTGATATTTCTCGAGTTTGGTACGCTAAAGATATCGACGAGCTCGCCACTTGTCATGATGGGCCTATAGTAAAGTTAGCCAAATTTAAAGCGTGGTTTCTGACCACCCCGGAAGCGATACGGTCACAATAATACTTAACTTTTTTGCTAAATTATTTTCCGTAACATCCCGAATTAAGTAAAGCATTTTCCGTGAATTTTATTCCAAATGGCTAGACGTTTTGGTTACATATTTCAAATATTTACTCGTACCCAGTAATTATAGTCTTAATTTACAGAATGTGGGGTTAGAATGGACGCTTACGTATCTCAATAGACATATGCAATAGTTAAACGTTTTTAATTAATAGAAGCTATCCGTGGTCTAGCGGTTAAGTCCGTGGATTTAGACTCGGAGGTACCGGGTTCGATTCCTGGTCGGGACACAAAAATATAAATGTAAATAAATACATTTAATTTATTTGTGATATTTCTGTAGTTTGGTACGCTGGAGACAACTTCAAGATCGACGCTACACACGGGTGAAGACTTTAGGCCAGGGTTGTTTTAGCGTTTAGTTACAGTTTTTGGAGAGAGTGCAGGTATGCACATATTTTTCGACCCGTTACATTGGTTAATAAGTACATGGACCACGTAAAAAAAATTAGTAGCAAGTAATAATTAGAAAAGCTTGCTAACGCGATATGTTTAAAAAAAAAGGTCCTGGCAGTCCAAGATCAAATAAACAAAATATTATCTTGTTCACTGCAAATGTCACGCTACATATTATAAAACCAAGTCCTCCTACGCGTCTGTCTGTTCGCGATAAACTCAAAAACTACTGCACCTATTTTAATGCTGTTTTCACCAATGGATAGAGTGGTTATGGTTCCTTTCATCATTACAGCCCCTAGAACCAGCGTCCTAGACCTCCACTGCTGGAGATGGGCCTTCCAGAACATATATCTGGAGAATATGGCCTACACTCGCCACGCTGGCCAGACGGCTTGGCGAGGATATGATGTCATTTTTTATGACAATTTATTAACGATTCTACAAGTTGGTATTAATGGAACCGGGACCGACGGCTTAACGTGTTCTCCGAGGCACGGGAACTGTGGTGTTGTAAATCTATGACTTAAGAAAAGTGCATTTCTCATTGGTACATGCCGGGGGGGTTTGAACCGACCTTTGTAGGATTTAAGGATCGCGTTCTTACAACCGAGCCACCACCGCGCGTTAAATTATTATAATTCCTTTACACCATGCAAATTAAATGAATACATTAGGAAATATAGCAAAATCAAAATAATTTTAATTTAATTTCGTATCGCAGTTACACAGGCAAAGCCAGATAAAACAGCTAGTTTTTAAATAAGTAGCGAAATAGGTGCTGAATTGTTGCTGTCTGGTAGACAGCTAAGAAACTGAAATTAAGTAGATAAAATTTAAAAAATGTTCACGTCACGAGTGCGTTCGTTTTTATACTCCATTGTAACCCCGCACGTTTCATAAGGTTTGCTGAACCGAATAGTATGTTTACTCGTGTCTAATGAGATTAATTGTCCTCGGAAGAGGACGGAATTTAAAAAAAATGACTGGCGGGGAAATCTTAGAATATTTACTGGTTCAAGGTATCTTGTTTATTTATTATTTTTGGCAGGGGGTTGGTTTGCGTTGAATATTGCAGCTGCAAGTGGAAAAAAAAGAAAGGCTGAAGGACCAGCCTTTGATCCAAAAGGATCAAAATGCTGATCACGCTCACACCGTCGAACAAGGGAAATGGATGGAAGAAATGAGACAGCGCGGAAGACAGTATGGTGGAACTGCTGTCTCTAAGGAAAGAAGGCATGCAACTTACTTGGTGAGATCCTGTCATCAGCTCAGCAGGTCGCTGGCCAAAGTCCATTCCACGAAACAGAGTTCACAGCATTATTTTGAAGATACACTTATAGCGACGCTGCGAAAAACACAGCTGTTTTATAAAGTCTAGATGATAAGTAGGTGCTCTTTAGCACAAATAAAGCTCCGGTGCGAATTTAATATACAAAAAATTAATAAAAGAAATATGGACGCGTGCGCATCACCGTGTTGCGTTACCAACGACTTGGGAAGGTAAGATAGGATAAATGTTTGACAGGTGCGTTCGGAAATAAAAATAAATCGCGTCAACAATGACATTTCGAATATTTAAGTTGTACATTGTATAATTTGTCTCGGTCTGGGTGTTTATATGTATAATATGTATATATTTACAAAAAAATAATAATATAATATGTAGTTTATCAACTATCTAGTTTCCGTAACACGAGCCTCGTAGCTTACCACGGAAACTAGTGGCGCTGTGTGACCTGTCTGGAAATATTTATTATTATTATTATTATATATATATACGTCAAAATAATTTGTTATATCAAGTAATAATTATCGTAAGACACTATTAATATTTCAACCTTGATAAAACGGATTTTTCTACCGGCTATACTATGGTGAATGCTCGGTAGAACTCTATAACCTAATCCCTCCCTCTCCATTCCGCAACCGAACCACACGCACAGAATATGCACCCACATACCGTAGTCACCATCCCTTACGATAAAGACGTGGAATGCTCTTCCAGTCTCTGTGTTTTCACTTGCCTATAACTTGGAGTCCTTCAAGCGAAGTGTGAAAAAGCATCTAGTCAAGCCGGCATAGTGTTAGGAACTGATGTCAGTCATGAGTGTCTGACTTCAGTTGCTAACATTCATTCTGGCCGCATATCCTCGCCGAATCGCTATGCTGATTCTGTGGGCGAGGAAGGAACCAGCCCTCTTGTACCAGAGTAGATAATTAGACGAGAGGTGATGTTTTTTAAAAATGTTTTAGCGCTTAGACCCCACGGTCCTAAAGTCTCTACTTTCGGCTGCGGCTCCCGCTTTTAGCGCTGTTCCCCTAAGGTGTGACCAAGCCAAAGTGTCGACACAAGTGGCATATATTTTTAAATTAAAACTCCAGCTTTAGGTCTAATTGCATATTTATAAAATCTAGGGTACCGACTCATTAAAACTGTAATGTGACCCTACGAATACATTGTAGTGGCTAAGTGGATTTACATTTTTAATGATTTCGTGGCGTGTCGCCTATTGTCTGTTTATTTACGATTTAACGCGTTTGCATATCTCTTGCTTGCACAATCAAATATTTTCAATAATTTTTCAAAAATCTGTGTCAAGAAATATATTTTTCGTACTTAAGTAAAAAAAACCTGTTAATTTTTACTCAAGTAATAATCCATCGCATCCCAAGGCACGCCTGTCTCAATGACGTCATTCGTCGGGCTCTTGTGTCTGTGGGTTCGCCAGCAATATTAGAACCCAGTGGCGCGACGATGGCAAGCGGCCCGATGGAATGACGTTGGTTCCATGGAGGATAGGTTTGCCTTTAGTGTGGGATGCCACCTGTGTGGACACCCTGGCGCCTTCCCACTTGTCCTTGACCTCTAAGGACCCAGGCGCTGCTGCATTACAAGCAGAGAACCTCAAGCGGCGGAAATACAGTCAGCTTATTGGGAGATGTGTTTTTGCGCCGTTTGGAGTTGAAACTCTCGGGCCGTGGGGACCAAGTGCACATGAAATTTTTAAGGCGTTGTCAAAACAGCTCGTCAACACCTCGGGAGACAAAAGGGCTGGGCAATATTTGGGCCAAAGGATCAGTATTGCCATTCAACGTGGCAATGCTGCCAGTATTCTTGGCACTTTGCGCCCATTGGCAGCGATTTGGAGCAAATTTTTTATTTATAATAATTTTTATTTTGTGTTTACTTCATTTTAATTTTTAGTTATATTTTTATTTATTAATTAGGTTTATTTTTATTAATAGTAATTTATGTTTTAAGATGTAAGTTTTTAGTTTAATTAATATATATATATTTTTAATCATTGTACCTCATTTCCTTCGAATAAAGGTTTTAAGAACAGTAATAATTAAGTACCAAAAATACGTTCGAGAAACTGGCTGTTAGTCTATTAACTTTCTTGGAAATAAAATTACAGACATTTATATATATTAAAAACAAAAAATAAATAAAGAAAATATGTATTTGCACAACAACTAATCTTCTTAGTCGCTACACTCTTGGCGGAGTGGTCGTTCCCAATCGGTCAAGTAGTTTTGCTATGCATAGGAAACATACACACAGACATTCACCTTTATATATATAGATAGTTAATTTTTCATTAGGTTTAGTTAACCCAGCACTGCCGCTTTTGCTAGCGTGTTTTAATATATAAAAATTGTATTACATTCGGATAAAATTTTAAAAATTATCAGTCAATCTTTTTATATTATTATTATTTTTGGGTTTATATATATGTATATAATTTTAGTTATATAATAAATAATAATAATAAATATTTCCAGACAGGTCACACAGCGCCATCTTATTTTCGTGGTAAGCTACGAGGGTTGTGTTACGGAAACTAGATGGTTGATAAACTACATATTATACTTTTTTTGTTTTTTTTTGTAAATATATACATATTATACATATAAACACCCAGACCGAGACAAATTACAATGTACAACTTGCCCCCGGTGGAAATCGAACCCACGACCTCCCGAGTTCACGGCAACGTTTGTTACCACTAGACCACGGAGGCGGTCAAATATATCAGATTAGAAAATATATCAGATATGTATGGCAAATTTTCTAATTAAAAGCTACCTGAACAATAAAATTAAAAATAAACTAAACAAAACCTGAAATTAAATAAACTAAAAGATAAACCTAATTAATATAAAAACTAAATACTTACATATATCTTGATTATAATCTATATGTCATCGAATCCAGGAGAAGATGAACCCAATGTTCCGAGGACTCCGGCGACGTTACCTCGTTGGATAGCAACACTGATCCTCTGAATAAGATATTCCCTACTCAAAGGATCACCTGTTGACGCTCGGATGGCAACGCTTATGTCGCGTATTAACGATTTAGCGTCCTCAGACCAAGGGCCCAACGTCTCTACGGCAAACGGCACAAAATAGTAACGATTTGCCAACTCTATGTACTATGTATGTATGTAGGTTTAGTTTATATTTAATGTAATATTTACTATGTAAGTGGATTTAAAATACCTATATAAATTATATTGGTACATATGTATATTAGATAAGTTATAATTATAGTATGTGGGATAATAATACATATACTGCTGTGTGTACTATATAAATATTCATTATTCGGTACAGCCCCTAGAACACAGCGTCCTAGACCTCCTCTGTTGAAGATGGGCCGGAATCCGGAAGATATATTAATAGCTATTAAGCTGGACACGGCCATTTTACATCCACGAATTTAGTTTAATTTAACATTCTTAATTTTATTATTTTAGATTGTAAGCTGACACGGCCCCTTTACAGCCACGAATATGTATTAAGTTGACATACCAATTATAATAATAATTATTATTTTAGTCGTAAGCTAACACGGCCCCCTTACAGCCACTAATTTTCATTTATTGATATAAATATTGTAGTTTAATAGAATTTTTACGTATATTTAGATTGTAAGCTGACACAGCCTCTTTAGAGCTACGAATTAATTTATTAACCTGACATGTGTAATTTATTTTAGTCTATAAGCTGACGCCACAGCCACGAATTAATTTTAACTACCTAGTTTTAAGCAAAAACTTGTTTATAGCAACAGTGTTTTAGTCGAAGATGATAGTATAGCTGATATGATGGGTCCACCCATAGTAGCTGCTGGTTATTTTATATTCTACATGATAATAAACTATGATGAAAAAATTTATTGACAATATCCAAGTGTTGTTTGGGACAACCAAAGGAAATAAATGATTTGATTTGATTTGATATATCTGTAGAATTTGGCCTACACTCGCAACTTTTGCGCTGGCCAGACGGGTTGGCGAGGATCTGTGTCAATATTTTTAATGACAATATTAACAATTCCACAAGTTAGTATTAGTGGAACCGGGAATGTATGACAAATGTCGACCCCTTCTGTCTGTCTAAACACCAATCCAGAGGAAGGATTCTGAGCAAGATAGAGTTCTTTGTAAATAATACATTAGATATGCACAATGCAATGAAATCTACACATTTTCACTCATTCACACTTACAATTTACACCTTCACACACCTACACTGTCAATACACATTCACATATACATACACTTACATAATGATGTAGATGGTTTTTTTTTTAATATTGTCTCTTTATTTTTATTCTTATGTTTATTTTTTAATAGTTTAAATTGTTAATAATCCGTTCATGCTAAATGTTTAGTGAAAATAATGTTATTCCGTAATTGGCTTGGTGTTCGGTAATCATTTGAATGTAAATATTTATTTGTAAAAGACAAAAAGTAAAGTAAAGTATCATCACGACCGTTTCCCTTTCGGGGTGGTCAGAAACCACGCTTATAAATAAGCGGATTCATATTTAGCCAACTTTACTGCCGGCCAATCATGACAAGTGGCAAGCTCGTCGATGTCTCCAGCGTACCCAACTCGTCAAATATCACAAATAAATTAAATGTATTTATTTACATTAATATTTTTGTGTCCCGGACAGGAATCGAACCCGGTGCCTCCGAGTCTAAATTCTTACAAAGTCACCCCGTATATTAAAGTCAACCCAATTTTACCTAGTTTTTTATTTACTTTATTGAGTATTTCTTGAACTAAAATTATGAAAAAAAATCTGGATTATCTATGTATATTGGTATATTCCTCGCCCTCTATTTTTTGTAAAAGACAGCTGTGGAATAAGTAAATGAATAAATAAATAAATAAATGTATGTAAGGAAAGTGTATTACTTATTTTTACATGCCAAGTTTCGAACCTACCTCTTTACGGTGTACAGGAAGGCGTTCTTACAACCGAGCCATCACCGCTCTAAATAAATGTTTGGGGAATTAGGACCTTTTCTCGCCATGCTGGCCAGACGGTATGATGTCAACTATTTGTTAATTTTCCTTACAATTCCACAAGTTGGTATACTCGTAAGTGAATACAGGACCGACAATTAAAATAAAATAAAATCAGTTTTTATTTGTCACAAAAATAAGAATTAATAAAAATATAAAATATAGTTAAACAATAAAACAAAGATATAATGACAAAAGGGTCTATGGTTCAGAAAATGTTGTTGGAAGCAGGTTCCAACAACCTCTGTTATTATACCATAGCGGACATAAAAAAATTGTGGAACAGTAATATAAATAAAAGTTATATAAAAAGAAATGAAACAAAATTGATTAAAAAAAAATTAAAAAAAAACAAGAAAATAATAATTAATAAACAGAAACCTAGACGGGAGCTGCCCCAGCCTGCTTCACAAGCAGCCATGCTGCACACATTTCACGGAAAATGGGTAACTTTGTAACTATCGCAATTAACTTGCTTTCCGAGGCACGGGATTTCATTTTTAATTAGGTAAAAATCTACGCTGCCCCCCAATCCAAAGGTCACTGGTTGGAACGCCGTGTGTATTAATGACAAATATAACACAACTGTTCCCGACGAACACTTTGGGAAGCTCTGGTATAGATAATAATAATAAATCCTTAGTTCGGACAGATTTTGTGAGCTATTTGATTGAGCTAAATTGTTTACTTTGACGATGACCAATGATCTCGAAATTCAATAGATGTAACAAATATATACAAATTCAGGCACTTAACTGGTCATAAATATTCAGATTTATTATTATTTATATTCGTCAGAAAAGATAAGAGTTACGTAATAGAAAAGAGGCATTTTCTAGGTTAATATAAACGTAGGTAATTAGCGCTGTGCGACCTGATTTTCACTTTATTGTGTCGGAGCAAGAGTCGCTATTTATTTAAATGATATTGCAGAGTGGATCCTTTATAAGTACAAGATACGTACAGGAGCGACCTTCACCGATTTATTATCCGAATCAAATAAACTTTTTAGATCATAAAATATGCAAACAAAAGCAATGGTGATGGGTTCTGTCTAAACTACAAAGTATATCGAAAAATGCTGAAAGGGGTGTTCAAGCCGATTTTTTTTAAGTATAAAACTGGTATATATTTAAACTCTATATAAAAAAATCTACTCGGAAATCAGATCCGAAGATTTTTTTTTTCGTTTCTGCAGTTTCCTTAAGTTAGACGACTTCTTCACTTCTCAAAATTTGACACAAGCGACACTATAAGCTAGTGCTTAAATATAACTATAGCTAGCTTAAATATAACAGGATATTTTATATTTCAACAAAATAAAAATATAGTCATGGCCATATTCGATAGACAATCCATCACCATTGTTTTTACTAGCGAATGAATATTTTCTTAATATCATTTTACTATCCTCGATCTAATAAAGAAATCTCTTTTGTCCCAACGGTCAACGGTCAGAGAATGTCATTATGTTCGCCGATTGTAAATTACAATAAAGTTTTTAAATAAATAAATATATATATATATATCATGCTTTTTTGTGGTAAAGGCAATATCAAGCTAATACTACGGGGCCTGTTATATCTATGGTATTTCTATCTGTGACGATGAGTTTTCTGTTTATCAACAATAAGCGGCCCCGGTTGCCAGGACCAAGTTATTATTTGGTATTTTGCCGTACAGATTGTGTTTTCTTGGCTTAATTGGATTCACTGTTTTCGTTGGCACAGCTAATTAGATAAAAAATGTATTTTTGTTACTAACCTTGTTGTTTTTGCTTAGTATTTCTTTATTTCAAGAAATGTTATTAGCATGTAATTTTTAAATCCGAGTTTTTTTTTAGGTTTCATGTGTCAATAGTAGAACCTCTATTAGGAAAAAGGTCCGAAAAACAAAATGCTACTGCATGGTGAATAAGGCCGCGTCTTAAAATCGCGTTATCCATCTTGATAAATACCTAAAGGTTGGAGAGTGTTATTATTAATTGATCTCGCTCATGATAGAGAAAGAATTATGTAAGTCAACGTTCGACCTCTCGCTACCTACTTAATTAGGCTCAGTATGAGTGGCGATATTTTTAGGAAAACTTCTCGGCACCGTAATTTAAGATTTATTTACGAAATTATTAAAATAAAAAATACGTAGTTCTTTATTTTTGTTCTGGATTAAAATATAAAAATATTTGCTGTTTAATAAATTCTACGCAGTATATTTTAGAACAACCTTCCACTTTAATAGTAAACCTAACACTGTTAATAGTAAACCTAACACAGTTAATAGTAAACCTAACACTGTTAATAGTAAACCTAACACTGTTAATAGTAAACCTAACTCTGTTAATAGTAAACCTAACACTGTTAATAGTAAACCTAACACTGTTAATAGTAAACCTAACACGTTTCAAGGTAGGTACGTCGCGATATACCTTGAGTTAGACAGTTCTATTCCACGAGCGTAGTGACGTGCCGAGGATTGAGTCAAGGAGCCATTGAGGAACCGTCTAAGAATCCGGTTGTTGTTATTTCTTCTTAATTGTGCATTAATCTTTTTGGGCCGTAATTGAGCAATAAAGAAACACCATCGGTTCAGTTTTTTTGGGAAAGCTTTAATGTTGCAGACATTTTATTGTTATTTAATGATAATTTGTGCATAATAAAAAAAATGTGAAGAAAGACTTGGCTGTTTTCGTTAACGTATTTTTTTCTAATGTTATTGTCAGAAAAAAGGCATTAAACTCGCCTATGTACCTAATCTGTCGTACGGAGCAGAAACGTGGACACTAACAGTGGGTCTGGTCCACAAATTTAAGGTCGCTCAGCGGGCTATGGAGATTGCTATGCTCGGTATTTCTCTGATGGATAAAGTCCGAAACGATGAAATCCGTCGGAGAACCAAAGTTACCGATATAGCCTTCAAAATTAGTAAGCTGAAGTGGCAATGGGCTAGAGTGGAGACCACGTACGGGAAGACGCAGAGTGGGTCGACCCCCCGCTAGATGGACGGATGACCTGAGGAAGGTCGCTGGTGGGGGTTGGATGAGGGTGGCAGGAGATCGTGTGAAGTGGCGAGCCTTGGGGGATACCTATATCCAGCGTGGAGAAACACAGGCTGATAATGATGTACCTAATTTTAAGTTTTGATGCAATAAAGTTTTTTTGTTTATAATATTTCATTCGGATTTCCAATTTTTTTTTTTAAAGCATGGCTATACCCCGCAAATGATGCGTTCGTGATGATAATTTACCGTAAATTATACGCGTAAATAATATTGTAGCTATAAATAATCAATTTTATTAAATTCCAATACAGGATTATGGACTTTTAAAAAGAATTTGTTATTCCAAATTGTCTCGGGATCCTTTGGAGGAATTGTTTCGGGAGATAAGGGAAAAAATTTAACTTTCCCCCATCTTAATAAATAAGGCGCGAGCCGAATCTCTAATGCGATATTTATCGCTTCTCTAATGGAAATAAACACTTGGCACACAATAAAGAAGGTTATAAAATAAATACAGTGTATTAGATATTATGTTGTAATATTTATTTATTTATTTATTAGGTACGGTGGTGGCTCGGTTGTAAGAACGCGTTCCCTAAATCCTACAAAGGTCGGTTCGAACCCACCCGGCATGTACCAATGAGAAATACACTTTTCTTACGTACATTTGTCATAGATTTACAACACCACCGTTCCCCTGCCTCGGAGAACACGTTAAGCAGTCGGTCCCGGTTCTACTAATACCAACTTGTGGAATCGATAATAAATTGTCATTAAAAATTTACATCATATCCTCGCCAAGCCGTCTGACCAGCGTGGCGAGTTTAGGCCAAATTCTCCAGATATATGTTCTGGAAGGCCCATCTCCAACAGTGGAGGTCTTGGACGCTATGTTCTAGGGGCTGTAAGAAATAATAATAAATAATAATTTATTTATAAGTTCTCCCAAAATCAACAATATTTCAATTTCTGAGTACATGCATACATAATTAACATAGTAAATGTGATTTTAATTAAATGAGAAGACGGCCTGCTCATAATTACCATTGATTATAAGTTTAAAGCTAGGCATGCAATAATAATAATAATAAATATTTCCAGACAGGTCACACAGCGCCATCTAGTTTCCGTGGTAAGCTACGAGGCTTGTGTTACGGAAACTAGATGGTTGATAAACTACATATTATACTTCTCTTTTGTAAATATATACATATTATACATATGAACACCCAGACCGAGACAAATTATACAATGTACAACTTGCCCCCAGTGGGAATCGAACCCACGACCTCCCGAGTTCACGGGAACGTTTGTTACCACTAGACCACGGAGGAGGAGATATTATACATTATAAGCAAATAATTTACCTACCTAACAGTTAAATCTATTAAACTAAATTATAATTAATAATAATACCTACCTAATTACCTATATAAATGTTACAAATATTTATTTTATTTATTTATTTATTATTTACTTAATATAATATATAATATAATAATAAATAATATTATAATGAAAAAAAAAACAGTTTTAAGAAAAAAATACATATAAAATTACAATCAACAAAAGCTTAAATTAACAAAAACTACCGATTTTGTTTACTTTTAATGCCTTTTTAAATAAATAATAAATAAATATTTCCAGACAGGTCACACAGCGCCATCTAGTTTCCGTGGTAAGCTACGAGGCTCGTGTTACGGAAACTAGATAGTTGATAAACTCCATATTATACTTTTTTTTTGTAAATATATACATATTATACATATAAACACCCTGACCGAGACAAATTATACAATGTACAACTTGCCCCCGGTGGGAATCGAACCCACGACCTCCCGAGTTCACGGCAACGTTTGTTACCACTAGATATAATGAATTCCAGGTTAACGATAGACTAAAGTTGGACGTTTGTTGACAGGTGGCGGTGGAAGGTGAGCGTCTAAGACGACTCCGAGAGCGAGTCGAGGCGCAGGAGTTAAAGCTACGAAGGCTACGTGCGTTACGGGGGCAACTTGACCGAAATAAACAAGCCAATATAGCACTTAGTAAGTATTTATATTACATTTAGTACTTATTACTACAGTACTTTTTTATTATTTATTCAGGAAACCTACAGATCTTAAAACATAATTACAACAATTCTACATGACAGAATTAAGATAGACTACTTGCCCATGTGCATTGTGCAACCCGAAAGCCGTCAAAACGCAAAAATCTAATCTAATTAAGAGTTCAATAAATTGAACGTGTTCGGCCTCGGTCCCAGGCCCCCACAGCAGCACCCGATCACGGACATATCGCATGTGCCAACCAGGCCCTTAGGGTAGGTGTCTATTCCACAAGTTGGTATTTTTGTTGTAAAATCCATGTAAATATATATTTTTCACTAAAACAATTTTATTAGCTAATTGAATCAAGAAGGCAGAGAGCCCCAAAACCGCGGCTCTTCAATTACAAATTAAATGAATTATAAACTCGCAAACAACAAAAAGTTTGTTCGGAATAGTAATTAGGGAGACGAGAAATATTTTTACGGTGTTGTAAATGTCGCAAAATTTCAGACTTAGGAATGGGGCCGTAAAGCTCTTCCGTAGATGACGTTCGTAATACCGTCACAGGCATACACATAGATACTAACTGGCATCGCGGCGGCGGCGCGGTGGTTATACCAACCCTTCTAGTATATAGAACCTCAGTACTACTGAGACTTAAAGTGATTGTACGCTTAGTTTGATAGATTTAATTCTACTCTTTTAGTTTTTACTGCCTCCGTGGTCTAGCGGTTAAGTCCGTGGATTTAGACTCGGAGTACGCTCCCTCTTCCTTTCATATTTTTACATTTTTTTTTACAAATGGAGTAGTGATTAATGATCTCCGCGTACATGTGACGTGTCAAAATATGTGGTATCCCAAACCAGTGCACGGCCGCGTTTGTATAGAATCTTAATCCATTTTTTGGAATATACTAAAATCTAAGACGAACCAAAACACGTCCAATCAAAACAGCTGTCAAAAACTAAATAAACATAAAAAATGGCCGACCTTATCAGTATAAGTAAGGGACATGAGTACCAAAAATACGCAACAGAAAAATCACAAATCAAATCATCATCAGCCTGTGTCTCTCCACTGCAGGATATAGGCTCCCCCAAGGCTCGCCACTGCACGCGGTCTTTTGCAACCCTCATCCAACCCGCACCAACGACCCTCCTTAGGTCATCCGTCCATCTGGCGGGCGGTCGTCCCACTCTGCGTCGTCCCGTACGTGGTCTCCACTCCAGAACCCGTTTGCCCCATCGTCGTCGGTTCTGCGGCAGATGTGACCGGCCCATTGCCACTTCAGCTTGCTAATTTTGAATGCTATGTCAGTAACTTTGGTTCTCTGACGAATTTCAACGTTTCGAATTTTATCCATCAGAGAAATACCAAGCATAGCTCGCTGAGCCACCTTGAATTTGTGAACCAGACCCATCGTCAGTGTCCACGTCTCTGCTCCGTACGACATTACGGGGAGGACGCACTGGTTGAAGACTTTTGACTTCAAACACCACAGTGTTATGGACGATGAGAGGGTATGTCGAAGTTTCCCGAATGCCGCCCATCCTAGCTGTATGCGTCTGTCGGCTTCTTTGCTGAAGTTTGCAGCGCCTAGCTGAATAGTCTGTCCAAGGGAGACGTATTCCTGCACAACTTCGAGAGTGGCATTTCCCACACAGATTGGCCTCGGCTTGACACCGATCATTACAAATCAAATAGCCCGCCAAAATTCAAAATTTGCTATACTTTTTAAAAATATTTCGTATATATGTCTATGCTCTTCGTATTAAGGAAACCCCTTGTGTCCGTGCCGACCCGTAAGCACACGTTGCTATTGATATACATAATGACTACAAAAGAGAAAGAAAAAGTGTCATCACGTAATCCCTACCAGAGGATAAATAAATATTATAAACCCAGTAAAGTGTATCTTTTCGGGATCAGGCTCGAGAATTGCGGTCATGTCCAGTCAAGCCGGCATAGCGTTGGGGACATTACCCTTTCGCTGAATTACACTTTCTCCATATCTACATTTACCCCAACTCACCTTATGGAATTCTAGACATCGCCATTAGTGAGAGGTGCGACGACGTAACGGAACTGCAATAAGTCTTTACCATCATTATTAAGTATATATGTATGTTTATATAGGAATTGCTTACTTTTATGGTATTTATTGGAATAAAAATAATTTCTTAATATCATTTTCACTATCCTCGATCTAATGAAGAAATCTCATTTGTCCCAACGGTCAACGGTCAGAGAATTCCTTACGGCATTATGTTCGCCTATTGTAAATTACAATAAAGATTTTAAATAAATAAATAAATTATTCTGTATCTCTTCACTGCTGGATGTAGGCCTCTCCCAAGGCCCACCACTGCACGCGGCTTGCAACGCTCATCCAAGCACCCAGCAACCAAAAGTAGATTCTGATCACACTTTAGTTACTGAATCAGTTACCAATATGTATATCGCTTCACATTTAACCCCCCATTACACCTTTTCTATCTGATTCTATTGTTATTGTTATATTATGTATTTGAATCTAAATCTAGTGGCATCTTGATCCGACTGAATGTCTATAAAGAAGGCGCTATTTCGTTTGAATTCGTTTCAACATTGACTCAACATTGAACTGGTCCATTAATCCTACTTTAATTTTACTTCTAATTTACTATGGAACCGTCTTCTACTTTACGTTCTATACGTAATATATAGAGTCCTCATAACTTCTCTTAATAATAGTAATAATAATAATAAATATTTCCAGACAGGTCACACAGCGCCATCTAGTTTCCGTGGTAAGCTACAAGGCTTGTGTTACGGAAACTAGATGGTTGATAAACTACATATTATACTTTTTTTTTTGTAAATATATACATATTATACATATAAACACCCAGACCGAGACAAATTATACAATGTACAACTTGCCCCGGTAGGAATCGAACCCACGACCTCCCGAGTTCACGGCAACGTTTGTTACCACTAGACCACGGAGCATAGTTTTAATAACGAGATATACAAACGAATAGTGTTAAAAGTTGCTACTGCAGCACACAGTTGCCGAGAGGCTGGTTACAGTAAAACAATGTTTAATGAGGATGAGAATGCACTGTATTATTAATTTATGTAAGTACTCGTATAGTTTTATTGTGTCAAAATTGGAAAACTGCCTTCTGTAGCCCAGAATTTCTTTTCCAGAAGGCAGTGCTCACTAACTGAAATTATTTGATTATGATCCAATAAACGTTATTTTTTTTATTTTTTATTTTAATATTTCTGCAGAATTTGGCCTACACTTGCCACGCTGGCCAGACAGGTTGGGTCGTGACATATAAGTCAACAACTGAGACATTATTATATCCTTTTATCTTGCTGCTTTAGCTATATAATTGTATTTGAAAGAAAGAAAACTGTTTTGTTTCTCACATTTAAACTAGAACAATAACAGCGCTGATCCCTAATTATCTCTTTCAGCACGGACAGTATTAAGCGTGCGTTATTACAACAACAAAAATCTAGCGGTCTCCAAATTCTGTTTTGCCGCTCCGAAACGCCCTCGATAGTTCGTCTCATCTATATCTATATACTTGGTTATTATCTTTATTACATTGTTAGGACTAGTAAAGAAAAAAACATATAAAAGTGTTTTTTCATTTCCTTATATACCTAACCCAACGCACGATGGTGCGTTAGAACATTAGAAAACGAATATGCAATTTATATTATGGATTTTTTCACTATTTTTACGAGATATTTTAGACCTTAAGGACCTCAAAGTTATGAATAAAACTTTTAATATTCAAAATATTTTTGTCGTGCTGAAAGGGTTATGAAAATGTGGTACTTATATAATACGTTAAATGTATGTTATATGAATACTCGTAGTTTAGTTAATACTAACTGCCTCCGTGGTCTAGCGGTTAAGTCCGTGGATTTAGACTCGGAGGTACCGGGTTCGATTCCTGGTCAGGACACAAAAAGTTTTTTTTCTTCATCATCATTACAGCCCCTAGAACACAGCGTCCTAGACCTCCACTGCTGGAGCCATCTCATGCCCATGCCTTCCAGAACATATATCTGGAGAATTTGGCCTTCACTCGCTACGCTTGCCAGACGGCTTTTTTTTTTCTTAATGACAATTTATTAACGATTCCACAAGTTGGTATTAGTAGAACCGGGACCGACGGCTTAACGTGCACTCCGAGGCACGGGAACGGTGGTGTTGTAAATCTATGACAAATGTACTTAAGAAAAGTCTATTTCTCATTGGTACATGCCGGGGGGGTTTGAACCGACCTTTGTAGGATTTAAGGAACGCGTTCTTTCAACCGAGCCACCACCGCGCCTATGTAATGATGTAAATAAATACATTTAATTAATATTTAATTTATTTGTGATATTTCTCGAGTTAGGTACGCTGGAGACATCGACGAGCTTGCCACTTGTCACGATTGGCCTATAGTAAAGTTGGCTAAATGTGAATCCGCTTCTTTATAAGCGTGGTTTCTGACCACCCCGAAAGGGAAACGGTCGTAATAATATTTTTTTTACTTAGACAGTTATGTACCTCTCGTGCCGAGGCGTCTCTCCGTTTGACAGCTGGGTGTAAGACTGTGTTCTAGGGGCTGGGGATGGGGGGTTTCATCACCATGATGATTATGACAACCCCCATAATATTTGCCAGTTTTGACAGAATACGATCGAAGTTTAGCCTCAGGTGGCCTCGCTATAAACTGAGCAAAATTAGGTTATGAATTTTTAAACTAATTAGGCAAGTGATCACAATTTCATAAACCTAAATCTCGTTACTTAGTTTCGAAATTTCGGCCAACTTATAGTTGAATATACTATAAAATTATAACTACGTACTCAAAATATTTATTATATTATTATTTTACTCAAAATATTTATTATATTAAAAAATAATTATTGTTTTTATTAAAAAACAGATGGAATGAGCAATCGCTCATTTGGTCTAAACCCACCTTTAAGTAAATTGGCTAAATATAAATTCGCTTCCATAAATCGTAGCGGAAAACTCCCAAGGGATCACGGTCGTGATGAAACTTAACTTTTTACATGTTGGGCATAATAGAAAAATTTCATCCGCGAAATGTCAAAGGCGGTCGTACATTGACTTTGCATAACCAGGGCATTACATATATTCTTTGTGGCCATTATTGGTAGTAGACATTTTTTTATATGTAACGAACACGACATGTGACATTGCTTTCACCTGATGGTAAGCGGTACGCTGAAAAGTTCAGTAAAGTATCATCACGACCGTATATCCCTTTTGTGCTGGTTAAAAACCACGATTATAAAGAAGAAAATTCACATTTAGTCAACTTTAGTATAGACTTTCTGTATTTATTTATTTCAAACAAAACCTTAAATTAAATAAACTATATAACAAACTTAGAAAATAAAAATTAAATACTTACAAAAAAATAGCTCCTTCAAATCGCTGTCCTGTGGCATGGTGCTCAATACACTAACAGCATCTCCCCTCTGACTAAATATACTTAATTTTTGAGAGAGAAAACTGCCACCCTAGACGTCAATGAGCCTTGGAACAATTCTTTATAGAACGATTTCAGTTCTGATCCCCACGGGCCCATCGTTTCTACAGTTCGAAAATAAGTAACTATTGCAAATCGTTTCATATTTTCGACGCTTGCTGATCTCCACTGCAGCACCATCCTTGAAGGTAAGGTTTCCAACAGGTAAAATCCCACATCAGGGATTGGCCCGTCCAAGTACTAATGTCATTCCGTCTGTACGCTTGTCGTCTTGACTCAGACCGGTTGGTTCTGAAATAGATGGGATCGAGACTACTGCAAGCGTCCTACGAATGAGATCATTAATAGCGCTATAACGGAAAAAGCGACCCACACTTTTGGAACACGATAGCTCGTGATGACCATCGTGGTGAATGCGATATGTGTATAAATTTATTATCGGGGACTGCGATATGTGTATAAATTATTTGATGATGTACATAAGTCAAAAACATGAGAACCGTTTCTCGTTGGAGGTTATTAACAAGATGTCCTCCAAGATTTCTACCCCAAATTCAATTCACTCTCCCTTATTTAAATTTTAATATAAACCTATTTCAAATAGAATTAGATTTAATTCTGTGTTGGTTACGGTTACAGCTAAGATATTTCGTAATAAACTGTCTCAGTAGTCTAGCGGTTTAGCCGGAACGCAAAAAAATCTCGAGTTTTGAAGCTAGACTTTTTTTATACTAGCACGACATGTGACCTTGCGACCACCTGATGGTAAGTGGGGAGCGAGATCCTTGAATGTTAGCAACTGGAATTAGACACTCATGACTGACATCAGTCCCTAACACTATGCCGGCTTGACTGGACATGACGGCAATTCGAGCCTGATCCCGAAATGTGTGGATACACTTTACTGGGTTTATCGGCACGAACGGTGGATACTTCCCCGCCCCGGCAGACTGGACAAATTACCACCATCAGTCTGCCTACCACCTACTAAATTAATCACTTGTCATGATGGGCCTATAGTAAAATTGGTTAAATGTAAACCCGATTATTAAAAAAAAACGTACTTTCATCTTTGAATATATTTCATTGTGCGAGTGAGAGGGATGAAAAAGCATTACACCCTCTTAAACGACTGAATAAGTTTAATTAATTACTAGCTGACCAGGCGAACTTCGTAGCATCTGTCAGTCAATGAATGTCATTATTACTAATCACTCACACAGAACAATATTCAAAACGAATCAGACAATTTCGCGACGTAAAAGTCAAACGAATCGATTTGACAGTTGTTGTTTTTTTTTATTAATTCTCATTTATTATATATTAAGATTAAATAATTAAAGAATAAGTTTTTTTTATAGACTACAAGAACAATGACTATATCTCGTATATAATAAGAGCGCTAGGGAGTTTTAGGCTCCCGCTAGGTACCCTCGGTCGGTATGCCCCACAAATCAGCGCTAATGCGCGCCACCTATCGGACAACTACTATGTCAGAAACCTTCCCCGATGTTCACACAACATATTCCCAAAGTTTCATCCCGATCGGGCAAGTAGTTTTAAAATGCATAGGGAACAAACATGCTCACAGACATTCATTTATATATATATATATATAGATTCTATTAATCTTTCAACGTTCCAAAAATGACCGTTCCAAGTCCAATGTCAGAAATTATCTAAATTTGTCTGCTCTTGATCTAGTAACGCGACCTAGTTTCAACTATTCGTGGTGACTATAAAATGCATCGCAAATTGGGCATCAACTATCAAGAATACAAACTGTGATTTAATCTTTAAATGGACGAATTCTTGTTTTCATACATACATATCTTCACGCCAGATCCCTTGCAGGGTAGGCAGAGACAATTGAGCGCCACTTGACACGATCACGACATGCCTCTTTCGCTTCGTCGACATTCACCAACCTCCTTTACATGCCCTTTTGTTACGAAGGCTTTTTATTTATTTATTTATTTCGAAACTTTATGCACTAGGTACACAGGCGGACTTAATGCCGCTAGGCATTCTTACTAGTCAACCTTAGGGACAAATTGTTAGAGCACTTGTTATGTGAGGCAGGTGCAAAATATAATAGGAGCATTTAGGTTTTTGAAAAAAAAAACAAAATAAATGAAAATTTAATACTAAATCTAATATACTATATACAAAACTATATAGACTACGTACTATCATTATACTGGTGTATATAAATAGAATACATAGGTACATATAAATAATAATACATACATATTTATATAATACAATATCATTATAATGCTTTTAATGGACCTTCGGCCAGTGTTTTATTTATTTGATCACGTTCTGTGATGTCATTTGTGAGTCTCGATGTGCCAGGACCTCTGTTACCCACAACTTTCGCATTATATACCTGGTTCGTCATCTTTCTTCGCTCATCCTTTCAACATGCCCGAACCATCGGAGCATGCCTTTCCTTTTTTTTGTCCCTATCATCAATAAAAGTACAAATTTGTTGAACATAATTAATAGTAGATTAATTATTAAAAATAGGTATCGTCACTAAAATCTTGTAACTAAAATAATTATTTTTCATGGTAGTCACTTTTCAATCTAACGACTTTCACATATCTGTTATCCTTAAAATTATTGTTTTATTAAAAAACAAACAACATTTAAATATACATTTGGATCACTTATTGTATTATATTTTTTGATCACACACATTTATCGATTTACGTTGCACAATTTAAAAACATAAATTTTAATTTTAATTCCTGTAAACAGACAATAAAATAAATAATCAATCGGCTTCGCAACAGTCAAGACTCCATTTTGTTTCGATTTTGTTTAGACAATTTAGTGTTACCAGTATATTAAACAAAAAAACTACTAAAATATATTATTATAATAAATTATTAAAGTGTAAAGTATAAAACTACATAACAATCTTAACAATTTAAATAAAGATAACTATTTATTTATTTAAAAACTTTATTGCACAAAGGCGGACTTAATGCCCGTAGACATTCTAGACAACTACTAAATATTAAATAATATCGATGAAATTATAAATATAAACAACAAAACTGATTAAATATTATTCGTTACCTACAAAAAAATAATTAATGGCAATCCTCGATATTTCCCAATGCTGGATGTATGGAAGTAAATAGCCCTTGACAGAGGGCATTTCTACACAAACTATTGCCAGCCTTAAATCATTATATCTGGAAATTTCAATCGAGTAAAATGTAGGTGTTAAACCGTTTTACTTTATGGGCTGTTGACTGAGCAATGAGCCATGAAATCGTTTGAAATGTATTCACCTTTGTACAGAAATCTCATTTTATTACACCTAGTAGTTACTATACTGGTAAAAGCCTTTACAATTAAATTCGGCAATTAAATTACACAATATTTCAAAATAAATTGACCATGGGTAAATTTACTTTGCACACTATTCCGGATAATTATAGCAAAATCTGTGAACTGGCAAATAGCAAATTGTTTTTTGTGGCGTAAACAACAAAAAAAGATATATATCTAAATATAAATTACAATACCTAACTAAATTGATAAATATCAACTAAACCTAATAAAAAAAACTATAAATAAAAAACGACCCTTCAGGTATAATCCCAAGGAGACTGGCAACATTTTTGTATAGCGAGGGTAATACGTTGGCAGAAATTATAGTCAGTTTTCCTGCCTCCAGACTTTTCCGTTAGCCGGTTAACTCTTTGGTCTGGCTTAACGCCAATATGGGCCCATCATCGCGACCCCAAAATGGCGCAAATTCGTAACATGTATCAAGGTTGGTGTATTTGCGCAGCTTGAGGTTCTCGGCAGAAACCGCCGCACTAATATGTTTACACATGTCGCATCCCACACCAGTGACCTGCCAAGTTTTTAATGTTAAACTGTCGGGGCCATCGCTTTGTGCAATCCCAGAGGCTTCTAGGATCGTGGGTACTTCAGCGGTGACAAAACTAAATATGAAACAATAAAAATGCTGGTAGACTTATGTGAAAGCGAGACGTGGATATGTCAGAATACGCATGAGACTTAATAATAAGATAATTAATGAAGTAGAAATAAGTTCGTTGCGTCGGATATGCGGCGTCACTTTGACGGACTGTATAAAAGAAAGCATAGGGGCAAAATAAGGAAAGGCATGTTCCGTTAGTTCGGGTGATAGCGAAGTGAAGAGAGATTGACGAACCAGGTACCTATTTAATGCGAAAGTTGTGGGTAAAAGAGGTTTTGGCAGACCAAGACTCACATATCACGATCAAAACAATAGCTGGTGCATTAAACGCCATCTAAACAAAGAAGAAGCGAAAGAGTTATATCGTGATCGTGAGAAGTGGCGCTCAAATGTCTCTGCCTACCCCGCAAGGTGGTGGTGCGCCTAGTTGGCGTGAAGATATGTATGTATATTTTCAAAGTCAAAGTCTATTTAAGTAAACCTGTTACAGGCATTTGTGACACGTCATAATTTAAATTATTTTGAATGATTCTACTCCTGTCAGCAGAAGACTAGCAGCTTAGCAAATTCCAGTGCCCTGTTAATGTTTAATCTGACTGACAAAGGAATCTGCAAGGAAAATTCGTTGCTGTAAAAGAGTCGAGTCAGCTTACAATTTAACAGAATTATTAAATGTATAATAAAATGTTAAAAATAAATTATTGTTCAAGCCCGGTTATTACATCTAAGTCAATGACACACGCATATTCCTTTAAGCAACCAATTACTTAAAGAAAGCTCCCCGGTATACTAAGCCGATACTCAATCTATTTATCGTTCCGATTATCGTTATTCCCAATCGGCACTTTAGGCAAATCTCGTTACTCCAGTATGTTATCCAAGTACATGAAATAACACGAAATAACGTTTAAATCAAATATTTCAAAAGACCACAACATAAAGTCGAAAAAAATTTATTTATTTATTTTTTTAAAAACTTTATTGCACAAAGTACAAAGGCGGACTTAATGCCCGTAGACATTCTCTGACAGCCAAACCTTAGGGACAAATTTGTACAAATAAAGGTGCATTGAAAGCAATGGTAAAAATATACAATTATAGAATGACTTATCATATATTATATACGTACTTATATGGTTTTATATATGTAATATATTATCAATATACTAAATACTAATATATACACAATATTATACATAGACATACATAAATACAACTTACTAACGTGGTTTAGACCTATTGTATGGTGTGAATAGACGAATATTATGATGTTACAGAAAAAAATATCAGGAATGGATTCAAGTCTCAGCTTTAGGCAGTGGAAGTTGGTGCGTGAGGAGTTCCAGCAAAATCTTTGCACCAATTACTGAAAGAAATGAACCTAAACAGGGCTGTCGTCAATACATTTATGGAAAGAGCTTCCAAGACGGCATTAACGGTATCATACAGTATTTGGTTGGGTAGGGAGAGAAGTAGAAAGGTGGATCGTGAGCGTATTGTTACACAATGAAATAACAAGAGGCCTGTTTTTTTAAACCAGCCCATTGCAGGTCGCAAGTCCGAGACACCATGCTTCTTATCTCTGGGTTAGAGATGGTCACGGCACCCACGCAGTGAATCCATAGAAAATGGTTATACATTAATCTTCTTCTCTCTTTATTCGCACAACAACCAACTTTCCTCCTCTTCACTCCTCCAGCAGATATTCAGTATCACTAACTGTTTAGTCCCGTCAATGGAACAGGCTGCCTTTATTTATCCGACAGGCACCGTCTTTAAATATATTTAAAAAAACTTTTAATTTCTCACCTTCTTAAAAATCAAAATGCATAATCTCCTTTCTTTGACATATAGGTATTATTATTTATTTATTTATTTTAAATATGCATATATTTTATTTATTATTTATACACAGTATATATTTATTATCATCTTAGATGTTTAAACTATATACTTACCTACGTAACCATATATTTATTGATTTAACTTATTATAATATTTTGATCTTTTTGTGTTAATTTTTCTTACTCTGCATCCATAATATTTTTCTCTCACTCTCCCAAAGGTTAGCTGGTAGAGGTACATGTTTTTATATTTTGTGTGCAATAAAGAATTGTATTATTATTATTATTTATTTATATATTACTAGCTGTTTTACCCGACTTTGCCTTTTTTTAATTAAATTAATTTTGTTGCGCATTATTTTGATTTTGCTATATCTCCTAAGGTATTCATTTAATTTGCATGGTGTAAATGGAAAAAATAATCTTCATAAAATGCTCAAGCCAACTAACGTATTTAAAATGATAAGTATAAATAGCTTATTTGTGTAAATAGCTTTCCAATTACCGCTTAATAATTTCCTATTTTTTTATTATTAAAATGTATATAGTATGTTATCCTTAAGAGATAGACATATGCCATCGCGGACTTTTCTGTAGATCACAATTAGTGTTTCGTTGAAAGCTCCAGACAGCTTAATTTTTTCCGACACCTCCACCAAATATCGTTAATGTACCTATACAAAAACTACAGATACAAAAAAAATACATACTAAAACCTTCATCGAGAACCACTCTATCCATTGGTGAAAACAGCATAAAAATCGGTGCAGTAGTTTTTGAGTTTGTCGCGAACAGACAGACAGACGCGGCTAAGGATATAATATGTAGTGATATTTGCCCAATCCTAATATTAAGGTCAATGTCGATGTTCCTATCTAAATTTTTATCTGCTACTTAATCAAATGAACTATGAACTGATGAAGCTTTCAAACCATTATGCTTGGCCATTCACGAGCTTATTGGATTACTATACAAGACTAAAGCAAGTATCAAGCTTTTTGACGTCATCATAAGCCATAGAGCACAGAGTTTGGATGCTCCTCCTTGCGTCGTGTTTCCTCATTGATGAGGGTCGTGACCTCCCGATGAATTGGTGTGCGTCTTGATGATAGCACGCCACCCGTTCCTGTCTTCGGCGGCATGCACAGCATCATGGACGCTAGTGTTGGTGGTGGAGCGGATTTGGTCAGACCAGCGTACCGGACTTCGGCCTCTCGGTCTCTTTCCTTCCACGTTGCCAGTAACAAAAAGTTTTTCTTTCTTCTCTCCATTTCTGGCAATGTGTCCGAAGTACTGGAGTATCCGACGAAGGCATATGGTGGATAGCCTAGTCGATATGTCTAGTTGGTTTAAAATCGATACGTTAGTTCGACGCTCAGTCCACGAGATCCTCAGCATTTTTCTCCAACACCACATCTCAAAAGCATCGATACGCTTTCGGTCAGCACTCTTTATAGTCCCATGTCTCAGCGCCATAATGCAAATGCAAAGCTAAATCCTCTTAATATTAGTATGGATTTTACAAAGACATTTTTTTAAATATCGAATGAAGGACATTCTAAATATCGAATTATATTTACTATACAACCCGTTGCCTAGCAACGAGGTTACAAACAGTAGCATAGCTGTGGGTAGAGCATTGCCCTATTATACAAGACATAGGGCAAAATATGAAAAATTACGGGCAATTATTAGCCGTCAACATAATAATCTAAATACATAATAATAATTATTATTTATTGTATAAAAACTAAAATACCTTAAAATATATGTGCACAGGCGAGCTTTATGACGGCATAATTAGAAACAATAAATAAGAATACATACTACACAATACAATTCACACTAATACTGCATATACAATATACACTAATACCGCCAAGCTCCAAATAGAGGTATTAAAAAAAAAAACTAGTGTATGCTCACTACATGCAAGACCGAGGTTCGTAATTTTCCACGTTCCTTCTTTTGTTTTAGCTTAGTCTTAATCAGACTGTGATTTATCATTAGTAGGTATAGTATTGTGTAAATATATATATATATATTTCTTTATATATTGTTAGGTTTTCTTTTTAATCATTTAATATTGTAATTCTTTTATACTGTTTGTATATTACTTCGAATAAATACTTCTAGAAATACTGATTCATTTAGATCCTTTGTTATCTGACATCAGGGGGTAGACGCGCCTGCTAGCGATACTTAATATTTTTTTAGCAAGCCTCCTCCTTGCGTCGTGTTTCCTCATTACTGAGGGTCGTGACCTCCCGATAAATTGGTGTGCGTCTTGATGATAGCACACCACCCGTTCCTGTCTTCGGCAGCATGCTCAGCATCATGAACGCTAGTGTTGGTGGTGGAGCGGATTTGGTCGGACCACCGTACCGGACTTCGGCCTCTCGGTCTCTTTCCTTCCACCTTGTTCCACAAAAAGTTTCTCCAGGTTATCTCCTCCTTTTTTGACAATGTGTCCGAAGTACTGGAGTATCCGACATATGCAAGCCCCAACCCTTATAAAGGTCAATGTATTTAATTTGGTATTCGTGTGTACCAGTGCTCAGGTGGTACGATTCACCCACCGACTTCAGAAAATCAATAGATGTAAGCTAATTTTCTACAATTCTAATGGTTTCCCGAGTTATTCGCTTATATTTTATTACAAAAAGCTTTTTTTTAATGATTTCATTTTGTATGAAGGATCGGTCAAACCTGCGCGACCAAAGCGAAAGCGAAGTGGAAGCGTCATAAGCGCGTCGGACTCTGCCCGTGTTAAGGGTGGGTCAAACCAAATGCAAAAGTAACACAAAAACTACTCGAACACCTTGTCTACAGTCAAACGTATAATGCGCTTACACATTATTTTAGTGAACATCAACAGGGGTTTTTAAAAGACAGGTTGACTGTTTCCAACCTTGTCCTATCCAATGATATCATTACAAGTGGTATGGATGGCGGGGGGCAGGTCGATATTGTGTTCACAGACTACAGCAAGGCGTTCGACAGGAGGATCGATCATGTAATCCTTATGCAAAAGCTGTTAACCTCGGGATTCCACGGTAGTCTCTACAGGTGGTTCTGTTCTTATGTCACAAACACAGGCTGTTGTTATTTCTGGTTTTGCGTCTGACTGGATGCCTATCCCGTCGGGTGTTCCCCAGGGATCTTTACTCGGGCCTTTACTCTTCATTATCTTCATACAAGATATCGACTCTTGTTTTAATTTTTCCAACATCCTACTATATGCACATGACATTAAGATATTGAAGAGTATTTATAATCCCACGGATTATACGGAGCTGTAGTCTGACTTGTCACAATAAGATCGTTACTGCTCGGCCAATAAACTTGACCTAAATGTAGCTAAATGTACTTATATGTCCGTCTCTTGTAAACAATCCCCTTTCTTATTTCCCTACAATATCAAAGGTACTCAACTTTCTCACCCAGAATGCATGAGGGACCTGAGTGTGTTGCATGACTGTAAATTGATGTTTGACACTCATATTAGTAACATAGTATCCAAGGCCTCTAAGGCGCTTGGTATCCTGATGAGCGTAGGAAAGAACTTTAACAATGTGAAAACGCTCAAAATCTTATACTGTTATTTTCTTACAACCGAGCTACCACCGCTTAATGATTATGCCCCTACTACGAATCGCTTCTAAATCCACGGGTTTAACCGCTTGACCACGAAGACAGATTTATAAGATAAATTATTTTAATATTTTATTTGTTAAAGGAAAATTTGAACAAAAGTAAAGGTTAGGATATTTAATTATAATTGGAATGAAACAACAATATTTTTGTAATAAACCTTTACAATTTGAAGCACATTTTCACAAAAACAAAACAGGATATTTAATTCTAATTGAACTAATTGCCAGTTTGGATGAACTCTTTAAAGAATTTAATGTTCTTCAGGTTCTCGCCGGAGCTGTGAATAGAAACGGTAAAGTAAAGCGTTTAATTATAAAATAAATCTTTCCTATAATGAATTCCATTTGAATTAAGAAAAAAATAGGTTTTATTTTACTAAGAATTAGTTGGACATGAATTAGGTTCCAATTCGTTGCCGCAGGAATCTCCGAATTCTCTGCTTACCTACTATTTGTACCCGTCTGCGTGACGCAAAGAAGGGTTATTTGTTTATCAGCCTATGTACATACATATGTTTGTTCCTTTGTGGCACACTGGAGACCAAATGCGTTGGCTGATTTAAATGATTCTCACGTCAATCGATTCGTCTTCATCACGCGAGTGTCACTGAAGATATGATATTAATCAAATTTAATTAAGGCGACGCCATATTGTGGGAAATGAAAGTAACAAACTAATTTAATTCAAGATCATTTTACGCGGGCGGGTTTTTTTATTTTTAAATTAACTTTTCTATACTCAACAAGCCTGTGTCACCGAAATACCACAAGAACAAATTTGCCTACTTTTCTTCATTCCATTATAAGTCCGCTCTTCTCACAACTCTGTTCTCTTCATTCTTTCTCACCCTACTGGACTGCTGTCGCCGCTTGTGGAATTAACCGCCAGTAAAAATTCGACAAGTATCCAACCGATTTTTTTAAATGGTGTCATATTTAATTTTAATATTTTGGTACTAGTGGAACCGGGACCGACACGGCTTAAAGTACTCTCCGAGGCACACTTTTATTACGTACATAGATTTACAACACCACCATTTCCGGTCTTTGGAGACCTGTGCAATCGTTATTAAATTGGAATTGAAAATCGACATCAAATTCTCCAGATATATGTTCTGGAAGGCCCATCTCCAACATCGGAGGTCTAGGACGATGAGTTCAAAGGGCTGTAAAGAATTAATAAACAAATACATATGATACGATTAGTTAAATTATAAACTATTAAAAAAATACAATGACACCATTTTTTTTATTATTATTTTTTGGTTCTCTTCTCCCGATAGATGATGAATGAGATGATAGGGAAGGCAAAGGGCTAGCCCATACAGCCAAGTCTGACGTAATATATCTTTCTTTTTAATGAATTAATGAGGTCATCATCAAATTCCAGATGCTGCAGAATTTGATGCTTTTCTTGGAGTCACTCGCGGCAACATAGCTCAAACACGTCGGGTAAAATATAGGAGTTGACAGCGCGGGAAAACCGCAAAATTAAACTGCAACTTGTGCCCCATATTTAAAGTCCAATTTATAATTTTCCATAATTATTCACATTATAGCACATTATTAAACAAAACAACACCACTTTTGACCAATAATATCCACAGCAAATTAATTTACGAAACAAAAACTTGCACTTGACATGTCCACGCAAAATGGCGCGAAGAATTCCCCATTTTTGTACATTTTTCGGTTGAATAAAAGAGGTCTAGGACTCGTGTTCTGGGTTCTGTGATGACGACTAAAATATCGATATTAAACCAAACGAAAATACTTAACAAAAAAAAAAATTTGAATAACTTGACGTAGTCCACCCTAGGCACAATATTGTACTCGCCAAAGAAGATGCCCTGAAACTAAATTTACTAATAACGAAAATTCCGTTCGTCCATCGACATACACTCGTAAAATGTAAGGCTCGGCAAAATTACAACAAGAATATACTCTATCTTAATATCCTTTAACTGTTTTTGTTATTAATAAAAATTTAAAAAATCTCCGACTGCGAAAAAAAATTACTTTAATTAAAAAATGAAAGGAAATAAATGAAAACTAAAAAGAAAAAAACATGCCCATGGCTTCCAATGCCAAAAAGTTTCATAACCGCTTAAATAAAAATAAAAAACTATTGTTGGGAAGATTTGAGCTTGTCTCGGTTTTTATTGGGACTAATAAAGCTAGCAAGTAATAAAATATCTAAAATTATTATTAAATAAAGTCACACAGTATATCCACACAGGATTCCCAAATCATTTATAGTTATTTCATATTTGTGATATTTCTCGAGTTTTGGGCGCTAAAGACATCGACGTTCTTGCCACTTGTCATGATAAGCAAAAGTATTTTTTTTAAAACAACAATTACCCTAGCCCAAAGCCTTCTCCTTCCCCTTCTCGACTATGGTGACGTGTGTAGTGTCGATATATCAGAGGTGTTGCTTAATAAGATGGACAGGTTACTCAACTCCTGTATCAGGTTTATCTTCGGCCTTCGCAAATACGACCACAACTCTGAGTATCGAACAAAATTAAAGTGGCTACCAATTCGCTGTCGCAGGAATCTCCGAATTCTCTGTTTATTATTTTCTATACTCAACGAGCCTGTGACACCGAAATACCTCAAGAGTAAATTTGCCTATCTCTCTTCATTCCATGATAAGTCTCTTCGCTCTTCTCATAACTCTGTTCTCTCCATTCCCTCTCACCATACTGGATTTATGGCCAACTCATTTGCTGTTGTCGCCGCAAATCTGTAGAATAAACTACCGGTAGAAATCCGACAAGCATCCAACCGATTTTTTTTTTTAAATGTTGTCATCGTATTATTTAAATGGTTTCATAAGTTATTTAATGGTATCATATGTAGTATATGTATTATTAGTATTTAATATATTATAGTTATTAGTATGTATTTAGTAATATCATTGTATTTTTATGTATATAAATTTATTTATTATTATTATATATAAATATTTGCACCTACCTTACATTTGAAATGGTCCCCATTGTCCCTAAGGTTGGCTGTCAGATAATGTCTAGCGGCATTAAGTCCGCCCCTTGTATAACGTGCAATAAAATTTTAAATAAAAAATTAATAAATTTCTTATGTTAAATGACATCTGTCAAAAATTAACATCAATAACCCTCCTTTCAACACAGTACTGACATACGAAATTAGCATCAAATGTTAGAATTGTCATTTAACGAACGACTTGTGCTAAAAAAAGTGGTATTTTCATGCTAACATTTCTTAAAAGAACGCGGCCTAGGGTAGCTAATGCAGGTGGAGCCCAAGACACAAGACGAAAATTCCTGGTTTGGGTTCCAACGTTGGAAATATGTGGTGTCAATTTTGTACACATCAATTTAATATCTAAATATTTAACTATTGTATTTATTATTGTTACTAATTTCTACTGAATAAATAAATAATTATTATTATTATTAAACGTGTATAAATATATAGATGTTTTGTATTTTCTTGAATATTAAAATATATAACATGTCTATGCCAGAGCCAAGCGTCGACTTGGGATTTGATAGGAAACAAAAGGCCATCGGTCGGGCCCCGGGCTATCCAATAATACGACATTTCTCTGCCAGTAAATATACGATCTTTGTCCTAAACCAAATTGATTTAGACGTGGGCCACTATTTATACTTAGCTGAAGAAGTGACATTCGTTTAGTTTTTTTTTGTTTTCTTTTTTATTTACTATAAAGTACTCGTATATTTCATTACAGCCCCTAGAACACAGCGTCCTAGACCTCTACTGCTGGAGATCTTGGCTTGGCGAGGATATGATGTCAATTTTTAATGACAATTTATTAACGATTCCACAAGTTGGTGTTAGTTGAACCGGGATCCGAGGCACGGGAACGGTGATGTTCGCCATCGTGGCGAGTGTAGGCCAAATTCTCCAGATATATGTTCTGCAAGGCACATCTCCAGCAGTGGAGGTCTAGGACACTGTGTTCTAGTAGGGGCTGTAATTATGTAATGATGATATATATAAATCGGTATACTGGGTGACTTTGTATTATCTTACATGATCCCAAGGTTAGCTGGTGAAGAATGCCTTATGGCGTTATAGCTCGCCTATGATGTACTAGGTTTTTAAGTGCAATAAAGTATTTAAATAAAAAAAAATAAGTATGTGATTCTATTGATAAATAAATAAATATTTCCAGACAGGTCACACAGCGCCATCTAGTTTCCGTGGTAAGCTACGAGGCTTGTGTTACGGAAACTAGATGGTTGATAAACTACATATTATACTTTTTTTTTTTTTTGTTAATATATACATATTATACATATAAGCACCCAGACCGAGACAAATTATACAATGTACAACTTGCCCCCGGTGGGAATCGAACCCACGACCTCCCGAGTTCACGTAGTACATAGAATCAAGCAACTTTTTCTAAGAAACCATATGTCGGAAATGACTTTTTTTTTGCTTCTCCATACAAATTATCTATTTTAAAATTAACAGTTTGTATGAAGAAGCCATTTTTTTTGTCATTTCCGACATATGGTTGTTTGTTTCTATCAATAGAATAACATATTACTCTAACGCGAGACCATACAAAGTCACCCAGTAGATCGAATTTACTTTTAAGTATATTTTATTATTAAAGAAAGCATAGGGACAAAAATAAGGAAAGGCATGATCCGATGGTTCGGGCATGTTGAAAGAATGAGTGAAGAGAGATTGACGAACCAGATATATAATGCGAAAGTTGTGGGTAAAAGAGGCCCTGGCAGACCAAGACTTACCTATCACGATCAAATAAATAAAACATTAGCTGAAGGTGCATTAAAAAGCCATCAAAATAAAAGGGCATGTATGAGAAGAGGTTGATGAATGTCGAAGAAGCGAAAGAGGTATGTCGTGATTGTGTCAAGTGGCGCTCAATCATCCCTGCCTACCCTGCAAGGGATTTGTCGTGAAGATGTATGTATGTATATTTAATTACTATAAACAAATACAATTCAGTATCTTATTTTAAACGAAGTTGGCGAATAGATTTGTCCATTATTTGCGATTTCACAATCCCATGGCGGTCGCAGATTCGCAATCCGATCTAATGAACCAAATCGCGTAATGAGATTAGCAATACTGTTGTGTCGGCTCGACTCACGAAGACATAGTCTAGACGAACCCAACAACAACAAAAAATCAATGGCGTCATAGATATAACCTCACGAAAATCTTTTATTTACGAATTAATACATGTTATTACTATCTCGCAAAGACATTATGATAGGTGAAGCGAAGGAAGTTAGAGTATTTGGGACACATCATGCGCAATAAAAAGTATAGCTTGCTGCAGCTCGTCATGCAAGTCAAGATACAAGGCTCCAGAAGACCGGGGAAAAGACGCACTTCCTGGCTCAAGAACCTCGGGGAGTGGTTCGGAATGAGCACCAGATCCTTGTTCCGGACAGCGGCCAACAAAATTAAAATCGCCTTAATGATAGCCGACCTCCGATAGGAGATGGCACCGTAAGAAGAAGAAGAAGAAGAAGATAGACATTAAATATAAAACAAGACATTGCAAGAAACCAAACGACATGAGCATTAAAGCTAGACTAATCGGTACAGAAAGAATTAGTGTATGACAGTTGTTGTAATTCAACCAATTTCAGATGGTTAGGCATTATTGTGATTCGTCAGTACATAATCAGACGTCCTAATTTGTTAACGTCACTTTTGTCCTATTTCTTTCTCACCGCTTCCTTTCTACATTGCCTCTCTCACTCACGCTGCGCTTGCGCGCTGAAAAGAAGAAATATATGACCGGCTGCAGTGTGTGCAAGAGCAGTCGTCGTCGCGTAGTCGTTGTCCTCAAGTCGTCATAGAAGCAAACACCGCACATTTGAAAATACCATCTGTTATGTTCGATTTGATTTCATCTTTTCTAAAACCGCCAGCTACTTAACAATAATTTTTGAGCTTTATTTTCACTTAGATTATTTCTTTAACATATTTACATCTGAGCTGCAAATTTGTAAAGCTACAACACAATTTTAAACAAAAAAATATTTCGTTAGGAAGGTCCCTAATTAATACGTCTAGGACTTCGCACTAATATCCGCATTTGTAAACTAATGGGGACGCGACCGCAAAAACCCCCTCTGACTGATGCCACACATCCTGACGAAATGGAACTTTCAACTCTTCCTAAAAAAACCTTAACACTTTGATTAGAACAAAAGTAAATTATACGACCTTTGTCTTAATTTAAGGATACGGCACGAGCTGTATTCTTTACTACAAAATATGGCACCTATAGACAACTATGAGTACACACAGTCACACCTACAGTTGTCATAGTTGACACGCGAGCGAGACAGAATGCATAGAAAGCACGACTTACGGCTTTGTGATTCTAATCGCCGTTGCTTCTTCGCACTTAGTCTTTTCGAGACCATTGTGCTTGACCTTGACTCCAGGAAGGCTAGGAGACCCGTCACGTTCCTGCAGACCTCTGGAATAATCACGCAGTCTAGAGGAACTTCAGTCTATGCAGTGCCACACTGCAGCACTTCATGAGGACATGCGCGGCCGTCTCCTTCTCTGCCATGTATCCTCTACATACGCCATGTATGCGCTATTTGAAATATTCAGATTGTATAGGTGTTTGTAGGCACAGTGTCTTATCATCACCTTAGCTTAGCTCTGTTGAGGCTCAAGAGGCGTCGTGTCAGAGTTGAGAAAAGCCGTCCTAGACTGTCTGCCGTCTGTGGCCGACAGGCTTAGCGAGCTTGCTACTGATTCAAAGCATCAGTTAGACGTAGTTTGCTAGTTCCACGCATAATGCCCCCGTATTCTTCCCTTTTTTTAATGTAAGCTGTTAGGGCTTTTACAGAAAAAATATTTATTTTAATTTCCACGCTGTATAATGTATAAATAAACTCTCAGTTTTAATTGAAACAATTGACCCGTATTTATGTTCATCGTGCTACACAATTTATACATCAAAGGAAATTCTGCGGAGTTACCATCTTAATTATTTTCATTTGCCTACTTTATAAGAAGTCTTCTTGTTAATGATGCTTAATTCAGGTGTTTGAAGGAAACGATAGGCTCGTTTTATTGTCTTTGGGTCGAGCACGGTTAAAGGCTTGAGCACACCGGATAACCCAAAGTTGTGGACGTGTGTCTGTGAAGATAGATAATTTTGTAGACACGCAATACTCGTTGAACGTGTCAACTAGTGTTGCCCAAAGCAAGACCACGGCGATGACTTGGCCAGTCTTGGTCTTGCATCGGAGTAAGTGGTCTTCGTCTCGGTCTTGCACTCCTATTCTTGGTCTTGGTCTTGCGGAAGAGTCTCGCAAGACTCTTGCTCTGACTCAATATATATATATTTTTTCAATTGTACTAGGGGAATCTTGTATCTGTTCGCAAACTACTATTTTAACTACTACTGGTCTAATTTACGTGAAATTTTAAATAGTTATTTATTTAGCTATTACCTGTGCCTTTGTTGTCTAGCAGTTCAGTCGTTTTACTTCTACAACTTACTACAGTTCGTTTTTTATGTATAGGTATTTTTTTTTTGTAATTCATCTTCTTAGTCACTATATTCTTGGCAGAGTGGTCGTGGTTTCCATTTGAGTGCTAGTTGCACGTTTAACAAGCCTACGTGATTGTCAAAGTCGAAGAAAGACGCCTGTTATTGCCAGTTTCTTCAGTATGGATTTATTCGGTCGGAACTCCGTCCGTCCGCCCAACATTATTGGCCAACACCACATCGCTAGAGCATTAATTAGTTTTAATTCTGTTTGGCGTACGGTCCACGTCTAAAGAAGGTCACTTGCTCGCGAGGTTTGGATGAGGGTTGCAAAAGACTGTGTGCAACGGCGAGCGTGCATATATGTGCTTGCTTTAAAAGATTTATTTATTTTTATACACTTTACATGATATTACAGTATATACTCCAATACACCATGCAAGGAGGAGTCAGAAACAAACACTTAATATTATTTACAATCATAAAAATTAAAGAAAAAGCCACAAACTATATTAGGAATCAATTAAATACATTTCAATGTTGTCATCCCTAATTAAATCTATTGTCCTCTTAATTAAATCTATAATTTATAATTTATTACCAATGAAATGTAGTATACAAAGTTAAATTTAGAATTAATAAAAATATATGTTATTTCATCGATTCTCACAGAAGTACTAACATCCTTTGCTGATCTTGCAAAGATCGTCTGTGAAAACGTCAATCTGTGGTGCTGGTTCAATTAGATTCTGTTTTGATTAAAATACCTTTATTTATTGTAAATATTTTTTCTGTTAACTGTTTTCACTACGTATTGTATCTTTTTTGTATAACTAATGGGAGTAATTGGGATCGTAAATGACAGGTCTAACTTAGTTAGACTTAGTTTAGGAGTCAGTGTGTAAATCAATTTGTTAATTGTACTTTTATGGACAATAAAATATTTTGTAGTTTTTTTTTGTATTCTGAAGTGCATACAACGCTTTGGGCAATGGAGAATAACGGTGCGCCAATGGGAGGTGGCAGGGCTCAGCAGTCTGTGGGCACGCAAGATAAGTGTACCCATGCCTTTAACTGTGCTTGACTCTATGTAATTGAAAGGTCCGTAGTATTCCCCTGCGAGCTCTTTAAATGGGTCTCAGCTGGTACTCCGGCGACAGACAAATAACTTTTTTAGTGTTTTACATACACGTTCTTCATCATGAGTAGAAAGTGTATTGTTCAATTAATAACTCTTTCATCCAGCTTATAGGTACCTCTAGAGGTAATAAACCAAAAACCGGCAATTCCCGGTACTTTCTAAATCTAGATTTCCCGGTTTAGAAACCCTAAAATAGACGCAACGGAAAAGTATTTGTATTAACTATTGTAATGAAATAGTCCGTTATTAATTATTAAAATTAATAATATTCAGAAAAATAGGGAAAAAATATTTTACCTGAATTTCACAATTAATAATAATAATCGTTTATTTACAATAAAAATCCTATGTTTATGTTTTTCTATTGGAGACCCACACTAGTGAATTAAAATAATGTGGCGGCACGTAGAACGGTACCTTCAACACACGGGTCACGGGTTCTATGATGATGTGGTGGGGGTACCATACGGGATAGACCCATTATGATGTGGGCCAATTATTCAATTCTCAACTCTATAAGCGCTCGATCTCGACGGCATCCGTGCAAATATGAACTTTAATAGCGTGATATATATGTATATATTTAACGGATTTCATTATATAACGTTTGCGCTTAAGTAACAGAATAGGGCTACAGGATCCATTGGACGCAAGACAATGTTACGCTCAACCCCTGCTACCAATCACGGAGTCGTAATCGCGGCCCCGCCGCCTGGCTCGTATACTTCAACCTTTAATGGTTACCCCATGCCCTGTCGGTAGTCATGGCGAATGCAACCTCTGTAAGAAGGCAAATAGAAGGTTAAATAGGTTGTATTTAATACATCTGTGTCCGTGACGTGCTTTCCATCCGTTTTGGCGGCGGCTGAAAATCGGCGCTATGGCCTATCTATAGATTGTAGCGGACGCCGAGCTGATCGCCTTTTTGTCGCTGTACATGTGCTGGTAGGGTAATTATTTTGTGCATAATCTTTTTTACTATTTTTTTTGTATAGTTTTTTAAAATTTGTATTATGCTATGTGTATGGTTTGGCGACAAATAAATATATTTCTTTCTTTCTTTCTTTCTTTCTTTCTTTCTTTCTTTCTTTCTTTCTTTCTTTCTTTCTTTCTTTCTTTCTTTCTTTCTTTCTTTCTTTCTTTCTTTCTTTCTTTCTTTCTTTCTTTCTTTCTTTCTTTCTTTCTTTCTTTCTTCTTTTAAATACCTTGACACAGATTCCCCACTCTTGCGGGGGGTGTGAGAAGACCTTTTAGTATTAAATGATTAACAACTACAAAATAGGCAGTTTTACTCCAGAAAACTGATGCAAACTGATGAACCCGTCAAACATGGAACTAATGGCCTTGTCATTAACATTAAACATGACGTTCTGGAGACACCAAGAGACTCCCAAAATAATATTAATAATTTGTCATTAACAATGTTTTTTTTTTGTTACAGCAAGCGATCTCGAGTCAATTCGAGCTTTGTTCAATGAGAAAGAAAAGGAGCTATCGGTGGCGGTGGCCAAGGTGGAAGAGCTGACTCGGCAATTGGAAGAGTTGAGACGGGGCCGGGTCCAGCCCGCACCACCCTCGGCTCATGAGTTGGACAAACTAAGAAGAGAACTTATGGTAAGCTACTTTTTGTTATCGTCATCACATAGACCAAGACGTCTACTGCTACCTAGGTCACCACGCTGGTCAGACGGGTTAGCGAGGGTCTGATGTCAATTTTTTATTTTTGGTATTAATGGAACCGGAACTGACGACTTAACGTGCTCTCCGAGGCACAGAAGCGGTGGTGTTTTAAATATATGACTAATGTACGTAAGAAAAGTATATTTCTCAAGACCGCCTCCGTGGTCTAGTGGTAACAGACCGCCTTCGTGGTGTAATGGTAACAAACGTTGCCGTGAACTCGGGAGGTCGTGGGTTCGATTCCCACCGGGGGCAAGTTGTACATTGTATAATTTGTCTCGGTCTGAGTGTTTATATGTATAATATGTATATATTTACAAAAAAAAAGTATAATATGTAGTTTATCAACCATCTAGTTTCCGTAACACAAGCCTCGTAGCTTACCACGGAAACTAGATGGCGCTGTGTGACCTGTCTGGAAATATTTATTTATTGGTACATGCCGGGGATTGACTCGATCTTAGTAGGATTTTAAGGAAGCGTTAGAAAATATTAGTTTCAGAGTCTCCCTAACAGGACTTCTCGCAATGAGGATCTGTTTTTAATACCCTCTAGAAAAACGAATTACACAAAAAACACATTCTTAGAATAGTAATTAAAAAAAATTAGCTAGTAGTAATTATAACCAACAATGTTATTTGCAGGACATATTGTAGCTTGGTCAATAATTCGCTTTAGAGGTCCAATTAGCAGATTACTTTAAGTTGTTTTATTATTGTTTGTTTCTGTTTTAAATACTCGTGTATATATACGTGGAATTTATCTAAGATCAAATATTTTTAAATTATAATCTGGAATAAAAATACAGAACGAACGTAACTTTTTTTTAAATATTAAGTAATTAAATCTTAAGTTACGGTGCAGAGCAGTTTTCCTAAAAATATTGCCACTCATATCGAGCCTATAAAGTAGTTAGCGAAAGGTCGACGATCGCACGGACGTTCACTTACGTAAAAAACAGCCTTGAGGTTCGAGCGAGGTTGCCGCCCCGCGCCGCCCGGCCGGCGCGTGACCTTGTCACACTCCCCAGCTTTTAGGTATTTATCACGATAGATATTGTGATTTTCAGACGCGGCCTTATTCACCATACACTAGTGTTTTGTTTTTCGGATAATGATCTATAAAAATAAGTTACCTTATTATTGTTTAAAAAGGTACTAATGACACCTGAAGCCTAAAAAAAATATTTGCTCCTTATGAAATTAAGTGTAATTATTATATTATTCTACCTATTGTTAATTATAATATTATTATTTTTGTTTTAATATGTGCACATTATAAAAATTATTAAAACTTTAGGTATACTCTTTTTTTTTTTAGGTATACTCCTAAATGTTTATACATAATGTTCTTGTGACCGTCTGCTTTCAAATAAATAAATAAAATAAAAACTTAAATCTCTTTTCATATTTATAATAACAGTATTGTAACAAAATGTAAGAAAAAACAGTATTGAGAAAACTTAAAGCTATTTTAGAATTAAATTTTACGTCAACGCAAATTATTTAGCGACGCCAAGGGAAATAACTACGCGTACATTATGTTTAACCTGGGTCCACATATGAGAAACAAGGAATAATAATACTTTATACATTGCTTCTTTATACAGTGTTTGGATGTGTATGCGGTCCGCAAGTAAAGCCGCATATCCAACGCAACGACCTCATTTCTACTGCATTAACCCTACTGTCATGCGTATTCCTACATACCCACGCCTCGCGTCCATATATATGTGCTGGTACCAACATGGCATTGTGTATGGCGAGCCGAGCTTTGTCACTTCTTACTAAATTAAAAATAACATGAAAATTTAGTAGTGGTTCGGTTGTAAGAACGGTTTCCTTGAAAATTAAAAAAAAACCTAAAAAGGTCGGTTCGAACCCTGCCATATACCAAGGGAGAAATATACTTTTCTTAAGTACATTTGTCATTTACAACACCACTGTTTCCCGTGCCTCGGAGAGCACGTTAAGCTGTCGGTCCCGGTTCCACTAATATCAACTTGTGGAAACGTTAATGAATGAAATGACATCAGAATTCTCCAGAATTTGGCCAACTGTGATGATGATGATGTCAATTTAGTACGATCGTAGAATCAGCATCGATTTTCGTAATACTAATATGATTTATAAAAAGTAAGAAGCAAAATATATATATATATATATAGGTTAATATATAAATAGAACCGAAAAGATAGCAATAATATAGAACGAATAATTTACATAATTAATACCTAGTAAGTGTGTAACATATCTAATCAATACACAGAAACAGTCAATTTTATTATTTTATCTATAGGTTGACTATATACAGTATAAATTCTATATAACGACACAGAAGGGACTGTGCATTTTATGGCGTTATAGAGAGTTGTCGTTAAATGGAGAGAAGAAAAATCTGAATTATGAAGACAAGCTAAACCAACCTTTTTTCGACTCTTTAGGGAGTTCGTCATGATCGTAGAACAGTGTCGGATTTAAAAAAAATACTCATAATTTTGCATATATATTTATATATAGTTTTATATTGTTTGTGGTCTGTAATTTATAGTGCAAATATTAGAAAGGGTTCCAAAATGAAATCTAGAAGGTTTGCGCTTATTATGAGACTTAAAAAGTGACAAAATAACAGTCGAAATGACAGTTGAATGGCCGCCATGAAAATTTTAAATATAGCAGATCCGTCACTATTCTACGATCATGACGAGTTTGTCGTTAAATCGAGTGACGTTACATGGAAGTTACACTGTATATATATCTATAGGTTATTATGTATCTCCGAGGCACAGAACGGTGGTGTTGTAAATTTATGACAAATATATATGGTGATATGAATAGGGTGGTCGGATCGGAAAAATGATACATGTGTGGGCCCAGCTTGTGACGACGTTCTACGGATATAAATGACTTTAATTTGTAATGTTATTTAGAGACTCCTACATTTGTCGCACGCACAAAAATGTGTAATGCTTGTGTTTCCCTTTTCTTGTAATCTGTGTAAAAATTACATTGCAACAGATGTAAATAAATTAACTATCTATAACTACAACAGCGGCTTAAAAATCCAAATAAGGTCGCGGTTCGAATCCCGTATACCAATAATAATACAGTATTTCTAGGTACAGTAGTTCTAGGGAATGTAATGATGATAATGTTAATATATATAGTTTATTAGGGCCAAAGGATCAGTATTGTCATTCAACGTGGCAATGCTGCCAGTATTTTTAGTTTTTTATTTATAATATTTTTTATTTTGTGTTTTCTTCATTTTAGTTTTTAGTTATATTTTTATTTATTAATTAGGTTTATTTTTATTAATAGTAATTTATGTTTTAAGATTTAAGTTTTTAGTTTAATTAATATTTTATTCTTTTTTTAAATCATTGTACCTCATTTCCTTCGAATAAAGGTTTTAATAAATATATATATATATATAGTTTGTATATTATATAAATCGTTTTTTGCAGGTTTGAAATTATTTCAGTAATCCGTTTCGAGTTTTCTAAAGATCTTGAGTCCAACTAAACTTATTCCGTCATAGACGTATTAATTATTATATAATATAATTTTATTTTATTTTTTTAATGTTAGGAGCTATAAATAAATACCGCTTTTATTACATAGTGTCAACTAGCTGTCCCCTATAAGACCAGGGCAACCTTTGTATAAGGGACAGAGGTCTTCTACTAAATTAAGCATGTACAATACTGTAAATGTTTTTTTTGTTCAGTATGTATATTTTCTTTTGTGTCATTAAACTATTATTATTATTAACGCTAAGTTAAAGTGGCTGAATATCAGATTTTGCAGACATCTGCATCTCCTTCTTGTATGGCATCCTTAATAACTCCACGATCCCTCCTTATCGAAAGATCGTTTCGAATTCCCATGCCATTCGCGAAGTCAGTATTTCTTCTTTTCTTCTCAAAACAACACTCTTCTAGCAGATATTCTGATTTTCTCACCGTTTCGTTTATTTAATTGTTTATTTATGTACCTATTAATAAGTAAATTTCAAATATAATTTAATAATTAATTTCTAAGTATTCAATTATATCTTTATTCATGTTGAATCTATATTATTATTATTTCCAATCTCAATCACTCTATTTCCTCAATTTTTACCATCACAAAGGTTTACTGATAAAGAATGCCTTTGGCATTAAGTTCGCCCATGTACACTACGTTTGTAAATTATATACAATAAATATTTTTTCATATTATTGTGAATTCTGAAAGAATCTCGGCATTTAACCTAATGATGTCCACGGGCCTCTCCAAACTTTCTAAATATACGTCAAGTATTAGGCATTGTAGCTTTTTGCAATTGTTTGTATATGTACTGGTCTACGTTGATCGTTTTGAGGCTGTCGTCAAAGTCAAAATCAAAGTCAAAATATCTTTATTCACGTAAACCTATTACAGGCATTTATAAAACGTCATTAATTTAATTATTTTGAATGATTCTACTCCTGCTAGTAGAAGACTAAGCAGCAAAGTGGCCAATATTTAAGCGTCGTGTAAAGTCTTGTGTATTACTCCGGTCGTAGATACTAATATTGATACAGTTGTTACTTTTTCTATTTTGTTTTGGGATTTAAACTCTATTGCAAGGGTTCTGTATTTCGTATTTTTTTCTGTATGTGTTATTATTAAGTTATAAGTGTTAGGTACAGCTACTCGTATGTCTATTAAATATGCTGTTTTGCTTTCTTTGTTTATTAAAGTAATGTCAGGTCGGTTGTAGTGAACTGTTTTGTCAGTTATAATCTTTCTGTCCCAGTAGAGTCGGTTTGTCATTTTGCAGAACGGTACTTGGCTTGGATTTGTAGTATGGAATAGTTTTTTTACTAATTTATATTTGCTTGCTAATATTTGGTGTGTTCAGCTACTTGGTCGTGTCTATGTTTATAATCTGATTGCACCAATGATTTGCAAGCTCTAGCAATATGTTGGATTGTTTCGGAAGCACTATTGCAGAGTCTACATAAGTCTGTGGGTAGGTTAGGTTGTTTAATTATATATTATTATTATTATTAGAATAATAAATCTTAAAGCATTAAAAACCTTGTCGTACAGGGCCATCTGTCTATCAAATATACGTCTATGCGATCGTTTCCCTCGTCAAAGTAGATTTGGAATGAGCCCCTGTCAGACACCAACTACAGATGTTTGTGGCGTGCATCACTCGTCCGGAAGACAGACGATCAGCTTCACTAATATAAATCTATCTTTGTCATTTTAAAACACATTTATGGGTAGACATAGTGGTAGGGTTGATAGTTGTCATAGTTAATATGTTTTTGTTTACGTAAAAAAAAAACAGTCGTCAATTGCTAGGCAAGGAAATCGCGTTTAGCAGAGGTTTATGCGTTTTGTCGGGTTTTGGGTTGCACATGGGCAAGTCTATATTAATTCTGACGTGCCTGGTAGGGTACCGCTGTACAGGTATTGTTATCTCATAGGTACTCATAGCTAATTTTTGTTTTTGTTTTTTTTTTTGTATGTCGTGATCGTGACAAGTGGCGCTCAATTGTCTCTGCCTAACCCGCAAGGGATTTGGCGTGAAGATATGTATGTATGTATGCATATATAAAGAAAAAATAAGTTAAGCATTTATTATTATTATTATTATTTATTGGGCAACAAGACGTTCACCATCCACCATCTACTCCTCTAATATATTATTAATTTTATTTCCGCGAAAGTTAAGACTACATTTATATCTACACTTTCCACAACCAACAATGTTCATAAGTGTATATATGTATGTTTATGTGTGTATTAGTGTTTAGTATATTGATATTACAGTATATTATGCAAGTATTTATAATTATATTGTTGAATTTATCCTACTATTAATATTTCCTTCATTGCACCTATAGATTTTTAACTTTGTAAATACATACATGCATATCTACACGCCAAATCCCTTGCGGGGTAGGCAGAGACAATTGAGCGCCACTTGTCACGATCACGACATACCTCTTTCGCTTCTTCAACATTCATCAACCTCTTCATACATGTCCTTTTGTTTTGATGGCTTTTTAATGCACCTTCAGCTATTGTTTTATTTATTTGATCGTGACAGGTAAGTCTTTGTCTGCCAGTGCCTCTTTTACCCACAACTTTCGCATTCTATATCTGGTTCGTCAATCTCTCTTCACTCATTCTTTCAACATGTCCGAACCATCGGAGCATGCCTTTCCTTATTTTTGTCCCTATGCTTTCATTAATACCTTTTGCGTATTTCGTCATTACGTATGCGGTCCGTCAAAGTGTCGCCGCATATCCGACGCATATTCTTCTTTGTAAACCGTTAAACCCTAATTAGTATAGTTCTGGGATTCTAGTATATGCAAGAGCGGAACATTACTATTCTAGTCTTAAAGTTCATCGTCTTCTAATGATGATCAGCACATGGTCATCCAGCACATCGTATTGTTAACCTTGTGATGCAACTAGCGAGCCCCTGTATCATACATAACACTCCAAATAGCAACTACACAAGAAAGCAATGACAACGGCTTACTAATAAAAAAAAAATTGCCGATTCCACATCTCTTTCAACTTAACTGATTAAATCATATTTTATAAAGGGCTTTTACCCAAATTGAGCATGACAGCCCCATCGAAACCTAACCTAAATTATAAACAATGGGGTGTATCACTAACTTTTTATCACGATAGATGGCGCATGTGTATGTTAATGCTGTATTATCTTAGGTTAAAGTATTACTTGTTGTTTTTATATATTGTTACTATTAGTAAGAACTTTTTAATGACTCTTTGTTTCTAATTCTTTTTTAACGTATTTTTTTATTGTATTGTTGATAGTTCTCCATAGAATAAAAAAAAACAAAAAATTATAGATGGTACCTAATATGTATAACTGTCAGTTGCATAGAAAATTTGTATTTTTATTACAAAAATTACTATTCTCTGGATATTATGCCGAAGTGAGCAGCTTTTAAGTGTACAAATCGAGATTTCCAAGTAAAATCAAAGATATGGTGATCTCAAAATGGCAAAATCTATTAATTAAACCTTTTTTATTTTTAAAACGGTGTGCGCTTTCTTAATTCGTCTTTTAAAGTAGATAACGTTAAGTTAAAACACATTTTTCTGTTATAAAGGTAAAAAACTACAAAAACATTTTTAAAAATATGCGTCATAGGTGTAAACAAGGTACCATTGCCGCTAGCGACATCTACAAAAAGCTTTGCCTGATACAGCCCATTATTTGCCTATTAATTAAGGCTGTGGGGGAGATTTCCAACTCCCCACAGGTTTGATGACGATCGAGCTCCGTGAATTCCAAAGAAAGGGGCAGAAGCACTTACCACTTCCAGCAGCAGCTGACCACGTCTCAGTGGAGTCGACGCCAGGGTTCCAAAAGAAGACCAGCTTTTCTGGTGTAAGAGTAACACACAAATGTGATATCACATTAAACTGGATATAGATACTGAATAAAGAAAAAAAAACTTAGATTTATTTGCTATTGTTATTTTTCTTGAAAGAATGTTCTATTCGCTAAGTGAATATTACAACCACAAATTTTAAATATTTTTATGTATATTATAACAATTATTTGTACAATATGTTTTAATAATAACTGCCTCCGTGGTCTAGCGGTTAACTCCGTGGATTTAGACTCGGAGGTACCGGGTTCGATTCCTGGTCGGACACAAAAATATTTATTAATGTAAATAAATCATTTAATGTATTTGTGATATTTCTCGAGTTTGGTACGCTGGAGACATCGACGAGCTTGCCACTTGTCATGATTGGCCTATAGTAAAGTTGGCTAAATTTATAATAAATAATAATATAAAAAATAAAAACGTTTATTTTCTAAAATACTTAAGCTAAAATACATATACACAGTAAGCAAACACATATTGTTTTGACGTTACTACAGAAACGAGATATGTTTTTATTGACACATTAATTTAGCTCTTGTAATTAAACATTGCAATGCCCTCCGCACTAATAGATTATTTTTATAACCTACTGTACGACGGATAGGCGAGACTCACTGCAAGCGCCCGCGCCGCAGCAAATGAATGAATGACGTTGAATATAAAAAATGGTCAAGCCGTGCCTCGTGGTCTCGGCACACAGTACATGTTGCATGGACAGATAAAATACAGTGGCAGTATTAAAGGTACACAATATTTAGGTAAAACAAAAATAAAACTTAAACTTACATAGAAACAAAACTAGAAATGAAAGCTGCTTATTCTATAAATATTAAATTATATTATTATATATCAAGTAAACATATATTTAAATAGTTAATAATTGTAATGTGTAAGTATAGCGTCCATATAAGGAAGGAATTAATAATTAGGTAAGTATATAATAAATAATGAGAAAAGAAAATAAAAAAAAAAGTAAAGAAAAGTGTCTAATCTACCTATTATTGCGTCACCGAACATATTTTATATAGTGTTACTTTTAAATATATATATATTTTTTTTTGTCGTGACCAGGTGAGTTCCAGTGAAGGAATCAGTACTGTAAGAGTAACTCATATGTACATCCAAGTATGAGTTTAATGTATATGTCATGTTATATTATTTTATTATGACATACATTTATTTATATACATTATACGTATGTACAACCACACACAATATACACATTCAACGGATATTTTATGTTATTGTTAGCTTTTCTGTTTTATTTAATAATGTCAAGAAGAAGTTCAGTTGTTGCATAATCAATATTTAAAAGAAATGTATCAATCATTTTATTACATTGATACTTTGAGAGGTGTTTTATAGTTACCTGTTCACTAATTTTATTATACAAGTGGGGCCCTAAAAATAATAATGATGATTGTGCAAAACCAGTTTTAAAATATGGCGTGGAATATACAATATCCTTTCTTCGCTTGCCAATAGTTTTAGGGAAAGGTATAGAATGTTGTTTTAAAACCGATAATTTAATGAAAAGTTGACGTACTGTAAGGACATTGTTTTCTGCATACAATTTTGTAGTAGGATATTTAATAGGCTTGTGGTTCATCACTTTAAGAATCGCACGCTGTGCCCTTTCAACCTTTAGCATATCAGTTTTGTTTGCTCCCCCCCATACAGTTATTCCATAAGCCAGTATAGATTGACAGAGTGACAAATAAACATTTCTAAGGATTTCATGGTCGCCAACATTTCTCAAGGCTTTGAAAATATGCATTAACTTTCTCGCCTTAGAAGAGAGGTTATCAATTTGATACTTCCAAGACAGATAATTGTCAAGAGTAATTCCCAGGTATTTTATGGAGACATCTGCAGAAAGACGAGGACAATTGCATTCATTTAAATGTGTTTTACATGTATGTACTGCAATGGAGTAATGGTCTGGCGGCTGCGTTTTTGCATTTATACTAAAACAGATGTACTTAGTTTTAGTAATGTTTAGGGTAAGTAGATTGCTGTCTAACCATGTGGATATTATGCCGATACCTTTTTCTGCGTCTACCTTTACCTCATCCCAAGAATTCCCGCTAAATAAGACCACAGTGTCATCAGCAAAAGTGGTAATCTCTGCATTGTGAAGTCGAAGGTTGCACAGGGAGTTTATGTAAAGTAGGAACAGTGTTGGGCCTAGGATACTTCCCTGTGGGATACCATAAAATACAATCAACTCAGGACCAATGACATCGCCAATTCTTACAGCTTGCAACCTATCACTCAGGTAATCCTCGAACAACAACAATTGAACGCCCCTAATGCCAATTAGTTCCATTTTCCTAAGGAGAATAGGGACAGAGACTGTATCAAAAGCCTTTGCAAGGTCAATAAAGATTCCGAGACATTTCTTCTTCGCTTCCTGTTTCCTGACTATCTGAGAAATTAACCGTTCCATAGCATCGATAGTCGACAATTTATGTCTGAAGCCAAATTGATTGGGTGATATTAAATTAAACTGGTTAAGATAGGCAAGTAAGCTTTTGTTAATAATTTTTTCCAAAATTTTCGAGATAGTTGGTAAGAGCGAAATAGGTCTATAGTTAGTTATACAGCCTCTGTCTCCACTCTTGTAAATAGGTATAACAATGGATTTTTTTAAACTTCTTGGGAATACCCCTTGGGACAGACATAGATTAAAAAGGTGAGACAGCTGGTTGTTAATAGTGGTGGCAGCAAGTTTGATAAATTGTGTAGAAATGCCATCCCAGCCTGGTGAGCAATGTGTTTTTAGTGACTTTATTATTACTAGGATTTCAGAAGGGTCCGTTTGTAAAAGAGCTAAGGAGTTAACAGCAGATTTATTAGAATCTATATTTTTTGCTAACTGCGTTTCTGTTTTGTTTACTCTATTAAGGATGGTTTTAGCCATCTCTGAACCAATATTAGAAAAGTATTTGTTTGTATCAGTTACAGCTTGCATAGGAGATGAAGAAGAAGTTAGGAGTTCCAACGGTACTTTAGATTTTTCGCCATAATTGCATATACGTTTTATTGTTGACCACGTTTGTTTAATATTATTTTTATGTTTTATTAATTCTTGTTTTTCATAGTTATGTTTAAGTTTGTGTAGTATTTTGTTACATGTGTTTCTATATCTTTTATATGTGATGGCCAAAACGTTATTTTCAGGGTAACGTTTTAGCTTTTTGTGTAAATTATCACGATTTCTTATGCACCTGACCAGCCCTGGAGTAATCCAGGGTTTTATGTTTGTTAATTTACGTCGAGATTTTAATTTTGTTGTGTGTTTGTTTAGAAGCTCAATAAGTAGGGATACGAAGAAATCTGTTGCAGAGTTTGCATTTGAAATATTATAAAAGGTCGTCCAATCATATTGTTTCAGATCACTGATAGCATTAGAGTAGTTAATTTTTGTGTTGAATTTTGGTTTCTCAATTTTAACCTTAGTGGGGCCTTGGTATATCGAAGCAATTACACTGGCATGGTCAGTCACAGTCGAGTTACAAACAAAGGTAGTATTTTTGTATCCAGATTTAACAAAGCAATGGTCGAGGCATGTTTTAAATCTAGTTGGAAAGGTATGTGCTGGTAACATGCCGTGGACTGCTAAAATGTTTAAGTACTCGGAACTATCCTTATTTGATTGATTAAGAATATCGATATTTATGTCACCCATTAAAATTACGTTTTTATACCTTTTAACATCTGACAGTACAAAGTCTAAAGAAATTAGAAAGTTATTAATATTGGTGAAAGAAGGAGGTCGATAAATCCCAATTATAACCGTGTCATTGTTAATTTTAGTTACTAGACAATTGGCATCTTTAAAAGGTGGTTCGTATGTAACGAATTTTAGGTTGTCTTTTATCAAGATTACAACTCCATCATTTTGGTTTAGCTTTTTTTCAGTCTGTTGTAAAGTATAATTAGGAATACTGTGAGATACGTCCGATACTGTTAGCCAACACTCAGTTAGAACAATTACATCTATCCGAATCTTTAATCTTTGTAGGTGTACTTGGAAGTCGTTTATGTTACGTTTGTAACTTCTTATGTTCTGGGTTACAATATTTAGGTTATTTGAATGAAAGTTATATAAGGATTTCAGCTCCTCCGGACTGTCTATCATATATGCTGGGCCGACGTTGACATTACTGTCAATGTCAGCAGAGATCTCATCTATGTTAGCCATAGCCATCATCATCTATAATATAGATACAATATAGATATAATCTATATGTATTGTATCTTTTTTTGAAATATAAAATAGTGTATGAGAGACAATCCGAGGGAGCAAAAATGGTAGAAATATAAATGAAAATGAATACATAAACTTTGCATAGCATGTACAATATATAATTATAAGTGTTATTAGTGTGTGTAAAGAAGTAACTTACGGTCGAATTAGCAGCTTTCGTAATAAATAGGTTGAGGTAACCAAAAAACATAAAGTTTTGAACAAAATGACTTAGTAATATAAAATAATGAAAAATAGTTTGGATTAAAAATTCTCCGTTGCCATATAGTCATTCCAAGGTAGGAGGGTGTAGCATGGCTTCAGCTTGGGCAATACATTTTAGGTGGATAGTAGGAGATCCTTCTTCTTTTTTAATGAATACCTTGCCCTGTGATGTCCAGCAGAACCTATAATCTTTTGTGCGCTTTATATTACGCGCTAAGTAAAAAATCTTTCTGGAGTTCGGAGTAAGGGCTTCAGAAACGAAGATAGGTGCTTTGTCACATTTCAGTCCCACATTACCTGAATTCAATTTGTCATCACTATTTTCAAGATTATAAGTTTTGACTGATTTGAGGAATGTATCTCTGCGATATTTTGATTCGAGATCCACAATTATCGGTTTTTGGTGACTTTTAGCTCTAAAAACGTTAAAATTTGGCGATGAGCTAATATCTAGACCAATGGTCTTGTGCAGGTCTTGTATTATTTGGAAAACGTTTTCATTATCAGTAACTGGTACATTTTTTATTTCAATTTTTGTTTGGTTTGAGTTATTTAGAATTTGTTCAACTTGATCTTCAAGGCTTGCGATGCGAATCAATGCTTGAGAATGTTCTTTGGACACAGTTTCTAATTTGAGATTTACTTCTTTATACTGCTTGATTGATATCTCAAGAAGACTTTCAATGTTGGTGTTCATCTTCAAAAGTTTTTCGTTTTGAGCTCTTAAATCTGAGATAGCATTTTTTAGAGTTTCAAATTTGAGTTCAGTATCCTTCATCACTTCCATTGCAGTAATTTGTTTCTCCTGACTGACAACTTTTTTTCGTTTGCGTATACCGCTAAGGGTTGGTTCAGTATCCATATCCATCTGCGTTAGATTGGGTTGAGATGAGTGTCTTGCTTTGTCAGGTGACCTAAGCATTTTGATGTTCAAGTTTATCTGAGAAACTAATGTTTACTATGATCGTGATGTAGTACTCACAATTAATTTCGCGGACGAAACGAGAGAGCTATACGTTTCTATTTCGTTATGTTCCTTCGCTGCGGAGTAACTTAAAACACGTCCACACAGTCCGAGGCACAGAACGCCGAATGAAGCGTGGTTTCTGACCACCCCGAAAGGGAAACGATCGTGATGATGTTTTAATAATAATATGCATGTAATAAGTGTGACCAAAATTATAAATACTAACATGTTTAACAAAATTTGTGTGCCAGAAATGGCTGAATGTGCAGAATTAACTGACTATTAATATTTACTATTACCATGTTCTATGCAATTTTTTTTTCATATTGACCAGTTAACATTGTCCCCCAGTGTTAATGTCGTCAGTATCGTAAAGCTAATTTTGCTTGTGGTTGCATTGCCAAGTTTGCAACTGCAGTTCAACTGTTTAGTTTCACGGTAAAGACGCGCGAGCGACTTATTAAAACGCTCCTAAAATCATCGCTGAATATAAAAAAATAATTACATTAGACTTATATATACTGGCTTGGTCATAAATACAATTTATTTCTTTAATGATCTCGATGTGTGCAAATAATGTGATTGTTAAGTTTATTTTATTTTTGTTTTCTATTATTATTATTATCTGCTTAGTTCTTTTATTCTGTATTGATTTAAAATCTATATATATATTTTTTTAATTTGTCTCGAAAAATTTACGGCTTTTATTTATTTAAAATAGTCAAATGTTGGTGTTACAATATTAATATCAAAAGTAAAATTTTTATTATATTTTTATTTATTAAAATAATTAAAAACTACTTAAAGAAAAAAAAAATACAAACTAAACCTAATAAAAAATAAACTATAAGTAAAAAATGTCCTCTAGAGACCACTTTTCATTGATTGTCCCAAGAAGACTGGCAACATCTATCCTCTGTAATATGTTGTCAGAAATATTTACCAGCAGCTTTTCTGTCTCCAGACTGTCAAAGGCAAAGTCAAATTATTTACTACAAGTTGGCGTTTTTACATTGTCATAATTATTATTATTTTATACAATGCAATATGATTTGACTTAAATATAAACATACACCTACAATTAAAGGTGTTCAAAATATATTAAAATACATTTTCACATCTCCAGGAATATTTTTCACTAATAAAAATATTTTTCTTAAATAAGCCTTGCCTATAAGCATTAATGTTTGGTTTATCTACAGATAAGCTAGTCGATTCATTTGGCAGTAAGTTATAAAACCGAACACCAAAAAAGCTATTTACCAATTTCGATGAAATTTATATGGGACCACCTCTGAAGTATGGTCTACCAAACAAAAGAAGAATCATCAAAATCGAATCATAATTAGCGGAGTAATCGCGTAGCAAAAAAAAATATGCAGTCGAATTAAGTTATTTTCTTGTAAATACTTACTAGTTTTATGAATAAAGTAATTAATAAATATTAAATAAAAGATAATATTTCAATTTATTCGAAGTAGATACAGAAAAATATTAAAATAAAATAGATTAAAAAACTAATTATAAATAAAACTAAACTAAAAATACCTATGAAATTAAAACTATTCTACAAAATAAACTAAGGGCTTACCACCAGGGAGAGTACCTAAACAAAATAGTTAATTAACACTTATTTGTATTATTATCTCGTAAAGCTATATATATTTGTTTATTAGATTGTTAATTGTAGAGTGATAATGTGTATATTTAATGTAAAAAAACAATATCAATTTGGTGACAAACAATATGTGAAGTGTCCTTGTTAGAAGACATTGTGCCTAGTGTTGAGTGTTGATATCGTTTTGGCGCGCTTTGAGGTCATATAAAAGGTTAGATAAAGTCATTGTTTATAATCAATTATAGATTGTTTAGTGGCTCTAAACAAGATAGATAAAAAAAATGCATTAATGTTAGTCTAATTTACAGGTCTTATAGTAAACTAACTTAACGTAAAAACATTTTCCAATTATTGGCGAGAAAGTACATTAAACATAATTAATAAAACATAAAAATGTCTACTTTATTAAGGTGATTATTATATGCTGAATTGTAATGTAATGCTGATCCATTTTAATGGCTAATCTCTCTTCTTTTTCCTTGCTAACAGCTGTATCAAGTCGCGAATACGGCATTAACGGAATCATACAGTATTTGGTTAGGTAGAGAAAGGAGTAGAATGGTGGATGGTGAGCGTATTATCGCGCAATAAAATAAAAAAGGGGGGCCTCCTTTTCTTAAACCAGCCTATTGTCGGTCGCAAGCCCGAGTCACCATTCTTCTCATCTCTTACCCACACACGATGGACCCGGGGCACCCACACGGTGAATCCATGGAATGCTTAGAAATTTGTTTACTAAAAGGTTAGATATACTTAAAGGTAATTTATGTGGTAAACCTATCATACAAATTTTAAGTAAATAGGTGCAATGCCAAATGTAATTGTCAAAAGAGCAAATATTTTTTTAGGGTGCAGTGGTAAAACATTTTTTTTTTTAAAGATATAAATCATTATCCTAAAAACAGTATTATTACGAGTATTAATTGAGCGCGCTCACAGCCGAGAGACGAAATAGAGAGAGAAATATTTTGACATAAGTCATCGTTCGCGCGATCGTCGACCTTTCGCTACCTACTTGTTAGGCTCAGTATGAGTGGCGATGTTTTTAGGAAAACTTTTCTGCGCCGTAACTTAAGATTTTATAACAGAATAATTAATATAAAAAATACGTAATTTTTTATTTTTATTCTAGATTATATTTTAAAATTATTTGCACTTTAATAAATTACACATAGTATATCTATTTTATTAAATAAAGATGTGTCGCAAGTCCTTAGGTGGTCAATAGCTAACGATTTACCCTAGGTCAGTAAAAAAAAATAACCAAATAAATCTAAAATAATAAATGTCAGCATTTCGATAATAAATTATTAGTAGTGGTCTGTCTGGTCTTTAGATTATGTCCATGTAAAAAGTCATGAGGCCGTAGTTGTCTAAATATGGTGTTCGATCCAATTTCTTTAGTGTACTTCAGCGTGAATTCAATTTTCCCTTGGTTTATAATAACGTCACTAATATTATAAATATGAAAGAAGCTTTCTCTGTTTGTTTGTATGTATGTTTGCCTTAAAATCAATCATATATTATTAAATAAATTTTGATGAAATGCATATATAAGTATTCATTCATTCATTCATTCAGTACAGCCCCTAGAACACAGCGTCCTAGACCTCTGTTGGAGATGGGCCTTCCAGATATCTGGAGAATTTACGTGCTCTCCGAGGCACGGGAACGGTGGTGTTGTAAATCTATGACGAATGTTTCAACCGACCTTTGTAGGATTTTAAAGAAAGCGTTCTTACAATCGAGCCATAACAAGTATGCTGTCCGGGAATTGAACCATTTTTTTTGAAAATGGTTCGATTCCTGACGTGTTTAGGACTGATATATTCTGTACAAAGTCTTTTAAAGAATCTTTAAAAAACGTGGTTTGGCGAGTTTACAACTAAGAATACCGGATTCAAAGGAATCTTAGAATACCACCATATTTATTTATTTTATTTTATTGGAAAACAAACAGTACTTAATAACTAATTACAAAATCAAGTATATATCTACAGACCATTAATATGTTTTTACATATAGGAAACTATGAAAGCAAGCTAAAATTTAGATATCTAATAAAGAAAGTAAATAGTAAGGAAATAAATTAAGTATAACAGTTTAAGTAGTTTCGGAAACACTCAAAGAAACTCTGTCAAACCAATGTTTTGACAGAGTATTCTTAAAAGTAGCTGTAGTTGAATTAAATAGATCCAACTCGGAAAAGTCAACCAGTTTATTAAATTCATTAGCTGCACGGCAGCAAAACGAATTACCTCTATACCTAGATGCACTAGATGCCACTGATAAGCATCTTGGCTTTCTTAAGGGTTAAACTGATATAGATATCACATAGATATAGATAATCACCATACAGGGAGCCACCATACGTTGGTACACCATAACACATTTTACGTGTATATAATACATACTCTATTGTATGTATATGCTTTCGTCCTTAGTTCACTAATAAAGCAAATTGCAGAAAATATAAGTTCATTTATGACATTTGCGATATCTTACTAACTTTTGGATAATTTATCTCCTGATATTCCCTCAGGCAGGGTAATCGAGTTACGGCTTCTGATATTCAGCTTAGTTATTACTTAAGTAAACAATTATATTTTGCAGAACTAAATATCCATATTTTTGTCTGTAATACCATCATCTTTTTAAGTCAGTCCAGGCCCAAAAAGATCTTGTATAACAGTGACTGCTAATCCGAAATGTGCTGAACATATAGATAGAATGCTAAAGCGACCCAACTCAGTTCGTTATGCAATCAAGAGATCCTTTCAGCAAGTCAACCCCAACACTTCTATAAAATATATTTCAAGATAGATATATACATTTTTGAAAGAGTGCAGATGCGAGCAAGTAAATTTCCACACTGTTTGATGAAGAAGTAATATGACCAGATGCTTAAATATTTAAAACCTACTCGTAGAAGTCTCAGGGATCGCAGAATGATGAGAGATATAATTAAGACATTAAAAATTCTAACAGGAAGATAACTGCCATCACCTAGCCCAAAGTGGTCACGGAATTAATATATTGGGAAAATCCAAATGTGGGATGTCACTTCATAAATTACCGAGTTGTAAACATATGAACAGAAGACATAGTGAAGTTCTCAACTGTAAACACTTTTAAAAACATACTGGACAAGTGGTTAGTGACAATAGAAATAGACTATGGTGATAACTGACAATTTTATGAACTTTACACCAGTCCTTGATATAGCAATGCGTGCGAGCCTATTAATCAATAATAATAATAATAAGACCTGGCGCGGCGGTGGATCGGTTGTAAGAACGAGTTCCTTAAATCCTACAAAGGTCGGTTTGAACCCCCCCGGCATGTACCAATGACAAATACACTTTTCTTACGTACATTTGTCATAGATTTACAACACCACCGTTCCCGTGCCTCGGAGAGCACGTGAAGCCGTCGGTCCCAGTTCCACTAATACCAACTTGTGGAATCGTTGGAATTGTCATTCGAAATTGGCATCATATCCTCGCCAAGCCGTCTGGCCAGCGTGGCGAGTGTAGGCCAAATTCTTCAGATTCAGTTCTGGAAGGCCCATCTCCAACAGTGGAGATCTAGGTCGCTGTGTTCTAGGGGCTGTAATGATGAATAATGTATCATCATCACGACCGTTTTCCCTTTCGGGGTGGTCAGAAACCACGCTTATCAATAAGCGGATTCACATTTAGCCAACTTTAATAATGAATAATATAATATTAAGAACAGTCATCAAATAATGGAACTTAATTTCATCACGCAGGAGTTGAGGAAGTAGGTACCTAGGTATGTACTTGGAATACTGAACAAGGTGATTATTTTGTTGTTTTACGGACAATATGCCGACCGACTTGCTACGGATGTGTAAAATACTTTCTTCTTTGACAAGAGAACCTCATTTCAGTTTATTTTCATTTAATTTATCAATTAAAATACACGAATCATTTTAGAAGTTGTCATTAAATAAATAATTCCGCTACTCGATCATAGATGGCGTTATTATAGATGCACACAACTAACTAAAATGTCTTAAAATCACAACTTATAAGGTTGACATTGGCTCCAATTATTGCTCAGACACAATTATAACCTTAGAGATACTAGCCATATTTAATTTATTTATTTATTTATAACTTTATTGCACAAATTACAAAGGTGGACTTAATGCCCGTAGACATTTTCTGACAGCCATTGGGGACAAATTTGAACTATTATAGGTCCAATGAAAGAACTATTGAAAGTTAGAAAGAATAAGTAACAGCATAATCATACACTTACATATTATACTGTTATATATAATATGGCGCGGTGGTGGCTCGGTTGTAAGAACGCGTTCCTTGAATCCTACAAATGTCGGTTCAAACCCACCCGGCATGTACCAATGAGAAATGCACTCTTTTACGTACATTTGTCATAGATTAACAACACCACCGTTCCCGTGCCTCGGAGAGCACGTTAAGCCGTCGGTCCCGGTTCCACTAATACCAACTTGTGGAAACGTTAATAAATTGTCATAAAAAATTGACATCATATCCTCGCCAAGCCGTCTGGCTAGCGTGGCGAGTGTAGGCCAAGTTCTCCAGATATATGATCTGGAAGGCCCATCTCCAGCAGTGGAGGTCTAGGACGCTGTGTTCTAGGGGCTGTAATGAATGAATGAATATACTATAATATCAATATACCTACTAAATACTAACACATACATATATATATATATACACTTACTAACATTGTGAGGAGCTATTCGGGTAGTTCTTCTTCTTCTTAGTCGCTATACTCTTGGCAGAGTGGTCGTGGTCGTCACTTGACTGTCAGTGGCACGCTTAACAAGCCTGGAGCACTCATGTAGGGGGTGATCCATTGCTGCCTTAACCTGGTCAGTCCATTTCATCGGAGACCTACCACGCATCCTCTTGCCATCGACGTTACACGAGTTTTTTAAATAAAGTTCTGGTCTGTGCTTGTCTTATGTTTACAGGGAGATTATTCCAGCCATAAGATTGGCATTAGGTCCATGTATTGCTGTTATTTATTTTAGTATATCTTGTTAATTAAAATGTTATATATAATACTATACTTTGCCAGTGGACGTTTTTTTATTCAACAAACATTTTGTAAAAAATGTGCCTGATTTCAGCTCTATCTTATATTTGACCAACGTCACTGTACATCTTTACTACTTTAATACCGAATAAGTAATTAATCCAACCTATAGAAAAGGTCTGGAGACAGGAAGGCTGGCAATTATTTTTGCCAACGTATTAGCCTCGCTATACAGAGGGGAAATGTTGCCAGTCTCCTTGGGACTATCTCGGATGGGACGTCTCTAGAGGACATTTTTTATTTATAGGTTAGTTTATTTTTAATTTTATTATTTAGGTAGTTTTTAATTTATATTTAATGTACTTTTAATTTTATTAACTTCGAATAAAATGGACTAAAGTTATTAAAATATGTATATGAAAAAAAACCTATAGAAAATAGTCTTAAAATAGTTTTCACGAAATATGCTCTCTGCAATCATTATACGTTCGCCTCAAGGGATATCCTAGAGCACTGGTTCTCAATCTATTTTTACCATTTTTTTATAACTAAATAACGTAAACTATTTTAGTAGAGTCGGAAAAAAGTCTAAAGTGTCCGTTGTCACTAGATGCTGCGTTGTATATAGTGATATATATGAAGGTCGCTGGTGGGGGTTGGATGAGGGTGGCAGCGAATCGTTGATTTTGAAAAGAGCCTTGTTGTACACATATATATAGTATGTAACCAGTATATGTATGATTGTTATCTATATATTTATATTATAGATTATAGGTATATTATTGTATGTATATATATATATATATAATATAAATATATAGATAACAATCATACATATACTGGTTACATACTATATATATGTGTACAACTTGACCAAATCGGTATATTATTATTATATATATACAATAATATACCGATTTAGTCAAGTTATGTGGACTCGTCTTGATTTTTGTGAATATGTATCGTGTGCAAATATTTAAAACAATCAAAATCAAAAAAATAAATCAAAATAGTTTATTTCCATTGGTTCTCTTAAAACAACTTGGATACAGTCAGTACTAATAAAATCAATACAATTATTAAAACATATATACTAATCAAAGTGGTTGGACCGTAAACAGGCAATAATCCATATTTATGTATGTTAGGCACAACATTATTGCTACAAGCAAGTAAAACTAACTAACTTAGAAAATACTTAAATATAAGTGATGGTGCTTCACGAATATGAAGAGGGAGTCGGTTCCACTGGCGAGCTGCTGATACTGTATAAGAATCTGAACATCTGCTGGACGAATGTGGTAGCATTTTTAATTGATTATTAGAGGAAGAGCGAAGAGAAATAAATAAAATAAATAAATAAATAAACAACTGTGTGTCGCACAGATTTTTTTTTGGTTTAAATATTGAATTAAATAGGACAAAATATTTAAGCTCATAGCTCTCGTGTTGAGGAGCACTGACTTAGAGAAATAGCCTCCAGTTTAATTTCTCCGCCTTAGCTCCTCGTTTGTTAGATTTACGGTACCAATATAACGTTCCTGGTACATAAGATAACCACTTTACTATACCTACGGTACGAAATTTACTCCGATGTGGGTAGTTTCATAATTAATCTATTTTTTTATTTTTTATACTAGCACGACATGTGATCTTGCCCCCACCTGATGGTAAGTGGAGAGCGAGATCCATGAATGTTAGCAACTGGAATCACATTCTATGTAACATTTATAAACAGTTATTTTTGGAGTCAGTGCCAGGTAGTTTAATCAAGGATTTGGAACATACTTTTTGCTTAACCAAGAATCGAACTCGAAACCACTTAAGTCTAAATATACGTTTGGTTGCCAGCCACTGCTTACTTATAAACGTCAATCAATGTTAAATTGTTATAGGTGGTAGGCGGACTGATAGTGGTATTTGCCCAGTCTGCCGGGGCGGGGAAGTATCCACCGATCGTGCCGATAACGAATATCCACACGTTTCGGGATCAGCCATTGTCATTCCCAGTCAAGCCGGCATAGTGTTAGGGATTGATGTCAGTCATGAGTGTCTGATTCAAGTTGCTAACATGTATGGACCTCGCGCGCCACTCACCATCAGGTGGTCTTGTTAGTTTAAATGTAGCTATCTTTCCTTATTTTATAACAGATCTGTCCATTGGTTCCATAATGCTGTTCTATCTATCCCTTATCATTACTCTGGTTTTCAGTTTAACTCTTTTGCAGTAGTGGCCTCAGGTCTGTCAATGTCACATCATTTTAAACAGTTCCGCAGTGTAAGTTGGTATTGTATCTGTAGTTTATATAATATATTTATAGTATGTAGTATACTATACTTTTTACTTTACTTGATGTAGTATTGTGTACTTATTACTATGTATTTGCCTATATAGATATAATATAATATAATATCTAGACTTAATTTGAATTACCCATTAATCTATTTAATGGTTGCACCTACCTCACAGCACAAATGGTTTTATTTGTCCCAAAGGTTGGTTGCTGGAGAATGCCTAGCGGCATTAAGACTGACTCTTGTACAAAGTGCAATAAAGTTTTTAAATAAATAAATAAAATAATATACATATAATGTATATATGCTCTTATGGATAAAATTCGAAACGTGTTGATATATTGGCTACTGACAATGGACTATTATACAACTGTAACAATTTTAAATATTAATATAGTAAAGTATATATATATATATATATATAAGTAGTATATAAATATTTCTAAAGGATAGAATTCGAAACGTTGATATTCGTCAGAGAACGAAAGTTACTGACATAGCTTTTAAAATTAGAAAGCTGAAGTGGCAATGGGCCGGACACATCTGCCGTAGAACCGACGAACGATGGGGCAAACGGTTATAGAGTGAAGACCACGAACGGGAAGACGCAGAGTGGGACAGATGACCTAAAGAAGGTCGCTGGTGGGGGTTGGATGAGGGTAGCGAAAGATCGCGTTAAGTGGCGAGCCTTGGGGGAGGCCAAGGAGGCATCTTTACTATAGGCCAATCATGACAAGTGGCAAGCTCGTCGATGTCTCGCGTACCAAACTCGAGAAATATCACAAAATTAACTAATAATTAAATGTATTTATTTCGAATCTGGTACCTCCGAGTCTAAATCCACGGACTTAACTAGACAACGGAGGAAATATATAAATATTGTTATATACAAAAGATTCAATTTCATTTTGTATATTATAGTTAACTGTTAAAATTATAAATAAGATAACTGTTTATTTATTAATAATGCTTAAGCTAAACATACTTGCTAGTCCGAGGGGTGTTAACTGGTGACATGAGATACAGGTATCTTCTAGGTACCCCGTTCAGGCACCAGCTCTCATGCTCGGTAAGTTAATTTGTTTTAAATATATATTTTGTTTTTGGGTACAATATCTAATAGGTATGTATGTACCATATTGTAACTGTTGATATTTTTAATGTACCTACATATGTATTTTATGAGAGAAATAATATAAATAATAATAAATAATATTTGTTATTATAATTAATTTTCTTGATTGTTTTTTTTGCTTGGTAGGTCATACTTCAGAGATGGTCTAATAAATTAAAATAAATTTAAATCCGGCGCTCTTGTTGCAACACCCGTTATTATAGGAGCATAAAGTCCTATTGACTTTGAGTATTATGACCGTGATAATGCTTTACCTTATATTTTAAAAGTAAAGGAAAATCGTAACAATAAATATTGAAAGAATAAGTATAAAAAAACAGTTAATAGAAAATGGCAAATCAAACGGCGAAACGCTTCGCTAATAAAATGCCTTTTTCCATTTGAGCGCAGCTTTTTTGTCGAAATATCAAGTCCTACTAATATTATAATCGCAATAGTTTGTAAGGATGTAAGGATGGATGTTTGTTGCTTTTTTACGCAAATATTACTAAGCCGATTTGGACATTAATACTGGCCTATACATTAAAATAACACAAAGGCTATATGACGTAATCACAACATGTGACCCCACAGACTTGTATCTAAAAAAAAAGTATCATCACGACCTTTTCCCTTTCGGGGCGGTCAGAAAAAACGCTTATAAGTATGCAGATTAACATTTAGCCAACTTTACTATAGGCCAATCATGACAAGTGGCAAGCTCGTCGATGTCTCCAGCGTACCAATTCGAGAAATATCACGTATAAATGAAATATAAATTGAATATATTTATTTATATTAATAAATATTTTTGTGTCCCGACCAGGAATCGAACCCGGTACCTTTGAGTCTAAATCCACGGACTTAACCGCTAGACCACGGAGGCAGTTATCAATCTTTAAGCCTTGTTACCTATCTTTCTTATTAATTCGCCTGGCCTATACGAGTACGACTGGACTCAGCTAGGATGGGCGGCAATCGGGAAACTTCGGCACATCCTTTCATAAAGACGATCAAACTCTAGAACAAGTAAATGAAATTAGATATCTGGGCAGTGTTTTCACTGCGGATGGGAAGTATGATCGGGATATTGAAAGAAGACTGAACGCGGAAAATAGTGTTAACCGTTTCCTGGGGTCACTGTTCAGCAGTCGAGATGTCAGTGATAAAGCTCGGCTCGCCATACACAATACCATCTTGGTACCAACACTGATATGTGGAAGCGAGACTTGGATATATCAGAATACGCTTGAGAGTTAATTCAGTAGAAATGAGGTCGTTAAGTCGGATAAGCCTTGTCACTTTGGCGACCTGAAACTGCCTCCGTAGTCTAGCGGTTAAGTCCTGAGGTACCGGGTTCGATTCCTGGTCGGGACACAAAAATATTTATTAATGTAATTTAATTAATAATACGCCAACCTCAGTACAGGTTACCAATTTGCGCCGTTTGGGGTCGAGACAATGGACCCATGGGGACACTCACCCAAGCGTCTGGCCAAGGAGTTGTCCAGAAAAGTCTGGAGACAGGAAAGCTGGCAATTATTTCTGCCAGCTTATTAGCTTAGCTATACAGAGGGGAAATGTTGCCAGTCTTCTTAGGACTATCAATGAAGGGTCGTCTCTAGAGGACATTTTTTACTTATAGTTTATTTTTTATTAGGTTTAGTTTATATTTATTTTATTTTTTACTTTTTTAAGTAGTTTTAATTTATATTGTAATTATTTTATACTGTTTGTATATTACTTCAATAAATATTTGTAACAACATAAAAAAAAGTGATATTTCTCGAGTTTGGTACGCTGGAGACATCGACGAGCTTGGAACTTGTCATGTTTGGCTAAATGTGAATCTGCTTATTTATAAGCGTGGTTTCTGACCACCCCGAAAGGGAAACGGTCGTGATGATACTTTTTTTTTACTTTGGCGGACCGCATACGTAATGACGAAATAAATAGGGTATAGGTATAAAACAAAAAATCTGCTGATAATAATAGAGTTATATGAGCGAAGCCGAATTAAACAACTAGTAGTTTATATCTGAATATTGGTTTTCTTCAATAGGGAATAGAGGAGTTTTCTTTTGGTCGGTTCCGTTTCAACACACTTTCTATGGTATGGAAGGAATTCCAGTTCTAATGCTGACAACATTAGACGTATGTTTAAAGGACAGGCTGAGCTTAAGTTTGGGGCCAATGATTAATCGGACAATCAGGCTGGGTCGTATCAAAACGAAGTATCATCACGACATTTTCCCTTTCGGGGTAGTCAGAAACCACGCTTATAAATAAGCGGATTCACATTTAGCCAACTTTACTAAAGGCCAATCATGACAAGTGGCTAGCTCGTCGATGTCTCCAGCGTACCCAACTCGAGGAAATATCACATTTCTTTTTTTTTTTATGTTTTTACAAAAATTTATTGAAGTAATATACAAACAGTATAAAATAATTACAATATAAATTAAAACTACTTAAAAATAAAAAATAAAATGTATTTATATACATTAATAAATATTTTTGTGTTCCGACCAGGAATCGAACCCGGTACCTCCGAGTCTAAATCCACGGACTTGACCGCTAGACCACGAAGGCAGTAAAACTAATTCTGTAATTGTAAGAAATAAAGCTAACAACGACGTCGAATGTACCAGCTGAAAGCTGACCTTTAAAATAAAACATATACATTCGACGCACAGGTTACAGAGATTTCTTTTTTTTTGCTTTTATTATATTTTTTACTGTGTCCGAACACGAAGGTCTAAAAATAAAAGCAACTGACGTCAAACACTAACGACCGCTATCAGTCTTTACCACAATTCCCGCCTAACAAGATGTTTTTTTATCACACTACGCTTAAAGAACTCCTGGTAAAGACGTGGGGAAATAGCTGAGAGAGCATGCACCATCTGTGGGCAACAAATGGAAGAGTCTCTAAAATTTGTGTGTACGCGTAGGGTTAGTGGCTGTGTTATACACCCCATTGTAGCTGCTCTGTCTCACCCTATTCTAGCTCTTTAGACCATTAGTGTGTTTTTATTTTATTTACAGTAGCACGACATTTGCCCTGTGGTAAGTGACAAGCGAGGTCCATGAATGTTAGCAAAGTAATAAATATAAATAAATATTTCCAGACAGGTCACACAGCGCCATCTAGTTTCCGTGGTAACAATGTACAACTTGCCCCCAGTGGGAATCGAACCCACGACCTCCCGAGTTCACGGCAACGTTTGTTACCACTAGACAATGGAGGCGGTCAAATGACATCATGACATTGGACACTCATGACTGACATCAGTCCCTAACACTTGATTGCATGAAGGCAATTCAAGCCTAACCCCCAAACGTGTTTTTTAACGATTTTACTTGGTTTTATCGGCACATAGTGTGGATACTTCCCCGCTCCGGCAGACTAGGAAATTTACCACCATCAGTCCGCCTACCACCTATTTGTTGTTCTCGTTGAAAGTATATGTACCATTTGCAATGATGTCAAATGCCAATTTTTACTTTCGAGGAGAACCAATTGTAAGCTTGCCATGTCGATATTTATATAAAAATAACACTGCTCGAAACAATACTTACTGAAATTAGGAAAATCTGGTGCAACGGTAACTAATTTAAAATGTCATGGTAGTACCATTCAATCGAAATTAAAACATTTAGAAAATAAAATATACAATATTACTTTTGCATTTCGTTCATCATTCTAATAACTGTTATACTTTAAAAATGCATTTGGTAGATTTAATTAATATTTATTTTATTGATTGACAACGAGATAGTCGGAAAGAAATTTTACTTTCTTCGGACCTGTCTTTATATATTTGTCAACGGTGAACAGTGGAATTCGGTGACATGGAAAAAGCTATTGGCATGGAATTGATTTAGCCGGAGAATGGACTCGCGGTGAGATATGGATGTGGGCCTTTAAGGAACAATTGGCCTCTTGTGGCTTGTTCACCGCCCACGCGATATCACACTTGACAAATGATCTACTACCAATATAACCTTATAACCTACTTACTAATATTGTTAAATAGATGTCTGTTGCTTATTTTAATTTATTTATTCTGCAAGTATAGATATCTTTTACTTGTCAAAAAATAAACTAATATAATGTATAAATTCTTAATTATGAAGATGTCACTTAACATTATATTTGCTGTAAAGTGGCATTGTCATACTATATCTAGAACAATAATCTGGACGAAAGCACACAGCCATGTTTGACGCCCATTTAGGATTCAAAGCAAGGCGACATACCTCCCTTCACCCGCACACATGCTTTACAGCCCTTGTACAGAGACTGTATAGCTTTTAGCGGTTTGTCATCCACTCCATACTCCGGCAGTATGTCCCAAAGCTTCTTTCTTTCAATGCTATCAAAAGTGTTTTCCAAATCCACAAAAGCACAGAACACCTTCTGGTTTAAGGCAAAAAAACTTCTCTGTGATATTGCGGAACGAAAAGACTTCGTCAGTGCATCCTCTTCCAGGTCTAAAGCCTCCTTGTGCCTCCCATAAATGACCTTTAGTCTTCTCTTGCAGGCATTTTGTAAGAATCTTGCCATACATCTTGCTCGCCAAACTGATCAAACTAATCGCTCGGTGCCAACTGGCACAGTCCAATCTAGAACCTTTGCCTTTTTATTTATTTTTTTAATTAAGCAAGTCAACAACATGTTTACAAAATCTTATACAATATACAATCTAGAAGGTATCTTATTAGTTTAGTAAACATGTTACTTACAGACCAGCATTGCATTCAAAAGTAGGTAACATCGTTTACTAAAACACAAACAATAAGTAATACAATTTAAAAAAATATAGGCACGACAAAAACAGTAGACTACAGAAAACAACAAAAATGTGTATCGCAAGTACTTACAGATACAAACAGTATAATCTAAACAAAAGTATATGTATAAAGGAACGAAAAGGCAAATAAAAATATAAAAAGGACGCTTTTATCGTTCGCGCGATCGTCGACCTACTTGATTAGGGTCAGTATGAGTGGCGATATTTTTAGGAAAACTTCTCTGAACCGTAACTTAAGCTGTTAATACTAAATAATTAAAATTATAAATTCGTAGTTATTTATTTTTATTCTAGATTATAAAATAAAAATATTTGCTTTTTAATAATTCTATGCAGTATATAAAAATAAACTACGACAATTCAATTCAATTCAATTCATTTATTAACCATAAGATACATTAAGTACACTCGGTTTTGTCACTTATACATATTATTGTTTACCAATCATGGCAGGATAGCAGAAGTATACCATTTGTTTTATTTGTATTTTTCCCGCCCCGCAATTTGGCGGGAAAAGAGATCCGGCGTAAGGTGCAAGAATAAGAGGTGTGGAAACTAGGATCACAAGGCTCCGGTGTGAATAAAGATATACTAATATATAATGAGATAGACCCAAGCAACACCCCCGTGGTTCCACAAAACAACTACGGAATGCACTCACCAAAAGCTGCAACCGCCAAGAAATGTCTTGCGAAATCTATGTCGCTCATCCGCCGGGCCCGGCTCTTCAAACACGAACAAATATTCACACCCCCTCAGGAGACCGCAAACTACTCCTGGGAGCTGATCTTCCACCACTTTTAGTACAATTAAAGTTAAATTTAACGACAAGCTTTTTAGCTTCGACCAAAGGCGCGCAAATCCGAATTGTCAGTGTTGCCACACTATTGTTAACCCATTACCATAGATAGAATACATGCATATAAATAAAATGTGTGTGTGTTACTAGTAATAAAACCTAAGCCCTATTCGGGTTCTTACAAATACTAAACACCATTTATAGCAAAGAACAGCCATATAACAAATAATGAAAGATTATAAAGATATATATTAAAAAGATATATTAACGCTAAGAATATATATATATATTATGCGGCCAGCGTTCTTGCCACCTTTATTTATATTTCAATTAGGTTTAATATTTTTTTGTGTTTAGTTTTATTTATAATTAGTTTGTAATTTATTTTATTATTAAAAACTGTTAGTTCGTTACCCGGCGGTCGTCGTTACTTCTCTACTTCTGTGTCGTTCAATCGGGTGGCGCTCCTCACTGTGATACAAACAGATGAAAGATCACCCATGAACAGCTGATGGGTGACCAAGAACTGCGGTATATGCAAGAGAACTTTGATAGTCCATTACTCTATTTTTGTATGTCACGTATAAAAACGAAATCGCCTACAACTGTCAACAACAAAGACCATTTAAATTCGTATACACTAAAATATACTCAAGTACGAAGATATCAAGTAGATGTCCATAATGTTTTCTGAGCAATACTTTAAATAATTTTCAGTACCGCAACAAGCTGAACGAGCAACAGAACGGTCGGTTGTCGGCCCAGCGCGCGGCACTCGGCGCTCGACAGGAGGAAATGAGAAGCATCGATCGCCGCGTCTCTGAGCTGCAAGCTAGACTACTGCGGAAGCGAGCGCTCAATCGACAGCTAGCAGCCGCGCATCGACAGCAACCGCAACAAAGGTAATAATTAAGATTTTAATTATCCACCGCTGCTTCTTAAAGCTACAAACTGGATCGCTACGCAAGCGAACGCGCAATCGACAGCAACCGTAACAAAGGTTAACTTCCAACCCACACAGAAAGTTTTACACTTACCCTCGCAATTTTCTAAAATCAAAGCTTAATGTTCTTTGTTAATATTGTTTTTTTAAACTCATCATCACAATACTGTTGGAGATGGGCCTTTCAGTACATATGTATATCTGGAGAATTTGGCAATTTTTCATGACAATTGATTAATGATTCTACAACGGGTCTGCACACGGCGGCGCACTGTTGGCTGGGGTGTTAAGTATGGTTCGGATCTGGTCAGACCAACGTATCGGGCTTCGGCCACAGGGCCTCTTGCCTTCAATTTTACCCGTGATCACCAGCTTTTCCAGATTGGCCGAACTTTTTCGTGCTATATGACCAAAATACTAAAGGACTCGCTGCAGGCAGATAGAAGAGAGCCTGGTAGTGACTTTGAGCTCCTTGAGTATTGATACATTGGTTCTCCGCGCTGTCCACGGAATGCGCAACATACGCCTCCAGCACCACATATCAAAGGCGTCGACGGGATGCTTTGAGGGTCCAGGTTTCGGCAGCATATAGGAATATGAAAAATACGAGGCGACGGACAAGTCTTGCTTTAGTCTCAATAGTGATATTACGATTTTAGTCCATGCCTATCCATGCCATTTCTTAAAAATACACTCAAACTTAAAAGATCTTTAAAAATACTGGATTGTGCGAGTGAGAGGGTTGAAAAATCGTTAAACCTTGTAATATAATCTAATAATAGGATTCACGAGCTCGCAGTCAATAAGTTATATGCGAGTATAGAACATGCACCCACATATCGTAGTTACCCTTCGCGTACGTATAACTTTGGGGGCTGAGATGTGGAATGCTCCACGAGCCTCTGTGTTTCCACTTTTCTATAACCTGCAGCCCTATTCTGTTACTTAAGCGCAAACGTTATATAATGGAATCCGTTAACTATATATATCACGCTATTAAAGTTGATATTAGCACGGACGCTGTCAAGGTCGAGCGCTTATAGAGTTAAGAATTGAATAATATTTTGTAATGGGGTGTATCAGGCAAAAATTTTTGTAGATGTCGCTAGCGGCAATGGTACCTTGTTTACACCTATGACTGATCATTGTTTAAATTTATTTGTAGTGTTACATTTTTATAACAGAAAAATGTATTTTAACTTAACGTTACCTACCTTAAAAGACGAATTAAGTAAGTGAACACCGTCTTTAAAATAAGAAAAGGTTGAATTAATAGAACGGCAATTTTGAGATCACCATGTGTTTGCTTTCGCTTGGAAATCGATTTGTACACTTAAAAGCTGCTCACTTCTGCATAATATCCAGAAAATAATTAATTTTATATTAGGTTAACAGTTATTCTAGGTACCATCTATCATGCGCCATCTATCGTGATAAAAGTTAGTGACACACCCCATTATGACGCAATCTCTGACTTAAACGAAATTCACTAATAACGTTTGCGACTTAGTAACAGAATAGGGCTACTGGAGTGCTTTAAGCGAAGTGTGAAAAAGCATCCAGTCAAGCCGGCAGTGTTAGGGATGGATGTCAGTCATAGGTGTCTGATTTCATTTGCTAACATTCGGTCTTGGTCTTGCATCAGAATAGGTGGTCTTGGTCTTGCATCAGAATAGGTGGTCTTGGTCTTGCATCAGAATAGGTGGTCTTGGTCTTGCATCAGAATAGGTGGTCTTGGTCTTGCATCAGAATAGGTGGTCTTGGTCTTGCATCAGAATAGGTGGTCTTGGTCTTGCATCAGAATAGGTGGTCTTGGTGTTGCATCAGAATAGGTGGTCTTGGTCTTGCATCAGAATAGGTGGTCTTGGTCTTGCATCAGAATAGGTGGTCTTGGTCTTGCATCAGAATAGGTGGTCTTGGTCTTGCATCAGAATAGGTGGTCTTGGTCTTGCATCAGAATAGGTGGTTTTGGTCTTGCACTCCTAATCTTGGTCTTGGTCGCAAGACTTCTGCAAGACTTTTACTCTGACTCAATATATATTTTATTTTCCAATTGTACTAAGGAAATCTCTCCGCGATGTCTTTAGGGTACCAAACTTGAGAAATATCACAAATAAATTTAATAATTTATTGTGTCCCAACCAGGAATCAAACCCTGTACCTCCAATTAACCGCTAGACCTCGGTGGCATTAGGTATAGGTAAGATTTTGGTATACTAAAATAATATTATTTGCAAACGAGCTCTCCCAAATTCCAAATACCTAAACGTTATTTTTTTTCTTAGAAACATTTTTTTTTTAATTAGTGACATGACGCAATTAAAATTTATTGAAAACCTAACCCCAAAAAAAAAAAAAACACTCAAAATTTGGAAAGAGACTTGCGAGACTCTTGCACAGATAGTAGTCTGTAGTCTGGGCAACACTAGTCGTGTTAGTATAAAAAAATAAACTTAAAAAAACCTCCAATATTCTTGAAGTCTATTATTCTAAGACATGGGTATATTGCGGCTTAGATCCATCATTTTACTGTACCCGTCACGGATAAGGATTAGAAGTGTTTCGGATGAAAATGATGGATAGTTTTATCCGTTACTTCCAGATATAATAACACTAAACAGTATTTAGTTCATAGTTTTTTATTTATTTTATACTGCTGACCACTGACTGACCACCTGAAATTATAAACATTGGCTTCAATGTATATCCTTGAAATAGGAATATTTGTCAATAAACATTTTCTCATTAAAAAATATATTACTTGTAATTTGTAAAAGTATCACGACCGTTTCCCTTTCGGGTGGTCAGAAACCACGCTTATAAATAAGCGGATTCACATTTAGCCAATTTTACTATAGGCCAATCATGACAAGTGGCAAGCTCGTCATACAAATTTGTACCTAGAGATTATACCCGACTAATCTACCCAAGCGGCGCGGTGGTGGCTCGGTTGTAAGAACGCGTACCTTAAATCCTACAAAGGTCGGTTCAAACCCACCCGGCATGTACCAATGAGAAATACACTTTTCTTACGTACATTTGTCATAGATTTACAACACCACCGTTCCCGTGCCTCGGAGAGCACGTTAAGCCGTCGGTCCCGGTTCCACTAATACCAACTTGTTAATGAATTGTCATAAAAAAATTACATCATATTCTCGCCAAGCCGTCTGGCCAGCGTGGCAAGTGTAGGCCAAATTCTCCAGATATTTGTTCTGGAAGGCCCATCTCCAGCAGTGGAGGTCTAGGACGCTGTGTTCTAGGGCTGTAATGAATCTACCCAGGATGTGTAAGTGAATATTACAGCAGAAACTGCCACATAACCTGCATTAGAGTATATAATAAAATTCCTAGAGAGATACGAGAGTTACCTATAAAACGTTTTACTATTGAGTTAAAGAAAATTCATATTGACAACTGTTTTTACTCAAAAAAAAAATTTTGACATTAACATTGTATTCCAATAAATTGACAAGAACAATATTAAATATAAACTATATACAAATAAATATTGTAAATAAATATCTATTGACATAAGCATATTGTATGCCCATAATATGGGCAGATTGCAAGTTCTGATATCAATTTACGAGTATTAACGATTCTACAAGTTGGTATTAGCAGAACCGGAATTGTAAATCTATGACAAATGTACGTGAATAAATTTATCTTTCATATACCTAATTTTGGACAGAATTGTAGCAAATATTATTCTTTATTTTCTGGATCTGGTCCCTTGCGGGGTAGGCAGAGACTATTGAGCGCTACTTAACACGATCACGACATACGCTTCATCGACGTTCATTAACCTCTTCATACATGCCCTTTTGTTACGAAGGCATTTTAATGCACCTTCAGTCAGTGTTTTATTTATTTGATCGTGATATGTGAGTCCCGGACTGCCAGGGCCTCTTTCACCCACATTTATATATCTGGTTCGTCAATCTTTCTTTGCTCATATCATATCATCATAGCATGCCTTTCCTTATTTTTGTCCCTATGCTTTCTTTTATACCAAGCCTTTTCCGTATTTCGACGTTACGTATGCGGTCCGCGAATGTGACGCCGCATATCCGTCGCAACATTTCTATCTTCACGCCAAATCCCTTGCGGGGTAGGCAGAGACAATTGAGCGCCACTTGTCACGGTCACGACATACCTCTTTCGCTTCTTCGACAATCATCAACCTCTTTATACATGCCCTTTTGTTTCGATGGCTTTTCAATGCACCTTCAGAGCCCCTATGATGAATATATCTTTAGAATATTTGTAATTTTATTTCCTATACACATACACGAAAGCCAAAAGCTAGGCGGAATGCCCAAAATTTCGACTTTTCTGACAAACGTAATAGATCTTAGACGATACGTTTTCGGACGATTGTCCACTCCACCTCACCCCACAGCGCTAAGTTAATCGTGTTTATTTAATAAAAACCAATATGTTACCAAACGCAAATAATTTATCGCAAATCTGAGCTATTTGCAAAAAATACTATCCGCCAATATATTCGCCTATGCCCTATAACATAATATTTCAGTATTTTACACTTGGTAGCAATGAAAAGAGGTCATCAACAAAATTACCTATACCACGGTGAGTGTTCTAAAAGAGCTTCAAAATCTTTCTTCACTATTCCGCAACCGGTTTATATAAAATATGCACCCCCATAACGTAGCCACTATTATATATATTACCTAGTATACATACATATAAAAGAGATTGCCCAAAACCAGGCCCCAACTTTTTTCCAACGTGCCTCAACAAAATACAATTCAATAATCATAGTAATTAAAAGTGTTTTTTTTTTAAATTAATTACAACATCTCTTTTACCCCAGCATAAAAATATAATTTAATTAAATAGTCAATTGGTTAAGATTTGAAATATACAATATGAAATAGTTACAAAGCACTATTTATACGATTACGTTCTTTATTATGACCAGGTACATTATTATAGATAAAACACTGGATTTCAAATCGGCGGGATCGAAACTATATATTTTTTAGCGTAAAAAAAAGTTTTTGACAATTGTCGTTATGCTAGGGTAAAATAAATAAAATTAAATACAGATTATGAAAATACAATATATTAACTATCAAATAAAAAAGAAATCATTATGGCACGAGAATATTTTATTGGGCCCATTTCTCTAGCAAAAATGTGCATTCTCATTTGGAGAATCTTACATTTGTCGCACGCTGACAATTTTCAAATATCATTTTCATTATCATCATTACAGCCCCTAGAACACAGCGTCTTAAATCTCCACTGTTGGAGATAAGCCTTTCAGAACATATATCTGAAGAATTTGGCCTACACTCGCCACGCTGGCCAGACGGCTTGGCGAGGATATGATGACAAGTTATTAATGATTCCACAAGTTGGTGTTAGTGGAACCGGAACCGACGGCTTAACGTGCTCTCCGAGGCACGGGAACGGTGGTGTTGTAAAGTGTATTTCTCATTGGTACATGCCGGGGGAGTTTGAACCGACCTTTGTAGGATTTAAGGAACGCGTTCTTACAACCGAGGCACCACCGCGCATTTTCAATATTAAATTTTCTGTATATAAAACCAATCTGTAGTGTATACTATAGCGTGTTAAAAATATGTGCTAGCTCCATGTTTTATTTAAAGTTTTAAGTGACCCGTTACCATTGCTCTCGAGTGTAGTATTGTATATTCTTTGCGTTAAACAAATTGTGGCATAAATCAGGCTTGTCGCGCAAATATCTCCGGCGCAAATACGCTGGCAGTTCGGTGTCAAATAACGTCTAGAAACCCTTTATTTTTGTTACCCTGACAGAAAAGATATGGAAATGACATCATCCATTTTGGGGTATTTTTGTACTACTTCTGCTGTTTACAACTATTAAAAAATTGTAAATAACACTTAAGATACTTTAATAAACTAAGGAGAAAAGGCCATTGACATATTCAACGCCAGATTTTCAGTGTATAAGACTATAATATATGTATATGTTACCACATATTTTGCTGATACTACTGTAACTGCCTCCGTGGACTAGCGGATAAGTCCGTGGATTTAGACTCGGGAGGTACCGGATTCGATTCCTGGTCGGGACACAAAAATATTTATTACTGTAAATAAATACATTTTATTAATAATACCTACATCATAAACTCGGCGAGCTTTTTGGGTACCCTCCCTGGTGGTATGCCCTTAGTTTATTTTGTAGAATAGTTTTAATTTCATAGGTACTTTTAGTTTAGTTTTATTTATAATTATTTTTAGAATCAATTTTTTTTATATTTTTGTATCTACTTCGAATAAATATTTATATTATAAAATTTTAAAAAAAAAGTGATATTTCTCAAGTTTGGTACGCTGGAGACATCGACGAGCTTGCCACTTGTCATGATTGGCCTATAGTAAAGTTGGCTAAATGTGAATCCGCTTATTTATAAGCGTGGTTTCTGACCACCCCGAAAGCGAAACGGTCGTGATGAAATTTACATTTTAAAAATATTCTTTATGTTTAATTTTCAGGGTAACCAACCCTACGCCTATGCAACAGTTGCCGAATTACCCTTCCACGGCGACTAATGGTGTGGCGCAAAATAAGACACCACGCGGGAATGTCGCGGCAGTCGAGCCGTACAACCACATACCCCACGCACAGAGCGTCTCACATAATCCAAACTTTCAGGTACATGGCTTATTATGATCATCATTTTTTTGTGACCACCCCCACCAGGGTCGGTGTGGATAGTGTTGCCTAAAGCAAGAACAAGATTGGCTATTCGTCTCGGTCGTAGTGTTGCTGTATAACTTTTAATAATGAACCTACAAGAATATAGATACTGCTGACCGCCTCCGTGGTTTAGTGGTAACAAACGTTGCCGTGAACTCGGGAGGTCGTGGGTTCGATTCCCACCGGGGGCAAGTTGTACATTGTATAATTTGTCTCGGTCTATATGTATAATATGTATATATTTACAAAATAAAAAGTATAATGTGTAGTTTATCAACCATCTAGTTTCCGTAACACAAGCCTCGTAGCTTACCACGGAAACTAGATGGCGCTGTGTGACCTGTCTGGAAATATTTATTTATTTAAGATGCTAGTCTTCTGCTAACAGCTTACTCCTTGAACCACTTCGCTGCTTAGTCTTCCACTAACAGGAATGGAATCATTCTAAATAATTTAAATGATGACGTGTCACAAATGCCGGTAATAGGTTTACGTGAATAAAGATATTTTGACTTTGACTATGCGAGTGTGTTGTCTGTATGTGTGTGTGTGTTTGTGAGGGAACTAGGAAGATATAAAATGTTAGGGATTTTATAATTTTGCCTTATAAATTATTAGTTTGTTTACATTTTGTCATATCATCATATTTTATAATAAAAAAATAAGATACAGCTTTCTAATCAGAATAATTATATTGAATGTATTCTGGTATATTTTTCAGGCGTTGAAGCAAAATGTATCGCAGAATAACCAGCCTTTAAAGCATATAACACAACCTGACGTGCAAAATCAAATAACACAACAAGAGGCTCACTATTTGCAGCAAAAGCAGATGCTAAACCCACTCTTTAGCGGATATAACATACCACCAAACCAAGATAGTCAATATATCAAACATATGGATAATTACAGTCAAGATACAATGGATCATTTAAATAAGTTTATAGAATATAATAAACCTCAGTACTCCCCAAACAGTACAGGAAGTTCAAACAGCAACCAAACAGGCAAAGAATATAAAGAACAGGAGTGTGTACCGGAATTCGGCGCTAGTAAATCAGATTCCAAATACCAGACTTTGCCATATAATACTAAATTCCCACAAACAGCTAAGCTAAAAGAGAATTGCAAAGTCAGCGAACAAGAAAAGAATCAAAATCAACAAGCCAATATTAATCATATGACAGTACATTCTACGCCTCTATCAGTCATTAATAAGAGTCTAGCAACACCACTAAGTCAAACGGACCCTTCATATCAACCGGAACCATCATATCAATTGCAGAAATCGGAATCTGCAACCAAATGCAACGAAGGGAAGGAGAATCAAACATATCAAAGTTCTAGATTAAGCACGGCTGAAACTGCAAAGGGCCTAAAACCTGGCCAAAATGGTGGGCCATCGAAAGGAACTTCGCCTTTAGGAACAAGTTCCAATAACAACAGCTCCATTGGATTTGGTGTAAGTATTTTTTTTAACGCATTTTTTTTTATATAGTGTTTCATCCGTCTCGCTTTTTTTTGCGCCCACCTGATGGTAAGTGGCGCGCGAGGTCCATAAATGTTAGCAACTGGAATCAGACACTTATGACTGACATCAGTCCCTAACACTATGCCGGCTTGACTGGGCATGACGGCAATTTGAGCCTGATCCCGAAACGTGTGGATTCACTTTGCTGGGTTTATCGGACGCACAATATCCATCCAATATTCTTCATTTACTATATATATATATATATTTTTAGAGTTACATTACTTATATATTTAAGTAAAAATTGTAACCGAGGCAAGTTCAAGTGTTCCTATAGGTTCCTATGGACGAATAATAAACAATAAACAAAAAAAAAACAAAAAAATCGGTGGATACTTCCTCGCTCCGGCAGACTGGGGAAATTACCACCATCAATCCGCCAACCACCTATTTGTTGTTCTCGTTAAAAGTGCCATTTGTAATGATGTCAAATGCCAATTTATATTTTCAAGTAGAACTAATATTATAAGCTTGTCATGATGACATTTTATACATAAGTTTTACGCAGTGGAAGTTGGTGCGAGAGGAGTTCCAGCAAAATCTTTGCATCACTTACTGAAAGAATTGGGCCTAAGCAGGTCTGCAGGAGATACATTTATGGAACGAGATTCCAAGACGGCATTAATGGAATCATACAGTATTTGGTTAGGGAGGGAGAGGAGTAGAATGGTGGATGTATTATCGCGCAATAAAATAAAAAAGGAGGCCTCATTTTTAAACCAGCCTATTATCGGTCGCAAGCCCGAGACACCATTCTTCTCATCTCTTACCCACACACGATGGACCCGCACGGTGAATCCATGGAAAGCTTAGAAATTTGTCTTAGTAAAATATATGAAAATCGTTACAAATGTATTTCATATTCTTTCTTTATTCAAAATTGGAACGAAAGAGAAGAAGACAAATTTCTAAGCATTCCATGGATTCACCGTGCGGGTGCCGGGTCCATCGTGTGTGGGTAAGAGATGAGAAGAATGGTGTCTCGGGCTTGCGACCGACAATAGGCTGGTTTAAGAAAAGGACACCTCCCTTTTTTATTTTATTGCGCGATAATACGCTCACCATTCTACTCCTCTCCCTACCCAACCAAATACTGTATGATTCCGTTAATGCCGTCTTGGAAGCTCGTTCCATGAATATATTGACGGCAGACCTGCTTAGGCCCAATTAAATAAATAAAATAAATAAATCCAAAATGTCCGTAATTTCCGCTTTTAAATCTACGACATTAACTACTAGACCATGAGGCAGTGACAATTTAGTTCAGGTAACTTCATGTATGGAATCTCACCATTCTTCTTTGGCTATAAAAACTATATGACTGTGATATCCCTCGAACCCTGATCATCATTTTCATCTGTAAATATCATCAATCACCTTCCTTTCCAGAAGCCCGTCTCGAGTGTAGCCCCCACTACCACCACAGTGCAGGTCGCCGCCAAATCCTCACCCATATATCAGACATCATCGACAAAAATCCACCCTGTACAACCCCAAACCGTATTGCACAATCCCCAAACAACAAATAACATGCCTTCACAACCCCAGATCGTTAGGAACACAGCTTCGGGCCTGTCGGGAAGTTTTGGGCCCAGTCTAGGCCCATTGTCTCCTCCGCAGTGCGCGAGTACGCCTTTGGGTACGCCAGAAATTACCGGAAACGATAAATCGCCCAAACCTGCTTTGCCCCCGAAACCGACGCTCAAGGTAAGGCTTGCTTATAAATTAACCCTTAATCATCTCTCTCGCTCGCACTACCCAATATTTTTCAATTCTTATTCTAAGATGTGTAACGGCCCTTCCACCTGTCAAACTGGTTCCACTAAGGGAGCTTCGAAATCGGTGTTTTCCTAGAACGTTAATTCAATTCATTTATTTACCATATCAAATCAAATTTTTTTGACCGCCTCCGTGGTCTAGTGGTAACAAACGTTGCCGTGAACTCGGGAGGTCGTGGGTTCGATTCCCACCGGGGGCAAGTTGTATATTGTATAATTTATTTGTCTCGGTCTGGGTGTTTATATGTATAATATGTATATATTTACAAAAAAAAAAGTATAATATGTAGTTTATCAACCATCTAGTTTCCGTAACACAAGCCTCGTAGCTTACTACGGAAATTAGATGGCGCTGTGTGGAAATATTTATTTATTTATTTAAATCAAATCAAATCATTTATTTCCTGTCCCAAACAACACTTGGATATTGTGAATACATTTTTTCTCCATAGTTTATTATCATGTAGATTATAAAATAACCAGCAGCTACTATGGCTGGACCCATCATATCAGCTATACCATCATCTTCGACTAAAACACTGTTGCCATAAACAAGTTTTTGCTTAAAACTAGGTAGTTAAAATTAATTCGTGGCTGTAAAAAGGCCGTGTCAGCTTATAGACTAAAATAAATTACACATGTCAGGTTAATAAATTAATTCGTAGCTCTGAAGAGGCTGTGTCAGCTTACAATCTAAATATACATAAAAAATGTATTAAACTACAATATTTATGTCAATAAATGTAAATTCGTGGCTGTAAGGGGGCCGTGTCAGCTTACGATCGAAATAATAATAATTATTATAATTGGTATGTCAACTTAACTTAACAAAGATACATAACATACACTTGGTTTTGTTAGTTAGTTATACAACAGTTTACATATCATGGAAGGATAGCAAAAAGATCGACCATTAGTACAAAGAACAGCCATCGTCATTACCAAATGAAAACTATGTAAATTATACACTCCCTAAATGTAGATGCTGCTGTATGTAGATTTACTATACTGCTTAAACCTACGTTAATAAATTAGATGTCAGTAAATGTCACAAAATATATTAATAAAATATATATATATTTAATAAATATATCTGCCTTCTGGAGCTCAGAATTTCTTTTTAAGAAGGCAGTGCTCACTAACTGAAATTATTTGATTATGATCCAACAAACGTTATTATTATTTTTTTTATAGAAACATAAATTACTTCATATGAAAATTATTAGGATGTAATACTTTATTTATTATATATATTTGTCTATTTTCTTTATTCAGCAGACATACAGATTGTATAAGTAATTACTATACGCAACTCTAATAAAAAGCGGATTTCTTTCAAAAAAAAAAAAAAAAAAAAATACTTATGTAAGATAAGCAGCTGTAAAAGGGCGTTGTCACATAGAAACTAAATAAAAAAATATTTAAAAAAAAAACTTATGTATGATATAAAAAAAAACCTAAATGTCATAATTAAAATAACAATGTAGGATATGTCATTTTTTTAATGACAATTATTAACGATTCCACAAGTTCGTATTTTTGTGTAAATTTGCTCCACTCATTTCTCCTTTCAGCTGTCAAACAAAATGAAGTCACTGTAATTGAGACGATAAAAAATAAAAATGGCGTCGAATATACAAGCTTACCTTCAAAATTTAACTGGTACATTCGGTTCCATTTTAACTTTAATCGCACTTTATTTTCAGCTCTGTTTGACAGCTGGAAGGAACAGCTTCTCAGTCAGATTAAACATTAACAGGTCACTGGAATTTGCTAAGCTGCTGGTCTTTTGCTAACAGCTTACTTATTGAACCACTTTGCACTTCTACTAGCAGGAGTAGAATCATTCAAAATAATTAAATTAATGACGTTTCATTAACTGACATTTACTTTTGTAATTTTATTGTTTCTCTTCCCAAAATGATGGTTATCATGTACTGCTCCAGATACACCAATATGTACTATAAAATTATATTGTTTTATATTATTATTGTAAAAATTGACGTGTAAAAGTGCAGAATACATCTCTTTTTGTCCTATGCCTACTTGCAAAATAAACGAATTGAATTGACCTAACCCGTCTGGCCAGCGTGGCCAGTGTAGACGCTGGGTTCTAGGGGCTGTTATGAATTAATCACTGAGAAAGAGTAAGGAATCGTATCATCACGACCATATCATTTTCGAGGAGTTCAGACACCACGCTTATAAAGAAGCGGATTCACATTTAGCCAACTTTACTATAGGCCAATCATGACAAGTGGCAAGCTCGTCGATGGCTCTAGCGTACCAAACCCGAGAAATTCCACAAATAAATAATTATGTCCCGACCAGGAATCAAACCCGGTAAAGACGCAACAAGACGCTCACCATCCATCATTCTCTCTCCTCTCCCTACCCAACAAAATCCTCTATGATTCCGTTAGTATTGTAAATCTATGACAAACTATTTTATGATTAATTGGTACATACCGGGGTCCGAATCCGACGCTTTTAGGATTTTAAGAAAATTTTACTAAAGCCAAATTATTTTAATTAACAAAAACTGGAAATTTCAGACACCGCCTCGCCAATTAGCGAGCAATGATGTTGGCAACACTCAAACGGAACTCAACACCACTATGCCGACTATTCCATTACCGGACACTTCTAGCGAAAGTGACACTCAACAAAACTACAAAGAAACGAATGATATGATCATCAAAGCCCGACCGTTAACTATCAGAAAGCCACCTTTAAGCGAACAGCCGAAATTGCGAAACGTCAGCACTAAAAATGGAATAAGTGTAAGTACTAATAGACGAATTGAAATGCCTCCAGCATTCCTATTCCCAGAAATGGATCACCTAACAAGAGAAGACACAAAAAACGACAAAGCGAAAGATGAAGTTGATAAAACTATTTTAAATAACAATACAACGGATGCTTTGGAAGATAAGAATCAAGACAATGGATTGTCTGATATCGCTGATCAGATTAATAGTGTAGATTTGAATGGGGAAGAGAGTGAGAAAAGTGAGAAGGAGTTGGTTAGGAGAGGGAAGAAGGGCAATTTGAAGCAAGGGGGAAAGGTGCCGCTTGCTAGAAGAGTCAGCTTTGATCCCCTCGCTCTACTGTTGGATGCGAGCTTGGAAGGAGAATTGGAACTTGTCAAGAAAACCGCAACACAGGTTAGTTTCATATCCAATTAAAATTCTATATATACTGAGTGTAATTTATTAAAGAGCAAATTTATTAATATTATAATCTAGAATAAAATTAGAGAAGTACGTATTATTTATTTTAACTACTCAGTAATCAAATCTTAAGTTACGGCGCAGAGAAGTTATCCTAAAAATGTCGCCACTCATACTGACCCTAATCAAGTAGGTAGCGAGAGGTCGACGATCTCGCGACGTTGACTTACGTAATTGTAGCTCTCTCTATTTCGTCTTTCAATTAATTAATCTTTTGTTTTTCGGACAAGACTTATTTTCATTATTCTTTCTTCTATTCTCTGTTCTCATACCTAGTTAGTAGTAATTATAAAATAGGAAAAATAACGATCTATTTTCTTGTTAAAAAATGAATCAGTCATCTTCCTAGGACGGAAACATACTTACCTTACCTAAATTAAAATTACCTTGAACATTGTTCAAAGAAAGAAGAAAGAAAGGGGAAATGTTGCCAGTCTTCTTGGGACTATCCCTGAAGGGTCGTATTTAAACTATTTAAAAATAAAAAAATATAAACTAAACCTAATAAAAATGAACTATAAGTAAAAAATGGCCTCTAGGGACGACCCTTCAGGGATAGTCCCAAGAAGACTGGCAACATTTCCCCTCTGTATAGCTAAGCTAATACGTTGGCAGAAATAATTGCCAGGTTTTCTGTCTCTATCTCCTTTTGAATATTCAAAAAATATGTCAAAAAAAGTAAGTGTAAGTAAGTATGAATTAAGTAATTTATATAAAATTTCCGAAAGAACCGGATTCCATTTTACTGAACTGAGAACCTGGAATTCCCGGTACCTTCGAAACCGGGATTTCCCGGTTCTGAACCCTAATACCAACCCCTTATGATTATTAACTTATTTAGGTGCAGAATGCAAGCGCTGCAAATGACGAGGGAATCACTGCGCTACACAACGCCATCTGTGCTGGACACTTCGAAATTGTCAAGTATGTATCCGTTACAGCTCCGTAGTCCAGCGGTTAAGTCCGTGGATTTAGATTCGAAGTTACCTGAATCGATTCCTGGTCGGGACACAATAATTTGATGTGACATTTCTCGAGTTTGATAGACTTCTTATGATTGGCCTTTACACCTCCACTACTGGAGTTGAGTCTTCCAGACTTCTGGACAATTTAGCCTAAATTAAAACTAATTGAGAACTGAAAATCATCTCAGGCCCAATAACACAGAATCCTTGACTTTCACTGTTGGAGATGGGCCTTCCAGAATTGTCTGAGGATTTGGCATACACTCTCCACGCTGGCCAGACGAGTTGGAGACGATGATGACAATTTATTAACGATTTTTTATTTCCATTGGTTCTCTTAAAACAACTTGGATACAGTCAGAACTAATAAAATCAATACAATTATTAAAACATATGTACTAATCAAAGTGGTTGGACCGTAAACAGGCAATAATCCATATTTATGTATGTTAGGCACAACATTATTGCTACAAGCAAGTAAAACTAACTAACTTAGAAGCTACTTAAAGATCGTGGCTCAAAAATAAGGCCGTGTAAGTTTACATTCTAAATACTGAATAATCATGATGTACAGAAATTATATACATATGTAAGATAATTTCTAAATTTATAAAACAAAAAAAAAAAAAAAAAAGACGTGTCTTCTTATAATTCCACAAGATAAGTCTTGTTTCAAGCTTACAATATTAGTTCTCATTAAAAGTAAAAAATGGCATTTGACATTATTCCAAATGGCACATACTTTTTACGAGAGCAACAGAATAGGTTGTAGTCAGACTGTTGGTGGTAAATTGCCCAGTCTGCCGGGGCGGGGAGATATCTACCGTTCGTGCCGATAAACCCAGTAAAGTGGATTAGGCTTGAATTACCGTCATGTCCAGTCAGTTAGGGACTGATGTTACTCATGAGTGTTTGATTCTGAAGTGCTCACTTTTAGACAGAGAAAAAGCAAAAACCTTTATGATATGGATGGATACTTCCCCGCTCCGGCAGACTTGGTAAATTACCACCATCAGTCCGCCTACTTACCGCCTTCTGGAAAATAAATTCTGGATACCAGAAGTGTATTAACTAGGTTAACGTATTTAGTTTGATAGAAGAGAAGGAACAATGTCTTCCGATCCCCACACATAGTCAGTAGTAGGACATTTTTTAATTTTTTTTTTTTTTTTTAGGTTCTTGGTGGAGATAGGTTGTGACGTGAACGCGCCCGACTCTGACGGGTGGACTCCGCTCCACTGTGCCGCCTCCTGCAACAACCTGCCCATGGTCCGCTTCCTCGTAGACAATGGTCAGTATAAATTTTGCACTTGTAATATTTTTCTGTACTTTAAAATGATCGTTTACAAAAATTACATCACATCACTTATTTTTACTATATTAGGTGACTTTGTATGGTCTCACGTTAGAGTAACATGTGATTCTATTGATAGAAAAAAACATTTTTTTCTAAGAAACCATTAATTTCATTATGTGATATGATATGATGTCAATTTTTTTAATGACAATTTATTAACGATATTAGTGGAACCGGGACCGACGGCTTAACGTGCTCTCCGAGGCACGGGAACGGTGGTGTTGTAAATCTATGACAAATGTACGTAAGAAAAGTGCATTTATCATTGGTACATGTCAAAAAATAAAATGGCTTCTCTATACAAAATGTAAATATATTTCTAACATATGGTTTCTTAGAAAAAGTTGTATGTTTCTATCAATAGAATAACATATTACTCTAACGTAAGAACATACAATTTTATATAGGTTCTAAAAAGATTAGAATTTGGTTTAAAAATAACCCTTTATTTTATATAGTATAGTAAAGTATCATCACAACCGTTTCCCTTTCGGGGTGGTCAGAAACCACCCTTATACAGGGTGTTTGGAAGGGAGCTGTACATACGCCTAGGGTAGAAACTAGGGATAGTCTGCTACCTACCCCCGCCCAATATATTGACCTTGGCCTCAAGGTTTTTTTTAAATTTATTTTTATTTTTTATTTGACTTTTTTGTGATTTTTTTACTAAAACTACCTGTAGCTCAAAATCTATCCATGGGACCGGTCTGCTAATGGTCTTGTTTTAATCGTTAGAGTCTTAGGGTCCTGCAAAAAAATATTTTACACCAGAAAATTGTGGAGAAGAAAAGTTATGGTGCCTGAAGTCGTGGTGGTAAAAGTGCCCTAGTTGCGGAAATTAATTAATAACTGTTAAAACTTAATCTATCTAGCATTATGTTTTGTAATAAAAAGTCAATGTTCTGTTAGAGATGTCTAATATATGTCAATATATAACAAAGCTAGAAAAGTATTACCGATATTCTTTATTATTTAATGCAGTGAATAATCTACAATGGCTATGCAGTTTTTAATAGGTTATGGGCTATTCTGAGTTGTGGATTCTGTAAATATAAAATTTAAAGATGTCGATCGAGAATAGTGGTGAATACACATCGGCCGGAACTATGGCCGGGGACTCGAGTCGAATATTGGTACAGTCGTCCTCTCTACCGAATATAGAGAAGTTGCAAGGACGTGAAAATTATTCTAGTTGGAAATTTGCTATGATGATGTGTCTCAGGTTGGATGATTTGTGGCATTTAGTTGAAAATGGACTGCAACCGGGATCTAACGAGATAAGTATTGAAAATGATAGCAAGGCATTAGCGAAAATATGTTTAATGGTTAAACCTATTTGTTATGTACATGTAAATAAAGCTAAATCTGCTAGCGAGGCTTGGAAAAATTTACAATCAGCGTTTGAGGCCAGAGGAATGTTACGGAAATTTGAGCTGCAAAAGCATCTTTTTGGCAGCAAGCTTTCAAATTTCAATTCCATGGAAGAATATCTTAATGATATTTTGACAACTGTAAATACTTTAGCTGATATTGGTGTAAATATTGATGATGACTTTATTGCCTTTGTAATGTTAAATGGATTACCCTCTAATTATGATCCACTGATTTTAACAGTTACTTACTCTAACCAAACTTTATGTCCAGAAACAATTAAGTCGAGATTAATTGAGGAGGCTGCTCGTCGACAAAGCAACGAGGGTTTGAGTAATGGTATGACGGAAGATACTGCTCTTAAAACTAAGAAGTTCGTGAAAAGGAAGGTGAAATGTTATTCCTGCGGACAAGAAGGGCATGTTAAATATAACTGTCAAAATAAAGGTAAACGAAATCATAATAATAAAGTACAGAAACAGGAGAATAATAAGGCTGGCACTATGATGGCATGTAATGATATGAGTAATTTAAAATCTAAATGGATTATTGACTCAGGAGCTACGTCTCATATGGCGTGTGATGGAAATTTACTGTCAAAAATTGTAAAGTTAGATGGGCAGATATCAGTTGCGAATGATTTGAAACTTCCTTCGATCGGAATTGGCAATTCGCATGTAAATATTTATGTAAATGGTATATCTAAACCTTTAGATATTACCAATGTTGTTTGTGTTCCTGATTTGACAACTAATTTATTGTCAGTGAGTAAAGCGACACAACGTGGACATATATTTGTTTTCGATGACACAAAATGTACAATGTATAATACCAATGGATTCTCAGTAAGAGGAGAAATTACAGCACAAGGTACAATGAATAAAGGTCTGTACACATTAGATTTAAGTAGAGACAGTGCGTACGCTACTGATGCTAATGATGTCAGTGCATACACATTATGGCACAGAAGACTAGGGCATTTAGGTAGAGCACAGATGAATAAATTGAAAGACCTTGTCAATGGTATGAAATATACAAATGTAAATAATGAAGTTTGTGTGACATGTTTGAATGGAAAACAAAGTGTACAGAAATTTCCCACAAAAAGCCGAAATAGGGCTAATGACTTATTGGAGTTAGTTCACACTGATATAACTGGTCCAATTGAAATGTCATGGGGAGGATCAAGATATTGTTTGATTTTTGTAGATGATTATTCTCGGAAAATATTTGGTATTACAATAAAGGAAAAAACTGAAGTACTGCAAAAGTTCCAGGAGTTTAAAAGTTTTGTAGAGAACCAAACTGGGAAAAAGATAAAATGTTTGAGAAGCGACAATGGTACGGAATATACAAATAAAGCTTTTCAGGATTTGCTTAAGAAAAATGGCGTGCGTCATCAGACCACGGTACCATATACTCCGCAACAAAATGGAGTGGCGGAAAGAAGTATTAGGACTTTGGTTAATATGTGCAGATGTATGTTGTCAGAAGCAAATTTATGTAAAAAGTTTTGGGCTGAGGCAATGCATACGGCTATTTATTTAAAAAACCGTTCTCCTACTATGGCGGTTAGTACTGTTCCTGAAGAGATCTGGACAGGTAAGAAGATTGATTTATCCCATTTAAAATCATTCGGATGTATAGCACAGGCACATATTCCAAAACAACTAAGGAAAAAGTTAGATAACAAATCCGAAACACTGGTCATGGTCGGATATTGTGAGAATACCAAAGGTTATCGTTTAATTAATATGAAGAAACCTAGATCGATAATAAAGGCAAGAAATGTGGTCTTTATTGAATCAAAGAAGTATTCTGGTAGTAATGATGTACAGTTTAACAATGAAATAACGGATGGTTTAAGTAAAGATATACTTGACGTACGTATTGTAAATATCAATTCTAATAATATGAATGATGGGTTAAATGTAAATAGAAACTGTACAGGTTCTGGAGAGGAACAACCTAGTAATGTAAATAATTCTAATGATCGTAATATTATAGAAGTCGAAGTTGATGTACATAATGAAAACGATAATGATAATATTATTGAAGTAGATGATACTATATCTACTGAAGATGTACTTGTTGAACGACATAATCAGAATGATCATAATGATGATATTATTGAAGTAGATGATACTATATCTACTGAAGATGTACAGGTTGAACGGCGTTATCCTCTTAGAATTAGAAAACCAGTAGAAAGGTATATGGATTGTAATTATCATGTGAATAATGTAGATCCTACGTCAGTCAAGGATGCCATGTCTAGGACAGATAAAGATTTGTGGAAGAGGGCTATGACTGATGAGTATAATTCTCTAATGAAAAATAATACATGGGAACTTGTTAATAGACCCACAGACAAAAATGTCGTGAAGTGCAAATGGATCTTTAAGTTAAAGATGGGAGCTGATGGTTCTATTCAGCGTCATAAGGCAAGGCTTGTAGCAAAAGGTTTTTCTCAACAATATGGAGAGGATTATTATGAAACTTTTGCTCCTGTTGTGAAGTTGTCATCAATTAGATTACTATTTGGGTTATCTGTCGAAATGAATTTAAAAATAAGTAATATTGACGTGACAACGGCTTTTCTCAATGGAGATTTGACAGAATGTATTTTCATGGAACAACCTGAGCATTTTGTTGATGTAGGTCATGAAAATAAGGTATGTAAATTGCAGAAGGCTATTTATGGATTAAAGCAAGCTGCCAATTGCTGGAACAAGAAGGTGCATGAATGTCTTATAAATATGGGCATGAAGCAATCGAAATATGATCCGTGTATTTATGTAATGAAGAAAAATAATGTATTTTTGGCTATTGCTCTTTATGTTGATGATTTTTATATTTTTTCTAACAATGAAATGGAAACGAAACTATTGATAGAAAGAATAAGTAAGAAATTTAAGATTAAAGATCTGGGTGAAGCTAAGGAATGTTTGGGTATGAGGATTAGAAGGCGAGATGGTATGCTATTTATCGATCAGGAGAGGTATGTAAACAACTTGCTCAATAAATATGGATTGGAAGATTGTAATCCTGTAGCTACGCCGCTGATACCAAACATCAAATTAAGTAGAGGTTCAACTATTGTAGACTATACTTATCAAGAGATTATAGGCAGTTTAATGTATCTGTCTATATGTACACGTCCGGATATCTCTTTTGCTGTCAGTTTTCTAAGTCAATTTAACTCATGTTGGACTAATGAGCATATGGCTGCAGTAAAAAGGTTATTGAGGTATTTAAAAGGGACTTGTAATTATTCTTTGTGTTTCAAGAGGACTTGTCAGTCTGTTACAGTTTATGCAGATGCGGATTGGGCAAGCAGTAGTGATGATGGCCACTCATACACAGGATATGCTATTATCTATGCCGGTGTTGCAATAAGTTGGCAATCTCGAAAACAAAGATGTGTGGCGCTTAGCACAGCAGAAGCTGAGTATATTGCTTTATGTGAAGCTGCCAAAGAAGTTGTGTTTGTAAAAGGACTGTTCAGTGAGTTGTGCGGGACTAATGAACCAATAACTTTATACAGTGACAGTCAAAGTGCATCCAAGTTAGTGTATACACCTATTATACACAGGAGGTCAAAACACATTGCTATTAAGTACCATTATATAAGGGAATTGGTTAATGATGGGAAAATTTGTATTAAATATATTTCTACAAATTTAATGATAGCAGATGGGTTGACTAAATCTGTTGCAAAACAAGCATGTATTTTGTATCAATGGTTTAGGAATGCGGTTAGATTAAGGGAGGGTGTTAAAACTTAATCTATCTAGCATTATGTTTTGTAATAAAAAGTCAATGTTCTGTTAGAGATGTCTAATATATGTCAATATATAACAAAGCTAGAAAAGTATTACCGATATTCTTTATTATTTAATGCAGTGAATAATCTACAATGGCTATGCAGTTTTTAATAATAACTTTAAAACTAAAAGTGATAATTACATTTTTAGCATATCGTTAGAAAGGGTATGGACTGAGGATGATAAAATTTTTCTTTGTTATGGAGTGGAAAAGTATGTGAAGTAGGTATGCAGGTAGGGTTGCCACTTTTTAATATAAGGGTTGCCAGCATAAAAAATACGGGTTTTTCTTGTAGGTATAAGAGGAATTCCAACAAAATCTTTGCATCACTTACTGAAAGAATTGCCGTCAATACATACTTCCAAGAGGGTATTAACGAAATCATACAGTATTTGGTTGGGTAGGGAGAGAGCAGAATGGTGGATATTGAGCGTCTTGTTACGCAATAAAAAGAGGGGGTCTCCTTTGTCCACCAGCCTATAGTTGCTCGCAAGCCCGAGATATTAGTCTAACGTAAGACCATATAAAAGCACGCGGTATAACTGAATACATTTCAGCCCAAATCCCCATACAAGATGAATGATATTCTTTTTTAGGATCTACTAATTTACATGCATACTAAAAATACCCCACAATGGATGATTTATGATATTTTTTTATCTAAAGAATACAAACAATATAAAATAATTACAATATTAAATAAACTATATTAAAACAAAATCTAAATTTAACCTAAAAAATAATAATAATAATACATAGGAAATAAAAATACATACTTACAAAAAAAATACAATACACTAGCAGCATTTCCCCTCTGAATTAGGATACTTAATTTTTGCGAGAGAAAACTGGCCAACCTTATTGTCACCAGAGACGTCAATGAGCCTTGGAACAATTTCTTTATAAAAAACATAAGTATGGGAACCAGCGAGGAAAGCGTTTTTTGATGTTCGCTTTGTTAATGCTGACGCAACCTCGTACGGAGCCCGTACCTGGGGAAGCATCTCCCAAACCCATTCACACGAGAAACACCGTAAATACGACAGGGCAGCAGAAGATCTCAGAGCTTCATTTACGCCGTTGGTTATCTCGTGTGATAGCTCATTAGGTGCTGAGTACGCGGCTTTTGTCAAAAAGACCGCTTCACGGCTTTCTGAAAAATGGCAGAAGCCATTCTCACAAGTTGCAGGCTGGCTAAAAACAAAAATACAAATTTCTGTAATAAGGGCTATAAGCTTAAGGATCAGAGGAACCAGAAAGCGAGTGAGATGGATAGGATGTGAGGATGGAGCAGGTATGTTTGAAGGAACGAATGAATGATTGAATGTGAATGAATGTTAGATGATTTTATATATTTAGTTTTATGTTTTTTTTTAGTTATTATTGTTATTTTGTTGAAATAAATTTCTTTATAAAAGGCTTTAAGTTCCGATCCCCACGGGCCCATTGTTTCTACAGCAAACGTCTAAAAAAAGTAACTATTGCAAATAGTTTATCTAAATGTTTGACATTTGTTTTCCAGGTGCATGCATTTTCGCGACTACCCTCTCGGACCACGAGACGGCGGCAGAAAAGTGCGAAGAGGACGAAGAAGGCTTTGACGGATGTTCCGAATACCTTTACAGTAAGTATTATATTAAACACTATACGACATCCATTGAGCCTTAGGACAAAATGTAAATAAATAGCTAAAATGGCAAGCTTACAGTATTAGTTCTCTTGAAAGTTAAAATTGGCATTTGACATCATTCCAAATGGCACATACTTTCCCCTGTTGAGTGTATCCACACGTTTCGGGATCAGTCAAGCTGTTAAGAACTGATATCATTCATGAGTGTCTGATTCCAGTTGCTAACATTCATGGACTTTGCGCGCCACTTACCATCAGGTCGTGCTAGTAAAAAAAAAAGGCAATAACATCACTCTCCACTGCTGGATATATATTCTCCCCCAAGGCTCGCCACTTCACACGATCTCCTGCCACCCTCATCCATCCCCCACCAGCGACCTTCTTCAGATCATTCGTCCATCTGTCGGAGGGTCATTTCACTGCGTCTTTCAATACAGTAAATGGACCACCATTTACTTCATCGTTCATCGGTTCTGCGATAGACTTCAGCTTACTAATTTTGAATGCTATATCGGCAACTCCAGCTATCAGCTAGGATGGGGATTCAGAGAACTCTGCCACAACCTCTTATCGTCCATACAGCAATGTTGGAAAACAAATGTCTTTAACCAATACGTCCTACCTGTAATGTCGTATAGAACAGAGACCTGGATACTGACAAGGGGCCTGGCTCAGCGAGAATGGGTAGAATTTTAAACGTTGTATTCGCCAGAGAACGAAAGTTAATGACATAGCTTCAAGTGACAATGGGCCGGACACATCTGCCGCAGAACCGATAACCGATGGGGCAAACGGGTTCTAGAGTGGAGACCACGCATTGGATGACGCAGAGTGGTACGACCCCCCGATAGATTGACGGATGATCTGAAGAAGGTTGCTGGTGGGGGTTGAATAAGGGTTGCAAGAGATCGTGTTAAGTGGCGAGCTTCGGGGAAGGCCAACATCCAGCAGTAGAGAGATACAGGTGATGATAGGTAACTTTGGTTCTGTGACGGATGTCCACGTTTCGGACTTTATCCATCAGTGATATAGAAGCATAGCTCTCTCCATAGCTCGCTGAGCGACCTTAAATTTGTGGACCAGACCCACTGTCCATGTTTCTGCTTCGTACGATAGACTTTTGTCTTCAAACACTGGGGTATGTTTTCCTTCTCGAATGTAGCCCATTCTAGTTGAATACGCCAGTCAGCTTCCTTGCTGATGTTGACTACGCCTAATTGCATAGTTCGTCCAAGGTAGACGTATTTTTGGACAACTTCCGGAGTGGCGTAACCCACACGTTCTCGTCACTACATGGGCGTTAAACAGATTTTTGTCTTGTCCAAATTTCATTCCGAGACTAACCTTGTGGGACGCCACGTTTAAGCCGTTTAGCATTCCGCTAAGATCCTCCAACGAGGTAGCTATTATGACTATATTGTTCGTGAAACGGAGGTGGGTGTTGTATTCTCCGTTGTAAATTATTTATTTATTTAATCCTTAATAATGTTTTTCTTGTTAATTCCAGGCGTCCAAGAAAAGCTAGGCATAATGAACGGCGGTTGTGTGTACGCCGTGTTCTCCTATGTGGCGGCTCGAAGCGATGAAATGACGTTCTCAATGGGAGACCGGCTCCAGGTCTCTCGGAAGGGAGACGACAGCGAGCGGGAGTGGTGGTGGTGTCGGGACATACAGCTGGGGGAGGGATATGTGCCCAGGAACTTGCTGGGGGTGAGTTATACACATAGGAACTGTCATACAGAGTAACGAGTTGACGTTCTCAATGGGAGACCGGCTCCAGGTCTCTCGGAAGGGAGACGACAGCGAGCGGGAGTGGTGGTGGTGTCGGGACATACAGCTGGGGGAGGGATATGTGCCCAGGAACTTGCTGGGGGTGAGTTATACACATAGGAACTGTCATACAGAGTGACGAGGTGACGTTCTCAATGGGAGACCGGCTCCAGGTCTCTCGGAAGGGAGACGACAGCGAGCGGGAGTGGTGGTGATGTCGGGACATACAGCTGGGGGAGGGATATGTGCCCAGGAACTTGCTGGGGGTGAGTTATACACATAGGAACTGTCATACAGAGTGACGAGGTGACGTTCTCAATGGGAGACCGGCTCCAGGTCTCTCGGAAGGGAGACGACAGCGAGCGGGAGTGGTGGTGGTGTCGGGACATACAGCTGGGGGAGGGATATGTGCCCAGGAACTTGCTGGGGGTGAGTTATACACATAGGAACTGTCATACAGAGTGACGAGGTGACGTTCTCAATGAGAGACCGGCTCCAGGTCTCTCGGAAGGGAGACGACAGCGAGCGGGAGTGGTGGTGGTGTCGGGACATACAGCTGGGGGAGGGATATGTGCCCAGGAACTTGCTGGGGATGAGTTATACACATAGGAACTGTCATACAGAGTGACGAGGTGACGTTCTCAATGGGAGACCGGCTCCAGGTCTCTCGGAAGGGAGACGACAGCGAGCGGGAGTGGTGGTGGTGTCGGGACATACAGCTGGGGGAGGGATATGTGCCCAGGAACTTGCTGGGGGTGAGTTATACACATAGGAACTGTCATACAGAGTGACGAGGTGACGTTCTCAATGGGAGACCGGCTCCAGGTCTCTCGGAAGGGAGACGACAGCGAGCGGGAGTGGTGGTGGTGTCGGGACATACAGCTGGGGGAGGGATATGTGCCCATGAACTTGCTGGGGGTGAGTTATACACATAGGAACTGTCATACAGAGTGACGAGGTGACGTTCTCAATGGGAGACCGGCTCCAGGTCTCTCGGAAGGGAGACGACAGCGAGTGGGAGTGGTGGTGGTGTCGGGACATACAGCTGGGGGAGGGATATGTGCCCAGGAACTTGCTGGGGGCGAGTTATACATATAGGAACTGTCATACAGAGTGATGAGGTGACGTTCTCGACATCTCTGCTAAATTTTATCAAATTAGTTATAAGTGTGAAGGCGGTACAACCATGTTGCTTCTTTTAAATTCATAATATCATATGGATTAACGTTGTTGCTTTGTTTTGTTCCAGTTATATCCAAGAGTAACCCCACAGCAGGAGTGATTGTTCTAAGACTTGCAAACTAGAATTTCCTGAGAACCTGTACATAGTTTTAGAAGTATATTTTCTAACACAAATTTATATATACATATTCACTGTAATCTAAAATTATATATTGTATACAAAATCTGATATTTTGTAAATATTTAATTAGTTTTAATAAAATGAGATTATAAAAATTGTACATTTATAAATATAATAGTCAAGCCTAAAATTGGTCATAAAAATGTACATTGTTAGAATTCTGCAAATATTGTGAGATATTATACATAAATTGACAATACGAAATATAAAGAATTTTAAGATTATTTGTTGGTTTTATTTTCCCTTTGTTTTTTGTCTTTTTTTTTTTGTTTAAATTTACCCATATGGGAAGGCAAAGGAACTTGTCCATACAGCCCTCGTCAATCGTAATGTTTTTCTTTGTTTTTTTTGTGTTCTCTTCTGATGGATGATGAATGAGGTGATAGGGAAGGCAAAGGGTGTAAAAGCCCATACAGCCAAGTCTGACTCAATATATCTTTCTTTCTTATGAGTTTCTGCCTCTGTGGTCTAGCGGTTAAGTCAGTGGATTTAGACTCGGAGGTACCGGGTTCGATTCCTGGTTGGTACACAAAAAATATTTATTAATGTATATAAATACATTTAATTAATATTTAATTTATTTGTGATATTTCTCGAGTTTGGTACGCTGGAGACATCGACGAGCTTGCCACTTGTCATGATTGGCCTATATAGTAAAGCAGTATAAATTTTTTCACATTTCACAAATGCAAATCCGCTTATTTATAAGTGTGGTTTCTGACCACCCTGAAAGGGAAACGGTCGTGATGATGATACTGATACTCTTATGAGTTAATGAGGTTATCATCAAATTCCAGATGTTACAGAATTGTATGCTTTTCTTAGAGTCACTCGCAGAATTATCGCTCAAACACATCGGGTATAATATGTAATATGGGAGTGACATATATGTATATGTAATATGGGAGTGACATTTATGTATATGTAATATGACAGCGCGGGAAAACCGAAAAAAATAAACTGCAACCTGTGCCCCATATATTAAAGTCCAATTTATAGTTTTTCATAATTATTCACATTAAATAAAACAACACTATTTTTGGCTAACAATATCCACAGTAAATTGATTTACAAAACAAATAATCTTTTTTTTTTTGTTTTTTTTTTTTGGTTCTGTTCTCCCGATGGATGATGAATGAGATGATAGGGAAGGCAAAGGGTCTTCTAGCCCATACAGCCAAGTCTAATAAAATATATTTATTTTTAATGAGTTAATGAGGTCATCATCAAATTCCATATGCTGCAGAATTTGATGCTTTTCTTGGAATCACTCGCGGCACCATAGCTTAAACACGTCGGGTAAAATATGGGAGTCCAAAGCGCGGGAAAACCGCACAAAAAAAACTGCAACTTGTGCCAAGTCCAATTTATCATTTTCCATAATTATTCACATTGTAGCACATTTTTTTTTTTTTGTTTAAACAAAACAACACCACTTTTGACCAATAATATCCACAGAAAATTAATCTAGCTCATACAGCCATGTCTTAATCTCTGCCGTAATTTATTATCTCTGTTTTCTCTCAGTCTCATTAACTTCTACAACAGAGATAATATTTTTTATTTACATAAATTCTATAAAATTGATACTTTGCTTATGCTGAGTTTAACTTGAAAGCTAATTTTGCTTTCTTACCGAATTTTGTATGAAAACCATACCAAACGCCAAGTCGACCGACTTTCCAAGCGAAATAGACAAGTCAAAATACAGATTTAGTTAGCATTTTATGCTAGCGCCGATGGTAACTTTTATAAACGGAACGCGTGGTAGAGAATAAATCGGTAAAACGATTAGGTACGTTAGTTATAAATAACAAATAAAACAACCAAAATACTTTATAATAATGAATCATCGGATTTTTCTTCATATGAACCGGAATCATCACTTGAATCCTCAGTACCGTGTTAAATCGATTAAAACTTTATAAATAAAGTCTATTGTAAATAAAAAATCGAATCTACAGACTAAAACAGCATTAGGAAACGAAATAAAATGGTAGGTATGCAATGGAAAATCATAACGCTTTAAGCCATGTTGTTCTTAGTAGCGCCATCTATCAAAAATCATTAGAACTAGTATATGCATTTACTAACCAAAGTCCTACCTTAGTACAACTGTTTTTTACTAGATGGCAGTAACAAGTTTTATGCCGTTAAGTCAATGTAAATGTACCGATTAAAGTAATAAATGGCGTCGAACGTAAGTTTTATTTTGAAAGTCAGCTGTCAATTGGTATAATCGACGCCATTTTTAATTATAATTGTTACAATGACAGGCACTTCATTTTGGTACCAGACCAGCCTGTGTATTGAATTACCAGGGGGATGTTACCCGCCGAGTTCCTGCTGGGAAAAACGGGCGAATATCTCCATCCCATCAGACCTCTGGGCCTGTCTGAATTGATTTTACATTGGATTCACCGTGCGGGTGCCGGGTCCATCGTGTGTGGTAAGAGATGAGAAGAATGGTGTCCCAGGCTTGCGACCGACAATAGGATGGCTTAAGAAAAGGAGGCCACCATTCTACTCTGAGGATTATTACTGAAGTTACATGAGTTTTGGCAATAGGCATTTCTATGAGTATGAGGCTTTCCGATAAACCATACTTCTTGGACTAAGGTTGGAAACATGTCTCTAAACTCAGCTTTTAAAAGAAAAAAATATATAAACATTGTTTTTTTGTATATTTTTTTATTGTTTTTTTTTTATCTATAATCTACATTTCTCCATCATCAGAGTCCTCTACATCTGCAAGTGCTTGCTTGGCGAGTGTCTCTGCCTCCGTGGCAATGTCACGTGGCACCATCTCGTGTTTCCCCCCACTTAGAGCAGAGCACCATGACAGTTCCAACTCAAATTGCTTATCTTTTAGCTCGTCGTGGACTACGTAGATGCTGCAAGAGAGAAATTATGTTAATTATCTTAAAAAGAAAGCCTGGTTAGTTAAATCATGAAAATTTCATCATAATCCATTGCTGGATTATAGGCCTCCCCAAAGAATCGCCACTTCTCACAATCTCCTACCACTCTAATCCAGTTCCATCTGTAGGGGGGTCATTCCACTTTGCGTCTTCCCATACTCCACAACCCGTCTACTCTAACGGTCATTGCTTCAGTGAGTGTTAGGCGCATTGCCACTTTAACTTACAAATTATGAAGGCTATATCAGTGCCTATAGCAATAGGTAAAACAGTTATTTAAAGAACTTCATAGGACTTGTCCTCACATACCAAAAGCTGAGTCAGCAGCTCTGACAGATTTAGATCCCAGATGGTTCAAGAACCGTTGAGATCCCAGCAGTAACCAAAGCCTGGTGGTTAACATTATTTGAGTGGCGGAAAAGATAATTTCTGACAAGATAAATAGATTGCATATTTTATTTATAAAATCCTCAAATATTGTTATATAATAATCCATAATTTAAGGACAATTATGTTACTTACATGCGAGCAGCTTCTTTGACAAGTTCCTTAACAGTGAGATCAGCTAACTTTAGCTTCTCTATTTCAGTCTTAGCCGCTTGTCGAGCTTTGCCAATAGCACAGCCAAAGTATGACTGAAACAATAAAAAACTATGTATAAAATAACTGGATTTAGCTAAATATATCCATTATTTTTCTTTAAATATAAAATAGTATCTGCGTCTGTGGTGTAGCAGTTAAGGCCTTTATTTAAATGCAGAAATGGTGTTCGATTCCTGGATGACAACCAATTTATTTTGCTAGAAATAATATACCTCTAATGAACCATGTGTGGTAGGTCGTCGACTAGGTGGATTGACCAGGTTAAAGCAGCAATGAAGCACCCCATGAGTGTGCCAGAAGGGCTGCAGTTTGGAGTGGAGTGGCGACAGCTTGTGCCACTGACACTCAAGTGACAACCACTCCGCTAAGACTGTAGCGGCTAAGAAGAAGAATGAACCACACCTTTAAGTTATTTTAACAGTTGAATTTTACAAGTACATCCGATGATTGGTGAACTTTTTACATTGTTAGTTGAGACAATCACATTTAAATGTGTAATATTTTTATGCTTTGAGAAATCAAATCTATAAGCTAGATGTTTTTAGATTCTATTGTGACATAATAAAGGCAGCAATGCATCACTAATAAAAGGCACATAATTTTACAGTTTAGTTCACTATTGAACCATTATTAAAAGCAAGCTTGGTTTACTAATAATATGACATAATAAAAGCATTTTGCATGCCTCTCGTTTGCATAATCAAATATTTTAAAAAATTTACATGTATGCAAAAGTGTTAAATACTCCCCAACACTTATTTTGTTGAAATATACCTAAAATCACAGTTGTTGAATACACAATAGAACACAAAATTATTTTCTTTATAAATTTATGTTTTTAAAATATATTTTTGTAGTTTTTAATAAATAATACTTACAAACGAGACTCCACTGGGGTCTAGCATGTACATTTGTGGTCCATCTTCTTTGGACCATGATCCCATAACAGCCGAGCAACCGTAAGGTCTCACAGCACTGTACAGAGTGTATGCATGGACGTACATAGATACTCTTTCATTTAAATACTTCAACGGAATGGGGTTTCCATATTGGGATCGGTAGCTTGAAGCTTCAGATCTTGCTGTTTCTACTATTTGTCTGGCGTCCGAAATTAGACCAGCTACAGCCTGTAAAGTAAATAAATATAATATTAATGCAGAAAGATTCTATTAATACTTTTCTTACATTATCTAAATCCACAATTTGCTAGAACACGGAGGCAGGTAAGAGAGAAAGGACAAATTTCTAACCATTAATTCATCCGTGTCAGATTCATTGTGTGGTAGAAAGATGAGAAGAATTGTATCTTAGGCTTGCGACCAACCATAAGCTTGGTTTACAAAGGATCCCTTCTTGTTTTTAACTAATTGCACAACAAGATACTCAACATCCACAATTCCTCTACCTACCCAACCAAATACCACAAAATGGAAATCATAAAAGATTATTTCTTATTGTGAACGCTGGGTTCACATTTAGATTGAAGAACAGCCTAACTGCTGCAATGCATAAAAACAACTTGATATGTTTAAAACTTAAAATATCAACTAGAAAATCCACCATGTCTTTGTAGGATAATCTAGTACTTTGGATACATTGCCAGAAAGGGAGGAAATAACCTAGAAAAATTGACCAAATCTGCTCCGCTACCAACACTAGCTTCCATGATGCTATGTATGCCGCCGAACATAGGATCAGGTCGCATCAACATGCACACCAATTCATCGGGAGGGCCCTCAATAATGAGGAAAATACGACGCAAGGAGAGCATAAAAACTACAATTACTCACCATTCCAACATGTTGATCAACATGAAATATTCTCTTATTAGCACCAATTTCGTACAGTTTCGACGTTACTAGCTTTTCAACAGCAAACACCACACCATCTTTGCCCCGCAAACCGATCACGGTTCCGGAATTTTCAACAGCTTTCCCCGCATATTCAACTTGGAATACCCGGCCATCCGGAGAAAATTGAGAAGCAGACAAATCGTACTGAAATTATATGAGTTATTACGGCAAATAAAACAATCCAAAATCGCCAAGCCGAATCATAACCTGGCGATTTTAACAAAAAACATTTAACTTACGCCTGTTCCGATGGAACTCATTGTAGCTGTATGTGGTAAATAATGAATTAAATGCTAATATAGTTTTAAGTAATTGATATTTACAGTAATATAAATATAAATGTATATTTATAAAATCGTGATTTTTATTTTGCTAGCGGCAATGACAAGCATCCTGTCAAAATAATATGCTTTCAATGTCTGATCAAAACAAAACGCTATATTTATTTTCTTAACTGCTTTGTCATTTTTGATCTTATTCATAAAATAATAAAATACTTAAATTTTAAATACACGTTAACAAACAATGCTTACTTAAATTGTTTAATCATAAAAATAATACCTACATTTTTGTAGCTTAAATGAAATTTTAATGTAGAAACAAAACGCTTACATAATTTTAGCCAATCAGATAAATTTTACTAGGCACTGCAAAACATACTTATTTGAATTTGACGTATCATTCTCAGCTCGTGTTTGACTTAACGCTTTTAGCGCTTTTTCGATATATTTCGTTTTGAAAATCGTTCCACTTGGCGTTGGTCTCTATGGACTTCATACATTTTAAGCAAAATTCGGTAAAATAAGCGTTGCTTTGTTTTCAAGTGGACCATAGTATCAATAAACGAACTAATTTGAAAAGTTGTTAATTTTTACGTTCGCGTTGGTCCCATTAGTTACTATCTTGTATTATGTTCTTTGGTAACTATACTCTTTCGTTGGCCCTAGGAATATAATAATTTTAATAAAATAAATAAGATATTAATAAATAAGATAATGTTAATCTATGAAATAAAGTTTTATTTTAATTAAAAAGTTTGAAAAAATGCTCCTTTTCGATCTTCGTGTGTTGCGTGTATGCTTATGCTCTGAATAATAACACATAGATCCATAACTACTTTACTTTGGGGAAATATTTTTATGTGTGCTCATATATATTACAATATTAATTTTGATTTTCCGATGCATTGTGACACCCAATATTGTACAAGAAAACATTTTTTTTTAATTCCTGCACACGTTAATTTCACCTTGAGTCTGATACAGATTGTCCAGTAACCGGCCAACACGGGTCGTTATGGCTCAGTAAATCTTGGCTGACTTATCTTGTGCGTACTTCGTTTCTAGTTTACCCGTGTTATTATATTAGGTATCATGATAAAATATAATCAGGTAGGTAACCACTATTTGATGTTACCTGTTCTTGCATGACGAGATGCAGCAAGCTATATTTTTTATTGCGCATGTGTCCCAAATACTCCAACTTCCTTCTCTTTACTATTTTAATTGCACATAAATATCTACTCGTATATATAAGAAAAAGTCTATATTAATAAAATAATCGAAACTACTATTTACAATTTATCAGCTGACCTTCAAAATATAACTTCATTTTCGTGCAACCTAGGCTAAGAGCAAATAACGATTCATATAAACAAAACAACACAGCAGAATTCATACACGAACCTTGTGTACGTCATCTCGGCGTAGATTACCATGTCAAAAGAATTCGCGAGGCGTCCTGTGTTTACACGTTTTTTTGCCTCGTCGCTATAAAACGCCAAAAAAACTTACGGGACCTTTATTATCGTGAAATCCCCGCGATATTCAAGATGAGACAAGCCTTTCGAGGTGCTTGTGTGAATCCGGTAATTTTAGACGTTGTTACGTAGACATATATTTATAGGGGAACGCGGGGAAATATGACCCTACTGAGGATTTTTTTACAATCTCATAATATTTTTTACATTGTTAATTGTATTAATTGACGTATTGAAAGCAGACTTAGTGATCTCAACTGTCTTTATGTCAACTGTATTTATCTATATTTATTTATGGTATAGTATAGACTATGACGAAACCGAAAAACTTTTGCTGGTCGGGTTTAGTGTGTAGCCCTCAATTCCTTAGCAATTCTTAAAAAACATATACCAAAATACCAATCCTTATTTTAATTTTATTTATATATAATATTTACACTTGCAACAATATGTGAATTGAAAGACAGCAACGCATAGCAACAAATTCTTATTGAAATGAAATTAAATAAATGAAATGATATCATGAAATGAAATAATTTATTTGTCAAAAACATGGTAGGTTAATATATAGTATGGTAGGTAATTAATATCACATGCTTCGCTATTTCTAGCATACAAATATATATTTAGTCACATGACTTTGTTGAGCTTAGTGTCTAGGTATTCTTTTGTCGAATAAAAACATACACACTGTGTTTGTCATGTGAACAAAGATTGCCATGTCACGCGTTTTATTTAGTTCTCTTAATTAGCCATATGCCAACTATTCGTAGGCTTTGCAGCCATTATGATCATGGAGGAAGAACGTGTTCCCCAAAAAGGGTAATTAATTTAAACCGTTAAATTGCAATAACTTCCTGTTGCAACCACATAAGTTTCGGAATGCCAAACCTCCTGGTAATTATATGATACTTAATTTTTCAGCGAATCTCGAAATGTTTCGGTGTAAATGAAATAGGAATTTATTTCAATTGTTAGGAATATATGTCGATGGAGCTTGGAGTTACCTTGAAGGGGCTCGCTAGACGTCCTTAGAATGGCTTTGCATTTTTCTTTTTGGATCGTTCAAATCACTTCCTATGCCTTACCTGCACGTTGTAAAAAAGAATACGAAAAGCCATGGAAGAAATACTTTCTTCTTCTCCATTATTTTGTATTAAAAAATCCATATGTGCCCGACAGGATAATTTATTATATAATCAAAAATGGTACACTCCTTGATCGAAATACTAGACCATGGCGGTGTGCCTTGGTCTCGGAGCCCGGACTGTCCCACCCACACGAGTTTCGATGCGGAGAACCAGTCGATTATCTCGAGCACCACGGGCTTTCTTGTGCTAGAAGTGCTGGGCGCATTTCTCGCCACGCGGCTCTCAATGGCTTTTCATCGGAAGGGTTCTTGTCACCCGCAATCTAATAACCCTCTGGACCCGATGGATTGATTGTTGGACCGAGGAAACTTGACAGGTCTCTGGTGTGGGATGCGACGTGTGTAGACATAAACAATATATTTTAATTAATCAATTATTTATTGATTTACATATAAACTTAATTTCTTTCAAATGGTTTATGACAACGACAGATTATTTATTTGTTTTACATAGTTTATTGCACTACAATGGGGTGTATCAGGCAAAGCTTTTTGTAGATGTCGCTAGCGGCAATGGTACCTTGTTTATACCTATGTCGCATAATTTTTTAATGTTTTCGTATTTTCCTATTTTTATATCACAAAAATTATTAAGTTACCTACCTTAAACACGAATTAAGAAAGCGAACTAAACACGGTGAAAAAAAAGGTTAAATTAATAGAACGACAATTTTGAGATCACCATATCTTTGATTCCGCTTGGAAATCTCTATTTGTACACTTAAAAGCTGCTCACTTTGGCATAATATCCAGAAAATAATAAATTTCGTAATAAAAATACAAGATTTCTATGCAACTGACACTTATTTTAGGTACCATCTATCATGCGCCATCTATCTTGATAAAAAGTTAGTGATACACCCCATTGTACATAGGCGGGCTTAATGGCCAGGCATTTTCTAACAACCTTTTTTTCATTATACAGTTTTGACCGCTATCGTGAGTTTAAAATTAGAAACAGCGTTGCATTTTTATTGTTTTTACATTTTTGCCGTCACTGGAATGCAAAAAGCCATACAGCCAGTTTAAAACTATTTATTATTTTTATTTATATTATTTTTTAGTTCGGCGAATCTACAATAAAAGCAACTATTTATCTATGCAAGCTTATAGATAATCAGCAGCTCTATAGGGCTCATATCATGGGGCTCAGTGAAAATCATGGGGCTCAGTGAAAATCACATGGGGCTCAGTGAAAATCACATGGGGCTCAGTGAAAATCACATGGGGCTCAGTGAAAATCACATGGGGCTCAGTGAAAATCACATGGGGCTCAGTGAAAATCACATGGGGCTCAGTGAAAATCAGCGCTGCAGCAGAAATGTTGCAGCCTATGCTGACCTGAGTGCCTCTTTGTCGCAGCAGCTCACTCATTTATTTTTTATGTATTTATCTTGTCTTTTTTTTGTTGGTAATATTATATATATATATTTTTACGTTTTTATTATTGTATTAGCTGTTGTGTGCAAATAAATATTTTTCTTTCTTTCTTTCTTTCTTTCTATAGCAACAACATTATAGATACTACACCAAACTAAAAAATAAAATATCCAATAACAAGTTTATATTATTGGAATTGGATTTTTGTACTTTTCATTACACTATTCTTAATAATTAACCATTTTATTAATTTAGATACATTGTCGAACTATAAATACAATCAATAATAGTACTTGGATAATTTGTCGAATGAAAATAATAGTAGATAAATTATTAAGAATGGCGGTTAATATATCGACACATTACAAAATAACTGCCTCCGTGGTCTAGCGGTTAAGTCCATGGATTTAGACTCGGAGGTACCGGGTTCGATTCCTGGTCGGGACACAAAAATATTTATTAATGTAAATAAATACATTTAATTAATATTTAATTTATTTGTGATATTTCTCGAGTTTGGTACGCTGGAGACATCGACGAGCTTGCCACTTGTCATGATTGGCCTATAGTAAAGTTGGCTAAATGTGAATCCGCTTATAAGCGTGGTTTCTGACCACCCCGAAAGGGAAACGGTCGTGATGATACTTTACTTTTTTACAAACTAACATTTTACTATTGTTAATTTAGAGTAAATTTTCTCAGTAACGACTTTTGCATATTCTTCTTTAAATTCTAGATTTGCAGTATTCCCACATTTAGAGCATCTTTAATTTAAAGCACACATGTTATTATATACAAGCGTCTTTATCGCAATTTAAAAACACAAGATTAACTATTCACTCGCGTAAACGCCAAACCACCATTTTGTTTTGTAATGGCGGATATTCACTCACTTGGGTCGAGCCTGGCAAACGCAGCGGTTGTCAGGGGGGCGAAAGGCGTGATAGCTAAATGTTATGTTTTTTTTTACAGAATACATCAGCCACAAATTTGTTTACATAATATATGTTCAAATTCAAAGTGTTGCAGAATTTGATGCTTTTCATGGAGTAATTCACGTCAATATCGCCCAAACTCGAATGGTATACGGGAGATCACAGCGCGGGAAAACCGCAAAAAAAGTGTAACTTCTGCCCCATATACTCATATAGAGTCAAATTTATCATTTTCCATAATTAATCACAACGTAGCACATAATTAAATAAAAAACACCACCTTTGACTAACAATAGCCACAGTAAACTAATTTACAAAACGAAAAACTTGGAGTCAAGTCCGTGCATAATGGCGCGACGACCTCCTCATGTTTTAATCTTGAACCATAGACAACTACGATATTTTTTTTCAAAGAAACATTTTCACCTGTGATCTCTCCACTAATTGATGAAAAAATAAATACAAGTACTTAATACTTTCCTTTTCACATACCTACATCACAATAAAGGAGAGTAAACTTGGGTCGTATACCGCTAAACATATAGTAAAAAACTACTTATTAAGGACTTATATATAGGGCCCGGGCATTCAAAACTTATTAGTCGAAATAACTTGTATATGCAGAAATCTCAATTAGATGTTATTATTATTTTTTATTTATTTTTTTTTTTTTTTCCATCTATTTAGGCAACAAACAGTCAACATACGCAAACAATATCACAGATAAACAAAATTGTCACTCTGCAAGATACTAAAATTGAAAACTAATAAATAATATGAACCCTTTAAAGGCTTTGCCGGCACGTGACAAGTTTGAACATCTGTGTAATAAATTAATAACAATAAGAAGACATTGAGAGCCAAAAATATTTTATACATAATAGAAGTTAAACACAAATACTACTAATATATATTATTTATTAATTACAGGAAAACTTACAGCTAGATAAGAATATAGATATAATAAAAAATGAGCCAATTAAAAGTTTTCGCCTATAGCAACTAAATACAATAATACACTGACAAAAATATAAAAATAAAAGAACAAATCCTAAAAATATACAGAAGCCGGTGGGTGGGTTAAAGAATTGAGAAGATTGAAGGCTTCATAGCAAAAATATCAATGTCAATATTGTCATCACCAATCATCTTATTGATACAACAACTAGTTCCAACAATAAAAGTATTTTGCCTGTAATTACTGTGCACTGTAGGTATTTTTAGTAACGGCTCAAGCCGTCTCTAAGGTCGATGGGGTGTCTGCAAACCAATTTTACTGAGCCACTCGGGACAATCAATCGAGCCATTAAGCAGGTTTATCATATACATCAAATCAGCGATTCTACGTCTGGAATTAAGCACCCTGATTATCTGAAAGGCTTACTCCTAGAACTCTCTGGGTTTACGCGGTGCAATGGCAAGAGAACAGACAGAATGACTGTTTGGGCTGTGGAAACTAGGAAATTGTATGCCAACCTCAGTACAGTTTGTTTTTTTTGTTTTTTCTATGATGACATGTAACCCTGCTCCCACCTGATGGTAAGTAGCACTCAAGGTCCATACATATTAGCAACACTTATGACTGACATTAGTCTCTAACACTATGCCGGCTTGACTGAGCAGACAGGTTTCGAGTTTGCAGTACATAATAACATTGAGAAAATAAAAATAAGGTTTGCTGCTGTACAGTTAGGCTGATTGCATGTGTTAGATATTGGGTTATAATGTTTAATTTAGTTATATATCTATCTCTCTCTGGTCGAAATATCTATCACACGCATAAAAAAAGAAAGCAACAATGCCTTAATGCAATAAATAAAGAAAAACTTACCATATTAATCCTTACATTATAAGTAGCTTTTATTAAAATAAACATTTATTGTAGAATAACTGTAGGTACCTTAGCGGTGGTGGCTCCGTTGTAAGATCGTTTCCCTTAAAATTATAAAATCCACGGCCAATGAGTTTCTTACATTAATTTTTTTATTTTGTATTAAAAAAAAACACCACTGTTGCCTCGGAGAGCACGTTATGCCCCGTCCCGTTTCCACTAATACTAACTTGTGGAATTGTTATTAACAATTGTCTTGAGACCCGAGAGTGTAGGCCAAGTTCTCAAGTAAGCATCTCCATCAGTGCCTCAACTCTGGTGTCGTTAAAATTTGTCTGTAAAAACTAGACAGTAATATTAAAAACAGCAATATGACGACCAGTAATTGCCATTGTATTGCCTGGTATCCATATAGAAATCAATGTTACTCACTATTTCGCTTGTTTGTTCCTGCGATCCTAACCACTATAAATGCCTAAGCACACCCGCATTACCCCACTATACCTACCCTATCCGTAGACGTATATTTTATATACATTGCGTATTTCCGCCTCCGTGGTCTAGTGGTAACAAACGTTGCCGTAAACTCGAGAGGTCGTGGGTTCGATTCCCACCGGGGGCAAGTTGTACATTGTATAATTTGTCTCGGTCTGGGTGTTTATATGTATAATATGTATATATTTACAAAAAGAAAGTATAATATGTAGTCAACCATCTAGTTTCCGTAACACAAGCCTCGTAGCTTACCACGGAAACTAGATGGCGCTGTGTGACATGTCTGGAAATATTTATTATTATTATTATTTTATAATTTAGTTTATTCAAAAATAATATTTACTAAATATATAATTTATTTATAAATATAATAAACAACACTATAAACAAAAAAAAAACTTGAATAAATCTATATCTAGAATAATTCCTCATCATGTAAGTAGTTTTATTTATATTATATTAGTATATCTATAGTATGACTTATTTATGTATTAGTATGTAAATTGTATGTAGATATTAGTATGTATATATTTATATTACAATTATATTTCTGTTTTATTTAAATTTCATCTAATTTTTAATTGCACCTACCACCTATCCTGTCTAAATGTCCTAAAGGTTTGGCTGTCAGAGAATGCCTAGCGGCATTAAGTCCGCCTTTGTACATAGTGCAATAAAGTTTTAAAATAAATAAAAATAAAATAATAATTACTTTTGAGTTATAAATATCGTGTAACTTTTAAAATATTAAATTAACATAGAACACTAGTATATATATATATACTATGTCAAAAGAGGTTTTTTTAGGCTTTAGGTGTCATTGGTAGAACCTCAATTGGAAATAAAAAAGTTCACTTTTTTTAAAGATAAAAATCATTATCCGAAAACCAACACTACTACATGGTGAATAAGGCTGCAAATCGCAATATTCATCTTGGTAAATACCTAAAGGCTGGGGAGTGTTATTATTAATTGATGTCGTTCACAGCCGAGAGACGATATAGAGAGAGACAGAATTACGTAAGTCAACGTTTGCGCGATCGTCAACGTCTCGCTACCTACTTGATTAGGCTCAGTATGAGTGACGATATTTTTAGGAAAACTTCTCTGAACCGTAACTTAAGATTTTATTACTGAATAATTATAATAAAAAATACATAGTCCTTTATTTAGATTCTAGATAATAATATAAAAATATTTGCATTGTAATAAATTCCACGTAATATATATGAACTTCTGCTTAATAATTACGGCTCGCAAGAAACACAATAAAGCACTCACTCGCTATACTTTAATTTGTAATTGTAAACTAGTTCAAACGTCACAGACAGCAATGCAGACTGACACGTTAAAATCTTGTCATTACAAGAAAGAGATGACAAGTCATATATCTTGTTCAAAGAAAAAGATATGACAAGTAATATCATGTTTGAAAAATCAATTTTAATGGAAAAAAAATAGAGACTGGCTCAAATGTTCCCAACAATGGATCCCGACTGTTAAAGTTGCTATGTAATAAAATATATATACATACATATCTTCACGCCAAATCCCTTGCGGGGTAGGCAGAGACAACTGAGCGCCACTTGTCACGGTCACGACATACCTCTTTCGCTTCTTCGACATTCATCAACCTCTTCATACATGCCCTCTTGTTTCGATGACTTTTTAATGCACCTTCAGCTATTGTTTTATTTATTTATCGTAATATGTGAGGTCTGTCAGGGCCTCTTTATAAATATATATATATATATATTTATTTTAATGGTATAGTTAAGAGGTTTTCAAACAAAGGATTTGTTTTTTATTCTTTATAGTTTCTTTTTCTTTATAGTTTATAAAACACTGGCTGAAGGCACATCAAAAAGCTTTCGTAACAAAAGGGCATGTATGAAGAGGTTGATGAATGTCGACGAAGCGAAAGAAGTATGTCGTGATCGTGTCAAATGGCGCTCAATTGTCTCTGCCTACCCCGCAAGGGATCTGGCGTGAAGATATGTATGTATAGTTTATATATAAGTATATTTAATTATTAATTAAAGTTAATTTTTTACGCAGTCGGGTTTTTATTGTTTTTGTTTTTTATTGTCTGTCAGGGCCTCTTTATAAATATATATATATATATATTTATTTTAATGGTATAGTTAAGAGGTTTTCAAACAAAGGATTTGTTTTTTATTCTTTATAGTTTCTTTTTCTTTATAGTTTATAAAACACTGGCTGAAGGCACATCAAAAAGCTTTCGTAACAAAAGGGCATGTATGAAGAGGTTGATGAATGTCGACGAAGCGAAAGAAGTATGTCGTGATCGTGTCAAATGGCGCTCAATTGTCTCTGCCTACCCCGCAAGGGATCTGGCGTGAAGATATGTATGTATAGTTTATATATAAGTATATTTAATTATTAATTAAAGTTAATTTTTTACGCAGTCGGGTTTTTATTGTTTTTGTTTTTTAATTAAATGTTTGTGATGTTTTTTTTTTGGTCTGTCCTAGAATGTTATAAATGTCTATGTTAGGTGTAAATGTAAGTAAATACACTGCGCAGAAAGGGTTCGACCCTTATACTGCTCTCGAGGTGGAATAAAACAAAATGGGCTTTGCTATTGATCCGGAAGAAACGCCACTCTTGACTCCGAAACTGAACGAAAGAATACTTTTGCACCTTTTGACCTGCATTTCGTTCTGTCAAAAAAGTCTGTTTTATGCTAAATAATTCATAAACATTTTGTGTTTTACCTTTTTTGGCTTTTTTTGACTACCTCAGTGGTCTTAACTGCTAGACCACGAAAGTAGTCAATAACGGAAAAACAGACCTAAATACACACTAAATGTTTATGAATTATTGGATTTAGACGCAGAGCTACCGATTTTGATTTCTGGTCGGGACACAAAAAAATATTTAATATCTATCTATTTATTGACCGCCTCCGTGGTCTAGTGGTAACCAACGTTGCCGTGAACTCGGGAGGTCGTGGGTTCGATTCCCACCGGGGGCAAGTTGTACATTGTATAATTTGTCTCGGTCTGGGTGTTTATATGTATAATATGTATATATTTACAAAAAAAAAAAGTATAATATGTAGTTTATCAACCATCTAGTTTCCGTAACACAAGCTTCGTAGCTTACCACGGAAACTAGATGGCGCTGTGTGACCTGTCTGGAAATATTTATTTATTTATATTTATTCTTAAGTTTGTTATGCTAGAGACATTGACAAGCTTGCCACTAGTCATGATGGGCCCTATAGTTAAGTTAGCTAAATGTAAATCTGCTTCTTTAAAAAGCGTAGTTTTACCTACCACCTCTGAAGGTACGTGATGATACTTTTACTATTACTGGCATAAATAAAAAACTTTATTACAAAAATAAATGTTAATTACAATATAGTTGTTACATAGGTTAGGGCATACAATAAATCCTACATGGTGACAAATACAGTTTAGCTGTGACATCTAAAATAATAATCATAAAAATACTTTATTGCACAAAAACTAAAATAACTTAAAATGAATGTGCACAGGCGAGCTTTATGCCGTGAGGCATTATCCACCAGCTTTGGGTTTTGAAAACACCAGGGAGTTTTGAAAACATGTGACAGGCAGAGTGCCAAGTAAATATTAAATAAACACTACTAATACTACATATACAATACATGTTATACATATAATAATACATATCTATAATACAATACATATAATTAAATATATACGGGATTCATGAAATAAATAAAATAGAATAGAAATAGTTGGTGGAAGATATTCCAGATAATACCGATACTTACCACAGTTTATAGTACTCAAGACATTATTTATTTATATTGTCAGCAAATAAATAATTGTTTGTGTGTATGTAAATGTGTAGGTGGATATGTATGTGTGTGTTAGTGTATTGATGTATATACCATAATAATAATAAATAAGAAACCAATATATAAATATATCATACGATATAATAAATATTTAAATTAATAAATACTAATATAATAATTGTTAATGTCAAGATGTGAAAAATTATGTCATTAATAGAGGTTAAGTATTAATTTATAATTAAGTATTAATGACCAGACTATTTGCATATATCTGGCCATGTACAATTGCAGTTAAATCGTACTTCTGATTAAAATTATAGCAGTTTAAAGTCCTAAGTTAGCCACAATCGTATCGACAGATGGTATCAAATGGAGGCTTCCATATCTTAGCAGCTGACTCGTAAATTCAATTAGTCCTTACCTTTGTGTATTTATTGTTTTCTACTCGCTCACATCAGCGATAAACCTGTCTCCAATATCTACCTTTAAGGTCACAGCACACATATCAACTCGGCAAGGGATCATCACTGTATCGCTTAAACCTAACGTGAGCACGTAACCAGCTGCTGTAGGTCAACTCGCCTACGGCTAGGTGACGACGCGGACGCCGTGCTTAACGGCTTGTCAACCGCCCGGATGACCAGGCTGACTTGATCAGATCAGTTTGAATTTATTTGTTTATTTAAAAACTTTATTGTACTTTACAATCGGCGAACATAATGCGGCATCCTCTGACTGTTGACCGTTGGGACAATTGAAATTCTTCATTAGATCGAGGATAGTGAAATGATATTAGGAAAATATTTTTATTCCAATAAATACCATAATAGTAAGCAATACGTATATAAATACACATATACTTAAATACTATATACATATATTCATTCATTACAGCCCCTAGAACACAGCGTCCTAGACCTCCACTGCTGGAGATGGGCCTTCTAGAACTGGAGAATTTGGCCTACACTCGCCACGCTGGCCAGACGGCTTGGCGAGGATATGATGTATTTTTTTTTATGACAATTCATTAATTCCTCAAGTTAGCATCAGTAGAACCGGGACCGACGGCTCAACGTGCTCTCCGAGGCACGGGAACGGTGGTGTTGTAAATCTGTGACAAATGTACGTAAGAAAAAAATATTTCTTATTGGTACATGCCGGGTGGGCTTGAACTGACCTTTGTAGGATTTAAGGTTTGCGTTCTTACAACCGAGCCACCACCGCGCCTTTATACATATATACATTACTACATAAATATATATAATAAATACTATATATAAAAATAACTACTGGTTTTAATATAATCATAATTCTTATACATAATACCACAAGACCAACTACCCACCAGGGTCTCCAGATTTGACAGTGCAGTGACAGTGAAAGAAATCTACAAGGACTTAATAAAGTGAGTGTAAACTCTTCTTTTAAATAATGTATTTATTTATTTCAAACAAAACCTTAAATTAAATAAACTATATTACAACAAAATCTAAATTTACCTAAAATAATAATAATAATACGTAGAAAATAAAAATTATATACTTACAAAAAAAAATAGCTCCTCCAAATCGCTGTCTTGTGGCATGGTGCCCAATACACTAGCAGCGTTTCCCCTTTGAATTAAGATACTTAACTTTGGGGAGAAAAACTGCCAGCCCTATTGTCACCAGAGACGTCAATGAGCCTTGGAACAAATAAATAATAATAATAAATGAAATAAAGCCCTGTTAGGAGCTTGTCTAATGCTGACAGGTAGGCTGTTCCAAAGAGATGAGGCAGTAACGACAAAGGATTTATTTGAATCCGTACGGTTATGTCATCATTATCATCAGCCTGTGTCTCTTGACTGCTGGATATAGGCCTCCCCCAAGGCTCGCTATTTCACACGATCTCCTGCCATCCTTATCCCACACCCCACCAGCGACCTTCCTCAGATCGCGAGTTCGGGTACGGAGAGACGGTAAGCGCGGGAAGTGCAAGTTAACCACGCATCGCATCGCGGATTTCGGATCTTCGGCGAGGCTGTTAGGTCACAATTTAAATAGGTGGTAGGCGGACTGATGGTGGTAATATGCCCAGTCTGCCGGAGCGGGGAAGTATCCACTGTTCGTGCCGATAAACCCAGTAAAGTGTAGCCACACATTTCGGAATCAGGTTTGAATTGCCGTCATGCCCAGTCAAGCCGGCATAGTGTAGGGACTGATGTCAGTCATACGTCTCTGATTCCAGTTGCTAACATTTCATGGCACGCCACTTACCATCAGGTGGAAGCAAGGTCACATGTCGTGCTAGTATAAAAAAATGTAGCAATTGTAGCAAGTTTTGTACAAATAATAGTAAACGGCTCGAGTTAATACGGTGACTTGTGTTGAGACCGTTAGTCATCAAAAGCCTCACCGTCTGAAGTCAAATCATACGCAATCCAGGGTTTTCGGCTTTCATGTTAGACCTATTAGGTATTTTATGGAAAAAATTGAATTAAAAATGCTGGACTATTTTTTCTCACCCACGTTAAGTAAATACTTCTGTAATTGCGTTGTCTGGTAAAAAAATTACGAACACCATAGATGTATAAAATAACACACCGGCCAATGCCAAAATATGTGTATATTACATCCTAGCAATAAATTATTTTTATTATTGTTTATTATTATTGTGGTGTAATTTACAATACACATACATATACACATGTTTAATTTGTAAATCTGCTATAGCTGACTTTTCCTTGCAGATTCCTTTCTCAGTCAGATTAAACTGTCTTCTGCTAACAGCCAAATCTTTGGACCACTTCGCTGCTTAGTCATCCACTAACAGGAGTAGAATCAATCGAAATAATTTAAACTATGACGTGTCACAAATGCCTATAATATATAAATACATACAAGTTTACATGAATAAAGGTATTTCGACTTTTGATTTATTATAAACCAAATCTAATATAAAATGAAACTATTATGTAATTTTTTGCCAACTTAACATAATATACTATAATAAGAAGACAAATTTCTAAGCATTCCATGGATTCACCGTGCGGGTGCCGGGTCCATCGTGTGTGGGTAAGAGATGAGAAGAATGGTGTCTCGGGCTTGCGACCGACAATTGGCTGGTTTAAGAAAAGGAGGCCTCCTTTTTTTTCTATTGCGCGATAATACGCTCACCATCCACCATTCTACTTCTCTCCCTACCCAACCAAATACTGTATGATTCCGTTAATGCCGTCTTGGAAGCTCGTTCCATAAATGTATTGACGGCAGACCTGCTTAGGCCCAATTCTTTCAGTAAGTGATGCAAAGATTTTGCTGGAACTCCTCTTGCACCAACTTCCACTGCGTAAAGCTGAGTCTTGAACCCGTTCCTGATCATTTCTTCTGTGAGATCATAATATTTATTCGACTTCATGTTGTGGTCTTTTGGAATATTTGATTCCCACGGAACGGTAAGTTCAATAAGGATAACTTTTTTCAAGTTCCGAGAAAACACTAAGATGTCTGGCCTATAGGCTGATACAGCTAGTTCATCTGGGATCCTATAATGGTTTTGAATAAAAATAATAATTTAAACGTAAGTTTTATGTTTAGCATGTATGTCTATGGCCAAGATAAATTTTGGCCGTCCGCCCGGGTCCGCATGCGAAATGAGCCACTGCGGGATTATTATTTGCGTAGCTGACATCCTAATTAACGTGGCTTTTTCATTTTTCTTTGTCCGCTTGGCCAAATTATCCTCCCAGATAATGTAAGGCCAACTGAATAAATAAAATACAACGAAAAAGAAACTACGGGCCATGAATATTTTTTTTTCTACCATTTTTATTTTTTATACTGAGCTACTGCCTCCGTGGTCCAGTGGTTTAGACTCGGAGGTACCAGGTTCGATTGCTAGTCGGGACAAATAATATTTATTAATTAAAATAAATAAATTTTATTTATACTTATTTAATTTATTTGTGATATTTCTCGAGCTTGCTACGCTAGAGACATCAACGAGCTTGCCATTTGTCATGATTGGCCTATAGTAAAGTTGGCTAAATGTAAATCCGCTTCTTTATAAGCGTGGTTTCTGACCACCCCGGAAGGTCGTGATGATACTTTATTTATTTAAAATACACTTTACTGGGTTTATCGGCACGAACGGTGGATACTTCCCCGCCTCAGCAGACTGGACAAATTACCACCATCAGCAATGGCAATATATTATTATAAATATTAACAATATAAATCCATAGCGAGGCCCATACGTTTGGCCGACATGATTGCCAATCTTCCTTCTTTTCTGTCAGCAGTTCGCCGTTCTTGGCCAGGCGCATGGCCGAAGGACACCATGTGCCCAACGTCACCACTCCAAAAGGCGGAAATTTATAACCTTTAACAAGGTTGGCATATTTTCGCAGCTTGAGGTTCTCAGAAGAACTTTTTTATAAAAAATATAATGAAATGAAATTGTCAACTCTGTAATTAATCTTGTAAGCACCTCTTGCTGATTAATTCCGGAGCCAGCTAAACCCAGAAACAAAAGAAATGGAAGTAATAACTTTGAATCAAACTTAAAACTCCCGGACAATTAAACAAGTTGAATATCAAATGAAGAAAAGCTGGACAAAGTTTGAAGGCAAGTCTGAATTTAAGGTCGGACACCCGCTGGCTCGGTTCATTTGTTTCGAAGAACTTTGTGGCTCATTCCGAAATTACAAAGATGAAACAAAAATGACTATTGAAAATGGATAAGATTTAGGCACAGTATTTATTAGTCGACTTTACTATAAACCCATCTAGACAAGTGGCAATGTCGATGTCTCTAACATTAAAAAGGTCACAAAAAATATATAATGTGTGGTGCACACGAAAGATTATTTAATATAGAAAAAAAATCGTGTAACCGGTTGCACCTTTGAGGAAAATTCTTGTATTTCTGTAGAGATGCTGTAAAAAAAATGTCGTCCGTTTCTGCTGGACGGTTTTCGAGAAATTAATGGTTAAAGTGGCGATAAACGGATGACTCTCTGAGAACATGTATAAAAAACGTCATCCGTTTTTAACATTTTTTGATGATAAATTTTTTATTCGAAGTTAATTATAGTACATTAAATATAAACTAAATTAAGAATAAACTAAACTATAAATAAAAAATGTACTCTAGAGACGTCCCATCTGAGATAGTTCCAAGGAGACTGGCAACATTTCCCCTCTGTATAGCGAGGCTAATACGTTGGCAGAAATAATTGCCAGCCTTCCTGTCTCCAGACCTTTCTGTCAGCCGCTTTGACAACTCCTTGGCCAAGCGCCTCGCTGACGGTCCCCATGGGCCCATCGTCTCGACCCCAAACGGTGCAAATTCGTAACCGATACCAAGGTTTGCGTATTTGCGCAATTTGAGGTTCTCCGCAGAAAATGCCACACTTCCCGTGCCTGACGAGGTCGCCTGGATGTGAGATGGAGCTAATGTATCTACACACGTCGCATCCCACACCAGAGACCTGCCAAGTTTGCACGGCCCAACAGTCATTCCCCAATATCATTTAATATAATTTTTTAAATGATATTTGAAAAAAAAAAAGTTAAAATCGATAATTGGCATGGAGGCATGCCGGACTCACCGTGAGGCCTCATAAGGAGATTCCAAGGCGCCTACGGACTAAAACCCTATAAACAGTTTCTTTTTTACTGTTGGCCCTGCGTGCCTTAACAGCTAAGTCTGAGTCGTGGCTACGGAGTGAAGGCACTCGTTCGCCGCTCGGTAAGCGTATGACGTACGTTTCGTTTTTTATTGAGCACAATAGTTAGTACGCGTACTTTAATGCCTTTCAATTCGGTGTGTATTTTTTTTTTTTACATTTTGACCCCCCCTCTTTTCTCTGATTCCTTTGGGTTGACGTACTATACAAGAAAGTTTCCAAAGTGCCTCAGGAACTTAAATATCAAGAGTTCTTCGGTTGCTTTTTTCCAGACTAAAATTACGCAACATTGCCTATCTTATTTTACCTCGTTGTATTCAAGTCTTACAAGTTGTTAGAAAATGCCTGTCCGGCATTAAACTCGCCTATGTACACTAATTTAAGTTACTAATATCACATCTCTGAGTATCGCCCTAAGTTAAAGTGTCTACCAATTCGTTGTCGCAGGAACCTCAGAATCCTCTGCCTGGTCTTCTCTATTCTTATTGAGCCTGCGACACCGAAATACCTCAAGGGCACGTTTGCTTCGTCACTTCATAACAGGTCACTTCGCTCGGCCCACAATTCTGTTTTATCTATCCCATCTCATCACTCTAGCCTTCAGACAAACTCCTTCGCAGTAGTGGCCGCTAATTTGTGAAACAATTTGCCGGTAGAAAGTCTCCAAGCACCCAATAGATCACTCTTTAAGAAAGTCACATTATTTAAACAGCTCCCAACAGCGAATGTAAAGATATATTGTATGTAGTATATTTATATGTATAGTGTATAGTATATGTATTATTGTATCATACAATAAGTTTATTTTTTTTGTCTTTAAAATTAAGTTTCATATTTAAGCCCTTACTCATCATGAAAATTATCTGCATTGTCCCAAAGGTTGGCTGCTAGAGGATGCCTAGCATATGCATTAAGCCCGCCTCTTGTACATAGTGCAATAATTTTTTTAAATAAATAAATAATAGACTCTTACAAAATGGCCGCCACAACGACAGTCAGCTGGTTATTTTGCGATGAGATATCACATTTTTCTGCACTACAATAGATATTTAAACTTCAAAAACCCAGTTTGAAACTGATTTTTAAATATATATCTATACTAATTATTTATTTATTCTATGGAGAACTAACGACATACAAAAAAAAAATAAGTTAAGAAAGTATTAGATACAAAGTGTCATTAAAAAGTTCTTACTAATAGTAACAATATATAAAAACAACAAGTAATATTTTAACCTAAGATAATACAGCACTTAAAATACATAATAACAGCATAAACTATACATACATGATAGAATAGACTGAAGATATGATACAATATATAAGAATAATATATTATAAATTAAAGAAAAAGTTTTTAAGCACAATTCTCACCGTCCTTACATTTTTGTAAAATATGTCGATATCGCACTTGAGTAATTCATTGAATGACCTACATGCTCTGTTTAAATATGAATTACGTCTATATGATGTATAAGAATTCTGGAATCTGGAATACAGGAGTTGCGAATTGGATATTTTATTTATTTATTTAAAAAACTCTATTGCACAAAGTACAAAGGCGGACTTAATGCCCGAAGACATTCTCTGACAGCCAAACCTTAGGGACAAATTTAAACAATAATAGGTGCCATTATAGAAATAATAATAATACTATAATTATAAAAGTTAATTTAATAGGATTAATATATACTTACATCATATATCTTCATATCAATATACTAAATACTAATAATACACATTATTATATATAAATGTCAGGAGCTATTTAAGAAGTGTGAATACACGAGTTTTTTAAAAGATGACTTGGTAGTTGCTTGCCGTAGGATGACAGGAAGATCGTTCCATAAATAAGTAGCAACTACTACGAAAGAGTTAGAGACAAATGCAGTATGATGTGAGGGAACAGATAGAAGGGAGTTGTGAGAAGAACGAAGAGATTTGTCATGGAAAGAAGAGAGATAGGCGAAATTGTCCTTAAGGTATTTCGGAGTCGCAGGCCACGGTTGGACAGCGGTCACTCGATGTCTTCTCAAGTAAATAGCAATAAATTCTTACCTCCATGATTGTTAAGATCCTCAAACTGCAGACGTTTCCAATCAAACCTCTTAGGGATCAAACTTTTAGTGGACTTCAATAGGGACGACAATTTTATTCTACTAATGACATCAATTCTACTTTGTCTAAAATAAAAACCGACTTAGCCTACCTACAGCCTGTTCCTTTAAGAGGGTTGGACTTATGCTTTCATCTCGTTCGCACAATCGTATATTATTTTATGATATTTCAAGTAACTTTTTGCACTATTTGCGAAGCAAGTTGGAGTATTTGGGACACATCATGCGCAATAAAAAGTATAGCTTGCTGCAGCTCGTCATGCAAGGCAAGATACAAGGCTCCAGAAGACCGGGGAGAAGACGCACTTCCTGGCTCAAGAACCTCACGGAGTGGTTCGAGATGAGCACCAGATCCTTGTTCCGGACAGCGGCCAACAAAATCAAAATCGCCTTAATGATAGCCGACCTCCGATAGGAGATGGCACCGTAAGAAGAAGAAGAAGACAAAGGCGGACCTAATGCCGGTAGACATTCTTACTCGGTCAGACTTAGGGACATTACGAACATTGTATGTGGAAAATATAAGGGAGAAATTTAAGTACTACTAAAACTAAACTACTTACTAGTAAATAATATTAATATATACATAAATACAATATATACATACTTACAGTTGTTGGGATCTATTTAAGAAGTGTGTGAAAATCATATTTTTAAACAATGTTCTATTTGGCGCCTGTCGGATATCTAAGGGTTTTTGTTCCACAGATTTGCGGCAACAACTGCAAAGGAGTCGGACATAAAACTAGTGTGATGAGGGGGAATATGAAATATTATGATCTCACAGAAGAAATGATCAGGAACGGTTTCAATAGCTTTCAGCTTTACGCAGTGGAAGTTGGTGCGAGAGGTTTTACAGCAAAATCTTTGCACCACTTACTAAAAGAATTGGGCCTAAGCAGGTCTGCGGTAGATAAATTCATAGAGCGAGCTTCCAAGACGGCATTAACGGAATCATACAGTATTTGGTTATTTTTTTATTTTATTTATAAATATAAATTCGTGGCTGTAAAAAGGCTGTGTTAGCTTACAATTAAAAATTAATAATACGCAAGTAAAGACGGACTGATGGTTGTAATTTGCCCAGTCTGCCGGGGCGGGGAAGTATTCACCGTTCGTGCCGATAAACCCAGTAAAGTATATCCACACGTTTCGGGATCAGACTCGAATTGCCGTCATGCCCAGTCAAGCCGGCATAGTGTTAGGGACTGATGTTAGTCATGAGTGTCTGATTATTTATTTTTTATTTTATTTAAAAACTTTATTGCACTATGTACAAGGCGGACTTAATGCCGCTAGGCATTCTCTGACAGCCAAACCTTTAGGACATTTAGACAGTATAGATGGTAGGTGCAATCATTAATTAAGTTATTCTTAACAGTATACTTCTGTATCTTAATACATACATAACAATATTACATACTAATACATATACAAATACATTCCAGTTGCTAAAATTCATAGACATTGCGCGCCACTTACGATCCTTGGGGACTAATCTACCCAAGATGTGTAAGTGAATATTACAGCAGAAACTGCCACATAAAGTGCATTAGAGTATATAATAAAAATCCCAGAGAGATACGAGAGTTACCTATAAAACGTTTTACTATTGAGTTAAAGAAAATTCTTATTGACAACTGTTTTTACTCAATAAAAGATTTTTTTGCATGCCTATTTTGACATTAACATTGTATTCCAATAAATTGACAAGAACAATATTAAATATAAACTATATACAAATAAATATTGTAAATAAAAATCTATTGACATAAGCATATTGTATGCCCATAATATGGGCAGATTGCATCATCATGACATGTACATACAACTGTAATTAGAATAAGCAATCTATACAATAAGGAATTTTGAAAAAAAAAACAAATTTGACCAGATTGGCGCAAGGTCATATGTCGTGATTGTATATAAAAAAACATGGCTGTAAAAGGCCGTGTTAGCTGACAATCTCGTGACTACGGCCTAGAAAGACACCAAAAATAGCCTAAACTTGAAAAGCATGTCTTCTCAGAAGAATAACAATTTCATTATATTTGCGGTAGGACATAGACGTATACTTGCGTAAGGACCGGCTCATCACTTCACTACATCTTATAAAACAAAGTCCTCTGCCGAGTCTGTCTGTCTGTTCGATGTATACATTAACGATATTTGTTGGAAGTGTCGGAAAAAACCTTTTACACAAATACATTTCATGAAAATTATTTTATCTCTTTACACCATGTAAGTAAAATTAATACCTTGGGAGATATAGCAAAATCAAAATAATGCGCAACGAAATTTCGTGTTACCGTTTACACGGGCAAAACAGCTAGTATACTAATAATACTAGTATTCAAATTATTTTATTAATTAAGCGCCGGATTTGATTATAAAGAAAAATTGGCTTGTTTTGTTGCACCAATTGAACATTGTACGCGTGCAAATGCAGATCTTTTACCAAAATTCTGGAATTGTTTAATTCTTGACCACGATGCCGAATGGAAGTTCCAGGATTCTCGGCCACAGATTCCCTTTGGCTATATCGAAAGACGGATAAAGACTTCGACAAAAAATGTAACAACATCAGCGTGAATTTAGTCTCAAATTTTGTAATTAAACACCTTACTGTCGATCCATTTGGCGCATTTTTGCGACCAAAAATATGAACTGTTTTTGCAAAATTTTCACCACTTTTGAAATGTGTTTTTATAATAATAAACATTGTTGGTTTGAATACTTTTTCATATTCTTAAATAGCTTGGTCTGACCGTGACAACTGTCAAAAAACACTTACAACTCGTAATATATATATATATATTTTATACTAGCACGACATGTGACCCTGCGCCCACCTGATGGTAAGTGGCGCGCAGGGTCCATGAATGTTAGCAACTGAAATCAGACCCTTATGTCCGACATCAGTCCCTAACACTATGCCGGCTTTACTAGATGCCTTTTCACACTTCGCTTATAGGAAAGTGGAAACACAGAGGCTGGAAGAGCATTCCACATCTTTATTGTGCGACAGATGTATGAGTCACCAAATTTATTGGTACGCGAAGGGATAGTGACTACGGTATGTGGGTGCATATTCTGACCTGTGCGTGTGGTTATCTCTATTATCTATCATAGCTCTTGTTGGGACATGCGTTATATGTCTATGATAATATTTGTGGTGTAATATTTTCCCTCGGCCTGGACGGGTATTAACGAGCTCGTGTTATGCCCCGCCGAGTAAACAGATTGCTAATACATTACGGTTTGTCTTCACGTATTACAAAAAAGGCTAGCTTATTGTGGAATACAAATAGTCGTATATTTATTTATAGACTGAAATACAGCGAACTAGACGAACAACTCTTTGGTCATGTAAAACATGTAAAAGTAGGTAACTAAGTTCAAAACAGTTTAGTTAGTGGAAATGACAATCTTCATCTTTTATTTTGTGGAATAGTTTTAATTTCATAGGTATTTTTAGTTATGTTTTATTATTATTAGATAAATATTTATTCGAAGAAGATACAAAAGTATTAAAATAAAATAGATTAAAAAACTAATTATAAATAAAACTAAACTAAAAATACCTATAAAATTAAAACTATTCTACAAAATAAACTAATGGCTTACCGCCAGGGAGGGTACCTAAAACGCTCGCCGCATTTCCTCGTTGAATTATAATCAAAATATTCTGTTTATTGTAGTTATGGCATTTGGGATCGCCACACTCTTGAAAAATTCGTTTACCCAGCTCTTTTATGAATTTGTAGGTATCAAGAGAATACACAAGAGAATGGGGGTACCCATTGTTTCAACCCCAAATGCCACAAAGTTATAATTTTGTTTAATGCTATTATATTTTATGTGCTTTTTAAATTCGGCTTTTTGATGTAGTTTTATTTAATAATTTTTTATATATTGGATTTCGGCTAAATTGTATTCACAGTTATACAACTGCCTCCGTAGTCTAGCGGTTAAGTCTATGGATTTAGACGTAGAGGTAGCGGGTTCGATTTCTGGTCGGATCACAATTATTTTTTTTGATGATTCTCACGTTAATCGATTCATCTTCATCACGCTATTATCAGTGTAACTGAAGATGTGACATTAATCAAATTTCATTAAGGCGACAACCAGACGCCATATTGTGGAAAATAAAAAAATGTAAGTCGACAAACTATATTGAGTGGGTATCATCAAATTGGTATTTAATAATCATGTTTAGGTTACTTTTATCATTTTTCATTTAGGATCTTTTAGGATCTATAACGATTTAAATTTAGTTAGCAATCTGCCTACGCCTACCTACCTAATTATATATATTGTTAATTTACTTCATATATATACATTGTTGGGAAGATTTGAACCTGTCTCGTTTTTAATGGGTATTGACTGTTAAAATCGCTATGTAGAAAAATATATAAAATTATATCAATGGTGTTAAACGGTTATTAACACTCTATTTTTATATAGCAGTTATATCACTTTTTGGCGACGGATCCCTTTTCTTTTTAGTTTTTATTTATTTCTTTTCAGTCTTAAATTTAATATTATTTTTAACGACCCGTGACCACGCGTAAAGACCCGTTAAAGTTATAAAAACTATTTTTAACGAGTCGGGTTCTTGTAATATTTTTTATTATTATTGTGCACAGCAAAAGTAGTACAAAAATAGCCTATAATGGATAGTGTCAATAAAGTATAGATTTTAGAAAAGTAGATTCTATACAATCGAGCGTTATTTATTGCAAGTAATATTTCTAAATAGACCATACCTTACTGTTTGACAATATAAGTGATAAAGTTATATACAATAGTAAAGCCCTTTTTACATAATAAAAGAAAGCATAGGGACAAAAATAAGGAAAGGCATGCTACGATGGTTCGGGCATGTTGAAAGGATGAGCGAAGAAAGATTGACGAACCAGGTATATAATGCGAAAATTGTGGGTAAAAGAGGCCCTGGCAGACCAAGATTTACATATCACGATCAAATAAATAAAACACTGGCCGAAGGTGAATTAAAAAGCCTTCGTAATAAAAGGGCATGTATGAAGAGGTTGATGAATGTCAATGAAGCGAAAGAGGTATGTCATGATCGTGTCAAGTGGCGCTCAATTATCTCTGCCTACCCCGCAAGGGATCTGGCGTGAAGATAAAGTCAAAGTCAAAGTCAAAATATCTTTATTCACGTAAACATATTACAGGCATTTATGAAACGTCATTAATTTAAATATTTTTAATGATTCTATTCCTGCTAGAAGAAGACTAAGCCGCAAAGTGGTCCAATAAGTAAGCTTTTAGCAGAAGACCAGCAGCTTAGCAGATTCCAGTGACCTGTTAATGTTTAATCTGACTAAGAAAGGAATCTGCAAGGAAAACTCAGCTATATCAGATTTACAAAATAAAACATATACAGAACTACACCACAACGATCAATTAATAACCTTTTAAATTTAGTTATCAGTACCTTTGAGATTACAATACCTGGTACAGCAGTAACCCACCAGGCAAGTCAGAATTAAGATAGGCTACATGCCTATGTGCAACCCGAAAGTCGACGCAAAAACCTCTGCTAATTTAAGAACAATAAATTGAACGTGTTCGGCAGAGGTCCCGACATAAGCACCCGATCACGGACGTATGGAGACATGTATGTATAATTATTTAACACCAATGTTTCTTCACCCCAGCGTAACTTAATATTCATCATCATCATCACAGGCTGATTGATGATTTGTTAAAACAAAGAAAAACAAAAATCTCATTGAACTTCAAAAAAACCTTTTCGGTCACTAATTTGTTAGATAGGTAACTGCGAAAGTCCTTTACTTTGTCCAAAATTTGCATAGCTGATTGCAAACAGTACAGTATGTGGACAAAATTTTGGACCACACCAGAGACATACATAAAATATTTACGCCCAATCGTTGGCCCTAATCGATTTAAGTACTAAGCTTCATCTTATATGCGACGAGTAAAAACCTTGTAATTATGTACTCAAACATTTTTTTTTGGTTCCCAACACGCTTATATATATATGTATTGTGCGGTGTATTCATTACGCTAGTCTTAAATCTGTTCGGCAAGAGTTGATACTTAATATGAAAATTTTTAAAGAGTTAAAAAAAGTACATAAATCTTTATTGCACATTAAAATATACAAGATAAAATAAAGTTCATAGGCAAGCTTAATATTTTTTATTTTATTTTAAATTCTTTATTGCACCAAAACTTAAAATTAGGTACATAGGCGAGTTTAATGCCTGTTAGGCATTCTCTGACAACTAACCTTTGGGATGGTGAGAGATTATGGGCAGGGTGCAACAATCTAATAATATTAGTCTAATTTATAAATACACTACATACCAAGCAATTACATAAACTACATGCAAGTATTATGAACATATAATACATATATATATATAAACAAATAAACATACATAAAAATATTACGTGCCAAATATTCAATGTGTACTAGATGCAGTGTGCTCCTGCTTATCAAGAAACAAGTTAGTGACCTTGTAGGTATTCTCTAAAAGCTTACCTTTGGGAGAACGACATAAGAAACTGTGGGGTAAAAAGTTAGAAGGAGAAAGTAAATATTAAACTAAATGCAAAAGTTGCTATAACTTCTACTTAAATAATAATAATATGAAAAATAATAAAAAAAAAGTCAGTTACATACATAAATCTTTACATAAATAATACTATAACACGTGCACAGTAACTACAGACCAGATGATTGGTAATAACAATATTGTCATTGATATTTTTGCTATGAAGCCTTCAACTGTAAGGTTTCTTCTCAATTCTTTAACCCATCAGCTTCTGTATATTTTTAGGATTTTTTTTTTGTTTCTGTCATAATTTTTATATTTTTGTTTGATAGAGTGTTTTGTCATAGGCAAAACATTTAATTCGCATATATTTTTTGTATCTATCTATTTACGAGTATATTGTTGTCTAGCTGTAAGTTTTCCTAATACAATAATAATAATCCATTTCATATAAACTTAAATATCATTTAAAGCCTCTATGATGGGGCGTCTCTAGAGGACATTTTTTATTTACAGGTAGTATTTTTTATTAGGTTTATTTTGTATTAATTTTTATTTATATTAATAGCTTTTAATTATTTGTTATTATATATATGAGATATATATATTATATTTGTGTTTTAGAATAACTGTCATAATATGTTTGTGTAACCAAAAATAAATATGTTTTTGCCTCAATGTTGACAGTTTTTTTTATAATAAAATATCGTTCAATCTTTATCCGTAAAGGCAAAAACATGTATCATAGTACGAGGTCTTAAACGAGCCAGTTTGTAATACAATTTCCAAAACGGTTATAAATTATCAATCAGGTAGGAGTACAATGGGCGTTTGGTAGTTATTAGGCCAACTTACTTGGCCAGAGTTACAGCCAAGTTGCCAGAACCGCTCGGGCGTAGTTTGGGATGAAATATTCCACCGGTCTTATTCACAGAGTGCTCTCAACATAGACCCATAGACGTACATCTAAAGATATAGATAGTTTTTTTAGGAAAATTATTGCCCTAAAACAGTCAATTCAGTTTTTATGATCTATTTTTGCCAAATTCGATTGTGTTTCATTTTTTAATATGCTAAGCAATGTTAGGGTAGATAAATAAGGTAGACTGCCTGTGGTCTAGTGGTTAAGTCCGTGAGTTTAGACTCGGAGGTACCTACTAAGTTCGATTCCTGGTTATTTATTTGTGGACATTTCACAGTTTGGTACGCGAGACATCGACGACATCTGCCACTTGTCATGATGAGACTATAGTATATATATAGTTCGCTTTTTTATACACTAGCAAAAACTGCCCCCACCTGATGGTTCTCGTTGAAAGTATGTGCCATTTGCAATGATAATTAAATGCCAATTTTTACTTTCAAGAAGAACTAATATTGAGGTTGCCATGGTGATATTTATATAAAAATAACACTGCTTAAAACAAGACTTACTTAGTAAAGTATCTTCACGACCGTTTCCCTTTAGGGGTGATCAGAAACCACGCTTATAATTAAGCGGATTCACATTTAGCCATGTTTACTATAGGCAAATCATGACAAGTGGCAAGCTCGTCGATGTCTCCAGCGTACCAAACTCGAGAAATATTACAAATCAATTAAATATTAATTAAATGTATTTATTTACTTTAATGAATATTTTTTTGTGTCCCGACCGGAATCGAACCCGGTACCTCTGAGTCTAAATCCACGGACTTAACTGCTAGACCACGGAGGCAGACTTAGTATAATTTGTTTATTAACAATTTAACATTAACAATGGCCCTAAAACATAATAAAAAAATGGATCGTGGTCAGGTCACTATGCATTATGTCTATGGCTGTGATGTAAAATGCAGTTACTTGGCCTAATTTTAACCATTGAAATGATTATATTGTCCGTTTCTGTATGTGAAGGATACATTGGTTTTTATAATAAAAGTTTTTTTAATTTTTTTAAGGGATTTGTATTTTATAAGAATCTATACGAAGTAGAAAAATTGTTAGCATATCGTGCGGGTGTCGGATCCATCGTGTATGGGATAGAGAGTTAGGAAGAATGGTGTCTCGGGCTTGCGACTGACTTTAGGCTGATTTACAAAAGAGGCCTCCTTTTTATTTTATTATGCGATAATATGCTCACCATCCACAATTCTACTCCTCTCCCTACCCAACCAAATTCTGTACAAAAACTATTCTTTTCAGGAAAAATCAAATCAAATATATTTATTGTGATATACATAAGTACATATTTTTATAACATGCTAAATAACTCTGTACGATGAAGATGTAACGGTGAAGTAATATGTCTGCACACTTTGCGAGGTGACCCCGTGCTGATTTTTTTATTTTATTTTACATATATTTTATACATATATTTTAATAGTAAAAAAAAAAAAAAACACATTTTGACGATATCTTTATGTTTAATAGCCGTAGATAAAAGAGAGTAGGCTGAAATGAAAGCTGTTTCTTAAAAATTTTTCTTAAAGTATAAATAAATATGTTTTTTTGTGTAATTTTATGTTAGTCTGGTTTTTATATGTTATATAATGGTATTTAATTTGTGTCTTCTTGTTTTTATAAGTGTTCTTTCGTTAAACTAAAAATCTTTCTTGCAATAAGTTTCGTTACGTGATTAATAAAGAAATAATTTCGACATATTTTTTTGGTAATTTTATTCGCCGTATTATTTCATATAACTGTAAAAACATTACGAAAAAAATTGGGTATATGTAGATTTCAAATATGGCATAACCCTAAAACTATTACAATGGTGGTTATCATTTTATTCTCCGGGGACGGCAATTTGCTTTACAGTTCATCATTTCTAAAGAATATTGAAAAGATTGTCTAAAGTCAGTAAATACTATAAACTTCAATATCCTATGTGCTCCTAAAATAATAAACAGCGGTACACAGATAAAGTTGAACTTTTCCAAAACAAAGCTTGCCAAGTCCACGCCTGCACCAATACGACGATGTCGATGTTAACTTTAATGAAAATAATATTTACGGCATAGACATACACCTCGCCGACTCGTCTGGCCAGCGTGGCGAATGTAACCCAAATTCTCTAGATGTTTTGTAACGCTCATCTCCCACAGTGGAGGTCTAGAACTCTGTATTCTAGAAGCTGTAAGAGCTGTGTCTTGGTCTTGGTCGATCACGACTGCAAGACCAAGATCAAGATTGGACATAACTAGCTGTAATGATGAGACTAGTTGTTGTCCAGGTAATAATGCGGAGTGTGCCATCAGTGCCCTTCAATTCTGTTTTTGTCGAAAACATACCGTTTGTCTCTTCTGGTTGCAATCACTCCGCATTCTTTACAACAATATTCACACGCTTTTTTATAAAATATTATACCAATAGTTATACATTACACGAATTGTCTATAATAATAATAAAATATAAAATAAATTAGAGTTTATCGCGTCCGTGGGATTGGTGGCAAGGACGCTGGCTATATTTCCCCGATGAATTGCAATTGATTCTTTAAGTGAAGAAAGAGCCAGTCATCTTGTCACCGGAGGAGACGGACGTAGTATTGTCCTTTATTTTTTTAAATCTTGCAGTGTGTCTTATAGTTTGAGTGTGGCGTCAAGCTAGCAAATATTTTACGGTGGACTTTTTCCAGTGGAACTAAATATGTCTCTGGATTATGAAATGCCGTCATAAAATCTGATCTTATGTCGGATGGAGTGAACATAAAAATTTATACGAGAAATTCACACACATTGTGAACAAAAGCGGACATTGAGACTGTAATGCATTTGTCGTGAAAACTCAAGTTTTCAATTCATTGGATTCCTCACGTACATAGCTTTTAAAGACTTGTTCCGTTGCCGGCGATAAGCGAGAAGCGTGTTAAGCTAGAAACTACTGCCGTGCAGCTAATGAATTTAATAAACTGGTTGACTTTTCCGAGTTGGATCTATTTAATTCAACTACAGCTACTTTTTGGAATACTCTGTGAAAACATTGGTTTGACAGAGTTTCTTTGAGTGTTTCCGAAACTACCTAAACTGTTATTCATACTTAATTTATTTCCCTACTACTTACTTTCTTTATTACCTTAATCTTAGCTTGTTTTTATAGTTTCCTATATGTGAAAACATAGATATATCGTAGATATATGCTTGATGTTGTAATTAGTTATCACACTCTCCTCATAATGTAAGTAATAATATATGTTATATTAGTATATCTATAGCATGACTTCTTTATGTATTAGTATGTAAATTGTATGTAGATATTAGTATGTATATATTTATATTATAATTATATTTCTGGTTTATTTAAATTTCACTCTGCCTCCGTGGTCTAGCGGTTAAGTCCGTGGATTTAGACTCGGAGGTACCGGGTTCGATTCCTGGTCAGGAAACAAAAATCTTTATTTATGTAAATGTATTTATTTACATAATATTTAATTTATTTGTGATATTTCTCGAGTTTGGTACGCTGGAGACATCGACGAGCTGGCTACTTGTCATGATTGGCTTATAGTAAAGTTGGCTAAATGTGAATCCGCTTATTTATAAGCGTGGTTTCTGACCACCCCGAAAGGGAAACGGTCGTGATAATACTTTACTCTATTTAAATTTCACCTATTTTTTTATTGCACCTACCATAGGTGTACCATAGTACCATATACCTGTCTAAAGGTTTGGCTGTCAGAGAATGCCTAGCGGCATTAAGTCCGCCTTTGTGCATAGTGCAATAAAGTTTTAAAATAAATAAAATGAGTACTGTTTGTTTTCCAATAAAATAAAATAAATTAACGAAAGCGTTGGTACAACTGGACCACCCCTATTTCTTTAGTTTGTATGTTTCTTGAGCGATAAAATAGTCGATCGCTAGCTTTCATGAGGTGATGAGGATTATGCCATATAGAGGCAATTATTGGCACAATAGAACCGCTAGCTTTCATTGTTGCTAATGCTTTTCGAATCGCTGAAATATTGAAACTTTTGTGCTTATCCAAGATATATAGTTTTATTTTCTACTGAAATTGATACTGCATTGCCACTGCACCGTCTTTTTCGTTTAAAACCTACGAAGGTAGCTCTTTATTGTTTAATTTTAAATTTATATGTCAAAACCTTAAATAGTTCTTAGTGATATTACTGTATACTCGTAATATTTATTAAAATATTGTCAACTGTTGGTTTTCCAACAAATGCCAGTATCATCAAGACGTATCCCTTCGGGGTGGTCAGAAACCACGCTTATAAACAAGCGGATTCACATTTAGCCAACTTTACTATAGGCCAATCATGACAAGTGGCAAGTTTGTCGATGTCTCTAGCGTACCAAACTCGAGAAATATCACAAATAAATGAAATAATAATTAAATGTATTTATTTACATTATTAAATATTTTTGTGTCCCGACTCCCGACCAGGAATCGAACCCGGTACTTCCGAGTCTAAATCTACGGACATAACCGCTAGACCACAGAGGAAGTTACGTTATGTTTTCCAAAATGATTTAAAAAATAATAATAAATCAAATTATATTGAGCGGTGGTGGTGGCTCGGTTGTAAGAAACTACAAAATTCAGTAAAGAAAAGGTTTTTTTAAAATTATATACTAGCACGACATGTGACCTTGCGCCTACCTGATGGTAGTGGGGCGCAAGGTCCATGAATGTTAGCAACTGGAAATAGATACTCAGGACTGACATCAGAAAGAAAGAAAGAAAGAAAATACTTTATTTATCGCAACAATTACAATGGTTACAAAAAAATAAAAATATGCAATGACTGGGCAATTCGAGCCTGATCTCGAAACGTGTGGATACTTTACGACTTTATCGGCACGAACATCCACCGTTCCCGCCCCGGCAGACTGGGGAAATTACCACCATCAGTCCTCCTACTATCTATTTATTGTTCTCGTTGAAAGTATGTGCCATTTGCAATGATGCCAAATGCCAATTTTTACTCTCAAGGAGAATTAATATTACAATATGCTTGTGCCATGGTGATGTTTACATAACAATATGAGCGGTGGTGGCTTGGTTGTAAGAACAGAAGGTGGGTTCGAACCCGGGCATGTAAAAATAAGAAACACACTTACTTATCTTACGTACATTTGTCATAGAACTGCCTCCGTGGTCTAGCAGTTAAGTCCGTAGATTTAGACTCGAAGGTACCGGGTTCGATTCCTGGTCGGGACACAAAAATATTTATTAATGTTTAAATTAATGTTTAATTTATTTGTGTTATTTGTCGAGTTTGGTACGCTGGAGACATCGAAGAGCTTGCCACTTGTCATGATTGGCCTATAATAAAGTTGGCTAAATGTGAATCCGCTTTTTATAAGCTTCGATTCCGATGCAACTCATACCAACTTGTGGAATCGTTAATAAATTGTCATTACAAAAAAAAAAGAAAAATACATGTGACCCTTGCCAACCCGTCTAGCCAGCGTGGCGAGTGTAGGCCAAATTTCTGGAAGGCCCATCTCCAACTCCAAGTAATGATGATGATGAATCGTGGTGAGTGTAGACCAAATTCTCCAGATATATGTTCTGGAAGGCCTATCCTCAGCAGTGGAAATCTAGGAGTCTGTGTTCCAGGGGCTGTGATAATGATGATCACGTAGATAATTTCGCGTACTCCACTTTTCCTGTGTTTGACTTGTCGCTTAAAGCACTTTATTTCGCTTAGAAAGTTGTTCGACTTGGCGTTGCTCTATGGATTTCATACACTTTAAGCAAAATTCGCAAAACAAAAAGGTCAGCAGAACATTACGCTTGGAGTGGTCTCCCGTGGTTCGTGAGTAATTCCGTCATAGCTCAAGATCTGGAAATGCCTACTAATTTTATTTTATTAATTTTTATTTATTCAGGAAATATACAGATCTCAAAACATCAATTCTAAAATTTACACGATCCAGCAAAGTTACCACTTAAATGATGAGGAGTTTGTCGTCGGCCTGACTAGACTTATGTTCTATCGGGCCGACAACAGACACTTCAAGCATCTCCAGAATATCGCTAGAGTGTGTTCCTGGAGGAGAGCTAAACCTAGACCCCTGGGTTCGTGAGCCATGGGTGGTTACCCGCAGAGATCCTGATGGGAAAAATAGGGGAATGTCCCCTCTTCAACCCAGGCCCATTAGCCATCCGGGCCTGGACGACTCCACTGTCTGTGTCTATGCCTAAAAAAACCCAAGCTTTGCTATGGCAGCAGCTATGGCTATAGCAGCATACCTTCTTTATATTTTATACCTTCTTTATATTTTATAGTTTGTTTTTAAGATAATTTTGTTATACATATTTTATTTTTATTTAATGTATTAGTTATCTTTTTATGCGTACATACATACACCACACTATATATTTGTATATATTACCCACTAGCACCTCTCCTAACAAGGGATTAGCCGAAAATCAGCGCTGTGGCCCAGAGTCGCAGCTCCATGCTGAGCTGATTCCCTATTTGTCACCACACATATTGTGTATACTACCAGTCTTTATTTAAGTTGTGTTTATTGATATGTGGCAAATAAAATATTTTTCTTTCTTTCTTTCTTTCTATGATTTGGTTTCAAGTCTCAAGTCGTACACATCATTTGAGTATCTTTAGTATAACCCATACTTTTCAATCAGCTAATATGGCCGCTCGTATTTGCATTGATATAATATTTATTTCCCAAGACGTTCTCGAATAAGATTGAATTCGCAGAAGCATAATAGTAGGTATTTGTAATCGCGCTGTCAATTTAAATTTAAATTTAGAAACAGCCAAAGGATTTTAATTTACATTTCTATTTTATTCAAACCCTTCTTATAAAGAGGGTTTAAAGATTTCGCATTCCTCTTTAAAAAATATAATACTTATGACAAAAATACCGCATGTAATTGTCGAAAGGACCTTGAAATAGAAATGGTTAGATTAAAATCATTATCTGAAAAACAAAACACTACTGCATAGTAAATAAGGCCGAGTCTAAAAATCGCGATATCCATTCTGATAAATACCTAAAGGCTGGGGAGTGTTATTATTAATTGATCTCGCCCACAGCCGAGACACGAAATAGAGAGAGACAGAACGTTTGCGCGATCGTTGACCTCTCGCTACCTACTCGATTAGGCTCAATATGAGTGGCGATATTTTTAGGAAAACTGCTCTGCACCGTAACTATAGATTTTATTACTAAATATTAAAATTAAAAATACGTAAGTCTTTATTTTTATTCTAGATTGTAGTATAAAACTATTTGCTCTTTAATAAATCCCACGCAGGATAAGTATATTTAAAAAATAAGCTATAAATCACATTCAAATAAATAAAACAATAGCTGAAGGTGCATTAAAAAGCCATCGAAACAAAAGGGCATGTATGAAGAGGTTGATGTATTTCAAAGAAGCAAAAGAGTTATGTCGTAATCGTGACAAGTCGCGCTATCGATATCTCCAGCGTAAAATAAAAAATGTCCTCTAGAGACGTGGTGTAGAAACTTGGATGAGTGTCCGTCGGGTCTCTTGCCATCGCAGCAGCGTGACGAGAAATGCGGCCATCACTTCTAGCGCAAGAAAGCCCATGGTGTGCGAGATGTTCCACGGGCTCTCCATACCGACACTGGTGTGGGTGAAAAGTCCGGGCTCCGACACAAAGGCACATCGCCATGGCCAGTGTATTACAATCAAGGAGTGTACCAACCGATGCTAAGGGAAAAGCCTGGAACCAGAGACCCAACTAGTGAAAACGGTCGTGAGACGAGCCTGCACTTTCATGTTACTGGAAGATAAAATATGTTCAGTACCAGTTTGCAATATATACAATTTAAGTAGCATTTAAAAAAAATATTCAAGTACCCTCTTATCGTAAGATTATTTTTAAATATTAAGAAATTGCCATAAATAGATACGTCAAAATAAATATAAAAGCCTTTGAGAGGTTTAAGAATATTTCTGGCGTTTTTTTCGCATTTACGCGTAATTTAACTTGTTACGACTGCCTCCGTGGTCTAGTGAATGTACTCGGTTCAATTCCTAATGGAAAACATATTTATTTAGTGACTTAGCCCAGTTTTTCGAATAAATATTTTTACTGAGAACGACATGTGACCCTGTCTTTCTGTTATTTAAAGAGTCGTTAATGCTAGCAATTGACATTATTCCCAAAAACTTATGCCCAATCTACGTTAACAAGACGCTTCTTTCTTTCTTTTTTTTCTCACTTTGCTTAAAGTATTTCTATAGAGTATCATCACGACCGGGGTGGTCAGAAACCACGCTTATATATAAGCGGACTCACATTTAGCCAACTTTACAAGTAAGGCCAATCATGACAAGTCGATGTCTCCGGCGTACCAAACTCGAGAAATATCACAAATAAATTATATATTAATTAAATGTATTTATTTACATTATTAAATATTTTTGTGTCCCGACTAGGAATCGAACCCGTACTGAGTCTAAATCCACGGACTTAACCGCTAGACCACGGATATTTCTATAGATAACAGTTAAAAAAGGGGTTAATTATTATATTAACGGATGACATTAATACATATCATACTCCTCGTAGTTTTACCTTCTGAGATCATGTGTAAAAAACTTCATCCGTTTCTAACAATTATTTATGATTTATAAAATCGTTTTTTTTGCCACTTTAACCATTAATCTCTCGAAAACCGTCCAGCAGAAATAGGTGCGTATTTTTATAGCATGTCTAGACAAAAATAAGAATATTTGTCAAAGGCGCAACCGGCTTGCTATATGATGCTCGAATTGCCGTCATGCCCAGTAAAGCCGGCATAGTAGTGACGGATATCAGCCATGGGTGTTTGATTCCAGTTGTTAACATTCATGGACCTTACGCGCCACTTACCATCGAGTGGGCGTAAGGTCATATAATGTGGTGAAGGTATTTTTTTTTTTTCAAAAATGAAACACGTGGACTCAAAACGTGACACTGTGTTTCCACGCTTAAAGAAAAGCGTAGTTTGTGGCCAAGGGATTACAGTCGTAATGATACTTTTTAAGTTGTTACGCAATAAAATATCCATTAACTTTGGGGATGGGCATTTTCTGCTAGAATGAACTTCAAGACGTTAATAGGAGGTTTCTGGGACGCCTTTCAAAGGTAACTTCTGACGCATTTCGGTAGATACTCGTAGGTATTTCATTTTAACAATACTAGTCACTGTATTTAATAGACGGTGCTTGGTTCAGTAAATATTTTCATTTATATAAATGCATTGAATCAAATATATTTATAATATAATCCTCCTCCTTGCGTCGTTCTCATCACTGCTGAGGGTCGTGACCCCCTCCACAGATCACTTTTTTCCGGACGATGCTGCGCCATTCGGGTCTGTTCACGGCTGCATGTAGGGCATCGTGCATCTGGGTATTTAGTAAGGTACGGATCTGGTCAGACCAGCGTATGGGGCGTCAGCCACGCGGTCTTTTGCACTCGACTTTTCTTGTGACAACAAACCTTTCCAGGTCACCAGGTGTTTTACGGGCTATATGGTCGAAATACTCAAGGACTCGTTTTAGGCAGATGGAAGATCGCCTAGTAGAGATTTTGAGCTCCTTGAGTATTGACATGTTAGTTCTTCGCGCTGTCCAAGGGATACGCAACACCACATCTCAAAGGCATCGATGCGGCCACGATCACCGGCTTTGAGAGTCCAAGTTTCAGCGGCATAAAGAAATATGGAGAATATAATAGAAAACCTAAATAATATTTAATAGTAAAAAAAAAAAGAAATATAAACTAAATCAAATAAAACTACAAACTGCCTCCGTGGTCTAACGTTTAAGTCCGTGGATATAGACGCGAAAGTAACGGGTTCGATTTCTGGTCGGGACACAATAATTTATTTAATTTATATTTATAGTATTTCTCGAGTTTGGTTGTCAAAAGACATCGACGAGCTTGTCACATAGTAAAGTTGCCTAGCTTATTTAAAAAATAGTGATTTCTGACCACCTCGAAAACGGTCGTGATGATACTTTACTAAACCTAATAAAAAAAATGACTTCTAGAGACGGCCCATTAGAGATAGTTCTTCAGACTTTTCCGTCAGCCGTTTGGACAACTCCTTGGCCAGACGCTTGTCTGCGGGTTACTCATGGGCCTATCGTCTCGACCCTCAACGGCGCAAGTTCATAACCTGTACCGAGGTTGGCGTATTTGAGTAGCTTGTGTTTCTCAGCAGAAAACGCCGCTTCCCCCGCGTTGGACGAGGTCGCCTGGATGTGACATGGGGCTAATGTGTCTACACATGTCGTATCTCACACCAGCGATCTGCCAAGTTTCCCACGGACCAACGATCATGTCATCGGGTCTTTTGCCATCGCTCCGCGCAATTCCAAAGGTTTCTAGAATTGCGGGTATTCCAGCAGTGACAAGAGCTCTTCGAATACGTCAATAGCTTGAAACACTATACAATAAGATTCTCAATGGTATAAGAGACATACCATCACGACGTGATAGACCTAATGGTTCAAAGACGGACGGGAACTTAGCAGACCATAAACTTTTCTTTATCTTTTAAGTATAATTAGTTGTCGTCAAGAAGTAATAAAACATAATAATGCTTTATACAAATACGTACATAACAAGCGACACTTGAGGAAAACACTTTTGCAGAAAACCAATATCTGTGTTTGTCGAGTAACTCGTCGTGTAGTAAATGGGGCTGACACCGTAGAGTTAATCAATGTCCAGAAATACCAAGGTTAGAATAATAACGCCTAGAAACATAGTTTTACCAAGCCATAACAATTTTCTTAGAGAAATGGGCCCAGTAAAATGTTCTCGTGCCATAATGATATCTTTATTATTTGATAGTTAAATATGTTGTGTTTTCATAATCTGTAATTAATTTTATTTATTATACCCTAGCATAATGACAATAGACAAAAACTTTTTTTTTACGTTCATAAATAGTTTCGATCCCGCCGATTTGAAGTCCAATGTTTTATCTATAATAAAGTACCTGGTTATAATAAATAACCTAATCGTATAAATAGTGCTTTGTAACTATGTATTTCATACATAAATTTTAACCAATTGACTATTTAATTAAATTATATTTTAATGCTGGGGTTAAAGAGATGTTGTAATTAAATTTAAAAAAAACACAATTAATTGTATTTAGTTGAGGTATGCTGCAAAAAAGTTGGGGCCGGGATTTGGGCAATCTCTTTTCGGGACTTTTATTCGAATACTTCTTCTTCTTCTTACGGTGCCATCTCCTATCGGAGGTCGGCTATCATTAAGGCGATTTTGGTTTTGTTGGCCGCTGTCCGGAACAAGGATCTGGTGCTCATCCCGAACCACTCCCTGAGGTTCTTGAGCCAAGAAGTGCGAAGAATTAATGGATGTCACAATGCATTGAAAATACAAAAGGAATGTTCATATATCTATGCCTAATAAATTAATGCAACCGTAGGGTCACATGTGTGAGTTAAATACTTATTTATCTCTGGCAAAACGAAAATTATGGATAAATTAAACCTTTAAAATCTAATTTTATTAGATTGGCAGCATTGTTTATTGTTTATTTATTATCCTTAGAAGCGTATAGGAACACTTGGATTCGTCAAATTTTCATGTTTCTTATATGATACCTACCTATTGATATTAAATCAATATTATTATTATTATTTGACATAAGACAATGTTTTTGATAAGTACAACGCCCCTTTACAGCTGCATCCAACCTTAGTTTATATAGTCAATGTACGACTATATAGTAGCAGACTGTTCCTTGCTTTCTCGTATCCGGCTATTTTTCTGTGTCATTGTATTAATTACATTGCATATAAAAAAATGGTAAACTTTGACAAATCCAAGTGTTTCTGGGAACAAGGTTCCTACGGATAATTAATAAACAATAAAAAAAAAATGGCTGAAATAGCTTACTGTTGTTATCAAGGAACAGTCTGCTAATAAGGGCATAGTGCCTGAGAATAACAAGCTTAATTATAATAGTGGATAGCAGCTGTAAAGGGGCATTATCTTAATAACCTACACTAAAATAAAGCTAAATATTAAATGTCTAATTATTAAAATTATTATGTCAAATCTATAATATACTTAAATATAACAAGACTACTATGAAAAGTATTTATTGCAGCTGTATAGAGGCTTGTCAGAATTAATATTAATCCTCGTAATAATGTCCTAACTATTAACTAAAAATAATAATGTCCTAAAAATAATAATGTCATTACCAACCTAAGTAAATTTACATGAAATGTTAGTTGAGGTTGAGAATGAAAATATTGGATTGCGAGAGGATTGCAAGGGCTTTAATCCCTCTTAACCCAAATTATAATTAACCCTCGGCACCTGATGTGGTAGTGTTCTAGACACCGGGTTTTAGTTTTTCATATCCTGTTATGTCTTTGTCAAAATTAAAACATTCCACCAACCATGTTATTAGTAGGTACCTACTACATGAAGTTTTAAAGTTTTCTAAAATGTAATCATTTTACTTGCTTAAACTAAAATTGACGTTTTTACATGTACAAAACACATGGCAAAATTTTGTAGAATTGAATTGATTACTCACTTTTTTAGTCTCTGATGTGGGATGCGACATGTATAGACACATTAGCCCCATCTCACATCCAGGCAACCTCATCCAGTGTAGGGAGTGCGGCGGTTTCTGCTGAGAACCTCAAGCTGCGCAAATACGCCAACCTCGGTACAGGTTACGAATTTGCGCCATTTGGCGTCTAGACGATGGGATCATGGGGACCCTCAGCCAAGTGTCTGGCCAAGGAGTTGTCCAAACGGCTGACAAAGAAATCTGGAAATGAAAGGCTGGCAATTATTTCTGCCTTGAAATTGGGAAAATGTTACCAGTCTTCTCCGATTTTTTATTTAGGTAATTATTATTTTATATTTTGTAAATATTATTTTTCGAATAATTACAAAATTAATTAATGTATACGTTGCACGATGTTTATTTGTGTGTATTAATTAATAATGCATGTTTGCATACGATTTCTATGTAGCTAGACTTCTAAAGGTGTCCAACATACTACACGTCAGTTAAATTGTTAACCTTAGGATATATTACATTATTCAATCATTTTTATTTTTTATATTTTGTGCACCTACTCCTGTCACTAAAAACTCTCTTATTGTCCTTAAGGTTAACAGGCAGAGAATGTCTAACGACATTATGTTAGCCCTTTGTACTTATGTGCAATAAAGTTTTTAAATAAAAAAAAAAAAACAAAAAAAAAAACGTCAGTTGTAGAGGGTTAACCTAATTTATTTGCTGCTTCGTGAACAACTTAGCTCTATGGTTGCTCTGCACAATACAACCGCTTATCGGCACAGCACCGACGTTATTAAATAAACAAAACGCGCGCTGCGACTCTATATAACTATATTTAATATTGTTAATTGAATTTAAATATTCAGTGTATTAAAACATTTATTATTATTTTTTTATTAAAAACTTTATTGCACAAAGTACAAAGGCGGACTTAATGCCCGTATACATTTTCTAAAAGCCAAACCTTAGGGACAAATTAGAACATCTGACATATAGCCTTTAAAATTAGTAAGACGAAGTGGCAAAGAGCTGGATACTGTAAGCTTTTTGTATTTATATTTCCAGACAGGTCACACAGCGCCATCTAGTTTCCGTGGTAAGCTACGAGGCTTGTGTTACGGAAACTAGATGGTTGATAAACTACATATTATACTTTTTTTTTTTGTAAATATATACATATGAAACATATAAACACCCAGACCGAGACAAATTATACAATGTACAACTTGCCCCCGGTGGGAATCGAACCCACGACCTCCCGAGTTCACGGCAACGTTTGTTACCACTAGACCTCGGACGCGGTCAAAAAGCTGCTGGTCTTCTGCTAACAGCTTACTTATTGGACCACTTTGCAGCTTAGTCTTCAACTAGCAGGAGTAGAATCATTCAAAATAATTAAATTAATGACGTTTCATAAATGCCTGTAATAGGTTAACGTGAATAAAGACTTTGACTTTGACACGTCTGCCGCATAACCGATGACCGTTGGAGTAGACGGGAAGACGCAGATTGGGACGACTCCCCGAAAAATCTGGTGGGGGCTGGATGAAAATTTTCCGGTATACCCCAATTAAACAACTAAGCAGAAATGGCTAAAAAAATACTACACTTATTTAAACTAAATAAAAATAATTATATTTATTTAAAGGCAAAACGAAGTTTTCATTTTATACACATAAATATTTTATTTTGAGTAATTTTGACTTTCTTTTTATGCATTTTAATAATGTTAATTCTTAGATTCTACCTCTATATTTACAAAATTGCTTTTTAATAAATTACCATAACGTTGATTTTCAGCTAGCAAAGTGTAATATTCAGCCCACCTTCATTTTAAGCTGCCAAAGATCTTTCATAGCTTGGATATCGCACAAGTACTAGATCAATCTTTCCCTACCTAGAGAATAATAATAATAATAATAAAATTCTTTATTGCACACAAAATATACAAAATAAAAATATGTACATAGGCGAGCATAATACCATGAAGGTATTCTCTACCAGCTAACCTTTGGGAGAGTGATAGATTTATATGATGGGTGTATGAGATTTTTTAAGTAAATGTAAAAATATTAGAATTATAATAAATATAATAGAATAGTACAAAAAAATATTAATAAGGTCTAGCAACTAAGTACGTGGATTAAGACTCGGAGGTAACGATTCCTGGTCCGGACTCAATAATTTATTTGTAATAATTCTCGAGTTTGGTACGCTAGAGACAAATATAGTAAAGTTGTCTCGCTGGCATAAATGTGAACTCGCTCCATATAACAGGGTGGTTTCTGACCACCAGTTAAGGGATACGGTCGTGATGATACTCAGGTAATCCCACTGTCACATTTGAAAATGCATCAAGCCTGCCTATGTAATGTAACCTGCCTTTGCAGTTATAAGATTATCCATCGCCTGCGGTCGGATGTAGTTGCTTTTAATTGTTACGGAGAGGATTCTACGGAATTCCTTTTTTTATTGAAAATGCATAAAACTTTTTTATACTTTATATTTTCGATTATACTAATACAAATGTAGAAAAACTAAACACTTTCCTACGAGGGACACTATTACGCGGTAGACTTTAACAGTAATTATTATTTTAATCCTAATATTTATAAAAATACTCGCTCTGTCGACCTCTCAGTCCGAGCTTCCGATCTTCTCTTCTTTTGTCAAAACAAAAACCCATCAACTATGTCATTGTCGTATATTTACAATACTTTTTTTTTATTTAAATGCAAATAAAACTCCGTAACCTACATGTACCCGTTACAGTACCTACCTACATTTTTTTGTGCCTTAATGTATATTGATAAATAAATAAATGGATTCCAAATGAACAAATAAATACTAAAATCGATAAGTGAGTGTACTTTTTGCTTAAATACTACATCTATATAATTTGAAGATCTTTGGTAGCAGGTATCCAGTGAATTGAACTATGAAAACGTTTCAATAGTGGCAAATGAGGCACGACTGTCGGAGTTTTGAGAAAATTTCTTTAAAGAAGGTTTAATTCAACGTCTTTAGAAAACACAAATGGCGTAGACGTATAGTTTAGTTATTATTAAAGAACCTTAATATCTGGAGGAGGAGCAGAAACGTGGACACTGACAGTGGATCTGGTCCACAGGTTTTAGGTCGCTCAGCGAGCTATGAAGAAAGCTATGCTCGGTATTTCTCCGAAACGTAGACATCCGTCAGAAAACCAAAGTTACCGACATAGCCTTCAAAATTAGTAAGTTGAAGTGGCAATGGGCCGGACACATCTGTCGCAGAACCGATGACCGATGGAGTAGCGAGTTCTGGAGTGGAGACCACGTACAGGAAAACGCAAAGTGGGAAGACCCGCCAGATGGACGGATGACCTGAAAAAGGTCGCTGGTGGGGGCTGAATGAGGGTGGCAAAAGATCGTGTGAAATGACGAGACTTGGGGGAGGCCTACATCCAGCAGTGAAGAATATCAATAAAGAACCTAACAACACGTCCAATAAAAACAAAAAGTAAAGAGCATCATCACTACCGTGATGTGATGGTCCGAGGTAGTCATAAACCACGCTTTTTTAAAAATCTAATTCACAATTAGGTAACTTTACTATATGCTCATCATGACATGGAAAGCTCGTCGATTACTCTAGCCAAACCAAACTTAAGTAATACCAAAAATAAATTATTGGGTCCCGAACAGGAATCGAACCCGGTACCTCCACGTCTAAATACGCAGACTTAACGGCTAGACGGAGGCAGATTTAATATAGCAATTGGTAAAAAAAATGATCAAATGCCACTGTCAGATAATAATGCCCATGTCCATCCTTGGGTATAAGGAACATCTCTACTAAATTTTATTAAAATCGCACTAGTAGTATAGGTGTGAAGCCAATATAAATTTTATTAAAATCGCACTAGTAGTATAGGTGTGAAGCCAATATAAATTTTATTAAAATCGCACTAGTAGTATAGGTGTGAAGCCAATATAAATTTTATTAAAATCGCACTAGTAGTATAGGTGTGAAGCCAATATAAATTTTATTAAAATCGCACTAGTAGTATAGGTGTGAAGCCAATATAAATTTTATTAAAATCGCACTAGTAGTATAGGTGTGAAGCCAATATAAATTTTATTAAAATCGCACTAGTAGTATAGGTGTGAAGCCAATATAAATTTTATTAAAATCGCACTAGTAGTATAGGTGTGAAGCCAATATAAATTTTATTAAAATCGCACTAGTAGTATAGGTGTGAAGCCAATATAAATTTTATTAAAATCGCACTAGTAGTATAGGTGTGAAGCCAATATAAATTTTATTAAAAATAAATTGTGACTTGCATTCTCGTAACACATGCAAGCTAAGCTTAAACCAGTAAAACTATTAAGATTTTTTTGGGACTTGGGTGTTCGTTTTTATAACACACTGCCAAATTAACAAAATAGCTTATGTGTAGATGAACTATAAATTCATGTTAAACGTCAAATTATAGGCAAGCAATTATAATGCCAAAGGACATTGAAACCTTTACATACCTAAAATAAATGGCTACCCTTGATTTTTTGAATAGACCCTGCAGCTCTTTCGGTTACATAGGTGTTAACGTTATTAGTGGATTTCGTTATGCGATACGTCAGAGCTTGCGTCATAAATAAAAAATATTATTTTATTCTCAACTCTATAAGTGCTCAACCTTGACAGCGGCCGTGGATTCCATTATATAACGTTTGCGCTTAAGTAACAGAACAGAGCTTTTGGCTACCTTAGTACTGAACTTGCTTCTGACTGAAGTGCGTCAGTTCGTCGTAGTTAGCTAGTTCTACACGTAATGTATTTTAATGCTCTTTTGGACCAGAGATAATGGACACCTGGAAGGAGGTTCGTGACGTGGCGGAGGTTGGTCTTGCAGAGGTAAACAAATGGCTTCGCTGTAATTTACTTACCCTAAATGTAGGGAAAACCAACTACATTCCCTTTTCCATTAGACATGACTCCCTTCCTCCTTCATCCTTTTCAATCAAAGCTCATGATAATATCAATCAATGCACTTCACCCTGTAACTGTAATAGCCTAAATATGTCACGAAGCGTTAAGTACCTTGGTGTTATAGTGGATCAGCACTTAAATTGGAACGATCATGTGAATAAGGTATCAGATAGACTACGCAAACTTATTTGGGTTTTTAAAAAGTTGCGTCAAGTGGCAAATCAGAAATTGCTTGTATCCACATACTTTGCTCTTGCACAGTCCATAATCTCCTACTGTATTACAGTCTGGGGAGGAGCAAGTAAGTCTTATCTACTAAAATTAGAACGATCGCAACGAGCCCTACTTAAAGTGATGTTCTTCAAACACTTTAGGTTTTCAACTTACCAACTCTACAGTACCTACCGTATCCTTACAGTTAGACAGCTTTACATCTTAAACATACTATTAAAGAAACATCGGGACACTTCATTACGGACCGACACACGAACAAAGAGAAGAAAGGACATAGTTTACAAACCATTTAAAACTAACACCGAGTTTGCAAAAAGACATTTTAAATTTAAATCTTACTTTATGTACAATAATATTAATAAATTACACAAAATAGATAAACTTAGCTGTAAATTATTAAAAATAAAAATAACAAACCTGTTTTTCACCTTCAACTATGATCAAACAGAAAACCTAATAAATACTTGTAATACAAACTTTATATAATAAATAAATAATTCAATCGAATAATAATATAACATTCCCTATACAAACCCCTTAAGTACTTGGGTAATATTTTTCCGTATCTATTTTATTTTTTTACATGTATATATTTATTAATGTTTATATATATATAATATAATATTTAATTCTTTATTATAAATTGTATATGTATGTATCTTAATATATTATATTTATCTATCTATTTATTATTCCACACAACACTGACACAATTCGTATAAAAAGAGCAGGGCACCCTGAGACACAGGCATCACGCTAAGTTTAGGGGCCTTCGTAAAATGTAAAAAAGTACTATGAAAAATAAACGTTTATTTTATTTCATTTTATTTATTTTTTATAATTATGCTATCGTTAGACTAGTCATTGCATATACGTGTATGACGACCGGATTTTCTTTTAATGAGTTTGGAGAGTGCAACTTGGGGTTTTTGTAGATGAATAGTTACTTCAATTAAAATTAACGGAACGGATTCCTTGGAATTATTATCATATAGGCGTTCGTTGCTAGGATGATGATGCTGATGATACCGTGTTGGTAAGAGACTTGTATCATGATTTAAACCACAATATTTCCTTAATTTAAAGCGAAGGTGGTCAAATAATAATAATAATGATAATAACCTTTAGTCCAAAAGGTCATGGTTAGGACCTCGGCAATTACCAATGACAAAGACACTTTTCTTACGTCTATTTGTAATAGATTTACAACAGAAAGCACGTTAAGCCGTCATCGTCCTGGTTCTACTAATACCAATATGGTTTGGCGAGTATAGGCCAAATTCTCCAGATATGAGTTCTGGAAGGCCTATGCTCCAGCAGTGGTGGTCTAGGACTCCTTGTTCTTCTGATAATAATTTAAAAATGGAACTATACTTAAAAAGGACAAGTTCAATGATTCTAGAAGAAACAATTTTTTAGCATTCTATGGATTAACCGTGCGGGTGCTGCGTCCATCATGTGTGGGAAAAAGAGATGAGATGAATGGTGTCTCTGGCTGGTTTACAAAGGAGGCCTTCATTTTATTACGCTACAATATGCTCACCATCCACCATTCTACTCCTCTCCCTACCCAATCAAATAAACTTTTAAAACCAGCCTGTAATCGGTCGCAAGCCCGAGACACCATTCTTCTCATCTCTACCCACGCACGATGAACCCGGCACCCGTACGATGAATCCATGGAATGCTTAGAAATTTGTCTCCTCTCCTTCTAGCATTAGCCAGAAATAACTTCTCTCACGGGAAATTTTTAAATATGACATTTATGCCTTTCGAGGTTGAACTGGACAGTTTAAAACCAATAATACTGATTAAGAGGATCCCATTTGACAGTTGGAAGGAATGGTTGACTGATTGAGGACCGTCTTAGAATACGGGTATATATTTTGTTTTAAACTTTATTGCACGTTATACAAGGGGCGGACTTAATGCTGCTAGACATTATCTGACAGTCAACCATAGGGACAATGTGGACCATTTCAAATGTAAGGTAGGTGCAAATATTTATATATAATAATAATAAATAAATCTATATACATGCTGCCTTGCCTTCGAGGTCTAGCGGTTAAGTCCGTGGATTTAGACTCGGAGGTACCGGGTTCGATTCCTGGTCGGGACATGAAAATATTTATTAATGTATATAGATACATTTAATTAATATTTAATTTATTTGTGATATTTCTCGAGTTTGGTACGCTGGAGACATCGACGCGCTTGCCACTTGTCATGATTGGCCTATAGTAAAGTTGGCTAAATGTGAATCCGCTTATTTATAAGCGTGGTTTCTGACCACCCCGAAAGGGAAACGGTCGTGATGGTACTTTACTTTACTTTATATACATATAAATACACTTATATTATTAAAATACATACTAATAACTATGATATATTAAATACTAATAATACATATATTATATATGATACCATTACATAACTTATGAACCATTTAAATAATGTGATGACATCATTTTTTAAAACATTTTTCGGTTGGATGCTTGTCGGATTTCTACCGGTAGTTCATTCCACAGGTTTGCGGCGACAACAGCAAATGAGTTGGCCATAAACCCAGTATGGTGAGAGGGAATGGAGAGAACAGAGTTATGAGAAGAGCGAAGAGACTTATCATGGAATGAAGAGAGATAGGCTTTACTCCTGAGGTATTTATCTTATAAAAGACTGTGTACAATTTAAAAAAAAATGTAAATAGTGGATTTGATACTTTAATTGATAAGACTAATGTTATTTTTATTATATATTACTGTGTAATTAAGTAATTTGGAAAATAAAATATGTAATTTCGTATCAATCAAGTCCTTTAAAGAAAGAAAGAAAAATATTTTATTTGCCACATCAATAAACACAACTTAAACAAATAAAGACTGGTAGTAGTACTGTTAGTGTAAGATGTGTGGTGACAAATAGGGAATCAGCTCAGCATGGAGCTGCGACTCTGGGCCACAGCGCTGATTTTCGGCTAATCCCTTGTTAGGAGAGGTGCTAATGGGTAATATATACAAATATATAGTGTGGTGTATGTATGTACGCATAAAAAGATAACTAATACATTAAATAAAAATAAAATATGTATAACAAAATTATCTTTAAAACAAACTATAAAATATTGAGAAGGTATGCTATTACAGTAGCTGTTGGTATGTCAAAAGAGAGTTTTTGTGTTTATTTTTAAAAGCAACTGCCGACTTTAGTACTAGAGCTGTCATGATGATATAAGTTCTATTTAAATTGTAATCTTGTTAGAATAATTAATCTAAAAATGCATATATAACCATTTAGTCCAAATCCCCTTAAAGGATGTATTTTCTTCGTTTTGGACCGGACCATTTATATTGAGTCAAAGTTGTGAAGAATGGAATTGCATTTTATAGTATTGAAAAGAGAGTTAACATAACCAATACGACGAAGATTGACTTGACTTAGCAGGCGGTAACAAATAGCAATACTTTCTGGGACTGCTCGGAATAAAGGGGGGATGTTGGGACACGGCGAGGTGACAGTAATCGCGGGTTCAAATGTATTGAGGCTTTAGGCGGATTTATAATATACGATTTGCACAATAAAATAAATTTGTAAGTATTCCATGAATTTACCGTGCGGGTGCATCGTTTATGGGTATAAGATGACAACCAAATACTGTATGATTCCGTTAATCCCGTCTTGGAAGGTCTTTCCATAAATTTATGGACGGTAGACCTGCTTATTTTTTTATTTATTTAAAAACTTTATTGCACTATGTAAGTGTCTGATTTCAGTTGCTAACATTGATGGACCTTGCGCGCCACTTACCATCGGGTGGGCGCAAGGTCACATGTCGTTTCTAGTATTAAAAAAATATGAAAAATGTACAAGAGGCGGGCTTAATGCCGCTAGGCATTCTCTAGCAACCAACCTTTGGGACAATGAAACCATTTGTGTTGTGAGGTAGGTGCAACCATTAAATAGATTATATATATATATATTATATACACTACATATAATACCTACTTACACTGTGAGAAGAGAAAGTATTTAAATAATGTGAGTATACCATCACAACTTAGGCCCAATTCTTTCAGTAAGTGGTGCAAAATTTTGCTGGAACTCCACCAACTTCCACTGTGTAAAGCTGAGTCTTTAACCCATTCCTGATCATTTCTTATGTATATATATTATATTTATCTGATAGGTAATTAAACTTTTTTAACTTTTCCGCACATTCATAATAGTTTTTATAATTTTAACGGGTCTTTACGCGATTTACTTTACAGACATATTTCTAATAGTAATCAATAGGTTTCGACGCCGGGAAAAATCGCCCGGTGTCGTCAAGGATATAGCAAGTGTCGTGAAGTAGAAATCACGACAGTGATTTCTAAAAACTTTTAAAGTGGTAAGTGTGTATGTTTATGTCTACCGCCCAGTAGGTACGAGACTACACCGCATAGCTCCAGTCGACCCATGACCACGGCCAATGCAACTTAGCTGAAACGTCGGGATAAATATGTCTCTAATGTAAATCGCGTAAAGACCCGTTAAAATTATAAAAACGTGATAGGTAAGTCTTGGTCTGCCAGACCCTGTTTTAGCACAACTTTCGCATTATATATCTCGTTCGTTAGCTCATCCTTTCAACATGCCCGAACCTTTGGAGCTACTTTTTGCTTTCCCTATTCTTGTCCCTACGCTTTCTTGTTTGAAATCGTCGAGTGTAAAGTGCTCCCAGCCCTCCTTAAGACGGAGTGCTGGCTGAGCGGGTAAGCAATCGATTTATTGCTGTGTATTTTATCTTATTTTCATTGCGACAACGTTCTGTTAAACAGACACACCGAAAATATTATTCTACACTAAAGAGAGCAAAATTTTTGTAGTTTTAAAGTAAAGGTAAATATTAACGAAAAAACATAAGACTTTTCTTTTTGTTTGGGGGTTAATTAAATTAGGCATTTACTTATAAGCGGTGTCATAATTTTTTGTTATTTAAAACTATTTATTTTAATTCTAATCCGGTTATGACAATGCCTTAATACAGGAGCTATAATTGATGTGACATTTTAATAATGTTTTACCTTATAGTATGACAATGCCACTTGACAGCAGCTATAATCTTAATGACATCCTCATAATTGTTTTGGTCTTAGCTTGTAGTATGACAATGCCTCATTACAGCAGCTATGATCCTTGGTGTATTTATTTTATAATTGTGTATGTCTTAGTTTGTAATATGACAATGCCTATTTACAACAGCTATAATTTTAAGATTATAATTATGTATATTTGGGTTGTAAAGTGCTGCTCCAAATAAAAGCTATTTCCCAGAAAATAAGCTTTTCGTTATATTATTTAATTTATTGACATGTAAAAGCGTAGTTTTATTTTCTGTGCAATAAAAAAATTATATTTATAAAAAAGATAGATAATATATTATTAATTAATTTAAATTAAGTAATATTATGAAGTTCCTAATAAATATTCTACTTAAATAAGCATATATATATATATATATAGGTAAATATATATTTTATTAATAAATATCTAGTTGAGAAATTTCATCTCATTCTGCTTTTCAAGAAAGTACGAAGATAGTAGATGCCTAAATATGTTTAACGAAGTCAGTCTGATTGACAAGGGCAGTTTGTTCCATCGGCGTGCTGCAGAAACTATGAGAGAATTTGAATATCTGCTGGAAGAGTGAAGCGGACATATAAAACAGTATGGAATTTTCTACCAGTTGACCTTTAATTGATAAATTATTATATTGGATGGAGAGTAGGAAATAATCATAAATCTGATTTAAGTATTAATAATTTTATTTTATTTTATGTGTCGTAGTTTTCCGAATGCCAGCCATCCTAGCTGAAGGCGTCTTTGCTGAAGTTGGCAACGCCTAGCTGAAGAGTTCGCCCAAGGTATTGCCCACGGAGATTCGCCTTGGATTGCAATTCAACAAGGCAATCAAATCAAACTAGTAGTTTAAATAAAATCGAACCTAAAGCAAACATACGAGGTGTTATTAGGAAGGAGTTAATGGAATTCCTATCTACAGTTTGTCCAGTCATAGAGCCACGAAATTTTCATTTAAAAACTACACCTCCGAGTAATTTTAGAGGGTCACACAATTTACAACAAAAAAAATAAGCTGGGGCGATATAATTGTGCTTAAGTTGATATAGACTTTTAAAGTAACTCAGGCCCACAAGAAAACCGTGCTGGTGCTGGGACCATCGTCTCTGGTAAAGAGAGAGGACAAGGATAGTGTCTCGGTATTGATACTGACTGGTTTACAAATAGTGCCATTTTATTGCATACTTTCACTGCATCTCAGCCAGTGTTGTAAAATTATTAATTAAATGACCATAGCTATAGGGTCAATGTTAAACGACGGTTTAGGCAAACATACGCGAAACGATGCAGAGTTGGACCGCATGAACGGATGACCAAAAGTTAAGTCCGTGGATTTAGAATCGGAGGTACCGGGTTCGATTCCTGGTCGGGACACAAAAATATTTATTAATGTAAATAAATACATTTCATTAATATTTAATTTAGCTTGCCACTTGTCATGATTGGCCTATAGTAAAGTTGGCTAAATGTGAATATTAAAAATATTATTGATAAGCGTGGTTTCTGACCACTCCGAAAGGCAAACGGTCGTAATAATAACTAATAAACTTTTTTTTATGACGATGAAAAGCGTTATTATTTACCTATTCGAAACATGTTTGACAATTCGTAGACTGACTATGTTGTGTTGTGTTCATTGTCTTAATACTTTTAGAGCTCTGGAATAAGGACTTGGTTCACTTTCTACTTCAGTTGATCTTCTTACCTACTCTACACTTCATATTAACGTTAACAAATTAAGATAATATATCGGTAGACGGAAGAGGGCTGGGCAATATTTGGGCCAAAGGATCAGCATTGCCATTCAACGTGGCAATGCTGCCAGTATTTGGAGCAAGTGTGTCAGCCAGTGTCTGATTACAGTTGCTAACAGTCATGGATCTCGCTCCCCACTTACCATCAGGTGGGCGCAGGATCACATGTCGTGCTAGTAAAAAAAAAAAGGATTTTTTTATATATTCTTTTTGAAAATTTGTTTTAGTTTAAAATTGTATTTTATATTACGGAGTGGGCAGCGCGCGGCGATTCTGTGCTCTGTGTATTATTAAGTAGTTTATATTGTATCTCCGAATAAATATAATTATAACTAAATAAATATATTAAAAAAAAACATATTAATAACCTAAAACTGTAGGATCTGTTTTCATTGCTCGGTAGTGTAAAACATCGTCTTTTTAATCCGGTTCTCTGTAGAATCCCCACAGCCCAGTTTCATTCGCTTTCATGATTTTTTTGTTTAAATTCAATTGAAATGGAATTGAATATGACTTATGCTAAATCATCGATTTATATTTATTAACTAAACTAAACGTAAACTGACACGGCCTCTTTACAGCCACGAACCTATTTAAGTAGTTTCTAAGTTAGTTAGTTTTACTTGCTTGTAGCAATAATGTTGTGCATAACATACATAAATATGGATTATTGCCTGTTTACGGTCCAACCATTATTACCACTTTGATTAGTACATATGTTTTGATAATTGTATTGATTTTATTAGTTCTGACTGTATCCAAGTTGTTTTGAGAGAACCAATGGAAATAAATTAATTTGATTTGATTTGATTTGATTTGATTTGATTTGATTTGATTTGATTTGATTTGATTTGATTTGATTTGATTTGATTTGATTTGATTTGATTTGATTTGATTTGATTTGATTTGATTTGATTTGATTTGATTTGGTTTGGTCTGGTTTGGGTTGGTTTGGTTTGGTTTGGGTTGGTTTGGTTTGGGTTGGTTTGGTTTGGTTTGGTTTGGGTTGGTTTGGGTTGGGTTGGTTTGGTTTGGTTTGGTTTGGTTATTAAAAGTATTTGTCATAACATAAAGTCGTCTTAATTGTATCCAATAAAAATATATAAAATTTGTGTGGATCTGTGGGCATGACGGCAATTCAAGCCTGATCCCAAAATGTGTGGATACACTTTACTGGGTTTATCGGCACGAACAGTGGATACTTCCCCGCCCCGGCAGACTGGGGAAATTACCACCATCAGTCCGCCTACCACCTATAATGTATGTCAAGTTCAGTCATATAAAGTAAAGTATCATCACGACCGTCTCCCTTTCGGAGAGACTATGGCGGCTTGACTAGATGCCTTTTCACACTTCGCTTGAAGGACTCCAGGTTATAGGAAAGTGGAAACACAGAGGCTGGAAGAGCATTCCACATCTTTATTGTGCGAGAGATGTATGAGTCCCCAAATTTATAGGTACGCGAAGAGACGGTGACTACGGTATGTGGGTGCATATTCTGACCTGTACGTGTGGTTCGGTTGCGGAATGGAGAGGAAGGAATTAGGTTATAGAGCTCTTCAGAACACACTCAGAGAAGCAATGATGTCAAATGCCAATTTTTACTTTCAAGGAGAACTAATATTATAAGCTTGCCAGCGCATAAAGCGGGAGCTGCGGCGGAAAATGCGGAGTCCAGCAAGCGGCGCAAATATGTAAGTATATTAAAAGATTACATATTTGTGCCGTTTGCTGTAGAAACTCTGGGCCCATTGAGTCCAAGTGCAAAAAAGTTTTTAAAAGACATAACACCTCGTCTTGTTGTCTCCTCCGGTGACAAGAGGGCTGGCTCTTTCTTCGCCCAGAGAATAAGTATTGCAATTCAGCGGGGAAATGCAGCCAGCGTTCTTGCCACCATTCCACGCGGACGGGACTTACGAGGGGCGTTCAAAATATTCTCGGTATTGATACGTTACAACCTCTTTTATATATATATTTGTTACTGGCCGCTAAGATTCATCCATTGACATTAAAAAAAAGTAAAATTGGAACCGAGATGTTCTTTTGTTTTTCTGCAATTGCCGAACAAACATGAACACCATGAGCGAATTAACAATTTTAACGAAATTAGAGCACCGATCCGTCATAAAATTCTTGACAAAACAGGGTAAAAATCAAAAAACCATAAAAGAGGAAATGGATTGTGTTTACCGTGAGTCTGCTCCTTCTTTATCTACTATTCAAAAATGGTCAAGCGAATTTAAGCGTGGAAGGGAGAGTATTGAAGATGACCCTAGACCTGGCCGGCCTGTAGTGGCTACCTCACAAGAAAATATTGATAAAGTGGAAAAACTTATATTGGAAGACGGCCGAGTGAAGGTAAAATCTATAGCTCAAGTAACCAATCTCTCTATTGGTACCGTACATGACATTATACATGACCATCTTAATATGTCAAAAGTAAGTGCAAGATGGGTTCCGCGAATGCTGACGCTTCTTCAAAAGGATATGCGTGTGGCTTGCTGTTCAGATTTTATCGACCTGTGTGGTGAAAATCCCGATGAGGTGCTGCAAAAAATAGTTACTGGAGATGAAACCTGGGTTCATCATTATGACCCAGAGAGCAAACAGGAGTCCATGCAGTGGCACATTAAGGGTTCAGCTCATACCAAGAAGTTCAAGGTAATCCCGTCAGCTGGCAAGGTCATGGCCACAATATTTTGGGATTGTGAAGGAGTTTTGCTTATCGATTATAAAGAAAAAGGTGTAAATATCACAGGGCAGTACTACGCTAACGTTATACGTCAATTAAGAGATGCGATCAAAGAAAAGAGGCGAGGAAAGTTAACCAAAGGTGTTCTGCTTCTGCATGACAACGCCCCTGTCCATACTGCTCATATTGCCAAGGCAGCTATTGTTGAATGTGGGTTTGAAACTGTTACTCATCCACCCTATAGTCCGGACTTAGCTCCAAGCGACTTCTTTTTGTTTCCCAATCTTAAAAAGGATCTGCGTGGAAATAAATTTTCTGACGATGAAGCGTTGAAGACGGCCGTGGAGGAGCATTTTTACACCAAAGATAAAAAATATTTTTATGAGGGATTAAAAAAAATAATTGATCGATCTTATAAGTGTATGAACATAGGGGGGGAGTATATTGAAAAATAAAAATATCAAACTTTTCGTACTTGTTTGTTTTTATCCACATACCGAGAATATTTTGAACGCCCCTCGTATATCCCTATCTTTAGTATTAATATTAATTTTATTTTATATTTTGTAAATATTTTTTTCGAATAAATGCTTTTAAAATTAATATTAATACTGGATTGCGACAACTCGTAATATTTATATAAGATATATAATATATATGCAGAATATGCACCCACATACCGTAGTCACTATCCCTTCGCGTACCTATAAATTTGGTGACTCATACATCTGTCGCACAATAAAGATGTGGAATGCTCTTCCAGCCTCTGTGTTTCCACTTTCCTATAACCTGGAGTCCTTCAAGCGAAGTGTGAAAGGGCATCTAGTCAAGCCGGCATAGTGTTAGGGACTGATGTCGGACATAAGGGTCTGATTCCAGTTGCTAACATTCATGGACCCTGCGCGCCACTTACCATCAGGTGGGCGCAGGGTCACATGTCGTGCTAGTATAAAAAAAAAAAAAAAAGAATAACTCCGCTTAACAAGACTTACTGTTAATATAAAGGTACCTTAAAAGAGTTCGGATCGGCCGGCGTGTAGGGGAAGTCGGGGTTAAACGATAATTTTACGATTGACAGGGACTTAGCGATCGACGGCAAGACGCGAGGGCAATTTTCAACGAGGCTATAAATCTTCATTTGCAACAGGCTTACATGCGAGATCCACTGCTACAGGTATTTTAACTTATGAAGGCGAGATATTCTTGTATAAATGCATTTTTTTTTTTTTTTTCAAATGTATTATTAATGTCTATGTTATATATTTAATGTCTCTGTGTAGCACACAACAATAATATGCATGTGCATTATTGTGCATTTACACACACACACACAACAATAAAAGCAACCCACCTTCGTGAGATAAAACTGTACCTCCATAACATTTTTGGTGCCACCATTAATAATAATACAGATAATTTACATTGAAACCACGTGGGACCACAAATGAATGGATGGCCGACTCTTACGTAGAAAAACCTTTTCTAACTTATGTTTATTTAAATTTTCCGGAGGTAATTGTAAAAGAATGTTTATTTAGTCGTGGGTCGTGGTCGAACCTCTTGTAAAGAAAATGATTTAAGAAAATTCTAAGATTTTTGTGTTATTTATAAATTTTACTTCGCAGGGCAGGTGGATAATAATGTACCATAACGGCCGTCTTCGACTGGAAGCGCTTTTTTTTTGCTAAATTTCGCTTTGGCAGTCGTTTAAGAAGCGAGGCTAATACAATTAAAATAAACTAAAGTATGCAGGAGACGAAAGAAGTCTATTCTCCTGCACCCCGCTAATTCCTATTATAAAAACTATTCTATGCAATGTCATATCTATGTACAGAGGTCCTATCATTTATGGGGTTTAATACTAAAAAATTGCTATCCCCTCTATCTGACGGCCTTGTCCACTCAGACATCTAGCGGTAACAAAGTTTACCTCTAGACAAAATGCTAGGGCTGAGTGGAAAGCTCGCCAGATAGAACTATACTATTTATAATTACGACCTTATGCTATATGCGTCGTGAACAAATACGTTACAGCTAATTTATACATATCCCTTTCAGCACGACAAAAAATATTTTGGATAATAAAAGGTTTATGAATAACTTTAAGGGATGTTGAAAGAAGAGTGAACGCGGGAAATAGTGTTAACGGTGCCCTGGGGTCACTGATCGCCAGTCGAAATGTCAGTGACAAAGCCCGACTCGCCATACACAATGCCATGCTGGTACCAACACTTATGTATGGAAGTGAGACGTGGATATGTCAGAGCACGCATGAGAGTAGAGTTAATACAGTGGAAATGAGGTCGTTGCGTCGGATATGCGGTGTTACTTTAACGGACCGCATACGTAATGACGAAATACGCAAAAAGGTGGGTATGAAAGAAAGCATAGGGACAAAAATAAGGAAAGGCATGCTCCGATGGTTCGGGCATGTTGAAAGGATGACTGAAGAGAGATTGACGAACCAGATATATAATGCGAAAGTTGTGGGTGAAAGAGGCCCTGGCAGACCAAGACTCACTTATCACGATCAAATTAATAAAACAATAGGTGCCGGTGCAATAAAAAGCCATCGAAACAAAAGGGCATGTATGAAGAGGTTGATGAATGTCGAAGAAGCGAAAGAGGTATGTCGAGATCGTGACAAATGGCGCTCAATTGTCTCTGCCTACCCCGCAAGGGACCTGGCGTGAAGATATGTATGTTTAAGGTCTGTAACAATTAGTTACTAATACATTATTGACTAATTAGTAAATACTGTTTAATGTGATACAGTAATATTTTGTATTTATTATTGTATTAACTAATATATAAGTTTGTTAACTTGTTTTTTGTTGTTTGTTAACAAAGTTTGAACTTTGTTTCTTGTGACAAAATTGAACAATTAAAATTTTCTTTGCAAAATAATAAGACGCTTCACAGTAAATTATTAAATTACGAATCTTTTTTTAGAGAAATTATTAGTGAATGCAATTCTTTCCTACCAATAGTACAGAGGAAAGTTAGGGTAAACTACGGCAGTACCAACAACTGGATTACTCCAGGTATATTAAGGTCAAGGCAAGTATTGCAGTTACTACGAGAGCGTTTACAGTTTTCCAAAGATTCAAAATTTAAGAGTTATGTAAAGAAATATAATAAATTATACAAAAATGTATGCCTTACAGCTAAGCGTATTGAACTGAAAAACAGAATATTAGCTTCAAATAATAAAATTAAGACTTGTTGGTCTATTATAAGAGAATTAAGTGGAAAGACTAATAAACAGGATAAATCTAAAATTAAAATTAATATAGATGACACAATATGTACAGATGAAATTGTTGTGGCAAATTACTTTAACTCGTTCTTTAATAATGTAGCTGCCGATGCCACCAGTACCTTAGTAGTTAACATTAATGAAGCCATAAACTATGCTAAACGCTCCATAGATGAAATAAATGGCCAATGTGTCTTCTATCCTGTCACACCAATGGAGATAGCTAAAATTATAAATGATCTTAAGCCAAAACATTCGTATGATCTATGGTTGTTGACGCCGAAACTAATTAAAAAACTAATTAACGTCATAACGTATCCATTAGCAAAGTTAATTAGCGATGCATTTTTAAATGGGATTTTTCCAGATCTTTTAAAATTTGCTAGGATCATCCCGCTTCACAAAAAAGGTGACTACTGTGATGCACACAATTATCGGCCAATATCATTACTGCCAATTTTTAGTAAAATTTATGAAAAATGCATGTATGCTAGAATCGTCAAACATTTGGAGGCCTTTAGTGTATTGGACGATAGACAGTTTGGCTTTCGTAAAAAGAGGTCAACGACTCAGGCTGTCTGTAATATGGTCAAAATTATACTTTATAGCCTTGATAACAAAAAAGGTGCACTGGGCATTTTCTGTGATTTGTCAAAGGCTTTTGATTGTGTGCACCATGGTGTCCTCTTAGCAAAGTTAAACCATTATGGTATAAAAGGCAAAGATTTGGAATTGTGTAAATCATATTTAGACAATAGAAAGCAAATTGTAAATATAAATAACACTAAATCAACAGAAAACGTCATGAAATTGGGAGTCCCTCAGGGATCAGTGCTAGGTCCATTGTTTTTCCTCATATACATAAACGACATAGGCGCTTGTATTCCGAAAGACATCGACATGAGTAGTGTATTATTGGGCATTCTGCCCCACCTTTCGTTCACATCGCTGTCGCGATGCTCACTTCAGGTGTGTTGAATGCCCAATAATACGGATGCGATAATATTAACATTAATGTTATTGTGTGAACCCATGTGTAACGAAATAAATGTAAAATAATGCTTAAGACATTATTTAGCTCGCCTATGTACTTTTTACGTTCGTTACAATGAAAAGTGATAAAAAAATGGATTGGTGTTGATGACATAAATAGCGAAGACTTTATAATATTCTATTCATTTTAAATGAGGCTTTTGACAATAACGCTAATATGAAATTTATACAACAACCACAAACATTAAATGTTGAAAAACTATGTGTTGATACACAGAACATAGGATCACGACATGGTGTCCTTTTACCTAATACGATTCGTTGTATAGTTTGTGGTCCCTCAAACACTGGAAAAACCAATTTGGTTATTGGTCTTTTATTACACGAACATGGTTTACAATTTCAGAACGTATATGTATATTCTAAAACCCTTTATCAACCCAAGTATATTTTCCTTGAGAAGGTTTTGAAATTAGTACCAAGTGTTTCCTTTGATAAATTTCATGGAAACGAAGAAGTCATAAGTCCACAAGATGCTAAACACAATTCAATAATAATATTTGATGACGTAGCATGTGAAAGTCAGAATAATATGCGGGATTATTTTGCGATGGGGAGACATAGGACTATAGATTGTTTCTATTTGAACCAGACATATAGCAAAATCCCTAAACAACTTGTAAGGGATAATGCTAACCTTATAATTCTTTTTAAACAAGATGACATTAATTTGAGACATGTATATGATGAACATGTTAACACGGATATGACTTGGATTGAATTTAGAGAAATGTGTTCAAAAATATGGAAAGAACCTTATGAGTATTTAGTAATAAACAAAGATTGTAGTAAAAACAATGGTTGCTATAGAAAGAAATTTGATACTTTTGTGGTTTTTGAATAATAATATAAATATCGATATGATAATTTTTATTTTTTATTATATTAAACTTATCAAAGAATCACGCACGTATATAGTATATTGTTTAAAAATAATGGAAAAAGCACTTAAACAACAAATTGTTGACACCGCCGAGGCTGTAAGAAACAAAATAAAGAAAATGCGAGACAATGAAGCTGATAATAAAATTGTTTTAAACACTCTTTTCAAACCTATAACAGATCCTTTGAATACGGTAATTGGTGGAAAAAAAAATAAAAATAATAACATTAGAAATAATCCTAGTCCATCTAACCACGAAGATGATTTTGATTCTTCATGTGAATCTTATTCTAATAAAACCATTGTGCAGAATAAACCTAACATAATATCTCGAGTGAAGAATGTCTCGAGTGAACTTGATGTTAGTGACAATAGTTCTGAAGAGTTTAAAGATAGTGTTGAATCATTTAACACAATTAATACGAAGCCGACTTTAAGTACAGATGCTTGCTCTTGGTCTTTATCTTCCGAAATTTATGAAGATGTTCCATTCGGTGTAAGAATTGAGCAAGGAAAACTTATGATGGGTACAGCTCATGTAAACATTAACAATAACATAATTTCCATAGGGGATCAACGCTATAAAAACACACCAGGGTTAAAAGAGCTTTTGTTCAATAAGTCGCCAGATTACACTTTAATCACCACGGATGATACTCTAAATTATAAACGAATGTTAATTCTCACAAATGCTCATCGACGAGATAATGATCCAAACAAGCCTATAAAAAGTAATAAGGGACAAAAATATATGAAAATTATAAAACCTCTTTTCCTATCCGACTCGGATCATACATCTATGACAAATGTTCAACGTGGAGAAGGTTTACCATTGATGAAGAAATTGAAAAAAAATACAGATTATGTGTATTGGGACGATCCTAATGAATTAGTTGCAAGATTACAGTTGTTATATGCTTCTAAGGATGCTGGAAACACTGGAGTAGATAATGAAATTATTTCTATCATAGAAGAGTTGCGAGAAAGTGGGAATTTAAATCAATAAATATGAGTTTGTTTATACATTTTGTTTCATTTTATGTTTATCATTTAATTCGAACAGTTCTTCAAATGAATATTGACAAATTCGGACATCATATTCATAAGCGTATGCGTTTCGCAGAAATATTTGAGATCACGGATAAGGCTCTAACAAAATCTGAAAGTGGTGACTTTGACTTACAATCTACAAGATTAAGAGGTATTAAACATCCAATAACAAAAGACGATGCAGTTAATAAAGAATATGTTGATAGTTCAATTACTAATTTCTGTAGCAAAAAAGAACTCCAAGCAGAGCTTAAAAAAATAAAAACTGAAATTCATAATGAAGTGGAAAAAAAACTGAGAGAAATTTTAGGCAAAGTTTGAAATACATTTAATAATTTAACTATCAAAAAATGAGCAAACAACAAGTTGTAGATGAAATACATAGAGGTGCACGAAAAAAATTTAGCCGTCGTCTTGTTATCTTGAAGGGTATAGACGATTTATGGCAAGCTGATCTTATTGATTTGAAGAATTACAAAAATGTTAACAGAGGTTTTAAATTTATTTTAGTCGTTATTGATTGCTTTTCAAAGTATGTGTGGACTATTCCTGTAAAGACTAAAACTAAATTTGAAATAGTTAACGCTTTCCGAAAGGTATTGCTCATGAGCAATCGTCACCCTGTTAATTTACAAACAGATATGGGTACAGAGTTTTATAATACAGCATTTAAAAAACTTATGAATAACTATAACATTAATCATTATTCTACATTCTCGATCAAGAAGGCTTCCATAGTGGAAAGAGTAATCAGAACCATAAAAAACAAATTGTTTAAGTTGTTTAGTTTAAATGGAGAGTACAAATGGGTCGGAGAGTCACTAACAAGTGTTATTATGTCATATAATAATACTAAACATCATACTACTAAATATAAACCGATTGATATAAACGAAATGAACGAAATCATAGTGAAAAATAATATTTACAAAAATAGAAATAAAAATTCAATTAAACATAAATTCAAACTTAACGACTATGTGCGTATAAGTAAATATAAAAGTGATTTCGATAAAGGCTACACACCTAATTGGTCTACAGAAATTTTTAGAATCAAAGAAGTTAATAATACAAATCCCAAAACCTATCACCTTGAAGATCAACGTAATAATATTATACTAGGGTGTTTTTATGAAGAAGAACTTCAAAAAACAAAGTATCCTAATCTATATTTAATAGAAAGAGTGTTGCAAAGAAAGGGAAGTAAACTTTTTGTAAAATGGTTGGGTCTTAATAGCAGTGAAAATAGTTGGATTGATAAAAATGATTTGGTTTAATAATATAAAGTCAAATGTTGGTATTTGATGTCTTCATAATATTATAAGTAATGCAAGGAGGAGGACTAGTTAACAATCTGATAAATAATCTACCGTTCGAACTACATTTCCCTGGTTATAATTATTGTGGTCCGGGAACAAAGTTAGAAAAACGATTATTACGAGGTGACAAAGGAGTTAATAAACTTGACAACGCTTGCATGAATCATGATATTGCATATTCAAAATATTTTGATTTGATAAATCGTCACAAAGCTGATTTACAACTATTAAACATGGCTAAGCAAAGACTTCAGTCAAGAGATGCTGGAAAAGGTGAAAAAATTGCTTCTTGGATAGTTAAGAAAGTAATGAAAACTAAACTGAAGACAGGTGCTGGAATTACAAAATTTAAAACTATAGCATCAAAAATTCACTCGCAACTCAAAAAATGTAAACCTAAGAGTGATAAGATTGCAATTAAAATAGCATACTTAGCTGCTAAGAAACTATTGTCTAAAAATAACAAAGTTCGTTTACCACGAGTTATACCATTACCTAAAGTAGGTGGAATTTTGCCTTTATTACCTATTTTTGCTGGATTATCTGCATTGGGTACTCTAGCGGGTGGGGCAGCTGGTATTGCAAAAACTGTTAACGACTATAGATCTGCTCAACAAAATCTGCAAGAATCTGAACGCCATAACAAAAAGATGGAGCAAATTGCATTGGGTAAGGGTTTACATATTAAACCTTACAAAAAAGGTAACGGATTATTCATAAACCGTTCAAAAAACTGATTAGTAGGCTACCCAAACATGCTCTCACAAATTTAGATATTATAAAGTATGCAAATGGTATTCCATTTTTTAGAGGTGTTTACATGAAAGACAGATTACCAAAAAAATCTCGAGATATTGAATGTGGTATTGTTAATCTTGATAACTCTAAAAATCAGGGTACTCATTGGGTAGCCTATGTTAGATTATATGATTATTGTGAATATTTTGATAGTTTTGGTGATCTGAAACCTCCATCAGAATTAATATTATACTTGAATAGTAAAAATATGTTTTACAACTATACGAAATATCAAAATTTTAACACAGTCAATTGTGGACAATTATGTTTAAAATATTTAAGAATTTTTTGGAAAAAATATATAAAATAAGAAGTACATTTGAGTTAGTATCATTGGAAAGATGTCTTTCACACTGTCTATCACTGGTAATACATCGGTTCTAACAACTTACTATAATCCTAATTTACAACTTGAGGGTGAATATGAGTGTGCTCTATTATGCTTATCAACATTTAATTCTATACCGAACATTGATAGTAATAATAATAAATTTTATTATGGTAATAATGAATGTGTAGAAATACCTGAAGGAACATATGAACTTCAAGATATATGTGACTTTTTAAAAAATAAAATAAAAGATGCAACATTTAACCTGTGTTGTAACAACAATACATTAAAAACTATAATTTTTTGCACGAAAGATATGCATTTCAATAAAGATAACACCTTGGGAAATGTTTTAGGGTTTGGTAGACAGACTCTGCAAGCTAATATAATACACGAGTCACACATACCAATTAATATTTTATCATCAACTGTGGTGCGAGTCGAATGTGATATAGTTGGTGGTTCGTATATAAATGGGCGAGCGAGTCATATAATTCATGAGTTTGCTCCCAATGTACCACCGGGTTACAGAATAATTGAAATCCCAAAAAATATTATATATTTTCCAATAAACCAAAAAAATATAAACTGTATTAATATAAAATTAGTGGATATAAATAATAATTTAATAAATTTGCGAGGAGAAGAAATCCAGCTGTACATACATCTAAAGAAAAAATGATTGATCATAATAAAAACATAGCCACATGCATTAAAAATATCAGTACAGTTCGTACCATTCATAAAGAAGCATCTAAAAGAAAAATTAAATTAACAAAAGAAAATAGGAAATTCCTCAAAGTGATAGGCTTATTAAAATGAATATCTTAAATATATCAAATCCACCTATATACGATAATGGTATTGAAAGTGTTGAATTTCATTCATACAAACCTTATGTTACTAGCTTCAACAAGAATGATGAAATTCGTATCCCTATCAATCAACAAGATTTATATATATTACCATCAGCTAGTACATTGTACTTAGAAGGTGTGGTTCATATTTTTAAAAAAGATTCGAAAGAAAAAGTAACAAGTGTTCATTTCACAAACAATCCAATGCTCTATCTTTTTCAAGACGTTCGTTATGAATTAAATGGTGTAGAAATAGATAAAGTAAAAAATGCTGGAATCACCACAACTATGAAGTCACTTCTATCAATGAATGATAATGAATCAAAAACATCAAAGACTTGGGGTTGGGATATAGATGGTACAACCAGTGGTGGACTTTTTTGTGCTTCAATACCTCTTAATAATATCCTTGGTTTTGCAGAAGATTACAAAAAAATTATAATGAACTGTAGACATGAATTAGTTCTGTTACGTAGCAACACTAACTTAAACGCTTTGAAACTCAACACTGGAGAAACGGTTAAAGATATTGAAATTCACAAAATTATATGGAGGGTTCCTCATATAAAAGTATCTGACTTAGAAAGGATTAATTTGCTCAAGCTGTTAGAGAAAGATAAACCTATTCTACTAGCCTTTAGAAACTGGGATTTATATGAATATCCTTTGTTACCCCAAACTACTAAACATACTTGGGCGATTAAAACATCATCTCAAATTGAAAAACCAAGATATGTGATTGTTGGACTTCAAACTAACAGAAAAAACAATTCAAGTCAAGACATGTCTCAATTCGATCATTGTCACTTACGAGATGTTAAAGTGTTTCTTAATTCAACATACTTTCCATATGAATCTCTTAATATTAATTTCACAGATGAGAAGTATGCTTTATTATATGAACAATATGCTAGATTTCAACAGTCTTATTACGGACGCAGACCAGAACCATTGTTAAATGTTAAACAGTTCCTGGAAAAAGCTCCACTGTATGTTCTAGACTGTTCTAGACAGAGAGAGTGTGTTAAAACTGGACCTGTTGTAAACATTAGATTAGAGTTGGAAAGCGATATTGAAATACCTAACCAAACATCGGCTTACTGTCTTATTCTAAACGACTGTATTATAGAATATAAACCACTAAGCGGTATTGTTCGAAAGATATCATGAATTTTTATATAGCAGATATTCAAGGTTTTAAAGATTACAAAAATAATTTTATTTTAAAAGAATTTGCATTAGCTACTCCCGAACACACTCAAGTTTTTTTAGTTAAACCACCTTATCCTTATAATAAACTAACAATGCAAGAAAAAAAGAACGTGTCTTGGATTGAAAAGAACCGAGGTATTTATTGGAGTGAGGGTTATATCGACTATCGTGAATTTAAAAGAATTATAAAACCAATAATAGAAAATAGACAATTATTAGTAAAGGGAGATGAAAAAATAAAATGGGTAAAAGAACTAAGTGAAAAGTGTTGTGTGATAGATTTAGGCAGTAAAGGGTGTCCTAGTTTTCTAAAAATGTATAATGAATACTGTAATGATAATGTAAATTTAAATTGTATTGCTCATGTGAAAGAATGTGCGTTAAAAAATGTTATATGTTTGAAAAGATGGTATAAAACTATATTTATCCCGTCAAAGTACGATATCTAAATAAATACTAATTTAGTAATGATTTTTTATGTTTTATTTATTTTAAAAGATACCTATTAAATAAATACCTATACAAACAACTATGGTTATGAGGATACTTCACCTTTATCAGGTAAAATCTGGTTGTATAAAATAAATTTGCTTATTTAACTATATTCAAAAAAATTAATAACTTGTTTAGTGAAATATTTTATTGAATAATATTGTTAAGCTCTAAAATTAGGAGACCTATGTGAACAGAAAATAAAACATGATAAAATATATACAAACTGGACTTTATTTTTTTAAATTAAATAATTAAAAAATATACATATATTATTATAAATTACAACCACATAGTTTTTTTGAAATCTTGCGAATTAAATATTCGGTCTGCTCCATTATTTCATCCACTGGTTCTGTCACCACGTACTGTGCACTTAAAACCAGGTTATCTTCACCATCTTCACTATCTTGAGATTCTACTAAGTCCATTACTTTTATTTCTATTAATCGTGTTCCTCTCCCTTGTTCTTTGCAAATAATATATGATTTTAGTGAGCGAGATTTTTTTTTCAGATTTTCCTTCTTACGTTTTTGTTTCTTATGATTTTGAGTACTCAACTCAGGGTAATTTTCATCAAAGTCCTGTAACGGGTCTTGCGCATATTGAGAGAACAATATTTCATCAGTAGCAATATTCATTTTCTAAAAAAGTATTAAAAAAAGTTAATTAAACCTAAAAAAATATTATTACATTTATTTTTATAAAAAGATAAATTTATTAAATTTTATTACTTACAACAAATAATCGATTTAGAATATGTGAATTCAATCAACAAGTTACTCGGTTTAATAATAAATTACAAGTGCCTACTGTGTAGGTGATTTGACACACATTAAGGTAATTAACCTCTTTCCAGCTAACATCATCATAATATGAATCTACTCGTAGTTTTTGCAGTTCTGTTTAATGTTGCATCATTATTTTTTTATTCATCACGACTATAACCTTTTGCAGGATGGTTAGAAGATAATTAATGAACTCGATAAAAGTGTAAATAAACAAAATTTATTGTGTTATGAAAATAGTAATTTTAATGAATTGTGATTTTTACCTCACAACACTAATATGTTACAGGGTGGTTAGAAACCATAATTTAAATATTATATATATATCTATATATTTAAATCTTACCGTTACTGCTAGGCTATAAAGTTAGGATTAAAGATATGATTATAAAGCGAATTATATTTTAAATTAAAACAACATAGTACATTTTATTAACTTTATTAAAAATAAACATACACACAAATAAAACACAACTAACAGGAGCTTAAAACTAATTATATTAAACACGATATGCTTTATTAAATATTTTTAAAAATAGAACTATTCCCCCATGCTTTTGTTTCTATCTTATTGCTAGATAATGAACGTTTATCATCATTACCAGAAAGTGCAATCTTCGTAACGCTTTGTGTGAATATTTGATGTTTAATTGTCTTAAACAAAATATTCTTCTTTCGAATCACTTCATTTTGGAAGAGCACTTTTTGGTAATCGGATATATCTAAATCCCGAACTACGCATGACTTTACACCTTTCGCTTTTTTTATTAATTTTTCATCGGTTTTGATACAGTATAATTTTGATCTTAAACCCACAAAATCTGTGATAATTTTACCACCCATTTCGTCTTTAAAAAGCCCAGGGATTTTCTTATTTCTTTGCATTATATTAAAAGAATTTTGGGTATCATAATTGCTAGTATCAAAATAGTTAAGAAAATTATTTTTTAGATCTTGATAAAAGTCATCTGTAGTTAATGTGTAAACGAATGAATCCGTGTCAGTGTAGCATAATTGTACACGATTTTGATAAAATGGTTTAATAATATTATAATGAAAATTGTACATGTGAGATTTAGATAATTCTAATACCGTAAATCCTATATATATTGGTTTATCCAAAATAATTTGAGACGGTTTCATTTGTATAGCTACTAAGTTCTCGGTGAACACAGAAACGCTGTGAAAGTAAGGGTTAGCAATTAGTCTCTCAGCATATAATGACTTTTTTGTTTTATTATTTTTATCAAACCATTGATTGACTAATTGAACATTTACTCTATTTTCAGTATTCTCTAAAGTTTTACCGAACACACTATTATTTAACAACTTAAAAAAATCTTGTTCGAATGTGCTTTTTGCTTTTTGTCGTAATATAGTATTTAGTTCAATATATTTTTTTAAGTATGGACTTTGCCTAAATGTTATAACTCTATGAACTTTACGTAAGATCAATCCATGTTTCAGACATTTCTTGAGGTGTATATAATGAATCACATAGTTGTATTTGTTATACAAGTTAGGTACAAGTTTTTCTGATTTCCCTCCTGGTGGAATACATTTTTCAGGGCAAAACGGAAGATCGTTGTGCTTATAGTGCAAGTATTCAGGGTACAATAGGTCTACTTCCAGAATATAACCCCAATCCGAATTATCTTTTATATTTTGAACAATTAACTGATCCATTTCGGGTTGACTTAAAAAGCGGAAATCAGAATATGGTAAATGTTGACACATACTAAACCCATAAAGATTATTGCAATCTAAATAGACGATATAGGATTCTGGTTGTGACTCGTCATATTCACTCATATACCTGTGATTAGCCTTTGCATATCGATGAGAACACATGCATAACCCTCCTCTGATACCTGATTGAATCATTCGAACTATAGCTAAGTCTGATACGAGTTCGAGTTGAACTTGTGTTTTTAATAACATAGCATCAAAAGAGAGACTTGGTGCAGTTATATAAAAAGCAGGGTCAAGTTTGTAATGCTGTTTACAAGTCTTTCGAAAACTCTCAAATATATCAGTTAATAAAAGAACATCGGTTTTCAGGTATAACTCAGTGTAATTTCCGAAATTGTTTATATTAAATTCTCTCCATACCTTCTTCGCGTGTTTGTAGTCATAGTCAGAAATATGTTCGTTAGTTAATGAATTATAAAAGCAGTTTTTTGGAGGTAACATTTTTTCTTTATAAACATCCCAATTTGTAACGTAACTGTATGGATATACACCTTTTCGAGTTAACAAATTAAATTGAGTTTTATTTGGAAAATGAGCTCTTAGACAATTAAAATCTTCAACATTCATTGTTTTAGCAAGTTTGTCTAAACTAGTTCCTAAGAAATTAAATGAATCTAAAAATCGTAACTGTATAAACTCCTCATTATTAACAGATACAAATTTGGAAAATGATGTGTATTTTTCTTTCGTTTTCGGTATAATATTGATCTTTCCTGGTGTCTCCCCTAATTCTTTAATGAATAAGTGACAATCGTAACCAGACAAGTTATGAAAAAAAACAGGAATAAATTTAGGTACTTTATATAGAAGATTACAGTACCGATGTGCAGCACCTCGGTAACGTCCGGTTAAATGACAATGATCTCTAACTTTGTTTCCCCATATGTAATTATCACATATGTGACATCGAGAGGCGTTTTTAAAATCAATATCATCTTTTTCTGTGAATATCATCGGTTTATTTAAACTTAATAAATCTGAAATGTCCTTCACATCCTTATATAGCATATCAATAAATTTAAAGACACAATCTTCACCGCGGTAAATTTTAAACCGATTAAAACTACTATCTATTGAGGAAACAATGTTGTATGCAAACGCAGCAGGTATATGACGTTGTAAATTAGTTGTGTTAGCAGATTCAAATTGATCGTGCTCAATAGGTTGTAATATTGTCTCGAAATCTGCATAAATAACAAACGGAATATTTTGTTTTCTGTTATAGTTTTTAAACTGTATTACCGATCCTTTTTCTGGTAAAACGGTAACAACACCCTCACACAAATGGTCATTAAATTGATTTTCAGTTTGAAAGAATAGTAAACAGCTTTCACAGAAATATAACTTGGCGTGATGTTTAGTCATTTGAGTTCTTACTAGTCGAGGCAAATCTCTAATAAGACAGTAATGAGATGATGTATTATTTTCTATAAGCAATAGATGAATACGTTTTGCTTTGAGATTTAAAGATTCAGATTTATACAGAGGACCTGTTATAGTCCGACCGTTTAATAACCCATACACGTTTATACTTAAATTGGGATTATTTTTTTCAAAAATTGCTATATCTGAGAAAGTAATTGGAAAAGACAAGTCATTAATATTTACAACATTTAAGAAGTTTGGATAAGACGATACTCTTTCAGGGTGACGAGTTGTAGGATATAAAGCAGCTGTCACAGACCACAAAAAACAATAATTATCATTATTACGAATATTTAAACATGCTTTTTTATTTTTTATGAATTTAGGTAGTTCTATAAAACTCGATCCACTAAGAGGTTGATATTTATTTATGTTAACTTCAACATGTAAATTATTTAAAAAAGTCCAACCACTATCCCTATCCTGAAATTCTTCAAGTTTCTTTAATAAATCGTAAACTACTTTATCATACATTACATCGAAATTATAATTTGAATGAATACTGAAATTTTTTGTTGAAAATGATTTTATTTCATGTAAATCATTTTTAAACATAAAAAAGGTAGAAAAAAGTTCAAAATTAACCTTTACAGAAATATGCTTTGATAATGAGCGATTAATTAAAGATTTTACTTGCTCCCTAATTTTATTTAAAAAACATTCTCCTAAGTTTTGACCTTCCTCATTGCATGCAAGTATTCTATAAGTAGCAATACGACCTTTGAATGCGGACTTAATAATCTCTATATTATCATACAATGGGGTGGTAGCATTATTTTTATGTTTATTACTCCTAATATGCCCAACCCACCGCTTCCTATCTACTGCAATATTACAAACAGAGCAAAAAGGCATGTTTTCTAAATTTCAATGATATTAATTAAACAACACCACCGTTCCCATGCTTCGGAGAGCACGTTAATCTGTTAGTCTTGGTTCCACTAATACCAACTTATGGAATAGAAGAAATTGTCTTCAGCAGTGAAGATCTAGGACTCTGTGTTCTAGGAAGACATCTTAAAGATAAGTAAAAATAAAATAAAAACTTAAGTACCTAATTATAAAGAAAATTATTAAATCTTGTGAAGAATTTCACATCTCCAAATTTGTTGTCCCCAATCATTGTTCTCGATCCGTAATAATATGATTCTGCAATAAAAAGTTAGTTTTATGATCATCGTTTTACATCATCGTTCCGTATCTATATTAAATGTAGAACCCGAACTAAAATATTTAATTATATTTGTTAAAGAAATATTGTTATCAAAGTGAGGTAAATTAAAAAAATATAATAAAATATAATAAAAAATAAAATACCTATATATAAAGTTCAAATTATCACCACTCATCCCAATTAGCTAATGCTATTGATTTATATGTCATCATGAAAGTTGATAGTAATTTATTTGTATACTGTCATATGATTTTTTCATTCCTGGTACCAACGTAAAGATGAGTTAGATCTGTAATAATAAATCATAATATAACTTTACATAGTGTATTAAATAATTAAGCGTTTTACATACATACATAAAAAATTATAGCTAGGTAATATAGAAAATATATTTGTGAATGTTGTGCACTAACCTGTGATAATTGTTAGAAGAAAATCACCAACTCTTATGAGATATACGGTCATAATAATGTAAGTACTATTTCACAATCTTTTATTTTATAAAATGCTGATGAAATAAAATAAAAAATTGCATAGGGTAAATAAACCATTACTTGCCTCCTTTCAAAAAAAATCACATTTGATACCATCACAAGTGAAGATTGTCTAATAAAGCTTGTGTTTTATTTATACATAGTTCTTAGATAATATTTACTTATTATCCTAATACACCTACCTATCATTATAACCCTATTTACTACTATTGTAAAGTTTGTGGTTAGGTAATAGCTACTTTACCCTAACATAAATGTGATGAATGTGTTTTAAATAATAATTGTTTTATTAATTCTAATTAGAAGTCACCTTCAAATTGTTTATAATGCATTTTTTATATGTCAATAATTTAATATGAAACTCTAAATAATTTTAATCATTATTCGATTTTTGCTTTAATACTCAATTATTTGTAATAACCATAAGAGCTATTTTACCATAATATATGATTATCATAAAAGTGTTTTTTAAAATAATTCAACTTTGTGATGACATTTGTAATTTTTATCTATAAAATCTCTTACAGTTTAAACCTTTCATCAAAGCAGTTTCAAGACTTACAACACTTGCACCTAACTTATCGTAAATCACGAGTTCTTAATAAACCAACAGCGTGGCTCTGTTCCTCGTTTATTGTAAGAAGAAGTTTTTAACCAATATAAAATGTAAGTTAAAATGGAAGAATTATACTACTATTTTATGTAACATATAATTACTAGATACCTTTATGTTTCAAATTGATTAATGAGTGGATTATAAATACATGTTTTGTTTTTTTATTATTTCAGGTCTGACTCTGATTATGATGTACAGAAACCAACAAGGAAAACCATCACTGCATGCAAGCGTAAAGGAAAATCCGAGGCTGAGAACGCAAAGCGTGGGCGTTCAACATTGACTCAACCTGAAGTTGTAAAGTGAGATCATTAACATTGGAATAAAAAAATATATAAGAAATGTTATTTTTATTGATGAAATCAATAAAAAATAATACATTTTAATTTTTTTTTTTTTTTTTTTTTTTTTTTTACATCAATATAATTTTGAGCTTACGTTCTCATGCGACGATCCATGATGTGAATATAAATTAGCTATCAATATTGGTAGCTCTCGGAGAATGCACATCTCAGAGCGACTGTTCATCACACTACCACTACGAACCATCGCATCAGTAGATCCGATATACTTGTTAGATGCATAAGATCTATCTAATAGTCCACATATTGTTTAGTAAAATACCAAGTTAGATACTTTATTCTGTTTTACTCATAATAATAGTAAAAACCGTTTATTCTAGCGAATAATAAACAATAATGTATGTTTTTGTTTTTTTCTTCGTTACAGAAAAACACTTAAGATATTCGACATCTTCGATTTGAGTCATGGTAGAAATGAGGATGGTAGGATGGAGGACGGAAAATCAGTAAAATCGTTTTTCGTAAATAAAGTTGCCAACGGTAACGAGCGACGTACCGCTAACCTTCGTGGTGAGTACGTGGTAGATCTCAAGATCTACCAAACAAATGATGTCTGCATTGGTGCGGATATGGAGAACGCATGGAAAAAAGCGCTCCTCCGCATTAAACTACAAATATCGCATGACACCGAGCAATGGAAAATTCTACAAAAATTCGTACATCAAACAGATGCTATGTTTGAAGAAGAGCCACATTTTTATTCATCATAATATAATAATCTATATATGTATTTTCAAACATTGTAAATAGCCTTTTCAGGAGTGTATTAAATAATCAAGTATATAGTTCCTGCATTTATTATTTCTTTCACCCTTTTTGTACATTAACTAGATAAATTGAAACACTTAGTTAATTAATTTGATTTCCTTAAAAAGTATTGCACAGATAAGTAATAAACCTTTTATATTAGGTGTATTTGAGTAGCTGTCTCTAATTCACAGAGAATCAGCGTAGCGATTCAGCGAGGAAATGTGGTCAGCGTTCTTGCCACCATGCCGCGCGGATACGATTTAGTATATTTAAATTAGGTTTTGTGAATGTGGTCAGCGTTCTTGCCACCCTGCCGCACAGATACGATTTATATTTAAATTAGGTTTTGTGAATAATTAATATTTAATGTTATTTTAGTTTCACTATAGCTTTATAGAAATTTATGAGGAAACACACATTGACGATTATTCTCAATTTGTAATTGTGGACGTAGGTAAGTTTACCTTTATTTTCTATTTAATGAATAATAATGATTGTGTGATGATTATAATATTATCATAACCAAGTATGAATATATATTTTTTTACTTGTTACGTGTTTCACAGAACAATCAGTTTGGATTCATACAATGACATTAATGTTAATATTGTCGCATCCGTATTATTGGGCATTCAACACACCTGAAGTGAGCATCGCGACAGCGATGTGAACGAAAGGTGGGGCAGAATGCCCAATAATACACTACTGACATGATTATGTTTGCCGATGATATTTCTTTACTAATAAGAAGTGATCAAAAAAATCAAAGTATACTAGTAACTAAATTAAACTCAGTAATAGAATCTCTAGAAAAGTGGTTTGGTTATAACAATCTTTTAATAAATTTAAATAAAACTAAGCTGTTAAACTTTACTTTAGATACGCATATTAACAGGCAAAACTCACAAGAACTCGAAGACTATATTGAACTAAAATCATTAAATTTAGTACATAACACTGTATTTTTAGGCATAGAACTAGATAAAAAACTGACATGGTTACAACATATCGAGAGGATCGCAAAAATACTAAGCCCAGCATGTTACGCTGTAAAGAAAATAAATGAATATTCCGGAACAGAAGCAGCTAAATCTGTATACCATGCCTACTTCAGTAGTATCATGTCGTATGGACTACTAGTGTGGGGAACAGCTGCCGAAGCGAAGAGAATATTCATTCTACAAAAACGAGCGGTGCGCTTCATTGCTAACATAAGAGCCAGAGACACATGCAGAGAAGCCTTCAAAGAACTAAATATATTAACTATGGCTAGCACATACGTAATGCATTGTCTGATGTATATTAGGGAAAACATGGATCAGTATCATATCAGACCACTAAGAAGTGCCTCACGACAAAAAGAGTCATTAGCTTGTCCCAAGCACAGACTTAATAAGTTCAGCAAAAGTTTTATTTGTAATTGTGTTAAACTTTATAACAATCTAACATACGAAATTAAATGTTTAGAATTTAACGAATTTAAAACGAAAATAAAATCTGTATTGATACTAAAGGCATACTATACTGTTGATGAAGCTTTGAGGGATAGTAGTATAGGATAGTGGTTGCTCATTATAAGCTATTATTAAGCTATTGAAAGCTATAGTATATATATATATATATATATATATATATATATATATATATATATATTATAAGACAAGGCCCTTATACAGCCGCTACAACTAGTATAGATTATGACATCATAACAATTATTAATATATATTTTGACAAGGCCATTTTACAGCTGCATAATTTAATTTGAACATTTATATATATATTTATATAATTTTTATTTATACATTTTGAACATAATTAATTTTAAGTTTTACAAGGCCTTTTTACAGCTGCAACTAGTATTTAATTTTATTTATAATAATTTAAGAATTTGTATTTAGTTTTGTGTTGGTATTATATTAACTTCCAGTCCTGTTCCTTGCCCATAGTTCCATAATACTCTCCAGGCAGGACAAATCAATGTATATTTCAATGTGTAAATTGTGCACAAGAATAACTAATAACTATTGACTTAACCGAATTCCGGTGGGAATGTATGGTTGTAACAGAATAAACAATAAACAAAATAAACAATAAACAATAAACGGAATTGCATGGCAACATTTGGGTACTTAGGAAGTAATTGTTATGTTTATGCTTGTGTGTGTCTCGAAGGTCATTCTTAGTGTTCAGGTTCTCATGATGTGGCGTGTCCGGTGGTCGCCCCTTCCTTAGAAGGTCATTGCAGTGGTGGCACGTGTGTCGGGTCCCGGTCCGCACCCTAAGGGCCTGGTTGAGCGGGGGGATGGCTGGCACATGCGTTATGTCCGTGATCGGGTGCTGCTGTGGGGGCCTGGGACCTCTGCGGAACACGTTCAATTTATTGTTCTTAAATTAACAGAGGTTTTTGCGTTTTGTCGACTTTCGGGTTGCACATAGGCATGTAGTCTACCTTAATTCTGATTTGCCTGGTGGGTTACTGCTGTACCAGGTATTGTATTCTCATAGGTACTGATAACTTAATTTAAAAGGTTATTAATTGATCGTTGTGGTGCAGTTCTGTATATGTTTTATTTTGTAAATCTGATATAGCTGAGTTTTCCTTGCAGATTCCTTTCTCAGTCAGATTAAACATTAACAGGTCACTGGAATTTGCTAAGCTGCTGGTCTTCTGCTAACAGCTTACTTATTGGACCACTTTGCTGCTTATTCTTCTACTAGCAGGAGTAGAATCATTCAAAATAATTAAATTAATGACGTTTCATAAATGCCTGAAATAGGTTTACGTGAATAAAGATATTTTGACTTTGACTTTGACTTTGTCTGTTCAAGGAGATCTGAAATATCTCATCAAAATAGTGAAAAAAATCCTCCCAAAGCGAATTTCACAAAACCATATAAGCATATTCGTGCATTGTGGTTTTCTAACATTCTAGCGCATTGGGTAATACAATGGTAATAAAAGCCAGCTGTATATGTTTTTTTTTTACTAGTCGTAATAATTTAATAGAGATAATTACCAAGTAGATAGATGAGTGCACGAATTACTCGTATCGTGGCCGTTTCAGAGCGGCAAAACAGAATTTGGTGACACAGCTAGATTTTTTGGAATCGTTCGTGCTGTAAGGGTTAAATAGAAGACAATAGTAATACGATAAAGTCAAGAGTTGACTGACAGATACGATAGAAAGCTAGCAAAGAAAACTATGAAAAGAAATTAATAAAAATAAGATTGAATACAAGAAGGCATTACGTCAATACAACAGAATAACTACTACAAACTATACATACATACACAACCATACGTATATTTTTAGGCTTCAAGTGTCATTGGTAAAACCTCTTTTTGAAATAAAAAATAACACTTTATTAAAAGATAAAAATCATTATCCGAAAAACAAAACACTGCATGGTGAATAAGGCCGCGTCTAAAAATCGCGATATACATCGGGATATTACCTAAAGGCTGAGGAGTTTAGATATAGAGAGACAGAATCACGTAACGTCACGTCAACGTTTGCGCCATCGTACACCTCTCGCTACCTACTTGACTAGGTTCAGTATGAGTGTTGATATTTTTAGGAAAACTTCTCTGCACCGTAACTTAAAATTTTATTACTAAATAAGTAAAATAAAAAATACATAATTTTTAATTTTTATTCTAAATTATAATATAAAAATATTTGCTTTATAAGAAATTTCACGTAGTATATATACTGTTGTGGCTTGGTATCTCTATCCAAAGTTCTATTTGATTCCAAACCCTGTGTTCCATTACTACATCCGCGCCGCCCGCGCCCTCTGACGAGGATAAAAAAGCATAAAACAGTGACAGTTCCAAAACAAGACTCTGATGCAACAGCCGCGATTGCCACAAGCTGCAACTAACCAAATCGTGAATAATCTTTACAAGTAAAAAATCTCGTTCGCCTAGAACTGTGAATTGAAGTGTGGTGGTGCAATCCTTTGCACTATTTCCATAGCGTTTGTCCGCCTAGAGATCCCAGCAGGTGTGGTAGCCTTCTATATCAATTGGAAGCCCATACTTGGCCTGAAATTGTAGGTGGATGGCATGGCGTCAACAGTATCTAGCATCTAAACACAAAATATCCATCAAATCCTTAACATATACTGAGCTCATTGAACATACTTACTCTTCCTCCTCCTCCTTACGTCGTTATCCTCAATGCTGAGGGTCGTGACCCCCTCCACGGATCACTTTGTCTCGGGTCTTTGCGCCATCCGGGTCTGCACACGGCGGCATGCAGCGCATTGTGGACTGGGGTGTTAAGTATGGTTCGGATCTGGTCAGACCAACGTATCGGGCTTCGGCCACGGGGCCTCTTGGCTTCGATTTTACCCGTGATCACCAGCTTTTCCAGATTGGCCGAACTTTTTCGTGCTATATGACCAAAATACTCAAGGACTCGCTGCAGGCAGATAGAAGAGAGCCTGGTAGTGACTTTGAGCTTCGTGAGTATTGATACATTGGTCCACGGAATGCGCAACATACGCCTCCAGCACCACATCTCAAAATACTAAATTGAAACTTAACTTAGCTAAAAAAAAGTACCTATTCATATATTATACAGAAAACTGAAAGCCAAATCCAATCAGTTGTGTAATATTTCATGGAAGCCTAACGTTAGGATGGTGTGTTGACGTCCGTGTCAATAGACCGAACTCTCGTGATGGATCGAAGTAACGGTGTTCACTTTTACCCCTTTTGACAACCTCACTCCCCGTCCCCTAACTTTTAATTTGATCTCTTAGTTACTTTTAGAATATTTAGGTAAACATTTTTCTAGGCGTAAAAAAATTAACGCGCGGTGTGATTGTTAAAATGCTTACGTTCAAGTAAAAAAGATTTTGGTTCGAACCCCGGCATGTACTAATGAGAAATACTCGTGCACTTTTCTTACGTACATTGTCATAGATATTTAACGCGTTCCTGTGTGTGGAGAGCCCGATAAGTCATCGGTTCAGGTTCCATAAATACCAACTTGTGAAATCGTTAAGAAATTGACATCACACAATCACAACCCAGCCAGTGTAGTATGACAAGAGAATGTCAAATTAAAACAATTAAATGGCCCATCCAGTAATGGAGAGGTAAAGGTAAGGTAGAGGTAAGGTGTTACACCCGTCTTCGCTTCTCCACTCAACCATTCCTTCCACCTGTCTAACTTTGTCGAGCTTAGTGTCTAGGTATTCTTTTGTCGAATAAAAACATTTATTAACCAGCATTTGTTTGATTCTTAATTTAAACAGTTTTAGTGGCAGTTTCCGTTTTTTTGGAGGTCATACAACTATTTAAATTGTAACTGTTGTTTTGTTTATTGTTAACTAAAACTGAAAAGGAGTCTGAATATCTACTGGAAAAGTGGGGAGGAATTTTCAGTAAGTTGTATGGGAAAAACGAAGTGAAAGCCGGCGCGAGTCACAAAGAAATTGAAGTGTATTTTGCTTAAATATAGTTTTTGTAACACTAAAATTCTTAGTTACGTCATGAGTCTGAAAGGGATAAATAATTCTTTAATTATATAGTCAGAAAGAAGACACATTTCTAAGCATTCTATTGATAAACCGTGCGGTTTTGTCAAATAATAAATAAATTACAAATTATGAAAACACAATATCATCATTAGAGCCCCTAGAACACAGCGTCCTAGACCTCCACTGCTGGAGATGGGCCTTCCTGAACATATCTGGAGAATTTGGCCTACACTCGCCACGCTGGCCAGAGGGTTTGGCGAGGATATGATGTCAATTTTTAATGACATTTTATTAACGATTCCACAAGTTGGTATTAGTGGAACCAGGACCGACAGATTAACGTGCTCTCTGAGGCACGGGAACGGTGGTATTATAAATTTATGACAAATGTACGTAAGAAAAGTGTATTTGTCATTGGTACATGCCGGGTGGGTTTGAACCGACCTTTGTAGGATTTAAGGAACGCGTTCTTACAAATGAGTCACCACCGCGCACAATATATTATTACTATCAAATAAAAAGAAATCATTACGAGTGTTATGACACGAGAACATTTTTTTAGGTCTGTTTCTCTATGAAATGTGGGTATTCTCATTTTTGATTTGGTCGAAGCAATTGGTTTGTTTATCAAATATTGCAGGTAAGAAAGAACAGAGTATACCAAATACCATATTCATATACGGATTTCCTAATCAAAATGCGACCCGAGGCGTCATTAAACGAGTTATCGTCACCTGTCACAATACAGCCTGACTAAATACACAGACTATTAATTAAGTTAGCTCGGGTTTGCTTGTGTTGTGTGAAGTTAGGAGCATTGGCGCCAACAGATAACTTTGATGATCTTTGAGTTATAGGGAAGGTTTTATTGCGGAAAATATTGTTGTGTGGATTAATAGCATTCTTAGAGGTATATACGACCACATCACACCTCAAAATGAATTAAAATGGATGCCTTGTCCTCCCCGAAGGAACTGCCGAATCCTGTGCTGTATTCCATACTTGACGAGCCATCTATCTATACCTAATTATTTGAAGAGTGTATATTTTTTTTCAAGAGTGTGACGACCCCAAATGGCATTACTAGCTAAAACAAAATATTTCCCTTATAACTCATAGGTGCAACATCTAACTTCTGATTTAGTGTTAAGTACAAATAAGTGTGTGATGTTAGCACTGTTGGCTACCCTATTATAAATAAATAAATAAACTCATAGAGGAAATGCAGCGAGCGTTTTTGATACCCTAGAAGGGGAAAAAGTATCATCAGGGGTAGTCAAAAGCCACGCTTATAAATAAGCGGGTTCACATTTAGCCAACTTTACTATAGGCCAATCATGACAAGTGGCTTGCACGTCGATGTCTCCAGCGTACTAAACTCGAGAAAAATCACAAATAAATTAAATATTATTTAATAAATATTTTTGTGTCCCGACCAGGAATACTTTAGCTAAAACAAAAACAGTTAAAGGTTTCACCTAAATTATATTATATATATATGTAAAGAGGCATTGTCATGCTATAAACTAAGACACACAAATAACGTTTGAAATAAATTAATACCAGGCACGCTTGTCATCAAAATACTCGCTGATGGTATAATAACCCTTTAAAATCAGTTTTTCAACATCTTTATTATCTCTGAATATCGTGCTAAGTTGAAATGGCCACCTATTCGTTTTCGCAAAAATCTCAAGAGTTCTTTGTATGCTTTTTGTCTTTTTGCGACACCGCGATACCTCAAGGACAATTTTGCCTATCTCTCATCTTTCCACGATAAATTTCTTCGCTCCTCTCACAACTAACTTCTTTCAGTCCCCTCATCATCATCTCATCATTCCGGATTTGTTTCAAATTCTTTTGTCGTTGTCGCCACAAATTTATGGAATGATCTTCCTGTAAACATAAGACAAGCAACTACCAGTTCTTTGTTTAAAACACTCGTATATCTCTGAAAAGTTCCACAATATTAGTAAGTGTATATATGTATGTTTATGTATAGTATTATGTATGTATTAGTATATTGATATTATAGTATATATAACAGTATAATATGTAAGTGTATAATTAAGCTGTTAATATTTCTTTCATTGTAACTATAATAGTTTTAATTTGTCCCCAAGGTTTGGCTGTCAGAACATGTCTACGGGCCTTAAGTCCGACTTTGTACTACGTGCAATAAAGTTTTAAATAAATAAATAGGTAGGTAGGACCTGCATCGAAAATTTAAATGAGAATGGTTCCAACTTTAAATAGATCCTAAATCGTCACTCGGAATGAAAATAAATAAAATAATAAATAATAAATATTTCCAGACAGGTCACACAGCGCCATCAAATAATAAGAAAAACCTCAAATACCTATTCAACAAAGATACTTTTATCATTTAACTCTGTAACTGTATGTATTACTTTTAGTTATAGTTCTCATTATTTTTAATTTTTAAATATTGTTTCTATTATTGGGGTACTATTCACTAATGTTTTTTTTACTGTTTGCTTCTATTGATAGAATTGGATTCAATGTGTACTCTGTTGGTGATCCTAATTAAATAAATAAATAAACAATACACCGGTCAATGTAGTTCGTCGACTTAAATTTTTACCCTTTCCACAAAATGGCGTCTGGTTGTCGCTTTAAATAAATTTGATTAATGTCATATCTTCAGTGACACTCGCGTGATGGTGTAGTTAGGTATTTCAAATATGAAATATAAATAATTAGGTACCGGCTTCAAAAATAAAGTGCACAGTTAATCGTTTTCCAATGGGAAAAATGGAACAGCTTCTCTCGTCAAATCGTCTGTAATTGCTTTCCTTCAATGTAGCAATCCAATTATTTTTCTAAACCCTGAAAAGATTTGCCCGTATTACTTGGGCCCGGAGTTACCGTTTTCCGATGAAACCGATATTGTACGGAGCGCGAGGTAGCCAGATATTCAGCCCAATGTCGAGTGTTGTAGACATATTCAAATTTAAGGACTGGCCAAATTTAATAAATCAACAACTATGTCCAGGTTGACATGTTTAAGACAATATTTAAGGTCACTCATCAAGCTATGGAGAGAGCTATACACGGTATTTCTTTGATTGATAACGCCGAAACGTGGACATTCGTCAGAGAACTAAAGTTACTGATGTAGGCTTCCAAATTTATAAGCTAAAGTGGCCGGACACGTCTGTCGTAGAAACGATGTTGTAGTAGACCAGTTCTGGAGTGGATACCACGTTCTGGAAGACGCAGGTTGGGATAGCCCGCCGCCAGATGGATGGATGACCTAAAAAAGGTGGCGGAGGCTGGAAGAGCAGATGAAAGAAGATCGTGCAAAATGGCGAGCCTTGACGGAAGGCCTATATCCAGCAGTGCATAGACACAGGCTGATGATGATGACAGACACCTAGACATCAGGTGGCGGCAAGTACGTCTAGCTCTTCACGACTATAGTCGGCTAAAATCAGCTGAAATGTCATTTTGTTATTGTCTGTCAATTAAACTGCTTAATAGGAATATATAAATATATATATAATAATACAAAATGTTTTTATTTAATAATGTTTTATTTGTATTATTACACTAGCTGGTAGGTATATAATGGTCATATTTTGGGAATTAACGCAAAACTAACTGCAGAAACTATTGTTAAAATCTTCGGGTACGATCCCCAGCTAGAATAAGAGTTTATTCATAAAACATGTGACGCAGTTTTATTCAATATATTCAAATATAAAATTGGCTCGGACATTCCTTTCAGCATTATTCAGCATGTTCCTTGTAGTTAAGACAGTAGGCATCAATGCCCATTTGAAAAATTCACTCTGTATTTCGTTAGACAAACCATCACCATTGCTTTTGTTAGCGTATTTTATTATATAAAAAAAAATATTTTTGACAATAAAATTTTATAGCTTCAATTTATATATTTTACCAAGTAAGAAACACAACTTGTTTGTGTCTAACTTGTTTTGTAAATTTATTAATATCGAACCAACAATGGACATAACAAGCTAATGATGTTTTCCATGATGCGCTAGGTGATGTTGATATTTTTCCAAAAAATTAATACAAAACTGTATAGTGCATTGCCTTTACCATTGCTAAAAGGAATAAAATTACTTTTTCAAAATTTATGACAAAGACCTTCAGTCACTGTCACTGATGACGCCGCTCCAAAGAGAGGCGAAATATTTGGCAATTAAATTTTATAGCTTCAATTTATATTTTTTACCAAGTAAGAAACACATTATATAAAAAAAGAAATTTATTTGCATATCAAATCGGTAAAGTTTGCTCTTCTAGGAATTTTGTATATTAAAGTATTTTTTAGGGCCAAAATAAATTGTAATTATTTTTCTTGTCCTTTATAATGTCTATGGGAGTGACGGAATAAAAAATGTTTACATTCAACCGAATAGAACCCGCTTACGTTAAATGTGGATATCCAACGAACGCTGTTATTTAACATCGCTTATTTGGCTCCTTTATGTGCTTATAGCACATGTTTTTTTGGTATATATGTACTCTTATATGTGCAAATACTACGTGAAAATTAATGCCTTTTTTAGACGTACAGATAAATTAAATTATATTTTTAATCATCGAAGTATGTACCATTATTGTCTATGGACTTTAGCCATTTTATATGTAGTTTATTGATTCCATTGCTAAAAAAAATGTGTGAGTGAGAATAATATATAATGCGAAATTTGTGGGTGAAAGAGGCCCTGGCAGACCGAGACTCACATATCACGATCAAATAAATAAAACACTGGCTGAAGGCACATTAAAAAGCTTTCGTAACAAAAGGGCATGTATGAAGAGGTTGATGAATGTCGACGAAGCGAAAAAAGTATGTCGTGATTGTGTCAAATGGCGCTCAATTGTCTCTGCCTACCCCGCAAGGGATCTGGCGTGAAGATATGTATATATGTATGTATGAGTGAGAATCAACAATATCTTTGAAGATAGTTTGGACTGCTCCATCGCAATATTTTTTTTCTTGCAAGAAAATTGCGAAGGTAGTGGTAATCTGTTGGAGGAAGGTCAGGGGGGTTCGGTGGTTGTTAAGGACAATCCAATTGCAGCTCTTCTAATTTAGCAACCGTCTGTGAAGTGTGAGGTCTAGCGTTGTCCTGAAGCAGCAGTGGGCAACAGTTATTGACCAGTCTCGGTTGTTCAATAGCTAGCTTTTTCATCATGGTTTGCAATTGTTGACAATACAGATTTGCCGTAATCGTCTGGCTAGATCTTAAGAAGCTGTAGTGAATAACACCAGCACTGGTTCACCAAACACTCACCAGTACCTTTTTCTGAGTCAACTTTCGCTTGGGACAGAATTTACCCTGTCTACTGGGTTCAACCAGTGTGATGAGCGTTGCCGATTATCGTACAGGATTAATTTATCATCACAAGTAACAATACGATTCAAAATGCCGTCGTTATTGTGACGATTGAGTAATCTTACGCAGCACTCAATGTGTGTGTGTTGGTGTGCTTCACTCAATTCATGCGGTAACCATTACTCTAGCTTTTTCACTTTTCCAATTTGTTTCAAGTGAATTAAAATTGTTTTGTCACTTATTCCAAGCCTACCGCTAACTCTGACGTGGTTTGGATGGATCTACTTCCACGATCACTTTTAATTCTTCACTGTCAACTAGGATGTGTGGTGTGGCGAGTGTAGGCCAAATTCTTCAGAGATTTCTGGAAGACCCACCTCCAACAATGGAGGTCTAGGTCTCTGTGTTCTAGAGGCTGTGGACTGTGGATAGATAATATATTTGTATACGCTGTTTAAAACATACTGTCAATGTATGTACACTTGCCAACTATGGATCAGCTACCATAGGAAATCATACAGTGCCATGAGGGTACAGTACAATGATGCGCTCCGTATCCTCATGCGCCGACCGAGGTACTGCAGTGCATCGGGCATGTTCGCTGAGACGAGGGTACCAGACTTCTTCGCGGTGTTCCGAAACCGTGTCACGTCTTTCTGGGAGCGGCTACGCTCTTCAACAAATCGCATTCTGAGAGCGGTTTGCGATGGGATCCCCAGTAAAATACACTCACATAGGCTGTCTGTTCAGCAGAGCCCAAACCGTAAATGAACTTTAGTCAATGTTTGGCAAATATTTTATTTTGTTTTTTTTATGTATTTTTATATTTTATAATTGTAGTATACTTTGACTGTAAATTTTATTTGATATAGGTGTATACCTGAAATAAAACTTTATTTATTTATTATTTTTATTTTAAAAAGCGTGGCTTCTGATCCCGTAAGAGGTTACGGTCGTGATGATCCTTAACGTTTTACTTTCATTATGAACCCTCGGTAAAATGACGGTCGCTAACGAAGCGTTTCAACAAAATAAAGTGGGCCAAAGCTCTCCAGGTTAACTGGTCTAATGGCCAGAAAGTCGGGCTAAATGTCAGTAACTAGAACAAACTGAACTACTTGAAACTGTGGTTACTATTAACTAACAAGCTAATGTTTAATGAGAAAAGAAATGAATGGATACGAATTAAAATCTCATGTTCACGCAATGAAAAAAGTGCTAGAAAATTCTGTAAAATTTACACTTCTTACTTTGAACTAACCTAACTGTCTCAACTTATCTATATATTTCTTTTGGCTCTTTTTTATTTGCAGCAGCAACATCATTATTTTTATATTACTTCCCTTATCGTGTCAGTGGTTTATTTATATAGTATGGTCATCACAACTGTTTCCCTTCCGGGGTAGTCAGAAACCACGCTTATAAAGAAACGGATTTACATTTAGCTTGTAATATTTAGTTTGTAGGGCAATGTATCTGGCTTTTCAACAAAATTCCAGATGAGATAACAACCCTACCACTAAATCTATTTAAATCATATGTTAAGGAAAAACTGATTTTAAAGGTTTATTATATCATCAGCGAGTATTTTGATGACAAGCGTGCTTGGTCCTAATTTATTTCAAATGTTATTTGTGTATGTCTTAGTTTATAGTATGACAATGCCTCTTTACAGCAGCTCGCCTGCTATAAAGCTAACCTATAATTTAAGTGACACCTTAAACTGTTTTTGTTTTAGCTAAAGTATGACAATGCCTTTTTACAGCAGCTATAATTTATGTGACATTTTATTAATGTTTAAGCTTATAGTATGACAATGCCACTGTACAGCAGCTATAATCTTAGTGACATCCTCATAATTGTTTTCGTCTTAGCTTGTAGTATGACAATGCCTCATTAAAGCAGCTATAATCCTTGGTGTATTTATTTTATAATTGTGTATGTCTTAGTTTGTATAATGACAATGCCTATTTACAGCAGCTATAATTTTAAGATTATTATTATGTATATTTGTGTTGTATGTGCTGCTCCAAATACAAGCTATTTCCCAGAAAATAAGCTTTTCGTTATATTAATAATTTTTTTGACATGTAAAAGCGCAGAATACATTATATTTATTGGCCTATGCCTACTTACAAAATAAATAAATAATAAAAAATAGCTAACTTTCATCATCATCAGCCTGTGTCTCTCCACTGCTTGTCCAACCGTTTGTTGTCAGCTTTGACCGCCTCCGTGGTCTAGTGGTAACAAACGTTGCCGTGAACTCGGGAGGTCGTGGGTTCGATTCCCACCGGGGGCAAGTTGTACATAGTATAATTTGTCTCAATCTAGGTGTTTATATGTATAATATGTATATATTTACAAAAAAAAGTATAATATGTAGTTTATCAACCATCTAGTTTCCGTAACACAAGCCTCGTAGATTACCACGGAAATTAGATGGCGCTGTGTGACCTGTCTGGAAATATTTATTTATTATTAAACTGCTTTCAACTCAAGCGGTTAAGTCCGTGGATTTAGACATACAGGTTCGATTCCTGGACCTAATAATTTATTTGTGATATTTCTCAAGTTTGGTTTGCTAGAGGCATCGACAAGCTTGCCAATTCTCATGATGGGCCTATAGTAAAGTTGGCTAAATGTGAATCTCTTTCTCTAAAAAGCATGGTTTCTGATCACCCCGAAAGGGATACGGTCGTAATGAAGACCAAATTACCTAAAAATAAGTTTTGGAAAGACGTCTTCTTCAGTGGTGTTCTAGAAACTGTAGTGATGATAACATACATACATACATATATGTACGCAGTTGGTGTGCAGATGCCTTAACAATAAACTCCCTTATTTCAATATGGACCCACAAGGGAAGTTAGTTTTTGCTTCTCTAACGAACTGTGCAAATCAATGGCGAGGTAATGAACCAGTAGTCCCCTAGACGAGCTACCCTTTGAAAGGGATGCTTTAGCATAAAGTGCGTGGTTCATCACGAATAATCAGAAATGATGGCTTAAAGTTTTTTTCTATTCCAATTAAAATACCAACAGTATAAACGAAATACAATATTAAATTATTTAATAAAAAAACCTAAATTAATTAAACTTAATATTACAAACTAACTGCCTCCGTGGTCTAGCGGTTAAGTCCGTGGATTTAGACTCGGAGGTACCGAGTTCGATTCCTGGTCGGGACACAAAAATATTTATTAATGTAAATAAATACATTTAAATAATATTTAATTTGATATTTCTCGAGTTTGGCCTATATTGTCATGATTGGCCTATAATAAAGTTAGCCAAATGTGAATCCGCTTATTTATAAGCGTGGTTTCCGACCACCCCGAAAGGGAAACGGTCGTGATGATACTTACTTTACTAAATAATAAAAACTAAATTGAACCTAAAAAAATATATATATAATTATTAACTTACAAAAAAAAAATAGCTTCTTGGAGTAGCAGCTGTCCTGTGGCATAGTGCCCAATATACGAGTACTAGCAGCATTTTCCCTCCGTATTAAGATACTTAATTTTTGAGAGAAAAAACTGCCAGCCCTATTGTCACCAGACATGTCAATGAGTCTTGGTACAATCTCTTTATAGAACGCTTTCAGTTCTGACGACCTTCGGCCCATGGCTTTAAGTTAATTTTAGTTTAAAAAAGTCGCAAATGAATAATTATCGATTTGAATAAAGTATAAAACGGTAGCCAAGTCGAAAAATACGGAGTCCAGCAAGCGGCGCAAGTATGTAAGTATATTAAAAGATGACATATTTGTGCCGTTTGCTGTAGAAACTCTGGGCCCATGGAGTCCAAGCGCAAAAAAGTTTTTAAAAGACATAACACTGCGTCCTGTCGTTTCCTCCGGTCGTTTTCTTCGCCCAAAGAATCAGTATTGCAATTCAGCGGGGAAATGCAGCCAGCATTTTTGCCACTATTTAATGTTGACGGGACTTATATCCTTATCCGTATGGTTAATACTAATTTTATTTTATTTTTTGCACATATTTTTTTCTGACGTGAACATATGTATGTATATACATATATACATAAATATAGAATATGATAAAGAATATATCGCCTCCGTGGTCTAGTGGTAACAAACGTTGCCGTGAACTCGGGAGGTCGTGGGTTCGATTCCCACCGGGGGCAAGTTGTACATTGTATAATTTGTCTCGGTCTGGGTGTTTATATGTATAATATGTTATATTGACAAAAAAAAAAAGTTTAATATGTAGTTTATCAACCATCTAGTTTCCGTAACACAAGCCTCGTAGCTTACCACAGAAACTGGATGGCGCTGTGTGACGTGTCTGGAAATATTTATTATTTATATCTTTATTAATATATAATATCAAACCCAAAATATATGACAAAAGGTTTGATTCGTACAGTTACCTTAACTTTGACATTACTTCCCAATAGTTGATTAAGCAACACTATCAGCTAATTATATAATGCAGGATGTTTTATTTGACCAAAATTTAAAAAAAATAATTTATAAATAAAATCTTGATATTTTGTTAGACACCCCATCACCATTGAACATTGAAAAAAGAAAGAAAGAAAATACTTTATTTATCACAACAATTACAATGATTACAAAAAAATATATATATGCAAGAAATAAATATAAATGTAAGCCTATTCTATATACCGAAACATACATACAGGTGTGGCGATAAATAGATGGGTCAGCTCAGCATATGCTACAGCCGAGGCTGCAGCGCTGATTTTCAGCTGATGCCTTATGTTGGGTGAGTCACGGGTCGCAGAGATGTACAGTACCATTTACTAAATCGGAAGGAACACTAAATGTACAGTTTACATGTATGTTAAACAAATGCGAATAGAATAAATAATATTATGATAAATAAACTGAAAAAAAAAAAACTCACACCCGTATTCTAAGACATTTCATCAACCAGCCTATTGTCGGTCGTAAGCCCGAGACACCATTCTTCTCATCTCTTACCCACTCACGATGGACCCGGGTGCCGGCACCCCCACGGTGAATCCATGGAATGTTTAGAAATTTGTTTTCTCCAAAAATGCTGTGTTGTGTGAGTGAGAGGAACTTAAACTCAAACCCTCGTAAAAGAAAAAGATATCGCAAACTGCTATAATACCAGACTGCAATTTTTTTGTGAGCGTTTTAAACATGGATTAAAAGAGCTTACTACAAAATCCATGGAGTAAAACACGTACCATAGACAATTTAAGCAGATTAAAACCAGTAGAGGGTTTTAAAATTTAATTTTGATATATTGAAAAAGTTTTATGTCTGAAAGCGATGAATGTAATGTAAGGAACTCACGAAATGAAACGAGACACAAGGAGTTGACTTATATGTGAATGACCGGTCATTTAATAAATAAATAATGGATGCAAACATGGTTGATGAATCTCGAAGAAGCGAAAGATTTGTCGTGATCGCGACAATCAACAATGATTTGGCGTGAAGATATGTATGTATTGGGGGGGGAAGCTAGTTAAGGTGAGGCAACCTGTAAAGCGGAACAGGATGTCTCACATGCACCCCCAAAGGTCCTGCGCAAACGTCCACGTCGTCCTCCCTGGGCAATGTTACGGTCTATTCCACCATGGTCAGCTCGGTGTTACACTGCAGTCCGTAATAGCCAATTGCGCGGGACGTATTGCAAGCATGTTGTGGTCATGTGCTTGCAACACTAATTAAAATGACCACCTGGGGTTGGCACAGCAGCAATCTCAGTTCGGGGGGGGGGGGGGGGGGGGGGAGGCGTTGCGGGGGCGGGCCGCCCTGGCGGGGATAGCGCCTTGGCAGATTGTCTACGCCGGGGCGGGCCGTCGCCGCTGCGCCCTCTGCTGTACGACGTAGGTTGGAGGAACATCATGAAAGCACAGCGAAACAACAAACTACCCCAGGAGGGTACCGGTTTGACCGGAGAATCCCTCCCTGGGGCCGTGGATGCATCTGGATCTTCTGATTCATCCATGGCTCCAGGCTGCCCCTCGTATTCTGGGGGGGGCTCAACTTTGCTTAATGTTACAGATACAACACAGAGAAACACAACCGAGATGAGTGAGGCTGGATGGACCGAAGTTGGGCCAAACGGCTCGACTCGGCCCAAACGACCCAGTGGCCCCCATATGCCGGAGCCACCTGTCTCAAACGAACAAATACATACAACATGCCCTCCTTTAAGGTCAGGACCCGAGGCACATACCCAAGGGACCAGACCTGCGCCGCACTCCGCTGCCACGATTAGAGTCGCTAAGGGGAAACCGCATACGGAATCACAAGACGCAGTAGCGGGACCATCGGGGATACCCTCGGTGGTTTCAGCTCGCGAAAGTGGGACCGACGCTGGTCAAACCAAAAGCGCTCGTCCGAAACAGTCGTCGAAGCGCGGCAAAAGGAATCGAGGCAACCGTACCCACAAATCAACTGATCAGGGTCCTCCTGGACCACCGGGGAAGGGCCCTTCCCAAGCGAGTCAAACTCGATGACTCCGCGTCTCCTCGAGTGCCGCGAAAACGCTGGGCGCCAGGAAACACAACAAGCTATGCGGAAGTTGCAAAGTCGAAGGAGGACTTCTGCATAGCCATCACAACAGAACCACAGAATGACTTGTCGGAGGCCGAAACGACAGTCATCAAGGGCAAGCTACAACAGCTGATGCTTGAATGGTATTTCTCTGAAATGCCTTCAAAACCCAGCTACGTACCTAGGGGGTGTCAGTTGCACTATCATCGCGACGGATGCCTGAAGTTGACTGCCGAAAACGAGTCCTACTTACAGTGGGTGAAGGGACTCGTGAGTAAAATCGCCTCCCCGATCCCCAATACAAAACTGGTGGCGATAAGAGACGAGGAGCGCATCCGAAAAGTCAGGGCTTGCATAAGATTGCCTCACGATCTAGCAATCAAAAAGAATAAAGATGAGCTCCTGACCCTACTAGGATGGCTAAACCCGGATTGGCCAGAGATTACCAATTGGTCTGCATACACAGCCATTGACCATAAGGACAGCGTCCTTCTTGTTCTGGGAATCCCGGAAGAACATATTCCGGCAATACTAGAGCGAGAACGTAAGCTGGCCTTTATCGCCAGATACGTATTCATACGTTTCTTCCACCGAGACAGACGCGGGACTTGCAGTGACCCACCAACCCTCTCCGGCGGGGATCCGGAGTCCGCTGTCCCTCCTGTGGAGAAATCACAGTCACCACAGGTGGGACAAGCGGAATCCGAATCTCAGGCCCCTCACCCTATTACCGACGAGGTCCCTGTGCCTCAAGCGGAGTCAACACGACCAGCAGTCCCTGATAGTGAGATGTCCGGGGACACCGTAGAGGAAACAGGCGCCGCCCTGCGAGGACTGTTCCTCGCGGAGGGTGAGGATCTCTCCGCAATTGAGGAGGATGTCCTCTTGGGAGAGATGGAGGGGGGAATATAGAAATGGCGTTCAACGCCATACAATGCAACCTCCAGCACAGCCTGACTGCCACCGCCACATTACGTAAAGTGCTGGAGGTTAACAACAAGACGGTGGCACTTATACAAGAGCCATGGGTCAGGAAGAGCAGGATTTGCGGACTCAATAACATCGGAGGTAGGTTGATACACTCAACACTCCCTGACCCACCACGTTCTTGCATCTACATACCCAACGATCTTCAAGCAACACCACTAACAGAGTTCTGTTCCAGGGACCTTACAGCCGTAAGGGTGCACCCGAACAGCACCTTGGGTTTGTTCGAACTTGTAGTCGCCTCGGCCTACATGCCCGCAGATGACGGAGTGCCACCCAAGGAGTTGGTTGACCTTGTGCGCTACTGCGAACAGACCAAACTTGAACTTATAATTTCTGCCGACACAAACGCGCACCATCCTTTGTGGGGGATGGACAACGCCAACAGTAGAGGTGAGGAATTATTTAACTACTTGCTAACAACTCAACTACAGCTACTGAATACAGGTACGGAACCCACATTCGTAACCAAACGTTGCAGAACTATTATTGATCTAACTCTAGCCACGGAAAGAGCAAGCGAACTCATTGACGGATGGAAGGTCTCTAACGAGACATCTTGCTCTGACCATCGCTGGATTTGTTTCAATATTCAAATAAACTCAAAACCAGCTACACCAAGGCGTAACCCACGCAACACAGATCACAAAGTATACCTCAAAACCTTAGAGTATAATCTGGCAGACCTCACAACACACACTCAGATACATGACACCGAAACCCTTGAACATCAGGTTCACAACTTAACAGACGCAATTACCGCTTCCTTTCACACTGCATGCCCCCTTAAAACGGTCGACAAAACGCCCAAATCAAACTGGTGGGGACCGGAACTAGAGAGGCTCAGGAAAAGGGTAAGAAAACTCCACAATAGAGCCATGAACACCAGGCTCGATATAGATTGGGAAAACTACAAACTGGCCCAATCTACCTATAAAAAACGCATACGCTTCCGAAAGAACGAATCGTGGCAGAAGTTCTGCAACAAAGTCAGCTCAACCACCGAAGCATGTAGAATCAAAAAAATTCTCTCCAATGAACCTAAACGAGACATTGGATCGCTTCGTAGAACTGACGGCACCTACACCAAAACTGACGATGACATCAGTGAGGTGCTACTAACAACACACTTCCCAGGATGTAAAATCACTAACAACACTGAATGGGAACATCAAACTAGTACCCCACCCCCTGATGAGAGCTGGAGAACGGCTGAGGAAGTCATAACCCAAGACAGGGTCCGCTGGGCAGTTAACACCTTTAACAGCTTCAAATCAGCGGGCCTTGATATGATTTTCCCAGCCCTACTGAAGTGGGGGGAGGGCTTGTTGACCCAGTATCTAACTACCATCTTCAAATCGTGCCTGGCACACGGGTATATCCCGAAAATTTGGAGAGAGGTGAAAGTTGTTTTTATACCCAAAGTGGGTAAAAGCGACTACACAAATGCAAAATCATACAGACCGATCAGTCTAAGCTCGTTCATGCTCAAAACCATGGAGAGACTGTGCGATCGCCACATAAGGGACAACGCTATGATGAAGACACCACTTCATCCACAGCAACACGCCTATACCACAGGCAAATCCACCGAAACGGCATTACACAATGTAGTCTCTAAAGTAGAACTACGAGTAGCTATACAAAACTCATCAATCTGCCTGGGAGCCTTTATCGATATCGAGGGCGCCTTCGATAAAACAAGCTTCCAAGGCATTGACGCAGCATTACAGAGGCATGGTGTTGATAAAGCTATTCGTGACTGGATCAACAACATGCTGGAACATAGAGCGATACAATTTGACATAAATGGTGTCAAAAGAGGCATAGCTGCTAAAGGATGCCCGCAAGGAGGGGTGCTTTCACCGCTTCTGTGGAACCTAGTAGCCAATGATCTTATAACGAAACTGAATAATAGCAACTACTACACCGTAGGATATGCTGATGACCTCGCGATCCTCATTAGTGGGAGGGTGACTAGCGTGATTTGATGTCATGCAGTCAGCCCTTAAAGTTGTTCAACACTGGTGCATGGAGAACGGCCTATCGGTGAATCCAAATAAAACAGAACTAGTGCTATTTACGCACAAACGAAACCTAGGAACATTTAAACTCCCACAACTGTTTAACACAGAAATCAAACTTTCTCCAGAGGTAAAATATCTGGGCATAACCCTGGACTCTAAACTCAACTGGAACAAGCACTTGACTAATAAGCTGAAATCAGCCAGCCTAGCAATGTGGCAATGCCGCAGAATGTTGGGTAAACAGTGGGGCATCAGCCCGAAGATCATGCTCTGGCTTTACACCTCAGTTATTAGACCATTTGCTACATATGGAGCGTCTGTGTGGTGGCCCAGAACCACTCTAAAGACAATCCACACTAAACTACAGCAGTTTCAAAGAATGGCCTGCCTGTCGACCACAGGATGCATGTCCACCGCTCCGACGAAGGCGCTGGAGATGATACTGGGGATTCTACCTCTGCATCTGCACGTCCAACAAGAAGCAGCAATTGCGGCGACAAGGCTGACCACTTTGAAACTTTGGAAACACAACCCGAACGCTAAACACACTACCATACTAGACGATGTCATACAGGAACAACCCTGATGGCATCCATTAATGACAGAATCCCTAAAAGGTTCATCTTTGACAAGGGATACAACGTTCAACTACATGAAAAGAGTAATGACCACTCTGGGCCCAAAGAACTCAGGATCTACACTGACGGCTCAAAAACAGACACCGGCACGGGTGCTGGTGCCTTTTCCATGGACTTGAACATTCACCTATCAATCCCTCTTGACTCCCACAACAGCATATTCCAAGCGGAATGTGTAGGCATCCTACAAGCAGCGCAAGCTGTACTAAGGAGAGGTGTCAAAAACTTTGAAATTCGCATTCTTTCAGACAGTATGGCCGTCCTTCTAGCCCTCAAAAGCAATTACATCAACTCTGCACTGATTCTCGACTGCCACCTTGCCCTGGAAGCAGTGTGCAGAGACAACAAAACAACGTTGCAGTGGATAAAGGGTCACAGTGATTCACTGGGTAACGATGCGGCTGATGAACTGGCCAGAAGGGGGTCATCTACAATACCGATGGGCCCAGGACCGATAATCCCCCTACCATTCCAATTCATGCGAAGCTGGCTTCGCCAAAGAACTGACAAACTGCACGAGCAGATGTGGGCATCGACCACAGACTGCAGACAGTCCAGGGAGGCCCTTCCCAAACCAGACAGGCGCCTCACACGACATCTCCTGGGCCTTGACAGAGCCAGGCTTCGAATAGTGGTGGGGGTCTTGACGGGACACTGTGCCTTTAACAAACATCTCCATACTCTGAACATTACAGATAGCCCACTGTGTAGAGGATGCATGGCGGAGGAGGAGACGGCCGCGCATGTGCTCATGGAGTGCGACAGTGTGGCTGCGCCTAGACTGAGGTTCCTCCAGACTGCGAGGACTCTTCCGGAGGTCTGCAGGAACGTAACGGGTCTCCTGGCCTTCCTGGAGGAGATCGGATGGCTCCGTTGAAGGAGTGAAGGTCACGCACAATGGTCCAATGGAGACTAAGTGCGGAAAAGCCATCGAAATCACAATCACAATCATGTATGTATTGGTGACAATTAGTGTAAAAGTCGTATCCCATTTACACGAAACTGCTCAACCATGGCTCAAGTCAAAATATTTTTATTAACGTAAACCTATTACAGGCATTTATGACACGTCAATAATTAAATTATTTTGAATGTTTGTGTTTGTAGAAGACTTAAGCAAAGTGGTCCAAAAAATAAGCTGCTAGCAGAAGGCAAAATTCCAGTGACCTGTTAATGTTTAATCTGACTGAGAATGGAATCTGCGAGGAAAACTCAGCTATAGCAGATTTAATTTTTACGCGCATACTTCCGTAGCATGCAGGTCGGAATATTATTAGTGAAATAATAATAATTAGCTTGGTTAAAGCTAAGTCCAATTTATTATTTTCGACTCTATGTCTTGTAGCTATTACTATTATAGTCCCATACAATTAATGTCATAATTCGTACTGCATTAAGCAACTGGTGGAGTACCTGCGATCCTAGAACCATCTGGGGTTGCGCGGAGCGATGGCAAGAGACCCGACGAATTGACCGTTGGGCCTTGGAAACTTGGCATGTCACTGGTATCGAAGCGACATGTGTAGACACATTAGCCCCATCTCACATCCAGGCGACCGTGTCAAGCTCGGGAATTGCGGCGGTTTCTGCTGATAACCTCATACTGTGCAAATACGCCAACATTGGTACGAATTTGCGCCGTTTGGAGTCGAGACGATGGGCCCATGGGGACCTTCTTTATTTATAGTTTATTTTGTATTAAGTCGAGTTTATATTTAATATGATTATTAAACGTATTAAATAAAAGTTAAGTAAGCAGATCCAAAGACATATAGAATATTGGGTTTAGCCCGTTATGGACCAAGCGATAAGATACAAAGAAATTTGCTTGTGACTGATTCAATATTAGTCTTATACACAGTGGCGTAGGCTAAGAATTTGTGCTCAATGCCCGGTCAATTGCATCTAGGTCAATAGGCAAAAGGCATTCTATGAGACAAAGCTAGAGCTTATTGCGAATTCCTACGCTCACCTGCGAGTCTTTTTCTGCCAACAGCTACGTAATTTCACGTAAAAAACATGTTTTGGACTTCGTAATAACTTGTATAATTCGATGGCGTTATAGGGCCCATTATGCGCGCACCATGCGCGGTGGTGACTTAGTTTTTTTTATTTTTTTTATATATATTTTCAGACAGGTCACACAGCGCCATCTAGTTTCTAGTTGTCACAATGCTTATCCTACAAATGTGAATTCAAAGCCCGGCACTCGTACCAATGAGAAATACACTTTTCTTGAGTACATTTATCATTGATATACAACACCACTGTTCTCGTGCCTCGGAGAGCACGTTAAGCCTTCGGACCCGGTTCCACTAATACCAACCAGTCCACAATTGTCATAAATGATTAGATCCTTGCCAACATTTGAAAAAAAAGCTGGCCAGCGTGGCGAGTGTAGGCCAAATTCTCCTGACAGAAATATTTTGCATTATAAATTTTTAGTTGAGTAATTACCCAATTTAAAGATTTTTCTCGATTTTGTTTAATATTTTGTATGACAATACATACTTTCCAATATTATATAAACGAGTACATTATCTTCATGTACATTCAACAAACTACGGCGGATATTGAAAACAGAATAAGTAATCCCAACTGCCTTTATGGCCAAACGTATGGTTCACTAACTAGACTATGACGAAACCGAAAACGAGTCTTCAAATTTATACATACTCGTAGGGATAGTGGCTACGGTATGTGGGTGCATATTTTTGCCCATGCGTGTAGTTTGATTGCGAAATAGAGAAGAAGGGATAAGTTTGTGAAGCTCTTCAGAACAATTGGAAGGCTAAAGACGAATTTGGCCGCAGATAGCTTCGGTGTTCCCGGGCTTAAACTCATAACATACTCTACGGAGTCCTAAAAAAATTCGGGCAATCAGTGAAAGCGCTCCCCTGCGGCGTATTATGGGAACAGCATTTTCATTAAACAAACAGCCTGCTTTGGGCCAAAAAAATACAGCTTCAGGCGCCGTCCTCATATTAGGAGAGTCGTGGCTGCGAAATTAGCTCATGAAATAAATTTCAGAGATGCCCGAGACCATAATAGCGTTTTTAAGAACGGGCCGGTCCGCGTTGTCAAAAATCTAGTTTGAATAATAAAATCCCAACTGTTGTGGCTCGGTACCTCTATCCAAAGTCCTAATGGATTCCAAACCCTGTGTTCCATTACGACATCCGCACCGCCCGCGCCCTCTGACGAGGATGGCGAGCATAAAACAGTGACAGTACTAAAACAAGACTCGGACTCAACGGCCGCGTGCGGTTGCCACAAGCAGCAACTAACCAAATCGTCAATAATCTTTATAAGTAAAAAATCTCGTTCGCCTAGAACTGTGAATAGCAATAAGTGTGGTGGTGCAATCTTGGTTAGTCCCTAGCTTTCTACATCAATTGGAAGCCCATACTTGGCCTGAAATTGTAGGTGGATGGCATGGCGTCAACAGTATCTAGTATCTAAACACAAAACATCCATCAAATCCCTAACATTGAGGGAAAATTATAATTAGTTCAAAGAATTCAAATTGACACAGTCTGACCGTCACATGTGACATCTAGCCATAAGAAGCCTGGAGACGCAGGTCAAAAAGGTCAGCCTTGCCGTCCAAAGGAGGAAATAGCCACACTACGTCCATCAAACGGTCGTAATTATAGTTTTAATTTTATTTGTAGATTGGTTTATTTTATTTTAAAATTTAATTTATATCTTTTTATTGCGTCTCATTTTCGTCGGCTGTAATGATGAAAAATCTTTCCTTGCATGACGAGCTTCAGCAAAGCTATAATTTTTATTACGCATGATGTGTCCCAAATACTTCCTTCGCTTTACTATTTTAAGTCGTTCCACGCCTTTGTTTATCTTCTCCAAGACGGTTTTATTTCTTACTCTATACTTCTATGAAATCTTCAACATTCGCCTGTAACTTCACATTTCAAAAGCTTCTAACCTATTCGAAATTGTGTTTGTCAGGGTCCATGATTCGACACCATACAAGAGTCGGCATCTTGTAGGATGTTTAATTGCGATTGCAGAGAAGGTGGCTCATTTAAACAAAATCGCTTCTGGCTTATTCTATCGAAATTTTATTTCAGTACTGTGGTCTTCTTGTTCGTTTTCAATAGAGCCTAGATTTTTGTATGATTTAATTATTTCGAGCGGTTAGTATTTAATGTAACGCGCAGCAGTATTGTCGACATTTGTTCGTCCGACGACCATCAACAATTTTTTCTTGATATTCATGTGTAAACCAAAGTTAACTAAATTTTTTCAAAATTATAATTTTATTCGAAGTTAATTATAGTACATTAAATATAAATTAAAAGCTACCTAAATACGAGTAATAAAATTAAAAATAAACTAAGCTATAAATAAAAAATGTCCTCTAGAGACGTCCCATCCGAGATAGTCCCAAGGAGACTGGCAACATTTCCCCTCTGTATAGCGAGGCTAATACGTTAGCAGAAATAATTGCCAGCCTTCCTGTCTCCAGACTTTTCTGTCAGCCGCTTTGACAACTCCTTGGCCAAGCGCCTTGCTGATGGTCCCCATGGGCCCATCGTCTCGACCCCAAACGGCGCAAATTCGTAACCGATACCAAGGTTGGCGTATTTGCGCAATTTGAGGTTCTCCGCAGAAAACGCCGCACTTCCCGCGCCTGACGAGGTCGCCTGGATGTGAGATGGAGCTAATGTATCTACACACGTCGCATCCCACACCAGAGATCTGCCGAGTTTCCACGGCCCAACAATCATTCTCCATCCTCTTGCCATCGCTCCGCACAATCCCAGAAGATTCTAAGATTGCGGGTACCCCAGCAGTGACAAGAGCCCTTCGGATGATGTCGTTGAGAGCCGCGTGACGAGAAATGCGGCCAGCACTTGTAGCATAAGAAAGCCCGTGGTGTCCGAGATGATCGACTGGTTCTCCGCATCGACATTGGTGCGGATGGATAATGTTAACTAAATTTAAAAAGTATAACTGATTATTATTTTAGTGTACGTCTATGACATACGCACATTCGCAGAATAAAAAGGTAGTTTAAGTACAAGCACGTCCTTCTAATTTATTTTCATGACATCTTAAATAGTATAAAACATAAACCCACAAGTACAATGTGTAGGTTTTTTCAAAATACATTACATATTTTTTATACTAAAGCTATGTTAGTGAGAGCATGTACGAGTACCAATAAAAGACATACCTATTTATCTTACGTAGATACATTTGTCATACATTTACTGCTCAAATTTGGTGGAGTGGAGTCGGGGTCGGGTTAGGAACAATAATAATAATAATAAAAATAGAAAGAAATAAAAATATTTTATTTGTCACATTAACAAAAAAAGTTAACTTAAAATTAAAGTGTGTGGTGACAAATAGGAAATCAGCTCAGCATTAAGCTGCGACGCTTTAAGAGTCACAGCGCTGACTTTCAGCTAATCCCTTAATATTATAAGTGTGTCGAGGCTCTGGTACAGAACTACCATAGTAAATAATAATATAATTTATTATATATATTACACAAATAAATAATAAACAATCATAATAAATGCATATTCATGAATGACACAATAACGTCATTATAGCATAATATATATCATACATATATACACATAAATATATACATATACACACAATCGTTTATTTACTTAAAAAGCTAGTACATATTTTTATGAATTGGCCACTGGTGCCCAAACGAAGTTAATCCAAATCTCAGGCACCAGTTCCATTATACAAATAAGTATAAATATGCGAATGGGGACATTTTCTAGGTCAGATTAAACATTAACAGTTCATTGGAATTTGCTAAGCTGCTAGTTTTCTGCTAACATAATAATAATAACGTTTATTGGCGTAAAAAAATACACTTACAAATAACATTCAAAAATAGTGCAGAAAGAAATAACAAGTTCATCGCCCTGGGCCGGCACCTGGAGTTAAACTGAATCACCAGGTCCAGGTCAGCCATTTGTTAAAACATTTTTAAAAGATAGAACATAAACACTTTTTTAGAAATAAAAACACAATTTTAACAGAATTTAAAAACAAATAAATGACAAACAAAGAACGTAATTTTAATTTAGTAAAAAAATTGAGGGTGATGCAAAAATATTTTTGGACTAAAGCGATGCATGGAGTAGCTTACAGAACAGCTTACTCCTTGGACCACTTCGCTGCTTAGTCTTCCACAAACAAGAGTAGAATAATTCTAAATAATTTAAATTATGACGTGTCACAAATGCCTGTAATAGGTTTACGTGAATAAAGATATTTTGACTTTGGATTTTAGTTACTCAAGCAGGATGTTACCATCCGGTAATTCATGCACTTCTGGTGCTGGGGGTCTTTACTGGTTTAACAGCGCCAGGCTTACAAACACAGGAGGTCTAGGTTCGACTTCAGCTTTCCTCCAAGAGCACTTCTCTAGGAAGTGATCTTCTGTGGAAACCGGACGCAAGACGAAGCGTAATTACAGTACGGTGGTCACACAACTTCAGTCATGTAGTATTATATATTGCACCTGGCGTGCAAATCTTTACTTACATACTAATATCATAAACACAACTACATTAACAATTAAAAGATGACATGGACATCGAGAGGGAGAGGAGAGCTCTGTCCGTCCGGTGTAACAAGCTCGGGCGTAGGTTTGGCAAGTGTAGTAAAGATGTCGCTGTTTACAAAGTGTACATACATTCTGTCAATGTATGTACACTTGCCAACTATGGGTCAGCTACTATAGGAAATCATACAGTGCCATGAGGGTACAGTACAATGATGCGTTCCGTATCCTCATGTGCCGACCGAGGTATTGCAGTGCATCGGGCATGTTCGCTGAGGCGAGGTTACCAGACTTTTTCGCGGTGCTCCGAAACCGTGTCACGTCTTTCTACACGGCCACGCTCTTTATCCAATCGCATTCTGAGAGCGGTTTGGGACGGGATCCCCAGTAAAATACACTCACATTGGCTGTCTGTTCAACAGAGCCCTAACCGTAAATGAACTTGAGTCGATCCTGGCGCTTGGGAGTAGGTCGTATTCTGCTCGATTCTGTCCGAGAGCTTGACTCGGTAAAGTCGAGTAGAGATGTCGTGCGCCGCTCACTAGTGTTTGGCAAATATTTTATTTTTTGTTTTATATGTATTTTTATATTTTATAATTGTAATATAGTTTTATTGTAAAATTTATCTGATATGGGTGCATACCTGAAATAAAACTGATTTATTAAATATTTTCTATTAGTAACAAACAAAAAACAATATTAATTAACCTGTTTTGTACTCAACTCTTACACTATAAAATCTATGGACCAGCCATTTCATCAGTTGTAGGCACAGATATAGGTTGTAGGCATCTCCAGATCTCGAGTTATGATGGAATTACGCAAGAACATAGATCGCAGACCGCACGGCGCGGTGTGTCCGGCTCCTTATGAAGGAATAGTTGAGGACATTTATAAAAATAGCTGGCACAGAAAACTAATATCAGTTGTGGACAGCCGGCAGTGTGCGGCGGGTAGGCTTTAATGTCGAAGGTACGGTAAGATAGGGACATTGAGTTATATCTGTACCGGGCCATTGAATCGTCATCCCGAAACCCCTAAAACACAGAGTCCTAGACCTGAGGCCAGATTCTCGCGCCCTGACATGCATGTCGACTTAATTTGTTTGAACGTTTTTTTTTTTAAGGATATGTGTCACCTTTCACTCGACTATATGGAACCGACATGCATGTCGAAAGCGTGAGAATCGGGGCTCGTTTGGCCAGTGTGGCGACTGTAGGCCAAATGGAAGGTCAGTTTCTACAACAGTCAGGGTTGCCATACTCCATATTTTCTTGATACCCACAAACTCGTAAAAGAGCTGGGTAAACGAGTTTATCAAGAGTGTGGCGCCCCCAAATGTTATAACTACCTAAAACAAATTGCGGCGAGCGTTTTAGGGTGGTAAGCCCTTAGTTTATTTTGTAGAATACTTTTAATTTCATAGGTATTTTTAGTTTAGTTTTATTTATAATTAGTTTTTAATCTATTTTATTTTAATATTTTCGTATCTTACTACGAATAAAATGGCCGTAAGTCACTTATTGCGAGAATTGCAACCCTAAATGCCACAAAGTTTTAACATTCTATAATGTTATTATACTTTGTGCTTTTTAGATTCAGCTGTATGAGCAGCCGAACCGGCGTTTTTTGAGATAGAGGATATATTGCCAGCTGCAATCACGTAGCTTATATCAAAATATTAATCATAGATTATATTATTCATCCTTTCAGCAACAGGCCGTTAACAAATACGGAAAGAGAGATTTAACAATTTGTATTTTTTTAAAAGTGGTCATTACATAGAGGTCAATGCAGGATGGGTTTAACTTCCAAGCCCTAAAGTAATATAACATTTTATATGATCGTAATCCCTTACGTGGTCAGCAGCGAGTTCCGTTTACCAATTTTCTAAAGTTTACTCAGTTCCTCAACTAAGACTTTTCAACCCGGTAGTCCAGTCATGCAAGCTGCAGTCAGAAACGAATGGAGACTACTTTTTAAAACTAAAGCACAAGAAAAAAATATGTTTTTTTTTTAATGACGGTGAATCGATAAATCATCAGCCCCCAGCCTGAAGGGCCACCGCGGGAGGACATATGCCCGACTCACCGTGAGGCCTCCTAAGGAGACCCCAAGGCGCCTACGGACTAAAACCCTATAAACCGTCTCATTGGTTGGCCCTGCGTGCCTTAACAGCTAAGTTTAAGTCGTGGCTACGGAGTTAAGGCACTCGTTCGCCGCGTAAAAAAAATATGACGGCAAGTCTTGTTTCAAGCGGTGTTAATTTTATATAAATATCGCCATTAGTTCTCCTTGAAAGTAAAAAATGGCATTTGACATCATGGCAAAGGCGGAATGATGGTGGTAGTTTGCCCAGTCTGTTGAGGCGGGAAAGTATCCACCGTTGGTACACCTAATAAAGTGTATCCACACGTTTCGGGATCAGGCATAAGTTACCGTCATGCCCTGTCGTAGTTTTAGGGACTGATATCAGTCATAAATGTCTGATTTCAGTTGCTACCACTTATAGACCTCGCGAGCCACTTACTATCAGGTCGTGCTGTTATAAAAAAATAAAATTAGCAGAGGGTGTGGCTTAGTTTACGCATAGAGCGGTGCTATATCAAATGCCTTTCCTAAAAAATGTCGGTTTGAAGCACCAAATCAAAATCAAATCAAATAATTTATTCAGTAAATATGCAATATTTTTAGCACTTTTACACGTCATAACAGTTTTATTACATTTTATATTTATAATTTTATTTAATTAACATAATGTATACATTATAATATTTGCTAGTGATCAAAACAAAAACATAATATCAGCTGAACAACTCCATAATTGGTAATGGATTTAAAATTACTGGTCAGGAACAGTAGAAACCGCCTCGTCAAATTATACATACATACATATCTTCACGCCAGATCCCTTGCGGGGTAGGCAGAGACAATTGAGCGCCATTTGACACGATCACGACATACTTCTTTCGCTTCGTCGACATTCATTAACCTCTTCATACATGCCCTTTGGTTACGAAGACTTTTTAATGCACCTTCAGTCAGTGTTTTATTTATTTGATCGTGATATGTGAGTCTCGGTCTGCCAGGGCCTCTTTTACCTACAACTTTCGCATTATATATCTGGTTCGTCAATCTTTCATCGCTCAAATTATAAGTAATCTATTTATTGAAATAATAATAAATAGCAGCTGTAAATTGGCATTGTCACCGAAGAGCAAGTTAAGCCATCGGTCCCGGCTCCACTATTACCAACTTGTGGAATCGTTTAGGTGCTGTAACTTTTTTTTCTTAATATGCGTCTATCTTTTCATGACAAATTAGAATGACTACATGCGCAGTAGAAGGGACGGAATGCTCTTTTATTATTATTATTGTAAACGAGCCTGATACTCACTCGTATTTAAAGGATCACTTTCCATCAGTACAGTTCTGTATATGTTTTATTTGTAACAAAGGATAACTAAACTAGAAAATATTGCATGGACAACATTAATTAAACCAACTATAGGTTATTCGCGGTAAGAAAATAGTAAGTCATCGTTGTCCGTCGGCCTAGTCAGGCCCTTCGACCATAATCGTATAGTTCTAACAAAAAAATTGAACGTCAAATCTGGAGACAGAAAAGCTAGAAATTTATCTTCTACTTCTAGCAGAAATAATTGCAAATTTCTGCTAGAAGTACAAGACAAATTTCTAACAAACTTCTTCACCCGCACAGTGAATCCATGGATGAGAAGAATGATGTCTGACAATAGGCTGGTTTAAAAAAGGAGCCTTTCTTTTTTATTTTATTGCGTAATACGCTCACTATTCTACTTCTCTCCCTACCCAACCAAATACTGTATAATTCCGTTAATGCCATCTTGGAAGCTCTTTCTATAATAATAATAATAGTTTATTGACACAAAAGAAAATATACATATTGAACAAAAAAATTAAAATTACATTGTTGTACATAATATCTCGTATTAACTAATAATAAATTGTGGAATCATTCATAAATTGTCATTGCATTTGACACCAGACCCTCATCAGCCCATTATTTTAATAGGTGGTAGGCGGACTGATAGTGGTAAATTCAGTCTGTCGGGGCAAGGAAGTATCCACTATTTGTGCCGACAAACCCAGTAAAGTGTATCCACACATTTCGGGAACAAGCTCGAATTGCCGTCTTATCCAGTCAAGCTGGCATAGTGTCGAGGCGAGTGTAGGGAAAATTCTCCTGAAATATATTCTGAAAGCCCCATATTTAGCAGTAAACTTGATACATCCAAAAATTTATACAGAGGTTGTAGCCAAAACACTGTATGTAGCTAAAAAATTTTGGAGCTATTTTAAGTCATATACGTAAGTTAAGTAAGGGTTCGATATTTTCACCTCTGAACCCTAAAAAGACACACGAAACAGTTACCAATTAAATATAACCATTTTAAGCAAAATTAGGATCAAAATGACTAAACAAGAGTCTTGCGAGACTCTTGCGTAACACCAATACCAAGACTATCGTTGCGTCGTTTTCCTCAATGCTGAGGGTCACTTTGTCTCGGACGATGCTGCGCCATCTGGGTCTGCACGGCGGCATGCAGCGCACTGTGGATTTTTTTAGGGTAACTCTTGGTATGTCTTGCTAACATATTGTTCTTAGTCTTGGCCTTGCAAAAAAGCAACACTATGATGATGAAGTAATAACTAAAAAAAATTAATATGAAAAAAAAAAAACTACAAAGAAAAGTTCTATTTCTTTAACAAAAAACATTTTAGCACTAAAAAAATATTTACAAAATATAAAATAAAGTTAATTTCAATACTAAGGATAGGGATATAAGTCCCGTCCGCGTGGAATGGTGGCAAGAACGCTGGCTGCATTTCCCCGCTGAATTGCAATACTGATTCTTTGGGCGAAGAAAGAGCCAGCCCTCTTGTCACCGGAGGAGACGACAAGACGCGGTGTTATGTCTATAAGAAAATATTTTTATTAATCGTTTATTTTCCGCCTTCGTGGTCTAGTGGTAACAAACGTTACCGTGAACTCGGGAGGTCATGGGTTCGATTCCCACCGGGGGCAAGTTGTACATTGTATAATTTGTCTCGGTCTGGGTGTTTATATGTATAATATGTATATATTTACAAAAAAAAAAAGTATAATATGTAGTTTATCAACCAATTAGTTTCCGTAACACAAGCCTCGTAGCTTACCACGGAAACTAGATGGCGCTGTGGCGCAGCCTGGCATCACCTTCTGGCGAAGACCAATAGGGACAAGATCCAAAGTCAGCAGAACATATCGCTCAGAGTGGTCTCCCGAGCGCCGTGGTTCGTGCGTAATTCCGTCATAGCTCGAGATCTGGAAATGCCTACTATTGAGGAGTTTGTTGTCGGCCTGACTAGACGTATGTTCTATCGGGCTGACAACGGGCACTTCAAGCATCTCCAGAATATCGCTCCATCTTGCGCTCGGCCCCCCAAAGGGAGACCGCTTCCTAGAGAAGTGCTTCTGGAGGAGAGCTGAAGTAGTCGAACCTAGACCCCCTGGGTTCGTGAGCCACACGGGCGCTGTTACACTAGTAACGGCGCCAAGCACCGAAAGTGCATGAATTACCAGCAGGTGGTTACCCGCTGAGATCCTGTCGGGGAAAACGGGGGAATGTCCCCATCCCCAACCCAGGCCCATTAGCCATCCGGGCCTGGACGACTCCACTGACTGACTGGAAATATTTATTATTATTATCATTATTTTTCATTTCGTCGGAAGTCAATTAAGTACTGTGAATACACCTTTACCCTGCGGTACGATGACTCACTATTTTATCAACGCGACTAGACTACAGCAGATATTGTTAAAATTAAAATATCCTACCGTAAATGAAATGTAAACAGTGTCGAGATCAGATAAACAAAAGGACGCCTCTAATTAACGCTTGTTTTGGACAATTCCTAAACTGAACCTTTCTCTACCACCCCCATGTCTGGCTAATTATTTAACGTATAATTTAATACGACAACACTTCGCTAAAATAACAAAAATTATATCTATATAATTAAAAGTAAAGTATCATCACGACCGTTTCCTTTCGGGGTGGTCAGAAACCACGCTTATAAATAAGCCGATTCACATTTAGCCAACTTTACTATAGGCCAATCATGACAAGTGGCAAGCTCGTCGATGTCTCCAGCGTACCAAACTCGAGAAATATCACAAATAAATTAAATGTATTTATTTACATTAATAAATATTTTTGCATCCCTACCAGGAATCGAACCCGGTACCTTAGAGTAGAGGTACTTAACCGCTAGACCACGGAGGCAGTTACTAAGAAAAGAGTATTGCACAGATTTCCATGTCGGTGTAGCTACCACCTCTCTGTAAAAAGTGCTCACTATCCTCCATTCTTCTTCTCTCCCTACCCAACATAATGCCGTTAAGGCCGTCTTAGAAGCTCAATCCATAAATGTATTGACGGCAAAACTAACTGCCTTACCCAATTTTGCTGAAATTTCTCTCACCAACTTCGACTACGTAAAGCTGAATCTTGAATCCGTTCCTTATTATTTATTTATTTATAACAGTGTAGCCAACAGTGCTAACATCACACACTTATTTGTACTTAACACTAAATCAGAAGTTAGATGTAGCACCTATTATAGGCGACCACCACATTACCACAGTAGCCTTTATTGCCCATAAAAATAACAATATTATAAAAAAAAAATCAGTATACAAAAACTAAATATTATTAGAAAAACTAAAGCTGAAACAATTATTATATATATATAATAAACATACAATTCTTTTTAGAAATAAAAAAAGTAACGAAAATTACTAAACTTCAAGTAATAAAGTAAAATAAATTAAATTTAAATTAAAAACATATCTAAAATTGACTTATAATTTTAATTAAAAACATACCTAAAATTGACTTATAATTTTAATTAAAAACATACCTAAAATTGACTTATAATTTTAATTAAAAACATATCTAAAATTGACTTATAATTTTAATTAAAAACATACCTAAAATTGACTTATAATTTTAATTAAAAACATACCTAAAATTGACTTATAATTTTAATTAAAAACATATCTAAAATTGACTTATAATTTTAATTAAAAACATATCTAAAATTGACTTATAATTTTAATTAAAAACATATCTAAAATTGACTTATAATTTTAATTAAAAACATATCTAAAATTGACTTATAATTTTAATTAAAAACATATCTAAAATTGACTTATAATTTTAATTAAAAACATACCTAAAATTGACTTATAATTTTTGGGCAAGTTGTTTTAGCAGTGTATGTTTAAATACTCTTTGGGAGTCTCCGAAGATGTCAATATCTGGAAATTTTGCAGCATGAGCATTGTATTTTGATTGTATTCTGGAAAGAGGATGATGTATACCTAAGTTAGTTCTGTAATGATCCTTTTCTTCTGTGAGATCATAATATAACTTCGACTTTATGTTTTGGTCTGTTGGAATATTTAATTTTCTACCACGGAACGGAAATTTCAATTAGAATAACTTTTTGTATATTCCCTTAAAACGTCGTCCCTTAAAATTACCCTAAAATCTGTGCAATACTCTTTTCTTAGTAACTGCCTCCGTGGTCTAGCGGTTAAGTTCGTAGATTTAGACTCGGAGGTATCGGGTTCGATTCCTGGTCGGGACACAAAAATATTTATTAATGTAAATAAATACATTTAAAAAATATTTAATTTATTTGTGATATTTCTCGAGTTTGGTACGCTGGAAACATCGACGAGCTTGCCACTTGTCATGATTGGCCTATAGTAAAGTTGGCTAAATGTGAATCGGCTTATTTATAAGCGTGGTTTCTGACCACCCCGAAAGGGAAACGGTCGTGATGATACTTTACTTTACCCTTAAAACGTTCGTATTTTATAAACAGAATTGTTTATGATATTTGCCCAAAGAAATCCTTTGAGACGAGCCGTCAACTGTGTATTGTTGCATAATTCTATATCTAATTTATAATTTCTCGCAATATTTCAAATATTCAAAAACATACACCTAGCGTAGACGGACCAACCCATCAACTTTAATCGCTTGTAAGAACGCTTTCCTTAAAATCCTACAAATAAATAATAAATAAATAAATAAATATTTCCAGTCAGGTCACACAGCGCTATCTAGTTTCCGTGGTAAGCTACGAGGCTTGTGTTACGGAAACTAGATGGTTGATAAACTACATATTACTTATACTTTATTTTTTTGTAAATATAACATATTATACATATAAACACCCAGACCGAGACAAATTATACAATGTACAACTTGCCCCCGGTGGGAATCGAACCCACGACCTCCCGAGTTCGTATCAAAGGTCGTAGATTAACGATACCACCGTTCCCGTGCTTCGGAGAGCATGTTAAGCCGTTGGTCCCAGTTCTCGTAATACCAACTTGTTGAATCGATAATAAATTGTCATTAAAAATTTACTTCAAATCCTCGACAAGTCGTCTGGTCAGCTTGGTGAGTGTAGGCCAAATTCTCCAGATATATGTATGCTCTGGAAGGCCCATCTCTAACAGTGGAGAAATGACCCGGTAGCGTTGTCCGTGTATTTTAAAAAAAAAACCTCGAGTGGCCACATGGTCACATTTATATTTTGACACCTATTGCTCAACTTTAAGGATAATTTTTGCCAAATTTCATTACAATCGGTTTAGTAATATAGGCGTGAAGGTGAATTAAACAGACAGTCAGATATAAATTATTGGCGTTTGGTTAAGAATTCCGAATTCATAGGTACATACTTTTTTATCATTCGTTGTAGTAAGTGGATTGTAGTTTGCATATTATAGTGTACCTTTGTAAGTATATATTGCCCGTTTATATAGTGTATGTATATAATTAGTTATAGTAGTATAAAATTATTTATGTACTTTAGGTATTATTATTTTTATAATATATTTAATTTTACTAGTTATGAGTATGTCTGAATAAGTGTTTTAATTTATGTTTTTTTTTATTTTCTAATTTCGATTTCTTGTCCCGAAGGTTGATGTTAAAAAATGCCAAGAGGCATTACATACACCTTTTGTATTAAACAATAAAGCTATTAAAATACTTCGATTGATTAAATATATATATATTTTCGGTTTTCATATAAAACGTCAATTTCATATAATAATAAATAAATAAATAATAATAATAAATATTTCCAGACAGGTCACACAGCGCCATCTAGTTTCCGTGGTAAGCTACGAGGCTTCTGTTACGGAAACTAGATGGTTGATAAACTACATATTATACTTTTTTTTTTGTAAATATATACATATTATACATATAAACACCCAGACCGAGACAAATTATACAATGTACAACTTGCCCCCGGTGGGAATCAAACCCACGACCTCCCGAGTTCACGGCAACGTTTGTTACCACTAGACCACGGAGGCGGTCATGTAAGGACCTCAAATCTTTGACATTTTGGTTTAATGTATATATTTTTGGAGCATATGTTTTTGCGCCGTTTAAAATTCGAACTCGCGCTAATACTGACAGTAAATGAAGGTTATTACTATTTTGACAATCTAATGTTTGTAAAACAAGGTTTGCCGTTGAAAATTACATTATACAATAAACTACCTGAGATTATGACTAGACTACAACCAAGTGAATTAAAACAAAATTGAAACTCTTTTTCCAAAATAATGCTTTTTATAACCTGTCAGAATTTATTGACATGCCTTTGACGAAAAATTCGTTTAAATAGTTGTGTAGTTTTGTGGTTTTATGCCTTCTACTGTGTTGTGTTCCTAATGCTCCTTTGTCTACGATGCATGGTATTAATAGCATTATTGTTATTATTTTAAAATTTGTTAACTGACATACCAAAATATAACGATTGTTATAAAGGTGAAATATACAAATATACAAAAATAATTAAAGTATTAGAATGACGCCGAATGTCGTGTTAGTAAAAAAAAAAATTTGATTGCAGTCAAAATATTTATTTCTTGACCAATCCTTATATTTTTATGTCTATGTCTGCGATAATTTTATAATTCCTCAAACAATTCTGATATTCAGAGTGTTTGTTCTTTTTCCATTTTTCTAAACAGATCAAAGAGGTTGGTGTTCAAAGGAAATTATGAACAAACTTCGTTACTTTGATAAGAGTTTGTTGGCTGGTGCTAAGTTGGGAGTGGCCGTCGTGGAGCTTGCAGGCTACGTAGACATATACTTAAATACCATTCCAATAATATATTTAATAATAAAAAAATATTTCTACTCATCCATTACATTCTGTTCCGTTCCGTTATAAATATGAATTGAATTGCATATATACTTACGTACATATCTTCACGCCAGGTGACATTGTGGATTTCTACGTGCTAACTAAAGTTTACAAACATTCAATGACGGTTAGGCGGTACGAAGTTCGCCAGGTCAGCTAGTTCAATAAAACATAAAGATAAACACCAAGGGACAGGTCTACAAAATATAGGACCAAGCTCTCCTACTCTAGGTATTATGGGGACTTTAATTAAGTTCTGTTTAATTACTTGTCTGGTACTTTGTCGTGGAGTTGTTGCACTAACTATGGCGGTTAAGCCGGAATGCGTGTAGCACAACTGTACGAGCTATTGTGCAGAATCACCATTTACTTAAATCATTATTTTATTATTATTATTATTATAAATTCTTTATTGCATAAACTTAAATGTTATGTACAAGGGCAAACTTAATGCCTTTCGGCATTTTATAACAGCTAACCTTTGGGAGTGTGGTAGTGGATTTGCGGGGTGCATTATTATAAATATACAATTTACATATATACATAATAATCGTTACATACTACTACTTAAATACATAAATATATATATACAAATACGATAAGTATATAGTACTGTTACACACAATAAAAATAGTATGACAGATATAGATACTAAGAAGATCTATGTTGTTTATTTAGAAAGTGAGCGATAAGTAGAATTTTAAATATATTAATAGACGGCGCCCGTCTGATAACCAGAGGAAGTTTATTCCACTCTCGAGCAGCGGAAAAGTATCTGAATATCTGAAAGAATGAAGAAACAAACAGTACTTAATAACTAATTACAAAGTCAAGCATATATCTACAGACCAATAATATGTTTTCACATATAGAAAACTATTTTGACCGCCTCCGTGGTCCAGTGGTAACAAACGTTGCCGTGAACTCGGGAGGTCGATTCCCACCGGGGGCAAGTTGTACATTGTATAATTTGTCTCGGTCTGGGTGTTTATATGTATATATTTACAAAATAAAAAAAAGTATAATATTATTAAAAATAGTTTCCGTAACACAAGCCTCGTAGCTTACCACGGAAATTAGATGGCGCTGTGTGACCTGTCTGGAAATATTTATTATTTATTTATTATTAAAGCAAGCTAAAATTTAGATAATAAAGAAAGTAAGTAGTAAGGAAATAAATTAGGTATGAATAACAGTTTAGGTAGTTTCGGAAACACGCAAAGCAACTCTGTCAAACCAAAGTTTTGACAGAGTATTCTTAAAAGCAGCTGTAGTTGAATTAAATAGATCCAACTCGAAAAAGTCAACCAGTTTACTAAATTCATTAGCTGCACGGCATCAAAACGAATTACCTCTATACCTAGATGCACTAGATGCCACTGATAAGCATGTTGGCTTTCTTAAGGGTTTCGCGGCTGGAGATAGTCTTTAAGTTCAAATATCTTGGCCATATAATAGTTTATCGTCTGAGGGATGATGAGGACCTGGAGAGACAGAGAAGGACTCTCGCTGCCAAGAGCAATATGTTGGCTCGAAGGTTTACGCGTTTATTTATTAATTATTAGGTGTGCAAATAGATTCCAGTCAGTTGCAAATTTCAGTTCGTTTAATTTATACATGGACTAGACTGCAATCCAAGCAGCACACACAACATGCAAATTATAATTTATTTATTTATTTATTCAAGGAACAGTCAACAAAAGGTACAATCATATTTATAATATTACTAAAACTAACACATGGTTATTGCCCTTTTTATTACAGACCATTACAGCATGCATTAATCATAACGTCTTTCAAAATACATTAAAGTTATTGAAAAAAAAAGAAATTATATAAAATTAAATTAAGTTAACCTAACAAGACCTAAAACTAAAAGGAAAATAAAAAATAAATCTTAAATTAACAATAACACCCTAACCCTATCCAAACACAATAATAATTATAATACAAATTACACAAATTAAATTCAAACAAATCAAATCAATAATAACAAATTAATTATACAAATATTTTTTTTAACAAAATATACATGCACAACATAGATACAGGTAATATAACAATGATTAAAAAATGATTAAAGGCAATATGAGTCAAATAAGGCAGAGGAGATCTGTGGTAATTGACTTTTTATACGCTGCAAAACCACTGTCAAAAACATCAATATCAGGCCGCAAGCTAACCACTCTATTATAGGTGCGACACATTCTCACCAACGGGTTAAAGAAAGATGTGTTGTTTACATAGGTACATAAAGAGAATGTATTCGGGTATCTTGTTCTGTAACGAATATTAATGTTAATCGACGATAGAAAATATTTAGAGGAAATGGAAGAGTGCAGGATTTTGTGTAAGTGCGTTGCTCAAGACAAGTTGAAATCGCTATGTTTGTTGCATACTGCCAGGCGATCTACAGCAGTCATCTCTGGAAATTGTACACGAGGCGTGCTTTTAACACGCTTCGTGTACAATATAAAAATGCATTTAGATGCATTCTAAAGTTGCCCTGGAGGTGTAGTGCGTCTGGTATGTTTGCTGAGAACAGAGTCGACGACTTTTATGCCATAATCCGGAAGCGGCACGCCTCTTTTGTGGACCCACTGAGGCAGTCAGATAACGACATAATTAAAGCTATTTTTGACATAAGGTCGTTTGATCTTGTTAATTATAAATTTATTTATTTATAGTCTAGAGTAAAATTAGAATTAGAATTTTTGTTATAAATTAATTATGGGTTCCTAGATGCCTGAAATAAAATATATTTGATTTAATTTTTAATTTAACTGGAGTACACAAATTCGAAGCCGCGGAGAATCAAACTTAGTCTATTTATTACAACCTTTAAAACACTGCCTTCTATATTTATGGATAATTTGTGCTACACTAAGCACGCCAGGCGCGGTGGTGGCTCGGTTGTAAGAACGCGTTCCTTAAATCCTACAAAGGTCGGTTCAAACCCACCCGGCATGTACCAATGAGAAATGCACTTTTTTACGTACATTTGTCATAGATTTACAACACCACCGTTCCCGTGCCTCGGAGAGCACGTTAAGCCGTCGGTCCCGGTTTCACTAATACCAACTTGTGGAATCGTTAATAAATTGTCACTATAAATTGACATCATATCCTCGCCAAGCCATCTGGCCAGCGTGGCGAGTGTAGGCCAAATTCTCCAGATAAATGTTCTGGAAGGCCCATCTCTAGCAGTGGAGGTTTAGGACGCTTGTTCTAGGGGCTGTAATGATGATGATGATAAGCACGCCAGAAGGATTTATTAATATCGACGAAGATCTAATGTCAATGTAAATGTCAATTTATTAAAGATTCCACAAGTTGGTATTAGGTGAACCGTGGCCGATGCGACGGCTTAACGTGATCTCTCATGTAAATCTATTCTTTAAGGCATTGGTGCGTAATTTCAGTCTGGAAAAAGCAACCGGATGACTGTTGGTATTTGAGTTCCTGAGACAATTTGGAAACTTGAATGCTACCGCCTTTGCATTCGGCTTATAAACTTCCGATTCCGTCCATTTTGGGGTTAAGACGTACTATACAAAAAACTTTGTAAAATTGCCTAAAAAACTCAAATACCAAGTGTTGCAGCCGGAGCAGGTTCAATTCCCAGTAAAACGCATCCAAAACGTTTGCAACTGACGTCACGAGCTACGGGCCATGACGATCAAGTTGCCATATCAGTTGCAATTTTTTTCAACCGCACCGACTCATTCCTCACGTGTGTTATTATGAATTTTAAATCATAATTCGAATGCTTTTGGAGAATATTAGTGATCTAAATTGTTGTGCGTGTATAATAAAGCTTGTGGTGCATAGACTATAAAATTGGACAAGAGACCTAGTGTTTAATCGAGGTGGATGGTCATCCCACACGTGGAAACGTGGATTGCTATGGGGTAAGTCATGTTTTCCATATGAGAAGGTCATTAACTCTTAAACCATCTGATTCTGTGTTCTTTATTTATGTCCTAAATTTATTTTTTATTTTTTTTTACAATTTTAGGACAATTATCGATAGTATCAGCGTAGGCCCTCGCGCAGGTCTGATCACCAAGAGTCATCCTATTTGAGTTGCTATTTCCAGACTGAAATTACGGCCCATTGCTTTAAGTATGATGGTGACAAATGTACTTAAGACAAGTGTATTTCTTAATGGCATGTCGGAGTTCGAACAGCGATTTTAAGGAACGGGTTGGGTTTCCGGTGGATGGTAAACGTCTTGTTGCTCAATAACTGCCTCGTGGTCTAGCGGTTAAGTGGATTTAGACTCGGAGGTATCGGGTTCGATTCCTGGTCGGGAAACAAAAGTATTTATTAATGTAAATACGCAAAAGGGTAGGTATAAAAGAAAGCATAGGTACAAAAATAAAGAAAGGCATGCTCCGATGGTTCGGGCATGTCGAAAGGATGAGCGAAGAGAGATTGACGAACCAGATATATAATGCGAAAGTTGTGGGTAAAAGAGGCCCTGGCAGACCAAGACTTGCCTATCATGATCAAATAAATAAAACATTAGCTGAAGGTGAATTAAAAAGCCATCGAAACAAGAGGGCATGTATGAAGAGGTTGATGAATGTCGAAGAAGCGAAAGAGGTATGTCGTGATCGTGTCAAGTGGCGCTCAATTGTCTCTGCCTACCCCGCAAGGGATTTGGCGTGAAGATATGTATGTATGTATGTAAATATATACATTTAATTGATTTGTAATATTTCTCGTGTTTGGTACGCTGGAGACATCGACGAACTTGCCACTTGTCATGATTGGCGTTTAGTAAAGTTGGCTAAATGTGATAAACGGTCGTGACACTGACTGCTCAATAAAGTAAAGAAGAAGGCCTCCCTTTCAATCCAGCCTATTGTCGGTCGAAAGCCCGAAACACCATTGTTCTCATCTCTTACCCACACACGATAGACTCGGCACTCGTGACTCTATGGAATGCGTAGAAATTTGTCTTCCAGAAACGCTCCAACACCATTTTTATCTTAAAGAATTTTTTACGATATTAAAAATAAAAAGTTTAGAATTTTGTGGAAAATGGGAGCTACCCTGTAACTAAAATGTCTTATAAAATTTAAACCAACAAATTATTACGACTCTTTGGCTACAAAGAAAATAACTTTTTTACAAGTTTTAAGAAATTCCGCTCCTTTTGGATTTACGGGAGCGTATTAAAATTTAATACTTACAAAAGTAAGTTAACTTAACTTTTACGGGTGAATTTATTTTTAAGTTGTTTTAGTGCTGATGTATTTTAGTGATTCGCAAGCAGTTTTTAAAATCTTGCCTGATTGACGCAATCGCTGATAACAATATATATTTTTACAGCTTATTACAGCTCTCAGTCACAAAGGTTAGTTTGTAGAAAATGCATTTACGGCATTAAGATCGCTTATGTACCTGCACTTGTTTTGGTTTTGTACAATAAAGATTTTTTAATTTTTTATTTATATAAACAACAACAACAACTGCCTCCGTGGTCTAGCGGTTAAGTCCGTGGATTTAGACTCGGAGGTACCGGGTTCGATTCCTGGTCGGGACTCAAAAATATTTATTAATGTAAATAAATACATTTAATTCATATTTAATTTATTTGTGATATTTCTCGAGTTTGGTGGCGACATCGACGAGCTTGCCAATTGTCATGATTGGCCTATAGTAAAGTTGGCTAAATGTGAATCCGCTTATTTATAAGCGTGGTTTCTGACCACCCCAAAAGGGAAACGGTCGGGATGATACTACTTTTACTTTATTTATATAAAAAACAATATTTTATATTATTTTAATTTTTGACATTAAATAATCACTACTTCATGCCACGTGGTCCGAGGAGGCTCTAGCGTTTTCTCGTGAGCCTGGGGAACAACTCCGCTTGGCGACGGGTGACCCTTTAAGTATATTTTGCTCAAAGGGTCAGCCTCGCCGTTCAAGGGGGGAACGCAGCGAGAGTCTTCGGCACACTACGCCCATCGGACGGTTGTAATTTTAGTTTTTTTTTAGTTTTATTTGTTGTGTAGTTTTTTTAATTTATTATTATTTAATATTACTGTTATTCTTTTATACTGTTTGTATATTACTTTAAATAAAAATTTGGTACAGTATAATTATTGACAAGTAGGTAATTGTTTTTTTTTTCTCTAGATTCATTTTGATAATCGTTGTCGCAGAAATAATCGAGCCATTTATCTGTTGAATGTGGCTCACACCGAAATACCTCAAGGACAATTTGGCCTATCTCTCTTCTTTTCATGACGATTTTCGCTCTTCTCGTAACTCATTCTCTCTCATCACTCTTCATTTGTGTCTAACACTTTCGTAATAGGACATTATTTTTTTAAAAATGGGTAATCACACTTTTTAAATGACCCACACAGAGCATTAGTAAGTAGATTAGATATATATATATATATGGTGTGATGTGGCAAAGATGTCGATGAGTTTGGTCACCACGGGCTGTCGTGTTCCAAAAGTGTGGGTCGCTTTTTCCGTCACAGCGCCATTAACGACCCCATTCGTAGGACGCTTGCAGTTGTCTCGATCCCATCTGTTTTAGAACCAACCGGTCTGAGTCGAGACGATGGCAAGCGACCAGACGGAATGACATTAGTTCCTTAAAGATTGGGTCAATCCCTGGTATGGGATTTTACCTGTTGGGATTCCCTGGCCCCTTCCCACCTTCAAGGAACTTCTGTTAGAGTTGGTGTTGCAGCGGAACAAGCGCAGAACAGCAAGCGTCGAAAATATGAAACGATTTGCAATAGTTACTTTTCTTTGACGTTTGCTGTAGAAACGATGGGCCCGTGGGGATCGGAACTGAAAGCATTTTATAAAGAAATTGTTCCAAGGCTCGTTGACGTCTCTGGTGACAATAGGGCTGGCAGTTTTTTCTCCCAAAAATTAAGTATCATAATTCAAAGGGGAAATGTATATATATGCTAGTGTATATTTAAATAATTATATCTTGCAACATTAAATCTGCGTTTGTACTTTGTGCAATAAGGTTTTTAAATAAATAAATAAGTTACTAGACGAGAAGGTATATGGATGGATTCCCGGTTGGGGAGTTTACCCGTAATAATTTACTCAAGAATACGCCAGAGACATCGACGAGCTTCTTGCACTTGCTCAAAGCGTGATTTCAGATCCTCGCTAGAGATTACGGTCGTTATTATACTAAACTTTTAACGTTAAACTAACTGGCTGTTTCTTGAATATGTTATTACTTAATTAACATACATAATACATTGAATAATGTGTAAGGACCAAACCTTTTTAGCACTATTTAGTGCCATAGCTTTGTAAAAGTAAAAAAAAAAGTACTGTTTCCCTTTCGGGGTGGTCAGAAACCACGCTTATAAAAAAAACGGATTCACATTTTACTATAGGCCAATCATGACAAGTGGCAAGCTTGTTGATGTCTCCAGCGTAACAAACTTGAGAAATATCACAAATAAATTAAATGTATTTATTTACATTAATCAATTTTTTGTGTCCCGACCAGGAATCGAACCCGGTACCTCCGAGTCTAAATCATTCGAAATTTTAAGTAACCCAGTCCAGTCTCACAAGGTTTCCTTAGAATCAAATCAAAGTCAAAGTCAAAATATCTTTATTCACGTAAACCTATTACAGGAATTTGTGACACGTCATTATTTAAATTATTTAGAATGATTCTACTCCTTTTAGTGGAAGACTAAGCAGCGAAGTGGTTCAAGGAGTAAGCTGTTAGCAGAAGACTAACAGCTTAGCAAATACATATTTATATTCAGAGCAATAGTCTTTCAAGACTCTTGCGCAAAACCAAGGTTGGGACTGCAAGACCAAGGCTAAGACCAGCTGTTCTGATGCAAGACCAAGAGTACATATACAGACAGTGGTAAAAAGCTAAAAACCTTAATACTTGCCGTATAGTCAGAAAAAAAAGTAAAGTATCATCGCGACCGTTTCCCTTCCGGAATGGTCAGAAACCACGCTTATAAAGAAGCGGATCCACATTTAGCCAGCTTTACTATAAAGCCAATCATTACAAGTTATAAATTCAATTAAGTATTAATTCAATTTATAAGTTTTTATTAATTTAAATTATTAAATATTTTTGTGTTCCGACCAGGAATCGAACCCGGTACCCCCGTGTCTCAATCTACGGAATTTACCGCTAGACCACGGAGGCAGTTATATATATAGTCAGAAAGTTTAGAGTTAAAGAAGCACCGAGCATATAATGCTCACTTGACCAAAACTTGACATCAGCGAGGGCGTCAAACCGTCTAGCCAGCAGTATAGCGACTGTACACCAAACTCCAGAAATATGATTTGGATGCCTATCTCGAGCAGTGGAGATCCAGGATGAGTAGGGCTGTTAATGTGGTGAATAAACATTCGGCTGATTTTGTCAACCGATGACTAGGCTAAATATATGTAACCTAAATCCCTGTTTTGACATAAGTCAAAGATTTAACCTAGCTAATTAATTCTTGATGTTCGTAGAAGACGGTTAACATGGAGTTGGCCGTGCGGTTTTGGTAACTTTCGTTCAAAACATCTTCGCTATTATATTATTACAGACAAAATAATAGACGTGTATACGGGGTCGATTAGACGGGACAGTAAATTACTGGACGAGGTCGTATATATTTTTTTTTCATTACAGCCCCTAGAACACAGCGTCCTAGACCTCCACAGCTGGAGATGGACCTTCCAGAACTGGAGAAATTGGCCTACACTCGCCACGCGCTGGCCAGACGGCTTGGCGAGGATATGATGAACCAGGACCGACGGATTAACGTGCTCTATAACGGCGGTGTTGTAAATCCATGACAAATGTACGTCAGAAAAGTGTATTTCTCATTGGTACATGCCGGGTGGGTTTGAATCGACCTTTGTAGGATTTAAGGTAAGCGTTCTTACCACCGAGCCACCACCGCGCCAAAATAGCATAATAAATAATAATAATTTTATATTAGCAAAAGACTAATGTTTTGCATTATTGTTTGTGACTAAAAATGGAGTGCGTCGAAATACAAGATTGCAGAGCGACATGTGATCCTTACGCCATTTGTCACTAGACGATTTTGTTTCTAGAGGTTCATATCGCTTGAGTTGTGAAATTTGGCAAGAGATAATATGTTAGATCGATCAACGACCCCTTTACAGCCACGAATTTAAATTTAATTGACATATTATAAAATTATTATTCAGATTGTAAGGTGATACGACCATTTTTCAGCCATGAACATTAATTAACATTAATGTTATTAGAATATAAGACGACACGGCCCTTTTACAGCTATGAATTTATGTTTATTTGACATATCATTATTATTATTATGATAATAAGATGTCACGTCTTTTTTATTTTATATGTTTTCTATTATAATTTTATTAATTATCTGACATCTACTGACACGGCCTCTTTACAGCCATAAAGTATCGTATATTTTAATATACGATAAGATCGTGGCTGTACCTGTAAGTGGCTATGGCACTAAATAGCGCTAAAAAGGTTTGGTCCTTACACATTATTCTATTATGTATGTTAATTAAGTAATAATATACTCAAGAAACAGCCAGTTAGTTTATATTTAAGTAGTTTCTAAGTTAGTTTTACTTGCTTGTGGCAGTAATGTTGTGCCTAACATACATAAATAATATTGGATTATTGCCCGTTTACGATTTGATTTGATAGAGTGTACAGGAGAAGAAAATGTGGTTTACATCTCTCTCGCCTACACTCGCAAATTAACGACTCCCTGATACTAAGTTTGGCAAGAAATGAAGTGGAACAATAATGACCTAATCTTAGGCGGCAGATGGTAGAAGTGTCTTTTTTATTTAACTTAATTTTGGGTTTAATGGGGATTGATTAATGAATAAAAAACTAAAACAAAAGTAAAACAATATATTATAAATACCTACCTAAATGAATTTAAATATTATTATTACTTAATATTTCATTTTTGTCCTGTCTGTACTATATACGTCTTTGACCGAATAGCTTTAATTCTGTAAGATGGAGATTTGTTGCTTAAAGGCTTCGCTTCTTTCTTCGAATAGTTTACCTTCGGAAAATATAATATTTTTCCATAAAATAATATTTATGCATTTCTTAAAATAATGTCTTGACCTATACTAGTATTTAAAAGTTCAAACTACAAATTACACTCAAATCCACACTGTTACAACTGCACATACATTTTGCGCACACACCAATAATGTCCTAGCACACAGGAGAACAGCAGCTCTATTCTGTTACTTAAGCGCAAACGTTATATAATGGAATCCGTTAACTATATATGTATCACGCCATTAAAGCTGATATTTTCACGGCTTGACAGTTCAAGGACGAGCGCTTGAGAATTGAATAATATTTTGTAATTATGACGCAAGCTCTGACTTAAATAACGAAATCCACTAGTTTGCGACTAAGTTACAGGATAGGTTATTTTTTTTATTAAGTATTTATTACTTTCTCTTTTTTCATATTTTATATTAAAATCTAGAATAAAAAAATAAATTACTACGTATTTTTATTTGAATTATTCAGTAATCAATTTTTTAGTTACAGTGCAGAGAAATATTCCTAAAAATATCGCCACTCATACTGAGCCTGATCAAGTAGGTAGCGAAAGGTCGACGATCGCGTAAACGTTGACTTACGTAATTCTTTCTCTCTCTATTTCGTCTCTCCCTGTGACCGACATCAATTAATAATAACACTTACGATGGCAAGCGTCCAGACGGAATGACATTAGTTCCTTGGAGATTGGGTCAATCCGTGGTATAGGATTTTACCTGTTGGGATTCCCTAGCCCCTTCCCACCTTCAAAGAACTTCTGTTAGACTGTTGCTGTACAAAGCACAGATCAGATCATGTATAGAATACTGTTCTCACCTTTGGGATGGTTCCGCCAAGTACCTCACAGATGCTCTCGATGTCCTGCAGAGGCGAGCTGTACGAATTGTGGACGATGCCACTACATCTGGTACTCTCGAATCCCTGCAGCTTCGCCGAGATGTGGCTTCTCTGAGCGTGTTCTACCGGCTATACTATGGTGAGTGCTCCGAAGAACTCTATAACCTAATCCCTCCCGCTCCATTCCGCAACCAAACCCCACGCACAGGTCAGAATATGCACCCACATACCGTAGTCACCATCCCTTCGCGTACATATAAATTTGGGGACTCATACATCTGTCGTACGATAAAGATGTGGAATGCTCTTCCAGCCTCTGTGTTTCCACTTTCCTATAATTTAAAAAAGCATCTAGTCAAGCCGGCATAGTGTTAGGGACTGATGGCAGTTACGAGTATCTGACTTCAGTTGTTAACATTCATGGACCTTGCGCGCCACTTACCATCAGGTGGGCCCAAGGTCACATGTCGTGCTAGTATAAAAAAAAAAAACAAAAAAAAAAAGCTGGTTTTGCAGCGGAACAAGCGCAGATCAGCAAGCGTCGAAAATATGAAATTATTTGCAATAGTTACTTTTTTTCGACGTTTGCTGTAGAAACGATGGGCCCGTGGGGATCGGAACTTAAAGCCTTTTATAAAAAAATTGTTCCAAGGCTCATTGACGTTTGGCTGGCAGTTTTTTCTCCCAAAAATTAAGTATCAAAGGGGAAATGCTGCTAGTGTATTGGGCACCATGCCCCAAGACAGCGATTTGGAAGAGCAATTTTTTTGTAAGTATGTATTTTCATTTTTTATGTATTATTATTATTATTATTTTTTAGGTTAAATTTAGATTTTGTTTTAATATAGTTTATTTAATATTGTAATTCTTTTATATTGTTTGTATATTAGTTCGAATAAAACTTACGGTTGTAGAAAGCATGATTACAATAATCATGATGAACATTTTGACGTGCTTCATCGGCATACGTTAAACATGATTTTCAGATGTAGCCTTATTGACCATAAAGTAGTGTTTCGTTTTACGGATAATAATTTATACCTTGAAAAATAAGTTACATTTTTAATTTTAAAAAGTGGTTCTGCCAAATACACTTGATGTCTAAAATTTTTTTTTTCTTTTGACAATTACATGCGGTATATTGTTATTATTATTATTGGTTTTAGTTAAGAATTTTTATAGACTATTGAATCTGTTAATAAATAATTGTATTTTTAGAATTAAGTTCAAAATGTTTAATTCAGAAACTTTTAGCTAAACTTCTGCCATTTTTCACTATCACATTGGCATAGACCGCCTCCGTGGTCTAGTGGTAACAAACGTTGCTGTGAACTCGGGAGGTCGTGAGTTCAATTTCCACCGGGGGCAAGTTGTACATTGTATAATTTGTCTGGATATGGGTGTTTATATATATAATATGTATATATGTATATATTTACAAAAAAAAAGTATAATATGTAGTTTATCAACCATCTAGTTTCCGTAACACAAGCCTCGTAGCTTACCACGGAAATTAGATGGCGCTGTGTGACCTGTCTGGAAATATTTATTATTATTATTTATACATATAAAAAAGCCGACATAGTTGTATTCGTCAGTGATTAAAAAAAAATTAAAAAAATAGAACAAAAGTGACAAAAGTCATTTCTTGAATAAATTTAGCGAAAGACACTAGTTGCGGCGTAGAATATGGAACAACCCGTAGTCCAGGGGAACTTGCGAGAAGTGGGAACTAGTTAAATGTATCACTTACGCTAAAATAACCACTCTGCTAATCATAATCATCATTACTGCCCCTAGAACACAGCGTCCTAGACCTCCACTGTTGGCGATGGGCCTTCCAGAGCATATAAATGGAGAATTTGGTCTTCACTCGTCACGTTTTGGCCAGACGGATTGTCGACAATCCGATGTCAATTTGTAATGACAATTTATTAAAAATTAAAGTAAAAAACAATAAAATAACATAATTTCACCACACAGCCGTGCCCTCATAGGACCTCATATGTATGACCAAAACATGTGACTTTTTTTCTCTTATTATTGCTAGATATTGTTGATATTTTATTTGGTAACCTGAAGGGAAATGTTTATATTTATATTTTTAATTATTTTTTGGTTTGTTATTATCTCATTTTATTTTCATATTTTATATTTAATAATAACTTTAAAAAAATGATAATATTTATATACCTAAGAGATGGTCGACTTTTGTAGCTCACAACCACATGTTAGAACCTAAATAAATGTACCAAAAGTTAATAAATAAATGATATTTTTAAATTAAAAATTAAACATTTAATTTATTTACCTAAGGTAGGTAGATATTTATATTTGATATAGGTACCTATATTTTTGGTTAATTTTTTGTTATTGTGTTGATGTTCCTATGACAATACCAGTTCTGTTCCTTGTCTTCACATTTCACTCTCCAGGCAAGACAGATATTTTAACGTTAAATATATATTGTTTACAATTTTGTTTAAATTATATTGACTAAACCAAATTCCGGTGGGAATGTACGGTGATACACTAAGAATAAAGAATAAAGAATTGATTTTGATTTTGACCTCACAGATATACATCTGTCTATTTGTTTAATTCGCATTCACGTATATATTATGAAACCGATTTAGATGAAATTTAGTAGAAATTATCCTTGTGATTGAAGAATGGATATGGAGACGTCAAAATGTGAATATGACATGTGACTACGGCCTCCTGTAGGTTTTTTTTTGTGACGACGCCGCTATAAACAGCTATAATAGTTCAACTATATTTTACGAAAAGCCATGCAAAAGTTTAATCTTGGAGAGAAAGCAATAAAATAAGGGTGAAAATTTTGTGAGAAGTCGTCGTCGTTTCTGTCAGGCGCAGGTAGCTATTGATAGGGCTGTTGCGATAAGGTAATGATTTAGAGCGCCTACTTGACCCTACTGATAGCAATTCTTACATAAATATGTTAAACCATTTTGTTATACGAGTGTTTTGATGTACTAGTATGTATTTTGTCATAGACGCGGTGGTGGCTCGGTTGTAAGTCAAATCAAAATCAAATCAAATATTTTTTTTTTTTTTAATGTTTTAATACATTTATTCGAAGTTAATTAATATAAATTAAAAGCTACCTAAATAATAAAATTAAAAATAAACCAAACTACCTGTAAATAAAAAATGTTCTCTAGAGACGTCCCATCCGAGATAGTCCCAAGGAGACTGGCAACATTTCCCCTCTGTATAGCGAGGCTAATACGTTGGCAGAAATAATTGCCAGCCTTCCTGTCTCCAGACCGTTCCGTCAACCAGAACGTGACGTTTGACAACTCCTTGGCCAACCGCCTCGCCGACGACGGTCCCCATGGGCCCATCGTCTCGACCCCAAACGACGCAAATTCGTAACCGGCACCAAGGTTGGCATATTTGCGCAATTTGAGGTTCTCCGCAGAAAACGCCGCTCTCCCCGCGCCTGACGAGGTCGCCTGGATGTGAGATGGAGCTAATGTGTCTAATAATCAAATAATTAATTCACTAAATAGGCAATATTTTTAGCACTTTTACACGTCTTAACTGTTTTATTACATTTTATATTTATAATTTTATATTATTTACATAATGTATACCTACATTATAATATTTCATTACAACCCCTAGACCACAGCGTCCTAGACCTCCACTGTTGGAGATGGGCCTTCCAGAACATATATCTGGAGAATTTGGCCTACACTCGCCAAGCTGGCCAGACGGCTTGGCGAGGATATGATGTAATTTTTTATGACAATTTATTAACGATTCCACAAGTTGGCATTAGTGGAACCGGGACCGACGGCTAACGTGCTCTCCGAGACACGGCAACGGTGGTGTTGTAAATCCATGACAAATGTACGTAAGAAAAGTGTATTTCTCATTGGTACATGCCGGGTGGGTTTGAACCGACCTTTATAATATTTATACTAGTGATCAAAACAGAAACATAATATCAGCTGAACAATTCAATAATTGGTTATTTAAAATTACTGGTCAGGAACAGTAGAAACCGCCTCGTCAAATTATAAGTAATCTATTTATTGAAATATTAATAAATAGCAGCTGTAAATTGGCATTGTCATACTTAATAGTAAATTATATTATTATAATACTAAAGACCTTACAGTAATAAAGAAACAAAAAAAAATGTCAAAAAAATTTCAACTAATCTGTCTAAAAATAAAAAAAAATGTTATACCTTAAAAACATACATTAAAAATATAAATAACAGTTATAATAAAAAAATACTAAAATCATAATAAAAATGTCATGATTACTTAAGCGAAAATTATAATGTCAATTAATTATAAGAACGCGTACCTTAAATCCTACAAAGGTCGGTTCAAACCCACCCGGCATGTATCAATGAGAAATACACTTTTCTTACGTACTGCAGTCATAGATTTACAACACCATTGTTTCCGTGCCTCGGAGAGCACGTTAAGCCGTCGGTCCCGGTTCCACTAATACCAACTTGTGGAATCGTTAATAAATTGTCATAAAACATTGACATAATATCCTCGCCAAACCGTCTGGCCAGCGTGGCGAGTGCAGGCCAAATTTTCCAGTAATTTCTGGTATTCCAAACTCCAACAGTGGAGATCTAGGACTCTGTATTGTAGGGAGTGTGATGAAAATGATAATTTTTCATTTTTATCGTAACGCCTCTAATGTGTTCTGCAGTCCTATATTAAGCTGTGATCATGGACAGGTGTGTGCTTTTGTTTCTTTCTTTCTTTCTTTTCTTTCTATACCATGACCGCAATAGGAACGTGTCAGGCAAAAAAATATTCTTTATATAGGAAAGCATGACACTACGTCCACTAGACCGTTCCGTCACCGACCTGTACCGTCGCGTGCCGTGCCGGTGCCGATACGTATATAGACATTCAGAAATACTGAAAAAACTGTTCTTCATCTTCAACTAAGTGCCTGTACAACGTCCAATATTCTCCTTCAGTTTTTAATTTTTTTAGAATATCGTGAATCCAATAGCGTCGAGTGGTTTTTTGGTACTCTTCTTCTTCCTTATCCAATATTGTGGCAATCATTGCCAGTTGTCTAACAGTTAATCTTTTAATAGCCATACCTATTTTATTATTTTTGATAGCACTCCCCAGACGTCCAGGCATTACCGATACACATGCGAGAATGAAACGGCTTCCTATCAATTTTACATCATACAAATTACGGGTATACGCATACGGACACCATACCGGCATCATGCGGGCATTAAACGCCGTCGATTCGTTTCAGTGGGCAAAGCAAGCCTTCCGTGCTTGATACGTTCATAGCACGCTCATGGTATGATACGGTGTAGTGGGCAGACTCCTTTAATATAATTTTTATCGAGGGTATTAACAGCTCTATGTATATCTGCAAAACGTTCTTGACTGTCATAAATTTGAATAGAATCGATTGGTGTCTTCGCCCGTGGAAGTTAGATTTCCCCGGAGCCATCCGCGACACCCATTGGATATAAAATATATCCTAGATATTATTTCAACACATCAAATCCAGCATTCTTGAGCCGGCGCAGTGGTGACTGACGCCAGTTGCTCTATGTTACCATGTATTAATTAATTTGTAATTTGTTTTAAACTAACTTCTTGTACGTATTAGATGCGCCCATTTCCACTGTTACAAGTATTGTTAAAAACATCATTGGCTAATGCCAAGTATGATGTTTTAGGATAATTTAGAAAAAGTTATAAAATGTGGTTCTATCCTTTATAAGGATTAGTGACATTATTTCTTTATTTATAAATAAACAAACAGTATAAAATAATTACAATATAAATTAAAACTACTTAAAAGTAAAAATTAAAATAAATATAAACTAAACCTAATAAAAAATAAACTATAAGTAAAAAATGTCCTCTAGAGACGACCCTTCAGTGATAGTCCCCAGAAGACTGGCAACATTTGCCCTCTGTATAGCTAAGCTAATACGTTGGCAGAAATAATTGCCAGCCTTCCTGTCTCCAGACTTCTCCGTTAGCCGTTTGGACAACTCCTTGGCCAGACGCTTGGCTGTGTGTCCCCATGGGCCCATCGTCTCGACCCCAAACGGCGCAAATTCGTAACCTGTACTGAGGTTGGCGTATTTGCGCAGCTTGAGGTTCTCTGCAGAAACCGCCGCACTTCCCGCGCTTGACGAGGTCGCCTGGATGTGTGATGGGGCTAATGTGTCTACACATGTCGCATCCCACACCAGGGACCTGCCAAGTTTCCACGGCCCAACGGTCATGCCGTCGGGTCTTTTGCCATCGCTCCGCGCAATCCCAGAGGGTTCTAGGATCGCGGGTACTCCAGCAGTGACAAAAGCCCTTCGAATGATGTCGTTTAAAGCAGGTGACGAGGAATGCGGCCAGCACTTCTAGCGCAAGAAAGCCCATGGTGTCCGAGATGTTCCACGGGCTCTCCACACCGACACTGGTGCGGGTGGACAGTCCGGGCTCCGAGACGAAGGCACACCGCCATGATCAGTGTATTTCGATCAAATAATAATATAATAATAATTATTATTATTATTATATTTTAAAGACCAACCTATGACAACCTATCACAAGCCCGAGACATTAATATTATTCTTATACACAATAAACATGACACCCGTGGTGGACACATGGATTGATTAATTAATTCGCTAGTCTTCTTATAACTCATGCTTGTAGAATAATGTTAGAGCACAATTTTAGGGGAAGCAGAATGAAGTTGGTAAAATATCTAAGACATTTTGTCAGTTGATTACCTGCAGGGGATGGCACCCCTCTTATTGATAATATGCCAAAAATTTACTGCTATATTTCTCTTGAGCGGAATTTTTGTTTTGAGGGTATGGGGTGGCTTTTCTCCAGTGATGCCTGACTCTTGATCATAGTCTTGGTATAGGTCTTGTGCAATCTATAATCAAAGACTACGTGTTTGTGCCGTTTGCTGTAGAGACTGTAGGCCAAGCGCTAAAACGTTAAAAAAAAAAAAAAAAAAAAAAAAAAACAAATCATCACCCCTCGTCTAATTGTCTGTTCTGGTGACAAGAGGGCTGGTTTTTTCCTCGCTTAGAGAATCAGCATAGCGATTTGCAATAGTTACTTTTTTTCGACGTTTGCTGTAGAAACGATGGGCCCGTGGGAATCGGAACTTAAAGCCTTTTAAAAATAAACTGTTCCAAGGCTCATCGACGTCTCTGGTGACAATAGGGCTGGCAGTTATTTTTCCCAAAAATTAAGTATCATCATTGAAAGGGGAAATGCTGCTAGTGTATTGGGCACCATGCCACAAGACACGATTTGGAGGAGCTATATTTTTTGTAAGTATGTTTTTTTCATCATCATCATTACAGCCCCTAGAACAAGCGTCCTAGACCTCCACTGCTGGAGATGGGCCTTCCAGAACATTTATCTGGAGAATTTGGCCTACACTCGCCACGCTGGCCAGACGGCTTGGCGAGGATATGATGTCAATTTATAGTGACAATTTATTAACGATTCCACAAGTTGGTATTAGTGGAACCGGGACCGACGGCTTAACGTGCTTTCCGAGGCACGGGAACGGTGGTGTTGTAAATCTTTGACAAATGTACGTAAGAAAAGTGTATTTCTCATTGGTACATGCCGGGTGGGTTTGAACCGACCTTTGTAGGATTTAAGGAACGCGTTCTTACAACCGAGCCACCACCGCGCCTCATGTTTTTTATTTTCTATATATTATTATTATTTTTAGGTTAAATTTAGATTTTGTTTTAATATAGTTTATTTAATATTGTAATTCTTTTATATTGTTTGTATATTACTTCGAATAAAATGATTTTAGAAAAAAAAATATGTTTTTAATTTTAAAAAGTAAAAGTAAAGTATCATCACGACCGATTCATCATCAATCAATAAGGGGATTCACATTTAGCCAACTTTACTATAGGCTAATCAAGACCAGTGGCAAGCTCGTCGATGTCTCCAGCGTACCAAACTCGAAAAATATTACAAATAAATTAAATATTAATTAAATGTGTTACATTAATAAATATTTTTGTGTCACGACCAGGAATCGAACCCGGTACCTTCGAGTCCAAATCCACGGACGTAGCCGCTAGACCACGGAAGCAGTTTATTTATATTTAGTTACGATTTATTTGTCTAATATAGCATGTTATATATACATTTATTAGTAAGTAAAAAAAATGACTGCCTCCGTGGTCTGATGGTTAAGTCCGTGGATTTAGACTCGGAGGTACCGGGTTCGATTCCTGGTCGGGACACAATAATATTTATTAATTTAAATTATTAAAAGTTAATTAATATTTAATTCATTTGTGATATTTCTCAAGTTTGGTCGCTGGAGACATCGACGAGCTTGCCACTTGTCATGATTGGCCTATACTAAAGTTGGCTAAATGTGAATCCGCTTCTATAATAATAATAATAATAATTTATTTATTTCAGAATTAATTCCATAATTATTAGTAACATTCCAACTTAGAACTATGTTAGTAGGTATACACATTAATTAAAAAGTTAAAAAGGCTAAAATAATAATAATAATAATAATAAATTATTTATTTCAGAATTAATTCCATAATTATTAGTAACATTCCAACTTAGAACTATGTTAGTAGGTATACACATTAATTAAAAAGTTAAAAAGGCTAAAATAATAATAATAATAAATTATTTATTTCAGAATTAATTCCATAATTATTAGTAACATTCCAACTTAGAACTATGTTAGTAGGTATACACATTAATTAAAAAGTTAAAAAGGCTAAAATAATAATAATAATAATAATAAATTATTTATTTCAGAATTAATTCCATAATTATTAGTAACATTCCAACTTAGAACTATGTTAGTAGGTATTCACATTAATTAAAAAGTTAAAAAGGCTAAAATAATAATAATAATAATAATAAATTATTTATTTCAGAATTAATTCCATAATTATTAGTAACATTCCAACTTAGAACTATGTTAGTAGGTATACACATTAATTAAAAAGTTAAAAAGGCTAAAATAATAATAATAATAAATTATTTATTTCAGAATTAATTCCATAATTATTAGTAACATTCCAACTTAGAACTATGTTAGTAGTTATACACATTAATTAAAAAGTCAAAAAGGCTAAAATAATAATAATAATAATAACAATACCTAGTACTTAATTTAATTTAAATAATATTAATTGTTAAATATCTGTGGGGATATTTATACTACGCAAATGCTGTACATATTTAATTTACACATTCCCGGTTACAACTCCAATCCAGCGCTTAACAAAAGCGCTGTCAAAGCGCGTCGATATCATCCTCAGAATGCTGTCTATATAAGCGTGGTTTCTGACCACCCCGAAAGGGAAACGGTCGTGATTATACTTTACTTTAAAAAAAAATAAGTGCATGTCGTACCTGTCATAGACTAATTAATTCCGTGACGATTAGCCTAGCTTTGATTCTCATACCGTTTGGCTTCTTGCCCAGTCTTGTTATTTTAATGTCTTTGTTTCAAAATTAGGAAGTTAACATTCAAAACAGAATTTTCTTTCATCATAGTTGCTCGGGTTCTATTAAAGTATTTGGAGGTAAAACTTAAGCGAAACTTGGGCTAAGAATTTTATAGAAAAGGAATTTTCTGAGAAGCTTTACGGGTCAAAGCTTTCCAGGTCCTAGCTTGCACGCTATTTATGTTGGAACATGTTTTAATTTTTATTTTTAAATTAAGTTACTTTGACCTATTTTCTAAGCCAAAGAAAAACGTAGTATCGCATGTCATTTAGATTTTGACGTGATGTGCACCTATGTGATGATGAGGACATTGAGAGGGAGCGCAGGGCTTTGGAGGTTAGGAGCAATATGCCTTCAGAATGCTGCTGGGTCTGGCTCTGCAGAGCCGCGTTTATTTTTGTGACACCGCGTAAAGTTCTGACGTCATGAATGTAAGTTACTCGACACTGACGTTTACGAACGACGAAACGTCAAACCATGCTGTTGTCATATGTTTTTTTTTGTAAATTGTTATTTGTTTATTGTAGCTTCAATAAATATAATAATAATGAATAATCAACAAAGCCGTATATATTTGACAGCTATAACATTAATAAAACAATATACGAAATACCACACACACTACCACTGGACGAACAATCTAATTTAGTGAAAATATTCTCCACTATCGACATTTTTCCAAAATTATTGCATGTCACTTTGACATTGACACGAATCCTGCTTGAAGTTGATGTACCGATGTAGCGACCCAATGTAATTCAGAACGGCTTGGGGTTACCGTACCAAGCATTTACGAACGACAATTCGAGCGGCATTCTGTAAACTATTGCTGCAAGGTTCGACTGTCTCCACCAAGAACACTGGGTGGAGACAGTCATTGGATGTAATAAATAAAAAATAGAACTCTATTAAAATATATATTTATATATTAAAATTACAAACTAATAAAAATTTGAAATACACGTTTTTATTATTATTAAAACCATAAAAATAAATAAAGAAAATAAAAAATCGGTTTTATCATTTTCGAGATATCATCAAAAAGTCGTTCTATAATGGGATACCATAGTCAATCCTAATATAATATTTTTGCATAATTAAAAAAAAAATGGCTTAGTAATATAGGCGTGACAGACAGATTAAGGGATCCGGTTCGAAGGACCAGAAAATGTAGGATAAAGGAATAGGCTCACCCTTAGTGCGATTTTTCCGTTTTTCTTTCTTCAGCGGTACTGCTTATTCACAGGTAGGGAATTCGAGACAATAGTAAGGTGGGTGTTAGACGTAGGGAAATTGCCAGTCAAAACAGTTTACCAATTAATTGGCAGCACAGTGTGAGTGCCTACAGATATTAAATTTTAAAAAAATGCATGACATATGTCGTACGTAGATGTTGACGTGCCTAGATTCAAGCAAAACTTCTGTGGTATCCCAAACCAGTGCACGGCCTCGTTTGTATGGAATCAACGACATCCCATCCGGACGCCTACCATCAGACCTAAATATCCCCGATGATTCGAGGATTCAGGGAATATTAGCTGATGTAAGCGCCCTTAACAGGATGTTATTGATTGCCATGTGTGTCATTTAAATTAATATTACTTGTTGCTTTTTATTATTAAAGTATTTATAAGTTTGTGGCTAACTGTAATGTAGGCGCTTCCCGTTCCCGCGCGCCCTCGCCTCGTCTCAAAGTCGTTCGTTCATTGTCTAATGGGATTTGGTTCCAAAATTTAATATAATCTTCAGGACAAAAGAGATAATAATAATAATAATAATAAAATTCTTTATTGCACACAAAATATAAAAATAAAAATTTATATGATGGGTGTATGAGATTTTATAAGTAAATGTAAATATATTAGAATTAAATAATTAAGTACGTAAAAATATAAATATATATATAACATATTACATAAATTCGACCTACACAAATACTAACTAAATACAATCTATACAATACTTATATAAATAAATATAATAAATACTAATAAAGAGATAAGACTTAAATTAATGCTATCAGTGTGCTTAGTGTAAAATGCAAGTTTCGGAAAACGTAACTGCTGTAGTTACGTTTATTTATTTTACATTGCGTGTTATTGCAAGTTTGGCTATAATAACAGGCAATGAACATCGAAAATTCAGTAAAAAAACTCTACTACTATAGTTGCGTTTACGAAATTTCACTGTCACACTAGGCATACTGTAGGCGGACGGGGTGGTCGCGCGGGGGGAGAGTGGTTCGCGCTCGCGCATCTATTTTATATACCTACTATGAGTATTTATTATTTAATATTAAACTTTAAGAGTATTGTCTCTGCCAACAAACTGTGATTACAGTTTGGCGGGCTTTTTAATAAGTTATATGTATTGAAATGTAAATAAATGATTGAATTTTTATTATATTTTTTTTGCACGACGTAAAGAAAAGTTATGCGTTTAAAAAAAACTTAAAAAGTCGAAGGGATCTTTAGCCAAAAAGTTTGATAACCGCTTAACTACACCATTGTTTACAACTTTTTAGGAAATAAAATTAGGGACATTTTATGGTTTAACGCTTGGCATCCTTCTCATTCGCTCAAGTAAATAATTTAAAGGTTTTTAAAGTTTCAGTGTGATTTTGTGAAAAGTAGTCTATCAACTTACTAGGAAATAAAACTACAGACATTTTGGACAAATTATCACGGCATTACCATAGACTGAGCAGCGAACTAACGTATCGATTTTAAATCAACTAAACTATCCACTATATGTCTTCGACGGATACTTCAATACTCGGACACATTGCCAGAAAAGGAGGGGGTAACCTGGAGAAACTTTTTGTTACTGGCAAGGTGGAAGAAAAGAAACCGAGAGGCCGAAGTCCGGTACGCTGGTCCGACCAAATCCTCTCCACCACCAACACTAGCGTACATGATGCTGTGCATGCCACCGAAGACAGGAACGATTGGCGAGCTTTCATCAAGACGCACACCAATTCATCGGGAGGTCACGACCCTCATCAATGAGGAAACACGACCCAAGGAGGATCACGGCATTAACCGAATCCGAAAGTTGGGTAGAGAGAGGAGTACAATGGTGGATGGTGAGCGTCTTATTGCACAATAAAGTAAAGTAGGAGGCCTCCTTTTCAACTGTCGTCGGTCGCAAGCTCGAGACATTATTCTTCTCATCTTTACCCACACACGATGGACCCTGCTCCCGCACGGTGAATCCATGAAATGCATAGAAATTTGACTTCTTCTTAGACAGAGAAAAATAGCAAAACATATTAATACTATTTTTCTCTGAAATATATTTATGTCCTTAAGAAGAAGACAAATTTCTAAGAATTCCATTGATTCACCGTGCGGGTGCCGGGTCCATCGTGTGTGAGAAAGAGATGAGAAGAAAGGTGTCTACTATTATGTAATTAAAATATCCGTAATTTTATTTCCTAGAAAGTTAGGCTACATTTCTTAAAAGTAGACTTAGATATAAAAAAAATAATTGAAAATATCATAATAATAAAACAAAACTGAAAATTATTCTAAAAAACTGAATTAAAAATAAAACTAAAATCTAAACTATATATAAAAATATTCACCAATGACTTGATCATGTGGCTGTGTGCCAAGAACACTCGCATTCCCCCGCTGCACAACGATGCTGATTTGCTGCGCGAAAAAACTGCCAGCCCTCTTGTCACATACAGCATTAACCAGGCGCTTAGACAGTTATTTAAAGAACTTCTTTGCGCTTGGCCCCCACGGACCCATTGTCACAAGACCAAAAGGCACAAACATGTAGTCAATAGCAACAGACTCGTACTTGCGACACTTGGCCTTTTCAGCCGAGTCCGCAGCCGCCCCAGCCCTGACATATGTGCCCTGGACATGAGACCGAGCAAGGAAAGAACAAGTAGCGTCCCACACCAATGCTCTACCCATGGACCACGGAACCAAAGTCAATCCATCGGGTCTTTTACCTAATATAAAATTTTGAAAATTTTGGATTGTGCGATCGAGAGGGGTGCGAAAGTGTTAAACTCTCTTAAGCAACCCATCACCGTTGTATTTGTTATCTTATTTTATTATATTAAAAAGTGGATTTTGTTTGGATAACAGATCGGTGAAAGTCGCTCTCAGACTATTAGACACCTGTGAGAATTGCTGTCATGTTGAGTGTCATAATTTTACCGATTCTTCCCGCCACGACGTCCGTGATAGATATGTAACGTCCATAGTAAAAAACACCATTTGTAAGTACTTTAGCAACAGCATCAATGTTACCAAAAAATGCACTATAATTTCCCTAAAAAAGAAATAAATTAGAGAAATGGATAAACTAAGGTATGATATATACATATAGTTGTTTATGCCTGTTTTAAGAAGGTCTGTTATTTAGTCGCAAACGTAAGATTGTAACAATAGTAAATTATGTTATTCACTACCACTTTTAGCCCGAGTTTTTCCGATCATAGCCGACCTTACGTCAAAATAGCGTTTTCCACTATTTCTAAGGTCACTCATGGGGTTGCAACTTTAAAATCATTGGCAAATGTGAATTATATACTTTTTTATATAGTTTCTTATTTACTAAGAAATAGGTACAATGATTTAAAAAAATAATAAAATATTAATTAAACTAAAAACTTACATCTTAAAACATAAATTACTATTAATAAAAATAAACCTAATTAATAAATAAAAATATAACTAAAAACTAAAATGAAGAAAAAACAAAATAAAAATTATTATAAATAAAAAATTTGCTCCAAATCGCTGCCAATGGGCAAAGTGCCAAGGATACTGGCAGCATTGCCACGTTGAATGGCAATACTGAATCTTTGGCCCAAATATTGCCCAGCCCTTTTGTCTCCCGAGGTGTTGACGGGCTGTTTTGACAACACCTTGAAAATTTCGTGTGCACTTGGTCCCCACGGCCCGAGAGTTTCAATTCCAAACGGCGCAAAAACACATCTCCCAATAAGCTGAGTGTATTTCCGCCGCTTGAGGTTCTCTGCTTGTAATGCAGCAGCGCCTGGGTCCTTAGAGGTCAAGGACAAGTGGGAAGGCGCCAGGGTGTCCACACAGGTAGCATCGCACACTAAAGGCAAACCTATCCTCCATGGAACCAACGTCATTCCATCGGGCCGCTTGCCATCGTCGCGGGCCATGCCACTGGGTTCTAATATTGCTGTATATACTCGTATTATATACTTTAATTGTCCGCATTTATATTAAAGTTAACAACATTTATATTAATTAAACTAAGATTATATATTTACATTAAACATAGTTTTATAACACACATTAGGTAATAAATCAAAAATATAGCAAATACTAAAAGAATTATATAATAGATTTTTTTTTAAATGAACTCATCGTAACGTTATTTTGCTGTCATCTGTAGTGGAAACCTTTATACGAGAATACCAATTTTAATAGGGTTTTACACTGACAGGGATTTACTTTAAGGGATTCCACTATATAACGTTGGCGCTTAGTAACAGAATAGGGCTATAGGAACTTCAACATTCGTATTCTTTCTGACAGTATGGTCGTCCTTCTGGCTCTTAAAAGCAACTGCATCAACTCTGCGCTGATTCTTGACTGCCACTAGAACTGGAGGCAGTGTGCAGGGAAAACAGAGTCAAGCTACAGTAGATTTTGACCGCCTCCGTGATCTGGTGGTAACAAACGTTGCCGTGAACTCAGGAGGTCGTGGGTTCGATTCCCACCGGGGGCAAGTTGTACATTGTATAATTTGTCTCGGTCTGAGTGTTTATATGTATAGTAGTATATTTACAAAAAATGTAGTTTATCAACCATCTAGTTTCCGTAACACAAGCCTCGTAGCTTACCACGGAAATTAGATGGCGCTGTGTGAACTGTCTGGAAATATTTATTATTTATCAATAATCCCCCTTTCATTCCAGTTTGTGCAAAGCTGGCTCCAGCAAAGAACAGAAATACTGCACGAGCAGATTTGGTATCAGCGACAGACTGCAGACAGTCTAGAAAGGCTCTGCACAATCCTGATAGGCTTACACGGTGACTTCTGAGCCTGAACAGAGCCATGCTTCGTACAATGATGGGACGGTGATGACGGGACATTGTGCCTTAAAAAAACACTTATACACTCTGTATATTACAGATAGGCCACTGTGTAGAGAATACATGCCAGAGGAGGAGACATCTATGTAAAAAGTAGTCACTTACAGGTTTAAAAATGCAATTGTTGGGTAATGTTGGTACTATAGCTGCCTTAAAGACTGGCCCCGCCAAAGGATGTTGGCAAATGTTTTTTATGAACATATTATACATTAAGATGTACGACTTAGAACTTGGCTTCCATAAATAATTCCGAATTCTAAACTGAAATAAAATTGCAATCATTAATATAGTAATAAAGCTTGTTTATTACTTAATCAATCATCATCATCATTACAGCCCCTAGATCTCCACTGCTGGAGATGGGCCTTCCAGAACATATATCTGGAAAATTTGGCTTACACTCGCCACGCTGGCTTGGCGAGGATATGATGTCAATTTTTCCAATTCAAACTATTCCACAAGTTGGTATTAGTGGAACCGGGACCGACGGCTTAACGTGCTCTCGAGGCACGGGAACGGTGGTGTTGTTAATCTATGACAAATGTACGTAAGAAAAATGCATTGCTCATTGGTACATGCCGGGTGCGTTTGAACCGACCTATGTAGGATTCAAGGAACGCGTTCTTACGACCGAGCCACCACCGCGCCATAATCAATACATAATAATAATTAATATGCCAGTAATCGAATTAGAAGTGAAGATAATTGAAAGCCGGAGCTCGACATATTGGTCTGGCATCTGGGCAGCACCATACTTACACACAGATGCATAAAGTTCTGCACGCTGCCGTAACCGGGGGGGGGGGCTGTAAACGTGGCAATGAACCTTGAGTTTGACAGTTCTATTCCTTGAGCGCAGTGACGTGCCGGGGCGTCCCTCCGTTTGACAGCTGCAGCCCCTATTTTGTTACTTAAGCGCAAACGTTATATAATGGAATAACCTTCTAACCAAAGTCAAAGTCAAAATATCTTTATTCACGTAAACCTATTACAGGCATTTATGAAACGTCATTAATTTAATTATTTTGAATGATTCTACCCTGCTAGTAGAAGACTAAGCAGCAAAGTGGTCCAATAAGTAAGCTGTTAGCAGAAGACCAGCAGCTTAGCAAATTCCAGTGACCTGTTAATTAATCTGACTGAGAAAGGAATCTGCAAGGAAAACTCAGCTATATCAGATTTACAGAATAAAACATATACAGAACTGCACCACAACGATCAATTAATAACCTTTTAAATTTAATTATCAGTACCTATGAGAAAACAATACCTGGTACAGCAGTAACCCACCAGGCAAGTCAGAATTAAGGTAGACTACATGCCTATGTGCAACCCGAAAGTCGACAAAACTACTAGCAAACCACATTATTTCTTGAGAAACAGAATGTATGTCTCTCGAATTAGTTGTTTGACTTTTTATTTATATATATATATATCTATTTATTTATAGTGTATGTTTATGTATGTATGTATTATATAGTATGTATGTGTGTTGTTTTTTTTATATTGTGTATGTATATGTATATTTAATAAATGCGTAATTATGTTTATTTACTAATTTAAGCTATTTTAATATTTTTCTTTATCCTGCCCATCACCTTACATGATCCCCAAGGTTGGCTGGTGAAGAATGCCTTGTGGCGTTATACCTCGCCTATGTACTAGGTTTTTAAGTGCAATAAAGTATTTAAATAAACAACGAAATCCAATAATACCGTTTGTGACTAAGTAACACAATAGGCTGCTGGAAGGAATAATTGAGTGTAGGAGCCGTTAAGGTAATGTCTAAGAATGCAGGTGTAAGCAGCAAATTGGTCCAAAGAGTAATCTGTTAGCAGAAGACCAGCAGCTTAGCAGTAACTTACTCCAATAGGTCCACATTGTTTGATTACAAAAATCTTCGCAGTGAGTCGTTTTGTTTCAACGACAAATTTAGGCTGTAGGATCACGAAGGGCTTAGTCCGATCCGTTGTTGTTATTTCCATTGATTTTACCTCCATGCCAAATTTTCCCTAAAAAATAAACCATACAATAAAAAAAAATGTAGTCGATGGGATTTAACAACGCTTTACTTAAAATCCTACATAGGTCGGTTCAAACACCTGACGTGTACCAATGAGAAATATACTTTTCTTACGTACATTTGTCATAGATTTTCAACAATACAAAATACAAATACAAAATATTTTATTATTCTTAAAAGTACAATTAACAAATTCATTAACACACTGACTCCTAAACTAAGTCTAACTAAGTTAGACCTGTCATTTTTAGGGTCCCAGGATACCTAGTGAAAACAGTTAACAATAAAAATATTTACAATAAATAAAGGTATTTTAATCAAAACAACAGGTGGGTAATATAATAAATAAATAATATTAATTACTTAATAAATTAATATAAATACTATAAGTGCTTAAAAAATAAATATATACATATTGTGTTTTTTTTTTTTGGTTGATAAACTACATTTTAGTTTGTACAATATATAATGTTAGGGAAAATGCAGTTAGTTGTATATTGAATTTACCATTCAGTATTTAAGTTTACATACCTATATAAGTCGGAGAGCACGTTAAGCCGTCGGTCCCGGTTTCACTAATACTTGTACTAGTTTGTGGAATCGTTAATATATAGTCTTTAAAAATGTACATGAGACCCTCGCCAACTTTCGGCGACCTGATGGTAAGTGGCCAGCGAGGTCCATGATTGTTACCAACTGGAATCAGACACTGTAACTAGTGTAAGAGGCGTGGCTAGGCTGGGTGGGGTACGAAGGCGGAATAATCGTAATTATTGTCATAATTTTCGGTCTCTTTAGATTTGACATTTGCGGATCTTATTATTTTTTTTTTAAATTTTATATACATATAGTTATTTTATAAACTCTTTATTACACAAAAAACTTAAAAGTAATGTACAAGGGCGAACTTAATGCCTTAAATGCATTTTATTACAGCTAACCTTTGGGAGTGTGGTAGAGGACCGCGAGGTGCATTAAAATAAAAATAATATTAGACTGCCTCCGTGGTCTAGCAGTTAAGTCCGTGGATTTAGACTCGGAGTTACCGGGTTCGATTCCTGGTCGGGACATAAAAATATTTATTAATATAAATAAATACATTATTTTTTTTGTGATATTTCTCGAGTTTGGTACGCTGGAGACATCGACGAGCTTGCCACTTGTAAAGTAAAGTTGGCTAAATGTGAATCCGCTTAAAGAAGCTTATAAAGATAAGCGTGGTTTCTGACCACCCAAAAGGGAAACGGTTCACATTTAGCCAAATTTACTATAGGCAAATCATGACCAGTGGCAAGCTTGTCGATGTCTCCAGCGTACTAAACTCGAGAAATATCACAAATAAATTAAATGTATTTATTTACAATAATAAATATTTATGTGTCCCGAACAGCAATCGAACCCGGTACCTCCGAGTCTAAATTCACGGACTTAACCGCTAGACCACGGAGCCAGTTTAAAGGTAACTTGTCTGAATTTACAAATTGTATCGGAACAAATGTCTAAAGTTGTCTACGTGGTTTTTCAATTCCTCTCAGTTACAATAGTAATTATCTATTAAGCATTACACATATATATATATATATATATATATATATACTTACAACATTATTGTCGCAAGCACATTGAGTTATTAGTAAAAACAAATATAATATATTTCCTAATAGTAATAATATATACCCGTCCATTTCTGCTCGACTATCAAATAAAACTATCCACAACATATACAAATTTATAACTACAATGGTATATAATACATACAATACATTTACAATATGGGCATATACAGATATATTGGGCTGGTTAACTATTATTTTTTTATTCTGACCACGACATGTGACATAATAATAATAATAATGTTTTTTTTTATATTAATTAACTTAACAGTAAAGCCCAATTTACCATGCAGTCAATCTTATAATTAATACATACATTTTAATTAAAAATGGATTGTCAATATTAATATTAATAAAGCTTTAAAATTAACAATAGTTATATACAGTATAAAATTAATATAAAAAGAAAGAAAAGACAAATAAATAATAATAATAAAATAAATCAAAATTCAACACTAATAAAATCAATGAAATAATAAAGTTAATACGAAACAATAAAAATTAGAATAAAAAGTGAGTAAGTAGGTATATAAATAAATAAATCAATTCTACATCATGATAAATTAATACAAAAATAACAATAATAAATAAATCCAAATATTTTAACTTATAAATAATTAATTATTCACAAAATTTAAAGAATGCCTTGCTCAGAATATGCAGATGATCAGCAAAAATATTGTGGTGTCGTCTCGAGAAGCTTCCTTAGGCTGCGGAGTGCGCGAGGCAGAGGCGAATAGTCGTGCGCCACTGTGCGAAATAATAGTGATGACATACACTCCACACGTATGATGTATAAATTTGGGGACTCATACATCTGTCGTACGATAAAGATGTGGAATGCTCTTCCAGCCTCTGTGTTTCCACTTTCCTATAACTTGGAGTCTTTTAAGCGAAGTGTGAAAAAGCATCTAGTCAAGCCGGCATAGTGTTGGGGACTGATGGCAGTTATGAGTGTCTGACTTTAGTTGCTAACATTCATGGACCTTGCGCGCCACTTACCATCAGGTGGTCCCAAGGTCACATGACGTGCTAGTATAAAAAAAAAAAACATGAGTAAGCAGAACCGGTACAACTGATAATCGATAACATACTCAACCACAATCTCTTCTAAATTCAAACTTCCTTATTTGTTTAAGACACACATATACTTACGCTTTTGAAGCGTACACATTTTATAAGAATATATAATCCTTAATAAAAAAAAATAAAAAAACAATAAAAATAATTAATTTAATCATATGAAAGCATAAATAACCACCACATGTTGACCACCCCGAAAGGGAAACGGTCGTGATGATACTATGCTATAGTTTGCTTATCTTTTAACTAAACTGCAGCCCTAAGTAACTACTTAGTCGCAAACGTTATTAATGGATTTCGTAATTTTCGGAAAAGATTGCGTCATAATTACAAAATATTATTCATTTCTCAAATCTATAAGCCCTCGACCTTGACAGCGTCCGTGCAAATATGAACTTTAATAGCGTGATATACTCGCATATATAGTTAATGGATTCCAATATATAACGTTTGCGCTTAAGTAAAAATAGGGCTGCTGGACTGTCTGAATATTCTTATGTCTATGTTTTTAATGACTACCTTCATTATTTTTATTATTATATGAGCATAATAATGACTTTTGAATTAATTTTATATTATGTCATTTCGTTTTTAAGGCAATTATTTTTACTATATTTTAATGTAATAATAATGCTTTCAATAACCTTTTTGCATTACATCATCGTAAAATATGTATGATATGGAGAATGACAATTTAAAGAAATAAGTAAAGTATTTCATGACTGTAAGTATCTCTTCCGGGGCAGTCACAAACCACGCATTTTTTAATTTAGTGGATTCACATTTAGCAAACTTTACTACAGGCCCATCATGACAAATGGCAAGTACTAGCGTTCTAACCTCGAGAAATATTTATTGTGTCACGACCAGTAATCGAACCCGGTGTAAATTCATGCAGTCAAATACTTTTTGCCTCTTAGCATCAGGCAGGTAACCAAGAGATCACTACTTAAAAAAATGGTCTATTCGCATTTCCTATTGCAATAAAGCTAGTATATTATTATGTATGTATGTAGGTTTATACGAATATGTATAATTTGTTCTTGGAGAGTACTTTTTATGGAATCTGTCTCACATATTGCTAATATCTGTTGTTAAATGCTTACTTTAGCTATGATCTCCGTTTGTATTCCAAATGTTAAATAAATAATAAATAAATAAATTAGTAGGTATATTATATATTTATACATCTAGTTAGTTATTAAATATATATTTTTTTATTATCCTTTATTTTTGCACCTACTTTTCAGTAAAGTGTTTAAAGTTATCCCAATGGTTGGCTATGATAAAATGTCTTGCGGCATTTAAGCCCGCCTTTGTCTTTGTGCAATAAAGTATTAAATAAATAAAATAAATTATTAAATATTTTTTTAATACCATTTTATTAACGTTTCCACAAGTTGATATTAGTGGATCGGGACCGACAGCTTAACGTGCTCTCCGAGCCACGGGAACGATGGTGTTGGAAATTTATTACAAATGTACGTAAGACAAGTGTGTTTCTCATTGCATGGTACATGCCGGGTTTCGAACGAACCTTTTTTAGGATTTTACGGAAAGAGTTCTTACAACCACTGTTCACGGCCATCTCGTCGACACATGTGGACACACTCAGGCACAGAAATTGGGGTCGTTCAGGCCCGGATGGCTAAAGGGGCTGGGTTGCGGATTGTGATTGTGGACATTTCTTCGTTTTTCTCGACACGCGCTGAGCGTGCATTCGTTAATTACAGTCCCTAGAACACAGCGTCCAAGTACTCCACTTTTGAAGATGGGCCCTCCAGAACATATATCTGGAGAATTTTGCTTACACTCGCCACGCTGCTGGCCAGACGGGTTGGCGAGGATCTGATGTCAATTTTCAAGAAGACTAGTCTAGATATATGTATGTCTAAGGTAGCACTCAATACATTTTCATGTAACATTCAGGGTAGAAAGTTTATGGACTTTCAATGCATTCTCGATTCGAAATTAAATAAGCGAACGGATCAAGCTGAAATATCTGAAGCAGCTTCAAATAGAATGGAAAAGAACACCAATGAAATAAACAAAATACAGGTCTGGCATAAAAACTTTCAAAAATACTAGCTAAAACATAGATTTGTAATTGGTTATCACTGCGCTCTAACTAGATGTTAAATTTAAATTGTTTATTTAATTAGATATATTTACATTAAGTTACAATGGGGTTTATCAGGCAAAGCTTTTTGTAGATGTCGCTAGCGGCACTGGTACCTTGATTATCATTTTTTAAACGTTTTTATAGTTTTTTTATTTTTATAACAGAGAAATGAATTTAAACTTAACGTTACCCACTTTAGAAGACTAAGTAGAAAGGCGAAAACCGTCTTTAAAAACAAAAAACGTTTAATTAATAGATCGGCAATTTTGAGATCACCATATCTTTGATTTCGCTTGAAAATCTCGATTTGTACACTTAAAAGCTGCTCACTTCCGCAATATATCCAGAAAATAATAAATTTCGTAATAAAAATACACGTTTTGTATGCAACTGACAGTTCTATTAGGTACCATCTATCATGCGCCATCTACCGTGATAAAATATTAGTGATACACCCCATTGGACGCAGTTACGCAAAATTATTTATTTATATATATTTTTGGAAAATTTACATAAAAAAACGAATTGAAGCCACTGAGAAGTTTAAAAAGAAAGTTATGGAATTAAAAAAAAAACATGTGAAGGTATACAGTAACTGAGATAAAATTTAAAAAAACATATTTGATCTAAAGACATAAGAAACATGTAGCAACAACAACAATAAAATCATGTGGTTTCGTTACATCAAGTGAGCATCACAAAACCGCCCAACCGAATCAACTGACGTACAAGCGAATTAGGTATGTTTCAATCAAATCAAATCATTAATTTCCTTAGGTTGTCACAACAACACTTGGATATTGTCAATACATTTTTCTTAAAATAACCAGCAGCTACTATGGGTGGACCCATCATATCAGCTATACCATCATTTTCGACTAAAACACTGTTGCCATAAACAAGTTTTTGCTTAAAACTAGGTAGTTAAAATTAATTCGTGGCTGTAAAAAGGCCGTGTCAGCTTATAGACTAAAATAAATTACACATGTTAGGTTAATAAATTAATTCGTAGCTCTAAAGAGGCTGTGTCAGCTTACAATCTAAACATACATAAAAATTGTATTAAACTACAATATTTATGTCAATAAATGTAAATTCGTGGCTGTAAGGGGGCCGTGTCAGCTTACGATCGAAATAATAATAATTAATATAATTGGTATGTCAACTTAATACATATTCGTGGCTGTAAAGGGGCCGTGTCAGCTTACAATCAATTTGGTTGTAAATATGTCAATATCAAGTGATTCATCTAAACACTGCGTTAAAAATGTTACATGCCCTCCGCAGATACGAATTTTGTTCGAAATTCGTTCCAGCAAATAAAAGTCTATGGCTTCTGCAGCGACTGATCTCACTTTCCAGATGAATATAGTTAATGGACTTATCGACTGCTCCAGTTGTTAAGTATGCTAAACACCTGCCTTATCTTGTCGTAACTGATTTAGTTGTCCCAAAGGTTTGACCAGTATAGAATGTCACGCGGGATTAGGTCCGGTCCGCCTTTGTGCAATAAAGTTTCAAAATCAAATCAAAAGTATTTTATTGTGGATCATAGGTTTTTGAATAAGTACATTATTTATGGTGGTCGCTATGTCCCGTCCATTGGACATACAATATTTATATACACAACATTAAAAAATAATTTTACAATGTTGGTGATGGGTGAGAACATGCTAACTGTTCCTCTCAAGTTTCTGAAAGATAGTCTGCTACGCTGTAATAGTATTTTTAAGATAGACAGCCATGAAGTTTTGACTTAAAGACGCTCATGTTTTCGACTTCACGGATGGATTTGGGAACTTTTTTGTAAATTTGTGTCACCATACTAATAACATTTTTGCTAAAAAAACGTTTTGGATACTTTTGTGCTTAATAGGTCATTGTGACGCGCGCGAGTACGATATGAGAACATACTCAAATTATTTTTTACAAATATTGCACTTTCATAAATGTACAGTGATGAAAACGTTAATATGTTATAATTTTTAAAGTATGGGCGGCATGAATCCTTTCTTTTTAATTTAAAAATTGCTCTTACACATTTTATAATAAATAAATAAAATAAATATTTTTTCAAGACCTGTATCGACTGACGACGATCCGAGGAACACATGTATCGTATGTGATCGAAAATTCCGTTATCCGCAAAGGGAATAGAATAGTAGATAGGTAATGTCCAAATGCTCTTAATACGAAACCTACGCCAAGATTTTCAACTATTGACCCCATTTTGTAAAAAGGTGGAAGCATTTGTTTAAATGACATCATCCATTTTGGTCTATTTTTATACTACTTGTGTACAATGATAAATAAAGTCAACATATCTTTATTGATGTAAACCTATTACAGACACTTATGAAACGTCATTAATTTAATTATTTTGAATGATTCTAGTCCTGGTAGTGGAAAACTAAGCAATCAGCAAGCTGTTAGCAGAAGATGCTACAATTGTATATAGCCGTTTCAAACTTTATTGATAAGACTAATGTTATTTTTACTAAAAAATATACATCAGAAAATTATTTAACTGCCTCCGTGGTCTAGCGGTTAAGTCCGTGGATAATGATTATAATTAATTATTGATTATAAGATCTCCGTCTTAAAAAAAACAGCAGCCAAAAAGTGTGGCAAGCGGCGCAAATACGTATCTATAATTTAAGACTTTGTGTTTGTGTCGTTTGCTGTTGAGGGCACGTGGAGTTCAAGCGCTAAAAAAATTAAAAACCATGACCCCTCGTCTAATTGTCTGCTCTGGTGACCAGAGGGCTGGTTCTTTCATCATGCTGCGCGGACACGATTTATATTTAAATTTAGTAAAAAAATATATTTTATTACTAGAGGTTTGTATTATCTTTTATATAAAGAAAGAAGAAATGAACGTTTGGATAGTGTGGATCACTATCTGATCTATTCTCAGGAGATTACCCTTTCTTCCTTTTTCATTCATCAATACGCAGAAATCGTCTATTTTCAATATTTCACCGAAATATTTTTCTCTTATAATTTTTTACTCGGACTGTAGGATAGCGGTTACTACTGTGAATATAAGACTTTATAATTCTCTGTTTGATTTCTGGTCGAGGATTTGTCAGAAAATGATAATGACTATGAATATTAACTTATATATAAACTAAATTCAAAATAAAACTAAAATCGAAACTATATATATGAATATTCAACCATGACTTTTTTGGCAGTGTGCCAAAAACACTCGCAGCATGCTGTGAGCAACATAGGATTATTTCCGGAATTATATCCAGCCCTTTGTCATATTTATGCCGAAATCTATCTTCTATAATCTTCTATAAAATCTTGCTATAAAAAAATTAGTAAAGAAAGCTGTAATTGTATACATATATCGTCAAAACAAATAAATATAGTAAAGTATCATCATGACCGTTTCCCTTTCAGGGTGGTCAGAAACCACATTATAAAGAAGTGAATTCACATCTAGCCAACTTTACTATAGGCCAATCATGACAAGTGGCAAGCTCATCGATGTCTCCAGCGTACCAAACTCGAGAAATATCACAAATAAATTAAATAGTGTGTAAATAAATACATGTATTTACATTAATAAATATTTTTGTGTCCCGACCAGGAATCGAACCCGGTACCTCCGGACTCCACGGACTTAACCGCTAGACCTAACATTACTAGCTGTTTCACCCAGCTTTTGAATATCAAGACTGTCAAGCAGAAAGACATTAATTTTTTTCACAAGACATGGCAAGAAACCAATTGGTATGAGGATTAAAGCTAGACCAATAGGTACAGAATGAATAAGTATATGACAGTCATTGCCGGCTTTGCCAGTGTTCGACGTGACGTATTTTTTGTTTCACGGACCATATGCCGGCCTGCGTGCTACGGATCTGGGTGTTAAAATAAATAAAATAAAATAGCAACGCTCGTGGTTTCTGATCTAACTATTATGGTCGTGAAGATACCTTTGTTTTTATGAATATTAGTCGGTAGTAAGCATGGTACGAATATATCCAGTATTCGACCTTTTCTGCCGCTATAAAAAAGCCGCTTAAAGATTCTTACATGGCATATCTTGAGAGTTTCCATCTTTGACTTATACAAAAGGTTTGGTCATAATGTCGAACTAAAATAAGATAAATAAGAATGGTCACGGTAGATTCACCCCGAAAGCTTTTCGTTCATAATCAACGATAAACTCATGAATAGATAATCTAAGCATTATTTTTCAGTATCAAAAATAATGGGGTCCGCAACCCATCACGCATGGCCCAAAAACGCGGATCGAGGACAGATGAGTGCCGACTTGGCACCTGGAATGTCCGGGGAGGGATGAAAGATAAGATGAATGAACTCCTAGATATGATGGATGAAATGAAGTTGGATGCGATTGGCGTGACCGAGACCAAGCAGAGGGGTAGTGAGATGCAGGACTTGCCGGGAGGGGGGATCGCGCTCTGGTCGGGAGTGGGAGACAGCGATCGCGGTAGTCAGGGGGTGGGCATCTTACTATCCGGCCGCTTGGCCGACAGTATGTACGAGTACTGCCTGGAAAGCCCAAGAATGCTCTGGGTTCGACTGAAAATAGGGCTTAAAAAAATATTTATAGCCGTGGTTTACGCACCAGTAAGCTCAGCCCCACAGCAGGAACTGGAGAATTTTTGGAACCAGGTCAGGTCAGTTCTAGATTTGGCAGTTGGGAATGAAAATATAATTTTATGTGGCGACATGAATGGATGGGTGGGGACACGCCGTGCAGATTACGAAACGGTCCTAGGTGATTTTGGAGATAGGAGAGTAAATGATGCAGGTAAGCTTATTCTTGACGTGTGCTTAGAAAAGAATATTTTTGTGTCCAACACAATGTTCGCTCACAAAGATATTCACATGTATACGAGAACGATGAATAGTGAAAAGAGTATGATTGATTTAATAGTAGTTGATGAAAGACTGCGAACACAGGTTTTGGATACTAGGGCATATCGTGGGCCGGAATTGGGAACAGACCACTACCTAGTAATTACAAGGATTAGTGGTCTGTTCACAAAATGGCGCCACCGACGATCAGGTGGCAATGTGTCAGCAGTAGAAAGAATAAAGAGTGAAAAGTTACAAGATGATAGTGTGAAAGAGGAGTATATGAAACGCGTCAAAGATAAACTTATCAATTTGAAAGATGTGAGCAAAGATGTAGAAGAATGTTGGAAGTACCTTAAAAATGGTATGGTAGAATCGGCAAAAGAAGTATGTGGAATAGCAAAAAAGCGAACAATCAAAGGTGACCGTGGTGGGATGAAGAGGTCAAAGATTCGGTAGAAAGAAAGAAGAAAGCTTGGATAGATTATGTTGGTTCGCTAAATATGAATGAAAGTATGATAAGAGAAAAGAAGAAGATGTATCATCGCTGCAAGAATGAAACAAAATCTTTGGTTAAGGAGAAGCTTGAAAGATGTAAAGAAATAGGTGAAAACAGGATGACGAGCAACTTTAAGGAGAACTCCAAACTTTTCTGGAGGGAAGTTAGGAAGGCCAAAGGTGGCTTGTCATCTTGTCGAATGAATAGAGTGAGATCAAAGAGCGGCAACATTCTTGCAAACACAAATGAGGTGTTGGAGCGATGGAGTGAATATTTTAGCGAGATGTATGCTAGTGGTACTCCTAACGACGTTACGACGGGTACTTTACCTCCAGAGCTACCCACAAATACAACGTCCACATTTAAGGAGGAAATAAGTGTGCAAGAATTGCAATCGGCAATTAGAAGCCTGAAATGTGGCAAAGCAGCGGGAAAAGATCGAGTGCTCGCTGAAATGATCAAATACGGAGGTATACCAGTCTGGAACGCTTTCCACCTGCTGTGCAACCTTTGCTGGCAGGAGGGAAGAGTACCGGAGGACTGGCAGCAATCAGTCATCGTTCCTTTATACAAAGGTAAAGGATCTAGATTGGACTGTGCCAACTACCGAGCAATTAGTTTGATCAGTTTGGCGAGCAAGATGTATGGCAAGATTCTCACGAAACGCCTGCAAGAGAAGACTGAAGGTCTTTTATGGGAGGCACAAGGAGGCTTTAGACCTGGAAGAGGATGCACTGACCAAGTCTTTTCGCTCCGCAATATCACAGAGAAGTTTTTGGCCTTAAACCAGAGGGTTTTCTGTGCTTTTGTGGATTTGGAGAAGGCTTTTGTTAGAGTTGTAAGAAAGAAGCTTTGGGACATTTTGCCGGAGTATGGAGTTGATGACAAACTGCTACAAGCTATACAGTCCCTGTACAAGGACTGTAAAGCTTGTGTGCGGGTGGAGGGAGGTATGTCTCCTTGCTTTGAATCCCAAATGGGCGTCAAACAGGGCTGTGTGCTTTCCGCCAGATTATTTACCCTATATCTCGACAAATGCCTAAAAAGAGTGAGAGAGAGTAACTGTGGGATAAAGATGAGTGATTTAGTGGTGAACTGCCTGCTTTATGCAGATGATGCCGTTCTCATGGCATCGTCCGAACAACAACTGCAATCACTAGTCACAGAAATGAAAGAGGGATGTGCAGAAAAAGGACTCCGTTTGAATGCGAGAAAAACCAAGGTACTAGTGTTTGAAAGAAGAAGGATGACAACCGTGACGATAAAGATTGATGATGAAACTCTAGAACAAGTAAATGAAATTATATATCTGGGCAGTGTTTTCACTGCGGATGGGAAGTATGATAGGGATGTTGAAAGAAGAGTGAACGCGGGAAATAGTGTCAACGGTGCCCTGGGGTCACTGATCGCCAGTCGGAATGTCAGTGACAAAGCTCGACTCGCCATACACAATGCCATGCTGGTACCAACACTTATGTATGGAAGCGAGACGTGGATATGTCAGAATACGCATGAGAGTAGAGTTAATGCAGTAGAAATGAGATCGTTGCGTCGGATATGCGGCGTCACTTTGACGGGCCGCATACGTAATGACGAAATACGAAAAAGGGTAGGTATGAAAGAAAGCATAGGGACAAAAATAAGGAAAGGCATGCTACGATGGTTCGGGCATGTTGAAAGGATGAATGCAGAGAGATTGACGAACCAGATATATAATGCGAAAGTCGTGGGTAAAAGAGGCCCTGGCAGACCTAGACTCACATATTACGACCAAATTAATAAAACAATAGCTGAAGGTGCGTTGAAAAGCCATCGAAACAAAAGGGCATGTATGAAGAGGTTGATGAATGTCGAAGAAGCGAAAGAGGTATGTCGTGACCGTGACAAGTGGCGCTCAATTGTCTCTGCCTACCCCGCAAGGGATTTGGCGTGAAGATATGTATGTATGTATGTAAAAATAATTTCGAAAATTTGTAAAGAAAGCACCATAGCTGATGGCATATCAAAGTCAAAGTCAAGTTCACGTAAACATATTACAGGCATTTATACATACATACGGCGCGGTGGTCGCTCGGTTGTAGGCGCGGTGGTGGCTCGGTTGTAGGCGCGGTGGTGGCTCGGTTGTAGGCACGGTGGTGGCTCGGTTGGAGGCGCGGTGGTGGCTCGGTTGTAGGCGCGGTGGTGGCTCGGTTGTAGGCGCGGTGGTGGCTCGGTTGTAGGCGCGGTGGTGGCTCGGTTGTAAGAACGCGTTCCTTAAATCCTACAAAGGTCGGTTCAAACCCCCCCCCGGCATGTACCAATGAGAAATACACTTTTCTTAAGTACATTTGTCATAGATTTACAACACCACCGTTCTCGTGCCTCAGAGAGCACGTTAAGCCGTCGGTCCCGGATCCACTAATACCAACTTATGAAATCGATAATAATTTGTCATAAAAAATTGACATCATATCCTCGCCAAGCCGTATGGCCAGCGTGGCGAGTGTAAGCCAAATTCTCCAGATATATATTCTCGAAGGCCCATCTCCAGCAGTGGAGGTCTAGGACGCTGTGTTCTAGGGGCTGTAATGATAATGTTACATACATACATATATATCTTAACGCCAAATCCCTTGCGGGGTTGGCAGAAACAATTGAGCGCCATTTGTCACGGTCACGACATACCTCTTTCGCTTCTTCGACATTCATCAACCTCTTCATACATGCCCTTTTGTTTCGATGGCTTTTTAACAAACCTTCAGCTATTGTTTTATTTATTTTCTCGTAATATGTGAGTCTTGTTCTGCCAGGGCCTCTTTTACCCACAATTTTCGCATTATATATCTGGTTCGTCAATCTCTCTTGATTCATCCTTTCAACATGCCCGAACCATCGGAGCATGCCTTTCCTTATTTTTGTCCCTATGCTTTCTTTCATACCTACCCTTTTGCGTATTTCGTCATTACGTATGCGGTGCGTCAAAGTGACGCCGCATATCCGACGCAACTCATTTCTACGGCATTTATGAAAGGTCATTTATTATTTTGAATGATTCTCCCATGCCAGTAGAAGACTAAGCAGCAAAGTGGTCCAGAGAGTAAGCTGTTAGCAGAAGACCAGCAGCTCAGCAGATTCCAGCGACCTCTTAATGTTTATTCTGATTGAGAAAGGAATCTGCAAGGAAAACCCAGCTACTCGTATATCAGATTTACAAAATAAGACATGTACAAAACTACACCACAACTATCAATTAATATTTTTTAAAATTTAGCTATGACTACCTATGAGATTACAATACCTAGTACAGCGGTACCCTACCAGGCATGTCAAAATTAAGATAGACTACATGCCCATGTGCAACCTTGTCGTTTTTTTTAAATTCAAAAGTGTTTGTTAACCTTTCTTTTCAATCTTTTTTCTCTTAATATCAGCATAATAGCAGCAGCATCATCACATTGTTAATTTTATCACACTCTCCTCATCATGTAAGTAGTTTTATTTATATTATATTAGTATATCTATAGTATGACTTATTTATGTATTAGTATGTAAATTGTATGTAGATATTAGTATGTATATATTTATATTACTATTATATTTCTGTTTTATTTAAATATCATCTAATTTTTAATTGCTACCACCTATCCTGTCTAAATGTCCTAAAGGTTTGGCTGTCAGAGAATGCCTAGCGGCATTAAGTCCGCCTTTGTACATAGTGCAATAAAGTTTTAGAAGACAAATTTCTAAGCATTCCATGGATTCACCGTGCGGGTGCCGGGTCCATCGTGTGTGGGTAAGAGATGAGAAGAATGGTGTCTCGGGCTTGCGACCGACAATTGGCTGGTTTAAGAAAAGGAGGCCTCCTTTTTTTTTCTATTGCGCGATAATACGCTCACCATCCACCATTCTACTTCTCTCCCTACCCAACCAAATACTGTATGATTCCGTTAATGCCGTCTTGGAAGCTCGTTCCATAAATGTATTGACGGCAGACCTGCTTAGGCCCAATTCTTTCAGTAAGTGATGCAAAGATATCTAAAGATAAATAATATCCGAATTCTTGTTCATTAGATATAAATCAACGGTTCTACTGATCCGAGCTATTTAATAATCGATTATTGCTGGAGGGTTTGGAAAAGGGAAATCCCCGGATTACCATATCAAAGAAACGTACGATCCCATATTCGACATCAATTTGGTGGGACATTCAGCGATTGAGCGCGATATGTAGGGGTGTTTTATAGCATATACAAATAAGAAATGCATTACAAGAATCACCTGATAGTGATTATATTATCACAGAGTCCCAGACCTCTGTCAGAGATCGGCCTTCCAGGACATATATCCGGAGAATATAGCCTATACTCGCCACGCTAGCCAGACGAATTTGCGAGGATCCGATACCAATTTATTACGTGTCATAGGAACCGGGATTGTCGGCTTAACGTGCTCTCTGAGGCAAAAGAACGATGGTGTTGTAAATCTATAACAAATTTACTTAAAATAAATATTTCACATTGGTACATGACGGGGTTCGAACCGCGAAACTTGAAGATTCAAAAGCGTTGTGGTAGGGACTGATGTCGGTCGTCTGGGCCTGGCGTCAGTTGCTCCCATTCCTTGCGTACCGCTTAACATCAGGTGGGCGCGGTGTAATATTTCATGCTTAGTATAAAAGTTATTTTAAAAAATACAGTATACATAGATATATAAACATACAATATAAATAAATAGATATGCCAAAATGCCAAGAACCTTTGTCACGTTGAAAGAGATATATTATGTTCAAGAAATAATGGGGATAGAAGGTTTTTAAATATTTCCAGACAGATCACACAGCGCCATCTACTTTCCGTGGTAAGGCTTGTGTTACGGAAACTAGATGGTTGATAAACTACATATTATTCTTTTTTTTTTGTAAATATATACATATTATACATATAAACACCCAGACCGAGACAAATTATACAATGTACAACTTGCCCCCGGTGGGAATCGAACCCACGACCTCCCGAGTTCACGGCAACGTTTGTTACCACTAGACCACGGAGGCGGTCAAAAAAATACATTAACACACTTGTTCCAATGACGAGCGGCCGCAACACCGAAGAAATCTCCTTGAGGAATTGGAAGGAATCTTTAGCTGATTATTATGAGAGAAGCGGAGGAACCAGAGAAATTCAAAGCGCGATTTAAGGTACGAGGATGTTTTGGAATGATTTAGAATGTTATAAAGAAAAAAGAAAAAATAGGACAGACCAGCGAAAGCTAAATGAACTCACGTCATGATATAAAAGGAGAAAATATGATGTATGACAATTTGTCTTTTTTTCCAGAAGTCGCTGCACCGTCTCAAGTGGTAAGGTGCTGAGCTTCGAAAACACCAAAAATGTAACCAGAACATGGACATACATTTAAAGAGACCGGACCATATTTTTTTTTGAGGATCAAAACACAATAGTTAAAAATTAAATATTTTAGACACCTATAATTTTTGAGCTGCTTCCGTGGTCTGTGGTATTAGGCGCGGCAGGTTTGCTTTCTGGTCAGGACACAATATTTTATTTGTGGTATTTCGCAAGTTTGTACGCTAGAGACTTCAATGAGCTTGCCACTATAGGTCTATAGTAAAGTTGACTAAATATTAATAGGCTCATTAAAGTAATGGTTTCTGACCACCCCGAAAGGAATACGGTCGTGATGATATAACTAAACTTGAGAAATAAATTATTGTGCCCCGACCATGAATCAAATCCGGTAACTCCGCGTCTAAATCCTCGGACTTAACCGCTAGACTACAGAGCAGGAATACATCGTTTCGATACACTGAATTTAGTAAAAGTTGGGTAGTGTCGATGGATGGACAGGAATGCAATGCAAAACAAAAAAAAAAACATAAATCTCTGCCTTTTATCATCATCATCATCATCAGCCTGTCTCTCCACTGCTGGATGTAGGCCTCCCCCGAGGCTCACCACTTCACGCGGTCTTTTGCAACCCTCACCAGCGACCTTCCTTAGGTCATCCGTGCATCTGGCGGGGGGTCGTCCCACTCTGCGTCGTCCCGTACGTGGTCTCCACACCAGAACCCGTTTGCCTCATCGGTCGTCGGTTCTGCGGCAGATGTGTCCGGCCCATTGCCACTTCAGTTTGCTAATTTTGATTGCCATGTCAGTAACTTTGGTTCTCCGCCTTTTATACGTCTACGAATCTAAGTAATTTTCAGTTCCGTTCTGAACATGGTAATGAGAGCGCCATTTTTGATTAAGGCCGCAGCATATCTGATGCGGGAATGTTTGCGTTCTACTGAGTTGTATTTAGTGATAGGCCGGATATCCGTATCTACATATATTTGCGGACATCCTAGAGAGGAAAAACTATCTGTATCCGGTTTGTTGGGTGAAACTTGAACGGATTTATGCATTATTAAATTTTATTATACACGTGCGTTCTTCCAGTGCTGTCGTACGGAGCAGAAACGTGGACTAACAGTGGGTCTGGTCCACAAATTTAAGGTCGCTCAGCGGGCTATGGAGAGAGCTATGCTCGGTATTTCTCTGATGGATAAAGTCCGAAACGAGGAAATCCGTCGGATAACCAAAGTTACCGTATATCGATAACTAATTTTAAAAAATAGTAAGCTGAAGTGGCAGTGGCTGGACCTGTCTGCCGTAGAACCTATGAACGATGGAGTAGACGGGTTCTAGAGTGGAGACCACGTACGGGAAGACCCTCGTCGACCCTCCGCTAGATGGACGGATGACCTGTGATGGATCGTGTGAAGTGGCGAGCCTTGGGGGAGGCCTATATCCAGCAGTGGAGAGACACAGGCTGATGATGATGATGATGATTCATATTTTTAACGATCCGGTTACACTTTGCGGTCTTTTATAGTTTAGCATATTATAAGTCGGTGAAATGCGCGGCCGTTAACGTCTATAACGCATCCGGTGTGCCTAGGCCTTAAACCTCCTATGTAAAACTGCCAGGTAGTGTTTTACTGTTTTTATTCTGCATTTTATAACAGTTCTTTTAGGCTGAAAATGATGCATTTAATGAGAAAAACTTTCAAAAAGCTTGCAACATTGTACAAAATAAAATTAAGTACTCTTATATTACGACTATTGGTGACTCTATTGTAAGAACACAGACTCCTAGACCCCACTGTTAGAAATAGGCATTCCAGAAATTATTGTTGAATTTGTCCTACAATCGCCACGCGGCGGGTCAGACGAGTAGGCGAGAGTCTGATGTCAATTTATAATGACAATTTGTTAACGATTCCACAAGTTGGTATTAGTGGAACCGGAACCGACGGTTTAACGTGCTCTCCTCACACGCGAACGGTGGTGTTGTAAATCTATGACAAATGTACTTAGTATTGATCGTTGTGGTGCAGTTCCGTATATGTTTTATTTTGTAAATCTGATATAGCTGAGTTTTCCTTGCAGTTTCCTTTCTCAGTCAGATTAAACATTAACAGGTCACTGGAATCTGCTAAGCTGCTGGTCTTCTGCTAACAGCTTACTTATTGGACCACTTTGCCGCTTAGTCTTCTACTAGCAGGAGTAGAATCATTCAAAATAATTAAATTAATGACGTTTCATAAATGCCTGTAATAGGTTTATGTGAATAAAGATATTTTGACTTTGACTATAGTAAAAGTGTATTTCTTTCAGACCAGTAGTGTGGTAAGTATAGGCCAAATTCTCCAGAAATATATTCTGGTAGGCCCATCTCCAACAGTAGAGGTAATGAAGATAATATACCGTGGGGGCTTAGTGCTAAGAAAAAAAGTAAAGTAAAGTATTATCACGACCGTTTCCTTTTCGGGGTGGTCAGAAACCACGATCAGATACACTTTACTATAGTAGTAGTGCTAAGAAGTTCTTTAAATAATAATAATAATTCTTTATTGCACAAACGTGCAATCGTTTTATTGAACAAAATCGTGCAGTCCGATGAGAATTTTGATGTGTTCGCATCAACGGATGTGGAAAGTAAAAACATTGTCCTAAAGTACTTGGAGTCATATTAATTCACACATCTAGTCACTTGTGTTTTAATGTTGTTATGAAATATGTATTGTTTAGACGTATAATCTGTTATGTTCATTTTCATGGAAATAAATAAATAAATAAAGTTCAATTACTTAAAACTAAGCACACAGGCGAGCTTTATGTTTTAAGGCATCTTCTATTAGATAACCTTTGTGAGATATAAACAATTACAGGCAGAGAGCCACAAAATTAAAATAAATGATAGATAATCAGAAATATTAGCAACTTCATAAACCAGCGCGAAATGTCGGTTTTGTTAAGAAATACCACTTTTTTTAACAATGCTAACATTTCTTAAATAAAACGAGCGGTGAGGCTACTTTTTGACAATTATTTTCGTTCATGTTTTATCATGCCATGGCATCCAACACACATGATATTATTATGGTCTTTGAATTTAAAAGTAAAGTATCATCACGACCGATTCCCTTTCGGGGTGGTCAGAAACCACACTTATAAATAAGCGGATTCACATTTAGCCAACTTTACTACAGGCCAATCATGACAAGTGGCAAGCTCGTTGATGTCTCCAGCGTACCAAACTCGAGAAATATCACAAATAAATTAAATATTAATTAAACATTAATAAATATTTTTGTGTCCCGACCAGGAATCGAACCCGGTACCTCCGAGTCTAAATCCACGGACTTAACCGCTAGACCACGGAGGCAGTTTGAATCACGGTCTTTGAATTTATAACATAAAATCGTTTAAAATACCTTTTTAACAAATATAATAAAAAAACTATAAAGTATATAAAAATGGTAAACAAACCATTTTATATGTTAATGACACCTGTCAAAAAGTAACATCAATAACCCTCCTTTCAACACGGTACTGACATACGAAATTAGCACCAAATGTTAGAATTTTCATTAAACGAATGACTTGTGCTAAAAATGTGGTATTTTCATGCTAACATTTCTTAAAACGAACGCGGCCTTATTCATACTAAAACTTGCTAATATTATTATACTATTACATACATACATATCTTCACGCCAGATCCCTTACGGGGTAGGCAGAGACAATTGAGCGCCACTTGACACGATCACGACATACCTCTTTCGCTACGTCGACATTCATTAACCTCTTCATACATGCCCTTTTGTTACGAAGGCTTTTTAATTCTCCTTCAGCTAGTGTTTTATTTATTTGATCGTGATACGTGCCTCTTTTACCCACAACTTTCGCATTATATACCTGGTTCGTCAATCTTTCTTCGCTCATCCTTTCAACATGCCCGAACCATCGTAGCATGCTTTTTCTTATTTTTGTGCCTATGCTTTCTTTTATACCTACCATTTTTCGTATTTCGACGTTACGTATGTGGTCCGCCAAAGTGACGCCGCATAATTATAATATTGGTACAATAAATTACATAAACAACTTTTTCCCGACACCTCATACGAATATCGTTAATGCATACAATAACTTAATAAATTATATATTAAAACCAAGACCCACTTTATCCTTTGGTGAAAACAGCATGAAAATCAGTGCGATGTCATAATCCGTAAAATAAAAACAGCGGCGAATTGTTTGAAGGATTGTACAGGGGGGTGTGATGAAGAGGTTACGTGACCGAATCTTATCACACAATGCGTTACTTGAGTTTTGTACGTGATTGTATTACCCCTGCGCGCGGTGGTGACTCGGTTGTATGAGTCCCGGTTCCACTAATACTAACTTGTGGAATCGTTAATAAATTGTCATAAAAAAATAAGTGACATCATATTCCCGCCAAGCCGTCTGGCTAGCGTGGCGACTTCAGGCCAAATTCTCCAGATATATTCTGGAAGGCCCATCTCCAGCAGTGGAGGTCTAGGACGCTGTGTTCTAGGGGCTGTAATGATAAAAGTGTTACCACCTGGACTCAGATTAATAAAATATGGATGGAACTAAGAAACTATGTTATCGAACCAGTTTTTTTTTAAACAGCTGTCAAATTTGTAATTCTGTTATTTATTTATGTTAGGAAAACTTACAGCTATTTTAGATACATAAAATTAAAGATTAAACACAATTATAATAATAATAAATAATAATAATAAATATTTCCAGACAGGTCACACAGCGCCATCTAATTTCCGTGGTAAGCTACGAGGCTTGTGTTACGGAAACTAGATGGTTGATAAACTACATATTATACTTTTTTTTTTTGTAAATATATACATATAAACACCCAGACCGAGACAAATTATACAAAGATATAGGTTGTTGCTAACACATGCATACTTATATACATTCATTCAAACCCACGTACACCAACACACACAAACACCAACACACACATACACACCAACACACACACACTAACCATACACACAAACAATTATTTAAGTCTTGCCTTCAGCAAATATAAATAAATATTGTCTAGAGTAATATAAAATGTTGTAAGTACTAATTCCTACAATGACATCTGAAACACCGTCCACCGACTATTTCAGATGTCACAGCTAAACTGTTTTTGTAACTTGTACGATTTATTTTATGCCCTAACCTATGTAAAAACTGAATTGTAATGTATTTTTATTTTGCAATAAAGATTTTTATTATTATTATTATTTATTATTAATGTACAACTTGCCCCCGGTGGGAATCAAACCCACGACCTCCCGAGTTCACGGCAATGTTTGTTACCACTAGACCACGGAGGCGGTCAAATTAATCGTAAAAATCTATTTATTTGCTCACTTTTGTGTATTTTAAGGACTGAACTTATACCACAATAAAGTATTTTAAAATAATATAGTCAATTATTTACAACATATGTATGTATATACTGATCCTTAGGGCGAAGAAAGAGCCAGCCCTCTATCACCGGAGGCTAAGAAGCAGTGTATTTTAAAAATTTGCGCTGCTTGCCGGACTCTGCATTATCTGCCGCGGACCCCGCTTTATGCGCTGTCGCTCTAAGATGCGACGTGGCGAGGGTGTTGACGCACGTGGCGTCCCACACTAGAGCACGTCCTCGTTCCCAGGGGACCCACGTCATACCATCGGGTCACTTGCTCCAGAAGATCTGGAACCTCGATGGTGACTAGAGCCCTTTTAATAGAATCGTTAAGGGAGTCGTGGCGGGAAAATCTGACCGCACTTTTGGAACAGGAGAGCCCATGAACTCCAAGACAGTCGTCCTCCTTTCCACACGGATATTGATGTAAGACACATAATGGAGCCTATATTTTTAAAATAAATTAATAAAGGTTTACACTAGGTAAACAGTAATTTGTCGCGACATTTTAGTGCTTGATTTAAATTTGAGTTAAGGTTCAATTCAATTAAATAAGGCTATATGAGCCTGATGTCGGTAAAACGGTCCCAGAATAGCCAATCACTTACAGATAATTTTGTTTAATTTTCCAAATCGACAGGCCCTTGTAATCAACTATGTTAATTTACTTTCCCGCCACAAGTTGGGATACTTCTATCGGATTTTAATTTGTACATATTGATTTTATTTTAGGATTAGCTACGTGCTATACCTTCTCCGTATTTTCTTCTAATTTACCTTCTCTCTTCAAAACGATCATTTAGGTAAGGGGACTAAAACTAATAGGACATTACGCAGGTTTCAAAAACTATATTAAAAAAGATTATGAAAACTAAACTACGAAGAAACCGAAAATGTTACTGGCCACCAAATAAATAAAACAATTTCAAGACTACACGGTATACTAGTATTTATAATTAATATTTAATTTATATATTCCTTTATCTTTATATAACTTAACGATATTTATATTTATATATTCTAGTCCTTTACTATTTATCATTTACATTTATTTAAATATGCCCTACACCTGTATTTTTGTAGTTTTAATTACATATCTTTCCTTTGTCTAATGGAAGAAACTATCTGAAATTACCTTTAGGGCCAACAAATGTCATGTATGTTACGTTTTTATGTGCCATTTTTTTTTTTTTGTATAGATTTGTTTTTTTATTTGAAGTAAATTAATATACATTAAATATAAATTAAAAGCTATCTAAATAATAAAGTTTGAAGTAGATACAAAAATATTAAAATAAAATAGATTAAAAAACTAATTATAAATAAAACTAAACTAAAAATACCTATGAAATTAAAACTATTCTACAAAATAAACTAAGGGCTTACCACCAGGGAGGGTACCTAAAACGCTCGCCGCATTTCCTCGTTGAATTATAATTGAAATATTCTGTTTTAGGTAGTTATGTCGTTTGGGATCGCCACACTCTTGGAAAATTCGTTTACCTAGCTCTTTTATGAATTTGTGGGTATCAAGAGAATATACCCCCATTGTTTCAACCCCAAATGTTTCAATATATTTATAATTATATATTTAATTTATATATTCCTTTATCTTTATATAACTTAACGATATTTATATCTATATATTCTAGTCCTTTATCATTTACATTTATTTAAATGTATATATTATTATATATTATTTAATAACCTGTATATATTGCATAGTTTTAATTACATATCTTTACTTTGTTTAGTGGAAGAAACTATTTGAAATTACCTTCAGCAAATGTCATGTATATTACGTTTTTATGTGCTATTTTTTTATTTAAATAGAAATATTTTTAAATACAAAAATATTAAAATAAAATACCTAGAATAAAAAACTAATTATAAATAAAACTAAACTAAAAATACCTATGAAATTAAAACTATTCTACAAAATAAACTAAGGGCTTACCACCAGGGAGGGTACCTAAATCGCTCGCCGCATTTCTTCGTTGAATTATAAGGGAAATATTCTGTTGTAGGTAGTTATGGCATTTGGGGTCGCCACACTCTTGAAAAATTATTGCTGTTGAAAAAAAAATATAAAAATAAATAAATCATTCATTTAGTTTCATTTCATGTCTCTCTCAGTATATTATTTTTTAAATAAAACCACATAAGTTATAAACTCAAATAAAAAAAGCTTTTATTCTAGCAGACAATAAAAACTCGAAATTAGCGCGGTAAAAACAAAAAAAGAAGTAACGAAAAATAAAGTGGAAACGAAAATGTAGTAACTAAGGCTGAGATCTATGATGCGTGCTTGGACTTTGCGTCGCTTCGTCCTAATGGGGTGCATCAGGCAAAGCTTTTTGTAGATGTCGCTAGCGGCACTGGTACCTTGTTTTACACCTACATCGCATCATTTTTAAATGTTTTGTTTTTTTTTTTTTCTATAACAGTAAAATGTATTTTAAATTAACGTTACCTACCTTAAAAGACAAATGAAGAAAGCGCACACTGTCTTTAAAAAGAAAAAAGGTTTTATTAATAGAACGGCAATTTTGAGATCACCGTATTTATGATAGAAAACTGGATTTGTACACTTAAAAGCTGCTCACTTCGGCATAATATCCAGAAAATGATAAATTTCGTAATAAAAATACAAGTTTTCTATGCAACTGACAGTTCTATTAGGTACCAACTATCATGCGCCATCTATCGTGATAAAAAGTTAGTGATACACCCCATTGAACGCGATAATCGCTAGTTCGCGTGAACAATATTCCAACAATAAAACGTATTAATATCGAAAAGGTGTCCTAATTGCCGTTTACGCGATGTAAAGGCTATAAATTAGGTCACATGTTTAGAAATTAATACGTATGCATGCAAATTGCGAAAAATAATTTTCGCATTCCATTCGCGTTCAATTAGGACGACATTTTTAAAGAATATTCCAGCCTGTAGTCTATTAAATTTCTAGGAAATAAAATTACGTATGTTTTAGACAAATTTGCACTTTCATTTACCTATGTGATTGTGATTACGGTGGCTTTTCCGTGCTTAGTCTCCATTGGACCATTGTGCGTGACCTTCAGCGGAGTCATCCGATCTCCTCCAGGAAGGTCAGGAGACGCGTTACGTTCCTGCAGACCTCCAAAAGAATCCTCGCAGTCTGAAGGAACCTTAGTCCAGGCGCAGCCACATTGTCGCACTCCAAGAGCACATGCGCGGCCGTCTCCTCCTCCGCCATGCATCCTCTACACAGTGGGCTATCTGTAATGTTCAGAATATAGAGATGTTTGTTACAACAGCACAGTGTCTCGTCAAGACCCCACCACTAGTTTTGTCGACTTTCGGGTTGCACATAGGCATGTAGTCTATCTTAATTCTGACTTGCCTGGTGGGTTACTGCTGTACCAGGTATTGTAATCTCATAGGTACTGATAACTAAATTCAAAAGGTTATTAATTGATCGTTGTGGTGCAGTTTTGTATATGTTTTATTTTGTAAATCTGATATAGCTGAGTTTTCCTTGCAGATTCCTTTCTCAGTCAGATTAAACATTAACAGGTCACTGGAATCTGCTAAGCTGCTGGTCTTCTGCTAACAGCTTACTTATTGGACCACTTTGCTGCTTAGTCTTCTACTAGCAGGAGTAGAATCATTAATAATTAAATTAATGACGTTTCATAAATGCCTGTAATAGGTTTACGTAAATAAAGATATTTTGACTTTGACTTTTACTATTCGAAGCCTGGCTCTGTCAAGGCCCAGGAGATGTCGTGTGAGGCGCCTGTCTGGTTTGGGAAGGGCCTCCCTGGACTGTCTGCAGTCTGTGGTCGATGCCCACATCTGCTCGTGCAGTTTATCAGTTTTTTGGCGTAGCTTCATTATCTAATTTTAGACAGAAAATAATTGCCAAAAAATTTGTAATGATTTTACTTTAACTTACTACAACAAATACATATACATTGTAAATACTTTATAACGTCATTCGATTTAACGACAAACTACTTAAAACGTCGACATTGCTTAACTTTGGTTTTCCTTGTTTTCTATACAATATATATATATAATACTTTTGGACCTATATTAAAAATATTTTCTCTAACAATGATATTCCACAAGAGATATCTCTCCATGGCCATAGCTCCTCAAATGGTGTAGAAATTTGTGATATGTTTAACAAGCACTTTCATTCTGTTTTTGAGCCACCATCACAAGATGGAATTGTTAACAATTTTTCGTCTTACCCGGATTCTCCTCTGGATGTTAGTACTATAGATATTAATGAAAATTGTGTTTATAAACTCCTGAAAGATGTTGACATAAAGAAGGGTCCTGGGCCTGACGGAATCCATCCACTTTTTATTTTCATGTGTTCCTCTAACTTAAAGTTGCCCTTAACACTACTTTTTCGGCAATCATTGACTCAAGGATGTTTTCCGGACAGATGGAAAATGGCACTTATTACACCCATTCCAAAATCTGGTGATAGACGTGATATAACCAATTACAGACCTATTTCTAAATTGTGCCAATTCGCCAAAATATTTGAGAAATTGGTCACCCAGCAACTTAACGCAGTAGTCACAAACTTTATTACACCTGATCAGCATGGTTTCACTATGGGCCGTAGTGTTGAAACCAACTTGATTAATTTCACTGATTTTGTTCTTAAGGCTATGGAGAGCGGTGCTCAAGTTGACACCGTGTATACCGATTTTTCAAAGGCATTTGACAAAATTTGTCATAAGGTTCTCATTCGAAAGCTTTGTGAGATCGGTATACATGGTGACCTCCTTAGATGGGTTAAATCTTATGTGGAAAATAGAAGCCAGGCGGTCGCACTAAAAGGGTTCGTCTCTGGATTTAAGGGTGTTAGTTCAGGTGTGCCACAGGGATCCCATTTGGGGCCGTTGCTGTTTGTCCTGTACATCAACGATATGTCCTCCAAATTAAATGACTCTAGCGTCCTTCTATACGCAGACGACTCAAAAATCTTTAAAATTGTTAAATGTGTCCAAGACTGCATTGACTTGCAACGGGATTTGATTGTTTTCCAAAATTTTTGCACTACCAATAAGTTATACCTAAATCTAGATAAATGTCATGTCATAAGTTATTCAAGAAAGCGAGTTAATGTTAAATTTGAATATAAGATAAATAATAAAAAACTTTCACGAGTTGATGTAGTACGAGACTTGGGCATAATGATGGACTCTAAGCTTGACTTTGTTACGCATATCAACACAATTGTCAAAAAAGCCTATAGGCAACTGGGTATGATTTTGAGAGTGGGTAAACCATTTAATAGCATTATAACCTATAAAGTATTGTATTTCTCATTTGTTAGAAGTCATCTTGAGTTCGCTTGTTCCGTCTGGCACCCAATGTATAATATCCATGTCAGCCGATTGGAAAAAATTCAAAACAAATTCTTGAAAAATTTAAGTTTCAGGCTTGGGTATGAGTTCAGTGGCTATGCTAATGCAAGAAAGCGTTTTAATATTCCCTCCTTAGAATCTCGAAGAAATGTCGTGGATGCCTGCCTCCTCAATAAGATTTTAAATAATAAAGTGGACGCCCCTTCACTACTTGACAGTGTTTACTTTAGGGTACCTGCGAGGACAACACGTAATAGGGATTTGTTTTCTGTACCTCGCTCTAAAACAAGGTATGCTCAAAATATTTTTCTGCGTCGTGCATGTACACTTTATAATAGCAAGTTGTTTGATATCGATTTGTTCAGTAATTCATATGCAGTCTTTAAGAAACGACTTCTGATACATTTATTGTAACTGTAACTGTATATTATTACTTGATATTTTTGTTGTGGTAATTTAAATTTTACTTATTTACCTATTAAAACTGTTTTTATTTTAAATCTGTCATTATCATTTATAATGTCGCTTTCGTATCTTCTCCATCCTTACTATCAATATATTTCTTGATTTACATATATATATATTTTTATTTTTTCTAATGGTTTGGTGGAGACGATGTGTTAGCAAAATTGTTAATTATTGGAACTCTAGGTCTAATTTTGGTTTAATCTGTTTCATGTATTTTTACTTTATGTGACTGTATGTTTCCAAAATAAAATAAAATAAAATAAATAATGCACTGTATTATTATATACAGAAACTGAAAACCTTCTAGCTGTCGTTAGGTAGTCTGACCTCTTCACCGATCCACGTTGATATAGACACACATACAACTACATATACACTCATACCTACATACCCACACAGAACAATTTTGATGGGTATTTGTTTGTACTGTTGTTTAGTAGTATCATCACGACCGTTTTCCTTTCGGGGTAATCAGTAACCACGCTTATAAATAAGCGGATTCACCAACTTTACTATAGGCCAATCATGACAAGTGGCAAGCTCGTCGATGGATGGATGAATGGATACTGTTGTTTAATAATACAATAAATTGTATTTGATGTCGACCGGTTAAAAATATATGGTATGCTACGACCTGCGGCACGGTTGCTACCAGTGCAGGTCATTGAGCATATAAAAATGGAATAGATTTAAGTTAATTGGATCAATAAACGAATTTTATTTATTATTTATATAGCGTCCCGCTCACTCTTTTTAACGACAACAATACGGCATTATAAATCATTAATCAGTTTCTTCCAATTAGCCAAAATTAGGAACTGCAGCTGTGTAATTGTAGTATTTGCATAATAATACAGGCAACACTGTCTCGGGCACACTTATAGCAACACCGCTACGTCACTTCAGTCAGAAGGCGGCGAGGAGTGTGGAGAGCAGGGAAGTGCGTATGAGTGTGTTGGCGAGCCAGTGAAATTAAATATTTAAAGCAAATATTACAGTAATGGTTAATTGTTGTTTTGTAGTTATATTATCTAGCTGGAACGTGTTTACTTAGGCTGACCTCGTACAGAAGATTTTAATAAATTTTGTCTTTGATGTTGTATATTAAACTTGCACATGTTTACCTCGTTTACTGCAGTTGCTTACATACTTCCGAATTGTAAACATGGTAAGTAAACAAAATAATTTTAAAAAAGGCAGGAGAAATAAGTGATGTTGGAAAACGCAATAAAGTTAATTAAAGTTATTTATATGAATACTATCCTCGCCAAAGTGAGTGTAGGCCAAATTCTCCAGATATATGTTCTGGAAGGCCCATCTCCAGCAGTGGGGGTCTAGGACGCTGTGTTCTAGGGGCTGTAACGCATATGAATAATAATATTGAAAGGATGAGCGAAGAAAGATTGACGAAACAGCTATATAATGGCCGAAGGTGCATTAAAAAGCCATTTAAAACAATAGGGCATTGATGAAGAGGTTGATGAATATAGACGAAGCGAAAGGGTATGCCGTGATCGTATCAGGTGGCGCTCAATTGTCTCTGCTTACCCCGCAAGTGATCTGGCGTAAAGATATGTATGTATGTATATGAATAATAATGTTCGTGAATAAAATATGTACTATATTAGTTAATACCTACATATTATTATAGAATAATATCTTTTATTTCTTTCCATTCAACGACCACTCATTATAAAGCTGAAAAAAAAAAAGAAAATATTGGTGCTTTTGCGCCTAATAGTCTATTAGCAGTTGATGGATGTTTCTTGACGCCGCGACACATGTGCGAATGCGTGATTGTCGAGCCGAGAAAAGGCGTTGTCTGACCTCTGTATAAGCGAAGCATAAGTGCGCATTATAGATATTAGCCCAGTGTAGGTAAGCTATGCCAGACACGTAGGTGAAGTGGGCTGATTTCGATGTCACGTACGCACAAAAGAGAACTTTTTATTACTTCCGAGAGACGTAATTATTATGGAAAACGCTTTTCTTATTACTCAACTTTTCCTTTCTGAACACGAGCGGTAACTGATCCGAGTTAATGAAACTAGAACGCTCGTTATAGCCCATAAGTATGTAGGATCTATACATATATATTTCATGGAAACAGTGGTGTTTTAAATCTATGAAATATATATACACCATGACTTAGTATTTCTATCTTAGTACGTTGGACTAATTCTATTGATAGAAACACCACAACTTTTTCTAAGAAACCATATGTCGAAGATGATTTTTTTTTCGGGGTCTTTATACAAATTGGCTATTTTAAAATTAACAGTTAGTATGAAGAAGCATCAGAAAAAGAATAAAATTAGTAAGTTGAAGTGGCAATGGGCCGGACACGTCTGTCGCAGAACCGATGACCGATGGAGTGGACGAGTTGTGGATTGGAGACCACGTACAGGAAAACGCAAAGTGGGAAGACCCCCCGCCAGATGGACGGATGACCTGAAAAACGTCGCTGGTGGGGGCTGGATGAGTGTGGCAAAAGATCGTGTGAAATGGCGAGCCTTGGGGAGGCCTACATCCAGCAGTGGAGAGACATAGGCTGATGATGATGATGATGAAGAAGCCAAATTTTGTTGTCATATGTGACATATGGTTTCTTAGAAAAATTATTTGTTTCTATCAATAGAATAAGATCTAATATCTTAACGTAACCATGCAAACTCCTCCGTATGATGAAAAGAGATGAAATGAAATCAAATGAAATAAAATTAATTGTATGTCGATTAGTCCGCGATGATGGCAAGAGAACGGATGGTATGACACTGATCCCCTGGGAGCGGGGACGGGCCTTAGTATGGGATGCCACTTGTGTCGACACTTTGGCTTGGTCACACCTTAGGAGAACAGCGCTAAAAGCGGGAGCGGCAGCCGAAAGCGCAGAGTCTGGTAAGCGGCGCAAATACGTATCTATAATCAAAGACTACGTGTTTATGCCGTTTGCTGTAGAGACCGAGAGCCCTCGTCTAATTGTCTACTCTGGTGACAAGAGGGCTGGATCTTTCCTCGCCCAGAGAATCAGCATAGCGATTCAGCGAGGAAAGCGGCCAGCGTTCTCGCCACCATGCCGCGCGGATACGATTTATATTTAAATAAGATAAAAGTAAGAGAGCAGAAAGGAAGGCCCATCTCCAGCAAAGATAGATTCTAGAAGCTGTAATTATCAATTGCGTGGGTAGATGTGTAAAAGAGTGAAATATTACCTAAAATCCAGGGTTTTATAGTAAAATCGTAATAGGAATAACTACGCCGCACTAGGTCAACCGCGAACGGGCAAAGTTACACTTTGCGATCGCCCAGTGTTTGCATTTCGCCGCAATTAACCTAATTTAATTCAAACTGAGGACATGAAAACTATTCCCATATAGAAGTGGAAACTCCGCTATCGCGTTGGCCAAATTTAATTTGATTAGCAATTATACATTAATGTATTTTATTTATTTACCCTTAAGGAGACTGTCCTAATGTCCCCTCTGTATATCGTGGCTAATACGTTGGCAGAAATAATTGTTAGCTTTCCTGTATCCAGACCTTTCCTTTAGCCGTTTGGATAACTCCCTGGCCAGACGCTTGGCGGGACCATGAGGCTCCCTCATGGTCCCATCGTCTCGACCCCAAACGGCGCAAACTCGTAACCTGTACCGAGGTTGGCGTATTTGCGCGCAGCTTTGGATTCTTACTAAAAACCGCCGCACTCTTCGTGCTGAATAAGGTTGCCTGGACATGAAATAGGACTAATACATATGTCGCATCCCACACCATCCACGATGATAGCGTGTTGAGGAATGCAACGCTGCAACCCGACTCCCTAGTGGAAACGCCCATGAAGCGAGCCTGCTCATTCATGTTACTGTACTAAAGCGGCTCGTCCCACACTCGTTGAAACACATAAAATTATCAACAATTAAGGTACATACAAATATATTAATAGGAATTGATCAAAAACGGATTAAAGATTTAGCTTTACGCAGTGGAAGTTGGTGGGCGAGGAATTCCAGCAAAACCTTTGCATCACTTACTGTAAGAATTGGGCCTAAGCAGGACTACTATCAAAACGTTTAGGTATAGAAAAAGCTTTCAAGACGCCAATTACAGAATCATATAGTATTTGCGTCATGTCGCGCAATAAAATTTTCTCCTTGATTATTACCATTCTTCTCTTTTTCCTCTAACTTTCCCATACACGATAAACCCAGCACCCGCACGGTAAATGTTTTTAATATTGCGGATACACCAGCAGTGACAAGAGCCCTTCGGATGATGTCGTTGAGAACCGCGTGACGAGGAATGCGGCCAGCACTTCTAGCACAAGAAAGCCCGTGGTGTCCGAGATAATCGACTGGTTCTCCGCATCGACACTGGTGCGGGTGGACAGTCCGGGCTCCGCCATGGTCAGTGTATTTTGATCAAGAAGTGTGCCAACCGATGCTGACGGAAAAGCCTGCAACCAAAGACCTGACTCTCTAGTGGAAACGGCCATGAGGCGAGCCCGCTCGTTCATATTACTGGCAGATAAAATATCTTCCTATACCAGTTTGCAGAGCGGCTCGTCCCATAGTCGTTGGATTTTTGGTGAATTTGGAACCGAAATATTTAGACATGCTACTGACCAGGCATCTCTGGCATCTGACATGTTTAAAAGTTTTAATGGTTAGAAATTTACATTCTCTAAGCTGCATGTAATGTATGAAACTCATAAACTTAATATAAATATTTTTTTTACCAAGTTTATTTTTCTTTTAACCAACTTTAAGTTATTAGGTACCTAATTTTGCATAAGTAAGTATGATTAGTTCGCTGAAACATGAATTAAGCGATAATGAAGCACTCGACACCGTTTATTACATTTTTTATGGTCCAAGTCACGCGTTGGCACCTAAAAACAAGAAAACATATACCAATTTGAAATACATTGCTTCTTTTAACAAGGAAATAAATGAATACATGTTATCTAAAAGGGTAATGGATTTTAACAGTTTAAAGTATTTAAGTTTAATATTACTGGTGGCGGTGATTAAGCAATTTTCTTCAACTACCCTCAACCGATGAGTAGAGCGATTAAAGTAGTTGTGAACACGGCACTGGCAGTGTAGTCTGTTTCTATAAACGAGAACATTAAATTTACAAAATAGTCATCATCCACTACTGGACATAGGCATTTCAGAGCATCATCATCATCATAACCCCTAGACCATCGACCAGAGAATTTGTACCTAAGAAATGTGCGTAAGAAAAGTGTAAAAAATAGAAAAACTATTATCAACTTATAAAACGGTTGAAAACTAATAACAATAACCTGTAGTACCTATTTTCGCCGTAAAATCCTATTATAGATAACGGTCGTGATGATACTCTTACTGTCTAAACAACGCTTACTAGCACCCCCTTTACGTGTAAATCGGATTAGTGTAATTTATTGCTCAGTACATTCTGATGGTAGATTTAAGCTTCTGGCACCTTGCAGTAAATAATGGGATTTCTTGGAGGATCTAAACTAATGCTACGATCTTATTATATATTATTATGCCAATTGATTAAAATCAGTCACAATAATGCTGGAATGTGACGGTTTATTATCGTGGTGCTAAATCCATGAATTGTCTGCTTACAAATGCGGTCGACGAAATGCTTCACACAGACGCCCCAAAACGGGCAAGGACCCTTTGGCCCTCTGGAACGAATTCATGATGAACCACACCACGGTAATCGAAGAAAACGATGAACATCACCTTGATTTTCGACCGACTTTGACATGGGTTTTTGTTTCGGCTCTTTTTGGAGCGCCATTCGCTAGATTGATGGGCAGTTTAGACGTCATATTCGTAAACCCACGTCTCGTCACCAGAAATGATGCTGATGAATGTAGGGTTAAGTTAAGTCGATCCACAAGAGATGTTAAGAGCTTTTACTATCTGTCTGATGCCAACAGGTAGATTTTCGAGCACCTGTTCTTTGATGTTATCGTCAATAACAAAGGTGGATGGACGACTCGCATGAGGCAAGTTTTTGACGACTTCACGACCTTTACTGAATACTTTGTGCCACTTAATCACTCAGGTTCGCGATAAAGTAGAATTGTTCATCTTTTTTTCATAGTAAAAATCGCGAGACAATCTTTTCACATCGTAAATAAATAGCTGTCAAATACACATTAATTGACATAATTATCGCGCTTAAACTTTACAAAAACATCAACAAATATACTGTAATCCAATGGCCAACTCATTTGCTGTTGTCGCCGCATACCTGTGGAATGAACTACCAGTAGAAATCCGACAAGCTTGTTGCAAGGTTTGAACCGAAAAATGTTTTAAAAAATGGTGTCAGAGCATTATTTAAATGGTTCATAAGTTATGTAATGGTATCATATGTAGTATATGTATTATTAGTATTGAATATATCATAGTTCTTACTATGTATTTTAGTAATATAATTGTATTTATATGTATATAGATTTATTTATTATTATTATATATAAATATTTGCAATTACCTTACATTTGAAATGGTCCACATTGTCCCTAAGCCCACTCTACTCAATATAGCCGAAATTATTATGCAATGGCAACAAAGATATTTAATAAGCTTCCAGTTACTATAAGGGAGCTGTCACTAAAACTGTTCAAATTAAGAGTCAATCAAATGCTGGTTAATAAATGTTTTTATTCGACAAAAGAATACCTAGACACCAAGCTCGACAAAGTCATGTGACTAAATCAAAATTTGTATGCTAGAAATAGCGAAGCATGTGATATAATTACATATAATAATTTACATCCCTGAACCTTCCATGTTTCTGACAAATAAATTATTTCATTTCATTTTATTTCGTTTCGTTTCATTTCGTTTAGTTTCGTTTCATTTCATTTCATTAAAGGTTAGCCAATGTCTGGCGACATTAAGTGCGCCCCATGTATAAGGTGCAATAAAGTTTTAAATAAAAATAAACAAAGGTTATACAAGTATATACCTTAAACAGTTTCTTTGAGTTACCTTAAAATATGACAAGAATAACCATTCGTAAAGGTTGTAGCCCTTTTGTCTAAGCTAAGAAAATTTTAGTCAACAATATTAAAAGGGAAAATTTTCAATTTCGTTTCTAAAGAGAAAAGTTGGGGCTCTTTAATAGGAATTCTTTCAAGTAAAATAATATTTGACCTTTATGGTGAAACCGGTAATTCAATGCAAGCTTTTGGTTACCAAAGTTTTTAGGTAATCTTAGATGAAACCTTTACATCCAAACTAAACATTTGCTAAACGAACCCTTCATTATCATCATCATAACAGCCCCTAGTACACAGAGTTCTAGATCTCCCTGTTGTAGATGGGCCATCCAGAATTTTTAAGAGTAACTCGCCACGCTGATGTTTAACGACATGACAGTTTATTAACGATTCCACAATTTGGTATTAGTGGAACTAGGATCGACGTCTTAACGTGCTCTGTACGCGAGCGGTGGTATTGTAAATCTACGACAAATGTACGTAAGAAAAGTGTATTTCTACTTAGTACCTGCTGGGGTTCAAACCAAGCCACCACCTCTCTGACTTTTATTTTGTTTAATTATGTTTATTTCAAATGTAATATTAAAATACGAGTAATAATAATTTCAAATACAATTTTAGTTTATTGAATTGCTTACATTAGATAGTGTACAGTTCTTTATAACTGTTTTTTTTTCAAAAAATATATATATGTATTTGTAAAATTTGCAGATAGTTAAAAATGTGCTGATCCTAATCTTATATATCATCCACTACGTTGTACCATAATTTTAACCAAATAAAAATTTGAATTCAAATTGCGGCCTTTTAATATTTTTTACCGATGCCAGCCGAATCCGCGCTGACAATTTTTTTTTTTTACTACCACGACATGTGACCTTGCGCGCACTTGGTGGTAAGTGGCTTGCAAAGTCCATGAATGTTGGCAATTGGAATCAGAGGCTCATGACTGACATCAGTTGCTAACACTATTTTGGTTTGACTAAGCATGACGGCAATTCGAGCCTGATCCCGAAACGTGTGGAGACACTTTACTGGGTTTATCGGCACAAACGGTGGATACTTCCCCGCCCCGGCAGACTGGGCAAATTACCACCATCAGTCCGCCTACCACCATGATAACTGCCTGCATTGTACGAGTACTACAATAATTAGTACGCGCGACAGCCCCTCGCCAACTTGTCTCCCCTTTTTGGCGAATATGGAGGTCTAGGACTCTGTGTTGATGCTGGGATGATAAAGATGAAGCGACAGTCGCTATACTTGTCAACTTTAGGCAAAAAGACTTTTGACTGATAAATAAATCCAATCGTCAAGAATCCGTACCCGGTCCTCATTTATAAATCAATGGAAATAGGTGTTTCTCTTATAAAATAGAAAATAATTTACTTCTCGATTATTAATGTAACAGTTTTTGTACAATGGCCTAGCGGTTCAGATGTAATTTAGATACCGAGATAACAGGTTCGATTTCTTGTGGTGTAAAACAAGTTTAATTATTTTTTTATTATTTTAATAGTACTAGAAATAAAACACACTTAGTTTTTAATGCGAAGCAGAAGGCATGGCCAAAACGCTTTGAGCCAGATAAAATCCGGCATAGTGTTAGGGACTGATGAAATAAAATTAAATGAAATTATTTATTTGCATAGAACATGGTAATAGTAAATGATAATGGTTAGTTCTGCATATTCGGCCATTTCTGGCACAAAAATTTTGTTAAACATTATTTATGTCAGTCATGAGTGTCTGATTCCAGTTGCTACGTACGTTCGCTTGTTGACAACAATGGCCGACATGTTGAATGAATTTAACCAAATCATTGAATTAATGATAACTCTATTATATTCAACCTACAGACATTAAATTAAAAAAAAAAACCGTCTACTAGGTGGCGTCACTTTCTATGTGAACCGGAATTTGTCAATTGTTTGTTATAAGTTTCCATCCCCTGGTAATGGCCATGTTAAATGCTACAGTAATTGGACGGGCGTGAAAAAAGAGCAAAATTAATAAATTATGAAGGTGGACTGTATGAAGGGGCTGGATGCTCACACGCACTTGTATTCACTGCAGGTGGTCTTGGGCTTTCCTTGGGTCGCCAGGTTGCTGCTGGCCGCGGGCAGGCTTCTTTTCTCGTAATTTCGAAATTGCGAGCGGTTGATTCTTCAAATTCTGTGCAAGCAATGACCTTGACACATTTTTTACTGACGCTTCTGACAGTTGAGTCGCGTTCATTAATTTACATATTCTTCTGATGCGCAAGGTGCGTTCGGAAAGACCTCGCAGGTTTTAGAGCGAGATAGGCACACCCTTCCGCTAAGCGATGAGAGGGATAAAGGATGAGTATGGCGATATATAAAATTAATAGATAATAAATAATAGACAACCTTAAAGTTTTTTTTTAAAATGATAAGGCGCAAACAGTAACCTTAGGTCAAATAATAAACTTGATATAGATAACAGTCGTTAAGCAAAAAAGCAATTTATTTGGCAATTCTTTTGTTTAAGCCGTCACGTTACAAGGGTCGGCACAATCACTCAACTGTTTCATTTGCCGTTCTTCACCCTTGTCTCCATGATACATTGTTACACAAAACTGAATTATATTGCTATTTAAAAAAAGTAAAGTATCTTCACGACCGTATCTCTTCCGGGGTGGTCAGGAACCACGCTCTTTTTACCCGTCTGCGCAACACAAAGATTTTGATGATTCTCTATCGCTTCGTTTTAATCACGCAAGTGTCATTAAAGTTATGACAAATACAAATCTTTTATTAGCACTAAAGAATATTGATCACCTTCTTAAAAAACAAAATGCATCTTAATCTCCTTTCTTTGACATACAGGTATTATTATTTATTTTAAATATGCATGTATTTTATTTATTTTTATACACAGTATATATTTATTATCTTAGTTGTTTATAGTAGAGATGAAACGGATAGTGGTTAGCGCCGGATATCCGGCAACCGAATATTCGGCCCTTTATCGCGTTACATGACGCGACCAGTTTGATTTGAAATTATTATTACCAACAAATGCAGCATTTGCCACTTGTTAATTTTGAGTATTAAGCTAATCAATAAAATAAACATTTTTGTCGAGTGATTATTGAAATAAACTGTGTCCATAACGTAGTGTGGTATCATTTACCTCGTATAAAATAATGAGAATGTTTTGAATATAACTATCCCGCATCCGACCGGATACTAAATTACTATCCGATATCCGGCCGGATAGTAAAAATAAGGCCGGATAGGCTGGATATCGGATAGTTACCGGATATCCGTTTCATACATACCCATATATTTATTGATATTACTTATTATAATATTTTGATTTTTGTAGCCGCTTCCAGAAAGACGTGACACGGTTTCGGAGCACCCGAAGAAGTCTGGTACCCTCGCCTCAGCGAACATGACGGATGCACTGCAGTACCTCGGTCGGCGCATGAGGATATGAACGCATCATTGTACTGTACCCTCATGGCACTGTATGATTTCCTATGGTAGCTGACCCATAGTTGGCAAGTGTACATACATTGACAGTATGTTTTAAACAGCGTCAGCTTGACATCTTATCTATATTACGTTATATTAGGCTTTGACGGTGTGTATATAAATTATAGTTAAGCACCCTTATCTCTAAGTTCTAATATTTTTATACGAATCCTAGTGGTTTGAAATAAACGAATGTATTATTATTATTATATATTTATTTAAGATGGTTTAAATAAATAATGGTTTAAGACTTTTTTCCCATGACATGTAAAGCTCAGATAAGGTCATGCGTGGAATACTGTTCTCACCTCTGGGATGGCTCCGCTAAGTATCTTACAGATGCTCTCAATGTCCTGCAGAGGCGGGCAATTCGGATAGTGGACGACACCACAGTCTCTAAAACTCTCGAATCACTGCAGCTTCGCCGTGACGTTGCCTCTCTGAGCGTGTTCTACAAGCTATACTACGGCGAGTGTTCTGAGGAGCTCCATAACCATATCCCTTCTTCTCTATTCCGCAACCGAACTACACGCACAGGCCAAAATATGCATCCACATACCTTACCCACTATCCCTACGCGTACTCATAAATTTGGAGACTCTTACATCTGTCGCACGCTGAAGATGTGGAATGCTCTCCCAGCCAGTGTGTTTCCCCACTCTTATAACCTGGATTTATTTCAAGCGAAGTGTGAAAAAGCATCTTGTTAGGCCGGCATAGTGGTAGAGACTGATGTCGGTCATAGTGACCGGCGTCAGTTGCTCCCATTCTTGGACCTCGCGTACTGCTTACCATCAGGTGGGCGCGATGTCACATGTCGAGTCCAGTATAAAAAAAAAAAAAAAAAAAAAAGTAACTTTGCTCCCGCATTAACGTAAAACGAATGCAGTCATTCATACTATTATTAAAAAAACAAATAAATATACATAATTACTTAATTTAATGTTTGACATTTATGACAAAGCCTTTTTACAGCCGCATTTTAACTAGAAAATAATTTAAACTTTTAAGTATCTACGAGTATACTAATAAAGTTTGACAAGGCCCCTTTACAGCCGCATTTAAGTTATTTTAAGTGTCTTCATCATAAGGTTCCTACTGCCAGTTCTGTTCTTTGCTCGAATATAACACTTTCCAGGCACGATAGATATATGTAGTAAGTAAACTATATAACATAACACTCGTACCTAACAAAATTATGTACTTAATGATAATGTGGTGGGAATGTACGGTGACAAAATAAAGAATATACTTAAATATACAGTATGCACTTGTATGTATGTATGTATGTCTCGCCTTCACGATGATAATACTGATTAATAGTTATTTTTTCATCTAATAACTGCCTCCGTGGTCTAGCAGTTAAGTCGATGGATTTAGACTCGGAAGTGAAACGAAACGAAACGAAATGAAACGAAATGAAACGAAATGAAATGAAATACTTATTTAGGCAGATAAAATAGTACCGGGTTCGATTCCTGGTCGGGACACAAAAATATTTATTAATGTAAATGAATACATTTAATTAATATTTAATTTATTTGTGACATTTCTCGAGTTTGGTACGGGAGACATCGACGAGCTTGCCACTTGTCATGATTGGCCTGTAGTGAAGTTGGCTAAATGTGAATCCGCTTATATATAAGCGTGGTTTCTGACCACCCCTAAAGGGAAACGGTCGTGATGATACTTTACTTTTAGTACTTTTTAATAAATATTTTTATTGGCCTGTATCAGAGTCACATGTCATGGGGAAAAAAGGGGTATAATACATTTTAACCCATCAATCACTAGCGTAACAGAGCGAGCGATTAGAAAAGGCTATTAGTACAAAAGTTACCAACACGTTGACTTGAAACAAAATTGGACCTAATTTGTATTGTTCTTTGACTTAATATTATTTTAATGGTTCTGTTGTAAGAACGCTGGTCTTAACATCCTATAGAGGTGGTTTATAACACTACCGTCCCCTAGCCTCAAAGACTCACTAATACCAAAAAAGAGTTTTCCTAAAACTATTCGGTCTATTGATTTAAAAACATGGGAAAGCTCTTTTATATGGCAGCTTGGTGCATACTATAGCCCTGGTCTGAATGTAATGCATTAGGTTTTGTCTAACTTGTTTTGTAAATTTATTATTTATTTATTTATTTAAAACTTTTTGCACTATGTACAAAGGCGGACCTAATGCCGCTAGACATTCTTACTCGGTCAACCTTAGGGACATTACGAACATGGTATGTGGGAGGTAGGTGCAAATATTTAAACAGGAAAATAGGTAATTAAAATTCTACTAAATCTAATACTAATACTATATAATTATAAATAATATATATAATATAATAATAATAATAAGTAAATTCAAATTAATAATAATACATACATACAATATTACTTACAGTTGTTAGGAACTATTCAGGAAGTGTGTGAAGACCATTCTTTTAAACAGCATTCTGTTGGGCGCTTGTCGGATATTTAAGGGCAGGTTGTTCCACAGATTTGCGGCAACAACTGCAAATGAGTCGGACATAAAACTAGAGTGGTGAGATGGTATAGCAAGTACAGCGTTATGCGATGACCGCAACGACCTGTCGTGGAGAGAAGAGAGGAAGGAGAATTTGTTCTTGAGGTATTTCGGTGTCGCAGGTTCATTTAATACAGAAAAAAGCAGACAAAGAATTCGAAGGTTTCTGCGAAAACGAATTGGTAGCCACTTCAACTTAGCTCGATACTCAGAGATGTGGTCGTATTTGCGCAAACCGTAGATAAAACGTATGCACGAGTTAAGCAAGCGATCCATTTTATTGAGCAACACCTCTGAGAGATCAACGCTACACACGTCGCCATAGTCGAGTAGGGGTAGGAGAAGGCTTTGGGCAAGGGTAATTTTAGCTTTTAACGGCAAAAAGTTTTTAAGTTTATTGAGAGAGTGCAAGGAAGAAAACAATTTACGACTTGTGTTAGTAACCTGAGCGGTCCAGCTTAGTTTGGAATCCAGATGTACACCTAGATTCTTCACTTCGCTGCAGTATGCAATCGGGACATTGTCAAACCGAACCGGGTCAATATTGTCAATGTCAACTTTACATAACTGTCGAGAGCTACCTATTATGATCGATTGACACTTGTTCGGGTTGACAACGACCCCGAAGCGTGTAGACCATAACTTGATATTATGAAGATCTGAGTTCAGCCAAGCTATTGCACTGTTTAGTGTGCTGATATCCGTCTGCACATAGAGCTGCAAGTCGTCGGCATACAGGTGGTAGGAACAATGAAGAGAAGAGGTGATGGCGTTAATAAATAAGGAAAATAGCAGAGGAGAGAGTATGCCACCTTGCGGGACGCCTGTAACCAGGCTACACCACCCCGACGACACCTGATCAACTCGAACCTGCTGCTGGCGACCATGAAGATATTGAAAAAACCACTCTAAGGCCTCCGAGGAGATTTTGAGACGAGACAACATAGCGATTAACAAATCGGGATCAACAGTGTTAAAGGCATTTGTGAAATCAATTAGTACAAGAACTGTTACTTTTGTTTCATCCATGCCACTTCTGATGTCTTCAGTTACTTTAAGTAAAGCTGAAGTTGTGCTATGACCGACTTGTGGAAACCGGACTGGAAAGGGTTTAGTAGATCATTAACATTAAGGAAATTGGACAATTGTTTATGTACAACGGACTCAAGGACCTTGGATAAGAACGGTAAAATGGAAATAGGGCGAAAATGGGTAGGTAGTGTAGGTGAAGAAATTTTTGGTAGAGGAATAATAAAGGCCTTGCGCCATTGGGATGGGAATTGACTAGAGGTGAGGGAAAAGTTAATGATGTGGGAAACAATGGGTAGAAGAAGGTCGATGATAGTAACGATCATAACACGATTTATAGAATCACATCCCATAGATTTTGAAGTAATAGAACTAATCGTCTTGAAAACCATATCCTCAGAAACCTCTATGAGGGTAAACGGTTCAATAACATCAGGTGTAGGAAAATTGGCTATTTCAGCTAAGGTGTTTATTTTTGTGTTACTGTCCAAAATATGGGCGGACGAGAAGAAGGCGTTAAGCTGATCAGGTGTCAAAGATCCAACGTTAACCTGGTCACGAGAGCGACCCAGTCCTAAAGAGTTAAAGAATTCCCAAATTTTAGCGGGAGATTTATCTTTGATGTTGTTGTGAAAGTAGTTGCGTTTTGAAATTCTACACACCTGATTGCAGCGGTTCCTCGCAACTCTATATGCAGCATAGCTATCATCACACCGTTTACGCCTATATTTACGGTATGCACGATCTCGTTTTATCATAGCCATTCTTACGTTCTCGGTGATCCAAGGCGCGGGTCTCCGCTTTAATGTCGTAGGTCGAAGAGGTGCATGAGTGTCATATAACTTCAGCAACTCTTGGTTGAAAATATCAACCATGACTGTAATATCGGTGGCTGTGAGTAATGCACCCCACTCAATGCAAGCCGTGTCATGCCGCAGCTTCTCAACATCCATACGACAGTAATGACGCATCATTACTGTAGGTGGCCGATACCTAGGCGGCCTGACTTTGTATGAAGCGAAAACGAGATCGTGATGGGAGAATGGAGCTGGAATCTGACCGTGGCTGGCAACAAGATCCAGGCGCGATGTGAAAATTAAGTCAAGAAGCGTATTTGTTGTAGCGAGATGGTGGGTAGGACCTAAAGGTAGTACAGACAAATTAACAGAAGAGATAATATTAAGGAGTTTGAACGCTCTTAATTTGCCAGGTCCACGATCATCAAGAAGACATGTGTTGAAATCGCCCATGATGACGTGATGAGTATAAAGTGGTACTACCTCCTCAAGAACACCTTCAAAAGTAGAGAAATAGTTAATAGTAGGGGGCAATAAATAACTCCAACCAATATTCGAGACCGCGAAAAATTTACTTCAATTAATAAATATTCAGCAGATCCCGAATACAAGCTGGGTGAGCGACAAATTATATTATATGGCAAATCGGCCCGCAGGTAGATGGCAACGCCACCACCATTGCAGCCAATACGGTCGTTACGAATCAAAATATACCCCGGGAGAGAATAAGACGTAGAAGGGAGAGAAGGTTTAAGCCAAGATTCAGAAATCAGTATAGCATCAACTACATTGGGAGAAGAGAAGTTAGTGAGAAGATCAGCGTAATGAGCCGGCACGCTCTGTGCGTTGATGTGACAAATGTTTAAGTACTTGCTATTAGGTGAGAACTCATTGTTTAGCAAAACGTCCAACGTGTCCACTACATCATAACAAGAATCCGTAGATGTACTATTATTGACAGAATGAAAAGATTCATCTTCACTGCAATCGTTCATAATATCACTGTAAATATAAAATATAGATTTAAATAAACTAATATATATATATATAAATAATGCTATATAAACAAGAGTAATTTAAAATAATTATAGAATAAGGATTAAAACTAATTAAATACTGCCTGTCCTGCTGGTTAAAGAGTTCACAATGCATCTCAATACTTAATATAGAGAAAGATAAAGAAAAACAATTGTTATATAAAATAAAAACTTAACCTACCTAAAATCCTCACAACTTACAAATTGCAAGAATATATTGACACGACTGGTCGATTGCCACACCTCAAGACATAATTTATATAATATAACTAATGAGACCCTATTCGAGAAAAAAAAATATTCACAAAATCCAAAATATATATAAAATAAAAATAAAATTATATATAAAACAATCCCATAGCCTGCAAACACCTTCCCCGAACAAAGTCCCACTTATTTACCTTATAATTATAATAACTAAACAAATAACTACAAATCAAACTAAATAAACAATTACTAAAATATAAGCTAACAAAAAACCAAAAAAACAGAATAAAAAATAAATAAATAAGCGACACGACCAAATCATGGACAGTGGTATATTTTATACTATTTAAGATGAAGACTAACCATTAATAAAAAATAAAAAACAAACAAAAAAATAAAATAAAAATATTTAAATATGTATATACCAGATGTTGATAAAAATAAGATAACAATAAGAAGATAAATGTTATATCAACGTCCACCACCGTCCGTGACCGGTCACGTTGCCCCGCTTAACAGTACGAGTACCTAATTGCCAATAGGAGGAAAAACCATATAATACAATTACTAAATATAAACAGTGGACGTTAAACAATTTTCAAACATAACATTATAACTATTTTAATTTTAGCTGTCAGTCACCCCACCAGTCACTCACTCTTTCCGAACGAATGATTGAATGATCGAGTGATATGAACGAATCATTTAACAAAACAGAACAAAACAAACTTCTATTTAGGCCAAATATAAGTAACTTTCAGGCACAGAGATAGGGAAGCAGAGGTGATCTAACTGCGGTCAAAGCGTGGCATTTCTCACACACAAGTAATGTTCGCACACTAATACAGAAGACAGGACCGGACTCATTTGCGAAATGTCAAAATATTATTATATAAGTATAATTATGCATATCGCTCACAAATCCGTCCTGAATCAGTGTATAAAGCCCACTTCGGAAGATAGGTTTTGTGTTCTATGATTAAAATAATGAAATGAGTATTTTTAGCTATATGGTTTTTTAAAAAATACAACATAATATAATAAAATCGTTTACGTAAAATCGCAGCATACCTTCTTTATATTTTATAGTTTGTTTTTAAGATAATTTTGTTATACATATTTTATTTTTATTTAATGTATTAGTTATCTTTTTATGCGTACATACATACACCACACTATATATTTGTATATATTACCCACTAGCACCTCTCCTAACAAGGGATTAGCCGAAAATCAGCGCTGTGGCCCAGAGTCGCAGCTCCATGCTGAGCTGATTCCCTATTTGTCACCACACATATTGTGTATACTACCAGTCTTTATTTAAGTTGTGTTTATTGATATGTGGCAAATAAAATATTTTTCTTTCTTTCTTTCTTTCTTTATATTTTCTTACATATATTATTCAAAGCAATGGCACGCTAATTTTGGACCGGATGGCGAGTGGTATCTGGGTCTCGAAGAGATACCGAACCCCTCTGTACCGGCCGAATGGGCCCTAAATGGTCGGGGGGGGGGGAACGTAAAAATTATGACGAGACAACCGGATGGTAATGCGGTTGAAGTTGCTTGGAGTTTTCTGTAATGTTTATACCCTATTTAAATTTTCAAACATGTCTCTTTTCTTTTATCCAAAAAAGTACTTTTTTTTAAATGGGCCGCTCTCATATTATTCTGAAAAATAAATAATAATTATTGTTTTATAACTTAACTTCCATAAATGTTTTGTAAGTATGAAATAAATCTAAGTATTGTATCTATACAAGGTGGAGTTTTGAGACGGGACAGTAAGGGCAAATATCTTAACCGTTATAGTTACAGGAAAACGTTCCTAGGAGACCATCCATAACTTATTGAGATATTCTGAACTTCATTCACAGATTTTGGAAAAATCTAGTCAGCAAAAACTTTTGTTTTTATGCCGATCGATCCTGTTTCTTATATGGATCAAAAGTCTCTACTGGAGCAACTGAGGTTTGAGTACTAGAAATGACAGAAACCAAACCAAAAAGGCCAAAAAGGTAGCTCGGTTGATAGAATGTATTCCCTAAAATCCAAAAAAGGTCGGTTTGAACCCCGGCATGTACCAATGAGAAATACACTTTTCTTGCATACATTAGTCAGATTTACAACACCACCGTTCCCGTGCCTTGGAGAGCACTTTAAGCCGTGGTCTAGTGGTAACAAACGTTGCCGTGAACTCGGGAGGTCGTGGGTTCGATTCCCACCGGGGGCAAGTTGTACATTGTATAATTTGTCTCGGTCTGGGTGTTTATATGTATAATATGTATATATTTACAAAAAAAAAAAAAAAAAGTATAATATGTAGTTTATCAACCATCTAGTTTCCGTAACACAAGCCTCATAGCTTACCACAGAAATTAGATGGCGCTGTGTGACTTGTCTGGAAATATTAAAAAAAAAAAAAAACTATTTTTACTAATTAACCCGGTTCTACTAATACCAACTTGTGAAATCGTTAAGAAATTGTCATTAAAATTTACATGAGACCCTCGCCAATCCGTCTGGCCAGCGTGGCGTGTGTAGGCCGAATTCTCCAGAAATATTTCTGGAAGACCCATCTCCAATAGTGGAGGTCTAGGTCTCTGTATTCTAAGGGCTGTGATGATAAATAGAGGCGTGAAAGACGGACAAACATACATACATACATACACACATACATAAAAAGCTTTTTTCACGTTTATAATATTAGTATGGACACCCAGACAACCTAAGCGAAAAACGTAAATATATTTTTGGCCTTGGGTAAGAATCGAATCTACGCACTGCGGGCACTCTGTGGATACAATTCCATAGGATTTACCACTAGACCACGGAGGCGGTCACAACAATAAAACGGTAAAAAAATAATATAAAAATTATTAATTTTACAAATTCGACCCTGTGTTGATGGAACTGTCAATGTTGTTGTTTTGCAACAATTTTTACGTTTTTCTCTAATAAAGCAACAAAAATTGTAAGATTATTATTTTAATTTCGTTAGAATACAATGAAATATATCTACTGTCTCTCACATATTTTGAAATTACAAGAATAATCACTAATTTTATTGAATTATGTGTTTGAATGCATGGTGTCAACATTTAAAACTTACTTGTGGAAGGTTATTCCTAGCACTTTTTTATGTTTTGCACTGTCGCACATATAAGCACTACACTAGACCATGATTTAGTAAAATTTTCAAGATGTAATTTTAGTTAAATAATGAATAATCACAATAATAAGTCGAGATGGTTGAGTTCGCTGTTGTTACTTTATTGTCTGTCAATTGCCTTGTAGTCTATGGTTTCAATGAAAAAATGCCACGGTTGCTCGTTTATGCAGTGTGTATGTGAACTGAGGAAGTGAGATAGCTATATGATCTTTGCGATGAGAATGAGTAAGCGCAACTTATATGGTTATACGACTAAATAATATGTTGTCTCTGCTTCCTTAACTCTGTGCTTTCAGGTTACTTTATATAGGTAGTATCTATGCTGTGTTGTGTTATGTGTTGTAATTAGTAAATAATCTGTGCTTCAAAAAATACCTACTATCGTTCACTGAATCTAGCAAATGTTAAAAACTTTAGTGTCAAGATTGTAACCAAATACTATCAGCGAACTCTAACGAATATTAAAATGCTGTCTGAATTGGAAACAGCTATGCTGCTAGTCTTTTACTAGCAGGAGTAGAATCATTTGAAATAAAGTGGTGTCACTAATCCCTGTGATAGTAGTAAATAAAGTGGTGTCACTAATCCCTGTGATAGTAGTAAATAAAGTGGTGTCACTAATCCCTGTGATAGTAGTAAATAAAGTGGTGTCACTAATCCCTGTGATAGTAGTAAATAAAGTGGTGTCACTAATCCCTGTGATAGTAGTAAATAAAGTGGTGTCACTAATCCCTGTGATAGTAGTAAATAAAGTGGTGTCACTAATCCCTGTGATAGTAGTAAATAAAGTGGTGTCACTAATCCCTGTGATAGTAGTAAATAAAGTGGTGTCACTAATCCCTGTGATAGTAGTAAATAAAGCTATTTTAACTTTCGCGTCCCAAGCACAAACACAACACAGCATTGCAATGATACATTATGTAACAAGGCTAACTAAAAGTGTGGCAATCAACCAGCAATATTAAGGAAATTCAAAAGTGTATGAAGAATAATAGTGTGTACCTATTAATAAATAAAACATAATCTCAAGCATACACTAACTCAAACTTTTGATATATATATAGGTATAACGATTATAAATCAACACCAGCGTCTCCATTACCACTCTGATTGTTGTTCAATTGAGATAAAGTTTAGAAAATGGAAATGGGGCCGCTGTACCGTTTCTTATCTGTCCCGAGTGTATCACCATGACACACAACACAAGCCAGGAAATATTCAACAATGTTGTTTTACTATGAATCAAACCAACAATGGACATAACATACTGATGATGTTTTCCATGATGCGCGAGGTGATGATGATATTTTTCTAAAAAATAAATACAAAACTGTATAGTGCATTGCCTTTACCATTGCTAAAAGAAATAAAATTACTTTTTCAAAATTTATGACAAAGACCTTCAGTCACTGTCACTGATGACGCCGCTCCAACGAGAGGCGAAATATTTGACAATAAAATTTTTAAGCTTCAATTTATGTATTTTACCAAGTAAGTAATACCAAAAAAGATGATTCGAATTTGACATCAGACCATCGCCAACTCGTCTGGCCAGCTTGGCGAGTGCAGGCCAAATTCTTCAGAAATCCTGGAAGGCCCATCTACAAGAGTCGAGGTCAAGGATTCTGTGTTCTAGGGCTAAAGAAGACAAATTTAATGATGGGTCCATCATGTGTGGGTGAAGAGAAGAGAAGAATGGTGTCTCAGGCTTGCGACCGACAATAAAAGGAGTCATCCCTTTTTTTTATTGTGCGTTAATACGCTCACCATCCACCATTCTACTCCTCTCCCTACCCAACCAAATACTGTATGATTCCGTTTATGCCGTCTTGGAAGCTCGTTCCATAAATATATTTCCTTCACCAACTTCCACTGCGTAAAGCTGAGTCTTGAACCCGTTCCTGATCGTTTCTTCTGGGAGATCATAATATTTATTAGACTCCATGTTGTGGTCTTTTGGAAGATTTGATTCCCACGGAACGGTAAGTTCAATAAGGATAACTTTTTTCAAGTTCCGAGAAAACACTAATATCTGGCCTATATGCTGATACAGCTAGTTCATCTGGGATCCTATAATGATGTTTAAATATATCCATGAAATTTTTCCAGTCTGATGCGGCGCCAATCATAACAATTATTTTAAACTAAATTTAGTTCATAATTTATTAGATGCATATATAAAACTTTGTTAGTAGCAACTAATTCTATTATTATTTTATTTAATTATTCCAATCACTGTCTCCACCCAATGTTTTTGGATGGGACAGTTAAACCTTGCAATAGTTTTCAGAAAGCTGCTGTTACTACTGTTATTACGAGCTGCAGCAGTGAGGCTGTCTTTTTGCGACGTATCGCATAGAAGTCTGCACTCCGCACTGCAGCGCCTCGGCAGTCCAGTAGCATTATGAAGGCAATTTTGTACTGCACGCGTTGAAGGCTCAGCCAGTATACGACACCCACAGTCCGCTCGAGTAGAATGATTGGCAGAGGCTTTAAAAAGTGTTACCCTGACTGGTAATGAATGAATAAAACTATTTTAGATTTTAACCATAAGTCAATGTTAACGCGACATTCATCGAGCTTTTTTGTGTTAATTGAGACATTTGCACTGAAATTACGTTTGTTTTGGTTAGATTAAATGGTAAGATACTGGTCGTGAAACACCCAACTTATTTCTAACACGACATAACCACGCTCCTTAGCGCTCCATTATGGATTATAGTTGTTTAGGCATTTTTAAAACGTTAAAACAATTGTACCTACTAGCTGTTTGTACTCGACTTTTTTTTATACTAGTACCTACATGTGACCTTGCAGTGAATTGTAACTGCATCTTCGCCGTGACGTTGCATCTCTAAAAATACCCATCAAATTTAAACTATTCTACAAAATAAACTAAGGGCTTACCATGTCGGAGGTATTACCGCATTTCCTTGTTGAATAAGGGAAATGTTTTTAGGTAGTTATGTCATTTGGGGTCACCACACTCTTGTTAAATTCGTTTACCCAGCTCTATAATAAGTATCAAGAGAATATACTCCCATTGTTTAAACCCCAAATGCCAGTAATGCCAAAAATTGTTTAATGCTATTGTGTTTTATGTGTTTTTTAGATTCGTCTGTATGAGTAGATGTATTTGTGGTAGAGAAAATGTTGCAAACGGCAAAGGTATCTTCCAGACAAAACATCTTCCCTTACTCCATGATATAATAGACATACCATCCGGCCTTTTACCATCGTGATAGATCTGATGGCTTAAGAATGGACGGGATTTTAGCCGACCATAAGCTTCCCTTTAAAATATAAATTTTGTTTTTAAATTAAATTGATCGCAACATTTCATACGTTGACACCGGCGATCGCGTGTCTTCCTATTTTTTACAAGGTCAATTTTATAAGTTGGTCATTATTGTAAATATGTAGTTTGAGAACACAATTGAAAATGGCGTCGAGAGCTTAGCCATTCTCAAAGTCATCAAGCTGTAATGGCGTACAACAAATGGCCGTATTTATCGTAAAATGGTACAGTAAATAGCCTCTACACGTCGTTCGGGAAACACATTGGGACTATGTTGTTCTCAACTTAGGAACATAGGGTTATTGATACTTTGTGGACATTTAATGAAGGTGTTATTTGGCATTATGGCATTTCTCCAATGAATAAAATTCGAAACGTCGATATCGTCAGAGAACCAAAGTTACTGAAATAGTTTTCAAAATTAGCAAGTTGTTGTTTGGTAGTAAGCTGAAGAAATCTGCCGCAGAACTGACAACCGATGGAGCAAACGGGTTCTGGAGTGGAAACCACGTACGGGACGACGCAGAGTAGGATAAAGAGGTTCGCTGGTGGGGGATGAATGAGGGTTGCAAAAGATCGCTTGCGGTGGCGAGCATTGGGGAGGGCCTTATTATTTTTTATGTAACATTTAGTTACTATTATGTATTTATTATTTTATTAACTAATATATAAGTTTGTTAACGGAATTGCATGGCAACATGAGGTACTTAGGAAGTAATTGTTATGTTTATGCTTGTGTGTGTCTCGAAAGTCATTCTTAGTGTTCAGGTTCTCATGGTGTGGCGTGTCCGGTGGTCGCCCCTTCCTTAGAAGGTCATTGCAGTGGTGGCACGTGTGTCGGGTCCCGGTCCGCACCCTAAGGGCCTGGTTGAGCGGGGGGATGGCTGGCACATGCGTTATGTCCGTGATCGGGTGCTGCTGTGGGGGCCTGGGACCTCTGCGGAACACGTTCAATTTATTGTTCTTAAATTAACAGAGGTTTTTGCGTTTTGTCGACTTTCGGGTTGCACATAGGCATGTAGTATTAAATTCTGACTTGCCAGGTGGGTTACTGCTGTACCAGGTATTGTATTTTCATAGGTACTGATAACTAAATTTAAAAGGTTAATAATTGATCGTTGTGGTGCAGTTTTGTATATGTTTTATTTTGTAAATCTGATATAGCTGAGTTTTCATTGCAGATTCCTTTCTCAGTCAGATTATACATTAACAGGTCACTGGAATTTTCTAAGCTGCTGGTCTTCTGCTAACAGCTTACTTATTGGACCACTTTGCTGCTTAGTCTTCTACTAGCAGGAGTAGAATCATTCAAAATAATTAAATTAATGACGTTTCATAAATGCCTGTAATAGGTTTACGTGAATAAAGATATTTTGACTTTGACTTTGACCTATATCTAGCAGTGGAGAGATACAGACTGGTGATATTTGGCATTTCTTTATATAGTAAAAAGTAAAGTAAAGTATCATCACGACCGTTTCCCTTTCGGGACGGTCAGACACCACGCTTATAAATAAGCGGATTCACATTTAGCCAACTGTACTAGAGGCCAATCATGACAAGTGGCAAGCTCGTCGATGTCTCCAGCGCGAGCGTACCTAACTCGAGAAATATCATAAATAAATTAAATATTATTTAAATGTATTTATTCACATCAATCAATATTTTTGTGTCCCGACCAGGAATCGAACCCGGTACCTACGAGTCTAAATCCACGGACTTCACCGCTAGAACAAAGAGGCAGTTTATAGTACATGTCTAAAAATGACGTTATACAAAGGTGAAAATGTCAAAAGTGTGCATGGGTTTGCGATATACGCCAAAATACATCATTCATCTTGTAAAGGGATTTTGGCTAAATTGTATTTACAGTTATAAATGCAGTTTTTAGATAATTTATTCTAACAAAGTTACAATTTTAGTAGATCAAACTTTATTATTAGGCGCGGTGGTGGCTCGGTTGTAAGAACGCGTTCCTTAAATCCTACAAAGGTCGGTTCAAACCCACCCGGCATGTACCAATGAGATATACACTTTTCTTAGATACATTCGTCATAGATTTACAAAATCACCGTTCTCGATACTCGGAGAGCACGTTAAGCCGTCGGTCCCGGTTCCACTAATACCAACTTGTGGAATCGTTAATAAATTGTCATTAAAAATTAACATCATATCCTCGCCAAGCCGTCTGGTCAGCGTGGCGAGTGTAGGCCAAATTCTCCAGATATATGTTCTGGAAGGCCCTAGGACGCATTAGTGGCTGTAATGAATGACAAATATTATTCAATGTAATTATTCTGTGATAATATATACACAGCACAGAAAGAGCACGGCGACTGACAAATTGTTCTGCAAAGCGGCACAAAAATGGGATAAAAGCCCCAAAATTTATGCCCAGGGCTCATCGTGAGCCATTAACACGTAGTAGCGTTGTGCATAAAACATTAAAACGTCAAGCTTGCCTGCCTGCAGTATTATTTACGAACGTAACAAAGACATAGGACAATTGACATGTCCAAACTTTGGTTTAAAAGTGGTAGAATAATATACACTCTAGCCGCATCTTTGACAGTAGAGTTGCGCATTCCTGAGTAGCTGAATATAGTTCTTAGCTTCTTAGTGAACTAGATCGTTCTTTTAGTTCCTTAGCTCCAAACCCCAGTCGCAAACCAGAGAAAACCGTTCTGTGCAGTCGTGCTTTCGCTTTAGTAATAAACTATGTGAATGGGTTTTTATATGAACTATTGGTTGGGTACTATGGATGGAGTAAGGTGATAAGCAGAGGACGAAAAAACACGAATTTTTAATCATACAATAAATAATCGAAGTGGTATCAAATCTTCGCCAACCCGGCTACAACTGGCTAGCGTGGTTAGTGTAGGCCAAATTTTCCAGTTATGTTCTGGAAGGCCCATCTCCGACATTGGACGGCTAGGCGCGGTTCTTAGGGCTGTAATGAAATGATTAAAAATGTTTATTTAACTAAAAGAACTACGCGTTTTTTGGACAAAATTCAAAATACAATATAACGCTTTAAATTATAGCTGCTGTAGATAGGCATTACCACACTATAAGCTACGACAGGTGTACTTGAATACTATAAGATAAAACATACAATTATAAAAAAAGGGTCACTTAAGATTATAGCTGCTGTAAAAAGAGTAAAAATTCTGACATTGGCATTTAAATTAATAAATATATATGCCAAAGGTCAAGTAAAAAAGTTTTTAAAAGTCAAGTAACGAGATTATTTTTAAATAAACAGGAAATAACCTCATCAAGATGATAATATAGATATTTTGGCATAATTATATTTTGTGTATGTAGTATATAATAAATTACATATTTAAATGAAATGAAATGAAATATTTTATTTGCTAAAAAACACATGGTTACAGATTCGAGTATGGTCTCAGTTTTATAGACAACTCACATGTTTCGCCAGTGACGGCATGCAAAATATTATACAACTATTATAAAAATTAAATTACAAATTTAGAAACATTGGCACAGTCTTATAAATCATAAATAATAATTATTGGTCCAATTGGTTTCAATGTCAAATATAAAGTGTGTAGTATATGTAGTTCGTTTTATATGTAGTATATGTATGTACCAAATTAAGTAAGTATCGTGTATTATATTTATTTGCACCCTGCCCATGATTTCTCACTTTCCCAAAGGTCAATTGTTAGAAAATGCCTAACTGGCATTAAACTTGCCTATGTACACTAATTTTAAGTTTTTGTGCAATAAAGTATTTAAATAAAATAAATAAATAAATAAAGGGCAAAGTATAGCTGAACGAACAAACTACTGAATAACAATTGTAATATGTATGTATCAGGTTAAAGCAGCAATGGATCACCCCATACATGAGTGCTCCAGGAAGGCTGCAGTTCGAGACGAGTGGCGACGGCTTGTTAAACGTGCCACTGACACTCAAGTGACGACCACTCTGCCAAGATTGTAACGACTAAAAAGACGAATACTTAAGGATGAATAAATGATTTGATTATAAGCTAAGACATACAATTATAAAAAGGTCACTTAAGATTATACATCATCATCATCATCAGCCTATGTCTCTCCATTGCATTCATTTCACACGATCTTTTGCCACCCTCATCCAGCTCCCACCAGCGACCTTTTTCAGGTCATCCGTCCATCTGGCGGGGGGTCTTCCCACTCTGCTTTTTCCTGTACGTGGTCTTCACTCTAGAACTCGTCTACTCCATCGGTCATCGGTTCTGCGACAGACGTGTCCGGCCCATTGCCACTTCAACTTACTAATTTTGAAGGCTATGTCGGTAACTTTGGTTTTCTGACAGATGTCTACGTTTCGGACTCTATCCATCAGAGAAATACTGAGCATAGCTCTCTCCATAGCTAGCTGAGCGACCTTAAACATGTGGACCAGACCCACTGTCAGTGTCCACGTTTCTGCTCCGTACGACAATACTGGAAGAACGCATTGGTTGAAAACTTTCGTTTTCAAACACTAACACTGTGGTATGTTTGATAACAGGATGTGCGTAACTTCCCGAATGCAGCCCATCCTAGTTGAATGCGCCTGTCAGCTTCCTTGCTGAAGTTGGCAGATTGTACATATACCTACATAACTAAAGACTCGTTTAAATAACAAACTTATTGCTAGTAATAAATGTCATCAATAATATTAGTATAGATTATTTTAGAAATTGTAAAAAACTTTAATTATAAACTATGGCGCAAACAAATTGTTAATTCTTCTGATGACAACCAACTCAAAATCCCACCCCACACTTCCAGCAGATATTCAGATTCATTTACCGTATCGGCTGCTCGACAGTGGAACAAGCTTCCACTGACCATCAGGCAAGCTCCTTCCATTCACATCTTTAAAAAACTACTTAATACTTTCTTTTTAAACAAGCAGAACAATATATAACTCCACAAATTCCTAATAATATATTATCTTCATATATGTATATCTACTATAATAAGTATACATTGATGAGTATTTATGTAGTCTATGTATACATACTATTTTTGTAGTTTATTGGTTAGAATTGCACCCCACATATTTATACTGTCTCACTCTCGCAAAGGTTAGCTCGAAATGGCTTTAAATTCGCCTTTGTACATACTTTTAAGTAAAGTGCAATAAAGTATTTAATAATAATAATAATTGGCCGATCCTATATATTCGTCTATGTAACGCTACAATTTTCAATTACTTTCCAACCCCAATGATCTGCAGGTGTTTACAAACTGCATTTTATTAGGCAATACTTACTTTTAGCTATTATTTATTTTTATTTATTTATTTTCAAAAAACCACAGCTTATTATATTAAACATATGATTAAAGTAGCAATACACGTCAATTTGAGGAATCGTTAATAAATTGTCATTAAAATTTAACATCAGGTCCTCGCCAACCCGTCTGGCCAGCGTGGCAAGTGTAGGCCTAATTCTCTAGATTGGAAGGCCCATCTCCAACAGTGAAGGTCTAGCTGCCTTAGATAATGAGTAAAAAAAATGATTAGTGTATATCGAACAATTTAAGGCAAAAAATAGGAGTGTATAAAAATAAAATATCCCAGAAGATTTAAGGACAAATATGACCTTAAACTTCCTACTTCTATGTAGGTTGGGTATCACACAGTGGTTTTAATTTTAATTCCATAAAAATAATCATAAGGGTACTAAAATTAAAAATAGCATGAATCGTAAAATATTTTATAGATAACATTTTAAAAAATGTATACCGAACAATGCATGGAGCTAATGTCAATCTTATGACTAGTGTTTTTAAGGATTATAATCCATCTATGATCGACTAGAAGAACTTTTTTGTCTATTGGTCAACTGATAAATAAATGTCAACCTTATATAGCAATTAATATTTATTCGAAAAAAATATTTACAAAATATAAAATAAATATTAATACTAAGAATAGGACTTCAATCAGACTGTTGATGTACAAAGCACAAATCAGATCGTATGTGGAATACTGTTCTCACATTTAAGATTATTTTTTTATGGTACATATTGGTGTATCTGGAGCAGTACATGATATCCATCATTTGGAAAGAGAAACAATAAAATAATAAAAATAACGAAATTATAAATACAGAATAACGCTTAACATTATAGCTGCTGTGGATAGGCATTGTCACACTTTAAGCTAAGACAGACACAATTATAAAAATATAAATGTCAGTTAAGTTAATAGCTGCTGTAAGACAAGTATCTTACAGAAGCTATCAATGTGCTGCAGAGGCGAGCTGTTCGAATTGGCGGATACCACTATATCTGTAACGTTCTTCTCTGTAGGTTTGCTGAGATGTGGCAAGTTTTCTATCGTATATACTATCGTGAGTGTCTGAAAAGTTTTATAATTTTATACCTTTCTCTCTATTCCGCAACCGAACCACACGCACAGGTTAAAGTATGCACCCAGAGTCACCATCACTACGCGTACGTATTTTGGGGACAAACATATTTCGCAACAGAAAAACCTGGAATGCTCTTCCCGCCTCTGTCTTTCGAATTTTATCTAACCTAGAGTTGTAAGCAATGGACTGATTTCAGTCATGTTTCTAGTTCCTTACATTCATGGACCTAGCGCACTACTAGGCGAAGGGTCACATGTCGTCGTGCTAGTAATAAAAAAAATACAGTGCACGTCGAACACTACCATAACTGGTAATAATTGTCGTATGCTGGAACTGGATTCTTTTGCCATTTGGTTTTTTTCCAGACGTATTATATTTATTGTCTCTGCTAGACAGTATGGTTTTCATAAAATATGGTTGCCTATCAAATAACTAACAAACTACAATACTTGGTTACATTGTAACATCAGTTACCTAGAGCTATTAAAATAGTCAGTGAAGAACAAAGACCTACATGTAATGACCAAGTTATGAATCCAAAGTGAAAAATAATTTATTTAAATACTTAATTGTAAAAAAAAATGTCATTTCATTTCGTTCCGTTAGGTTGCGTTCAGTTCCGTTCCGTTTTGTTGTTATTTCCGTTTCATTTCATTCCATTCCATTCCATTCCGTTCCGTTCCGTTCCGTTCCGTTCCGTTCCGTTCCGTTCCGTTCCGTTCCATTCCATTCCATTCGATTCGATTCGATTCGATTCCATTCCATTCCATTACATTCGATTCCATTCCATTCCATTACATTCGATTCCATTCCATTCCATTACATTCGATTCCATTCCATTCCATTCCATTCCGTTCCGTTCCGTTCCATTTCATTCCGTTTCGTTCCGTTTCGTTCCGTTCCGTTCCGTTCCATTCCGTTCCATTCCATTCGATTCCATTCCATTCCACAGTATAAATATGTGGGGTTCAATTATATAGTATTAAGCAGTATTAGTGTACATTTAATATATTATATAGTAATATTATATTTAAATTTTACTTTACTTTATAAAAATAAGCTTGTCTGATAGTCTGTGGAAGCTTGTTTCACTGGCGAGCAGCTGATACGTTAAATGAATCTAAATATCTGCTGGAAGTCTGTGTGGGGATTTTAAGTTGGTTGATAAAACATGTAATAAGTTTATTTTAAAAAAGGACGACTACTTACCTCTCATGACAGCAAATTGAAAACTGGCATCGTCAAGATTAACTGGATAGCCCGGGTTTTTATTTACAAGTCAATGTGCAGCTATTAAAATGGTCGGCGGAGAGAGATTAAGAGCTTTTCATATGGCCAGTGTAGTCGTGTAGAGTAGTGCAATAAAATTTACAAATAAAACGCTTACTGTCTATAAAAATACAAATGTAAATACTAATTTGACTTTACAGCATCATACTTTGTTTATATATACAGGGTGACTTTGTATGCTCTTTAGAATAACATTTTATTCTATTGATAGAAACAAACAACTATTCCCAAGAGACCATATAAAAGATATTGCCCAAAACCTGACCCCAACTTTTTTGGAGAGTGCATCAACTAAATAAAATTTTCAATTTTGACCTCTAAGGACCCAGACTCTGGCTGCATTACAAGCAGAGAACCTCAAGCGGCGGAAATACACTCAGCTTATTGGGAGATGTGTTTTTGCGCCGTTTGGAGTTGAAACTCACGGGTCGTGGGGACCAAGTGCACACGAAATTTTCAAGGCGTCGTCAAAACAGCTCGTCAACACCTCGGGAGACAAAAGGGCTGGGCAATATTTGGGCCAAAGTATCAGTATTGCCATTCAACGTGGCAATGCTGCCAGTATCCTTGACACTTTGCCCATTGGCAGCGATTTGGAGCAAATTTTTTATTTATAATAATTTTTATTTTGTTTTTTCTTCATTTTAGTTATATTTTTATTTATTAATTAGGTTTATTTTTATTAATAGTAATTTATGTTCTAAGATGTAAGTTTTTAGTTTAATTAATATTTTATTATTTTTTTAAATCATTGTACCTTATTTCGTTCGAATAAAAAAAATATTCAATAATCATATCTTTTTATTGTGTTTTTTTTAAATTTAATTTCAACATCTGATTTACCCCAGCATTAAAATATAATTTAATTAAATAGTCAATTTGTTAATATTGTTTGTTCTTTACTTCTGATGGATGATGAATGAGGTGATAGTGAAGGCAGAGGGTCTAGCCCATACAGCCAAATCTGACGTAATATATTTTTCTTTTTTATAAGTTAATGAGGTCATCATCAACTTCCAGATGCTGCAGAATTTGATGCTTTTCTTGTAGTCACTCGCGGCATTATAGCTCATAATCGTCTGGAAAAATATAGGAGTCTACAGCGCGGGATAACCGCAAAAAATAAACCGCAACTTGTGCCCCATATTCAAAGTACAATTTATCGTTTTCCATAACTGTTTACATTGTAGAACATTATTAAACAAAACAACACCATCTTTTGACCAAAAAACACAGTAAGTAAATTTACAAAACAAAAATGGCGCGAAGGACATCCAATTGGTTAAGATTTATGTATGAAATACAAGTTACAAAACACTATTTATACGATTAGGTTTTTTTTTATTATGACCAGGTACTTTATTACAGATAAAACACTGGATTTCAAATTGACGGGATCGAACAGACAACAGAGAAGCATCTTCCTAAACTGAAATTAATTCACCAAAATATTCAGAGCTTCTCTAGCAAAATACTTGACATTGAATTGTTAATTGAAAAATATAATTTAGATTTAATATGTATAACAGAATCCTGGCTTAAAGCGGAAAAAATGTGCTTTAATGTAAATAACTTTTTAGTAGCTAGTTTCTTCAATAGACACTCCTGTGAAGGTGGCGGTTCTATTATTCTAATTAAAAATACACTTAAATATAAAGAGAGAAAAGATATTGTAAAACTTTCTCTTGAACGGGTTTGTGAGATTTCATGTGTGGAGATGGACACATGTATTATTTTATGTATATACAGGCCACCAGCCTCGGCCTTGTCTATTTTTATTGGGATTATGGAAGATGTTCTGTCCAAAATATATGACCTAAATAAACGTGTCTTTGTATGTGGGGACTTTAACATAGATATTCTAATTGATTCAAGTGATAAGCAAAAACTTATCTCTCTTTTTAATTCATTCAATATGAAAAACATATTCGCAGAACCAACTAGGATTACTCCAACTAGTCAGACTTGCATTGACAATATATTTTCCAATTGTTGCCTTTTGGAAAATTCTATTATTGCAGGTGTGCGTTCTGATCACAAATGTTTGATGATTAGCTTTGAGTCACAGATCAAAGCTGTAAATAAGATAATTAAGTATAGACCTTTAACTGAAAATAGATTACAAAATCTCCATAATAAGGTTTCCAATAATATAAGTAGCTTCAGATATAATATAAATGATCCAGAATCAACTTATTCACATCTACATAAAATAATAACTGAAGAATTTAACAAAGTATGTAGAATAAAATCGAAGCAAATAAATAATACAATAAGTTTTGCAACCTGGGCCACAAAAGGCATTAGAAAAAGTAGGAACAATTTATACGATTTATATGATCGGAGGTCTTTTACATCTGATCCAAAATTCCATGAATATGTTAGAAGCTATTCAAAAATTTTCAAAAAGGTTTGTTCATCAGCCAAAGCTAATTATCTTGGCTTAAAAATTAAACAGTCAGAAAATAAATCTAAATGTGTATGGAATGTAATAAATAATGAAACAGGTAAAAACGGGCATAATCAAAGTGATCTAGCAATTAGGCAAAATGGTATAATGGTAACTGAGAAAAATAAAGTTGCCAACATACTCGAATATTTTTTTACTAATATTCCTTTAGAAATTACAAATTGTATTAAATCATCAACTGGTACTTCTATTAATATTTTAAATCAGTATTTCAATAGACCAAATATTCCAGATTTTTATTTTAAGCATGTCTCATTTGAGGATATAATTAAGAACTTTAAAATGTTAAAAAATAAAAAGACTGAAGACTTGTGGGGCTTATCTGTTAAAGCAATAGACTCAATAATTCATACTATTGCACCCATCCTAGCTGATATATTTAATGGTTGTGTTGATAAGGGCATTTTCCCAGACCTTATGAAACATAGCAAGATAGCGCCAATATTTAAATCTGGTTGTAAGACGGATCCTAGCAATTATCGACCGGTGTCCGTATTACCAGCTTTGAGTAAAATTTTCGAAAAAATTATACTATCCCAGTTACTAAAACACTTTAATGAAAATAAAATATTGCATAATCAACAATTTGGGTTTACAAAAGGAAGAAACACAACTAATGCTGGTACTAAATTGATTGGAGAAATATTTGATGCCTGGGAAAACTCTGAGGATCTTATTGGGGTATTCTGTGACCTGTCAAAGGCATTCGATTGTGTAGATCATCAAACACTGCTTGGTAAATTAGATTATTACGGTGTTCGTGGACAAGCTTCTAATCTAGTACAGTCCTACTTGTGTAATAGAACACAATGTGTTAATAATAATGGCAGTGTCTCGAAAGGGTCTCTTGTTAGAATGGGTGTCCCGCAGGGCTCAATACTAGGTCCATTCCTTTTCCTAGCATATATCAATGACCTGCCCCACATGGTACAAGAAAATGCGGAAATAGTTTTGTTTGCTGACGACACTTCTCTTCTATTTAAAGTTAATAGGAAAGATAATATGTTGTTGACAGTAAATCGTACTTTGGCGATGGTCTCGGAATGGTTTACGGCTAATAATTTGGTTTTGAATTCTAATAAGACAAAATGCCTTAAGTTTTCATTACCTAACGTGCCAAAAATCGACTGCAGTGTGATGTTGGGCGGTTCTGCTCTTGAATTTGTTGAATCCACTGTATTCTTGGGCATCACAGTTGATCCCAAACTGCAGTGGGGAGCTCACATTAATACCTTATCCAATAGGTTGAGCTCAGCTGCATATGCTGTCAGAAAGATTAGGCAGCTGACTGATGTGGCAACAGCAAGACTAGTATACTTCGCCTACTTCCACAGCATTATGACTTATGGTCTCATAATGTGGGGCTCAGCGGCAGATTTAGACTCTATTTTTATTCTCCAGAAAAGAGCCATTCGAGCAATTTATGGCCTGAAATATCGAGACTCGCTCAGAAGCATATTTCCTGACATTGATATAATGACATTGCCTTCACAATATATATTTGAAAATATTCTATATGTAAGGAATAATTTAAAGTTATTTAAAAAAAATGGAGACATGCAGTCTCGCAAATTAAGAAATGCTGACAAGCTTTATATTCCTAAATTTAGGCTTCAAAAAACAAATAAAAGTTTTGTGATTAATAGTATTAGACTATATAATAAATTACCAAAACCTGTAACAGAATTAGGAGAAACTAAATTTAAAAGTAGTATTAAGAAAATTCTAATTGCAAAAGCATATTATAAAATTAATGATTTTATTAATGACAAAGATGTGTGGAATATTGCCGCTCTGCAAAGATTAGAGAATTAGTTAATAGCACATTAGGTTCTTTTTTAATAATCTATTTTTATTTTTGATTAACTTTACAGTTATTATGTAGAAATATTTTGAATGTAACAATTAGTTACTAATACATTATTGACTAATTAGTAAATACTGTTTATTGTGATACAGTAATATTTTTTTTATTACCTTATTATTATAATATAATTATTTTTTATGTAACATTTAGTTACTATTATGTATTTATTATTTTATTAACTAATATATAAGTTTGTTAACGGAATTGCATGGCAACATTTGGGTACTTAGGAAGTAATTGTTATGTTAAGCTTGTGTGTGTCTCGAAAGTCATTCTTAGTGTTCAGGTTCTCATGGTGTGGCGTGTCCGGTGGTCGCCCCTTCCTTAGAAGGTCATTGCAGTGGTGGCACGTGTGTCGGGTCCCGGTCCGCACCCTAAGGGCCTGGTTGAGCGGGGGGATGGCTGGCACATGCGTTATGTCCGTGATCGGGTGCTGCTGTGGGGGCCTGGGACCTCTGCCGAACACGTTCAATTTATTGTTCTTAAATTAACAGAGGTTTTTGCGTTTTGTCGACTTTCGGGTTACACATAGGCATGTAGTCTACCTAAATTCTGACTTGCCAGGTGGGTTACTGCTGTACCAGGTATTGTATTTTCATAGGTACTGTTAACTAAATTTAAAAGGTTAATAATTGATCGTTGTGGTGCAGTTCTGTATATGTTTTTATTTTGTAAATCTGATATAGCTGAGTTTTCCTTGCAGATTCCTTTCTCAGTCAGATTAAACATTAACAGGTCACTGGAATTTGCTAAGCTGCTGGTCTTCTGCTAACAGCTTACTTATTGGACCACTTTGCTGCTTAGTCTTCTACTAGCAGGAGTAGAATCATTCAAAATAATTAAATTAATGACGTTTCATAAATGCCTGTAATAGGTTTACGTGAATAAAGATATTTTGACTTTGACTTGACTTTGACTTTGAAACTATGTAATTAATTGAGGTAAAATTAGTTCTAGTTATGCAAGGGTAAAATAAATAAAATTAATAACAGATTATAAAAACACTATAATAACTATGAAATAAAAAAATCATTATGACACGAGAACATTTTTTTGAGCCCCTTTCACTAAGAAAAATGGGCATTCTCTTTTGGCTACTCCATACAGAGCTCTATAACCTAATTCCTTCCTCTCCATTCCGCAACCGAACCACACGCACAGGTCAGAATATGCCCCCACATACCGTAGTCACTATCCCTTCGCGTACCTATAAATTTGGTGACTCATACATCTGTTGTACAATAAAGATGTGGAATGCTATTCCAGCCTCTGTGTTTCCACTTTCCTATAACCTAGAGTCCTTCAAGCGAAGTGCGAAAAGGCATCTAGTCAAGCCGGCATAGTGTTAGGGACTGATGTCGGACATAAGTGTCTGATTCCAGTTGCTAACATTCATTGACCCTGCGCGCCACTTACGATCAGGTGGGCGCAGGGTAACATGTCGTGCTAGTATAAAAAAAAAACAAATTAGTTATTTTAAAATTAGTAACAGTTTTTACTCTTATGTAAAAAGTATTTAATTTTCATTTTCTATGTATTTTTTTTTAGGTTAATGTTAGATTTTGTTGTAATATAGTTTATTAAGCTACAAATTAATTAATTAACCTAACATGTGTAATTTATTTTAGTCTATAAGCTGACGCGGCCTTTTTACAGCCACGAATTAATTTTAACTACCTAGTTTTAAGCAAAAACTTGTTTATGGCAACAGTGTTTTAGTCGAAGATGATGGTATAGCTGATATGATGGATCCACCCATAGTAGCTGCTGGTTATTTTATAATCTAAATAATAATAAACTATGGAGAACAAAAGTATTGACAATATCCAAGTGTTGTTGTGACAACCAAAGGAAATAAATGATTTGTTTTGAAATCTATTTTAATAGTTTTGTATCTTACTTCTTCTTTTTCTTGGTTAAGTTTACGAACAGCACACTTTTACTACATTTTAAAACAGCGATTATTTTCAGTAATGGTTTTAAAAACCTTTTACATTTTATCGAAAAGTTAACGATGAAAATTTTGCTACTATAACGACAGGTTTACAATAATTTTATTGAAGAAAACGTAGCTTCAGCAACAGCCAACCATAAAATAAAATAATAGGTGGCAGTTTACAGCAGACCGCTCGTGTCATAGACACAATCTTAATGGATTAGAAGGACCGGCCATTCAGTAAAATATGATAATTTAAAAAGTTATTCTTCTACGCTATTTTAGACATCATTACATCATTACAAAACAGCGTCCTAGACCTCCTCTGTTTGAGATGGGCCTTCCAGAACATATATCTGGAGAATTTGGCCTACACGCCACACTATTACAGATATTATGTCAATTTTTTATGACAATTTAAGAACGATTCCACAAGTAGGTGTTAGTGGAACCGGGACCGACGGCTTAACGTGCTCTCCGAGGTACGGGAACGGTGGTGTTATAAATCTATGACAAATGTACGTAAGAAAAGTGTATTTCTCATTGGTACATGCCGGGTGGGTTTGAACCGACCTTTGTAGGATTTTTTCTTACAACCGTGCCACCACCGCGTCACTTTTTTATTATTATTTATTTATTATATTTGACCGCCTCCATGGTCTAGTGGTAACAAACGTTGCCGTTAACTCCGGAGGTCGTGGGTTCGATTCCCACCGGGGGCAAGTTGTACATTGTATAATTTGTCTCAGTCTGGGTGTTTATATGTATAATATGAATATATTAACAAAAAAAAAAAGTATAATATGTAGTTTATCAACCATCTAGTTTCCGTAACACAAGCCTCGTAGCTTACCACGGAAATTAGATGGCGCTGTGTGACCTGTCTGGAAATATTTATTTATTTATTAGGGTCGCCGACAGTGCCAGCTATAATACATCAATAAATTTTCATTTACAACTAAGACTTAGAAACTAGACGCTGCACCAATTACGGGCAACCACCAAATACTATTACAGTATCCATTAATTTGGCCTTTGAGTAACCTAAATAAAAACACATTGTCGCGTAGGGGTTTTATTTATTTATTTATAAACTCTTTATTGCACAAAATAACTTAAAAAGTAGTGTACAAGGGCGAACTTAATGCCTTCCGGCATTTTATAACAGCTAACCTTTGGGAGTGTGGCAGAGGACTGCGGGTGCATTAAGATAAATATAATTAAATACTACTACATAAATATTTACATGATATATAATTAAAATAATATATATATATAATAAACATAAATATATATTATGTATGAATATATAAACACACTAATAGAAACTCGTATCATATTACATAGGTACAATCATTCACGATAAAAATTATATATAATGGGTTGCGACAGACTAGGGTAGGGGTTCAATAAAACCAGCTTTTAGAACTGATATTTGTAATTAGCCTATTATTGCACAGCCTGGAAGATGGTTATTGACCTGATGGGCTTAGGGAAACGACTAACTCGATAGTCTTCGGGTTTTTGAAAAACAAAACACTGGTGAATAAGACCGCATCTGCAAATCAGGATATGCATTGTGATAAATACCTAAAAGCTGGGAAGTGTTATTAATAATTGATCACGCCCACAGTTGATAGACGAAATAGAGAGAGACAGAATTACGTATGTCAACGTTTGCGTGATCGTCAACCTCTCGCAACCTACTTGATTAGGCTCAGTATGATTATTTTTAGGAAAATTTCTCGACACCGTAACTTAAGATTTTATTACTGAATAATTTAAAAAAAAATACGTAGGTATTTATTTTTATTTTAGATTATAATATTTAATTTATTTGTGATATTTCTCGAGTTTGGTACGCCTGGAGACATCGACGAGCTTGCCACTTGTCATGATTGGCCTATAGTAAAGTTGGCTAAATGTGAATCCGCTTATTTATAAGCGTGGTTTCTGACCATCCTGAAAGGGAAACGGTCGTGATGATACTTTACTCTTCACTATTATAATATTAAAATATTTACTTTGTAATAAATTCCACAGAGTATAATATACTGGGTGACTATGTATGAACTTACGTTATACTAATATTATTGATAGAAATAATCTATTTTCCCTAAGAAACCATATGTCGGAAATGAAATTTGAAGATATTGCTTCGACCCAACGACGGAAACCAAGACGTACATCTACCGTGTGACACAAACAACTTTTCGTAAGATGGATGGAGAAGCCATTTTTTTGTCATTTTGGTTTCTTAGGAAAATTTGTTTGTCTATCAATAGAACATATTAGTCCGACGTAAGACCATACAATATACAAGGTAGATGTACGTCTTGGTTTCCGTCGTTGGGTCGAAGCAATATCTCGATAACTTACACCTGGCGAGGGTTACGACCTTTAAGTAACTAACGTATCTATAGACGATATTCTGAAAATAGTTTGGGTGTAAAAAGCTGATGTCTAATCTATAAAATAGTGCTAAACATGTGAGCGTCCTGGCTATACCACGCTGTATGTTTTGAAGTGTTTTATTATATAAAAGTGTGTATTGTTAAATGACAACGCCTCTTTACAGCAGCTATAATTTAAAGATTATATATTGTATACTTATAATATAACATTAAATTTATTGTTGTTTTAGGCTTAAAATGTGTTTTTTTTATTATTTTATTGTAAATTGTATTTTATATGGGCAATGCCTGAAATAAATGATATTGAATTTATTTCCTTTGGTTAACGTTTAACAAATTGGATATTGTCAGCACTAAAATAAAGACTAATAGGTACAATAAAATAAATAAATACAAAACAGATTGGTAACTATGGTATTTTTTTATGGTTGCATGTGTTATGAGTGTTATAATAAAATTATTAAAACTGTGTAATAAAAATTTTAAATTTGTGTATTTTTGCAAAAAATATCTAACACGAACATGTCAAGTGGAAGTTATTGATTTGTAAATTACTTTTCTGTGGATATTGTTAGTCAAAAGTGGTATTGTTTAATAATGTGGATAATTATGGGAAACGATAAATTGGACTTTAGATATGGGGCACAAGTTGCAGTAATATTTTGCGGTTTTTTGCTCCAATATTATACCCGACGTGTTTGGGATATAATACGCGATTAACTCCAAGAATAGCATCAAATTCTGCAACATCTAGAATTTTATGATAACGTCATTAACTAATAAGGAATAAAGATATATTACATCATACTTGGATGTATAGGCTAGACCCTTTGCCTTCCCTTCATCATCCATCGGGAGAAGAAGAGCAAAACAAAAAAATCGAACGCCTGAAAAAACAATGCATGCTATTATAATGTCCATAATATTTAAGCCAGTAATCTTGCATTTGCTTACCAGACATTCACTATCCTAATTGCAGAGCTCCTGATAAGTGTACTAACTAGTGCACTAAATGAGCCAACCAGCAGCGGCGGAAGTACTTTTAGCGCAAATGTTGTCGAAATACTGGTTTCCATTTTAAGTGCCAGTTTTAGCGAACTATTTTACGGATACCAACTGTAATAGGATTTGACATTGACAGACTATTATGACGGAAACTGTTAGTTTAGTTCCTTTATTATTATTATAGCACATTCATTTAATTCTGTTCGCCGAGAGGTAGAAACAATAATGTATCATTACGTCTATAACCCTTTCGGAGTGATCAGAAACCAAGTTTTTCTTTTTTAAAAAATAGCAGATTCACATTTAGCCAACTTTACTGCTGGCCCATCATGACAAGTGGCAAGCTCGTCGATATCTCTAGCGTACCTAACACGAGAAATATCATATTGTGTTATTATTATTACAGCCCCTAAAACACAGCCTCCACTGCTGGGCCTTCCTGAACATATATCTGGAGAATTTGGCCTACACTCGCCACGCTGGCCAGACTTAGCGAGGATATGAGGTCAATTTTTTACGACAATTTTATGACAAAGTGGAACCGAGACCAACGGCTTAACGTGCCCTCCGAGGCACGGGAACGATGGTGTTGTAAGTCATTAAAATCAGATAAAAAAGAAGGTTCAATTACAAATTGCGATACGCTAAATTATTACCGATGCCGCTCGCTCGCCAGACCCCGCGATTTACAACTGCATGCCTCGTACCATGATAATTAAGCGACAGTCGCCATTCTAAAACGTTATTGTAATATTTATCAACTCTCAGCGGAAACACTTGAGATACAAATACACGTAGTTGTATTTAAAATCTTAAAACTGTAATAGTATTGTGGTAAAATACGAGTGTGGCGTAAAGTAGAAGTTGTGAGAAATGATAATATCCAATCAGTTCTGGATCTAAGAAGCCCATGAAACAACATGGCTGATCTATTTAAAAAATCTTCGGGTAAACCATTGACTTAGTGTAAGGACCCGGGCATTGAATACGACCAACAATCACCAAAACGCTGTGTTTAAGTTTGTTACGCATAACAAATGCATTCGTCCAGTCAACATGTGACAGCAGATGTAGTGTTCGGTACCACTAATACATTTAAACACAATTATTTATAAATAAAAATACTATAAACAGGAGCTAGAGTTAGGAGAAATGAAGAGAAGACTTAAATGTATACTAATTGACAAGACATACTACACAATCAATGACTTTTTTACAGACAAAAATATAATTACATGACATTTTGCTTAACTTTTAATTTATTAATATTAAATTTTAGACATGAATAATATTGTCATTTATATTTTTTTATTGTATCTCAATTTTGTTCACGTGTCTGTATTAAAATTTAAATGCTATCCACAATTACTAATGTTTGTACGCCCTCTGGGCAGAGCACTGGTGCACCTTTATAACCTAAACCTGTTGTTTATAATATTAACCTGTGTCTAAACAAATAAATGATTTTGAATTTGAATTTTCAAATTTGTATACACACAAATTAAAAATAAATAGATATTTAATATGCTGTGTCTCAATTGTAAGAACGCTTTCCAATCCAAAAATAAGGTTCGCTGATCCAATGAGAAGTCCAAGTGTTGTGTACATTACCTACTTGTGGAATCGTTAATAAATTGACATAAAAATTGATATCAGACCCTCGCCAACCCGTCTGGCCAGCGTGGTGAGCGTAGGCCAAATTCTCCAGATATATGTTCTGGAAGACCCATCTCCAATAGAGGAAGTCTAGGAAGTTGTGTTCTAGGGGCTGTAATGAAATGATTGACGATGACAAACAACTTAGTCACGTCACAACAGATATATTTTTTAAAATGTGTTTATCCATTAAAAAAAGTTTTTTACTTTTATTCGAAGTAATATACAAACAATATAAAATAATTACAATATTACATTAACTAATTATAAAATAAAAAATAAAACTAAATTAGAAAACTAATTATAAATAAAAATACTCACCCATGATTTGTTCCTGCGGCAGTGTGCCAAGAACACTTGCAGCGTTACCCCGCTGCACAGCAATGCTGATTTGCTGCGCGAGAAAACTGCCAGCCCTCTTGTCACATACAGCATTAACCAGGCGCTTAGACAACTAGTTTATCCATTATAGCGTGACTGTGTTGTTATCCTAAATAAGCCCGGTTGTAATATAATAGTCAATGTGGCAAACATTTATGCCTCTGCTACCTAATGAAGTGACACGTTTGTCACAGTAATGGCCATTTGAAATGCATTAGAAACCGCGATAAAGGACATATTTATTGCCCCCCCGAGAAATACATTCCCAGGGAATATTTCTTAAATAGCTACAGGTGAGATAAAACGACATGGCACCTATTTTCGACCTACTTTAAATGGGTCCCTAATAAGAAAGTATACCGTGTGATTTTGTATGCTTTTTATCTATTTATTCTTTGACCGCCTCCGTGGTCTAGTGGTAACAAACGTTGCCGTGAACTCGGGAGGTCGTGGGTTCGATTCCCACCGAGGGCAAGTTGTACATTGTATAATTTGTCTCGGTCTGGGTGTTTATATGTATAATATGTATATATTTACAACAAAAAAAAAAGTATAATATGTAGTTTATCAACCATCTAGTTTCCGTAACACAAGCCCGTAGCTTACCACGGAAATTAGATGGCGCTGTGTGATCTGTCTGGAAATGTTTATTTATTATTTATTTATTTATATAATACACATAACATAGTATAATTATAACTTATGTAATATATGTACCAATTAGGTATCACAGCATTCACCAATATAAAGAGACGAAGTTATAAACTTATTACTGTTAAAAAAAAAAAAATAACAAAAACTAACAAATTTACAAAATATGACTTCTATGATAAAATTATATATTTTTTCTTTTTTAATAGAACTATAAAGGAAACATAAAAATTGCATAAATTTGGTACCTTAAAAAAAAAAGTGGTCATGGTCGTCACTTGAATGTCAGTTGCACGCTTAACAAGCCGTCGCCACTCCTTTTGAACTGCAGCCTTCCTAGCGAGCTCATGTAGGGCGAACTCAATCCATTGCTGCTTTACGCTGGTCAGTCCACCTCATCGGAGACCTAACACGCACTCATGGTGTATACCAGGTGCTCATAGGTGTATTTCCACACCGCGACACATGTCCAAAGAAAGTGAGAATGCGTGATTTTACGATTGAAGAAAGGGTAGACTTGTTGGTTCGGAACTCTGTCCACGATATGCCTAACATTCTCCGCCAGCATCACATCTCTAGAGCATCAATCCCTTATATTTCTGTTGATCGCAGGGTCCATGTCACTGCAGCATGCTAGCTTTACAAGACAAAGAAAAACTAATTATTTATATTTTTATTTATGGTGTCGCTGTGTTGATTTGTTCATTTAATTCAATTATTTTTATTTGCATCTGTAAGTACTTGCGATATTCATTTTTGTTGTTTTCTGTAGTTTATTGATTTATGAAAAAAATATAGGCATGACAAAAAAGCCTATATTTTTTTCAATTGACAACTTACTTAGTTTTTGTGTTTTAGTAAACGATGTTACCTTCCTGTTGAATGCAATGCTGGTTTGTAAGTGACATGTTTACTAAACTAATAAGATATCTTCTAGATTGTATATTGTATAAGATGTTTAACATGTTGTTGACTTGCTTAATTAAATAAATAAATAAAATTATATTATATTTACATTTTACATCATTGCAAATGGCACGTACTTTCAAAGAGAATAATAAATAGGTGGTAGGCGGAGTGATGTTAAAAAATATGCTCAGTTTGCCGTGGTGGGGAAACACACGTTTCGGGATGAGGCTAGAATAACCGTCATGCCATGTCAAGCCGGCATAGTGTTAGGGACTGATGTCAGTCATAAGAGTCTGATTCCGGTTGTTAACATTCATAGACCTTGCGCGCCACTTACCTTCAGGTGGGCGTGTGGACATGTCGTGCTAATATAAAGAATAAGTTATCCGGACATAACACGGAGTTGAATGTATTGACACAAAAAAAAAAACATAACTGAACTAAATAACAAAACTGGAAATAAACTTTCTTTTCAATAAAGTTAACAAGGTTTAGTTACGAACCAATTTCATGAAATAGATTTTGGCGAATATTATTTTTCAATAGTAAATGAAAAACTAAAATTCAATCTGCTGGCTTTTTTATCAATCAGAAGTTAGTAGATTTTTACGTAAAAAAACGCATATCCAATGTATTTTTTTAATTTCAAAGAACATTTATTTAATTAATATTTAACATTTTCAGCGAGGTTATTTTGCCGTATATTTTATATAACCCCAAAACTTATCGACTATTTATTTATTTAAAAACTTAATTGCACTATGTATAAAGGCGGACTTAATGCCGCTAGGCATTCTCTGACAGCCAAACCTTTAGGACATTTAGACAGTATAGATGGTAGGTGCGATCATCAATCAATTTATTCTTAACATTATTAATACATACATAACAATCATTATCATTACAGCCCCTAGAACACAGCGTCCCAGACCTCCACTGCTGGAGATAGGCCTTCCAGAACATATATCTGGAGAATTTGGCCTACACTCGCCACGCTGGCCAGACGGCTTGGTGAGGATATGATATCAAATTTTAATTACAATTTATTAACGATTCGACAAGTTGGTATTAGTGGAACCGGGATCGACGGCTCAACGTGCTCTCCATAGATATAGATAAGCGACGACGCGACGATCCTATGTCTATGGTGCTCTCCGAGGCACGGGAACGGTCGCGGTGGTTGTGTAAATCTACGACAAATGTACGTAAGAAAAGTGTATTTGTCATTGGTACATGCTGGGGGGTTTGTACCGACATATCCATACAAACGAGTAATTCTCCCGTAATCGCTTATCTTATCCAAATAGGTTAATAGGCAAGGCAATCAAACAGATAGACATAAGCTTACTTCGCATGTTTTATATTACTATAAATTTTATATACACTTTGTACGATGTCGCATTGCGGGTTCGTATCGACCTCTAAAAATATATTTTAATTTTGTATAAACATTTTTATACAACAGACCACGTTTAAGATATAAAACAAGATAATGGAAAGCGTTGGTTGCATATGGGAAGACAGTGGTCTACTGTTAACGTGCAAAAGATGATAGAAGATAAATAGATGCTTTCTAATAAATTCCGAAAGTCTGGAGTCATAATTTAAATATCTTTATATAACCTATTACAACAGGGGTTTTCAAAGTCGTAAAGATCGCCGCGCCGGGTGAGGTTAAATTAGGTATTCACAAAATTGTGTGGAGATCACCAAGCTTACGTCACTCGCATTGAGTAAAATGCTATAAAAATATTTAAGCTATATTACTAGCAAGGGCGCCGAGACAAATTACTACGCCTATAAGTGGGTTGTTTAAACTTTCAACGAAAACAACAAATAGGTGGTAGGCGAACTGATGATGGTAATTTGCTCAGTCTACCGGGGCGGGAAAGTATCCACCATTCGTGCCGATAAACCCAGTAAAATATATTTATCTAAGTGTATTATATCGTGCGTAATTCCGTCATGGCTCGAGATTTGGTGATGCCTACTATTGGGGAGTATGTCACTGGCCTGACTAGACGTATGTTCTATCGGGCCGACAATGGACACTTCAACCATCTCCAGAATGTCGCTCCGTCTTGCGCACGACCCCCCAACGGGAGACCACTTTCTAGAAAAGTACTCCTGGAGGAGAGCTGAAGCAGTTGAAGTTAGCCCTCTTGGTTCGTAAGCCACATGGGCGCTGTTTACTGCTAACGGCGCCCAGCACTAAAAGTGCATGAATTACCGGCGGCTGATTACCCTCTGAGATCCTGCCGGGGAAAATGGGGGAATGTCCCTATCCACAACTCAGGTCCATTAAGCGTCCGGGCCTGGACGACCCCACTGTCTGTATGTCTGTAGTCTGTATTATATACCTATATATACTTTTTGGCTTTTGGCATTTGTGACTCGTCATTGTTTTAATTATACCATTAAGTCCACCCCTGCTGGTGGAAGCATTTTGCTACTGCAGTTGTGTTTCCGAAATTTCGATGTTTCAGGCATGCTGATGTTCAAATTGTCAGAGTAGACCCCCAGTTTTAGTATCGGTTTATGTTTTTGTCTCTATGCTGTATTTTTATGGCTCTATGAAAAGCTTAATCTAGCACTTTTATGGAAAAAATCAGAACAAAATTAAGTAAGGGATTTGTCATATTTTTTTATTATCTTCCTTTTTTTTTGGGGGGGAATCAACCCTTAGATATATTGTATCTCAATTTTATACTTTCATACCAGTGTACCTTATTACTCAATAAACGCTTTTTATTATTATTATTATTTAATTTAGTATGTATGGAAGCGAAACGTGGATATGTCAAAATACGCATGAGAGTTAATGCAGAAATGAGGTCGTTGCGTCGGATATGCGGCGTCACTTTGACGGACCGCATACGTAATGACGAAATACGCAAAAGGGTAGGCATTAAATAAAGCATAGGCACAAAAATAAGGAAAGGCATGCTCCGATGGTTCGGACATGTTGAAAGAATGAGTGAAGAGAGATTGACGAACCAGATATAGAATGCGAAAGTTGTGGGTAAAAGAGGCCCTGGCAGACCAAGACTTACCTATCACGATCAAATAAATAAAACAATAGCTGAAGGTGCATTAAAAAGCTATCAAAACAAAAGGGCATGTATGAAGAGGTTGATGAATGTCGAAGAAGCGAAAGAGGTATGTCGTGATCGTGTCATCATCAGCCTGTGTCTCTCCACTGCTGAATATAGGCCTCCCCCAAGGCTCGCCACTGCACGCGGTCTTTTGCAATCCTCATCCAACCCCCACCAGCGACCCTCCTCAGGTCATCCGTCCATCTGGCGGGGGGTCGTCCCACTCTACGTCGTCCCGTACGTGGTCTCCACTCCAGAACCCGTTTGCCCCATCGGTTGTCGGTTCTGCGGCAGATGTGTCCGGCCCATTGCCACTTCAGCTTGCTAATTTTGAATGCTATGTCAGTAACTTTGGTTCTCTGACGAATTTCAACGTTTCGAATTCTATCCATCAGAGAAATACCAAGCATAGCTCTCTCCATAGCTCGCTGAGCAACCTTGAATTTGTGAACCAGACCCACTGTCAGTGTCCACGTCTCTGCTCCGTACGACATTACGGGGAGGACGCACTGGTTGAAGACTTTTGTCTTCAAACACTGTGGTATGGACGATGAGAAGATATGTCGAAGTTTCCCGAATGCCGCCCATCCTAGCTGAATGCGTCTGTCGGCTTCTTTGCTGAAGTTAGCAGCGCCTAGCTGAATAGTCTGTCCAAGGTAGACGTATTCCTGCACAACTTCGAGAGTAGCATTTCCCACACAGATTGGCCTCGGCTTGACATGGTCATTGAACATAACCTTAGTCTTATCCAGGTTCATTCCGAGGCCAACCTGCTGAGAAGCCACGTTTAAGCCGTTTAACATTCTGCTAAGATCCTAGAGCGAGCTGGCCATGATGACTATGTCATCCGCGAATCGGAGGTGTGAGATGTATTCTCCATTGACATTTATGCCGCAGTAATTCCAGTCCAGCATTTTAAAAACATCTTCCAACGCGTTCGTAAACAGCTTCGGGGATATGACATCCCCCTGTCGCACGCCTCTGCGCAGTTGGATTGCTTTAGATCGTGTCAAGTGGCGCTCAATTGTCTCTGCCTACCCCGCAAGGGATTTGGCGTGAAGATATGTAGGTATGTATTTAATTTAGTGGTAATAGTTTAAACATTAACCATCGACGCCTACTAAAAAAAACACTTTGTTGCCACTATTACTTTTGTTAGCGTAAGTAGGTATTTTATTATATAAAAAGTAAATTTAATTGGTATAACTGATTAGTGAAGTTCACTCTTCTACGTATCTTATAGGTATTATATGTAGTGTATATAATATTGACAAAATAATAATATAAATTTAAAAAAAAAAAACGAATATAATAGTAATTTTATATAGTTGTTATTAATGAATATATGTTTATGTATCTGTGTGTGTATGTATATGTGTATATACATACATGCACACATACATCATGTATATAAATGTACATGTAATATTAGATTTATAACATACATGTTTAATATTTTCATGCCGCTAGCGGTAGAATGCCTCGGAAATTATGCATAAGACCACATTATTATTTTGTACAGTATTCTGGAAAATAAAAATATTTTGATTTTGATTTGATTTTGATATATTTCTAGTATGTAGTATTGTGTACATATTAGTATGTATTTGTCTATATAGATATAATATTTAGATTTAATTTGAATAACCTATTAATCTATTTATGAGTTGCACCTACCTTACAACACAAATCGTTTCATTGTCCAAAAAAGGTTGGCTGCTAGAAAATGCTTAGCGCAATTAACCCCCCGCCTCTTGTACATAGTGCAATAAAGTTTTTAAATAAATAAATAAATATAAAATTTTGTACTATTAAAAGACAATGGTCGCTGCGTCTTTAAAAGCATCGTGTTTAGCTAATACGCAAGGAATTATAGTAAAAATATTTTTTTATATGCAAATTCATGTGAGCTAGTTCGTAGTTATATCAAAACAATTTTACAAATTCCTGTCACAATTTGTATTCGAAATATCCAGAACGTGAGATGAAAGCAAGCTGCCCAAATCTAGATAATGCAAATATATGAGTGTAGTCAGAAGACATATATCGAAAAGACCAACTCAAAAAAAAAACTAATCGACACACACATGCTAAAATATGGACCCACTTATTATTTTATTTCAAAACTATATTACACAAAGAAGACGTAGAGTAGATCGCCCCTCCGCCAGATCAAGCAGATATTTAGATTCCTTTAACAAAACAAGCTACCCCTGGCTATCAGGCGTGCACCGTCTGTCAATGTATTCAAAAACCTTCTAACCACATTATTAATTAAGAAACAAAATGTATCTCTCTCGACGTTTGTTTGAAGAAATTCGTTTGTCATTTTTGATATGTATTTATTTATAATGTATGCTTTTTTGTAAAATAGTTTTAATTTCATAGGTATTTTTAGTTTAGTTTTATTTATAATTCGTTTTTTAATCTATTTTATTTTAATATTTTTGTATGTACTTAAATAATATGATAGGTCTTTAGTATGTAGGTAATGAAAACGACATTGTAATAATAAATGTATGTTTTGTATCTATATATTTTATGGTATGTAGGTATTTTGTATTTATATGTATTTTGCGTCCTATAAATAAGTAATAGTTTTTATTTTAGTAATTTTTGTTTATGGTAAAGAATGCCTTATGGCGTTATAACCCGCCTATAAATTCCATTTTAAATGTAATTATTTAAATAAATAGGAAGGTCGCTGGATACTATATAATAGAATAAGATGTATTTCACACAAGTAGGGCTACTTTTAAGAATACTCTGTCAAACATTGGTTTGACAAAATTTCTTTGAGTGTTTCCACTACCTAAACTGTTATTTTAAACTTAATTACTTTTATTTCCTAACTACTTGCTTTTTTTATTATTCAATTGTTTGTTAGCTTTCATTGTTTCCTATATGGGAAAACATATTAATGGTCTGTACTCTGTAGATATATGCTAGATTATGTAAATGTAATATCCAAAAAAATAATATAACGGTGTTAGGAGTTCGTGTGAAGTGAAATGGCCCTTGGGCTTCCTTATATGGTAAGGCACGTGCTAAACATGATGATAAAAATATATTTCAAAATGTATTGTAAGGTCGGTCCTTATTATTGAAGCGAGTATACGTCTATATCGTAGCCAGTGACCGCTACCGGGCGGCGGCCGCAGGAATCTTTTTGATGTGGTTTTCTCTTCAGCCTGCGAACAACATTTGGATAACAAGTAAACACAAAAACAACAACGAAAATAACATTTAGATTTTCTAAATTTAATAAAATTATAATTCAGTTAGCTTGTATATATTTTTAAAAAATTACCAAATCGTTTATTTTCAGATATTGTTATTTATAACTACCTCATAATCTACAGCGGTTAGTTATAGAGTTGAGAATTGAAATCCACTAATAAATAACGTTTGCGACTAAGTAACAAAATATTGTAGTATTGCTAGACCCCGATGGCTATGATAAATAAATTAATACAAACTATGTAAATATAATAATAAATGTATACATTTCCATGCATTTATAAAAGACGAACACTGAACTGATATTACTAAAACAGACCTCGCGAACGAGATGGTTGCGCTATGCTTTGATGCCACGGCATCAAAGCTCACAGAGGGTGAAACTTAGAACAAGCAGTTGACAAATTTCGGTGCACATTGAAAGTGGCGCGCCTAGTAGCCGGTAGGGGATACTAAATATAATGTCTGGTATGGACATAATAGAGTTCTCATTTATAAATTAATTGGTTCAAATCATTGTCATGCCGTCATTTCCAATTAGTTACTATACACTTTGGTCACTTGCCTACGCTCATTGCGACCACACGCAGAAATTGAGACTAACCTAATAAAAAAAAAGATGATTCGATACCACCATATTCCTTTCATAGCGTTCTTGGTATTCTTCTGCGTACTTCTGTTTCGAAGAAGTACGCAAGCATAAATATACAGAGCGGGTGTTGGTAATATTGGAGCCCAGGTATAAGAAGTCAGTAAGGTGTTCCAGATTAAGCGTATCGAGCCCAAGTTTATCGAAGCAATCTACCACCAAGATTTTTGTGTTCTTTTTATTAATCTAAAGACCTACGTCCTTAGGAACTTGTACATACGTAAAACTCAATCCACTGCGCTGCATATTTTAAAAGTTATGTTTAGCTGAACAAACATGCAGTATCACATGCCTCGTGTTCTCGCTTCGAGGGTGCTGTTTTTGGAATAAACATGCATGTATGTAGATTAATATAGCTGTGTATCATCCATGTACATATAAATTTAGTTTTTGAGTAAATGTACAAAGTAAAATGAACCAGATTGAAACACCAAGTTGTTTATCACATTTTATATTTGCCCATTACCTTTAAGTGCTACCTTTTCTAGGTACGATCATGTGAGCCTGCTCAATCGAACGCGTATTCACCTAAAATTCAACTTCAGTTAGGATCCATCACGTTGGTCAAGACAACTAGCCACCTGCTTCCTATAGGCACAGTCGTGTGTTTCATTTGTTTCATTCCCTCACTGCCCTAGGGCAATACACTGGAAGTGAGACTCCTATCTTTATAGAACCATTATAATTATATATTTACATTATGCCCAGATCTTGGACTTAGGTGGCCATCTGCATTTAGTGTCCATGCTCTGACAGTTTGGTTAATAATTTGGCATAATGTTCTAGCGCGCTGTCATCAAGTTGCGACGTTATTTTGTTTTAAATACCCTCTCTATACTTATATCTCAATGGATGTTGCACCAAATTACACAATAAAAGCCTATACAAAACGGGATCAAGCCTACAAAATTTATATCCAGTTTCATCGGGACCGTTAACACGTAGCTAAAGCCTGAATAAAACATGGCAACAAAGACACATATACTGCTAGAGCACATGCTACGTATATATTATTATTGTTTAGGTCGTTATTAAAAGTATTTATTGATTAGATTTGCACTTCACATATTTATACTGTCTCACTCTCCCAAAGGTTAGCTAGTATTTAAAGTTCGTCTTTGTACTTTTAAGTAAAGTGCAATAAAGTATTTAAATAATAATGCTGTAATATTGTACATATCATAGTGTTTAAAGGCAAAAGTTTTCAACCAGTGCGTTCTTCCAGTAATGTCGTATGGTGCAGGGTTGGATAAGGGTGGCAAAATATCGTGTGCAGTGGCTCCCCTTGGGGGAGGCCTACATCCATCAGTGAAGAGACACAGGCTGATGATGATTGTACATACACATAACATAATACCTGCTCTTCGAACGGTGGTAGAAGACAACGAAGACAAATTTCTAAGCATTCCATGAATTCACCGTGCGGGTGCCGGGTCCATCGTGTGTGAGATGAGAAGAATGGTGTCTCGGGCTTGCGACCGACAATAGGCTGGTTTAAATTTAAATCTATGACAAATGTACGTAAGAAAATTGTATTTCTCATTGGCACATGCCGAGGACGAAACCCACTCTTTTAGGATGTTAAGGACAGGGTTTTTTCAATCAAGCCACCATCATTCATGGTCCCATAGTTGGTCAGGCATGAAAATGCCTTGTGTGGGTCCACTACTAATCAGATTGATAATTTGTTGCAGTATACTTACTATTTGATAAATATTTGTTTGGAATAAGTGTAGATTGTATTTTGTAGGTATATTGGTAATTAAACATATTATTATTATTATTATTCTTAGTAGTACGAGTGCTGCAGCCGTATTACCTAAGCGCAAAAGTTAGATTGTCAAAATAGTAGATTCTGTTATACGAGTATACTGTCAAATTCAGCCTAAGTTTGCCAATCATAGACGCATCACATTCAAAATAACGGTCTTTACTATTTCAAAATCATTGAGAGAACGTAAATTAAATATTGTAAAGTAAAGTAAAGTATCATCAAGACCGTTTCCCTTTCGGGTTGGTCAGAAACCACGCCTATAAATAAGCGGATTCACATTTAGCCAACTTTACTATAGGCCAATCATGACAAGTGGCAAGCTCGTCGATGTCTCCAGCGAGATGTACCAAACTCGAGAAATATCACAAATAAATTAAATGTATTTATTTACATTAATAAATATTTTTGTGCCTCGACCAGGAATCGAACCCGGTACCTCCGAGTCTAACTCCACGGACTTAACCGCTAGACCACGGAGGCAGTCAATTAAATATTGTCCACGGCGCATTAATAATAATTTTAACAACATTTATTTTTATTAAATTAAAAAATTGTATAAATATTTTTAAAATGAACGCGTTCGAAACGTTATTTGCATCTTGTCCAATAAACATACGTCTATGTATAAAGGTGTCGGAAATCGAGGTATTATTTATTACTACAACGAATTGTATGTGCAAAAATGGTATTAAATGCTTTTTATAGTCTCATTTAGGATCCGAGAATTTATATTTAAGCGCGGCTGTCATCTTGTTCGTTAGGTTTAAACATATTTTTTTCCTGACCAATGCTTAATTTACGGTATGACGTCTTTATTTTTATTTTTTTACAAAACGTATTTTAAATCTTTATTGTACACTATTGTTATCCTTTAATGTAAATAGTTCAAAGTCAAAGTCAAAGTCAAAATATCTTTATTCACGTAAACCTATTACAGGCATTTATGAAACGTCATTAATTTAATTATTTTGAATGATTCTACTCCTGCTAGTAGAAGACTAAGCAGCAAAGTGGTCCAATAAGTAAGCTGTTAGCAGAAGACCAGCAGCTTAGCAAATTCCAGTGACCTGTTAATGTTTAATCTGACTGAGAAAGGAATCTGCAAGGAAAACTCAGCTATATCAGATTTACAAAATAAAACATATACAAAACTGCACCACAACGATCAATTAATAACCTTTTAAATTAAGTTATCAGTACCTATGAGAATACAATACCTGGTACAGCAGTAACCCACCAGGCAAGTCAGAATTAAGGTAGACTACATGCCTATGTGCAACCCGAAAGTCGACAAAATTATTTTTAGTTTTTATTACATTATTATCATAGTGTTTAGACATTAGTTAAGAATGATTAGCAATACGGTTTTGTAAAGTAGGTGGCGTTGTGTACGAACGTAGTCGCGTGCTGATTTCTGATTGGTTCAATGATGACTATTTACGAGTCGCTTAGAGAATGGCGCGAATCACATCGCGGCAGATTACAAGAAAACAGCAGACGAGTCGGTCGTTGCGCGCCTTTAAAATAGTGAAGCTTGTAACTAATTATTGGCAATGGAAATAAATCATACAACATTGAAGACTTGTTTAATTTGACAAATTAGTCTCAACACTATGTACACAGGCAGACCTAATGACGCTACCTTGCGCAAAACTGGAATCAGACACTCATGACTGACATCAGTCCCTAACACTATGCCGGCTTGACTGGGCATGACGGCAATTCAAGCCTGATCCCGAAACGTGTGGATACACTCTACAGCGTTTATCGGCACGAACGGTGGATACTTCCTCACCCCGGCAGACTCGACAAATTAACACCATCAATCCGCCTACCACCTATTTGTTGTTCTCGTTGGAAGTACGAGTATGTGCCATTTGCAATGATGTCAAATGCCACTTTCACTTTCAAGGAGATGTAAGCTTGCCATGGTAATATAAAAATACCGCTTGATATAAGATTTCCTATATAACATCAATTGACACAAGACTTAGATACATATACCTCACTTATTATATATGCGTAAATGTTCGTATTTTATATTTAGTTATATATATATGAAGGATATTTATTTATGTATAAGTACTATATGTTTGTAATTAATGTGTGTTTTATATAGTAATAAATAATTTTAATTATCATATTTCTTCTGCTGCACCCGCTTATTACATATCTCAGTCACAAAGGTTAGTTGGTAGAATTTACGGCATTAAGCTCGCCTGCACTTGTTTTGGTTTTGTACAATAAAGAATTTATTATTATTATTATAGTTATGTTTAAGGTCACATGTTATGCTATTTAACAGAAAACATAAAGTATGTTTTATCAATGTCCTTTGCAATGTACAAAATAAAAAATCCTCGCGGATACCTTCCTAATACAGTATAGTTCAATAAAACTAAACCATTCATACGAAACAAAGTTGCGCTAAGTCGTGGCGTATTGAATTTTAAGCCATGCATTAAAATACTGTTCTAGGTAAAACGTTAAGAGGCCGCCGACATTCGCGTCTTTGCTATAAATAACAAATCAGTCAAAAGCATAATGGCCCCATTCTTCAGCACCAAGAAGTTAAACTTGGCCTTAGTTCAAACAAACTTTCTGGACGAGCTGTGGGAGCTAAACTGTATGTATATGTCAGAGATATTTACTCTACCATTGCTGTTGTGTTACTAAATTTGTTTTTTGTTTATTTTTTTATACTTAGCACGACATGTGACAATGTGCCTACCAGATGGTAAGCGGTATACGCGAGGTCCAAGAATGGAAGCAACAAACTTGAGCCTCAAATGAAATGGAATGGAATGGAACGGAATGGAATGGAATGGAACGGAACGGAACGGAACGGAACGGAACGGAACGGAACGGAACGGAACGGAATGGAATAAAATGAAATGAAATGAACAGCGTCGAAAAAACTTCGGCTACTGAAAACAAGGTGAAGCGGTTTTTCCCGCCTGCTCTAAGACTTGTATAAAGCACAGATAAGGTCATGCGTGGAATACTGTTCTCCCCTCTGGGATATTAGGATATCAACATTCGGGGTCTATCCATTACAGAAATACTCGCTTTCCATAGCTCGCTGAGCGACTAAAAACTTGTTGACCAGACCCACTATCAGTGACCACGTTTCTGCTCCGTACAATAATACTGGAAGAAGACATTGGTTGAAAACATTGTTTTCCAACTCTGTGGTATGTTTAATAACAAGATGTGGAGTAACTTACCGAACGTAGCCTTCTATCTTAGTTGAATAGGCTTCCTTGCTGAAGTTGGCTAAGCCTAGTTGGATAGTCTGACCAAGGTAGACGTATTTTAGCACAACTTCGAGAAAGGTGCATCTTGATCTCGGAATTACTTAATCGTTGAACATGATTCTGTTGAGATTTATTTATTTATTTATTCGAAGAGAAAGGACATAAGAACATAGAAGATAGCAACAGAGTAGAGGCAATTAAAATTATACCCGCCACCAGAATATTTCTCACTGTGAACAATAGTTTTTTTTTTTTTCTTGGCTTATACTATCCCTATTTCTTACCTTCACGCATCATAATACATTCTCGAATGAAATATTCAGGCAAATGCATTGAGTTCCCTCTTAGCTGTAACGTAGCCAGTAAGCCTGAAAACTACTTCGTTTTGTAAACTCAACAATTACCTTTCTCTAATTTATTATGTTTTTCGAACATCGTTTCTTATCCATTGTTGAAACTATATCATAGAACATACTTAAACATTATCATCATTACAGCACCAAAAACACAGCGTCCTAGTTGAAGGTTGAAGTTGTGTCTTTCAGAACATATATTTAGCCTACGCCCCGCTGGCCAGACTTATAGGCGAGAGTCTGATGTTTATTTTAATGACAATAATACTGTATAAAAAAAATACGTGTGGCACTCGGGGACTGCCGCGGTAAAGCTATTGCATAGCATTTTTTATCAACTTATGCAATTATAATTATTTATTTATGCAGTATTTTTTTTACGCAGCCAAAAAGCACGCTGTCTCACCTAGCATTGTGTCTAAAAGAGATAGAATCAGTTATGAGCAGTTAGCAGCTAGTCTACACGCATACGTCTAGTCGCACGCCCACAAACACCGTGCCAAAGTCTGCCGAACTGAAACGACGCCGCGACGTTAGACGATGCACGGCTTTCAACGCCGCACCGCTGTGCCGGTCGGAGTGTGGGGTGTTAGGTTTATTTTCGTTACGGAATTTCTATGCAATAGCTTAATAAACTGAATGTTTTTTATTGTGAGTGTATCGCGTGTTTACGTATGTGTGCATGAACAATTGAATTGATGTTAGACATACATTCATTTATTAAGCGGTTGTGGGTTGATAGTATTAACGCTCTCCAATTTAAAACAATCGCGGTTCGACCCCCATTAAGAAATACTTTACCTACGTATATTTGTCATAGATTTACAGCAAGACTGTTTCCGTGCCTCAGAGAGCATGTTTTTTCGTTTATAAATTCACATCAGACGATCAGATCTAGATCACGATCAGACTATTTTATTATTTAAGAGCATTCAAAGTTGGATGTTCCCAATTACCCCACTTACCCCTACATAAAACTTACCCAGCTGTTATTTTTAACAATTAAAATGTTGAATGAATAATAACAATTGAGCAACAGTTGTTATGTTTAATTAAACGCCTCGATTGCTCCAACGAACGGTCTATGAATAAACTTCCAAATTCAATTTGCGAGCTTTCTCTAGATAATATCAACGAACAATTATTATTACCCTACTAGAGTAATATCATCTATTATTTTATCACCACAACTCCCAGAACATCTCCTAGAACACGAAGTCCTAGACCTCCATTGTTGGAGTTCCAGATCATAATAATAATAATAACCTACGGAGAAAAAAATGCCTCCGTGGTCTAGCGGTTAAGTCCGTGGATTTAGATTTATTAATGTAAATAAATACATTCAATTCAATTCGTTTATTTTGCAAGTAGGTATAGGATAAAAAGAGATGTATTCTGCACTTTTACACGACAATTTTTACAATATAGATATAAACGATATCATTTTATAGTACATATTAATGAATCTGGAGCAGTACATGATAACCATCATTTGGAAAGAGAAATAATGAAATGATAAAATAACAAAATTATAAATACTGAATAACGCTTAACATTATAGCTGCTGTAGATAGGCATTGTGCATTGTGCAACTATAAGCTAAGACAGACACAATTATAAGAATATAAATGTCAATGTCAGTTAAGATAATAGCTGCTGTATATAGGCATTGTCATACTATACGCTAAGACAGATACAATTATAAAAATATAAATATAAATGTAAATGACAGTTAACATTTAATTAATATTTAATTTATTTGTGATATTTCTCGAGTTTGGTACGCTGGAAACATCGACGAGCTTGCCACTTGTCATGATTGGCCGGCAGTAAAGTTGAATCCGCTTATTTATAAGCGTGGTTTCTGACCACCCCGAAACGGTGGTGATGATACTTTACTTTACGGATAAAATAGCGTTATGGATGCAACCTTACATGGAAGACATCGTCACGATCTCCTGGTGCCAAATGTCGACAAGTAAACGTCGAACGCATGGGTATCATGTGGTGACCTGTTTTCAGAGCCTAAAGCCTTATATTTTTAATATATATATATACTAGCACGACATGTGACCTTGCGTCCACCTGATGGTAAGTGGCGCGCGAGGTCCATGAATGTTAGCAACTGGAATCAGACACTCATGACTGACATCAGTCCCTAATACTATGCCGGCTTGACTGGGCATGACGGCAATTCGAGCCTGATCCCGAAACGTGTTCACTTTACTGGGTTAATCGGCACGAACGGTGGATACTGCCCCGCCCCGGCAGACTGGGTGAATTACCACCACCAGTCCGCCTACCACCTATTTATGTTTAGTTTTCAAGGCCGGGCGCAAGTTTAGGCATGATTGCGTAACACACGACAGACAGAGTTACTATCGCATTTATAATATTAGTAAAGATCTGAAATTTATACAATACACATGACACATTTTACTTAGAGAAACAAGATATTCTTACATACAGTATAAGAGAAGGCAGATTAAATTCCTAATACCCAAGATTACCTTTTGTAAGCATTGTCTGGAGTTGGCATGGAATGGTGCTCTCTTGAGCCAGAGAAATTGAAATATAAGTCGTTATGAAGCCTCCATGCTCCATATGGCTACATACTCGTGCAGAGGATTTTGTCTTAGGCTTAAATTTAACATTTTCTTGGATTCAGTTTATTTTTAAAATTCATAATGGGGTATATCAGGCAAAACTGTCTTGTAGATGTCGCTAGCGGCAATGGTACCTTGTTTTACAAGTATGTCGCATCATTTTTTAAAGTTTTGTAGTTTTTTATTTTTATAACAGAAAAATGAAAATTAAATTAACGTTCATTACAACCCCTAGAACACAGCGTCCTAGACCTGCTGGAGATGGGCCTTCCAGAACTGGAGAATTTGGCCTACACTCCCTACGCGCGCTGGCCAGACAGCTTGTCGAGGATATGATGTAAATTTTTTATGAAAATTCATTAATGATTCCACAAGTTGGCATTAGTGGAACCGGGATCGACGGCTTAACGTGCTATCCGAGGCACGGGAACTGTGGTGTTGTAAATCTATAACAAATGTACGTAAGAAAAGTGTATTTTTCATTGGTACATGCCGGGTGGGTTTGAACCGACCTTTGTACGATTTAAGGTACGCGTTCTTACAACCGAGCCACCACCACGCAAATTAAAGTTACCTACCTTAAAAGACGAATTAAGAAATCGCACACCGTCTTTAAAATCTAAAAATGTTTAATTAATAGAACGGCAATTTTAAGATCACCATATCTTTGATTTCGCTTGGAAATCTCGATTTGTACACTTAAAAACTGCTCAGTTCGACATAATATCCAGAAAATTTCGTAAATAAATAAATAAATAAATAAATATTTCCAGACAATCACACAGCGCCATCTAATTTCCGTGGTAAGCTGCGAGGCTTGTGTTACGGAAACTAGATGGTTGATAAACTACATATTATACTTTTTTTTTTTGTAAATATATACATATTATACATATAAACACCCAGACCGAGACATATTATACAATGTACAATTTGCCCCCGGTGGGAATAGAACCCACGACCTCCCGAGTTTACGGCAACGTTTGTTACCACTAGACCACGGAGGCGGTACAAAAATACAAGTTTTCTATGCAACTGACAGTTATATTAGGTACCATCTATCATGCGCCATCTACCGTGAGAAAAAGTTAGTGATACACCCCATTGCACCAAAACTTAAAATTAGTCGACCAAAAAAATCCGTCACACATCACGACGCAAAAAGGGAAACTTTCAGGGTGGTCAGAAACCACGCTTATAAAGAAGCGGATTCACATTTAGCCAACTTTACTATTGACCAATGATGACAAGTGGCAAGCTCGTCGATGTCTCTAGCGTACCAAACTCGGGTAATATCACAATTATATTAAATATTAATTTTGTTTATTAATTTAAATTAATAAATATCAAGATATTTAGACTCGGAGGTACCGGGTTCCATTCCTAGTCGGGACACAATAATATTTATTAATTTAAATTAATGTTTAATTTAATTGTGATATTTCCAGAGGTTGGTACGCTGGAGACATCGACGAGCTTGCCATTTGTCATGATTGGCCCAATTCTGACCCCCCCGGAAGGGAAACGGTCGTAATGATACTTTACTTTTACTTTTATCTTACAAATTGTCATTTAATAATATTATTGCGGACAAAAGGCGTATATTCAGGGATGTCTCTGTGATTCACAGGTTTAATACCGGTAGTGATCACCGCCTCGTAAGAGGCTCCCTGAATATAAACTACAAGCTTGAGAGGTACCGCATGATGAAGGCCAGTCTTAGGCCGTCACTGCCACAAACCATGTTAGGGTCAGAGCAGTTCCAATTGGAGCTGCAGAATCGATTCGACGGATTGGAAACCACTGAAAGTGTTGACGAGATGGCCGACAGCTTCGTGAGCGTCGTCCGAGATGTGGGCTTTAAATATTTCAAGCCTAAGCGAGTTGGCAGGGAATCCAAGCTTTCAACTGAGACTCTGGAACTCATGAAACGGAGACGGGAACTATCTTTGGTAGCATCGTCAGATAGAGCTCTAAACAAGCAAGTCAAGAGACTGATACGAAGGGATCTACGCCTCTTCAATACTAAACTCATTGAAGAGGCCATTGAGAAGAACAAAGGCTCAAAAGTATTCTCTCAGTCTCTTGGACGTAGCCACCTGACGAAGCTTAAAACCGAAGATGGTAGGACCGTTACCTCGAGACCAGAGCTCCTTGCCGAGGTTGAAAGATTTTATGGAGACCTATATGCCTCACACGCAACTCGCCCTATAGCCCGCAGGGACGACGACCAACGAGCTGTTTTAACTCGCCACTATACCGAGGATATCCCGGATGTCAATCTAGGCGAGATCGATATAGCCCTTGGACAACTTAAAAATAACAAGGCGCCTGGTGATGACGGAGTCACGGCTGAGCTTCTGAGAGTAGGCGGGAAACCAGTACTCAAAGAACTCGCAAGACTATTTAACTACGTCATTCACCACGGAACCACGCCAGAGGCATGGACCAGGAGTGTTGTGGTCCTGTTCTTTAAAAAGGGTAACATCTCCCTTTTAAAGAATTACAGGCCCATATCACTCCTGAGCCATGTCTATAAGTTGTTTTCAAGGGTGGTCACAAATCGACTCGCTCAGAGAATGGATGATTTCCAGCCCCCGGAGCAGGCTGGGTTTCGAAAAGGCTTTAGTACGGTCGATCACATTCATACATTGCGACAGATAATACAGAAAACCGAGGAGTATAATCTGCCGCTATGTCTGGCGTTTGTGGACTATGAGAAAGCCTTCGACTCAATCGAAACCTGGGCTGTTCTGGAATCCTTGCAGCGATGCCTAATAGACTATCGATACGTTGAGGTGCTGAGATGTCTTTACAGTTCTGCGACTATGACCGTCCAGTTACAGGGTCAGCATACAAAGCCTATCCAACTGCGCAGAGGCGTGCGACAGGGGGATGTCATATCCCCGAAACTGTTCACGAACGCGTTGGAAGATGTTTTTAAAATGCTAGACTGGAATTACTGCGGCATAAACATCAATGGAGAATTCATCTCACACCTCCGATTTGCGGATGACATAGTCATTATGGCCAGTTCACTCAAGGATCTTAGCGGAATGCTGAACGGCTTAAACGTAGCATCCCAGCGGGTTGGTCTCGAAATGAACTTAGACAAGACGAAAGTCATGTTCAATGATCATGTCAAGCCGAGGCCAATCTGCATAGGAAACGACACTCTCGAAGTTGTGCAAAATTACGTATACCTCGGGCAGACTATCCAATTAGGAGCAGCCAACTTCAGCAAAGAAGCCGACAGACGCATTCAGCTAGGATGGGCGGCATTCGGGAAACTCCGGCACATCCTCTCATCGTCTATACCACAATGTTTAAAGACTAAGGTCTTTAACCAGTGCGTCCTTCCGGTAATGTCGTACGGAGCAGAGACGTGGACACTAACAGTGGGTCTGGTCCATAAATTCAAGGTCGCTCAGCGAGCCATGGAGAGAGCTATGCTTGGTGTATCTCTGATGGATAGAATTCGAAACGTTGATATTCGTCAGAGAACGAAAGTTACAGACATAGCTTTTAAAATTAGCAAGCTGAAGTGGCAATGGGCCGGACACATCTGCCGCAGAACCGACGATCGATGGGGCAAACGGGTTCTAGAGTGGAGACCACGTACGGGAAGACGCAGAGTGGGACGACCCCCCGCCAGATGGACAGATGACCTAAAGAAGGTCGCTGGTGGGGGTTGGATGAGGGTAGCGAAAGATCGCGTTAAGTGGCGAGCCTTAGGGGAGGCCTACATCCAGCAGTGGAGAGATACAGGCTGATGATGATGATGATGATGAATATTATTGCACCTATTTACCATTGTCACTGTCTAAATGTCCTAAAGGTTTGGCTGTCAGAGAGTGTCTAACGGCATTTATTCCGCCTTTGTATATAGTGCATTAGGTTATAATAAAATAAGAAGTATTGTGGAGAAATAAAGGCCGAAGTAAACAATTAACTGTGGTAAATAAATATAATAAAATTAACAACACAAATTAAGACATTTTGCCGAAAGCTACATAATGACAGTGTATCTATGATAACCTTATGTCATAGAGACTTTACGAATCTACTTGTTCCGCAACAAGTATAGTATCATCCCGACCGTTTCCCTTTCGGGGTGGTCAGAAACCACGCTTATAAATAAGCGGAATCACATTTAGCCAACTTTACTATAGGCCAATCATGACAAGTGGCAAGCTCGTCGATGTCTCCAGCGTACCAAACTCGAGAAATATCACAAATAAATTAAATATTAATTAAATATAGGTATTTTTATTTACATTAATAAATATTTTAGTGGCCCGACCAGGAATCGAACCCGGTACCTCCAAGTCTAAATCCACGGACTTAACTAGACCAAGGAGGCAGTTATATATATAATAATATTAAATAATAATAATAATCTTAAGGCTAAAGAATATTCATTAAAATCTCCAACAACGAATAATTTGCCAGGAAAACGCGCCACAAAGGAAATTTTAACCCTTGACATTTCACTAACAAGCCATTCTTGGTTTCTAAGTAAATAAAGAAAAAAAACACTTCTCTGGTCTCGACAAGAAATTTTTCATTTTTTATTTTATTGTTAAGGGTAATTTGTCTCTAGCGTACTAAACTCGAGAAATGTCACAAATAAATTAAATAAATCATTGGGTCTCAAACATCATTCGAACCAGGTACCACCGCATCATAATCCACGGACTTAACCGCGAGGCAGAAAGCTTTTTTTTTTTTAATGACGCGTAATCGCATGCCTGAATCACCGTGATGCCTCATAAGGAGATCCCAAGGCGCCTACGGACTAAAACCCTATAAACCGTCTCTCTTTCACTGTTGACCCTGCATGCCTTAACAGCTAAGTCTGATTCGTGGCTACGGAGTGAAGGCACTCGTTCGCCGCGAATAGCAGATAGCTCCTCCGCATCATTAGTTTCTCCACTCGGACAGCATTCGGAGCTCATTCACCAGCCGTCCCCAATGATTCCAGTCTTCGGCTTAGTGGATGACCTATTGCACAGAGATGATAAAGTCTGATAAAGACTGGCAACATTTCCCCTCTATATATCGAGGCTAATACGTTGGCAAAAATAATTGCCGGTCTCCCTGTCTCTAGATTTCTCCCTCAGCCGTTTGGACAACACCTTGGCCCTATCGTCTCGACCCGAAACGGCACAAACTCGAACCTGTACCTTGGGTTGGCGTATTTGCGCAGCTTGAGGTGCGCAGCATTTAAAATGTTTTTTTTTTTATTTTAAAATGCGCCTACTTGTAAACCGTCGTCTTAGCTTCGGATTGCTTTCAGAAATAAAAATGCTTTCAGCTGATACTTCAATGGAAGAAAATGAGACAAAATAAGCGATAAAAAACAAACCACTTGATGCTACCAGCCACCGTGGCCTAGCGGTTACAGTCTTACATTGTGACTAGGTTCGATATTTATACACACAATAATTCGAAGTAATTTACAAACAGTCTAAACGAATTACAATAAAAAATATATTTAAAAAAAAAACCTAACATTAATTAAACAAAATCAAATTACACTACAAAATAAACTAAACTTAAATTATAAACGTCCGATGGGCGTAGTGTGCCGGGGACATTGGAACGGCGAGCCATTGAAAAAATATTCTCAACTTAATATATATATGTTTATTGTGTGCTAAATATTATATATATACATATATATGTAGTTGTAGGTTATGTTATTGCTTGTTATGTAGTACATACATATCTTCACGCCAGATTCCTTGCGGGGTAGGCAGAGACAATTGACCGCCATTTGATACGATCACGACATACCTCTTTCGCTTCGTCGACATTTATTAACCTCTTCATACATGCCCTTTGGTTACGAAAGCTTTTTAATGTGCCTTCAGCCAGCGTTTTATTTATTTGATCGTGATATGTGAGTCTCAGTCTCCCAGGACCTCTTTCACCCACAACTTTCGCATTATTGGTTCGTCAATCTTTCATCGCTCATCCTTTCAACATTGTTATGTAGTGTATTTATAAATTAGACTACGGGATTGTTGCACCCTACCCATGATTTCTCACCATCCTAAGTTAAAAGTAAAGTATCATTTCCCTTTCGGGGTGGTCAGAAACGACGCTTAAAAAGAAGCAGATTTACATTTAGCCAACTCTACTACAGGCCAATCATGACAAGGGGCAAGCTCGTCGATATCTCTAGCGTACCAAGTTATATACATACATACATATCTTCACGCCAGATCCCTTGCGGGGTAGGCAGAGACAATTGAGCGTTACTTGACACGATCACGACATACTTCTTTCGCTTCGTCGACATTCATCAACCTCGTCATACATATCCTTTTGTTACGAAAGCTTTTTCAGCCAGCGTTTTATTTATTTGATCGTGATATGTGAGTCTTGGTCTGCCAAGGCCTCTTTCACCCACAACTTTCGCATTATATATCTGGTTCGTCAAGCTCATCCTTTTAACATGCCCGAACCATCATAGCATGCCTTTCCTTTATTTATAAAACTAAAATCACTTACTGTTCCTTCTATCTATATACTTGAATGCTGTTTATTTGTAAAAAGCCACCTGGAACTTTTTAAAACTCTTGGGGATAATTGCAATTTTAAAACGCGTTATCCTAGTGGAATAATATTCCAACGCATAAAAGTACTCAATATAGCCGAAATTGTTATGCAATGGCAACAAAGATATTTAATAAGCTTCCAGTTACTATAAGTGAGCTGCCACTAAAACTGTTCAAATTAAGAGTCAAACAAAAGCTGGTTAATAAATGTTTTTATTCGACAAAAGAATACCTAGACACTAAGCTCGACAAAGTCAATTGACTAAATAAATATTTGTATGCTAGAAATAGCGAAGCATGTGATATAATTACATATAATAATTTACATCCCTGTACCTACCATGTTTCTGACAAATAAATTATTTCATTTTATTTCAAGTTATCGTTGTCAGAAGATGCCTACATTAAACTCGCCTATGTCCTGATTTTAAGTTTTGTTGCTTTAAAAAAATATGATAATAAAATAAATCATTATTACTACAAAGTTTTAAACTACATGTTATGAAATTACACTTGTCATGATACCTCAGATTTTTACTCTTGATGCTGGCGACAGACGGTCCTTCAGACAATAGACCCTTCAAGCGACCGTCGCGCTTTGTCTGGCCGTTCTCATGTCATGCAGATGTACATATAATTAGCAAGCGATCAATCAACAGGGATATTACGTAACTCATAGCAAACATTTTATCGATACCTACTATTTTACCCTTACCTAAAAGATCGTTTCCAATTCCTATGTGACTCTCACAGCCTTTCACTTCGTTCTTCCCATAATAATCTACTAAAAATACCTCCCCACTCTTTCGGCAGATATTCAGATTCCTTTACAGTATCTGCAGCTCGCCAGTGGAACAGACTTCCTTTAATTATCAGACAGGCACCATCTCTTAAAATATTTAAAGATAATATTATAAGATACACATACTTATTTCACAAGCAGAATAAGTCGCCATAACTCTCTTATTATATTATTATATGCGTATATGTATGTATTTTATATTTAGTTATATATTTATTTATTTATGTAGGACATTTATTTATGTAAAGGTACTATATGTTTGTAATTAATGTGTGTTTTATATAGTAATAAATAATTTCAATTATCATTTTTCTTCTGCTGCACCCGCTTATTACATATCTCAGTCACAAAGGTTAGTTGGTAGAAAATGCATTTACGGCATTAAGTTCGCCTATGTACCTCGACTTGTTTTGGTTTTGTACAATAAAGAATTTATTATTATTATTATTATTTTATTGAGGCTGATAATCACGGGAAAAATTTAAGGCAAGAGAACCCGTGGCCGGAGCCCGACACAATGGCCAGACCAGATCTGCACCACACTCCACACCCAAGTCCACGAGGCCCTGCACGCCGCCATGAGCAGACCCGGATGGCGCAGCACCGTCCGGGAAAAAGTGATCCGAGGAGGGGGTCTTTTTTTTTACCACGATAGCGATTTGACGAGACTGCCGGCTGAGGGTATATGGCGCTATTGTCTGTGTACGACATTGTGTCCCCACAGGCACGTGCAGGTATATTTTTGAAGGCCGAGTCCAGTTATTAATATTTTTATTTTTTTTTAGAATGTATTCATTGTTTCATGTATTTATTCGGAGTAAAGTACAAAGATTAAAAAATAAAATAAATTAAGAACTAAATTATAAAAACTAAAAATTAATAAATAAAATTACGACTATTCGATGGGCGTAGTGTGCCGAGGACACTCGCTGCATTCCCCCGCTGAACAGCGAGGCTGACCCTTTGAACAAGATATTCTCTACTCAAAGGGTCACCCGTCGCCAAGTGGAGTTTCTTACCAAGCTCGCGGGAGAACACAAGAGCCTCCTCGGACCACGGGCCCATCGTTTCAACTGCAAATGGAATGAAATGGTGATTGATGATGATCTCCGCGTACTTGTTGCGCTTAAGGCGTGCGGCTGATTCTGCAGCGGCACCAGGTTTCTTATGGCTGGATATCACATGTGACTGACAGAGTGTGTCAACACATGTGGCATATAGAATAAATATATAACATTTTATAAAATATAATCCGATATTCAACCGTTTTCAGAAATAACATCGGTGCCTCGGGCTATATAAATTTATCAAAAATCATTCTGAATTTTAACAATGAATTATTGGTATTCGTAATAATGGAGATTAAATTATAACAACCTATGAGGTTTTATTCCAAATTAATTCAGTCTATGGAATGTTGTTTGCTAAATATTATAAAAAACGCGTCAGTAATACCATCTGACCAAATTTGACCCGGATTGTCCAAAAAACATCTATTTTAATATACACACATCAAAAAAGTCTAGGGATCAAGCATGTTTATGCGGATTTCTTGTGATTGAGATGTGGCTTTGTAATAAATTTATGATTTTATAAATTTATATGGATCCTTTTTGGTGCATTTCATAATTTAAAACAGGAACTGTCAATCAAATTCGAGTAAAAGATGAAAATCAGCTGTCAATATTTTCCCTATAAAAACATAAGACGCATTGAAGACATTATTAGTGCTACTGTTTCCCTACTACTGATTAAAACCAACGTTATTATGGAGCGGCGACGTCATTTAAGCAGGGAAGAAATGATCAGAGCCGTGGGAATGATAGAAGCTGGTTCCCGGCAACGTACTGTGGCTTTAGCTCTGAATACAAGTCAGAGTGTTATCAGTCGACTTTGGACACGTTACCGAACCACTGGTACCGTGGCTGAGCGCCATGGAGGACGGTATCGCTGCACCACACGGAGACAAGACCGATACATTCAAATCACAGCTCGAAGAACTCCAACAATAACCGCCATGATGTTAGCCGTGAGCCTTCATCGCTCTTCAGGGAACTTAATTAGCGACCAAACAGTCAGAAACCGCTTGCATGAAGTGAACCTTCATTCCCGAAGACCGCTACGGGTACCACCTATAGCAATGCACAATCGTAGGACTCGATATCAATGGGCTCTTGAACACAGAAATTGGACAGAAGAACAATGGCGTTTCGTGTGCTTTTCTGATGAGTCTCGTTTTGGTATGAGGCCGGATACAAGACGTATACGACACTGGAGAACCCCTGGACGCCAACAGCGATTAAAATCCTGCCAGGAAGTCCATCCTTATAGTGGTGGAACCATCATGGTATGGGCGGGTATTTCGATCGGCGGAAGAACTGAGTTGATTTGGATCAGAGGCAACCTCAACGCTCAAATTTATGCTGAGACGGTTGTATCAGACGTCATCGTTCCTCTACAAGTGCATATCGGTCCCTTATTTCAGTTAATGCATGATAATGCACGACCGCACACCGCAAGAGTTGTAAGACAGACTCTCGCCGCAGCTAACATCAATGTCCTGCCCTGGCCTGCTCAGTCGCCAGACTTGAACCCGATTGAGCATGCATGGGATATTCTTCAGAGAAGAGCTCTGCCGAATATGGAGGGTATCCAGTCGCAAGAAGACCTTTTTTTGTTGTTGCAACGAACATGGGCGGCCATTCCACAGCGTGATTTGGATGAACTCATTTTGAGTATGCCAAACCGATGTTCTTGTGTTGTTAGTGTTCGCGGTAGAAACACGGATTATTAATTGTTTAAGTTACCCAATAAAATTAAAAAAAAAACTGTTATTTCAGTCTTTTTTTCGAACTTTAATGTTAGTGGTTCAAATGTCAAAAATCCCTTTATTAGGAAAATGGCAATTTTTTTTACTAATGCAAAGGTGACTTGGTTTATCGTTACTGTAGACAAACGAAAACATTTTATTTGATCAATCCTTAAAGAAAATTTTAATGAATATCAATCAGGAGAAAAGTTATTGCAAAAATATATGTTGATCCCTAGACACTTTTGATGTGTGTATTTGTTTTATGTTGGAGATGATCTGATATCTCAGTTTTTTTAGTTATTTTATATAAATCAGTTTTAACAGACTATTTTATATTAGATTTCAGTGGCTAACTTGGTTAAATTGCTTTCGTATGGGGTTTTTCTGAATGACGCAGTGGAGCCATCCATTGTAAGATCCTACAAATCCTTAAATCCTACAAAGGTCGCTCAAACCCACCCGGCATCTACCAATGAGAAACACACTTTTCTTACGTACATTTGTCATAAATTTACAACACCACCGTTTCCGTGCCTTGGAGAGCACGTTAAACCGTCGGTCCCGGTTCCACTAATACCGACTTGTGGAATCGTAAATAAATTGACATTAAAAATTTACATTACATCTTTGCCAACCTGACTGACCAGCGTGGCGAGTGTAGGCCAAATTCTCCAGATATATTTATGTAGGTTATATGTAGGTATGTTTTAGTATGTAATTATTAATAAGTATATATATATGTTATCTGCATTAAAACTCTTCAAGTTTATTTAGTATTGCACCTACCTTATGTACTTCCTGCTCTCGTTGTCCCGAAGGTTTGACCGTCATAGAATGTCTATCGGCATTAGGTACGCCTTTGTACTTTGTGTAATTAAATTTAAATAAATAAATATGTTCTGGAAGACCCATCACAACAGTGGAGTTCAAGGACGCTGTGTTCTAGGGGCTGTAATGAAAAAAATACATACTCATGATTGGCCTATAGTAAAGTTGGCTAAATGTGAATCAGCTGTTTTAAAACGCGTGGTTTCTGACCACCCCGTTAGGGTACGCACATGATGATAAAAGGTAAAAGTAAAGTATTCACAGTTAGCCAACTTTACTATAGGCCAATCATGACAAGTGGCAAGCTCGTCGATGTCTCCAGGCGTACCAAACTCGAGAAATATCACAAATAAATTAAATGTTAATCAAATGTATTTTTATTTACATTAATAATTATTTTTGTGTCCCGACCAGGAATCGAACTCGGTACCTCCAAGTCTAAATCCACAAACTTAACCGCTAGACCACGGAGGCAGTTCATGCAGGTCATGATGATACTTCACTTTTACCATTTAAATTATATATTTATTATCTCTGTTTATATTATATATATATATATTATATTTATATTTTCCAGAGGGTTTTTATAAACAAACATACGAGTACAGTGAGACAAAGCTTTGCGTTTATAATAGTAATATGGGTAGGGTACAATTAGGGATAGTTAGTAAAGAGCCCTTAAATTCCCCCAGTCTTGTGCACTAGACAAATAGTGTGGGGTGATGACCACCAATCAGAGAAGACCTTTGTTTTCAGACCGCCCGTTTTAACTCCTAATGTTAGAGACTTTTCACAACCCTTGCAGCACGACGGTCTAAAATATTTCATAAAAATAGTGTAGAATTGTTTATTGTTTATTCTGTTACAACCATACATTCCCACCGGAATTCGGTTAAGTCAATAGTTGTTAGTTATTCTTGTGCACAATTTACACATTGAAATATACATTGATTTGTCCTGCCTGGAGAGTGTTATGGAACTATAGGCAAGGAACAGGACTGGAGGTTAATGTAGCATTTGAGTTGAGATACCAACACAAAACTAAATACAAATTCTTAAATTATTATAAATAAAATTAAATACTAGTTGCAGCTGTAAAGGGGCCTTGTAAAACTTAAAATTAATTAATTATATTCAAAATGTATAAATAAAAATTATATAAATATATATATATATATATATAAATGTTCAAATTAAATTATGCAGCTGTAAAATGGTCTTGTCAAAATATATATTAATAATTGTTCCTCTCCTAACGAATTCCACAAACCCCTGAAATAAAATCCATTTATGCATGTTTTTTTCTTAACTACAACAATGTAATAAAATATAAAAAAGTAAAGATCTATATTAAGATATGGAATTGTTCTCTGGGGAAATTCTGTTGACATAGATCGTGTATTCCTAGTCCAAAAAAGATGCATCAGGGCTATGTTTGGTGTAAGTTCCATTGAGTCGTGCAGACCCCTGTTTACGAAACTCAACATTTTGACACTAGTAGGTATATATATATTCGAATGTTGCAAATTTGTAAAGCTTAATTACAACTTGTTTACAAAAAATCATCAGGTTTGTACTTTTAATACAAGATATCCAAATCGTTTGGTATTACCTTTTTGCAAAACAACAATGTGTTCTAGAAACAGTCATGCAATGTTAATTAAACTCTTTAATAACTTACCAGAAAATATCAAGGTATTACCGATTAACGGTTTCAAAAAGGATCTGTACAATTATTTAATAAAAAAATGTTTTTATACAATTAAAGAATATCTAAGCAATAACTGATGCTAAAGCGTAGCTTCAATGTACCTACTATTTTGCAGTCTGACTTTTCTCATATTGTAATTGCCCAATATTTGCATGCCATTGAGGTGAAACATGTGAAGCGAATTTTATAGCTATAAGATCTTGCAATGTAACCATGTTTTCTAGCAAATAAATTATTTTGATTTTGATTTTGATTTGAAAGTATCATCACAACCGTTTCCCTTCCGGGTGGTCAGAAATCACGCTTGTAAACATTTAGCCAACTTTACTAGGCCAATCATGACAATTGGCTAGCTCGTTGATGAACGTATCAAACTCGAGAAGAGAATACTTTTTTTGTTTCCCGACCACCATACTGGTTTATAAAATATAATTACTAAATAGTGAGATGAGTACACGAAGTACAGTGGCCATTTTGAAGTGGTAGAAGAGACTTTGGCGACTCTAGTTTGTTTTGTGTAATAACGCACGCTTGGTATTGTCCGTGCTGAAAAGGATAACTATACGACTATCTGACTCCGTGGTCTAGCGGTTAAGTCCGTGGAGACTCGGAGGTACCGGGATCGATTCCAGGTCTCCTACAGCTAGAGCATCCCAATAACGAACTTTAAATGGCGAAAATTCACCCAGCTTATTGGAAGATGTGGTTTTGCGAGCCGTTTGGAGTTGAAACTGACTCCTTGGTCTAGCGGTTAAGTCCGTGGATTTAGACTCGGAGGTAACGGGTTCGATTCCTGGTCGGGTCACAAAAAATATTTATTAATGTAAATAAATACATTTAATTTATTTGTGATATTTCTCGAGTTTGGTACGCTGGAGACATCGACGAGCTTGCCACTTGTCATGATTGGCAGAAACCACGCTTATAAATAAGCGGTTTGACATGTCTCCAGCGTACCAAACTTGGCAAATATAACAAATAAATTAAACATTAATAAATATTTTTGTGTCCCGACCAGGAATCGAACCCGTTACCTCCGAATCCAAATTCACGGACTTAACCGCTAGACCACGGAGGCAGTATTTTTATAAATAATTATAAAACATACTTTACTTAAATGTTTTATCCAAAAAGTTTAAAATTTATCCAATTATCTGAAGTAAGAATTATGTACCAAACACTATTGCACTTATATTGAGTAATTTATTTTACCTTGCTCCATATTATTTCAATTAGTAAAATTCAATTCAAAATATAGGTAATCACTTGCGTACTCCATCTAGGCTGACGTGTTAGTTTAATACACAGTATTAATGATGTGTATCAACCCCCGAGATGCACAAACGCACGCTAAACCAGCCCGGGCGCAGTCGGTAATAAACCAGTGAACAATTATAACGTCTTTTATTTACGGACATACCTATTTTTATATTTTTTTATATTTCCAGACAGGTCACACAGCGCCATCTAGTGTCCGTGGTAAGCTACGAGGCTTGTGTTACGGAAACTAGATGGTTGATAAACTACATATTATACTTTTTATTTTTTTGTAAATATATACATATTATACATATAAACACCCAGACCGAGACAAATTATACAATGTACAACTTGCCCCCGGTGGGAATCGAACCCACGACCTCCCGAGTTCACGGCAACGTTTGTTACCACTGGACCACGGAGGCGGTCAAATTATATAAACACAGTACTTGTGGTGGCTCGGTTGTAAGAACGCTGCCCTTAAAATCATAAAAAAGTTGGTTCGAACTCCGGCATGCACCAATGAGAAATACACTTTTCTTACGTACATTTTAGTATGTATTATGTGCAGTGTGTAAGTATTTTTCATTATTTTTCTTTTGTACTCTGCCTGTAATTGGATATATATAACTTAAGGCATAAAGTTTTAGGTTTTTTTAACTTTGTACATCATCATTTTCATCATTACAGCTCTAAGAACAAAACGCCCCTACGTAGAAAATAATAACATAACGCGTGATTTTCTCTTCTCTTACTTTAATAATAATATGTTATTCTATTGATAGAAACAAACAACTTTTTCTGAGAAACGATATGTCGCAAGTGATATTTTTTTTAGCTTCACAATAGAAACAAATAAATAAAAATAAAAATTACTTCCGAGATATGGTTTCTTAGGAAAAGTTGTTTGTTTCTTTTTTTTTTATTTTTTTTTTTTTTTTTTTTTATACTAGCACGACATGTGACCTTGGGCCCACCTGATGGTAAGTGGCGCGCAAGGTCCATGAATGTTAGCAACTGAAGTCAGATACTCGTAACTGCCATCAGTCCCTAACACTATGCCGGCTTGACTAGATGCTTTTTCACACTTCGCTTGAAGGACTCCAAATTATAGGAAAGTGGAAACACAGAGGCTGGAAGAGCATTCCACATCTTTATCGTACGACAGATGTATGAGTCCCCAAATTTATATGTACGCGAAGGGATGGTGACTACGGTATGTGGGTGCATATTCTGACCTGTGCGTGTGGTTCGGTTGCGGAATGGAGAGGGAGGGATTAGGTTATAGAGTTCTTCGGAGCACTCACCATAGTATAGCCAGTAGAACACGCTTAGAGAAGCCACATCTCGGCGAAGCTGCAGGGATTCGAGAGTTCCAGATGTAGTGGCATCGTCCACAATTCGTACAGCTCGCCTCTGCAGGACATCGAGAGCATCTGTGAGGTACTTGGCGGAACCATCCCAAAGGTGAGAACAGTATTCTATACATGATCTGATCTGTGCTTTGTACAGCAACAGTCTAATTGAAGGCGGAAAAAACCGCTTCACCTTGTTCAGTATTCCGAGCTTTCTTGACGCTGTTTTGGTGATGCTCTCAATGTAGTTCCGGTGGCTAAGGTCTGAGCGTATTTCCACCCCGAGAATGTTGAAGCTGGGTTGTAGGTCCAGCGTGGTGCTCTGAAGAGTAGGGGGAGGAGAGAAGGGGGACTTCTTGGCCGTCAACGCGCAAGCCTGGGTCTTGTTGGCATTGAACTGGACAAGATTTTGAACACCCCACAAATGGATTTTGTGGAGGGTGTCGTCCAGTTCTGCCGTCATGATGCGCCGTGACTCCTCTAGTTGGTTGCCCACCAAAGCTCGAGGACTCAGATACCGCCCGTGAGCCGTGCTGTCATCTGCATAACAATGAATGTTGCCCAGAGACAACATATCATTGATATGCAGAAGGAAGAGTGTTGGTGACAACACAGAGCCCTGCGGTACGCCGGCGTTCACTGACATGAGATCAGACGCATTCCCATCTACAAGGACACGAATGCTGCGCTCATGTAGGAAGCCAGCTATCCAGTCCACCAGCCGTGGGGGCAGACCATATGCCGGCAACTTGGACAGTAAAGCCTTGTGCCAAACCCTATCGAAGGCCTTGGAGATGTCCAGACTGACCGCCAATGATTCACCATATTTGTCCATTGCCTCACCCCAGACGTGGTATACGAATGCTAGAAGATCACCCGTTGACCGTTTTGGACGGAAGCCATATTGGCGGTCATGTATTACGGAGTGATCCTCTAGATATCTAACGAGTTGGGCGTTGATTATTCGTTCCATTACTTTACACAGTACTGAGGTTACGGCAATGGGGCGGTAGTTGGAAGGGTCTGAACGATCTCCCTTCTTCGGAACGGGCTGCACGTTGGCCACCTTCCATGTTTCCGGCACAACACCAGAGGAGTATGACTGACGGAAAAGGCGCGTGAGGGCTGGAGTCAACTCAGGTGCACACCTCTTAAGAACTACTGCTGGGATACCATCAGGACCATTAGCCTTGCGAACATCGAGCGATCGGAGCACTGCCCGCACATCACACTGCCGAATGCGTAAATCGCGCATTGAAGTGCCGCAACAAGGCAGTGTGGGGGGCTGCGCATTCCCGTCGTCGAGTCGAGAGTTAGCCGCAAAGAGTTTGCCCAAGTAGTCGGCTTTCTCTTTAGCGGTGTGGGCTAGTGATCCATCCGGATATCGCAGAGGTGGCAATGAGGAGCGACAGAAGTTGGTCTCTACAGATTTGGCCAGTTGCCAGAAACTGCGACTTCCTCTTGGTCGCGCGGCTAGGTCTCGGCCAATCTGAGAGACGCGCTGGGACTGAGCTCTGACAAACACCTTCCTGCAAACCTTAGAAGCTTTGTTATAAGCTGACTTTAAGGAACTAATATTGGGGTCAGAGTGAGCCTGACCTCTCACCCATGCCCGGTATGCAGTGTTTTTGGCTGCTACAGCCGAGGCACAATAGTTGTTAAACCAAGGTCTGCTTTTGCCGCTGCTGATGACTCTGGAGAAGGGAATGTAATATTCCATTCCCAGAAGTATCTCATCAGCAACGGCAGCCGCAGACCTGGATGGGTCATCGTCCTTAAAGCAGCGAAGCTTCCATGGGATGGATGCGTAGTACTCACGCAGTCCATCCCAGTCTGCTGACGAGTAGTGCCACACGATACGCTCGACGCCCATCCGAGGAGGAGGCGGAGCACGCGGCACTGTCGTACTTACCAGGCAATGGTCCGAACCACCGAGAGGGGCTAAAACTGAAACATTGTAGCCGGTAGCATGGCTCGTCAGCAGTAGGTCAAGTAAGGAAGGTGTATGTCCGACTACATCTGGAATCCTGGTGTTCTGGGTTACCAGTTGAGTCAGACCGTATGTCAGAGCAAAGTCATGGGCAGTTTTGCCCGCATGGTCGGTTTTAGGGGAACCCAGCCACTGTGCATGGTGAGCATTAAAATCCCCCAAAAACACCATTTCGGCGGTCGGAAACCGCTCCTGCGCATCATCTGTCGCTCGACTCAGGTAGTCGAAGAGCTGAGTTGTCTCGAAGTCACCCCGATGGGATCGATAAAGGCACACGTAGATCCGAGACTGATGCCCCAGATCCACATTCACCCAAAGGACCGAAAAGGAGGAGTCCTCCATGAAACGAAGACGGCGACAACAGACATCATCGCGGACATATAGGCATACCCCAGCCTTCGCGTGGAAGGACTCTTCCAGCGAGTATCCAGGGTAATGCAGGTATGATGTGTCCGCGGGCTTTAGTATCTGTGTTTCCGTCAGAAAAATCATTGCCGGGCGCGCCGTTTCAAGATGATGATGAACGACGTCGAGGTTGGCGTGTAGACCACGAATGTTTGTGAAATCCACGCCAAACTCGGCGGTGGGGGTGTGCACCGCTGTGGAACGTTTCTTCTTATTATTTGTTGTCATGAAGGTTGGGGGCTTGCGATAGAGAAAGAAATGAAAAAATAGAGGAAGAAAAAAAGAAAGAAGTGTGGATGGCGGTGTCGACGCAGTATGCGCGGAAGCCAACTGATGGCTACCTTACCTAAGGCTGCTTAAAGAGAGATATTGGCTGATCCGTCGTACGGAAGGGCCCCCGAACCCCCTTGGAGGCGCTTGTCGGGACCCCACAATCCGGTCACCAACCGGCACAACAAGCGCACCCGGGATTATGCGCAGCATGATGGGGCAGCCAGCCGATGATGGTTGTCATCGGTGGGCCCCTGTACTATGCCGCGGGCGGCCAGCGGAACAACCGTTTCTCCGGGTCTCCCTGACCGACGGGTCACCCCATCTCTCCCAAACAAAGGCTCAGCAGCCGACTGTTTGCCCCATCACAACTGTGTCGACACCCCCCAGCATGTATGGGCATGCCGGCTATTCGAGCCTGATCCCGAAACGTGTGGACGCACTTTACTGGGTTTATCGGCACGAACGGTGGATACCTCCCCGCCCCAGCAGACTGGGCAAATTATCACCATCAGTCCGCCCACCACCTATTTGTTGTTCTCGTTGAAAGTATGTGCCATTTGCAATGATGTCAAATGCCAATTTTTACTTTCAACGAGAATTAATGTTGTAAGCTTGCCATGGTGATATTTATATAAAAAATAACACCGCTTGAAACAAGACTTACTGAATAACTTAATCTGAATTGAGAGCTGAAAAAATCACGCGGTATGTTATTATTTGCCACGCCCCTACGGCTATCTATCTTGTAAAATTATTTGTGACAAGTAATAAATTAAATTTAAGATACTGTGTTTTTAATAAACACGTCAGTCGCAGGTCAGATATACAGTTAATTGTTAATTAAATTTAGTCCAATGAGGTCTTTATTGTGTAGGCCCTAAAGTTTAATATAATGTCATATTTTGTAATACGAGGTCGATGACCTTGCACCCAAATTTGCATTTCGCGGACCATTAGCAAGTTCATTTTTGATACATAAGTGCGTTTCCGTACGTTGAGTGTTTGAAATAACAATAATTGTGTGTTAAATAATGAAACTTTACAACTTTGTAGTGCATTTGGTTATTCAATATTTATCTTTTTTAAATTCATGTTTTAAGTTATATAGGTGATAAGTTTTTTTTTTAATATTAGTTGTACGTTACATTGGTTCTATGAAACTTTTTTTATTATTTATTTATTAATTATTTTTGTAAAGGAATATTTATTTATTATCTGACGAAATGACTTAAAAATAATATAGTAAAATTAAGGAAGATAACTGTTTCTCTTTGCCTTAAAACTAAACAACTAAAGATCCTTTGCCTTCCCGATATAGATAAAATTGCACGGAAACGTCACGTGCAAGTTATTGTTTTTGTAAATTACTTTACTGTGAATATTATTAGTCAAAAGTGGTGTTGTTACGTTTAATAATGTGCAAAATTATGGGAAACGAAAAATTGGACTGTATATTGTATAGGTATATGGGGCATAAGTTCCAGTATATTTTTTGCCGTTTCTCGTGGTGAAAACTTTCATCTACCGGACGTGTTTGTGCGATAATGCCGCGAGTGACTACAAAGAAAGCATCAAATTCTGCTACATCTGGAATTTGATGATAACCTCATTAACTCATAAAAAATAAAGAATATATTACGTGTCGTATGGCTTAGAAACCTCTGCCTTTTCTAATACCTCATTAAAAAAAAAACGAGAAAAAGTTCTTCGCGCCATTTTAGCGTGGACATGTCAAGTGCAAGTTTTTGTTTTATAATTAATTTACTGTGGATATCATTTGTCAAAAGTGGTGTTGTTTTGTTTAATAATGTGCTACCAATAATGTTTTCCCGCGCTGTCAACTCCCATATTTTACCCGACGTGTTTGAGCTATGGTGCCGCGAGTGACTCCAAGAAAAGCATCAAATTCTGCTACATCTGGAATTTGATGATGACCTCATTAACTCATAGAAAGAAATATATTTTACGTCATACTTGGCTGTATGGGCTAGAAACCTTTGCCTTTTCTAATACATCGTTTAAAAAAAAATTCGCGCGCTTTTTGCACGACTATACCATTCGTTGTATGTTTTTAAACAAAGTTTTTAATTACTTAATATTAAAATGCGAGCTCTTACTCAAGACAACATTAGAAGACTAAAAAACCGCGAATTTTAATTTATTCTACGTTCTAATTACTATGTGTTAGAATTATATGCAAATTTTATTAGATAAAGTATCAACCAAGAACTTTATATTGCAAAATAGACAAAATTATTATCAAATATAAACTAAACCTAAAATTAACTATCTAAAATATAAATAAACTTCGGAGACGATCCATCAGAGTAAGTCCAAAGAAGATTGGTAACATTTCCCCTCTATATAGTAAAACGTGTATCCACACGTTTCGAGATCAGACTCGAATTGCCGACATGCCCAGTCAAGTCGGCAGTGATGTCAGTCATGAGTGTCTGATTCCAGTAGCTAACATCCATGGACCTTACGCGCCACTTATCATCAGGTGGGCGCAACGTCACATATCGTGCTAGTATAAAAAAATATAAAAAAGTGGGTTCGAACCCCACCACCAGTCCCGTGCCTCGGAAAGTACGTTAAGCTGTCGGTCCCTGTTACAATAATACCAATTTATAGAATAGTCAATAAATTGTCAAAAAAAATATACATCAGACAAAGTTAGTTAAAATAGAATGGTTAAAACAAGATTAAGTACATAAAATTAGATTAAACGCAATCACAGAATAAACAAAATAAATAAGCAAATATAAGTAACTAAATATAAATAAATACACAAATAAGATATAACAACCACATTCGAGTGTTGCCAAACTAGGATCAAGAAACTACACCTTCCCTGATCAATGTGGTTTCTGTGGCTTGACGGAATTATCTAGTGCAGAAACCAGTGCACTTACTAACAGTTCTGTTAGCCTGTCCTAGCTAAATGTATTATAAATAAATAAATGATATAATTTCCTAGATAGTAATTTATGTATATAGGATGTTAAAAATTGCAGTCAATTTTTTTTTTTTTTTTTTTTTTATAGTTAAAAATATTTTTTCACAACTAATATTTGGACCCGAAAATTTTGACACAAGGTCTTACATGCCTGCAACTTACTCCCACCTTAAGTTTGTCGTTTGAGATTACTTCCAAAATTTGATTTTTAGCCCGTTTGACTATTAGCTAGTGTAATTCCATATAGAAGACATCCTATTTAATCAAATTAATAACAAATAAAAAGCCTTGAATAGATTTTGTTGGACAACCCATCACCGTTGCTTTTGACAGCCTATTTTATTATTATTATTTTTTAAAGACAACCAGTGGCCGGTTACATACTTGCTTACAGACTAAGGCATTGAATCGTGTATATATACTACCTTTAGGTATCACAACATGCACAAAATCCAAGTTGTAAGTATTTAATGGATATAATAAAGTATCTAAAAAATCTATTCCTTCCGGGGTGGTCAGACACAATTTACTATAGGCCAATCATGAAATGTGGTAAGCTCGTCGATGTCTCTAGCGTACCAAACTCGAGAATATCATAAATAAATTAAATAATAATTATATTTAAATTAATAAATATTATTATTGTATGTCTAAACTTAGAATTTAATTTAATTTCATTTCATTTTATATATTTTTTTAATTATTCTTATATATATATATATACCTACCACTTGTATTTTGTGCATGTTGTGGCACCTAAAGGTGGTACATTTGTCGTTGAATTTATGTCCTAGTTTTTAAGTAAGCAATAATGTAACCGACCACTGGTTGTCCTTAAATAAATAAATAAATAAATTATTGTGACTTGACCAGGAATCGAATCCAGTACCTCCGCTTCTAAATCCACGGACTTAATCGTTAGAACACGGGACAGTAATGATGTAAATGGATAATTTCAATTAAAATCTAATTAAACTCCTAAATTAAACAATTAGAAAACAAAAAAACTGAATTGTTCCTAAATAAGAAACAAAACTTAAATGACCTTAAATGAGAAACTGACTTTAAATGAGAAACAAAACAAATGAAATATGCAAAATATTGTTATACGTCTATCTAAATATTAATACGAACAATTTACCTTAAAATTTATTTATTTATATGGTGTTTTTTTTTTAAATCATTAAAATTGGCCCACGCGTTTGGTCTCCAGAGTGGAACAAACATACCAACATATATACTCAGTATAAACTTCGCGCAGTCAGGTAAAAAAATATATGCGATTTACAAATGTTAAATTCATTACGAGTAAATAAGGTTATTAACCTATACTTACCTAAACATAATAATATCTTAATCATGACAAGAGCACAAGTTCCATTATTTTTAATGCATATATTTTTCCTTTATTAGTGTCCCCTCAAGCTAATTGAGCAAAAAGCTCAAATCTTTTGGATAGACACGGAGATATCGATATGAAAATCGTTTCTTGGTACCGGCCTAGCTAAACGTATAACACTGGGCTGACAACGGATCCTACAAGCATCTTCATGATATTATATATGATTAAATTTAATAACTATAGATTTAATTTTGATATGGAATTCGAGTTATGTAAGAATATATGTATAGACATAACTATGACATTAACATTGTATTCCAATAAATTGACAAAAACAATATTAAACAAAAACTATAGGTATACAAATAAATATTGTAAATTATATTCTATTATATATTTCTTATTATTTATTTAATATAATTACAATATAAATTAAAACTACTTAAAAGTAAAAGTTAAAATAAATATTAGTAATAAATATAGTAAAAATATATAAAAAATAAACTATAAGTAAAAAATGTCCTCTAGAGACGACCCTTCAGTGTCCCAAGAAGACTGGCAACATATCCCCTCTGTAAAGCTAAGCTAATACGTTGGCAGAAATAATTGCCAGCCTTCCTGATAATAATTATCTATTGAAATAAGCATATTGTATGCCCATAATATGGGCAGATTGCATCATCATGACATGTACATACAACTGTAATTAGAATAAGCAATCTATATAATAAATAATTTTGAATAAAAATGTATACAGCCCACAAATATTTTCATGAAGGGCACATGTACAAAATATATTCTGGTTAGGTAGTAGTAGATATATTGTTAGACTATCATCTTCACAAGCCCCTAGAACACAAATCCCAGAGTCCCATATCTCCACTGCTGAAGATGGATCTTCCAGATCATATTTCTAGAGAATTTGGCCAAAGTTTTGCAAGGGGATAAAATATATAAACACATTGAATTGTTGTAACCTTCATATTTCTAAAATCGACCATTTTTTTTATTCACAATTATCCGTTTTCGTTTAATTTCGCAAAATCCATTAGCCGTTCACGTTTTGTTAGAAACCTCGCAGATTAAAGGCTTGGGAACACCATGTAGACGTGCACGGGCTACCCATTGACAGACACCATTCTACAGACGTATCTGGAACGCAACATATTACGTAAAGTGTAGGGTAGTAAGGAGTGGGGTCCGGGAACCTCCTATATTTCAAAAGGCTGGTAAAAAAAACCTATACGAGAAATAAAAAATAATAAAAAATGCCAGAAGGTTAATGTAATGTAGTTTTTTCATGTTCTAAATCCAAATATTAAGTCTTTCGTGGAAGTTTCGCATTCGACTTTTTCGAGTGTGGCTATGATATTAATAAATGACTTCTTCCTCAATTGCAGTCTTTAAATAACTCAAGGTTCTTAGACGATGTTTGAAAACCTCAGCCTACACACACAATAATGACATGGGCTTAAATTGAAAGAGCGCGTAAAGAAAACACCAGCTCGTGGGATATCTAGAGAATAGCGCGTGGACGACACGGGCTGTGTGCGCAGGCACCATCTTGCTGGAACAGAAGCTCTCTGGGTCATTCGACGGCAAACTGTACCGCTTGTGAAATGCTTTTTCTCTTGCTGTCACACATTCACCATTTTTAATAAAATTCTCTTTTACAAACTTTTTTTACATCATTCACCCTTACAAACAATTATAACACTGGGACCTCCCATTCCCATGCATTCACTCATATCAGTCACACAAAATGGCCGCAGAGCGATAGTAAAGAGGTCAAAGCTTTCAAAAGGTCGGGGTTCGTATCCCGGCATGTGCCAATGAGAAATGCACTTTTCTCAGATTTACAACACCACTGTTTCCGTGTCTCAATGAGCATGTTAAGCCGCCTCCTTCAGCATCCGATCCTCGCAGGCCAGACGGGCCAGCGTAGGCTAAATTCTCCAAATACTCGTATAAGTTTTGGAAGGCCCATCTCCAACAGATCCCGTCTAGGACTAAGTGACTGCAATAAAAAAAAATTACAAGAATAAAATCGGGCTAGTGAGTCTATGTATACGTTGGTGTGGCCAGGCCTTCAATGTTGCCAGTATCCGGAATATTTTGCGAAGACGGAACAAAAATTGTGTCCTTGAACGTGACTTTAAAATTAAGCAATTAGGCAACCGAAGTTCTTTGAGCGATTGTAATACTAATAATATTTAAAATTAGAATGATGATTTGAATGTACGAATGTCTGCCTTCACGCCTTATTACTAAACCGATTTGCATTTATATGACGTATATCCAAAAAGGTTCGTGGTAACCCCGGCATGTACCAATGCGAAATACTTTTGTCACGTTATTTATCATAGATTAACAACACCACTGTTCCCGTGCCTCGGAGTCCACGTTAAGTCGTCGGTTCCGGTTTCACTAATACCAACTTTTGGAGTCCTTAATAAATTGCTTTTAAATTGACTAGAGACCCTCGTCAACCCAGATTCTCCAGATATATGTTCTGAAAAGCCCATCTCCAACAGTGGAGGTCTCGGACTGTCTGTTTTAGGGGCTGTAGGTAATAGTGATGATGATGATACCATATGACCCCATCGGTCATCATATGACTAGATATGATAGACTACTATATTAATAAATGAATTATGTTCAAATTTAAAAGAAATTAAAACCTTGGAACCCAGGATATAATATGGGTGTTTTTATAGCTTGGTATCCTATTCAGATTCCTCAGGTTTCTTTTTTTTTTCTAGACCAAAAAATATAGTGACATCGACTAACATCACTGTTGTATCTGCGCGACTGCGATGCGAGCTAGTTGTGTAAACGTTGGCTGGAAATAGTGTTTAAGATCTGTGAGTACTTGTATCTATCAGAGACGTGGACACTGACAGTGGGTCTGGTTCACAAATTCAAGGTCACTCAGCGAGCTATGGAGAGAGCTATGCTTGGTTTTTCTCTGATGGATAAAATTCAAAACGTTGAAATTTGTCAGAGAACCTAAGTTACTGACTCAATATTAGCAAACTGAATTATCAATGGGCCGGACACATCTGCCGCAGAACCGACGACCGATGGGGCAAACGGGTTCTGGTGTGGAGACCACGTACGGGACGAAGCAGAGTGGGACGACCCCCCGCCAGATACACGGATGACCTAAGGAGGGTCGCTGGTGGGGGTTGGATGAGTGTTGCAAAAGACCGCGTGGAGTTGCTGTAGGCCATTATCCAGTAGTGGAGAGACACAGACTAATGATGATCATATTGAGTATCTATCTTTGTTCGCCCAAGTCGTCCTTTATCTACTGATTTCCGCAGGTTATTCATCTCCTAGCTTAGATGAGTTTCTTTTTTCTATTCTATTTAGTAATATTTTTAAACTTATAACTCGCAAAACCATTAAGGTTGCTCGTTAGTAACGATTTATGTTTGTAGTGTTTTAGAGGTTACTATTACAATTGTATTTATGTATTATACGAGTATTACAGGTCAATGAAAAACCTTCTTAAGTATTTTTTACCAACTGGCTCAGTCAACTCAGGTTTCTCTGCCAACCAGTGCAGCTCATTCCAGATTTTAGGAATCATGTATTGCGATGTTTTCTCTTTATAGTAGTAGTAGTAGTAGTAGTGGTGATCCATGTGAATTAGGGATAGCCCTAAACATTAGGTAACTCAAAATTAGATCCAATAAAACCACAGAGATATTAGAATTCTTCATCATCAAAAAATATACAGGCCACTCCTAGAAGCTCAAACCAATGGGTTATATGAAATTATCATCCGAGTTCATGTAACCAATGTGTTACACGGGCGAAGCTGGGACAAACATCTATATATTTTAAAACAAGTGAGGTTGCAACATTCTTTTTATTTTATTAACACTTCAATGTCGTATTTGGATCATTTAAGTTTGGGTTTTTGTAACTTTTTTGCGTCAAACATGATGTAAGACCGTTGACTTCGTTGCGAATTGCCATTTTTAAAGGTGCCCACTCACCTTAACCTCATCTAAAACCAATTATATAGACCATATTTAATTGGGAAAATACTATGAACTTTATTTCAACAAAATATATAATTTCAGCATTGCATGACTGAAATCAGTCCCAAACACTATGCCGGCTTGACTAAATGCTTTTTCACACTTCGCTTGAAGGACTCCAAGTTATAGGAAAATGGAAACACAGAGGCTGAAAGACCATTCGACATCTTTATTGTGCGACAAATGTATGAGTCCCCAAATTTATAGGTACGCGACCTGTGCGTGTGGTTCGATTGCGGAATGGAGAGGAAGGAATTAGGTTATAGAGCTCTTCAGAGCACTCACCATAGTATAGCCAGTAGAACACGCTCAGAGTCGCCACATCTCGGCGAAGCTGCAGGGTTTCGAGAGTTCCAGATATAGTGCCATCGTCCACAATTCGAACAACTCGCCTCTGTAGGACATTGAGAGCATTTGTAAGGTACTTGGCGGAACCATCCCAAAGGTGTGAACAGTATTCCACGCATGATCTGATCTGTGCTTTGTACAGTAACAGTCTGATTGAAGGCGGGAAAACCCAGTATTCCGATCTTTTTTGACACTGTTTTAGTGATGCTCTCACTGTAGTTCCGGTGGTTAAGGTCTGAGCGTATTTCCACCCCGAGAATGCTGAAACTGTGCTGTAGATCCAGCGTGGTGCACTGAAGAGTAATATAAAATATATTAAGAAATGGTTACTTAGTAAATAGTAACTTTAATTTTAAAACATAAACTACTATTAATAAAATTAAATATATAACTACACATTTTATCTAAATGTTTTAAATAATAACTACATGTAAATAAAAAAATCCTCCAGAGACGTCCCATCAGAAATAGTTCCAAAATCTATTAAATTTCTAAGAAATATATGGATCTTTTGTACGTATTTTAACTTTTATATGCCTTATATTAGAAAGATAAAAATTGCAAAGTCATTTATAACGATTTTCCTCTACTTGACTAATATTTCTTCAAAATGTCTGTAATTTTATCACAGTAAGTTGATACTGTCGCGGTGGTGGCTCGGTTGTAAGAACGCGTTCCTTAAATCCTACAAAGGTCGGTTCAAACCCATCCGGCATGTACCAATGAGGAATACACTTTTCTTACGTACATTTGTCATAGATTTACAACATCACCGTTCCCGTGCCTCGGAGAGCACGTTAAGCCCGGTTCCACTAATACCAACTTGTGGAATCGTTAATCAATTGTCATCATATCGTCGCCAAGCCGTCTGACAAGTTCTGGAAGGCCCATCTCCAGCAGTGGAGGTCAAGGACGCTGTGTTCTAGGGGCTGTAATGAAAGTTGATCCTACATTTCTCATATGTACAGACTTGAAAAATCTTTGAATATATTGTGCAAATAGAGGGATGCAATGGCGTTAAACCCTTTTAAATTTGTAACATTTTACGTTGTAAAATGATATGTCTATAGGCACCCTAAAGTAGTTGTTAAGTTGTTGATTTTTCGGTCGTTTCTACAAACGTTTTTATCAATAGAATTTAATTTTAAAATAGTTTGCATATGATTATTGTTATCACTAAAATTAACATAAATGGCAGTTGAACAAATACACTATTGTATTATAAATTTAACCCGCATTCACTGTTAATTAAGAAGTACAAATAAGTATAAGGCTGCGTTCCCAGTATTGCAGTAGGCAAACTGTTCGCCGCCGACCATCGATGTATATAGATAGGCCCTCACTGATATAAAAACGTTCCCGTAAAACCAATCGAAGTCATGTAGCTGCACCAACAGACGCGAGATAGCAAGCGTCGAGAGCGCCTAATATTAATATTTATATCGAGTAAAACTAGTCTTTTTGTATGCATTGTGATATAATTTCCGATGTATAAAGCATGTATTATCCTTGCTTGAGAATTGCCCCCCAAAGTTGGTAGGTACACAATGCAAGCGGCAAGTTTTTAAGAGTGCGTTTTGTATTGAATAGGCTTATCTATATACATCGATGCCGCCAACTGAGTTAAGCTAGGCCTAGAGGAGCATTCCACTCCAGTCATTCCGCGTGTAATATTTTACGTCATTTTTTTATTGAATAAATTTTATGCAATCAATTTTACATTTTACATTTTTTACAAATGGTTTTATTTCGTCACAAATTTGCGGCTCACTCAGTCGGCGGCGAACAGTTTTTCTACTGGGAACACAACCTTATACTTATTTAATGCCTTTTTTGTTTGTACGTATTGGAACTTTGTCACAGTGAATTAAAGCCATCCAAGCGAAATTGCGATTTTTTATTCAGCATTGCGCGCGTTCTGAATGGGATGATACCTTTATTTACGCAAAATTTTCAGGACAATTCAATACCTTTGGCAGGTCACTAGTGTGGGATGCAACATGTGTTCACACATAAGCCCCATCTCACATCCAGGCGATCTCAACAGGAACCCAAGCTGCGCAATTTGGTAGAGGTTTTAGTCAATCGGCCCATGGGGAGCCTTAGCCAAGGGTCCAAGGAGTTCTAACAGAAAAGTCTAAAGACAGGAAGGCTGGCAAATATTTCAGTCGTTACTAAATTGGCATTAAAATGGAATCAGACCCTCGTCAAACCGTTTGGCCAGCGTGGCGGGTGTAGGCCAAATTATACAAAATAAATGTATTTGGTACGGTAGACATCGACGAGCTTGCCATTTGTCGTAATTGGTCTATAGTAAAGTTGGCTGTCCGGCTGGTTAGAGCTCTTGTGTTCCCTATTTTTCTGTAAGCTGCGGAGACGTGGACCCTAGGCGAAACAGAAAAAAAAACGAATTAATGCTCTAGAGATGTGGCGTTGGCGGAGAATACTGAGCATATTATGGACGGAGTTCCGAACAAACAAATCCATACTGGAGGAACTGGGGATCAGACAGCGCCTTTCCTCGACTGTACAATTACGCATTCTCACTTTCTTCGAACACGTGTCACGGCGTGGAGAAACATCCATCGAGCGCTTGGTAGTCCAGGGGAAAGTTGATGGCAATAGGATGCGTGGTAGGTCTCCGATGAGATGGACCGATCAGGTGAAGGTTGCAATGGATCATCCCCTACATGAGTGCACTAGGAAAGCCGGGGTATAACCATATGGGGTAACGCGGCAGATATTCGAAAAGTTTTCATACTACAAAAGAGATCAATTAGAATATTGTTTAATTTAAAAACCAGAACCACAGTACGAAATTATTTTGTTGATGCCAAGATTATGACAGTTACGTCTCTGTATGTATATAGTTGCTTAAACGAGGTTCATGCGTAAGCTAATGAGCTTCCAAAAATCTTTAGTTTGACTAAGTATAACCTAAGAAACAAAAATAAAATCTAAATAACAGGTTGAGAAAAACGTTTGAGCAAGGTTTGCCGTTGAAAATTACATTATCAAAGTCAAAGTCAAAATATCTTTATTCACGTAAACCTATTACAGGCATTTATGAAACGTCATTATTTTAATTATTTTGAATGATTCTACTCCTGCTAGTAGAAGACTAAGCAGCAAAGTGGTCCAAGCTGTTAGCAGAAGACCAGCAGCTTAGCAAATTCCAGTGACCTGTTAATGTTTAATCTGACTGAGAAAGGAATCTGCAAGGAAAACTCAGCTATATCAGATTTACAAAATAAAACATATACAAAACTGCACCACAACGATCAATTATTAACCTTTTAAATTTAGTTATCAGTACCTATGAGAATACAATACCTGGTACAGCAGTAACCCACCTGGCAAGTCAGAATTTAGGTAGACTACATGCCTATGTGCAACCCGAAAGTCGACAAAACATTATACAATTAACTACCTAAGATATTGATATAATTGACAAAATTGATATATACATAGGTGAAATATACAAAGCTCTGTGTTCTAGGGGCTGTGATGTTGATGATAATGACTGGCTATATTATTAGTTTGGTTTTTTATAAGATCTAATGTTTCTTTATAAAGTCCAGCTTCATTCATAATTTGACAATTACGTCAGTGGCGTTCGAAAAAAGCGGATTCGTTGCTAAATGAAGATGAGTTGGAATTTACGAGTGAATTTTAAGTATTTAATATTTAAATTTTAATAAAATATTTAGTTTTAATTTAGTTGAATTTAGTTTATATTTAAATGGGGCTGACATACCTGATATGGCGTAAAAGCCCCTCAGTCAATGAAATTAAATTTGTTAATTAAAAAAACTGTGTACCAAAAATCAAGAACTATAAATATTTGTTTAGTGAACTATTGAAAGTTTTTAGTTTATTTTTAATTAGTGATATGTGACCACCTTGACACACAACAATGGATATAAAGGTATGCTGACATAGACATATATAACCATGTAAAGAGCGGCACGTGCTTTAATTTAACGCAGACGTGGGTTTTTGAAAATTAATTCAGTTTAAATAAAATACATTAAATAATATTGTGGCATTGAATTATTTTGTATCAAAGCTGGTGGCTCGGTGGTAAGAAGGCTTTCCTTAACTTACTTAAATGTGGGTTCGATTCCGGTATGTTCCAATGAGAAATACACTTTTCTTCAGTATATTCGTTGTAGATTTACAACACCATGAGAGCATGTTAAACTATCGTTCCATTAATATAAATAAAATATAAAATAATTAAAATTAGTTTTTATTTGTCACAAAAAATAAGAGTTAAAAAATAAAACAAAGATATTATGACCTTTTGTCTATGGTTCAGAAATCAACTTGTGACCCTCTCCAAACCGTCTGGCCAGGCAGCGAAGGGATTGTAGGCCAAACTCTACAGAACATTCTAAAAGGCCCATCCCCAACAGAAGAAAACGAGGACTAGGACTTTCTAGGGTTCTGATGTCAAATGAAATTTAATATTATATTATTAATGAAAATTTGTTATTTAAAAAAAATATATTAGTTTTAAGGTTTTTAGTTACCTATTAGTTGCCTGATAATAAACGATTTCACAAGTGAAACCGGAAGTGGAAGTTGAATGAACTTCAATCTAAGCACAGCCATAATACAACTCTTTTTGAGCACATGGCCGTTTCCTCCTCTGACATGCATCCTTTACACAGTGGGCTATCTGTAATGTTCAGAGTGTATAGATGATTGTTTAAGGAACAGTGCACCGTTATCACCCTGTAAATAAAAAAATGAAAAAATGTATCTCTTTAGAGCCTTTTGCCAAACCTTCTATACATGCAGCCTGTGGGTCAATTATACGCAGAAGGCATACAGCGCCCTTCGTGTCCAGTACAATAACGCGTTCAGGGTGCTGATGGGGCTGCCCCGTTGTTGCAGTGCCTCTGGGATGCTAGCAGAGGCGCGGGTGGATGGATTCCATGCTATTTATTATGAGGAAGCGCTGTGCCTCAATCCTCGCCCGCGTGAGGGGCAGCCCCAGCAGCATCCTGGCCGTGTGGGCTGATAGGTGGGACTCTCCGTTCTTGGGGCACTGGATACGCCTGCATGTCAGCAGGTGACCTGGGCCCCAGAAAGGAAGAAAAAAAAAAAAAATCTTGTATTATAATTTTGTTTTTTTTTTTTTTTTTTACTAACACTAGATATTATAAGATTGCTTTAAAAATTGTTACTAACACATATGGAATTTATTCTGAAATAAACTTTTATTATTATTATATTATTATAGTCCTCTTTTTTGGACGACAGCCAACGCATTAGAAAAAAATACTCTAGTGCCGACCTTTATATATACGTCTATCTAAACTTAAGGTTATTTTTATTGTATTTGCTAGGTTTTTGTTTAAGTTATCTCTCCCTTCTTAGATAACGCAATTGACATGTATAGTACACCAAACGTCATGTTTGCCTATTTTACAACTTGTCATCGTTATTTATGTATCTGCTACATTTGTATAACCAGTCGGTTCGACAATAAATTAAGTTAATGGTTCGGCAAAGTTTTTGCAGTAATTTTACGTAGTTTCTCGCTCGGTAGTTGTGGTACGTAAATAAAAAAATAAAATAAAAAATAAGTAATATAATATTTTTTTGTTTTAAAGTTTTATTATATCTTAAAAATATAACCAAATTGGAGAAATATATTTTTTATATCGTACTCATAATAATAATAAAAATAGATTTAAACAGTTATTATTTAGGAAAACTTAAGTTTGACTAACATAATTAGCTGAACTAAATTTATGATAATTTATGGAAGTAATACAATGAATATAAAATAAATATTACGTTAAGTACTTTATTAAGATAGTAACACATATTTATTTTCTCTTTTTTTTTTTTTTGTCAATTTTACATGTTTTTAATAGTTATTCTGCTATTCGGGACGGAGACAATCCAACAAATCGAAACCATGAAAATCGGTTCAGCTGTTCTCGAGTTATAAGTGTTCTAACGAACCCGACTTTATTTATATATTAAAATTTGTGATATTTCTAGAGTTACGCTAGACACATCGACGAGCTTGACACATACTAAAGTTAGCTAAATGTGAATCAGCTTCCTTATTAGCGTGGTTTCTGGTGATTTTTATTGTTGTCAAGTAATATCGAAAAAATATTCACAAAATATAAAATAATAATTACAAACTACTTTAAAAAAACAACAATAATTTTAGTTTTAATTAAATAATTTTAATTAAAAGATGGCGCGGTGGTGGCTCGGTTGTAAGAACGCGTACCTTAAATCCTACAAAGGTCGGTTCGAACCCCCCCGGCATGAGCAATGAGAAATACACTTTTCTTACGTACATTTGTTCTAGATTTACAACACCACCGTTTCCGTGCCTCGGAGAGCACGTTAAGCCGTCGGTCCCGGTTCCACTAATGCCAACTTGTGGAATCGTTAATAAATGTCATGAAATGTTGACATCATATCCTAGCCAAGCCGTCTGGCCAACGTAGCGAGTGTAGGCCAAATTTTCCAGTTCTGGAAGGCCCATCTCCAGCAGTGAATGTCTAGGACGCTGTGTTGTTATGAATGAAAAAAATTAAAAGAAAGCATGGATTTATAAAAAATAAAAATAAAATAAATATTAATTAAACCTAATAACACTGCCTCCGTGGTCTAGCGGTTATGTCCGTGGATTTAGACTCGGAGGTAGGTAATAAATACATTTAATTAATATTTAATTTATTTGTGATATTTCTCGAGTTTGGTATGCTGGAGACATCGGCGAGCTTGCCACTTGTCATGATTGGCCAAGTAAAGTTTGCTAAATGTGATTCCGCTTATTTATAAGCGAGGTTTCTGACCACCCCGAAAGGGAAACGGTCGTGGTGATACTTTATTTTAAACCTAATAAAAATGTCCTCAAGTACGTTAACAGAAATAATTGCCAGCCTTCCTTATTTTTTGTAATTATTGTACGATAAAAAAAAAATCAAAACTTTTATTTTTCTAATATCACAAAAAGAAGGCTAAAAAAATAATCCTTATTTGTTGTTTAATTGCCTAAGATGTTAATTAAATAAACAATTTGTTAGGAAAGATAAAATTCTAATGCCGGAAGAAAAAATAGATAAGGTCGGAAATGAACATTGAAAAGTAAATCGACGCAAGGTCATAGTTATAATTTTGGCCACATTTATACTCTATAGTCTGAGAGCTGAAGAACAAAAAAAACACCTCATTTTACATAAATAGATATCTTCACGCTTTCAAGTCAATCACGCAAGCATAGCCGCGTTAAATGACATTGCTGATTCTTTGGCCAAACCCTCTTCGATAATATACAAGTTGTGTACAGATAGACCTTTTTTATATATATATATATGTATTATGTTTATATATTTGTATTATGTTTAGTTTATATTTAATTGTATTTATATTAGACGAGAAGTTTTTTATTATATTATAAACTATATAGTATATGTATACAATTACGGATAACGGTAAAGGGGTATTGATTAATTAGAAATAATTCATCTCCCGAACGTACATAAAATATTTTTACAGACTTATTTCTCTGATAGATAAATCATAGTGTGGTATAAAATGAAGTGCAATTTATCCTTTCAGCTCCCGAACTATAATTCAAATGTTGCCACAAAGAATGTGACTTGCAATTTCCTATTTTTTCATTATTATAAAGTATCATTCATAAACTAGACGTGCCTCAAAACTTGAAGAGTTCATAAATTTTAAATAATAATAAAAAAAATTTAATAAAAATATATACATAAATACTAATAATCAAAATTTGACACTTCAATATTTTAAAATGAATAATGGATTTAAAATTAAGATACCAAAATTACATTTTAAATTAAATAAAAAATATATTATAAAAAACTAATTGAAAAAAAAAACAAGAAATTTTAAATGTCTTTTAACTAAATTTGTTGAAAAAAAGTTGTTCTAAGTTTAGGATTATAGTTAACCAAAAAAAAAAATAAAAAAAAAAAAAAACTATTGCAACTTGGGAATGCAGCCAGTGTATATATTTTTTAATTACCACCACGAACTTATAAGTACTTACTAAGAAATACTTTAAACAAATATGAAACCTTGATTCCTACATTTTTCATTTCATAATTAGTTGGGCTAAAGAAGTGACAATTAAGTTAGTTTAGTTTCAATTAATAGTGCTTTTTAATAAGTGTGCTTCAATATTTTTTTAGGATCAAAGTGGTGTTTTAAACTTATTATAGGTGAACAATGATTTTCGCGAGACAGGTGTGTTTTTATTTTTTATTTTTCTTTATTAAAATACTACGACAGCAGTTGGAGGTGATGATGTTATACGATCTTTGTCATAAGAAATACGATTCCATAGTCCTGAACAACAAATTATGCTATTGAGTACTGTCAAAACATCACGAACGAGAATGCAACCCCTTTCAATCATTCGCAGTGAGCTCATGCCGTACTAACTCTGGGAAGCGTTCTCCTATCTATAGACTGGTTGACACTTACAATAAAAAGTTCAATCGTATTTTAAAAGACATAACACCGCCTCTTGTCGTCTCCTCCGGTGACAAGAGGGCTGGCTCTTTCTTCGCCCAAAGAATCAATATTGCAATTCAGCGAGGAAATGCAGCCAGCGTTCTTGCCACCATTCTCGCGGACGAGACTTATATCCTTATTCTTAGTATTAATATTAATTTTATTTTATATTTTGTAAATATTTTTTTCGAATAAATGTATTAACATAGTATTGACATCATCGCCTCCACTGCAGGGAGCTTCAGATCAAGTGTTTTAAAAGTTTTAAAGGAATTTTGTTCTTTTTGATTTTTTAATTTTTATTTTACTTGTTTTATTTAGTTTTTTGTTTGTTTATTTTTCATTTATTAACATTTGTTTATTATTATTAGCTGTAAAGTTCATGCAATTATTAATATGTGGTTAACGTGGTGGGTATTGCATGATATAATCTATTTTATTATTGTTAAATGATAAAAACCTGTGCAATGCTGTTTGTTGACCCTCAATAAAGAAAATTAAAAATTTAAATTTATATCATCTAGCATAAAAAAAAAATGTTCTGGATGGTCCATCTCCAGCAGTAGAGGTACAGGATTTTGTGTTCTAGGGGCTGTAATGATGAATAATGATGGAGTCACAATATGTCGTACAGAAAAGGCATCTTCAACAGATCTTCTCAGCCGTGTCTTGTTATTGCGTACTCTACGTACTTGTAGATCGCAACAGCTGATAAAAATCATTAAGAATTTTGTAATAATTCACGGTTTCGTTTTATTTTTATATTATGTTAACGTTTGAATATCATACCATCACAGTTGTAATTTATCTATATGTACCTTGCAAATGCAAACCTTAGTAATTTTTTTCTGTATTTATTTAATAATCACGGTTCCAAAACCCTTGAAATTTAAGCATTGAAATGTTCCCCACGAAGTTAGTAGTCAACTTTTGACAATTCCACTCGATCGGAATTTGAATGCCTAATATAAAAGAAAACTTATAAAATAAATAGAGGTAGTCATAGGCAAACCTTCGCAGCGTATACATTGTTTGTATAAGAATATAGTCTCAGAATTGCAAGTGTCTTGCTCGCATTCGAGATTTAATATTTCTTATATAAAATATATTTAATTATTTAAAAGAATATTGTGTATGAACAAAATGGCGAGCTAAATGCCGCTAGGCATTCCCTAGCAGCCAAACTTTGATTCACAAAACATTCAGTGCTGAGGTAGGTGCAAATAACTAAAAGAAACGTAAAAAAACAAGTATGTCTAATCTAACATATAATAATACATATTGTTGTACACATAAATACAAATATGTACACAATAATACATATACTACACACTATATATGCTAATATACACTACATACAATATCTACACACATCAAAAAAGTCTAGGGATCAAGCATGTTTATGCGGATTTCTTGTGATTGAGATGTGGCTTTGTAATAAATTTATGATTTTATAAATTTATATGGATCCTTTTTGAAGCATTTCATAATTTAAAACAGGAACTGTCAATCAAATTCGAGTAAAAGATGAAAATCAGCTGTCAATATTTTCCCTATAAAAACATAAGACGCATTGAAGACATTATTAGTGCTACTGTTTCCCTACTACTGATTAAAACCAACGTTATTATGGAGCGGCGACGTCATTTAAGCAGGGAAGAAATGATCAGAGCCGTGGGAATGATAGAAGCTGGTTCCCGGCAACGTACTGTGGCTTTAGCTCTGAATACAAGTCAGAGTGTTATCAGTCGACTTTGGACACGTTACCGAACCACTGGTACCGTGGCTGAGCGCCATGGAGGACGGTATCGCTGCACCACACGGAGACAAGACCGATACATTCAAATCACAGCTCGAAGAACTCCAACAATAACCGCCATGATGTTAGCCGTGAGCCTTCATCGCTCTTCAGGGAACTTAATTAGCGACCAAACAGTCAGAAACCGCTTGCATGAAGTGAACCTTCATTCCCGAAGACCGCTACGGGTACCACCTATAGCAATGCACAATCGTAGGACTCGATATCAATGGGCTCTTGAACACAGAAATTGGACAGAAGAACAATGGCGTTTCGTGTGCTTTTCTGATGAGTCTCGTTTTGGTATGAGGCCGGATACAAGACGTATACGACACTGGAGAACCCCTGGACGCCAACAGCGATTAAAATCCTGCCAGGAAGTCCATCCTTATAGTGGTGGAACCATCATGGTATGGGCGGGTATTTCGATCGGCGGAAGAACTGAGTTGATTTGGATCAGAGGCAACCTCAACGCTCAAATTTATGCTGAGACGGTTGTATCAGACGTCATCGTTCCTCTACAAGTGCATATCGGTCCCTTATTTCAGTTAATGCATGATAATGCACGACCGCACACCGCAAGAGTTGTAAGACAGACTCTCGCCGCAGCTAACATCAATGTCCTGCCCTGGCCTGCTCAGTCGCCAGACTTGAACCTGATTGAGCATGCATGGGATATTCTTCAGAGAAGAGATCTGCCGAATATGGAGGGTATCCAGTCGCAAGAAGACCTTTTTTTTGTTGTTGCAACGAACATGGGCGGCCATTCCACAGCGTGATTTGGATGAACTCATTTTGAGTATGCCAAACCGATGTTCTTGTGTTGTTAGTGTTCGCGGTAGAAACACGGATTATTAATTGTTTAAGTTACCCAATAAAATTAAAAAAAAAACTGTTATTTCAGTCTTTTTTTCGAACTTTAATGTTAGTGGTTCAAATGTCAAAAATCCCTTTATTAGGAAAATGGCAATTTTTTTTACTAATGCAAAGGTGACTTGGTTTATCGTTACTGTAGACAAACGAAAACATTTTATTTGATCAATCCTTAAAGAAAATTTTAATGAATATCAATCAGGAGAAAAGTTATTGCAAAAATATATGTTGATCCCTAGACACTTTTGATGTGTGTACTTACAAGTATATAATGTTGTAAGGAGCTCTTTGAGTAATGAGAATACACCACATTTATGAACAGTAGTTTGCTGGGTGCTTATTAAATTTCAATTGGTAAAATGTTCTAAAGATTTGCGGTCACTACTGCGAATAAGTTAGACAAGATTGTGTGATGAACAAACGAATCTGAAATGAAGAAAGGAGAGTTGAATTTATCCTTGAGGTATACACTAACTTCAGTATTATCCAATAGGCATGTTCCTGTCCATACGTCGACACGGGACCCTCAATAGCTTCCTCCCCCGTTTGTGGGGGGTTTATGCTATTCATGAGCTTACTTCAAGCCTTCATGAATGGACGATGCGATATTGTCGACCCGTGCAATCGCATCTCCAGTGTAGAAAATGTGGATGATATTTATGACTTCATCGTGGTTGGTGGAGGCACTGCTGGACCAATCGTCGCCGCTAGGTTAGCTGAAAACCCCGATATTAAGGTATGTACGAGACATACAAATGGGAGATTTCATTTGAATGGGACAAACATTACAAAACGAGGTTTTGAAATTAATATATAAGTATTTGGTTTAACTTTTCTCGCTTCAAATCAAATTCAAATACAATATAGACATCAACTCATAATTATAACGTTACTGCTCCGATGTCTGTGTAACAGTAAACGTTGTACAGAAAAAATATTATGGAAACAATAACTATAAATAACAAAATCTAAAATAATATTTCACGTAAAGAGATTTTTAGATTTTGTAGCTTTGTGGACAAGGTATAAGACAAATTTTATCACAACTAAATAGAAAATAATTCATAAGATATTTTTTATACCTTGCAAGACTTGTGACACCTCACTCATCTGAAAGTAAACGGTACGCAAAGTGCTCCAAATTTATACGCGTAAGGACTAGTGTCTGCGGGTGCATATTTGGGCCTGTACATGTGGTTCGGTTGCGGAATAGAGAAGAAAGGATAAGGTTATATAGCACTTCAGAACTCTCATCGTGATTATTATTATTATTTATTTACGACATGTAACATCGAGTTAGCGGCACGAGAGGTCCAAGAATAAAAATTGACGCCAGCCACTAACGACTGACATTGATCTCTAGTGCTGTTCTAACAAGATGCTTTTTTATACTTCGCTTGAATGACTCCAGATTGTAGGAATGGAGAAACACTCTGGTACCACATTCGTGCGACAGATGTTAGAGTCTCCTAATTATTATATTATATTTATATCATATACAGAAACTTTTAGTAAAAAAAAACCTTAAATTAAATAAACTATATTACAACAAAAACTAAATTTAACCAAAAAAAAGCTTCTTCACATCGCTGTCTGCCACAGCATGGTGCCCAATACACTAGCAGCATTTCCACTTTGATATATTGACTTATAAGATACCCGACTTATGAGATACGGAGTATGGGTTATTTCATATGACTAAAATTTCACTTGGTTATATCAATGACAAGATAAGGCACGAAACTGTTAAAAGACTAATAGTACAACATAATAACTTATTTCAGGTTCTGGTAATAGAAGCAGGTAATGAAGAGCCAGTCGCTGCAGCCGTGCCTTCGTTTTACAGGAATTACTTTGATAACCCAGAAGTAGACTGGATGTATAGAACGCAGCCGCAGGACGACGCCTGCTTGGATCAAGATCGAAGAGGCTGCTGGTGGCCTAGAGGAAAAGCTTTGGGTAAGTCATTTAATAAAAAAAATAAACAACAAAAAATTGAATAAAAATGAAACAAAAAAAAAAGTATATTAATTTAAAACTGTATAGCACACTCAAAATACAAGGGCGGATTTAATGTCGCTAGATATCATCTAACAGACAAACTTGTAACATATTTAGATATTATAGATTTAGGTGGTAAAGGTAATAAGTTAGGTAACCTATAGGGTAAGACTGCGCTAAGAGTAATTCTGTCCTCATACAAACATTATCTTATTGGCGTGGCTTTCGAGAAATATAAAATACTTGAACAAGCCTTGCGAAAAGCTTATAACTAGTAGAATGAACATTAAGCTGATGATAATAATGACTAAAGCTTTTAATATTTAAATTACTTGATTAGGTAAATAATAAATATCTTATCGAAATACTTCTAAATAATAATGGAGTAAGTAAACAATAAAAAAATGCGTAAAAGAGACAAAACCTATTTTAACTAAGTGTTCTTCAAGGACTAAAAGTTATTGTGAATAATGCCATTAGTCTGGTTGTTTATTAGGGTGGTTTACTAATAGTATGGAGAAAAAAAAACAGTATTTCTTATTGTAATTGTATCGTATTGTGTAAAGTGAGTCTTATTGTCTTATCACAAAATTTTAAGACAATCATATAGTATCTTCTAACACCGGAATATTATTGAAATGTTGAAAAAATTAATAAAACTCATGTCTGCTAAAACTTTTTTAACTGTAATTATTTTGTTTTAGGATAGATGTAAATAATAAAACTTTATTTAAGAATACAATTTTTTGATTAATTGTAAAGTTATTATTACTACAACTAAATCAATCACTTTGCGGTTGTTAGTTTAATAAAATGTTTAGATTATAGATATAGACAAATATTTGTGAAAATTTTGGTATTGTTTGTAAAAGTAGATGTTATTCTAATACAATCTTAAGCATTTATTAAAGTATAATTAGTGTAAATTTCAAAAAACTCTGATTAATCCGCTAATTCATTGAAAACACCGAAACAATAAAACTAATCCGGAGGCAGTTATACTGTACCGATTGCAATAATATTTTAAACACGTCATAATAGTCTCAAATGACCACATATTATCGCTATTAGAATGCATAATTTAAAAAAAGAGTTTTTTAACCCACCCTATTGTTCATACTTTATCATTATTATTATCACAGCCCCCAGAACACAGAGTCCTAGACCTCCACTGTTGCATTTAGGCCTTCCAGAACAAATTTCTGGTCAATTTAATCTATACTCGCCACGCTCGCTGGCCAGACGAGACAATCACAGTTGTTTGTTATTACTCCAAAATAAACCTACTTATGATAATAAAGTTAATAATGATTTCGTATTAAATATAGGTGGATCAAGTGTGATCAACGGAATGATGTACCATCGAGGACATAAGGCTGATTATGAGAACTGGGTGAACCAGGGAGCAACCGGATGGTCGTGGGATGAAAATATGAAATACTTTCACAAATTCGAAAACAATAAGCAAATAGATTCTCTTGTAAGCTCAGACCACCATTCCAGTGACGGACCTATGCCTATACAACAGGTAATCCTAATTAGCAAACTAGACATCCTCGCCAACCCGTCTGGCCAGAGTGTAGGCTAAATAAAAGACCTATTTCAAGCAGTGAGGTCTAGGACTCCGTGTTCTAGGGGCTGTAAGGATGATGAAACTAAAGTGGCAGCAGGCCGGATATATTTGTCGTGAAACTTATAATCGAGTAGACTAGAGAGGAGACCACGTATTTAAAAATAAATGAACTAGAACGACCCTCCGGCACACTGCTAAATAACCTAACAAGTATTCTATATAGGAGACAGGTTTTTTAAATCCATTTTAGACAAATAATCGTTAAAATGAATGGCGTTATAAAATTTGTGAAATTGAAGTACCTATAGTAGTTACTGTTCATTAATAGGAAGAAACTAACGACAAAGTTGACTAGTGAGTACAAAAGATTTTCTAGTAATAAATGGACTGCATCATTTCACAGGTAAACCCGAGTCAAATGTAGCAACAACCTTTTACCCTACCAATGTATCGTCATTAAACATTGGTACTTCCCCATATCAAACCATGCAATCCAAAACTAACAAAAAGAGCCAAATCATACCTCGTGATTATATTTTCAAATTATATTCTATGACATTAGTTTTCCTTAACGACGGGAAAGAACCGATTGATAAAAAAACCTAACCAAATCTGTTCATTTTTAGTTCCGTTTTCAACCTTTACTCGCTAAAGATCTCTTAGAAGCGATAGATTCGACGGGACTTCCCATCATTAGTGATATGAATGATCCAAGCACACCAGAAGGATTCACCATCGCTCAAGCATTTAACAAGTAAGTATAGTAACATCACGATCTACATCACCGGTGTACTTGATACCTTTAATCAAAAATTTTTGTTGGTGGAGATTTTAAAGATTTTTAATATTTTATAAGTATTTTGTACAATAAAAAAAAACTTTAAATTGTTAAAGGATAACTAACAACTAATAAAAAAATATATGGAATCATTAAGGGTCAATTAATAGTTAACACTAATGGACTACAGAACCAATAGAAACTTACAAACAAAACACAAATAGCAACAAAATCAATCGTCAAAGCTAAGGCGAGCAAATGTTAGCTTCGTATCAAACAAATTGTTTAAATTCATATAAACATTATAGTGACTTTTTTAGTATATGCGTCACAACTCTGTGGTCGGTTAAAATATTAAGTACTTACTACAATTTTTTTTACTCATTTTGACACACAATTTCAATTATACAACTCACGAGCGAATGACATAGTGACCAATGGTATTGTAAACTAATTATTTTTAAAAAATTACCTTGATGAATCATCAAACCTTGCAATTTCTTCTTCCACACCCTTTATCTGCTGTATCCACGTAAATGATTTGTTAATAGTTTTGATGTTAATTGCTCTTAGGAGAATATATTTTTTAGCGCTCATAATATATGTATGTATTCATCGTGCAGCTACCTTGTCTTCGCGTTTTAAAGATGACCATAAAATGACGGCTTTTGATTAAATTGATTAGGTTATCCATAATATAAGCACTATACTTTGCACTTTTTCCTAATGTAGTTTTGTATATTCTCTTGATACCCACAAATTCATAAAATTCATTTACCCAGCGGTAAACGATTTTTTTAAGAGTGTGGCGATCCCAAATGCCATAACTCCCTAAAACAGAATATTTCGATTATAATTCAACGAGGAAATGCGGCGAGCGTTTTAGGAACCCTCCCTGGTGGTAAGCCTTTAGTTTATTTTGTAGAATATTTTTAATTTCATAGGTATTTTTAGTTTAGTTTTATTTATAATTAGTTTTTTAATCTATATTATTTTAATAATTTTGTATCTACTTCTACATTAAATTGGTTGGTTGTTTGTACATTATTGTTTTGTATTTGTTTTTTCAGTAATGGTCAACGCTTTACTCCATCCCGAGCGTATTTAAGACCAGCTGTGAAGAGATCGTCCCAAAATGTTCACGTTCTTCTAAACACATTAGTGACAAAAGTTCTGACAGAAGGACAAGAAGCTTATGGAGTGGAATATTTACAGGGATACGACAGATCTATTGTTCGGGCTTCTAAAGAAGTAGGTAGCTATATATATACATATTTTTTATTTAAGTTAAATTTAAGCTTTTCAAGAAACAACTGACAACATCTTTAAAGTTATTATTACAATATTACGGCCAGTTGCAGAAAGGATGATTTAAATAATCTATGATAAATAAATAAGTTATTTATTCGAATAAAATATTATAAAATATAAAATAAAATAAATGTTAATACTAAGCATAGGGATATAAGTCACGTCCGCGTGAAATGGTAGCAAGAACGCTGGCTGCATTTCTCCGCTCAATTGCAATACTGATTCTTTGGTCGAAAAAAGAGCCAACCCTCTTGTCACCGGGGGAGACGACAAGAAGCGGTGTTATGTCTTTTTAAAACTCTTTTGCGCTTGGACTATGTAATCTACAATCAATATTTTAATATACGCTACGTGATTGGTAGTTAGCTTGTCACTTTGGTTATTTCAGCGAACGACGTGCCTCAAAAGCATACGTTAAACATGTCAAAACATAATCAGCCTTTCTGAAACAGTGCGTAAATGTAAGAAAATTAACTATATTCTGAATGGATCTAAAACAGCAGCTGGTGAGCATGCGCACATAATGCAACTTATAACACCTACTATAATGACCTAGAACTTTTTGTATCACAGCAGGTTCATTTAAATCACGTGCTTTTGACACAGTTGGAATTGCAAAAATATTTGATTATATCGTAGTTAATTAAGTCACTCACATTTTATTGTTTCCTTTTTTAAAAATAAGGCATTTATTATTTCCTTAAAATTATTATGCGTAAATTCTTAGTGTAAATTATTTTTAATAAATAGTGAAAATGCAATAATAGAAAGCATGTTAAAAACTTATTATATGTTTCAGGTAATAGTATGTGCAGGTGCTTTAAACACTCCCCATCTCCTAATGTTGTCTGGTATTGGACCAAAAGACACTTTAGAAAAGCACGACATTCCACTAGTCGCAGATTTACCAGTGGGACAAAATCTACAAAATCATGTCGGCATCAATCTAAACTTTGTACTCGACAAGGTAGAAAATGATAGAATACTAAATTGGGCTACGGCTATGGATTACTTTCTTGAGAGGGAAGGTATTATGACTTCTACAGGAATAACTCAGGTAGGCTTTTTTCAAATTGAGCACATAAATATCATTCGATATTCCTTAATAGGCACATAAATGTATACATGTTATAAGCTAAGTAACCCAGAGTGTTTTTTTTTCATCGTGTAAAGGCAGTTAACTAATCAAGTGCAACTTGCATTCTGCTAATTCATAACCTAGATTTGGTATAAGTACTAATTTAATGCCAACTTAAAACAAAACGCTAACGGCCAGTTGCAGGAATGCTGATTATCTTTTGATATGTTTAACGAAATTTTGAAGCACATCATTGGATTAAATAACAAAAGTGACAAACTATCTACCAATCCTGTGGCATATATCAAAATATTGATCAGAGATTATTTTAAACTTTCTTCCCGCAACTGACCGTAAGTCACAAGAGACACAAATTAAAACACACATACACAATCTTAAACAATTTTTCACATTGTAAGTGTGTGGTAATCGTAGATGATTTACCTTCAATATTTAATAGTAGACATAAACTTTTATATTTTTTTAATATAAACTACTCAGGTGTCAGGTTTATTGTACTCAAGTTTAGCCGACAGAGAGCGGGAACAACCAGATTTGCAATTCTTCTTCAATGGATTCTACGCAGAATGTTCTGGAACCGGAGGATATAGAGAACCTGTGGATAGATGCAATCCTAATAATCCGATGAATATTTCGTAAGTAAATTTTAATTGGTTAATTAATGTGACCGACTTGCTAATATTTGTAATGAAAATTGGCCATAAATATGTTCTAAAAGGTTTATCGTTAGTGTTATAGAGGCTTTAATGATAGATACAATTATATTTGGCCAATATTTTATAAGATCTGTTGCATCTACCTTAAATTATCAATCAAGTTTGGCTACCAGAAAATGTTTAGTGACATCAACACATTTATAGTTTGTGGTAGCTTTTAAAACATCAAAATTACTTTGGTCTATATTGATTAACATATTTATACGTAGCTTTACTTATGTACGATAGTTGTTAACGTCCATTTTCAGCCAATACACATTTTGTCGCTATTTACATATTATGTAAAATGTTTATTTTCATTCTTATCTTGAAATTAAATATTTATCTATATTAAATAGCTTCATCATAATCCTTGCATTTGTTATTTTTCCTATTGTACAAGTTTACTTCTACTAACCTAGTTCTAAGTACTGTTAATTTATTTGCATTTTGTTTTACGATAGCCATTGTAGTTTATTAAATCTTTACAGAATCACTGGTGTTGCCCTTTTGCCCAGGAGTGTTGGGTATTTGACAATAAATTCGTCCAACCCTTTGGAACCACCATTGTTTTACCCAAGATTTTTTTCGCACTCCGACGACATGGTGATGCTTAAAGATGCTGCTGAATATATCAAAAGGATTTACAATTCTGATGCAAGTATTAACTTGACTTATAAGCAACCCACTGTCATTAATTTTAAAAGATAAGAATATTATTATATTTCATAATGTTAAGAATACACTGATTTAAAAAAATAATAACATATTAATTAAACTAAAAACTTACATCTTAAAACATAAATTACTATTAATAAAAATAAACCTAATTAATAAATAAAAATATAACTAAAAACTAAAATGAAGAAAAAACTAAATAAAAAATATTATAAATAATACATTTGCTCCAAATCGCTGCCAATGGGCAAGGTGCCAAGGATACTGGCAGCATTGCCACGTTGAATGGCAATACTGATCCTTTGGCCCAAATATTGCCCAGCCCTTTTGTCTCCCGAGGTGTTGACGAGCTGTTTTGACAACGCCTTGAAAATTTCGTGTGCACTTGGTCCCCACGGCCCGAGAGTTTCAACTCCAAACGGCGCAAAAACACATCTCCCAATAAGCTGAGTGTATTTCCGCCGCTTGAGGTTCTCTGCTTTTAATGCAGCAGCGCCTGGGTCCTTAGAAGTCAAGGACAAGTGGGAAGGCGCCAGGGTGTCCACACAGGTGGCATCCCACACTAAAGGCAAACCTATCCTCCATGGAACCAACGTCATTCCGTCGGGCCGCTTGCCATCGTCGCGGGCCATGCCACTGGGTTCTAATATTGCTGGCGAACCCACAATACACAATTTTCAATTTGCGGTACCAAATTATGATTTAATGGCAGCAATCACTGCCTTTAAAATTAATTAGGCATTAGGCTAGAAAGTAAGTCAAGTGTCCAACAGATCACTTTTCAAAAAGATAGTATACTCACATTATTTAAACAGTTCCTCAAAGTGTAAGTACGTATTATATGTAGTGTAGTATTGTGTACATATAAGTATGTATTTGTCTATATAGATATAATATTTAGATTTAATTGCACCTACCTCACAACACAAATGGTTTCATTGTCCCAAAGGTTGGTTGCTAGAGAATGCCTAGCGGCATTAAGCCCGCCTCTTATACATAGTGTAATAAAGTTTTTAAATTAAATAAAAAAATATATAGATATAGATGATTACTTTAAAAAATTATATGCATTTATAGTTAAAGAAAATAGTACTGTAGTACTCGTACTATATAACACAAATAAAAATCTAAAGAAGGAAAATACTTAAAACAACAAAGTTCTTTAACTAATGTTACAAAGTTACAAGGTTTCAAATTAAATTTATGATTGGGCTCTGAAGTTAATATAAAAAGTGACATAAAATTACACCATTTAAGTGTGACTGTTGTAAATATATAGTAAAGTAGAATGAGTATTTGAAGTAATAATTTAGTTTTTAGCATTAGATTTATTTTTATATGAACAAGATGTTTTTTTCTAATTTTCATTACAATGATGATTTATTTGTACAAATATCTAAATATATCGGTTATATTAATTATTCGAAGTAAAAGTATTATCACGACCGTTTCTATTTCGGGGTGGTTAGAAACCACGCTTATAAATAAGCGGATTCACATTTAGCCAACTTTACTATAGGCCAATTATGACAAGTGGCAAGCTTCGTCGATGTATCCAGCGTACCAAACTCGAGAAATATCACAAATAAATTAAATATTAATTACGATATAATATATAAATAATTATTTACATTAATAAATATTTTTGTGTCCCGACCAGGAATCCACGGACTTAACCGCTAGACCTCGGTGGCAGTTCTATTATTCGAAGTAGATACAAAAATATTAAAATAAAATAGATTAAAAACTAATTATAAATAAAACTAAACTAAAAATACCTATGAAATTAAAACTATTCTACAAAATAAACTAAGGGCTTACCACCAGGGAGGGTACCTAGAACGCTCGCCGCATTTTCTCGTTGTATAATAAGGGAGTTATAGCATAGTCTGGTAGTTATAGCATATGGGGTCGCCACGTCTTTAAAAATTCTTTTACCCCCATTGTTTCAACCCCAAATGCCACAAAGTTATAACTTTGTTTAATGCTATTATATTTTATTCAGTACAAGTATTATATTACATAATTATTATTCAATTACATCATCATATTCACGATGTTTTGGGTGGGCAAAAAACACACTTTTTTAAAGAAGCTGATTCACATTTAGCCAACTTTACTATGGGCCCATCATGACAAGAGGCAAGCTAGTGGATGTCTCTAGCGTACCAAACTCGAGATATATTACAGATAATAATAATATTTAATATTTTTTGTGTTCCGATAAGAATACGAACCCGGTACCTACATTTGCTATACATAGGGAAAATGTTGCCAGTCTCCGTAGGACTACATCTGATATCGTGTTTTTTTATTATGTTTACTTTTTTATATAAAATTTTTATATTTACGTAATTTTTAATTATTTAACTATTTCTTCATGTGACAAATAAATCTATTCATAATGATCTACAGATATTGCAATCAAGATATGGTATAAAATTTGACAAGCAGTTTACGTCACAATGTCTTCTAGAAGGAGAAGAATGGTCGGAGAGGTTTATAGAGTGTATGGCGAAAGTCCATACAGATCCTCAGAACCACCAATGTGGAACTGCTGCTATCGGCCAGGTCACCGATCCTAGATTACGAGTCTATAATGTTGATAGTAAGTACAAATTCAAATATCAATATACAATTTCCAAAATTAGAGAAATTACTATTACTAGAACTGTCACTTTACAATTTACTTGCAGCTGTGTTAATTTGAGTATGGTTGTATTTATTTTCGACGTTTGCTGTAGAAACAATGGGCCCGTGGCGATCGGAACTGAAAGCTTACTATAAAGAAATTGTTCCAAGGCTCATAGACGTCTCTGGTCACATTAATATATAAACAAAAATTAAGTATCTTAATTCAAAGGGTAAATGCTGCTAGTATATTGGGCAACATGCCACAAGACAGCAATTTGGAGGAGCATAAGGAAAATAAGGAAAGGCATGCTACTATGGTTCGGGCATGTTGAAAGGATGATCGAATAAATATTGACAAACCAGGTATATAATGCGAAAGTTGTGGGTAAAAGGTAGGCAGACCAAGACATACATATGACAATCAAATAAATAAAACACTGGCTGAAGAAGCATTAAAAAGCCTTCGCAACAAAAGGGCATGTATGAAGAGGTTGATGAATGTCGACGAAGCGAAAGAGGTATGTCGTGATCGTGTCAAGTGGCGCTCAATTGTCTCTGTCTATCCTGCAAGGGATCTGGCGTGAAGATATGTATGTATGTACATATATTTTTTAGGTTAAATTTAGTTTGTTGTATAGTTTATTTAATTTAAGGTTTTGTTTGAACAAAATAATATTAAAATATTCAGTTTTAGAGTCAATTAAAGTAATTATAGTTTTTTTAATTATTATTATATATATATATATATATATATATATAGGAATTACTGTCAATAGTAAAGTAGGAATGCAATAATAACAAAGTATTTAAAGTTTACACACACTTCATTATACACAAAAAGAGGATCTCAACCACACAATTTTTACTATTAATATTTTTCTTTTTGTGAACAACTTGTTTCTTTTACTTTACTATTATTTTTCTTTTGTTTTGAAATGTTAAGTAATTGCATACATATTACAGGGTGTCTGGGCGTTGATTGCCGACGGACAGACCTACACATTTCGGCTTAGTTCGGCTGCAAATGCTTGTTTTCTGTTTTGCATAATGATATATTTTTTTGTTATCATATCATGTAAACTATACTGAGTAAAGGCATTATTATTTTATAGATATAATTGATGATTTATTTATAATATTACCTTTAAATCATTTTTTATCTTTACTGTATATTTTAATTTTGTATTACTACAAAAGACAGAATAATAATTTAAATAATAAACATTTAAAAATTAAAACTAATTATAAATAAAACTAAACAAAAATATTTATGAATTTAAAACTATTCTGCAAAATAAACTAAAAGCTGGGAGGGTACCTAAAACGCTCACCGCATTTTCTCGTTGAATATAAAGGGAAATATTTTGTTTTAGGTAGGTATGGCATTTAGGGTTGCCACACTTCTGATAAATTTCTTAACCCAGCTCTTTCATTTGTTGCAAGGTGATTGCAACATAACTTAACCAAGAAAATACGGATAAATCATTGGTTATAGACACCTAGTTTCTTAAGAGATTTACGTCTAGCTTTATTCTGAAATTCATAATGTTCTGAAAGGCCAATCTCCAGCGGTGGAGGTCTAGGAGTCTGTCTTCTACTGACTATGATAATGATGTTTTTTCAAGTTTGTTATTAATTTTATTCTATTCGATTTCAGGGTTACGTGTTATAGACGCTTCATCAATACCTTTACCACCGACAGGTTACTATACCATTTTGTTTATATTTTTAATACGATTATTGTAGACGGGTAATTTCTACTTTATTTACAGCCAGTTGCAGAAAGAATGATTAAAAAAGAAAAATATATTTATTAACCCTTAATTTGAAATTAAAAAATACAATAAAACAAAAGAAACCTACTTACAAAACCTAATTTAAATATAAATCGTATCCGCGCGGCATGGTGGCAAGAAAGCTGACCGCATTTCCTCGCTGAATCGCTATGCTGATTCTCTGAGTGAGGAAAGAACCAGCCCTCTTGTCACCAGAGCAGACAATTAGACGAGGGGTGATGTTTTTTAAAAATGTTTTAGCGCACAAACACGTAGACTTTGATTATAGATACGTATTTGCGCCGCTTGCCAGACTCCGCGCTTTCGGCTGCGGCTCCCGCTTTTAGCGCTGTTCCCCTAAGGTGTGACCAAGCCAAAGTGTCGACACAAGTGGCATCCCATACTAAGGCCCGTCCCCGCTCCCAAGATATCAGCGTCATACCATCAGGTCTCTTGCTATCATCGCGGACTAATCCATTGGGTTTCAGAATAGATAGAAACTCAATGGTGGCAAGAGCCGGTTTTATGGTTAAAATAGTCTATGATCAATATGTTGATATACAACACGTGATTGTTAGCTTGTCATTTTAGTTATTAAACATGTCAAATTAAAAACAGTCTTTCTGCAACTGGCCGTAAGGCTTTTCTTAATATTTATTTAAAAAAAAAATACAATAAATGAAATTGAAATTACGGATATGAATATAAGTCTCGTCCGTGTGGAAATGTGGCTGCATTACCCTGCCGAAGTGCAATACTGATTCTTTGAGCTAAGAAACAATATTTTACGTAATTAATTGTTACCTATAAACGAGAACCTATGAACAATAAATAAAGTATATTATAGTGGGGGTAAATAATACTATACTATACACATTTGTTAAATCGTTTACTCAACGCCATAAAAAGTACTTATTATCATTAAAGTTAAAAAAACAATTGAAAATAATACATTTGTCCGGCTGAGGCGAGGTTACACGCATTTGCGAACGCGGTTCGGGCTCGACTGATTCGGCATCGCGATCGGCGCGCTCCTGTCGGAGATAGTCCGCCCGAAACGCGTTGCTATTGGTATCCCAACGGACGTATGCTACGACTAATTTGGGGAGGTATTCCACTATCCTTCACTATAATATATGTTTTTGTTATTTACAGGCAATCCACAAGGCGTGATAATGATGGTAGCAGAGAAAGGCTCGGATATGATAAAAGAAGATTGGGATTTATAAACGATAACTGTTTTGTTTAATTTGTTTTAGTATTATATTTATGAGAAATATGTTTAGGTTGTGTTTTATTTCATAAACGTCAATACAGACTGGTTCATGCAGCAGCGGCCCTATTCTGTTACGTCAGAGCTTGCGTCATAATAACAAAATATTATTCAATTCTCAACTCTATAAGCGCTCGACCTTGACAGCGGCCGTGCAAATATCAACAATATATAGTTAACGGATTTCATTATACAACGTTTGGGACTAAGTAACAGAATAGGTCAACTGGTATAATAGGTTTATTGGTTGCCTTGACGCGAAAAGGTATCATCTTTATCACAGCCCATAGAACACAGAACGTAGACCTCGACTGGTGGAGAATTTTCTAAAGAATTTAGCTTGCACTCAATTAATCAGAACTTCATCCCATTTGCAGTCGAAACGGTGGGTCCGTGGTCCGAGAAGGCTCTTGCGTTCTCTTGTGAACTTGGGGAAAAACTCCGCTTGGCGACGGGTGACCCTTTAAGTAGAGAATATTTTGCTTAAAGGGTCGGTCGGTAACCATCGGTCGGTTATTTTTTTTTTTTTTTTAGTTTTACTTGTACCTAGTGTAGTTTTTTTTTTGTTTATTTAATGTTAGATTTTATTTTAAATTATTTAATATTGTAATTCTTTTATACTGTTTGTATTATAATTAAAGTCCTATTAGGAGGAATAATAATAATTACTGTGTTAAATAAAAATATATAGTCACCCTATAACAGTATAAACAGAGTCCTAGACTGTAGAAACTCTATACCACTACATCCTTATGTCCTTATTGTATATTCTCACATAGACCTCCACTGCTGGGCCTTCCAGAACATATTTCTGGAGAATTTTGGCATTCTTTCGCCATGCTGGGCAGATGGGTTGGTGAGGGTATGAGGGTTTTGTAAATCTGTTACAAATGTACCGTATTTGGTCACCATGGCTTATCATGCTCAAAAAGTGCAGGCCGTTTCACCCGCCGTAGATCCCTAAACTTAATCATTAAAAAGACACTATCTTCTGCAAATTACCCATCAACATTAGAGCCAACTGGTATATTTTACAGCGAAGCGAAAAGACCAGATGGGCTAACCCTCGTGCCTTATAAACAAGATAAGTCTTTGGTTTGGGATGCGACGTGTACTGACACCCTTTGTGCTAGTCGTGTTGGCGCGACACGAAAACGAGCAGGTGCAGCGGCTGAATTGGCTACAAACGGCAAACGTAATAAGTACATAGAGTTGGCAAATCGTTACCATTTTGTGCCGTTTGCCGTAGAGACGATGGGCCCTTGGTCTGAGGACGCTAAATCGTTAATACGCGACATAAGCGTTGCCATCCGAGCGTCAACAGGTGATCCTTTGAGTAGGGAATATCTTATTCAGAGGATCAGTGTTGCTAACGTCGCAGGAGTCCTCGGAACATTGGGTTCATCTTCTCCTTTGTAAGTATTTAGTTTTTATATTAATTAGGTTTATCTTTTAGTTTATTTAATTTAAGGTTTTGTTTAGTTTATTTTTAATTTTATTATTTAGATAGTTCATAAATTGTAAGTGAATTCCTTATTGGTATATGCCGGGGTTGCTGAAACCGGATCACTGTATTTCCTAAAGAAATCTTAAAACAAATATGAGATTTTTTATCGCTTTGAAAGCAATCTCTTAATATCTGACTTTTCACCGCCGCTGTCCGCCGGAGTTTTTGTAAAAACTTTTTTCATAGCAGAATTCAAGTAGCTTTGTTTACTGTTCATTTTTAATCCCAACTCGGCGAAACATCAAACAAGCGGAGTTTTCAAATTAAAATTGATTCTTTTTATAGTGAAGAATTTATCTTTCACCTTTTCGTGTTATTAAAATTTTTATTCGGGAGGCATCAACATAATACTCGTAAAAGCAAGCGACAAATAAATGGATATATTGGACCTGGATATACTAGCACGATATGAGACCTTTGCGCCCAAGGTCCATGAATGTTAACAACTGGAATCAGACACTCATGACTGACATCAGTCAATAACACTATGCCGGCTTGACTGGGCTTGACGGCAATCGAGCCTGATCCCGAAACATGTGGACACTTGATTCCAGCGGTAGTACTAATGGGCGCTGTTTTACCAGTAACGGTGCCCAGCACTAAAAGTGCTTGAATTACCGGCGGATGATCCTGCCGGGGAAAACGGTGGAATGCTACCGTCCCCAATCCAGGCCTATTAGTCTCTCTGTCTGTTATTAATAATGCATTTTTTTATTATTTTTTTATTTATTTGTGGGAAAATTTGCAGCCTTTACAATATTATGTATACAAATAATATATGTCATCTTAAAGCCTTACAAATTTTCACTGTTAGCTATAATTAAAAAAAAAAAACAACAAAATTTGTACAATAACAATGAGATATGAAATAACAATTGCATTTATATAATAATAATAATAATGCTTCTAGTATGTTTGCTGAAATCAGAGTTGATGACTTGCTACATACTCCATACATAATTTTATATTAACACAAATCATAGCTGCAATTATAAGTTAACCTAATATATTTATGTATTCAATATTTGTATGGTCTTACGGTAGACTAATATAAAGAATATAATAATAACTACTATAAAGAAAAATAATAAAATTTTCAACTCTGTATTAGTAGATGTGATAAAGGCAGGTGTTTAGGTGCAAGAATGTTGTGATGATGGAACACGTGCTTTACTAATAATAAATATCATAAACAAGGAAGTAATTATTTGCACCTTAATAGGGAATCAATGTGTTAGCAACATTGATCTGTTGTGATGCAAAACACCTGAGGACATATACTCTATTAAAGATATAGCGAATGAATAAAATAAACACATGGCCCTAAATTTTACTCCTACGAAAAATACTAACTAATTGAATAATAGTAATAGTAAGTATTTGTTTCCAAATAAAATTAAAAGAACAGTACTATAGAGTTAAATTTATTTACCCATTTCTAAATTAGAATGCCTCCATGGTCTAGCGGTTAAGGCTGTAGAACTAAAAGAGGTGTTTGGTTTAAATCCTTGTCGAGAATATAAAAAGAACGACATTGACAAGCTTACCACTTGCCATCTTCTTCTTTTTCTTAAGGTGCCATCCCCTATCAGAGGTCATTAAGGCGGTTTTAATTTCGATTGCCGCTGTCCGGAACAAGGAGCGGGAGCTCTTCCCGAACCACTCCCTCAGTTGCTTGTGCCAGGACATTCATCTTCTCCTCGATCTTCTGGAGCCTTGTATGGACTATAGTAAAGTTGTTTAAATGTAGATCTGCTTCTTAGAAGTGTGGTTTCTAACTATCCCGCAAGGTTTTAGTTCGTAATATTATTTTAATTTTTAAAATATTTAAATTTAAATAAAATGCAATCAAATCGTTATGCAGTCATGTCCTTAGATCTCTATGACTGAGGATCTGCTTAACATTAACACAATACTGTTTGTCATATTGGGTGCAGCGGAACTAATTTTCTGAAGACATAATGAAATTCAAAATCATGTGGAAATATTTATGGATATATCTATATAAGTAAAGGTATATGCTAATGATACTTCAGGCAATGTAAATCGTATAGCTTAAGCAGTACGAGTACATTCGCAGCAATAATATTTATTAACGTTATTTAAAAACGATTTTATTACAAATTCTTCAGGTTAAGTTAATATGAAAAAGTGAGTGAAAGCATAAACTATGTTATTATTATATGCTCCAGAGGTAAGTAAGCTTTTAACTTTATTCAAAGTAATATTGAAATTATAATTAAAAACTTGCTATGTTTAAATAAAGTTCATTCCACAACTTTGCAATGCTTCACTAAAAATTAAAAAGCTATTTTAACTTTATGTTATTTATTTTACTATATTTAAAACTTTATTTGTTAATGCCGTACGAAACAAAGACATGGACACTGACAGTGGGTCTGGTCCATAAATTCAAGATTGCTCAGCGAGCTATAGAGAGAGGTATGCTTGGTATTCTCTGATGGATAGAATTCGAAATGTTGATATTCGTCAGATAAACAAAGTTAATGATATAGCATTCAGAAGTGGCAATGGGCCGGACGCATCTGCCGCAAAACCGACGGCCGAAGGGGCAAATGGATTCTGGAGTAGGGACAACGTATGGCACAACGCAGAGTGGGAAGAATGACATATGGTCGGATGATCTAAAGAAGGTTGCTGGTGAGGGTTGCATGATGGTTGCAAAAGACGTGTGCAACTTGCCTTCTCCTACATCTAGCAGTGGAGAGCATAGGCTGATGAAGATGAAACTTTAATTTAAGGGAAATTGGGAGCATTTGATACCAACCACTGATGACTTACATCCTAAACTTAACTATGCTGGGTTACAAAATGGTAACAAACACACTAAGTTTTTTGATGTAACGTCATCCTTATTAATATATTCATTCAGTTCTATCGATACTGGTAGACCACTTTTTTCCGCTATTTTTAGACACATGAGGTATTATTATATACTATAGTGACTATGATATTGGGGGTACACATTTTTGTTAAAATCTTTTATTATTGGAATCTGCTATTCTTTTTTTTTTCTTTTTGGAAAACCAACAGTTGACAATATTATAGTAAATATTATACAGTGAAGAACTATTAAAGGTTTACACATATAAATTTAAAGTTAAGTAATAAAGAGCAAGAGAAGAAAACGTCACTGCATTACCATTATTGTGAAAAAAAGTATAGAGAATATGAAGATATAACTTTAAGTGCTCACATTGATGACCCACAGATGAACAGTTGAACTTTTAACAGCTTCAAAAAAAAAAAATAACAATAACGCTATATAATAATTGCTATTCTTTTAACAGTTTAGTAAAAACCATAGAATAATTTTAATTAATACGTGTCAGAAATGTCTGTACATAGATTTACGTGAATAAAGATATTTTGAGTTTTTCTTTAGGGCTGCGCCTGTCCTTACACGGACACTGGCCCTTCTATATCTGATTCTCCGATATGCGGTGGATTCTTATTATTCATGAGCATTTTACAAGGATTCATCAATGGGCGATGCCAGTTGGTTGATCCGTGTAACAGAATTTCGAGCACCGAAGTGTTGCGCACTGAATATGATTTTATCGTCGTTGGAGGTGGCACTGCTGGACCTATTGTCGCATCGCGACTTGCCGAAAACCCTAATGTGACAGTAAGTATGGATATAAGTATTATTTAAGAAAACTATGAATAATCAATAAAATCTCCTATTACGGTGAGTTTACCTTCACCGTGATGAAAATTCAATGACAGCCAGCCTTATTCACCTACCTGCACTAGACTAGGACGTAAACCGCAATTAGCATTTTCATCATTCATTATCAGCACCTAGATCAGAAAATCCTAGACCTGTTGAAGATGGGCCTTTTGGAACATATATCTGGAGAATTTGCTCTCACTCGCCATGCTCCGGCCAGACGAGCGAACGTGAGTATCATGCCATTTTTTAAAATAATAACAGTCCATATGTTCGCATAGTAACGGTGGTGTTGTAAATCTACGATTAATCTACATAAAAAATGGTATTTGTCATTGGTATCTACATGGCGGATTCGAATCGCTTCGAATCGATTTTTGTATATCAAAGATAGCTTTCTAACAACCGAACCTCTGCTATACTTTGCTATATAAATTATTCTTTATTAATTCCTGATAAGGATTCAATTACGTATATCAGCTATTGGGCATTTTAAAAGTATTTCCAGTAAATTGTAAAAATACCAAATTAGTGCACAGGATCGGGTAAAAATCGCATCAGCTATTATCATAATCATCAAAGTAAATCAGAACGTCGTCGGCCTTAATATTAACGTATAATTATAACAGGTACTAGTGATTGAAGCCGGTGATGAGGAACCTGTTGCCGCTTCTATTCCTTCGTTCTACAGAAATTATTTTAATAACCCAAAAATAGACTGGATGTATCGTACTGTACCACAGAATAACGCATGCTTGGACCAAGACGGCAAAGGTTGCATGTGGCCAAGGGGAAAAGTTTTAGGTGAGAGTAAGGACTAAATGCTTATCAGACCAGATGTTAGCCATTCTTGTTTTCTGTACTTATTTATTTATTAGATGCTCATAACAAGATGTAGTCATACCAAAATATAAACAGATACATACAACTAACTAAGATCTGGACTTCATCTCAAAAATTTGAGCATACAGCTTGCTATTTTTACAACCATTCCAATGGTAAGGTTAGGAGGTGGTTTCTTAATCATATTGCAGTATGAAAAATATACACTTAAGCATACATTTGTTTCGTTGTGAGAATGTATTATATAAAAAAGAAAAAAAAAAAGTAATTGTCAGTAGCTAATTAATGTCAAAAATCAAAATAATATAAAGGTCAAAATTAAATTAAATTAATAGTAATATTTCTAATAGGTATATGTCCAATGATTTATTTTATTCCCTTTTCCGTATTAGGCAATCAAATGAAATTAGTACGTTGTTGTATAAGTCAAATAAGTCGTTGTGTACGTTGGCTAAAACCTGGTCAAATAAACATGTCATAAAAATTGGTGCCATTTATATATACATATATAGTATTTTAAAAGGGATGTTAAGTTTTGCATTCCTATTGCTTGCACAGTTCAACATTTAAAAAAAAATAACTTTTTATTGTCATTTTAGACATATTATCACTTTCATATAGGTACCTAATTTCTGACAATGAAAAAAATACATATATAACGATTTTTCTCTTACATATTTACTTAAATAAATCTGTGATTAAAATACATCTCTAAAATGATGAGTTAATTTTATTTTCCTAGGAAGCTTACATTTTTAAAATAATACTCATATATATTATAATTTATTTTAATTGTATCTTTATTAATAATTTAAGCTATTGAATGTCTCCTAAAAAAGTCCTAAAAAAAAATTTTTACAGATTTTTTTATGTTTTATATTGTACAATTCTAGGAGGAACCAGTGTTATAAACGGAATGATGTATCATAGAGGGCACAAAGCTGATTATGACAACTGGGTAAAGAAAGGTGCTGAAGGGTGGACTTGGGATGAAGCCCTAAACTACTTTAACAAGTTTGAAGATAACAAACAAGTTGGGTCTGTAGTGAGTTCTGATTACCATTCTGTTGGTGGACCTATGCCTATACGACGGGTAATACATTTATTATAATTTTATAAGTAGTTAAATATTTTAAAAAAAGCTTAAATAGCGGTTAAAACTATATATTTAGATGATGAAGAGCCGGGTTCGATTCGATGATTTAATTAATTTGTTTGTGATATTTCTTGACTTAACGAATTAAATTGAGATAATGACGAGCTTACCACTTGTCATAACGAATCTAAACTAAAGTTGGCTTGACATACAAATGGGCTTTTTTAAAAGCGTTTCTGACCACACCGGAATGGAATACGTTCGTGAAGATACTTAGACTACATAAAATAGATACCTAACAAAAGGCATACTTACAGTCATAATAAATTTTAGAAATGATTTACATAAAGAGATTTGTTAGGAAATTGTAAAATATGCAATAATTCAACCATAGCAAAAATCTAGTGAAACTTAATAATACTCATACGGATAATAATGGTTTACATTTGCAGTTCAATTATCAACCTGAACTAGGGTTAGATATACTTGGAGCATTAAAATCTGTGAATCTTCCAATAATAAAAGACATGAATGATCCAAATACACCGGATGGATTTACAATCGCTCAAGCATTTAATAAGTAAGCCACACCTCTTTAAGTTATAATCAATATATACATCGAGTACTTACATACACTTACATATGTCACACAGCTGCTAAATAAATAATTTAGTTTTATTGTAAATATTACTGTTATTTTTTTTCTCTTTTCTTTGTGTTTAATTTTCATTTGATACTATTATAACCTAAAGTTCTGTTCCTTGCCTTGCTCTTCACGCAGTACAAATGTTATTTTTATATATTTTACCATGTCACGACTTTGTTAGTTTACCTCTGTTTGTAATCTTAGAACCAACCGAATTCCAGTGTGAATGAATGTCGGTAAATTAAGAATAAAAATGCTTCACTTTGATTGGCACACATCTGTGATTAATTCAGTTATTTTTTTAATCTTCCCCAGAAAAACTACAACCTTTTATAATGCTCTCATAGAAAGCCTACATTTAGACATCTTAATTTTTATTTACAGTAATGGTCAAAGATACACGCCCTCAAAAGCTTACCTAAGGCCAGCCTTAAAACGAGCCACACAAAACTTGCATGTCTTGTTAAATACAAGAGTTACTAAGGTACTAATCAAAGGAAAGAAAGCCACTGGAATTGAATACATGCTTAACGACAAGAAGAAAACTATACGCGCAACTAAAGAAGTATGTATCTATGAGTAATTAAATCAAATCAATTAGTACATTATTTGGTTATTAGTCTGTCAATGTTAATTATCTGCTTGTTTGAGTTGATATTTTAAACTTTCGCGCAGAATCTTAATAGTTTTTATAATCTTTACGCGATTTACCTTATAATTCTTGTCATTATTACCATACAGACAGCGGAGTCATCCAGGCCCGGATGTTCAAAAGGTCTGGGTTGGGAATGGGATAATAACCCGGGTAACCGCCGGAGATTCAATGCACCTTTGCTGCTAGGCGCTGTGCCTAGTATAACAGTGCCCTCGTGGCTCACATATCTAGTCTTCTAGGTTCAGTAAAGTAGGAGCGATATCAGGTTTGGCTGTCAGAGAATGTCTTCGGGCATTAAGTCAGCCTTTGTACATTATGCAATTTTTTTAAAAAATAAAAATAAATAAATATCCTGAAGATAAAATATCCTTGTAGGATCTGTTGTCAGCCTGGTCAGATCTCTTGCGGTTACAGAATTTCGCACGAACCACGGTGCTCCGGATACCACCCTGAGCGATATGTAAACTACTACCTAGAATAGAATAAAAATAAAGAAAATCAAAATTTTTATTGAGAGGTTATAAGCTATCTTCATATTGGAATCCAGAAATTAATCGGATTTGAAGTGACGTGAGTGTTGTGTTACGCGATTTCTAAAAACTTTTAAAGTGATAAGTGGGTAGGTTTTGTAGTATAAATTGAATACCTATTGTAAGCTGCTGGTCTTCTGCTAACAGCTTACTTATTGGACCACTTTGCTGCTTAGTCTTCTACTAGCAGGAGTAGAATATTTCAAAATAATTAAATTAATGACGTTTCATAAATGCCTGTAATAGGTTTACGTGAATAAAGATATTTTGACTTTGACTTTGACTTTGAAAGTAAAAATAACCCAAATTCTTTTTAGGTTATTCTTAGTGCTGGAGCCTTAAACACTCCACATCTCCTAATGTTGTCAGGTATTGGACCGAAAGAAGTATTAAAAAAGAATCACATCAAAGTTATTTCAAATCTACCAGTTGGACAGAATCTGCAAAATCATTTAGGTGTGAATTTCTACTTTGTTTTGGATAAAGTACCGAATGATAGAACTTTGACGTGGGCAAGTGCTATGGACTATATTCTGGAAAATGATGGGCTAATGACTTCCACTGGAATTACACAGGTAAAGAATTCAAAGCAATAATATTTTAAGATAAAAAATAATATTAATAAGTAGTAACTTCATAGTACTTATTACATTTTTCAATATCATTATTATGAATAAAATAAAATAAAATAACGTTTATTGGATCATAATCAAATAATTTTAGTTAGTAAGCACTGCCTTCTGGAAAAGAAATTCTGGGTTCCAGGCATTATTATAAACACAGATTCCTTCATCCTTCACTATTGGAGATGGGCTTTCCAGAAATTTCATTACGCTCGCCGTAGTAGTTTTCGAGAGTCTGATGTAAATTTTATGCCAATTTATTAACGATTCTACAAGTTGGTATTAGTGGAACTGAAACCAACAGCTTGACGTTAACAAAATGCACAAGAACGGTGGTGTTGTAAATCTATGACAAATGTACACAAAAACATTTGTATTTATCATTGGTACATGCCGATGTTCGAATTGATCTTTTTTAGGATTTTAAGGAACTTTACAACCAAGCCAGCACCGATCTACTAAATCCAAAAGATCTGGAATGACCAATGGCAGTCGAGTTGTATTCCAGGGGCTATAATAATGATAACAATTTTATTTTAGGAGTCATATTTTTCTGTTATATTTTGTAAATTTGTTAGTTTTAGTTAAATTTATTTTTTTGTTTTAAAAGTAATGAGTCTCTATTTTCTTCTTCTTTTTATATTGGTGAATGCTGTGACACCTAATTGGTACATATATTAGATAAGTTATAATTATACTATGTTGTGTTTGTGATAATATATATATATCTACTGCTGTGTGTACTATATAATTAAATATATAAATAATGGTATCTGTTTTAACTAAAAAAAACGGCAAAGATTTGCGATAAATAATATAATTTATTGCCACAGGTCTCTGGATTATTATACTCAAGTTTAGCCGACAAAGCCAATAACCAACCAGATTTGCAATTTTTCTTTAACGGCTACTACGCAGAATGTTCAGCAAGCGGAGCGGTTGGTGAAGCTGTGGACCAATCCAATCCAAATAGCAGAATGAATATTTCGTAAGATTCTATATTTATATATATTGTTTTTTCAATGGTCTCATATTCTACTGATTAACAATTTATATGTTAAACGATAAGAAATACAGTTCTTTCTTCGTACAAGTTTACAATATTATAAAACATTAACTGACAATAGAAAAATCAAAGCCTAAGTAATCGATCACATTCAAAACATAATGATTCTAATAGTGCTATTTATTTTTATATATTTATCGATAATTTAATAAAGTAACGTAGAATTATTAATTATATATAGAATTTTAAAGCTCTGGGTACAAATAGGCTTGAGTGTCCCACTTAGGACACTAGCTAGTTTATACGCGGAGGTATAGGATTTAAGGAATAAAATAAGTCATACAAAATAATTTAGTTGTCTCTGACTGGATTAATTACAGCTCCTAAAGCACAGAGTTATAGACCTCCACTATTAGATAGATATGGGCCGTCCAAAAATTTCTGGAGAATTCGAATTTATTTAATTTACTTCCGATATTTATTGAGGCTGGTACGCTAGAGACATCGACAAGCTTGCCACTTAACATAATTTCCGATTTCGTGATGATATTTTTTATCTTTAGGATCACAGGTTTGACGCTTTTGCCAAGAAGTGTCGGGTATTTGACAATAAATTCTTCTAATCCTCTCGATCCGCCTCTCTTCTACCCAAACATGTTTTCCAATTCTGACGACATGGTTATGTTGAAGGATGCAGCCGCATACATAAAGAAAATTGTTAATTCTGATGTAAGTAAAGAATTTAGTTAAACGAAATAAATTTTACAATATATAAAAGATGAAAAGTCGATTAAAGAAATGTGATAGCAAATAATAGTATATAATGATAACAACTTATGCACAAAGGTAAAGAACTTATAATATCTTTCTCAATCTAATAAATTTGCTGAGGATAGTCTTCTACTAGTTCCTTAATTAGGTTAAGAATGCATGCAAGATCTCTAAAACAAAATACATTTTGACTTAAATTAAATTTTACAGATTCTGCAAAATAAATGGGGTATAAAAACCGACAATACATACAGTGCTAAGTGTCTTCAGGAAGGTGCAGAGTGGTCGGATCCTTATATAGAATGTATGGCGATGTACCACACTGACCCACAGAACCACCAGTGTGGTACTGCAGCTATCGGCCTTGTGATTGATCCTCGACTCAAAGTTTACAACGTTCATAGTAAGTTACGCTGTCATCACCAGCCTGTGTCTCTTCACTACTGGATGTAGGCCATTCTCAATGCTTGCGCATTATTTTTCACTGTCATCCAACGTCCAGCGAATGTCTCGCTAATTCTGTATTATTGCGTGGTCGTCACTCTAACCCGTTTATACCATTCGATGTCCAACCGTATTGCCGCAGAAACACCTCAGTGCCAGTCATACAGATCGTTAACGTTATTATATAATTATATTATTATTATTCATATGAATGAAAAATATAATAGACCTCTTTCTTCATAAAGACAAAAAAGTGGGATCGTCGAGGCCCGGAAGGCTACTAGTGATTCATGCACTTTTGGTTCTAGGCTACGTTACTGGTACAACAGCACTAGTGTGGTTTACTGGCCCAGGGAGTCTAGGTTCGACTACCTCAGCTCTCCGACAGTAGCACATTAGCAAGCTGACTTAGCGAAATTTATACTCTATTAATTACTTCTCTTTTTTTTTCAGATTTGAGAGTTGTTGATGCTTCTGCTATACCATTACCGCCAACTGGTAAGTTTATTTTCTAACTCATTCCTCCTCCTTGCGTCGTGTTTCCTCATGGGTCAGGGTCGTGATCTCCCGAAGAATTGTGCATCTTGATGACACACGCAACCCATTCCTATCTTTAGCGGCATGCACAGCATCATGGATGCTAGTGTTGGTGGTGGAGCGAATCTGGTCGGACAAGCATACCGGGCTTCGGACTTTTGATTTCTTTCTTTCAACCTTGCCAGTAACAAATAGTTTTTCTGGCAAAATATTGCTCAATTGACTATTAGACAAAAAAGTTCTGCTGGTCGATCATAGATGGCGCAATTATAGTTGCATCCAATTATAATTTTGTAAATACTAGCGAGCCATAAGGTTGACATTAGCTCCATTAATTACTGATTAGTTTTTTTTAAACTATTAACAGAAAAATAATGTGTGAAACATGATGACATATTTCACACACTTTGGACACATGTCCAAAGTACTGGAAGTACGAAGTAAGAAGACATATGGCGAATAGCTTAGTCGTTATGTCTAGATGTAATAAAATCGACACGTTAGTCCGATGCTGAGTTCACGAGATCCTCAGAATTTTTCTTCCACACCACATCTCAAAAGCATCGATACGCTTTCTGTAGGCGCTCTTTATGATCCACATTTTTCTTCTACACTTATTATAAAGTTTAAAATAATTCATCAAAATCTGATCCACTTGTGCTTTTTTAATATTTATTGTGTTCTATTTTTTTCAGGTAATCCACAAGGTGTTATCATGATGGTAGCTGAAAAAGGTGCCGATTTGATTAAAGAAGATTGGAATTTGCTCGATTCTTAAAACAATAATAATAAGTTCCACATCCTAATACAACGACCTCCATTGAATAAGCTAAACCTTGTAGAGATTATTTTACTAAAAACACAGTCCAAAAAGTTTAAATTGTCGATATTATCTTTTTGTTGAGAAAAACAAATAACTTTTTTTCCAATATACATATATATCAATTTTTAAATATATTATGCAATATTTTTGTTTCTTTTTATTTTAATTATCGACCAAAAAAGTTATCCTCGCCAAGCCGTCTGGCCAGCGTGGCAAGTGTAGGCCGAATTCTCCCTCGATATGTTCTGAAAGGCCTATCTCCAACAGTGGGGATCTAGGACGCTGTGTTCTAGAGGCTGTATTGATGATAAAGATAAAAGTTATCGAAGCAATAAAGTACCTAATAAGTATAATTTTGTCTAAATTGATTACGATCGTTATGATACTTGTTCCCGACAGGCCGATTTATATACAATTAAAAATAGTAGCAATGTCTAGTTTGACAGATGTTTTTGATATAATGAGACACAATTCAGGCAATAAACGAATACGAAGGAAATTGTGCTTAATTTACAGAAAAACCAGATTTATACAGTCCTACCACAACATAAGTGGTCCTTCTACCGGCAAATAAGTAGTGCTATCAATCCGCGAGTGAATTTAGTGCAAAATGGTGTACGAAACTCGACAATATACGCGCCATCGAGATGCAGATGCCCAAATTGCGGCAAGTGGTACGGCCGATCCGCAGATCGCCGGGCCTAGCTCAGCGCCGCAACGCAACTCCGTCTCCAGCCAGTCGAGATATTCTGCGTACAGCCGATCGTCGGCAACTGTAAGAGCTCGCAAGCTAGCACTGCAAGCTTCGTACACCCAACAAATGGTAAAACTACAGCAGCAAGCCGCTGAGGCCGAGCTGCAGGCGCAACTCGCTGCTGTCGACGCCGAAGTTGAGCGAAGTGACCAGGGTAGTGAGTATATCGACAGAATACAAAACTGGGTAAATGGTTCAGGTATCGTTCCAACCACCAACGTGACACAAACAGCATCACCCACTGAGGGACATACCCATCTAATGATGGTCCCCGGGAATGCTGCGCCACAGGTTACAGACCCCTGCGTACAGACTAGTAACACCTTTATATCTCCGTTACAGGTCACACAAAGGGACGTGATGCCAGTTTCAACCTCGGTGAGGGTGCATGGCCCACAAGGGCTGCCCCCGCCTAACCCCGCTCTGTCAGCTCACCGCGACTACATCATCGCAGGGACATCGGCCACCACGTTTCCAGGAGAAACCACCGCTGTGCCCGTCCCACATAATGTTATACCTACTTTTTGTTCTAATAATACACAAATAAACGAAATTCCAAAACCAGATGATTCTTTTACACTTTTAGCCAAAACTATTCAATCGTTAGCTAGCCAGTCACACCCCGTCAGATCTAGTTCTATCCAACTACCAAAATTTGACGGCAGATCCCCTACCGACTGGCTACCCTTTAGACGAATTTTTGACGACACAAAGAATTCACACACTGCAACAGAAAACATAGCGCGGCTTAACTACGCGTTATGCGGGGCGGCACGTCAGGCTGTCTACATGCTCCTAGTATCTGCGCGTGATCCCGAAGATGTGATGCAAGCGCTAGAGCTCAGGTTTGCTCGTCCCGAGGTAATAATCCTACAGGAATTAACATCAGTTCGAAATTTACCCAAACTGTCAAGCAAAGGTAAAGATTTAAACGTATTTGCCTGCCGTGTTCGTAACTGTGTAGAGACAGTTCGATTATTAAACGAAACTAGCTACTTAGAATCGCCCGAGCTGTTAAACATTTTGCTAACTAAATTAAATTCTCTTATGCGAACACGATGGGCAGATTACGCGACAAAACGCATCAAAGGCCGGGGCAACCTAGCTTTATTTTCAGACTTTATGATGCGCGAAGTCGAACTGCAAGCAAGATTTGGTGTTTTACTGGAACCCATGTCGACGCCAATACCAAAATTATCATCAATAACAATGCGACATGATAAAATTAATCTAATGACATCTAGTAGCAAAATACAAAAACAATCGGACAGTATTTGTTCTTTTTGTCAACAGGCTCACAACATTAACGATTGTGACAAATTCATCGTTCTTTCGCTTGATGATAGATGGCGCTGGGTAAAGGAAAACAAGGTTTGCTGTAAATGTCTTCGGAAAGGTTCACACACCTACAAAACGTGCAAACCGAAGACGCAATGTAGGCTGAAAAACTGCAACACTAAATTTACACACAACAAATTATTACATCAGACAAAAACAGAATCAGATAATGGCACACTTACACACAATATTGAATTACAGGAAGAATGTCCCGACATAATATTACCTTTTGAATCTCACGTTGAGGCACAAATCGAGACGTCGTATGCTACCCACACAGACTCAAGCCAACTTCGACCACTACTTAAAGTGATTCCGGTCACTGTGAGTGGTCCAGCGGGTAGCGTAAACACCTTTGCTCTATTAGACGACGGCTCCACCGCCACATTAATCGACGCAGATATTTCCAAACAAATTGGAGTTACGGGCCCTTCCAACATAATTCAGGTTGATGCCATTGGCGGCATGTCTAAAGAAGCCGCAGTTCAGTATGTAGACTTTCATATAAAAGGGACACATTCAGATCAAATACACAAAATTTTAAAAGCTAGATCAATCAAAAATCTCGGTATATCACGCCAAACTGTTTCTATTGATAATATACAAAATTACTCATACTTGTCGGACATACAGCACATGTTATCATACATCAACGCCAAGCCTATGATAATTATTGGGGTAGATAATTGGCACCTCATCATATCACGAGCTGTGCGCAAAGGTACCAGATCACAACCAGTCGCAGTTAACACAGCTCTAGGATGGGTGTTGTATGGGTTTGGGTGTAGTAAAACTAACCCTGTCATAACAATATGTAATCACAGCTTTGTTTCACACGACAAGGATGGTTATTTAGAAACATTAATCAAAGAGCACTATAAACTCGATTCGATTGGCATCTCCAAACAAGAAGCACCTAGTAAGAATGATCAACGTGCTATCCAAATTCTTGAGGAGACATCACATCGTCTACCTACCGGTAGATTCGAGACCGGACTCTTATGGCGTGCCGACGAACTTGACGTTCCAAATAGTTTCAATTTAGCCTTGTCCCGATTTAAAAGTCTCGAAATTAAAATGGCAAAAGATAGTAATTATGCTGAACTTTACAGGAAAAATATTCACGCCATGTTCGATAAGAACTATGCAGAGGAGTGCTGCCGTGAATCAAAACCCACTCAAGTTTGCTGGTATTTACCTCACTTTGGCGTAGTAACCGTCAACAAACCAGGTAAACTTCGAGTAGTTCACGACGCTGCGGCACAATGCCAGGGAGTTTCTTTAAACTCACTGTTAATTCCTGGACCTGACCTTCTGCAACCTCTTTTAGGAATACTATTTCGTTTCCGAGAGTGTCGTATAGCTCTTACTGCGGACATCCGTGAAATGTTCCCACAAGTCAAAATTAGGGAACAAGACAGAGATGCACAGAGATTTTTATGGCGCGATAGTCCTAATTTGCCTATCAAAATTTATCGCATGTCGTCTATGATGTTTGGTGCTTCGTCTAGTCCAAGCACAGCGCTTTATATTAAAAACAAAAATGCGCTGGAAGTCCAGGACCAGTACCCTAAAGCTGTACACGAAATTATTTACAATCACTACATGGACGATTTTATAGGTAGTTTTGACGACGTAACTGACGCTGCTAACATAGCATCTGATATTGTTAAAATTCATAAACGGGCTTTTCTTGAAATGCGAGGTTGGGTATCAAATAACCCACAGGCACTCCCTCTTATTTCAACAGACCTGCTTCTTAAGCCCAGCATACGTACTGGCACTGACATTGATTTTAAACAAACCAAGATTATACGAACGTTGAATCTTATCTGGCAACCCACCAAAGATTTCATTAGTTTTATTACAGGTTGTTCTGATGGGCTCCCAGATAAACTTACCAAGCCTATCGTACTCCCACACGTGATGCGACGATCTGACCCTATCGGGATTCTAACACCTCTTGTAGTTAGACGTCGCATTATGTTTCAACAAGTTTGGCGTAGTGGCCTTAACTGGGATAGCGAGCTCACACAATCTGACAGCCAGAAATGGGTTAATTGGTTTAAAGATTTAAAATCCATTATTAATCTTTCTATTCCGCGTTGGTATTTGAGTGAGATCGATCCTATGGTACGCGAGTTACACGTTTTTTCGGACGCAAGCGAACTAGCGTACGTAGCTGTAGCTTACTGGCGTTTCGTATACGCAAATGGAAACGTGAAACTCGCTCTAATCAGTAGTAAGACACGGGTGCATAATTTTATTAACATGGTTCGTTTAAAATGTTCTCAGAATGCGAGGGAAACCTTGAGGCAACAGTGTGCCACCCCATCACACCCCGACCTCACCAACCTGAAACCCCTCACGGCAGAAGAAATTCGTATCGCCAAAGTTCATATCTTTCGAAGATGTCAGCTCGAATCATTTGAAGACGAACTATATAAAATCCATACAAATGAACCCTTGTGCCGACAGAACAAACTTTTGAATCTATCCTCAAAGCTACACCCTGATAACTTCAATTGGCCGGGCGCATTGGCGCCGTCGGAGATATTCCTGAGGAGACCAAATACCCTATACTACTTGACAGAAAATACGTTATTACACGCCTGCTTGTCCATTATTATCACGAGCAGTAGGCTCATGCCAACAACGAACGAGTGCTTAATGATATGATTTATTTAATAGCACGTCCAAGAAATACAGTTCGTACAAACTATATACTATGTCATACTAGACGCAATACTCCCAAGTCACACCGATGGGTAACCTCCCACCTACACGTTGAGTCCATCACAGACACCCTATTAACTATGTGGACCTAGGCTATATAAGAGACCGTATCTATGTAGTTACGATCGGTCACAAAAGAGACATAAGTGGATCAAAGAACACCTGCCTACTCAACAACCAAGACGTAGCCATAGCACAAGCAACTCGAACCTTGACGTGGGAGACCTAGTTCTTATAGCAGATGGTAACTACCACGAGGGACATGGCCCCGATTACTTATTACCAAAGTCTACCCCGGTCGAGACAATATCGTAAGAGTCGCTGACGTGAAGATTGCTGCCGGTACTCTGAGACGCCCAGTCAAGAAACTTATTCATTTAAACGTTGATGAGGTCGGGAGTGTGTAAAGTACTTTATTTTTACTTATACATTAGGCTTATATTTATAACTGTATATATTACTCAATTTGTTTTTATATTTTAATTTTAATGAGTTACTTGTTTAGTTTAGTTTCATTCTATTTAATTTAATTATTCTCTCAGATGTTAATACTGTACAGACTCTATTTAATTCCTTTTATTTTGCTAAATAAGATTAGTTTTTGTTACAAAAAAAGGGGGCTATGTTCCCGACAGGCCGATTTATATACAATTAAAAATAGTAGCAATGTCTAGTTTGACAGATGTTTTTGATATAATGAGACACAATTCAGGCAATAAACGAATACGAAGGAAATTGTGCTTCATTACAGAAAAACCAGATTTATACAGTCCTACAGGCAACAATACTTTTAAGACCTGGGCAGACTAAATCAAAACATTTTTTTTTTTGTTATCTTTAACATTTTTCTTAACCATCCAGGTACGTTTCAACGTTAGCTTGACCTATGTTAAAAACTCTATAAAGACGTAAATTAACTCTACGAGCTGAAGGACGTAGTTACCGTCGCTTCACTTTTGATACTCGTAATTAACTTATATGAACAAAAATCGCAAAAATAATTCGCTAATTAGTAACTTAATAAATCTGCCAACAATTACCCGTTATACGAGTATTCAAGCGGCACACTTTTTGAAAGAAAACAACGGAAGTCAAATCAATTCGATAATTATTATATTAAGGAATATTAACTGTTAAAAACACTAATATTTTTTATAATAATATATAATAATATTAATTATAGTCTTGCTTAAACATTGTCAACCTTAAGTTTAGTGAATAAGGTTGACAATGCCTTAAAATATCGCTCAGTTGACAATTAAACAAAAAAGTTCCGCTGGTCGATCATAGATGGCGTAATAATAGTTGCACACAATGATAATTTTTAAAACACTAGGTTGACATTAGCTCCATTAATTTCTGTATAGTTTTTTTTTATTATTGTCTGATTTGAAGTCAGATTTTTTTCTAGTGGACGTTAGATAATAATGTAGGAAACATTTTATTTTAAAATATGCTCAATACCCATATTTGACCTCGTTACTATACTGTGATGTAACGTTCTGTCACAGATTGTGAACGTCCACGTATGCATCCGGTATGCCCAAGTCTTTAAAACCTTATGAGGATTGAATTCTTAGGTTTATATCAGCGAGCTACATTACTACCTGTATTATTTATGGGGCTACAATTTTACGCATGTACGCTGAGGGTAGTAATAAAAAACAGGAAATAAAATCCTGTCCGTAGTTCTTTTTTTAGAATTAAGATACATCATAGATGGGATTGTAGACATATATTTAAAACCAGTGCCATAACTTTTTTATTGCCTAACATCGGTTAGGGCCACCAGTTTGTTAAAATCTGTATTTTGATTCATTCGACAAATATAACACAGTTTTGTAGCGCTTTGGTTGTTCTAAGTTTCCACTCCCTAGTGCGGTCGTTGAATAGAGTTGTGGTCAGCCGCGGTCCGAAGTCGGACACACGCCGCCGGCTGACCTGCATTAACACCGACGAAGTATGACACTAGTACTACTTTGCCTCGTATTAATAGTAATTTAAACTGCAAAATAATTATTATTTTCATTTATGACATTATACTAGTATATATTCAGAAAGTATATGAAGTTGTTTGGTGGATTAATGTGTCTATTTTGCCTTAATTTCTATTGTTAAAATAAATGAAAGAAAGAAAGAAGAAAGAAAAAAAGTTTATTTGTCACAAGAAAAAAACACAAGCAGTAAAAAAAAAAATAATAATAAAACAACAAACAAGATAGTGTGGTGACAAATAGGGAATCAGCTCAGCAATAAGCTGCAACACTCGGTCACAGCGCTGATTTTCAGCTGATCCCTCACAATTTTGACATTAACATTGTATTCCAATAAATTGACAAGAACGATATTAAATATAAACTATATACAAATAAATATTGTAAATAAATATCTATTGACATAAGCATATTATATGCCCATAATATGGGCAGATTGCATCATCATGACATGTACATACAACTGTATTTAGAATAAGCAATCTATACAATAAAGAATTTTGAATTTTAATGATATACCTAAATATATATAGCATAATAAATAAATATAAAACTACCAAATATATTCTACAACAATGATTGTTAATATATGTATGTGATGTGTAAAAGTGCCTAAAGTAGGCCTACTTACTGAATTAATTTAATAAAAAAAAAAGTGGGACCAAAGCATTGGTCAGTACAAATCCTATTGTTGCGCTGCTCTTAGTATTTTAAACATACGTCTACGCACAAGGCAATTTCCCGCGCATCCGCTTTCTCATATAAAATTTTATGTAACCATCATTATGCGGGGATGGCGTTATGAAATCTTTAATATTTATCATACGATACCTGAAGAAAGTTTGCCCTCTGTACAACTCGAACAATCCGTTTTTCTAAATTTTATAGAAACAGTTCTATTTTTGATAAATAAATATACTACCAACTTTTTAGTACATTATTGTAGGTATACTCGTAAACTATTTGATTATTTTTGTAATCGCATAGACATTTAATTCATTTATTCATTAGAGCCCTTAGAACACAGAGTTTCACTTTTGGAGATGGGCCTTCAAAAACATTATATCTGGAGAATTTGGCCTTCACTCTGGCCCACGCTGGCCTGACGGGTAAATTTTTTGTATTTTTTTTTTTATACTAGCACGACATGTGACCTTGGGCCCACCTGAAGGTAAGTGGCGCGCAAGGTCCATGAATGTTAGCAACTGAAGTCAGACACTCATAACTGCCATCAGTCCCCAACACTATGCCGGCTTGACTAATGCTTTTTCACATCCAAGTTATAGGAAAGTGGAAACACAGAGATGAAAGAGCATTCCACATCTTTATCGTACGACAGATGTATGAGTCCCCAAATTTATACGCGCGAAGGGATGGTGACTACGGTATTGGGTGCATATTCTGACCTGTGCGTGTGGTTCGGTTGTGGAACGGAGAGGGAGGGATTATTTGATAAACCGGGAACGGAGGCACGGGAACAGTGGTATTGTAAATCTATCACAAATCTACGTAAGAAGTGTATTTTATTATTTATAGTGTATTGATGGGGGGGGGGGGGGGGGGAGTTCGAACCGACTATTGTAAGATTTTATGAAAAACGTCTATAACCCACAGACTAAAATATTCACCCCCCCATACCGTAGCCACTATCCCTACGCGTACTTATAAACTTACGCTAAACGCTTACATCTGTCGCACGCTAAAGATGTGAAATGCTCTCCCAGTATTTTCCCATTCCTATAACCTTCAAGCGAAGTGTGATAACATAACTTGATAGGGCGTCTGTGGCTGGCATCAGTTGCTCCCACTCATGAACCTCGGATATGGCTTACCATCAGGTGGGCGACGATGTCACATGTTATGCTCAGTATAAAATAATAAGCTTATTTTTCATTTATGATGATGACATGTCTTACAACAAAAAACAACTTTTCTGCTTGATAACAACTGTATCGTTCACTTCTTTACACCCTTCGCTCGTAAAAACTAACGAGCTTTTCTCAATATCGTATCAAAAGCCCGAGAAAATTTCTCTGAACCCCAATACAATATTAGTCCATAACAAAGCCCACATTTTTACAATCGCAATACAAAATAACATAAAATCTAATACTACTTTCTGGGATTGCGCATATCAATGGCAAGAGACCCGACGGCATGACCGTTGGACCATGAAAACTTTGCAGGTCTCTGGTCAGGGATGTCGCATGTTAAACATTAGTCTCATCTCAGATCCAGGCGACCTCAAACTGTGCAAATACGCCAACCTAAGTAGGTACAGGTTACGAATTTGCACCGTTTAGCGTCGAGACGATGGGCTCATGAGGACCCTCAGCCATGCGTCAGTCCAAACGGCTGACGGAAAAGTCTGGATACAGGAAGGCTGGCTATTATATGAATTGAGGAAGTGACACGTTTATTTGTTCTAGGCGCCACATCTAGAAAAAGGCGCTCAGGTCGTCTTACAAAATCTTTGGTCCATGCTATTCATCCAACACTAGTGGATCGTGAAGTTTGCATTGGTCCCAACTATGTCGTGTGCATTGAGGATCCGTCAGATATTGGTAATATTATAGGAATCTGCACCAACGTTCGCGTCCCCATCCACACGTTGGCGAATAGCTCGTTTTAAAATGTATCAAGGGTGTACGTGGAGTGAGAATGTCATGCACAAAATCGCCATCCGCATGGGCATGGAGGCTTTACCAAAACAACCGACCAACTTCAAAGTCAAAGTCAAAGTCAAAATATCTTTATTCACGTAAACCTATTACAGGCATTTATGAAACGTCATTAATTTAATTATTTTGAATGATTCTACTCCTGCTAGTAGAAGACTAAGCAGCAAAGTGGTCCAATAAGTAAGCTGTTAGCAGAAGACCAGCAGCTTAGCAAATTCCAGTGACCTGTTAATGTTTAATCTGACTGAGAAAGGAATCTGCAAGGAAAACTCAGCTATATCAGATTTACAAAATAAAAACATATACAGAACTGCACCACAACGATCAATTATTAACCTTTTAAATTTAGTTAACAGTACCTATGAAAATACAATACCTGGTACAGCAGTAACCCACCTGGCAAGTCAGAATTTAGGTAGACTACATGCCTATGTGCAACCCGAAAGTCGACAAAACGCAAAAACCTCTGTTAATTTAAGAACAATAAATTGAACGTGTTCGGCAGAGGTCCCAGGCCCCCACAGCAGCACCCGATCACGGACATAACGCATGTGCCAGCCATCCCCCCGCTCAACCAGGCCCTTAGGGTGCGGACCGGGACCCGACACACGTGCCACCACTGCAATGACCTTCTAAGGAAGGGGCGACCACCGGACACGCCACACCATGAGAACCTGAACACTAAGAATGACTTTCGAGACACACACAAGCATAAACATAACAATTACTTCCTAAGTACCCAAATGTTGCCATGCAATTCCGTTAACAAACTTATATATTAGTTAATAAAATAATAAATACATAATAGTAACTAAATGTTACATAAAAAATAATTATATTATAATAATAAGGTAATAAAAAAAAAAAAAAATATTACTGTATCACAATAAACAGTATTTACTAATTAGTCAATAATGTATTAGTAACTAATTGTTACATTCAAAATATTTCTACATAATAACTGTAAAGTTAATCAAAAATAAAAATAGATTATTAAAAAAGAACCTAATGTGCTATTAACTAATTCTCTAATCTTTGCAGAGCGGCAATATTCCACACATCTTTGTCATTAATAAAATCATTAATTTTATAATATGCTTTTGCAATTAGAATTTTCTTAATACTACTTTTAAATTTAGTTTCTCCTAATTCTGTTACAGGTTTTGGTAATTTATTATATAGTCTAATACTATTAATCACAAAACTTTTATTTGATTTTTGAAGCCTAAATTTAGGAATATAAAGCTTGTCAGCATTTCTTAATTTGCGAGACTGCATGTCTTCATTTTTTTTAAATAACTTTAAATTATTCCTTACATATAGAATATTTTCAAATATATATTGTGAAGGCAATGTCATTATATCAATGTCAGGAAATATGCTTCTGAGCGAGTCTCGATATTTCAGGCCATAAATTGCTCGAATGGCTCTTTTCTGGAGAATAAAAATAGAGTCTAAATCTGCCGCTGAGCCCCACATTATGAGACCATAAGTCATAATGCTGTGGAAGTAGGCGAAGTATACTAGTCTTGCTGTTGCCACATCAGTCAGCTGCCTAATCTTTCTGACAGCATATGCAGCTGAGCTCAACCTATTGGATAAGGTCTTAATGTGAGCTCCCCACTGCAGTTTGGGATCAACTGTGATGCCCAAGAATACAGTGGATTCAACAAATTCAAGAGCAGAACCGCCTAACATCACACTGCAGTCGATTTTTGGCACGTTAGGTAATGAAAACTTAAGGCATTTTGTCTTATTAGAATTCAAAACCAAATTATTAGCCGTAAACCATTCCGAGACCATCGCCAAAGTACGATTTACTGTCAACAACATATTATCTTTCCTATTAACTTTAAATAGAAGAGAAGTGTCGTCAGCAAACAAAACTATTTCCGCATTTTCTTGTACCATGTGGGGCAGGTCATTGATATATGCTAGGAAAAGGAATGGACCTAGTATTGAGCCCTGCGGGACACCCATTCTAACAAGAGACCCTTTCGAGACACTGCCATTATTATTAACACATTGTGTTCTATTACACAAGTAGGACTGTACTAGATTAGAAGCTTGTCCACGAACACCGTAATAATCTAATTTACCAAGCAGTGTTTGATGATCTACACAATCGAATGCCTTTGACAGGTCACAGAATACCCCAATAAGATCCTCAGAGTTTTCCCAGGCATCAAATATTTCTCCAATCAATTTAGTACCAGCATTAGTTGTGTTTCTTCCTTTTGTAAACCCAAATTGTTGATTATGCAATATTTTATTTTCATTAAAGTGTTTTAGTAACTGGGATAGTAAAATTTTTTCGAAAATTTTACTCAAAGCTGGTAATACGGACACCGGTCGATAATTGCTAGGATCCGTCTTACAACCAGATTTAAATATTGGCGCTATCTTGCTATGTTTCATAAGGTCTGGGAAAATGCCCTTATCAACACAACCATTAAATATATCAGCTAGGATGGGTGCAATAGTATGAATTATTGAGTCTATTGCTTTAACAGATAAGCCCCACAAGTCTTCAGTCTTTTTATTTTTTAACATTTTAAAGTTCTTAATTATATCCTCAAATGAGACATGCTTAAAATAAAAATCTGGAATATCTGGTCTATTGAAATACTGATTTAAAATATTAATAGAAGTACCAGTTGATGATTTAATACAATTTGTAATTTCTAAAGGAATATTAGTAAAAAAATATTCGAGTATGTTGGCAACTTTATTTTTCTCAGTTACCATTATACCATTTTGCCTAATTGCTAGATCACTTTGATTATGCCCGTTTTTACCTGTTTCAGTATTTATTACATTCCATACACATTTAGATTTATTTTCTGACTGTTTAATTTTTAAGCCAAGATAATTAGCTTTGGCTGATGAACAAACCTTTTTGAAAATTTTTGAATAGCTTCTAACATATTCATGGAATTTTGGATCAGATGTAAAAGACCTCCGATCATATAAATCGTATAAATTGTTCCTACTTTTTCTAATGCCTTTTGTGGCCCAGGTTGCAAAACTTATTGTATTATTTATTTGCTTCGATTTTATTCTACATACTTTGTTAAATTCTTCAGTTATTATTTTATGTAGATGTGAATAAGCTTAACAAAGCAAATCACAAATATATTTTTAAAGTTTCGCCGATATGCGACTGTACGAAAATTTCACTTTTTTACCTACTAAAACTTTAACAATAAAACTTATGTATGTTTAGACTTTATATTTAGTAAATTACACTATACATTAGTGCTTAAATACGCATTAATTTAATTATTTTAAAATTAAATATGAGGAGCAGCTGTTCGCGGTTTGACAGTTGCGTTCCGGCTCTTTGATGCCAAAGTGTGGAGCTAGTGTTATAATAAAAAAATATTAGTTAACATGTGGACGCCTTACCAAATTAACCTAGGTGCCAACGTGTGGAGCTAGTTTTACTCTAAAATAATAAAAAGCAACATGTGGACGCCTTACCAAATTAACCGACTAACGTTGGTGCCAAGTTGTGGAGCTAGTGTTACACTTAAATAATAATAGCTAACATGTGGACGCCTTACCAAATTAACTGACTAACGTTGGTGCCAAGTTGTGGAGCTAGTGTTAAACTTAAATAATAATAGCTAACATGTGGACACCTTACCAAATTAACCGACTAACGTTGGTGCCACGTTGTGGAGCTAGTGTTACACTTAAATAATAATAGCTAACATGTGGACGCCTTACCAAATTAACTGACTAACGTTGGTGCCAAGTTGTGGAGCTAGTGTTAAACTTAAATAATAATAGCTAACATGTGGACACCTTACCAAATTAACCGACTAACGTTGGTGCCAAGTTGTGGAGCTAGTGTTACACTTAAATAATAATAGCTAACATGTGGACGTCTTACCAAATTAACCAACTAACTTGGTGCTAACGCGTGGAACTAGTGTTACACTAAAATAATAGCAGCCAACATGTGGACGCCTTACCAAATTAACCGACAAACGTTAGTGCCAAGTTGTGGAGCTAGTGTTACACTTAAATAATAATAGCTAACATGTGGACACCTTACGAAATTAACCGACTAACGTTGGTGCCAAGTTGTGGAGCTAGTGTTAAACTTAAATAATAATAGCTAACATGTGGACACCTTACCAAATTAACCGACTAACGTTGGTGCCAAGTTGTGGAGCTAGTGTTACACTTAAATAATAATAGCTAACATGTGGACGTCTTACCAAATTAACCAACTAACTTGGTGCTAACGCGTGGAACTAGTGTTACACTAAAATAATAGCAGCCAACATGTGGACGCCTTACCAAATTAACCGACAAACGTTAGTGCCAAGTTGTGGAGCTAGTGTTACACTTAAATAATAATAGCTTACATGTGGACGCCTTACCAAATTAACTGACTAACGTAGTTGCATACGACTTCATTATATTCAAGGTTACATTTGCTGATTTACTTGTTTGTATCGAATTGCTGTGGCATTTAAAATAAATAAAATAAAGAAATACAGATATCACCATATCCGTATAAAGAAAACTCGGGTCTCAATCGGAATATGAAGCACCTGAAGTGTCATTAAATTAGTGACATTTTCATATGTATCATCATTATCATCATCATCAGCCTATGTCTCTCCACTGCTGGATGTAGGCCTCCCCCAAGGCTCGCCATTTCACACGATCTTTTGCCACCCTTATCCAGCCCCCACCAGCGACCTTTTTCAGGTCATCCGTCCATCTTGCGGGGGGTCTTCCCACTTTGCGTTTTCCTGTACGTGGTCTCCGCTGCAGAACTCGTCTACTCCATCGGTCATCGGTTCTGCGACAGACGTGTCCGGCCCATTGCCACTTTAACTTACTAATTTTGAAGGCTATGTCGGTAACTTTGCTTTTCTGACGGCTTTCTACGTTTCGGACTCTATCCATCAGAGAAATACCGAGCATAGCTCTCTCCATAGCTCGCTGAGCGACCTTAAACTTGTGGACCAGACCCACTGTCAGTGTCCACGTTTCTGCTCCGTACGACAATACTGGAAGAACGCATTGGTTGAAAACTTTCGTTTTCAAACACTTTCATATGTATCAATATGCAACATTATAATTTAGTGTCAAATGTTAAAATGGAAAATGTTATTGTTCTGAAGCTAATTGAGAGAGCACGATAAATACGAACTTTTCTGATAAAATACAATGAAAAACCATTATGCACTACATCTGTAAACTAATGAAGGTAATTAATAAAGCTAATACTCTTGGCTAACCGATTCAAACCGATCACCCGATGAAGTATAGAATATATGGAATTTTAATGTTATGCATTAGCATATGAATAGGGTAAAGAGGTCATTTCGGTGCTAAAGGATTAGGTGTTAATAGTATCTTGGATGGTAATGCGTAGGGTAAGCGTATCTGTGATGCAAATGGGCATTATTCAACATTATACGGTCCGCTAACAAATATCTTACGAGATATGCCTCAAATTACGACGTAGGTTAAATTCAAATAGGCATGTGTCTGTTTCGCTAAGTCGTAATGTACTCCAATATTATTATTATTATTTGTGTGTATGTGTGTGTGTGTGTATTCGTGCAATATGTGTGTATGTGTTAAATAGGTTGTATTTAGCACATCTGTGTCCGTGACGTGCTTTTCCATCCGTAAGGCGGCGGCTGAAAATTGGCGCTATGGTCTATCTATAGGTTGTAGCGGACGCCGAGCTGATCGCCTTTTTTGTCGCTATACATGTGCTGGTGGGCTAATTATTTTGCGCATAATCTTTTTACTATTTTTTTTGTATAGTTTTTTTTTTAAATTTGTATGTTAATTTGTATTATGCCTTATTTGTATTTTGTGTATGGTTTGGCGACAAATAAATATATTTCTTTCTTTCTTCAATTTATGACAGTAGTCACACGAATGTTGCGCATACCTGCTAGCCAAACGAAAATACGCTGTACGCAAGACAAATTGAAAATATTGCATGAACATGAAAGCGCAATTGAAAGCGCATTGGTGTGGACATGACTAGATGAACGCAAACTTCGTCATGATCGTAGAACAGTGACGGATCTGCTATATTTAAAATTTTCATGGCGGCCATTCAACTGTCATTTCGACTGTTTTTTTGTCACTTTTTAAGTCTCATAATAAGTGCAAACCTTCTAGATTTCATTTTGGAACCCTTTCTAATATTTGCACTATAAATTACAGACCACAAACAATATAAAACTATATATAAATATATATGCATAATTATGGGTATTATTTTAAATCCGACACTGTTCTACGATCATGACGACTTGTACCCTGCTTAATAAAAATAATAAATTCGTTTATTTTGAACCACTAGGATTCATATTAAAAATATTAGAACTTACAGATAAAGGTGCTTAAATTAAATGCACTCCCCAGTCATGCCCTTGGTCGTGCATCAGAACAGCTGTTCTCGCCTTGGTCTTGCACTCCTAATCTTAGTCTTCTCTAATATGAGTATATAATAATATATTCAATTTAATAGATAATTATAATCCATTTTTGTTAGTATACCTATCACTATGTTAGTAACATTGGCTTACATTAAAGTTAGTTAACTAAAATTTTATGTTAGTGCCTTATTTATACTTATTTGGACACGTGTCAATTTGTGTGAATCTTAATAAAGTGATACTGTATGGGACAGTCCACTTTATCCGATATGACCTTAAGCATATTGCCTCTAATTCTATTGACTCAAGATGCAGTGCGTTTACGCATGATAGCAGAAAAACTATCAACACGATTCTCTGCATACATTCCGGACGCACTGAATATAAATGAAATGAAATGACATGAAACGAATCGAAATGAAATGAAATAATTTATTTGTCAGAAACATGGTAGGTACAGGGATGTAAATTATTATATGTAATTATATCACATGATTCGCTATTTCTAGCGTACAAATATTTATTTAGTCACATGACTTTGTCGAGCTTAGTGTCTAGGTATTCTTTTGTCGAATAAAAACATTTATTAACCAGCATTTGTTTGACTCTTAATTTGAACAGTATAGTTTATTTTATTTTGATTTATTTTATTTATTCAGGAAAGGCACAGATCCTAAAACATAATTACAACAATTATAAAAGTTCCAACAATCCAGCAAAATTTCCACTTAAATATTAAACATAGATTTTGCGAAAAAAAAAAACATAATAGGTTTAAATTTAAAAACAATACCTACACACACAAAATAGTCCTCATTTTTATGCTTTGGTATTTTAATTTTCGTACAAAACAAACCACGTAGATTTTTGGAAAAAGCGCATCAACATAGCTGCACTGCATCACAATCGTAGTCATTACCTACACTGGACGCGACAGGATTTCGACTTCATTAGGCCGTGATCTCGTTATTCCATTGTCAGAGACGTGTATACAAAGAAAAGTCCAAAAAACTATTTCATTCTTGACACTAACGCGAAGGTAAGATATTTTAGAGACAAAACCACCTGATGGTAAGCAGCGTGTAAGGGAAATAATTAGGTACGAAATGAGATTATATTTTCTTATAGAAATGGGCCCAATAAAATGTTTTCGTGCCATAATGATTTCGTTATTATTTGATAGTTAATATATTGTGTTTTTATAATTTGTAATTAATTTTATTTATTTTACCCTAGCATAACGACATTTTTTTACGTTATTTATTATATAGTATCGATCCCGCCGATTTGAAATCCAGTATATTATCTACAATAAAGTACCTGATCTATAACTATTTCATACATAATTTTTTACCAATTGACTATTTAATTAAATCATATTTATTTTTTTAAGACTCACATACTACGAATTAATAAAATAATAGTTTAAGGTGCATTAAAAAGTCAAAAAAAAGGCATGTATGAAGAGGCATCATGATCGCGCTATTATAGATGCACACAATTAAAATCCTATTCACACAAATCATAACGTGACATTAGCTCCATGCATATTACAGTAGAGATGTTTTTAAAATAAAAACCGAGTCACCACCGCTCACGATTGTTACTTTTCATTAATTTTAGGGCTTGTTTATATAGATATATATGTCTTTGTTCACAGTCGAGTGCTTTCCAATATTCCCTGCCATTTCTATATTCATATCTACAATGAATTGAGTGTTTTAACGAGTCAAATTGGATGTTGTTAATTGTATCCAATAATTTATAGATATTATTACACTTGTACTCGGTTCAAGAAAAGATGAACAATCCAATAATAATGGAGATGGGCTTTCCAATACATATTACATACAATCGTTTTGGATTTTTTTTTATTTGTTCTTACAACTGAGAAATATTTTTGAATTATTTTGCCTACAATCTTGCTTGCCAGATGGGTCTGATGGCTATTTTTCTGGATTGGTGGATTTCAGTTGGTATTAGTGGAACCGAAACAGACGGCTTAATGTACACACCGATCTACACCGAAGCGGTGGTGCTTTGTAGGACGAATCCTCCATAAATATGTTCTGGATATAGATATCGAGTATTTTTTTTTAAATAATATAAATAATAATACTATGGATAGGGATATAAGTCCCGTCCGCGTGGAATGGTGGCAAGAACGATGGCTGCATTTAACCGCTGAATTGCAATACTGATTCTTTGGGCGAAGAAAGAGCCAGCCCTCTTGTCACCGGAGGAGACGACAAGACGCGTTGTTATGTCTTTTAAAAACTTTTTTGCGCTTGGACTCCATAAGCCCAGAGCTCAATCTCTCAATTCATTTCTATCATGGTCCTTAATTTTCTTAATTACTTACATGTATTTAAAATTATTTTTCTGAAATAAAATAAGATTCTTTGTAGGTACAAAAAAATACACGTGATTTTGGGTGGGGGATGGGTTAGTCTTAAAACTCACCACGTATCACCAAGGTGGAGGGAAATGGTTAAAAATGCTAAAAACATCACGTGATTAATGGAAAGCCCGTATTTTTTTTTCTTAAAAGTAAAAATAAAATATAAACTAAACCTAATAAAAAATAAAAAAAAGGAAAAAATTACCTCTAGAGACGACCCTTCAGATATAGTCTCAAGGAGTCATAGAGTTAATGAATTTACTATTTTGTCAAATTAGCGTTTGCGCCTAAGAAAACAGAATAGAGCTGCGAGACATGAATAGTGTACACATATATATATATATATATATATATATATATATCTACTTGGAGGTTACCTGATATATAGCTGGTGGTGAGCGCAAAGTTTTCTAATTAGCAACAGCTGAACTGTCTGAGTTAATTACTGCTTGTTCTTTATTAACTTTATAGGAAGTTGGAAAAGAAAAGTTGGCTAATAAACATAAGAACACTGCGGTAATAGTGTATTAGTAGTCTGAGGCAAAATTTTAGAATATATAGTAAATTCTGTTAATACTGTCAGTTGTAGTTGAGAGTGCTGTAAGATAAGAGGGTAGTAAGATCGCATTCCAATCAAAATCAAAATAGTTTAGTTCCATTGGTTCGCCTAATTTTAAAACGCGTTATCCTAGTAGAATAATTATTCCAGCTCATAAAAATACTCAATATAGCCGAAATTGTTATGCAATGGCAACAAAGATATTTAATAAGCTTCCAGTTACTATAAGGGAGCTGTAACTAAAACTGTTCAAATTAAGAGTCAAACAAATGCTGGTTAATAAATGTTTTCATTCGACAAAAGAATACCTAGACACTAAGCTCGACAAAGTCATGTGACTAAATAAATATTTGTATGCTAGAAATAGCGAAGCATGTGATACAATTACATATAATAATTTACATCCCTGTACCTAGCATGTTTCTGACAAATAAATTATTTCATTTCATTAAAACAACTAGGATAATCAATACAATTATTAAAACATTATGTACTAATTAAAGTGGTAATAATGGTTGGACCGTAAACAGGCAATAATCCATATTTATGTATGTTAGGCACAACATTAATGCTACAAGCAAGTAAAACTAACTAACTTAGAAACTACTTAAATAAGATCGTGGCTGTAAAGAGGCCGTGTCAGTTTACATTCTAAATACTTAATAATTATGATGTACAGAAATTATATACATATGCAAATCAAAAAATATTCAGCTCAGTTCAGCAATCATATTGTCGTGAAAAGGTCCTTAAATCATACACAAATAGAAGGTTTTCAGTTTATGCCATAAAATCTATTCATTCATTCATTACAGCCCCTAGAACACAGCGTCCTAGACCTCCACTGCTGGAGATGGGCCTTCCAGAACATATATCTGGAGAATTTGGCCTACACGCTGGCCAGACGGCTTGGCGAGGATATGATGTAATTTTTTATGACAATTTATTAACGATTCCACAAGTTGTTATTAGTGAAACTGGGTTCGACGGCTTAACGTGCTCTAAATAAGAAGACAAACTAAGCATTCCGTGGATTCGCCGTGCGGGTGTTGGGTCCATCGTGTGTGGGTAAGAGATGAGAAGAATGGTGTCTCGGGCTTGCGACCGACAAATATACGTAATCTTTGACAAATGTACGTAAGAAAAGTGTATTTCTCATTGGTACAACTTCTTAAAACCCAGCCCCCACTGCTTTTTATAATAAGCTTTTGCAATTTGAGTTTTGCACCTGTCGCCGCTGTTTCTTTTAAAAGCATAGTTTCCATGGCTTAAGGTTGTGTTGACTACTTTTATTTAGTGTTTTAGTTTTATTTTTATACATGCAATCAAAATTTTAGCCCAAAATTCCTGTTGAACGTATAAAAATTGGGTAATTGGAAAATAAAACACTAACGTTATTTGTAGGCTTTTTACATAGACGTGTATGTTAAACTGGGCCATAAAGTAAAAAAAGTAAAATAACGTCACGACTGTTTCCCTTTCGGGGTAGGCAGAAATCACACTTTTATAAGCGTATTCGCATTTTGTCAACTTTACCTATACCAAACTCGAGAAATATCACAAATAAATTATTGTGTCCCGACCAGGAATCGACCCGGTACCTCCGAATCTAAATCCACGGACTTTACCGCTAGACCACGAAAGCTAATCTTTAATCTCTATCAGTTTTATTTTTTTTTATTTTACTAAGATTACTTAAAATAAGTACCTACATTTTCAATAACTATGTATAAAGTTATATATATTTATGCATTCATATTTGAAGACAAAAGTTTTCAACCAGTGCGTTCTTCCAGTAATGTCGTATGGTGCAGAAACATGGACGCTGACGGTGGGTCTGGTCCACAAGTTCCAGGTCGCTGAGCGAGATTTATCTTAAAGATAAAGTTGACATCCGTCAGAGAATCAAAGTAACCGATATAGCTTTTAAAATTAACAAGCTAAAATGGCAATGGGCTGGACACATGCCGCAGAACCGATGAACGATGGAGTAGACGGGTTCTGAAGTGGAGACCACGTACTGGAAGACGCAGAGTGGGACCTCCCCCCGCCAGATGGACAGATGACCTGAGGAAGGTCGCTGGTGGGGGATGGATGAGGGTGGCATAAGATCGTGTGAAGTGGCGAGCCTTGGGGGAGGCCTACATCTAGCAGTGGAGAGACACAGGCTGATGATGATGATGATGCATTTATATATAATCGCTAAACCGTATATATACATATGTATCTACCTAATAGTATGTAATTACATCATCATTACAGCCCCAAGAATACCGAGTCTAACACCTGGAGGCGTTGGAGACAGGCTCTCCAGAATTTTCTGGAGAATTTGGCCTACACTTTAGTATAGGCCCATCATGACAAATCCGAGACATACAGTACCTGCGTGTCTGAACCTACGGCAGTATTTTTTGTACCTAATAAGGTATTTTTAATTTTACATCTACGCCTTCGACCCATTTTTTTTGGGTTTGTTGTTATATATACGTCCTCGGTGTCTAATGAGAATCTTGAGCATGTTCACGGGCCGCGGGTCAAAGTGGCCTCATCTTCAGTCCTGAAACAATTTCAACAACGCTCGTTATTTCAGAACAAAATTGAACTTGCCAACATTGTCATAGTAATGAAATTCTTGTACAGGAGACCTGTTGTAAAACGACAACGGGTGTATCGTAGTCTGTACTGTACTCTCTATTATATGTGTGGAATATAGGCAGAATTTTTTCTGTTTTGTAATTGTTTAACTATATTATTATGTAATTTTACAATATCTATTTATCTATTATTAGCGCGGTGGTGGCTCGGTTGTAAGAACCATTTTAAAATCCTACAAAGGTCGTTTTACTTACGTACATTTGTCATAGATATACAACACCACCGTTCCCGTGCCTCGGAGAGCACGTTAAGCCGTCGGTCCCGGTTTCACTTATACCAACTATGAAATCGTTAATAAATTGTCATAAAAAATTGACATCTCGTTTGGCTAGCGTGGCTAGTTTAGGCCAAATTCTTCCAAATTTCTGGAAGGCCATTTCCAACAGTTGAAGTCTAGAACTGTGTGTTCTAGGGGCTGTCATGGGACCCTCTTACATTAATTATAGTCATGTCACTATTAGCGTTTGACAGGATGTCATTGATTGCATCGGTGCCTTGAGATCCTGCCGGCACTTTTAAAATTTTGGACATTTTATTATCCTATTTTTTATATTATTTGAAGTCTTTGTACATTACTTGGAATACAACATTTTATATAAATAGAAAAAAAAGACTATTTGTCAATCCACAGATAATATTGTCTACTGTTGGTTTTCCAAAATGGATATAGTTAGTAGAAAAAGTGATAAAATTATATCCATATATCGTCATGATCGTAGAACAGTGTCGGATTTAAAAAAATACCCATAATTTTGCATATATATTTATATATAGTTTTATATTGTTTGTGGTCTGTAATTTATAGTGCAAATATTAGAAAGGGTTCCAAAATGAAATCTAGAAGGTTTGCACTTATTATGAGACTTAAAAAGTGACAAAAAAACAGTCGACATGACAGTTGAATGGCCGCCATGAAAATTTTAAATATAGCAGATCCGTCACTGTTCTACGATCGTGACGATATAATTATTTAAATTAGGCTACGTTGATTATGGCTATTGAAAATTTGGGAGAAAACCGCGTTAGGCAGTGGAATAGTATGAATAATCTTTAAATGATGCCGTTTTTAATAGATATGTCTGTACATGGCATTTTAAGACCGTTTACCTAAAGTGTTAAGGCGGCCTGTATAAGGAGAAAATTTGAATCTAAATACAGGATTATGATATTTTTTTCTTAAATAAACATTTTATTTTCTTTCAAACCCAATCACGTGCCTGATAACCTGTTTATTATAAATAACCTTATAGGCTAACTATTAACCCGGCTTTTCCTAATAAACTTGTTACAAGGCCTCGATTTCATAAAGCAATAGTAAACACTACTTTTTTTCATCATAAAATACGTCTAGGGGTGACCTTCACCGATCAGTTATCCGAATGAAATCTATATATACTTCGGTTCGGTTCGATTCGATTCGATTCCATTTGACAAAATTTACGAGTCCGATTCCAGGCTACCATAAATAAAGTTTTTATCTTCTTCAAATATTATGATGTAGTTATATTCATATTGACCAAAATCGACCCGGGGTCGCGTTTAGACATTAAAAAAAATATCTTAGGTCTCGACCTGGAATCGAGTCTAACACCCGTATTCTTAGACGTTTCCTGACGTTTGGTGCTAGGCGTCAGTTACTCCCTTTATTCGAACTCGCGTACCGCTTACCATCAGGTGGGCGCGATGTCACATGTCTTGTTCAGTATTAAAACAATACAGTGTTGCTATATTCTAAAAATACACACCGAATAGTTATATTTTATTCTCAAAAAAAGTATTCGAATGTGAACTAGCAGTAATATGGAATGATGGATGACGTCACGGACGAGGGTAGCTAAATTCATTTGTGAATCGATTCGTCATTTAAAGATGCTCGTTTGTCAATTGCCACACTGACATTTACTTTTTGTTTTTAATTTACTGTAATTACTATCCAACAGACAGTTAATTTAATTGGAAATAAAGTGGGTAATAACACACACACACACACACGTCTCATACTACAAGTTTTTGCGTTTTACTAATAACTAGGTACGTACTATTAATTCGTGGCTTTAAAGAGGCTGTCTTGTTTATTTAAATAATAAATTATATCAATATAAATACTTTAGACTCGGAGGTACCGGGTTAGTCTCCTGGTCGGGACACTTTTTTTTTCTTCATTTTTTACAGCCCTAGAACAAAGCGTCCTAGACCTCCACTGCTGGAGATGGGCCTTCCAGAACTACTTGTGTTTTTTTGTGACAAATAAACTTTTTTTCTTTCTAATTAATTTTTCACATTATCATAATAATAATAATAGTATTTTTATTGCATAAGTACAACAGTTTGATAATGATATACTTTGTTAATACAGTACTTAAGGCTATTTGTTAGTTGTACAAAGGGTGTATTAAAGTAGTCTTTCTAACTCCACACCAAGCTACTTGTGTTATGGAAGTTAGCCTATTATTCTAGGTTATAAATTACAATTAAAAATATTAGTGTTTACAAATAATAATTAAATAAATAAAATAAATAAATAAAAATATATATTATATGTATAAATATTTTATGTACTTCTAGACTAAGTTATGATACCAACATAAAAAGTAGGTAAAGGTATGTATAGTTAGACGACCAGATCAAGATACTATAATACTATTCCATAACGGACAGAAGCATCTCAGTTTGTCGTAGCTAAGATTTTGTAACCAGCTTGATATTTTCTTTTTAACCTCGTATTTATTGAATAGATATATGGAGTTTATTTTATTGACTTCATGTATTGTCCTCCACTTCTGAGCTAGGGTAGTATGACAGCTGGAAGGAATAGTTAAAGCAGGTGTACGAGTGTAAAAGTAGATTCAATAATCATTATTTGAATAATCAATTTGATATCTCCAGTCAAATGTGTTTGACAGATCGCCGGATATTGGGGAAGAAGATTAAATATTAATATTTGTACGTGCTATTAGTCGATAACATGAAATTGTGATTGGTTGTAAACATCAATATGATCAGCCTTACCCTAAGATAAGGCTGATCTATCAAAGTAGTGCTAGACTAATAATAATAATAAAAAACACGACTGCGTAAAAAAAATACCTTTAATTAAAAACTGAAAAGAAATAAATAAAAACTAAAAAGAAAAAAACAAGTCCAAGGGTTCCGTCGCCAAAAAGTTTCAAATTCAAATTATTTATTTGTTAATATTATAAACAACAGATTTGGGTTATAAAGATGCACCAGTGCTCTGCCCATAGGGTGTACAAATAAAAGTAATTGTGGATAGCATTTAAATTAAATACATACACGTAAACAAAATTGAGATACAATACAAAATATAAATGACAATATTATTCATATCTAAAATTTAATATTAATAAATTATAAGTGAAACAAAATGTCATGTAATTATATTTTTGTCTGTAAAAAAGTAATTGATTTTGTAGTATGTCTTGTCAATTAGTAACTTTGTGGCATTTGGGGTTGAAACAATGGGGGTATATTCTCTTGATACCCACAAATTCATAAAAGAGCTGGGTAAACGAATTTTCCAAGAGTGTGGCGATCCCAAATGCCATAACTACCTATAACAGAATATGTCGATTATAATTCAACGAGGAAATGCAGCGAGCGTTTTAGGTACCCTCCCTGGTGGTAAGCCCTTAGTTTATTTTGTAGAATAGTTTTAATTTCATAGGTATTTTTAGTTTTAGTTTTATTTATAATTAGTTTTTTAATCAATTTTATTTTAATATTTTTGTATCTAAGTACCTACTTCGAATATGTCAATTAGTATATTGTTAGTTTGATAACCGCTTAACTACACAATTTTATGTGTTTATCAGCCTATGTAACAATGTTTATCTATGTTTGTTCCTTTGTGGCACACTGGAGACAAAACGCGTGGGCCGATTTTTATGATTATCACGTCAATCGATTAGTCTTCAATTTCGGGAATCTCAATTTCCTATTGTTGGAAAGATTTAAGACGGTCTCTGTTTTTACTGGGTCGCGACTGATAAAGCTACTATGTAATAAAATTACCAAAAAATATTTTAATGGTGTAGTTAATAATAATAATAATACACTTTTATTTCGGACTTCACATCCATAAATTGTTAGTAACAATTTTACGTAATCTATATTTAGTGTAACTAATAATTTATTTTAAACTATCCGCTATTGGAGGCTGTCTATTTGACTGTATGCAGCTGTATCCAGTACTCCAGCAGCAGAGATTCCCACCGATCTGCCAGATCTTTTGCGGTTAAGCGGTTATCAAAATTTTTGGCGACGGAACCCTTCGCCTTGTTTTTTTTTTAGATTTTTTTTTATTATTTTCAGTTTTTATTTCTTAATTTTATTAATACGTTCTGGTAACAGTTTAACAGATACAAGCCACACTTACAGTTATTATGACCACGCTTCTACTTGAACGTTTTTATTAAGTAATAATATTGTTAATGTATGTAGGATAAAGTTATGTTGGCAAATGAATATAAATAGGCTGTTACAGGAGTTAATGGTACGCCGAAGATTATCCGGGAACCTGCGCTGTTGCCGGTGGGATTAAAATTTAAATAAATTGCGTTATGTTTTTAACATAGACCTGTATTGACCCGGGCCATGAGTAGCTCTTTTAATCACAATGATTATTTTAAAGAAAGAAAATACTTTATTTATCGCAACAATTACAATGGTTACAAGAAAATAAATATGCAAGGAATAAAAGTATAAATAAGGCACTAACATAAAATTTTTGTTTACTAACTTTCATATAAGACATACTAACATGGTGATAGGTATACTAACAAAAATGGATTGTTATTATCTATTAAATTGAATATATTTTATTATTATAAATCTAAATGTATAAATGTAAGCCTATTCTATATACCGAAACATATTACATTATAAACATATTGGACCTGGAGTATCAAAACTGTGAAAGAGAACTATGCTTATTACATTTTTAAATACAGCTAAATCATAAAAGAAAGTAAAAATCATTTTTAAGTCTATTCTATCGAATACGTAACACTAATTATCTCACGGGCTCTGCTCCTATACACTGACTTAAAGCAAGCAAATATGTCGACGTTAACCAAGCAATCATAATATAGTTTTATTTATTTATTTAAAAACTTTATTGCACAAAATATAAAGGCGGACTTATTACCCGAAGACATTCTCTGACAGCCAAACCTTAGGGACAATTTTTTTACTGTCTTTTTAATATACATTAAAACTATAAAAACAATATCTGGGCCCATGGAGTCCAAGTGCAAAAAAGTTTTTAAAAGACATAACACCGCGTCTTGTCGTCTCCTCCGGTGACAAGAGGGCTGGCTCTTTCTTCGCCCAGAGAATCAGTATTGCAATTCAGCGGGGAAATGCAGCCAGCGTTCTTGCCACCATTCCACGCGGACGGGACTTATATCCCTATCCTTAGTATTAATATTAATTTTATTTTATATTTTGTAAATATTTTTTTCGAATAAATTCTTATTACCTTTTTTTTAAATAACAATAACATACCTAATCCTACCTAAACACAATTAACAATGACTAAGCAACAATACTGTGGCCAGTGACTCGTCAGCAAACTGGACTAGAACTGGAACAAGATGGCGGCTTGAAGGGTCGCCAGTGTCTTACTTTTAAAAGCCTGAAGGTCGTCATGAAATATGTCCAGACTCGGGTCACAATAAGAAATAGGTATATCTCTTGCGTGTCGTACACGTCTGGCTGTGTGATGTCTACAGGTACGAATGCCCGGTCACAACATATAACTCAATGGTTTTAATTATATTCCGGTATAATTTTCCAAGCTTCTGAATTGCGCGGTAGTTGTAACTTTGCAATGGCGTAGGGCAGAAAATACTGTAATATAGAAAATAAATAAATAAATAAATTAGAATTTAAATAAAATTAATTATAAGTACGAGTATAATATTAATACACACATCAAAAAAGTCTAGGGATCAAGCATGTTTATGCGGATTTCTTGTGATTGAGATGATAAATTTATGATTTTATAAATTTATATGGATCCTTTTTGGTGCATTTCATAATTTAAAACAGGAACTGTCAATCAAATTCGAGTAAAAGATGAAAATCAGCTGTCAATATTTTCCCTATAAAAACATAAGACGCATTGAAGACATTATTAGTGCTACTGTTTCCCTACTACTGATTAAAACCAACGTTATTATGGAGCGGCGACGTCATTTAAGCAGGGAAGAAATGATCAGAGCCGTGGGAATGATAGAAGCTGGTTCCCGGCAACGTACTGTGGCTTTAGCTCTGAATACAAGTCAGAGTGTTATCAGTCGACTTTGGACACGTTACCGAACCACTGGTACCGTGGCTGAGCGCCATGGAGGACGGTATCGCTGCACCACACGGAGACAAGACCGATACATTCAAATCACAGCTCGAAGAACTTCAACAATAACCGCCATGATGTTAGCCGTGAGCCTTCATCGCTCTTCAGGGAACTTAATTAGCGACCAAACAGTCAGAAACCGCTTGCATGAAGTGAACCTTCATTCCCGAAGACCGCTACGGGTACCACCTGTAGCAATGCACAATCGTAGGACTCGATATCAATGGGCTCTTGAACACAGAAATTGGACAGAAGAACAATGGCGTTTCGTGTGCTTTTCTGATGAGTCTCGTTTTGGTATGAGGCCGGATACAAGACGTATACGACACTGGAGAACCCCTGGACGCCAACAGCGATTAAAATCCTGCCAGGAAGTCCATCCTTATAGTGGTGGAACCATCATGGTATGGGCGGGTATTTCGATCGGCGGAAGAACTGAGTTGATTTGGATCAGAGGCAACCTCAACGCTCAAATTTATGCTGAGACGGTTGTATCAGACGTCATCGTTCCTCTACAAGTGCATATCGGTCCCTTATTTCAGTTAATGCATGATAATGCACGACCGCACACCGCAAGAGTTGTAAGACAGACTCTCGCCGCAGCTAACATCAATGTCCTGCCCTGGCCTGCTCAGTCGCCAGACTTGAACCCGATTGAGCATGCATGGGATATTCTTCAGAGAAGAGCTCTGCCGAATATGGAGGGTATCCAGTCGCAAGAAGACCTTTTTTTGTTGTTGCAACGAACATGGGCGGCCATTCCACAGCGTGATTTGGATGAACTCATTTTGAGTATGCCAAACCGATGTTCTTGTGTTGTTAGTGTTCGCGGTAGAAACACGGATTATTAATTGTTTAAGTTACCCAATAAAATTAAAAAAAAAACTGTTATTTCAGTCTTTTTTTCGAACTTTAATGTTAGTGGTTCAAATGTCAAAAATCCCTTTATTAGGAAAATGGCAATTTTTTTTACTAATGCAAAGGTGACTTGGTTTATCGTTACTGTAGACAAACGAAAACATTTTATTTGATCAATCCTTAAAGAAAATTTTAATGAATATCAATCAGGAGAAAAGTTATTGCAAAAATATATGTTGATCCCTAGACACTTTTGATGTGTGTATATTAAAATAAATGTAATAAAACTCTAATGATTATTATTACGCTTAATTTGTAAATACTTATTTCTCTGATATAAAGAGGGTATAATCCCTCTTACCCGCACTATTTTCAAATATTTTTCAAGTCTAAATGTTCTTTTGAAAAATGTAGTCCATTATCTTTCTATTCTTATTTATTATTTATTTATTTATAGAAAAAATCACAGCTTATAACTAGGATATAAAAGTTATAAATTATTAGATCTTAAGCCAGAAAGATTTTATATTATTTGTACAGTTCATTCCTCCAAAACAGTGGGTTAAAACCTAAAAAAAAATAAATTTAAACATTAGTAAAATAAAAAATTAAAAAATATTTACAAATAGCTATATACAAGTAGCATAGGATTGTTATAATATTAGTGAGTGAAAATTAGTCATATTTATCATAAATTTGTTTTAGTAAGTCGTCATAAATGTTGTTGCAATTTTTCTCTGTCTAAAATTAGCCTATATGAAATTGAAAATATGTCCAAAATGTCCGTAATTTTATTATCCTAGAAAGTTGATATACTTATATAATAAGAATGAATTTGACACTAATATGGGGAATGTTGCAGTTTATGTTTTGCGGTTTTCCCGTGCTGTGAACTCCCATATACCCAACGTGTTTGGGTGATTTACATAGCCGGTTTCTCGAAGCTCTACTTAATTATTTTCTAGCTAAGAAATCATTATCTTTCGTCAAATCAAGTTTCACGAACAAATCTATTTAGTTATTTGTTATAGCTTTGTCGTTTGATGTTTACAAATTTGTCAATTTCCTATCATCATTACAGCCCCTAGAACACAGCGTCCTAGACCTTCACTGCTCAAGAGATGGGACTTTTCAGAATATATATATAGAATTTGGCATACACTCGCCACGCTGGCCAGACGGCTTGGCGAGGATATGATGTCAATTTTCTATGACAATATATTAACGATTTCACAAGTTGGTATTAGTGGAACCGGGACCGACGGCTTAACGTGCTCTCCAAGGCACAGGAACGGTGGTGTTGTAAATCTATGACAAATGTACGTAAGAAAAGTGTATTTCTCATTGGTACACGCCGGGTGGGTTTGAACCGACCTTTGTAGGATTTAAGCAACGCGTTCTTACAACCGAGCCACCACCGCGCAACAACTTCCTATACATTTGTGTAAATGACAGTTCTTTTCTCAATTATTTCTTCAGATATGTTTGTAAAATGCATTTCTTGCAAAACCTGTTAATTTTTACATAAGTAATAATTAAGTACCAAAAATATGTTAGAGAAATATGGCTGATTGAAGCGAATAACTCCATGAAAAGCAATTGAAATTTGATGATCCTCAACCAAAGGCGTATACATATAGGCAACCAGTAACCCTATCCTGTTACTTAGACGCAAACGTTATTGGTGGATTTCATTATTTACGTCATAGATTGCGTCATAATTACAAAATATTATTCAATTCTCAACTCTATAAGCGCTCGACCTTGACAGCGGCCGTGCAAATATCAACTTTAATAGCTTGATATATACAATGACTGCCTCCGTTAGCCGTCTAGCGGTTAAGTCCGTGGATTTAGACTCGGAGGTACCGGGTTCAATTCCTGGTCGGGACAAAATAATATTTATTAATGTAAATAAATGTATTTAATTTATTTGTGATATTTTTTTAGTTTGGTACGCTGGAGACATCGACGAACTTGCCACTTGTCATGAAAGTAAAGTTGGCTAAATGTGAATCCGCTTATTTATAAGCGTGGTTTCTGACCACCCCGAAAGAGAAACCGTTGTGATGATACTTTACTTTTTTTTTTACTAATAGCGTGATATATATATACTCGTACAGTTAACGTTTGCGCTTAAGTTTGCGGCAGACAAAGAATATCCTAGATTATATTGTTTAAATCGTTGTTTTTAACATATAAGTGAGCAAGTAGTAATTAAAAATATATATAAAATTCTAAAATAGCATTATTACTTACAGCTCTACTTCTACGACAGGTCTTCTAAGGGGAGGCAGTTGCCCTGCCCGTACCTCGCTACGCCCATGTCCTCAACACTGTTATGAATGTTACGTGTTCAGAACTGGTGTATTCTGTACAATATATTTTAAAGAAACTTAAAAAACTAATATACAAAATTAAATAAATAATCCATTCCAAGGTTTTCTAGTCTACTCCTTAACTCTAAATTTCATTAGTCGTTCAAATCGAGCCACCGCCTTCATGTAATTGCTCATCTCCTTAGCTATTTCCTGATTTTAAAAAAAAGTGAAATATCATTAAATTATGACTTTTGTAAAATTTGTATTTTTAGCATTACGACAGTATCACTTGCGTGGTCAGAAACCACGCTTTTAAAGAAGCATATTTACTTTTAGCCAACTTTGCTATATGCCCATCATCATCAAACTCGTCGATGTCTCTAGCTCGAGAAATATCGCATAAAAATATTGTTTCCCGACCAGGAATCAACCCCAGTACTTCCGCGTTTAAATCCACGGTATTAACCGCTAGACCATGGAGGCAGTTAGCAAAATATTCTACAAGTTAGTCAAGTAAATACCTACAAGTCTGTTGCTAATGATTATGTGTTTGTGCCTTTTGACCTTGAGACAATGGGACCGTGGGGGACAAGTGCTAAGAAGTTATTTAAAGAACTGTCTTAGCAGCTGGTTAATGCTGTATGTGACAAGAGGGCTGGCAGTTTTTTTGCGCAGCAAATCAGCATCGCTGTGCAGCGGGGGAATGCTGCGAGTGTTCTTGGCACACTACCACATGATCAGATCATGGGTGAATATTTTTATATATACTAGTTTAGTTTTAATTTAGTTTATAAAATTTTAGTAGCCTATTTTTATTTATATTTTGATGTCATTAATTACTTAAGTATCTGTCTTCACATAAACCTATTACAGGCATTTGTAACACGTCATTAATTAGATTATTTTGAATGATTCCACTACTGCTATGCTATGTCATACCCTATTATTAATAAATAAAAAATACTCATCCTGATCTTGTAACAGCTGAAGATCTCAAAGTTTCGAGTAAAAAAATGTTCTGACAAAATAAAACCAAGCAGTGAGTGCAAAAAATAATATAAAAAAACATTCGTATATCCAAATTTCCTAACTTGATTTGGCAAAATAAATTCGAAACTCAATGGGACACTCAAAACAAACCTACTGTATTGGAATAATAAAGAATACTTGAAGGTCTCAGACCGGCGACTGAGTGCTTATTTCTGTTTTTACATAGACATATATTTTATTTATTTTTTAAAAAACATAATTGCACTATGTACAAAGGCGGACTTAATGCTGTTACACATTCTCTGAGAGACAAATATTTAGGACATTTATATGTGGAAACTTCGTTGGAATATGTATCTTTATGATTGGTTTTATAATGTTCTAAGATGTTTCCTAAATAAAGAAAATAAATAAATAAATGTTGCTATCGCTCCATAAGAGTTTTCTGTTAAGTTAGGTCATCGCTGTTTTGGAAATTATAATTCGCCGTACCAAATATTGATTCCCGTGGCAAGCTATTAGTACTTACGGTATGTCTGTCTTTATATTCGTATATGTCTGTGTGTTTTTTACATTTCATTATTGGCCCACTCATCTCGTGTTCCACTGGCGGCGGACTCATACTGCCGTCACAAAAGATTGAAACGTGAGAGGGGCATTTCAATGGCATAATTGTGAGTGCACTTTTTTCGAATTCAATTCATGGCGGCGAAGCTAAAGGAATGCACTTATTGATATAGGTACTCATAGGTAGCAATAAACTAATGAAGGGTTTCTGAGCATTAACATTTATATACTTATAGTAATATTAATATTACTTATAATAATATAAGTACCTGCTGTAGTAGCATTAAATAGGCACAGGAACGGAGAAGTTGTTTTATGACAAATATACGTGAGAAAAGATCCGCGTACTTCTCATTAATACATGCCAAAACCTGTGAACCTGGGACTATAGGTCAGCATTCTAATGACTCAACCACTGTTTATAATAATAATAAAAAACTGATATAAATATTTTTTGTAAGCTGGACATCAGAAAGTCTGATATTAAATTGATATTCGTCAGAAAAGGAAAGTTTTAGATGTTAAAGTTGGTACGGTTGTTGTAGATCTAACGAGCAATGAAGTAGACGGAGTTAAAATCATTAAAGAGAAGACAAAGAACCTAAAGAAGATCGTTGGTGGAAGTTTAATGAGGATAGAAAACGATGTTAATGCAAAGTTTAGAGGGCGATAGTATTAAGATATTGTAAGCTGGACATCAGAAAGTCTGATATTAAATTGATATCCGTCAGAAAAGCAAAGTTTTAGATGTTAAAGTTGGTACGGTTGTTCTAGATCTGACGAGCAATGAAGTAGACGGGTTCTAGAGTTAAAATCATTAAAGAGAAGACAAAGAATCTAAAAACGTTCGTTGGTGGAAGTTTGATGAGGATATCAAAATATAGAAAACGATGTTAATGCAAGGTTTAGGTTTAAAATCAATCACTTCGATAAAATCCGCCGACATCATGATATGCATGATGGGTGAGATTAAGAGGGAGCAGTTTATAAAGTAAACTATTAACTATATCTATGTACAAGCTAGCTACATTATAGCATTAATTAAAATGGCTGTTTTTATCATTCGGTAGGGAATAATTAATTGAGTTGTCAGAGCGATGAAGATGATGAGTGGGTGCCATAAGTTGGCTCAGCGGGTTGTCTGTCGGCCAACAAGTTATTAGCGGACTTAATAGCCGATTTCCTTTACCGGTATTTAATAAGTCAAGTGTTTTTGTTTTTTACACCGCAGTTTGTGGTGTTTGATGTTGGTTGAAGGGTGTTCTTGAAGCAATTAATAATGTAGAATCAACAACATTGAATCTTTGAAGTATAATATATTTATTTATTCATTTGTTTTTGTGTTATTCTATAGGTATTTGTTTGATTTGTAAAACTGCTACAGCTAAGTTGTCCTTACAGATTCCTTTCTCAGTCAGATAGTACATATCAGATAGACCTGTTTGTTAGGTCACTGAAATCTGCTAACCTCTTGGTATTCTACTAATAGCTTACTTAATTAATTTGCAGCTTACTCGTCTACTAAGAAGAAATAGAATTATTAAAAATAATTTTAGAAATTACTTGTTAATGATCATATTTTGACTTTGAACTATTTATTATAACACTGCTTGTGAAAGTGCTTTGTTTTGCAGCAACTACTCATGTAGTTGATTATGTATTTAATTTGGTGTCATAAATAATAACGTGATATAAATAGTTGCGTTTGCAACTGACATCAAAGGTTAACACTAAAGTAAAAAGAAAGTCACGTATTATCACGACCGTTTCCCTTTCGTGGTGGTCACATATCACGCCTATAAAGAAGTGTATTCAAATTTAGGCAACTTTACTATAGGCCAATCACGACAAGTGGCAAACTCTGTAAGAAACCAAACCCGATAAATATCACAAATAAATTAAATATAAATTAAATATATTTTTTTAAACTCCGCTAGACTACGAAGGTAGTTTCCCGATTTGATAATTCAAATCCCGATTGAAACCTGATCGTCCCAAAATTTGGCATATCACCATCCATAATATATCAAATTGTTCATTTAATCAAAAATATTAACATCAAACGAATAATTATAATGCTGGCGTGATATTGTCTGTGTGACAGCAATCATTGACTGGAAGGTCCTAAATAATATTTAGGAAACTTTCTACTAAAAAGACAGTTTTGTTAATAAATTATTCCTGTTACGTGCCATTTTCTGTTGTCGAATCTTGGCTAATTCGTGTTCTAGAGGGGACGGTGGGGCGTTCAGTCAATTAGTTAATTTTGTTAAATTCCCTTGATTGAGCAGCGGCCGGCAATCAGCCATGCAAATTCTCTCCATCGTTTTAGTCTTCCCGCTAAAATAGAATTAGTTAGACTCGAAGACATATATCAAAACTCTTTTAAACTCTTGGATTAAAACAAAGGGGAAAGACACAGCCAAACTATGTATACTGTTCTCATTTAGCTTTATCATAGCAATTATAAAGCCTACCTCTCTCACCTAAGCTAGCCTGGGAAAACGCCTACAAGCACAACAACCTGTCGCTACGTACCAATGTCGGCGCGACGCGTTACGCATGGAACGACGTAATTCAGAGAGTTATGCAGATGCAGAACACTGTTCAAATTCTTGCGAGCTCTGGAATTTTTTCGCAGTCAGACGCGTCAGGTTTCCCACTTTTGAAGTTTGTTTAACAGTACTGTTAGCACTGGACTTGCAGAATTCGCGACATTTTTAGGGTTTTTAATGGCGAAGTGTGGTAGGTTTGCCAACACGTCCTAGTGCGGCGGTTGAGCGACTGCGATGCCAACTGGCGTATGAGGTAAGAGGGAAATAGAAATTAATAGTGATAGTTAATAAATTATATATATATATACTCGTATATATATATGTATATATATAATCGGAAATCACTATGATTTGTTTTTTAATATAACAATTTCTTGATTGTTTTTGGAAAACAATAGAAAATAAATAGGCTGGTCCTTAATATTATATCTGCATAAACGTCTATGGCACAAGAAAATTACTACCCACCTCCACAGTTCCTCCTACAAGTTTAGGCTAAATACATACCTAGAAGTATTATTTAGGGTTTATGCAAACATTTATGGTTTAGATTTTAGGTAGCAAACGCGCCGCATATAGCCGCAGTACGCGAGAGAGAGAGAGAGTGAGCGACGAGCGTGTGGTGGCTCGGTTGTAAGAACCTTAAATTCCTAAAAGGTTGCGTTTTGAACCCCGGCATGTACCAATGAGAAATACCTATACTTTTTTTACGTACGAGAGGACGTTAAGCCGTCGGTGCCGGTTCGAATAAGACTAATTTGTGGAATAGTTTGTAAGGAAGGTAAGTCTTTTTTCAAGCGAGTTTATTTTTATAAATATCACTATGGCAAGGTTACAATATTAGTTCTCCTTGAAAGTAAAAATTGGCATTTGACATCATTGCAAATGGCACATAGTTTCAACGAGAACAAAAAAGAGGTGGTAGGCGGACTGATGGTGGTAATTTGCCTAGTATGACGGGGCGGGGAATTATCCACCGTTCGTGCCGATAAACCCAGTAAAGTGTATCCACATGCTTCGGGATCACGCTAGAATTACAGTCATGCCCAGTGAAGCCGGCATAGTTTTGGTACTGATATCAGTCTTAAGTGTCTGATTCCAGTAGCTAACATTCATGGACCTTACGCGCTACTTACCATCAGGTCACATGTCGTGCTAGAAAAAAAATAGTCTTTAAAAATTGACCAATAACTCGGCGGTATAGCAATCAACAGTGCAATAAAAAGAGAAAAATTTAACTAAAGACAATTATGACTAAGAGCAGTGATGGCTTCGTTGTAAGAACGTGTTCCTTAATATCCTAAGGTAAGGTACCAATGAGAAATACACTTTTCTTACGTATTTTTGTCATAGATTTACAACACCACCGTTTCCGTGCCTTGGAAGCACGTTAAGTCGTTAGTCCCGGTTCTACTAATAACAACTTGTGGAATTGTTGATATATTATAATAAATTACATCAGACCCTCGCCAACACAGGCCAGGATGCCGAGTATAGACCAAATTCTTCAGAAATTTCTGCATGGAACAATTCTAAGAGAAGAGGTCTAGGACTTTGTGTTCTAGGGGCTGTGGATGACGATGACCAAGGTTTTTTATATTAATAACGTGATCAAAGTTTATTAAGTTATTTATTGTTGTTGTGTGATTCTGTATTTGTTGCATTTGTAAATCTGCTATAGCTGAGTTTTCCTTGCAGATTCCTTTCTTATTTATTTATTTATTAAAACTTTATTGCACAATATATACCGCCTCCGTGGTCTAGTGGTAACAAACGTTGCCGTGAACTCGGGAGGTCGTGAGTTCGACTCCCACCGGGGGCAAGTTGTACATTGTATGATTTGTCTCGGTCTGGGTGTTTATATGTATAATATGTATATATTTACAAAAAAAAAGTATAATATGTAGTTTATCAACCATCTAGTTTCCGTAACACAAGCCTCGTAGCTTACCACGGAAATTAGATGGCGCTGTGTGACCTGTCTGGAAATATTTATTTATTATTATTTATTTATATACAAGGGGCGGACTTAATGTCGCTGGACATTCTCTGACAGCCAACCTTAGGGACACTGTAGAACATTAAAGACGTAAGGTCTTTTTCAGTCAGATTAAACATTAACAGGTCACTGGAATTTGCTAAGCTGTTAGTCTTCTGCTAACAGCTTACTCCTTGGACCACTTCGCTGCTTAGTCTTCCACTAACAGGGCTAGAATCATTCTAAATGATTTAAATTATGACGTGTCACAAATGCCTGTAATAGGTTTACGTGAATAAAGATATTTTGATTTTGACTTTGACTTTGAAAGGCATTTTTTGTACATTTAAAACTACAAAGCCACTGTATAGTTAGTAACAACGGCTCTAATTAAATTTAAATACCAAATGTGTTTAAAATTGCCCTGTAACGGAGGACTGGAGCGGCGAATAAATGAAAACCGAGCTTAATTGGCAGCGTGTAGTCAGTAATGACATTATGACTCATTCAGAATTTTATGTTTCACAAAAACTACCACTGTTTCAAGAAAAATATCTATATATATTTCTACGCCCCACTAGATGGTATTTTTTTTTTTTTATACTAACATGACATGTTTATTTATTTATTTATTCATTCATTTCCACAGCAGATTACAAAACATAAAGGTTAGTATATAATTATAATAATAATAAATAATAATAAATATTTCCAGACAGGTCACAGCGCTATCTAATTTCCGTGGTAAGCTACGAGGCTTGTGTTACGGAAACTAGATGGTTGATAAACTACATCTTATACTTTTTTTTTTGTAAATATATACATATTATACATATAAACACCCAGACCGAGACAAATTATACAATGTACAACTTGCCCCCGGTGGGAATCGTACCCACGACCTCCCGAGTTCACGGCAACGTTTGTTACCACTAGACCACGGAGGCGGTCAATTGAGTCAATTGATCAATCGAAAAATTGAGTTTATACATTGGCCAAATTAGGAAACATACTTTATTACTGATACTTAGATGTCAAAGAAAAGGAGAAAAAACAGAAGAAATTCAACCAAAAGATATAGAAATTCAATTAAACAAAAAACAAATAAAATTAGAGATATCCAATATTACCTTAAATTAAATATTAAAAAAAAAAATATATCAAATTAATAATTAAATTAAAATGAGTTCTAAATTAAATAATTCTTGGCTGCCCTACCTACAGGAAAGTCTACCCTAACAGTGAGTGACATGTGATGTAGCCCTGTCGAATTGACAGCAGCACCGCGGACAGCATCAGCAACCGGGATCTGCATCCGGAGTACAATTAATGCTAATACTTTAATATATATTTGTCTATTTTCTTTATTCAGGAGACATACAGATCCCATCCCAACCGTCTGCATGTGACATGTGAGCTTGCGCCCACCTGATCGTAAGTGGCGCGCATGGTCCATAAATGTTAGCAACTGGACTCAGACACTTATGTCCGACATCAGTCCCTAACACTATGCCAGCTTGACTAGATGCCTTTTCACACTTCGCTTGAAGGACTCCAGGTTATAGGAAAGTGGAAACACAGAGGCTGGAAGAGCATTGTGCGACAGATGATGATGAGTCACCAAATTTATAGGTACGCGAAGGGATAGTGACTACGGTATGTGGGTGCATATTCTGACCTGTGCGTGTGGTTCGGTTGCGGAATGGAGAGGAAGGAATTAGGTTATTTATTCATTTAATGCCGCAAGACTTTTTATCATAGCCAACCATTGACTAGTTCAATAAATATTAAAATAATGGGGAATATCAGGCAAAGCTTTTTGTAGATGTCGCTAGCGGCAATGGTACCTTGTTTTACACCTATATCGCATCATTTTTTAATATTTTTGTAGTTTTATTACAGATAAATGTATTTTAAATTTATGTTACCTACCTTAAACGACTAATTAAGAAAGCGAACACCGTCTTTAAAAAGAAAAAAAGGTTTTATTATTAGAACGGCAATTTTGAGATCACCATATCTTTGATTTCGCTTAGAAATCTCGATTTGTACACTTTAAACTTGCTACTTACTTCGGCATAATATCCAGAAAATAATAATTTTCCTAATAAAAATATAAGTTTTCTATGCAACTGACAGTTATATTAGGTACCATCTATCATGCGTCATCTATAGTGATAAGAAGTTGGTGATACACACCATTGGAGATAAATACATTAAAGGAATTAAGCTACAAAACATTTTAGAAAAAAAATCAAGCAGCCATGTTTATAACGACTCTCCGCTACAGACAATTGTACGATATGAACAGGAAATTATTAGGAGCCCTGCGTCATATATTAGTTATGTCAATAGTCATCAAAAACTTTAAGGGAGAATGATTTTTCTATGATGAGTACTTTAAACAATTTACAGGAAAGTACCTATAAGTTAATTATTAATAATATTTATTATAAAACTAAACAAAATATAAAATAAAATTAATATTAATTCTAAGGATATAAAACACGTCCGCGTGGAATGGTGGCAAGAACGTTGGTTGCATTTCCCCGATGAATTGCAATACTCATTCTTTGGGCGAAAAAACAGCAGACATTTTGTCACCGGAGTAAGTCAAGTCAAGTCAAGTCAAAATATCTTGATTCACGTAAACCTATTACAGGCATTTATGAAACGTCATTAAGCTAATTCTTTTGAATGATTTTACTCCTGCTAGTAGAAGACTAAGTGGTCCAATAAGTAAGCTGTTAGCAGAAGACCAGCAGCTTAGCAGATTCCAGTAAACTGTTAATGTTTAATCTAACTGAGAAAGGAATCTGCAAGCAAAACTCAGCTATATCAGATTTACAAAATAAAACATATACAGAACTGCACCACAACGATCAATTAATAACCTTATATATTTAGTTATCAGTACCTATGAGATTACAATACCTGGTTCAGCAGTAACCCACCAGTCAGAATTAAAATAGACTACATGCCCATGTGCTACCTGAAAGTCGACAAAACGCAAAAACCTCTTCCGTAGTAGACGACAAGACGCGGTGTTATCTATCAGACTTATGCTTAGGTAGATGTACTTCGGTCAAAGTTAGCCAGCTCCCTTCAACAATATGAAATGATATCGTTATGCTCTTAGCTTTCTTCTAAGATAACAAGCATTGTTGAAAGTCTCTTGAACTTCCGACCCTTTTCGGCTTTGACAAGTGAGGCGTAAAGATTGTTAGATCCCAACTGAAATGCCCTTTTCAAAGTGCCTTATCTTGGAGATGGGATTAATTGCGGAAATACCGTAGATTACAGCAAAAGTTATAACTAGATGCCTTTGTACTAAAAACTCAATGAGGACAAGGTTGAGATTGGGAAATGATTTTGTTTATAAATTTATTTATTTTTTTGTACAAGCGTGAAGACCGCTGGTGGCTCAGTAGTAAGAAGCCTTTTCTTAAAATCCAAAATACATTATTCTTACGTTCTATCTGCAACAAATAATGTGTGTTAGATGTGTTTCTTACTTGGTAAAATATATAAATTGAAGCTATAAAATTTTATTGCCAAATATTTCGCCCCTCTTTGGAGCGGCGTCATCAGTGACAGTCATTCAGTTATTCTTACGTTCATTTGTCATAGATAGTGTTGCCCAAAGCAAGGTCTTTTTTTTAAATTCATTTTGGAAAATCAACAGTTGACTATATTATAATATAAATATTATACAGTAAATTCACTAAGAACTATTAAAGGTTTACACATATAAATTTTAAGTTAAGTAAAAAAGAGCAAGAGAACCATGAGTAAGTTGGTAATGAAAAACAAATCACTCATTAGGAATTGCTGCCGATGATCGAATCAACGTAACGAACGCGTCATTTTTTTTTTTTTTTATATTTCCAGACAGGTCACACAGCGCCATCTACTTTCCGTTGTAAGCTACGAGGCTTGTGTTACGGAAACTAGATGGTTGATAAACTACATATTATACTTTTTTTTTTTTAATATATACATATAAAGACCCAGACCGAAACAAATTATACAATGTACAACTTGCCCGGTGGGAATCGAACCCACGACCTCCCGAGTTCACGGCAACGTTTGTTACCACTAGACCACGGAGGCGCATTAGACGTCTAATAGTATATGTTGCTTTGGAGTTAAACATGTCTATGTCCAAATCTTCCGCAAGAATATTATAGTTGTTACATGTTCTTAATAAATAACTGTTCTGTCTATACCTGGTACTAGCATATGGTACGAACAACAGTGGGGGACATCGAAGATTAAACCTAGGTATTCGTAAACCCAAACAAGCCAGCAACTCAAGACTATCGACTGTACCATTTGCTACATTTATTAAATATGCAAATATCAACGTCTTGCATCAGGATAGGTGTTTTTGGTGTCGGGCTTAATCTTGCACCCCTTGTCTTGGCCTTGGTCTTGCGCAAGAGTCTCGCGAGACTCTTGCTCTGACTCAATATAATGTATATTTTTTCTAATTGTACTAAGGAAATCTTGTATCTGTTCGGAAACTACTATCACGACAACTAGTCTGATTTACTTAAAATAGTTTTATTTATTTAAATCCTTATTGCACAAAATATAAAGGCGGACTTAATGCCGCTAGGCATTCTATGCCAGTCAAACCTTCGGGACAACAAGAGCAATTAAACAATGAAAGGTAGGTGCAATTACAGGCCTAATTAGACAATATAATCATACAGTATTTGGTTGGGTAGAGAGAGAAGTAGAATGGTGGATGGTGGAAAAAAAAGGAGGCCTCCTTTTCTTAAACCAGCCTATTGTCGGTCGCAAGCTCGAGAAACCATTCTTCTCATCTCCTACCCACACACGATGGACCCGGCACCCGCATGGTGAATCCATGGAATGCTTAGAAATTTGTCTTCACATATATAAATTAATACATACTAATACTACATATAAACTACACATATAAACAATAATAATATACATACATATATATATTTATTTAGTTATAAACCGTGGTCTAGTGTTTAAGTCCGTGGATTTAGACTTGGGAGGTGCCGGGTTCGATTCCTGGTTGGGACACAATTGGCTAAATGTGAATCCGCTTATTTATAAGCGTGGTTTCTGACCACCCCGAAAGGGAAACGGTCGTGATGATACTTTACTTTTACTTTACAAATAAAAATCTAAATACAATCAAACAAAAAATGATACCAGACCCACGCCAACTCGTCTGGCCAGCAGCGTGGCGAGTGTTGGCTAAATTCTCCAGGAATTTCTGGAAGGCCAGTGGAGTCTGGGACACTGTGTTCTAGGGGCTGTGAAGATGATGATAAAACGTATTTTTTTTTATGACAATTTTATTAATGATTCCACAAGTTGGTATTAGTGTAAACGCGTGTATTAACGTATGTATAACGTATGTATTAACGTGCTCTACGAGGCACGGAACGGTGGTGGTAAGAAGAAGACACATTTCTAAGCATTCCATAGATTCACCGTGGGGGTGCCGGGTCCATCGTGTGTAAGAGATGAGAGGAATGGTGACTTGCGACCGACAATAGGCTGGTTTAGAAAAGGAGGCCTCCCTCTTTTTATTTTATTGAGCAACACGCTCACCATCCACTATTCTACTCCTCTCCCTACCCAACCAAATATTGTATGATTCCGTTAATGCCGTCTTGGAAGCTCTTTCCATAGATGTACTGACGGCAGACCTGCTTAGGCCCAAGTCTTTCAATAAGTTATTATATTATATTTATTGCTAGAATGGATTAGGGATCCTTACTAAAACTTTAGTAACGTATGGGGGGGGCGCATTCAAAACACATTTACTGGAATTGGAGCGGGCACAAAGAGCAGTTCTTAAAGTATCTATGTTCCGACCCTACCGATATCCAACAACATTTCTTTATCAACTAGCAGACGTATTTACAGTCAGAAAACTTGATATCTTTCAATCAACACTAATAAAAAGTAAAAGAATACAGGAATTTCAGGTTCCTTTCGCCCGTAGCACATTTGTGCAAAAGCAGTACGAGTACCTATCGCCCAAACTGTACAACCGAATCAACACAAAAACAAAAATTACCCATCTAAATCAAAACGAACTAAAAATATTACTTAAGAACTACTTAACTGACTATGACAGTACAGAAGAGAAGATGACATGACATTTGTAAATTCACTTATAAATAAAAAGATACACAATTTTCAACTTACTAGGCAAAATTATAAATCCCAAACACACACATGCATATACAGACATTGCACCCACACTCACATACTAAATTTGTAAAATTCAAAATTCAAATTCAAAATCGTTTATTTGCTTTAAATGTGGTACATACGGTAATATGGTTAGTAAGTTGGCTCTGCACATTTAGCCATTGTTGTGGCATGCAAAAATTGTTTTTATTTAAAATACATTCCAATCTAATAAGTCTAGTCATCATTATATAATTTAATATAGGTCAACACATTTTATTAATAAACAGACAAAAAAAAAAAACAAAATAAAAATATGTACTAGAAAACCTACAAAATTTACATTAAAAAATTAATGTCCAACCAAATTATATAATTGCCTTGTCATTTAGGAATTCTTCGATCGTGTAGTAACATTTATCCAATAATATCCTTTTTAAATGTATTTTAAACCTATGTAATGGCAAATCCTTAAGTGTATCTGGCAGTTTATTATATATTCTTGGAGCCCAACCAAAAAAACTTTTATGCAATAATGCTGTATTACTTTTAATCCTACGTATTTGATTACGTGGACGTGGTCGCAGACGTTTATTTATCGGGTGGACTTTTACCTCAGCAAACAGGTTTATGTGGCTTTTTACAAAAATTAGCACTTCGTATAAATATAAAGAAGGCGATGTCAAGATTTTTAAAGATTTAAATTTTGGTAAACAGCTTTCAGTAGATGGTATTGCACTCATAGCCCTTATGCACCTCTTCTGTGCCCGAAATACAATATCTCTGTTTGTTGAGTTACCCCAAAACAGTACCCCAAACCGCAAAGTAGAAGATATGTAAGCATGATAGGCAGATTTTACAGTGTTTATGTTAGATATTTTTGAAAGGGATCTCAAAGCGTACGTAAATCTATTGATTTTTAGACATACATATTCAGTATGTGCTTTCCATCCTAAGCCTCTATCCAATTTTAGACCCAAAAAGGTTATATCATCCACTGATTCAATTATTCTGTTGTTTAGTTTTACTGTGAGATCCAATTGTGGTTGTCTTTGGTGAAAATGTATTATTTTGGTTTTGTTTATGTTTAATATAAGGTTGTTTTTTGTTAACCACTTATTAATTAAATTAATTGTGTTATTTATTTCTGAGAGATAGTCTTCCGAGCTGTTTGTGCCTTTTTTTACAATTACAGTACTATCATCTGCAAATAGTATCATTGGGTGGTTCACTGCCTTGGGCAAGTCATTAATATAGATAAGAAACAGCAGAGGGCCCAATATACTCCCCTGTGGAATCCCATATGATACATTTCTTGCATTCGATGAAGTTGTTAATTCACGTTTTGTTTTCGGGCATATATGATTGATTTGAACTAGCTGTTTGGTACTCGATAAATGCATACTATTAAGAGTTTTATATTTGTTAATTCTATAGCACAATATTCTACACAGTTTTCTATAGAAACCTTTTTTATCCACGCGAGTTCTTGGTATTCATGTCCGTGTCTCACTAAAATACAAGAGCCACCCCTTCTGGTGGATGACCTAGAGAATATTGCTGCCAGCTTGTAATTCAATAGGGAGAGGTGTTGCTTTTCGTTATCTAATATAAAGTGCTCTGTAATGCATACGATATCAATTTCAGTTTTATTCTTAAGGTAATCTTCTAGGCAAGTGGTCAATAAGTCACATTTATTCAAAAGTCCGGCAATATTTTGGTGTAGTATATTAATTTTGTTTGTAGTCACGAAAAAGATTTAACTCTTCCTCTAATTTGTTTTTTGTATAACTTGAGGTCATATCTGCAATGCAATTTGCCAGCTGTTTTAAGGCCTGTTTCCAACCAAAATTATTTAATTTACCATTGAGGTTGTTAAACATAGTAGTATCAAACTTTATTGTTTGGTTTGTATCAAATGTGATGATATGGTTAATATTTTGTACGGCAGTATGTAGATTTTTATTGAAAAGCTCGATGCGTCCATTAAATAAAGAAGAATACTGGTTCCGTTTGTATGTTGGTAAGCAGATAATGTAGTTCGTATTTGTTAATTTTTCCAATTTAGTTACGATTGTCCTAACAAGTTTAATATAATCATTCGTTGATATAAAATCGTCTTCACCCAGAAATATAACACAGAAATCTCTATTTGTTAATTGCTTTGTCTTCTCTTCTATGTTTTTAATGATTTGGTTGATTTTTGCACCAGTCATTTTATACGTCATATGTTCGTGTCGATAGAAATTTTCCTCTATGTTTAAGAGTAACTTTTTTAAATTCTATTTTCTTCTTAATTGTATGTTCTCGTACAATATTAAATAACATATCAATATCTACAAAAAACTTCGCGATACCATATGTCCAACTATTACCGTTATGTCACAATAACCACTTTTTTCATTTTAAAAGTTGATAAACATACCGACCAAAATTAGACCATGTTACTCATACTTCTGTTTGAATCCTTATCCGAATAAATCATATTGTTTTCAAGACTGTTTAAATTCATTTAGATCACTTTTCGAATTGTTCAAATCGGCTATTCCATTCAATAGATATTACGAATTTAATAAGTCATAGAAATAGAAAGAAAAAATAAATAAATATATGACCTTAAAATCTAAATATAACTAGCCTATCGGGTCCCTGCAGGTTTTTATGTCGACGACACAACATTACACGGGTAACGCCGGGTCAAACAGCTAGTATATTATAATGATGGTAATGTCAAAATGTTAAATGATTTAAATTTAAGTAGACAACTATTTGTTATCTTTCTATCGTTATTATTCAATGATTCTTATATAATATACTTAGAAAAAACAAGTACAAAGAAAGTATTCATCAAACACATAAATCAGGGACAAAAATTCAATAAGTTATAAGTTTTCTCTCTTCGCTTCTCACTTCTATTACCTTGTAGCATGAATCAATAATAAATTGGCAATAAATTCACAACATCAAAACTTTTCTAAGCAATCGTCCCATTTGTCACCCTAAAATAGTCCCAATCACTTGGGATAGACGGAATTTAGTTCATACTGTACTGTTTGTAGACAAAAATTTCCAAGGCTAGTGACAGTTTACGTTACGTTGATAACGCCCTTATATCTATATTTATTGTTATATATATAATATATACACTATTCATTTCCCCTCCCCGTCTACCTCTAACTCCTTTGTCCAACGCCAGTTGGCATCGCAGTCGCTCAATCGCCGCGCTTAAAACGCTAAATCACCCTAATCACGCTAAATTACTCCGCGAATTGGCCAAGTGCAGTGCTCAAACTATTACCACGCAATAAACTATATAATCACTCTGATAGTAGTGGAGAAATTAAATAGTGAACCAGCCGAAGGACGTCAGGAGGAAGCCACGATCGCCGCATGTACTGCTTAGTGGATTTCCTCTCCTTATCTTACTATTCTCCACCATGGAAGAATGTATAGTCAACTGATTAGGAAGTTATAAAGAACTAAATTATTATTAATAGTTATTTATTATGAAAAAAAATCTTAAAATGTGTAGTTATATTAAAGATAACATAAAGTGTTTTTTTTAATTGCCTCATGTAATTTTATAGAAATGTTAAAATATCAAGTCAGGTGGTGCTAAAACATTATCCATTAATTGTGCCTTTATAATATAAAACAAAATTCGTTTATTCTAAAAAAAAATGGATTGTCAGTTGCAATAAATATATGTAATTTAATAAAATCCAAATCGCCGTACGTATTTTATTTTAAATATTTTATTTATTTAAATTTTACTAGTAAATAAATTATAAATAATATATATATATATATATTTTTTAAAAAATAAAATAAATATATCCTTCCTTCCTTTCGCAATATAAACATAAGGTCCTTGATGATTAGAATCAAAACCTTTCAATGAGAAACTGGGAAAAAAATTGGCTGATGTTTCTGGATATAGTCAGTCTATTTATTTTTAAATCATTTATAATCTATAGCAGCCAGTGATTTTTTTTATTTATTCATTCATTACAGCCCCTAGAACACAGCGTCCTAGACCTCCACTGTTGGAGATAGGCCTTCCGCAACATATATTTGGAGAATTTGGCCTACACTCACCACGCTGGCCAGACGGGTTGGCGAGGAGTGATTACATTAGTGAAATTAGGAATAGGAAAGTTCCATTTATCACCTAAAATAGAACAATATGTCGGTATTAATGGGACAATTGTTCGTAGGTACCTTCCGAAAGTTCAATAAAGAGTTCCTGACGAAAATCGACAGTTAGGGGCGCCGACATTGCTTTTATTTCGACGTTCGATTCGTTTAGCACATGTCGCCTGACAATCAATCGCAGTCAATAAACGTGACAAAGAATAGTTGTTTAAACCCCTAAAAGTATTACGGTCTTCACGACCGTAAACCCTAGTGGTATAATGAGAAACAGCGCTATTTTAAGACATTAATAGAGTTGACTATTGTAAAATATATATATACATTATTTATTGCACAATAAACAAAAACACATTTAAATGCATAGAAGTAAAGGAGTAAAGTATCATCACGACCGTTTCCCTTTCGGGGTGGTCGGAAACCACGCTTATAAATAAGCGGATTCACATTTAGCCAACTTTACTATAGGCCCATCATGACAAGTGGCAAGCTCGTCGATGTCTCTAGCGTACCAAACTCGAGAAATTCACAAATAAATTAAATATTAATTAAATGTACCAGGAATCGAACCGAGTCTAAATCCACGGACTTATCCGCTAGACCACGGAAGCAGTTAAATGCATAGGCGAGCTTAATGTCTAGTGACATTTTTTAACAGCAAACCTTGGTATAGTGTGTGTACACTGAGGCACTAAACAATTTCTGTAGGTCAGAAGTCGTTGTTAGTGTCAGGAATAGTTGTTTACTTACTATTACGTGACGTCATCCGGCAGCCATTTGCAACTGCAACGTTTCCGAGCAAAAATTCAAATATGACTTTTTTATTTTATTTTAAACATAAAAAATACAGTTTATTACCCTATGATTAATTTCTAAAATTTCATCAATGTTTTATATTTTAAATTTATGTAAATTTTAGATTTAGTTTAATTGAGACCCCACAATACCGGCCTTCCTAGTGTGGGTCTCCAATAGAAAAACATGTACATAGGATTTTATTGGAAATAAACGATTATTATTATAAAAGTAGATTTAAAGGCGATTTTGACCTCGTAAAATACTAAAGTATTTTTCCGGGTAATAATTCGTAAGTAAATAAAAAAAAACTTATTTTGAAGACAAATCTTATGACACAGTGTTAATAAATTCTAGAGCCGGTTACATGACGTTAAATACGTTTGCGTACTGCTATCGTCTTGAAGGAAACAGCCCGTGGGTTTTGTCTTTCTTAATTTTTTTTTTTTTAATATACTAGCACGACATGTGACCCTGCGGCCACCTGATGGCAAGTGGCGCGCAGGGTCCATGAATGTTAGCAACTGGAATCAGACCCTTATGTCCGATATCAGTCCCTAACACTATGCCGGCTTGACTAGATGCCTTTTCACACTTCCCTTGAAGGACTCCAGGTTATAGAAAAGTGGAAACACAGAGGCTGGAAGAGCATTCCACATCTTTATTGTGCGACAGATGTATGAGTCACCAAATTTATAGGTACGCGAAGGGATAGTGGCTACGGTATGTGGGTGCATATTCTGACCTGTGCGTGTGGTTCGGTTGCGGAATGGAGAGGAAGGAATTAGGTTATAGAGCTCTTCAGAGCACTCACCATAGTATAGCCGGTAGAACACGCTCAGAGAAGCTACATCTCGGCGAAGCTGCAGGGATTCGAGAGTTCCAGATATAGTGGCATCGTCCACAATTCGAACAGTACAATACGTCAGTTCCAGCAAATATTCAATTTTCCAATAGTAGGTAGGGAGGAAACTAATTCACCAACCCCTAAACATTAATTAAAGCTAAAATTGCGAACAAAATTTGAATGTTTTAAATTCAATTACGGAGGCCACTTGGAATGAAATTGTCTATAAATCTCGACCCCCCAGTGTTCACCACTGTGTAAACTAAACGCTCAATTAACTAATTATCCTGCACCAGCTAAAATCAATGTGAATATAATTTAATTTGTCTGGGCGAGAGAGAATTTTAATTGACATTTAATATTTCCGAAGTAGACCAATGTAATGTGAAAATACGAAAGAGGCCGAGAAGGCAAAATTGTTATAATGTAGCAATAAAAATCGTCAGTGGCCAAGGATGGACTTTTTCGGCAGCAGTCGACGTCCTATGCCTCACACCATTTTTTAAATTACTTGAAAACAACTGTCAGGAGTTCTTCGCGCCATTTTGCGTGGACATGTCAAGTGCAAGGTTTTGTTTCGTAAATTAATTTACTGTGGATATTATTGGTCAAAAGTAGTGTTGTTTTGTTTAATAATGTGCTACAATGTGAATAATTATGGAAAACGATAAATTGGACTTTAAATATGAGGCCGAAGTTGCAGTTTATTTTTTGCGGTTTCCCGCGCTGTCAACTCCCATATTTTACCCGACGTGTTTGAGCTATGGAGCCGCGAGTGACTCCAAGAAAAGCATCAAATTCTGCAGCATCTGGAATTTGATGATGACCTCATTAACTCATTAAAAAGAAAGATATATTACGTCAGACTTGGCTGTATGGGCTAGACCTATCATCACATTCATCATCCATTGGGAGAAGAGAACATAAAAAAAAAACAACTGTCAGAATTAATTTTCGTTCCTTTTCGTTACAACAGCTGCTTCGCACCAATTTTGGCTAAAAAAAAATACTTTAGCTTTGCGGTGGTGGCTCGGTTGTAAGAACGCGTTCCTTAAATCCTGCAAAGGTCGGTTCAAACCCATCCGACATGTACGTTCTTCAACATCTGGACTTTAGAGCTGGGATCCAGCTTGCGAAGATGACCCCGCTGTCCAGGATCCTTGTGAGGCCTTGTTTTCCACTCGGGATCGGCAGCGCTCTTCAGGGAAGGTACCCCTACATTCGGTCAACAGATGCATAAAGAGTGATAGGACAAATTTTTGGCTTACGAATCACTTATTTTTTCTTTATATAATTAACTTCCAGTAATTAAATTCTTTCGTGACGTGAAATTATTAATTTATATATTTAACTTTTAATACAAATATTTTTTTTTCCCATTAATAATATTAGTAAAAAAAAGTGTTTTGTACGATTGATACACGAGTCCTTTGTTACTTTTTACCTAAATTACCTGTAATTATGTAATTAACCTAAATTAAATATTTAACACAAGTGTCTGCCCTTTCAAAGTAAAAAGATCAAGGTTCTTTCCCGTTCTTTTGAGAGTCTGGTCAAAATTAAATACTTTACGAGTTGAAAATTACACTCTCGAACAATAAAAGAGGGTCAGAGTTGATAATTAAGCCGAATTTGTAATTAAGCCATGGAATTACACAAAGCAAGTATATTTCATATTTTGTTACTTTTATATTGAATTAATAATAATAATATGTTTAATTAAAAAAAAAATTTAGCAATGTCTATACACTATATCCATTATTTTTAGAAACTGTAATGCTTAAATTTGTTTTGTGTGCCTACTTAATACTTATATAAAAAACAGTCATTTGCCAGACTATACCGGTGTCACTTCCCAGTAAACAGCACGGAGTAGGGATGAGACCGAAGCCGGTCTCCTGTTTCTCTCACGATATATATAATTTTAAGGAATAAATATAATAAATAAAATAAAAAATGTTTGGTGTTTTGTTATTTTTATATTCGCTCATCGCTCACAGCGCTCCATGTCTCTTTCACTCATACACCACATCCTTACACACTTACAATAATATATTTTTTTTCTACACTAGAAATTCCCTAGAAATAATTTATATGGCAAAACAACGTTTAGTAAAATATATGTTTTACGAATAAATAAATAAATGAGATAATTTCTACATCTAAGTTTCTGTTCTACGATACATACGACAAAGCGAGTGGTTATAAAGCTTGCTCTTTAAAATTGTACCTTTGATGGTCAAATGTCCGAAGCTCATGTTAAGGGCCCTCCACTTTTAACTCCTGACCGCAAAGCTGTAGTCCTACGAGTACAATCCGACGTTGACCAAAGGACCTTTATAAAAAACCTTTTGATATATTTGAATATTGCCGCAAGGCATTTTATCATAGCCAACCATTGGGATAACTTTAAACAATGTACTGGAAAGTAGGTGCTGAAATATTAAATATAAATATCAAAAGTATTATTTAATAACTAGCCACATACATACACACATACAAATATAAATATAATAAAATAAATACATGAACTTACACATACATACATACATAATAATAATATACTTACAAATTTTGTTCGGAAATGAAATGAGAATAGACCATTTTTTTTAAATAGCGACCTTGTGGTTACTTGCTTGATGTTAGGAGGCAAATTGTTTCACAATTTTTTTGCTACAACGACAAATGAGTTTGAAATAAATAAATAAATATTTCCAGACAGGTCACACAGCGCCATCTTATTTCCGTGGTAAGCTACGAGGCTTGTGTTACGGATACTAGATGGTTGATAAACTACATATTATACTTTTTTTTTGTAAATATATACATATAAACACCCAGACCGAGACAAATTATACAATGTACAACTTGCCCCCGGGGGGAATCGAACCCACGGCCTCCCGAGTTCACGGCAACGTTTGTTACCACTAGACCACAGAGGCGGTCAATGAAACTAGAGTTATGCAAAGGGATCGAAAGAAGAGAGTTGTGAGAGGATCGAAGTGATTTATCATGGAACGAAGAGAGAACAGTAAGCAAAGTACTCTAAGATTCCTGCGACACCGAATTTGTACCTACTTCTTCACGCAAATCCCTTGCGGGGTAGGCAGAGACAATTAAGTGGCACTTGTCACGATCACGACATACAACTTTCGCTTCTTCGACATTTATCAACCTCTTCATACATGCCCTTTTGTTTCGATGGCTTTTTTTAGCACTTTCAGCTATTGTTTTATTTATTTGATCGTAATACGTGAGTCTTAGTCTGACATTGCCTTTTTTACCAACAACTTTCGCATTATATATCTGGTGCATGCCCAAAGCATCGAAGCTTCGAGGTCAACGCTTACTACGCACATTAAATAAATAGATAAATGGCGGGGAAATCTTAGAGTATTTACTGGTTCAAGGTATCTTGTTTATTTATAATTTTTGTGGGGGGTTGGTTTGCGTTGAATATTGCAGCTGCAAGTGGAAAAATAAGAAAGCTGAAGGACCAGTGCATTCTTCAAATTTACAGAGGTATCTGTTCAAAATGCTGATCACGCTCACACCGTCAAAGAAGCGGAAATGGATGGAAGAAATGAGACAGCGCGGAAGACAGTATGGTGGAACTGCTGTCTCTAAGGAAAGAAGGCATGCAACTTACTTGGTGAGATCCGGTCATCAGCTCAGCAGGTCGCAGGCCAAAGTCCATTCCACGAAACAGAGTTCACAGCACTATTTTGAAGAAACACTTATAGCGGCGCGGCGAAAAACACTCACAGCTGTTTTATAAAGTGTAGATGATAAGTAGGTGATATTTAGCACAATTAATAAATGAAATTATGGACGCGTGCGCATCACCGTGTGGCGATACCAACGACTTGGGAAGGTAGGATAGGATATATGTTTATCAGGGGCGTTTAGAAATTTGCATAATGATGGTGATAAAAATAAATCGCGTCAACAATTACATTTTACTTAACCCGAGTTTTAGGATACCTCTAAAATGGATAAGGCCGTGATGATATCTTCTAAGCTGGTATCAAAGTAACAGGATGCTAAGTTACATCATTAGTATTTTGTTACCAAAATATGCCGTCTGAAGATGTCTGGGATCGTAGTTGCATCCAACTATGCGCACAATTTTGGTGTTTCAATAGACATATAAATTTATTTACACGGACCAACAACGTTTAGGGCCATCGTTTAAATAGTTATTTAACATCTAAATATCAGAGTCGTCTTCTAGACTTACTGACCTTATAGTCTGTTTGCCGAGAGTTACTAAGAACTGTTTTATTTACTACTTATTACAAATTACGACAAATGTTAAATGTTTACTATTTAGAAGAAAATGACAGAGGACATAATCCAGGTTTCATAGATATTTGGTAAAATTATAAAATCGTACTCGATTTATCGAAATCAATTGGATGTTCCTTCATACTATTAGTGACCCATCCTTATATATACGTCTATGTTAGTTTGTCAGCCACCGCATATTCTGCTGAAGTGTGCACTCAAAATCAAATGTACAAAGTACGTTCATTCCTGCACATTGTTGCAATATTAATCCTTTTGAGATTTGAACCTTCATTTTAAATTAAATACGTACGTGGTTTCGAACGCAGTTAAAACATGTCGCCCAGCCATACACATAGATAAAAACAAATTAAAAAGATAAAACTAAATATAAAAAAACCCAACTGCGTAATAACTGTAGAATCATCAGAATCATCACGACCCTTTCCCTTTCGGGGTGGTCAGAAACCACGCTTATAAACGCGGATTCACATTTAGCCAACTTTACTATAAGGCAATCATGATAAGTGGCAAGCTTGTCGATGTCTCAGCGTACCAAACCCGATATATATTACAAATAAATTAAATAATATGTAAATAAATACATTTACATTAATACATATTTTTGTGTCCCGACCAGGAATCGAACCCGGTACCTCTGAGTTTAAATCCACGGTCTTAACCGCTAGACAACGGAGGCAGTTAAAATTGTAAGGAAATAATAAATCAATAAACAAAACTGAGTAAAAAATACTTTAAATAAAAACTAAAAAGAAAAAAAAAAGTCGTCAAAAATACCGTGGTCTAGCGGTTAAGTCCGTGGATTTAGACTCGGAGGTACCGGGTTCAATTCCTGGTCGGATGTATATAAATACAATTAATTAATATTTGCGCGGTGCTGGCTCGGTTGTAAGCCTTAAATCCTACAAAGGTCGGTTCAAACCCACCCGGCATGTACCAATAAGAAATACACTTTTCTTACGTACATTTGTCATAGATTTACAGCACCACCGTTCCCGTGCCTCGGAGAGCACGTTAAACCGTCGGTCCCGGTTCTACTAATACCAACTTGTGGAATCGTTAATAAATTGTCATTCAAAATTGACATCATATCCTCGCCAAGCCGTCTGGCCAGCGTGGCGAGTGTAGGCCAAGTTCTCCAGATTCAGTTCTGGAAGGCCCATCTCCAACAGTGGAGGTCTAGGTCGCTGTGTTCTAGGGGCTGAGTTTGGTACGCTGGAGACATCGACAAGCTTGCCACTTGTCATGATTAGCCTATCGTAAAGTTGGCTAAATGTGAATCCGCTTATTTATAATCGTGGTTTCTGACCACCCCGAAACGGAAAATGATTGACACTGTTGTGGCTTGGTATCATCCTCTCCTTTTGATTCCTTCCACAACCATAATCCATAATCAAACTCACTATTTAAATAAACGCGGGAACGTAAGCTACAACGCTAAATTCATATGGTGTATGCTTACGCCCTCTGGTAATAACGGGTGGAGTCAGAAGAGAGTTCGGTTTCGTCGCCCGTGCAAGTGACACCGTTATAATCAAATATTAAAACATTTAACTAAATACTCTAATAAGCAGTTTAAAGGACAATATGAACATTGAGCCGTAGTTTGGTGTAACAATCGATCTAGTGATAAGTTATTGTGCCGTGAAATCGTGACCTGGACTCCTGCCACGCGGTGTGAGTATCCTGTCTTTCCTATACTTTGACCTGGTGTTTTCTTCCAGCTGAGTTTAGCAGGTTTAAGTATCCCCTAGCTTGGATGCTGGCCCTGGAGAAGTATATATGCGACACAAAACCATAAGTAACTACAATTCATAAACTATTTCTAAATTTCTCCCACGAACACACAACAGACACACATAAAACAAATTGTTGGTCGGTAGGTTGCTTAGAGCAACGCGGTCTAAGGTAGGTTTAAATTATAAATTAAAACAAAAATTGTTAATATAAACTTAAATATAATACAATAATATAACAAAATAATAACATAAAAACTACTGTTGAGACAATATCTAGGTAGATATTAATAATGTTTTCACTCAACCTGTATATATCAAACTATTGCGAACGTCTTCCATTTCCAGTAGAGTTTTGTCATCTTGCGAACAACGTTCTCGCCTGGCAACCGATCTTAAGTGCAGAGTGTAGTTCATGTTCCACAGTCTTCAAGTTTCGCTATACATTGATATGCAATTTACAGTATCTAACAACGAAATGGACTTAGTATTATTTTGTCGACATATCGACGCAAGTTCAGATTCTATAGACTTTTTGTCCATTGACTTGCAGTTGATATTGAATGATCAGAGTTTCGATAATTATAGTTTAGATGACATAGGATGGGTTCGAATACCTATTAGGTATGTACAGTCAAGAAAATTTAATATTAATTAATTATGTTAGAGGGTAGGCGAAAACATTTAAGCGCCATTGTCACAGTCACTACAACCTATTTCGCTTCTCTGACATTCATCAGCCTTATCATACTTACAGATTATTATTTTTATACTGAACACGACATGTGACATCGCGCCCACCTGATGGTAAGCAGTACGCGAGGTCCAAGAATGGGAGCAACTGACGCCGGTCACCACGACCAACATCAGTCTCTACCACTATGCCGGCCTAACAACATGCTTTTTCACACTTCGCTTGAAGGACTCCAGGTTATAAGAGTGGGGAAACACACTGGCTGGAAGAGCATTCCACATCTTCAGCGTGCGACAGATGTATGAGTCTCTAAATTTATGAGTACGCGTAGGGATAGTGGGTAAGGTATGTGGATGCATATTTTGGCCTGTGCGTGTGGTTCGGTTGCGGAATAGAGAAGAAGGGATAAGGTTATGGAGCTCCTCAGAACACTCGCCGTGGTATAGCTTGTAGAACACGCTCAGAGAGGCAACGTCACGGTGAAGCTACAGTGATTCGAGAGTTTTAGAGACTGTGGTGTCGTCCACTATCAGAATTGCCCGCCTCTGCATCTGTAAGATACTTAGCGGAGCCATTCCAGAGGTGAGAACAGTATTCCACGCATGACCTTATCTGTGCTTTATACAGCATAAGTCTTAGTGCAGGCGGGAAAAACCGCTTCACCGATCACCGCTTACAGATGCTCTCAATTTTCTGCAGATGCGGACGGAGTAGTGGACGACACTACAATGTGTAAAAATCTCAAACCGCTGCAGCTTCGCCGAGATTTGGCCTCCCTGAACGTGTTCTATAAGTTCCACTTCTTCTCAATTCCGCAACCGAATCACACGCACGGGCAAAATATGCACCCGCATACCGTAGCCACTATCTTTATTGTCTACTATGTCGGAAGTCCATATCTCGGTGCTATATATCAATATGGATAAAAAACCAGTGATCTAACGAGACATCCTCCTGTCCGTCCTGATTTTGTGTAGCTGAGACATAGCGTTCTTGGCCATTCCGTCTCTTTAAATTTCAGCTTCGCACGATACAGTGTTGCTGATTCTAGAACCCAGGTATGTGAATCTCTCCACTGTTTCCAGGTTTGTATAATAATAATAATAAAATCACTAAATTTCACAAAATGCATACTAAAATATCATCACGACTGTTTTCCTTCCGGGGTAGTCAGAAAGCACGCTTATAAAGAAAGAAACGGATTCCCATTTAGCCAACGTTACTATAGGCCAATCATGACAAGTGGCAAGCTCGTAGATGTCTCTAGTGTACCAAACTCGATAAATATCACAAATAAATTTAATAAATATTATTGTGCTACCAGGAATAACTAATAAGAAAACCACGGAGTGAGTCAAAAATTAATATTAATTTAATTTATTTATTTAAAGCCAGCGTGGCGAGTGTAAGCCAAATTCCACATAATGTTCTGGAAGACCCATCTCCAACAGTGGAGTTCTAGAACTCTGTGTTCATAATGATGATGTAGGTATATAAAAAAAAAGTTAAAAGAATATCGGTTTTTGTATTATTTAACGGTTAAATGATCCGGCGATGATTTGTTTGACTGTACCTACTTGAAACCCAATTAAAGGGTGTTTATTCAGTGAGACGGCTTTCACATGATAATTAATTTGGGCATACAATGATACGTATGTAATTACTTGTAAGGATGTACTTGTATAATATACCTAATACCTATAAGAGTTATACAATTAAACTATTAGTTCTTGTTTTAGATGTAAGCTTTATTTTTCTCTTCTTCACTTCACCACAGCGTCCTAGACCTAAAATTTATCATGATTTTTAATTACCTTTTCGACGATACCTCACTCAGTATCGTTCGTGCGGAGAACCAGTCGATCATCTCGGACACCACGGGCTTTCTTGTGCTAGAAGTGCTGACCGCATTCCTCGTCACGCGGCTCTCAACGAAATCATCCGAATCTTAGAACCATCTGGGATTGTGCGGAGCGATGGCAAGAGACCCGACGGAATGACTGTTGGGCCGTGGAAACTTGGCAGATCTCTGATGTGGGATGCGACGTGTGTAGACACATTAGCTCCATCTCACATCCAGGCAACAGGCCAGGAGGCAATTAATTCTGCCAATGTATTAGCCTCGCTATACAGAGGGGAAATATTGCCAGTCTCCTTGGGACTATCTCGGATGGGATATCTCTAGAGGACATTTTTTATTTATAGTTTAGTTTATTTTTAATTTTATTATTTAGGTAGCTTTTATATTGTAATTCTTTTATACTGGTTGTATATTACTTCGAATATTGTTCGTCGACTATATTATTTTTATTTTCCAGCGTCTGGTTGTCGTCTTAATGAAATTTCATGAATGTCATATCTTCAGTGACATTGGGCGTGATAAAGACGAATCGATTGAGCTGAGAATCATCAAAATTGGCCTACGCGTTTAGTCTCCAGTGTGTCACAAAGAAATAAACATACATATACGTACATACATAGGCTGACTTCTTTGCGTCTCGTTGTTGGGTAAATAAATTAATAAACGATCAGTGAAGAGTCGCTTATCCACGTATCTTATACTAGTACTATAATGACATGAGTTAGTTTAACAAAATCCTAAAATTTATAACATAACCGTTTCCTTTACATCAAATATCTATTCTTTCTCAGTATGTAAAGTGATTTTAATGGGGTGTATCACGCAAAGCTTTTTGTAGATGTCGCTAGCAGCAATGGTACCTTATTTTACAACAATATCGCATTTTTTTTTATTGTTTTCGTATTTTTATATGTTTAGAACAGAAAAGTGTATTTTAAACTATTGTTACCTATCTTAAAAGACGAATTAAGAAAGCGCACACCGTCTTTAAAAAGAAAAATGGTTTTATTATTAGAACGGCAATTTTAACATTACCATATCTTTGATTTCGCTTAGAAATCTCGATTCGTACATTTAAAAGCTGCTCACTTCGGCATAATATCCAGAAAATAATAAATTTTGTAATAAAAATACAAGTTTTCTATGCAACTGACAATTATGTTAGGTACCATCTATCATGCGCCATCTATCGTGATACAAAGTTAGTGATACACCCCATTGTTTGGCAGTTTTAATGTTCACGAATCTAAAGAATAAAAAGCAATAAATAAATCAGGTAAGCTTTTTCATTCTTCTGTAAGCTAAGTTTAAACAATGGTACAAAAACTCACATCCACACTATCCCATGTTTAAACTGAGATTAATATATAATACTATGTAAAAGTATGCAGTTGACCCAGATAGCTAGCTCTGTTGTTAAATGGCAAAACACTGTATAAATATTACAATATTCATAATATCAAAACTTTTTCATCTTTAAAATTAAAATTATTTTAGTTTTGCCGCTTACCATCACTATGCATGCACTGCAAGTGTACAAAACGCTGGAATTAATAAAAAAGAACGCGTTTAAAGCTGACGGCGTAACTGGCGACACCCTACGCATAATTTCTGTGTGGGGTGCCCAAAACCTAGTTGAGTTTAATGCCAATAAGACCCAGTCATGACCCAACATAATTGGGGTGGAAATACGCTCAGATCTCAACCACCGAAACTACATTGAGAGCATGACCAAAACAGCGTCCAAAAAAGCTGAACAAGGTAAAACGTTTTTTTCAGCCCTCACTGCGACTTATGCTTTATAAAGCACAAATTAGGTGATGCGTGGAATACTGTTATTACCTCTGGGATGGTTACGCTAAGTACCTTACAGATACTTTCAATTCCCTACAGAGGCGGACGATTTGAATAGTGTGCGGTACTACAGTACCTAAAACTCTCGAATAACTGTAGCTTCGCCGAGATGTGGCCTCCCTGATCTTGTTCTATAAGCTATACTACGGTAATTGTTCTGAAGAGCTCCACAACCAAATCCCTTCTTCTTCATTCCGCAAGCTAACCACTCGCACGGGCCAAAATATGCATCCACATACTGCAGCCACTATCCCTACGCGTACATATAAATTTGGAGACTCCAACATCTGTCGTACCAAGCCGTCTGGCCAGCGTGGCAAGTGTAGGTCAAATTCCCCAGATATATGTTTTGGAAGGCCCATCTCCAGCAGTGGAGGTCTAGGACACTGTGTTCTAGAGGCTGTACTGATACTGATACATCTGTCGCACGCTGAAGATGTGGAATGCTCTCCCAGCTAGTGTGTTTCCCCATTCCTATAACCTGGAGTCCTTAAAACGAAGTGTGAAAAAGACTGAGGCTGGCGTCAGTTGCTCCCATTCTTGGACCTCGCGTACCGCTTACCATCAGATAGGCGCGGTGTCACATGCCGTGCCCAAAAAGAGGCCCACTTGTCATGACAAGTGCCAAGCTCGTCAATGTCCCTAGCGTACCAAATTCGAGAAATATTATTCTGCATCTAAATTGACGGACTTGAGTAAAAGTTGTGAAGGCTACACCCTTGATCTTCGTACAGCAAGGTATTGTGATCTACACAATCTAAGTATTACAATTATTCTTGATACGTTTTGCCATACGTGGTCAGAAGAGCGGTCTTATATTTGGAAGAGTACAATGCTGCGCCATCATTCATGCCCGGCAGTTTGTCAGGTAAGGCTCTCCAAAGTTTTCCAACGAGAAAATTTTCGCTTAAAAATAAGTAAACCATTGTTTGGGAGAGTAATGGCTGCTCCACTGTTATGTAACCTAGTTTTGGTAGACCCCTTTTCTGTACGAGTATAACTCTAATGTAAAAATTGAAATAAAAATAGAATCCACAATTTAGGCACTTTATATAATTTATATATTTGTTTTATACTCAAAAAGCATATGTTAATATTAGATAGATAGATAGATAGATAAATTCTTTATTGCACAGAAAATAATACATTTTACAGTACATAGGCGAGCTTAATGTCTAAAAACATTTTCTAACAGCTAACCTTTGGGAGATGTGAGCAGGGATTGTAAGGTGCATGACCGCTAATATTTGAGATAAAGAGATTTATTGAGTTAAAAACTTACAAAATATTACCTAATCTTATTCTATTTATTAATATATTATTGTTTTTCTTGACTATGACTTATATTATTTATCATAACATTATTTATTTATTCTATTCTCATTTGTTAAACATATATGTAAACTGTACATTTAGTGCTCCTTCCCATTTAGTAAATGTGAAGTACATCTCTGCGACCCGTGACTTACCCAACATAAGGCATCAGCTGAAAATCAGCGCTGCAGCCTCGGCTGTAGCATATGCTGAGCTGACCCCCTATATATCGCCACACCTGTGAGTATGTTTCGGTATATAGAATAGGCTTACATTTATATATTTAGATTTATTCCTTGATTTTTTTTTGTAACCATTGTAATTGTTGCGATAAATAAAGTATTTTCTTTCTTTCTTTCTTTCTTTCTTTCTTTCTTTCTTTCATTCTTTCTTTATTTCTTTCTTTCTTTCTTTCTTTATACCTATTTACTTATAAAATGTAAACTTGAACTTTTTGACTTCGAATAAAGTTATTTTATTTATATATATTTGATTCCTGGTCGGGACACAAAAATAGTTTGGTATGCTGGAGACATCGACGAGCTTGCCACTTGTCATGATCGGCCTATAGTAAAGTTGGCTAAATGTAAATCCGCTTATTTATATTTATGATCCTTTACTTTTATTTTATTTATAATAGATCAAAATTAAGAAATTTTGACATGTTTGTTATTTTCCCTGTGGTGTTATTATTTTTTTTTAACCACAACCGTTAAATTTGGAATGGTACGGACCATGAACTGATAATGGAATCTCAAATTGGCCGACTCCACAGTCATACCTAGAGCACCACCAGACAGCCATCGAGGCGCGCTGCACTACAATTTACACCGTAATTCCTGCAGCGATGAACTGGCCCTAAGCTCAGCATGTGTCGCGAATCACAAAGTTAGATCCGCTATGCACACTACACACTGTTTACACAAATCATCTTCGAGACAGAAATACAGTTTTCTTACGTACATTTGTCATAGATTTACAACACCACCGTTCCCGTGCCTTGGAGAGTAAGTTAAGCCATCGGTCCCGGTTCCACTTCTACCAACTTGTGGAATCGTTACTCGTCAACCCGTCTGGCCAGCGAGGCGTAGGCCACATTCTCCAGAAAGTGGAAGACCCATCTCCAACAGTGGAGGTCTAGGGGCTGTGATGATAATGATGTTATGCGTAAAAGCGGGTTGTTTTTATAAAAAAAAAAAAATCGTTTGGTCTTAAGCCACCTTTCAATATAAATACGCCTAGACGCGTCTTATGATATTCTTTTACTAATATGAAGTCGACCAATATACCAAAAGAAAGAAAAATAATTTATTTGGGAAGATTTTTTTTTATCTCATCTGTTTATTAAGCCAGGATTTGGTACTCATTTGAATATTGTTACGTTACACTGTCACTTTCTCCAGGAAAACGAACGAAATGAGACGCGAGCATAGACATCAATATAAGGTCATGTCTAATATGATCTTGCAAGGGGTTTAGGGTAGATGCTTCAGAGTTCACCAAGTAGTTTTAATGCATTCAAAATCAAAGTCAAAATATCATTATTCACGTAAACCTATTACAGACATTTATGAAACGTCATTAATTTAATTATTTTGAATGGTTCTACTCCTCCTAGTGGAAGACTAAGCAGCAAAGTGATCCAATAAGTAAGCTGTTAGCAGAAGACCAGCAGCTTAGCAGATTCCAGTGCCATGTTAATGTTTAATTTGGCTAAGTAAGGAATCTGCAAAGAAAACTCAGCTATATCAGATTTACAAAATAAAACATATACAGAACTGCACCACAACGATCAATTAATAACCTTTTAAATTAAGTTATCAGTACCTATGAGATTACAATACCTGGTACAGTATCATACAATAACCACCAGGCAAGTCAGAATTAAGAAGTCGACAAAACGCAAAAACCTCTGCTTAAGAACTATAAATTTAACGTGTTCGGCAGAGGTCCCACACGGCGTGGGTGCACAGCAGCACCCGATCACGGATTCTAACATTAACATAACAGTTATTCTCAAAATACCTGGCCAGGGTGATTGCTTACTAAAATATGTTATGCACAGAGTTTTGTTCACAGTGAGAAATATTCTGGTGGCGGGTATAATTTTAATTGCTTCAACTTTGTTGCTTATTATTGTTCTAATGTTATTAATGTTATTGTTTAAGTTATTTTATTAAAATGGTATATATTTATTCGAATTCCTAGACAGACAGTCCCTAGACTGTCTGCAGCCTGTCACTGATTTGTTAATTCGCTTGTGTAGTCTAACAAAATAATAAAGTAAATTTGAAGTTTGTTAAAAGAATAGCACAGGACAGGTCGCTATATAATGTCTTTGGTCGCAAGATGTTCTGCACGCGAGGAATACAGATTGTTTATTCAAGAAAATTGCTTTGTACGGCTCGGGGCGGATTAAAATATTTTTTTTCTGTATTTGACGTAGACTCGAGATGGGGGACAAACTGTAATGGTTTTTTTTAACTCTTATACAACGTGTTTTATAACCAACTTTCGTAGGCGTAGATTTTAAAGGGAAGGTACCGGGTTCAATTTCTATACACTTAGCTTTTTATCTTTGTATCTGTTTTGCTCGTGTCATGATCATACAATGACGTCATATAGCCAACGTGTTAATCTGATCTAATGAGCTAAATAATTGTACATCAAAATCAGTTTCAAGTTTCTGCCTTAAAGACTAACAAATATCCATTCTACCTCCTAAATTTTCGCGTTTTGAATATTTGTAGGAAATCCAATATTATTAAATATTAATTAAAAGCTACATAAATATCTTTACGCCAAATACCTTGCGGGATACGCAGAGACAATTGAGCGCCACTTGTCACGATCACGACATACTATTATTATGATTGTTTAAAGTTCATTTAATGTCTATTTATTCCATCATAGTTTCTTAGGTGTATAAATACATATATCGAATCATACTCATTCCGCACTCAATGAATACTGCTTCCCGGAACACAGGTACTCTTCGTTCGGGTTGCAGGGTTTTACAAATACTGGTGGATAGTTTACGTCACTCTATGATCTGCGTTAATTTTTTTTTATACCTACTTACTTATAAAATGTAAACTTGAACTCTTTGACTTCGAATAAAGTTATTTTTATTTTATTTATTTATTACATCATTATTTACGTCGATATGATCAGACTTTGTGAATACAATTCAGACAATTTATCGTTACTATCACGATATTACGAGGTGCTGGCTTTAATAATATATCACAACTCTTTATTATTATTATTATTTCTATTAAAAAAGAGAAAAATGTATAATTTTATTTTGGAAGTCATATTTTTATTTTGTAAATTTGATAGTTTTGTTAAATTTATTTTTTTTGTTTTAACAGTAATAAGTTTTTAATTTCTTCTTCTTTTTATATTGGTGAATGCTGTGACACCTAATTGGTACATATATTAGATAAGCTATAATTATACCATGTTATGTGTGTGATAATATATGTACTGCTGTGTGTACTAAATAAATAAATAAATAAATTATTATCGGTATTATGACATACTGTCAGCACATTGTTGTATCACTATCTAAAAAAAAAAGTATAGTATCATCACGACCATTTCCCTTTCGGGATGGTCAGAAACCACGTTTATTTATTTATTTATTTTTTAAGGTACACTAACAGGTTACAATTAATACATATCAAGCACAAATTCACAATAATTCATAAGGTCGGAATTGCAACCCAAGGGCAGTGTAGACGGCATGTAGCAGTAGCTACTTGGATGATTAGAGTCAACTGTGTTTTTCAGTTTTAAAATTTTAGGTTTCATCCATTTCATCATTATCAATATATAAATACTATATACGAGAATAAATATATTATTATTAATGTCAATTTATGTTGAAAGTTACATCATAGGTTATAAACGCTTACAAATAAGCGGATTCACATTTAGCCAACTTTACTATAGGCCAATCATGACAAGTGGCAAGCTCGTCGATGTCTCCAGCGTACCAAACTCGAGAAATATCACAAATTAATTAAATATTAATTAAATGTATTTATTTACATTAATAAATACTTTTGTGTCCCGACCAGGAATCGAACCCGGTACATCCGAGTCTAAGTCCACGGACTTAACCGCTAGACCACGGAGGCAGTGAACGCGACGGAGGATTTTATCGTCGTAATCTACAATAAGTTACCCGAGTTTCTCAAAAGATTACCTGACAATCAGTTTAAAGGCCAAATTAGGAAACTATTGATAGAATGTTGCTTCTATTCGCTAAGTGAATATTACAACCACAAATATTGAATATTTTTATGTGTATTATAATAACTATCTGTACAATTTTTTTTAATAATAATCTGCATGTAATAAGTATGACTAAAATTATAAATATACTATTAAGATTTTAACATTGTAAATAATGTTTAACAAAATTTGTGGGCCAGAAATGGCTGAATGTGCAGAATTAACTTACTATGTTCTATGCAAATAAATAATTTAATAATAAATAATTTTAATTTCATTTCATTCTATATCCTAAATAATCAATAACTTTAATGAAGTAATATACAAACAGTATAAAATAATTACAATATAAATTAAAACTACTTAAAAGTAAAAATTAAAATAAATATAAACTAAACCTAATAAAAAATTAACTATATGTAAAAAAAGGCCTCTAGAGACGACCCTTCAGTGATAGTCCCAAGAAGACTGGCAACATTTGCCCTCTGTATAGCTAAGCTAATACGTTGGCAGAAATAATTGCCAGCATTCCTGTCTCCAGACTTCTCCGTTAGCGTTTGGACAACTCCTTGGCCAGACGCTTGGCTGAGTGTCCCCATGGGCCCATCGTCTCGACCCCAAACGGCGCAAATATATATAAAAGCCTACATTGGTCGGTTCGAACCCCGGCATGTACCAATGAGAAATAGACGTTTCTTACGTACATTTCGTCATGATCGTAGAACAGTGACGGATCTGCTATATTTAAAATTTTCATGGCGGCCATTCAACTGTCATTTCGACTGTTTTTTTGTCACTTTTTAAGTCTCATAATATGTGCAAACCTTCTAGATTTCATTTTGGAACCCTTTCTAATATTTGCACTATAAATTACAGACCACAAACAATATAAAACTATATATAAATATATATGCAAAATTATGGGTATTTTTTTAAATCCGACACTGTTCTACGATCATGACGATTTGGCATTTATTTACAACATCACAGTTTCCGTGCCTCGGAGAGCACGTTAAGCCGGTTCTACTTATACGAGCTTGTCGAATCGTTAATAAATTGTCATTTACCTATAATAGTTATTTGTCATGTACCTATCTATAGTGATAAATGTATAAAAAAATAATATTGAAAATTACGAGTATGACTTAACTGAATTCCGGTAGGAATGTATGGTGTTAAAAAAAAACTAAACTAAATTAGAAAAGTAACATCAGACCTCGCCAACCGTCTGGCCAGCGTAGCGCGTGTAGGCCAAATTCTCCAGTTCTGGAAGGCCCAACTCCAACAGTGGAGTTCTAGGACTCTGCATTCTAGGGGCTGTCATGATAATAATAATAATTATTATGATGATATCCTAAATTTATACAGTTAAGCAACAACTATTCAGTGCGCTATATCAAAAATATGATCGACCAGAATGTTAATCATAAAACAATAGTTGGGAAATGTAATTAAACTTGTCTAAGAAGACAAACAATTAGAGCCCCCTGACCCGACAACTACAAACTTGGGTCAGGCCAGACTTGGCCAACTTTAATTATAAACCATAGACGTATACCACAGAGCAAGGAATCCCGCGCGCCGCCTGCTACAGCGCGCGGCGATTCTGTCCTGTACTGTGATTTTTGTGTCCCGACAGGAATCGAACCCGGTACCTCCGAGTCTAAATCCACGGACGTAACCGCTAAACTACGGAGGCAGTTACGAATCATACAGAGGGGAAAAATATTGGATGATGAGGCTTATGCTCAATTATAAGAGAAGGCATCTTTTTTAATCCAGTCTATAGTCGGTCGCAAGCCCGAGACACCATTTTTCACCTCACTCTCCCACATACGATGGACTTGCCTCCCGCATGGTAAATCCATGGAGAAGTATCATTTTCAAAAAGCGGATTGACATTTAGCCAACTTTACTATGGCCTATGCCCATCATGGCAAGTGGCAAGTTTGTCGATGTCTCTAGCATACCAAACTCAAGAAATATTGTGTCCCGACCGGAAATCAAACCCAGTACCTTCACGTCTGAATCTCAATTTAGACTCACTCACCACGCTCTGGCCAGACAGGTTGGCAAGGATGGGGTTAATGCATTAGACCTCCTCAACTCAAAATTTCACAAGCTAGAATTAACTGCCTCCGTTGTCTAGAGGTTAAATCCGTGGATTTAGACTAGGAGATACCGGGTTCAATTCCTGATGGGAACACAATATATTATTTGTGGTAATGTATAATATTTCTCGAGTTTGGTACGCTAGAGACATCGACAAGCTTGCCAATTGTCATGATAGGCCAGTTGGCTAAATGTGAACTCGCCCCTTACCAAAGTGTGGTTTCTGACCACCCCGAGAGGGATATACCGTCATGACGATGCTTTACTTTACTAGAATTTCATAAAATTTTGCTATATTACGATAAAAAACCATTTGTCACAAGAATCAAATTATATACCTGAAATATAAAAAATCACTTTTTAAAAAGATAAAAATCATTACCATCCGAAAAACAAAACACTACTGCATGGTGAATAAGGCCGCGTCTGAAAATCGAGATAAATACCTGCTGATAAGGCTGGGGAGTGTTATTATTAATTGATCCAGCCCATAGCAGAAAGACGAGATAGATAGAGAAATAATTAGGTAAGTCAACAATCGTACGATCGTTGACCTCGTGATTAGGCTCTGTATGAGAGGCGATATTTTTAGGACAACTTCTCTACATCGTAACTTATTATTTTATAACTAAATAATTAAAATAAAAAATACTTAGTCCTTTATTTCTATTCTAAATTATAATATAAAAATATTTGCACTTTATTAAATTCCGCGTAGTATGAACATGAGTATAGACTTAAAGTGACATCGCGTTTGCGGTGAAAAACGGTTCTTAAAGACTGTCCGTCAATTTTAAAGATATAGGTCCAAGTTATAAACTCAATGAACAACTTCTGAGCACAATAATTGGAGAGCAAACAGCAGTACTTTACTTAAAATTGCTTTTAATAAAAAAAATGTTTAATGCTATTTTTTTTTTTAAATGACGTCAAATAGATTAGCGACTTATTAAAAATACTATCAAAGAAGCAGGCAGTGGTGGTTCGGTTATAAGAACGCTTTCCAATGCAAAAAGGTTCGCGGTTCAAACCCTGGAATGTATTAACGAGAAATACTTTTCTTATGTACATGTGTCATTACCAACACCACTGTTATCATGCTTGGGACCGCACGTTAAGCCGTCGGTCCCAGTTTCACTTCTAAATTGTCTTTAAAATTTGCCTGAGACCTTCGGCAATCCGTCTGGCTAGAGTGGCGATTGTTGTCCAAATTCTCCAGTTTAGGAACGCCCATCTCCAAAAGTGAAGGTCTAGGACGCTATATCCTAAATAATTAAAGTAAAGTATCATCACGACCGTTTCCATTTCGGGGTGGTCAGAAACCACTCACAATTAGCCAACTTTACTGCCGGCCAGTCATGACAAGTGGCAAGCTCGTCGATGTCTCCAGCGTACCAAACTCGAGAAATAACACAAATTAAATATTATGTAAATAGATACATTTACATTAATACATATTTTTGTGTCCCGACCAGGAATCGAACCCGGTACGTCCGAGTCTAAATCCACGGACTTAACCTCTAGAAGCGGCAGCGTGGGCAGGTAATAATTCATGGCAGTGTAATAATTAATGATGATAATTTGATAATCATAATATTTGTACGCCAACCTCGATACAGGTTACGAATTTGCGCCGTTTGGGGTCGAGACGATGGGCCCATGGGGACACTCAGCCAAGCGTCTGGCCAAGGAGTTGTCCAAACGGCTAACGAAAAAGTCTGGAGACAGGAAAGCTGGTAATTAAGTTTAGTTTATATTTATTTTAAACTCTTTAAGTAGTTTTCGTTATATTTCTTCAAATTTAAAAAAAATCATTTAATATTTGTAATCATCTAAATATGACATGTGACCCTACGGCCATCTGAGGATTTCTTTTCGCTTAATATTACATGAGTAACGACAGTAATACATATGTGTAAATAGACAAGTGTAAGTATTATATTTAAGTATTTTAGTGGACTATAATTATTATATAAAACAAAGAGGGCAGAAAACACTCCATCTAGAAGTGAAAATTCAAAGTTTATTTTTTTAGACTAGCACGACATGTGACCTTACGCCCACCTGATGGTAAGTAGAGCGCAAGGTCATAGAATTTTAGCAACTGTAATCAGACACTCATGCCTGACATCAGTCCCTAACACTATGCAAGCCGGCATGGCAATTTGAGACTGATCCCGAAACGTGTTTAACTGGGTTTATCGTTTGCTAACAAACAACATGCTGTCTCAGTGGTCTAGTAGCGGTTAAGTCCGTGGATTTAGACCCGGAGATACCGGGTACGAATCCTGGTCGGGACAATATATTTATTAATTAAAATTCAAATTAATAAATTTCAATAATATTTAATTTATTTGTGATATTTCTCGAGTTTGGTATGCTAGAGATATCGACAAACTTGCAACTTGTCATGATTATACCTATAGTAATGTTGGCTAAATGCTTCTTTACAAGCGTGGTTTCTGAACAAAATGTATATTTTTCCATTTCACATGGCAAATCAAAGTGCCCATTTGTGTTTAAAAAAATATCCCCAGAGATGAAAATTCTAACATTGAAGTATGGGTTACGAAAGCTGCGCCAAAAACACGGTAGTGGAATAGATTTTAATTTTAAAGTTGGCTTACATGCCGTCAGTTATTTAGGGCTTTTAGCGGAAATTTATAAATAAAAAATAAGTATATATTAAGTATAAGTATACACCATATGCCTTCGTCGGATACTCCAGTACTTCGGACACATTGCCGGAAAAGGAGGGGATAACCTGGAGAAACTTTTTGTTACTGGCAAGGTGGAAGGAAAGAGACTGAGAGGCCGAGGTCCGGTACGCTGGTCTGACCAAATCCTCTCCACCACCAACACTAGCGTCCATGATGCTGTGCATGCCGCCGAAGACAGGAACGGGTGGCGTGCTATCATCAAGACGCACACCAATTTATCGGGAGGTCACGACCCTCATCAATGAGGAAACACGACGCAAGGATTTCCGTTTAAGTAGTATATGTATATAATTATTTCTGTAGTTAAGGTATTTTTATTTATATGATGTTTATCATATATTTAATTTAATTAGTTATAAGTAGTTCCAATAAGTGTTTTTTTTATTTTGCCTAAACTTAGATTTCTTGTCCCGAAGGTTGGTGGTAAGAAAATGCCAAGCGGCATTACATACGCCTTTTGTATTAAACAATAAAGTTTTAAAATAAATAAAAAACAAAAAAAGTAAAAAATAGGCAATGTCAAACTACTGAGCGTATGTGTAGGTATGTAAGAAGTGGCGGTTAATGATAATCTGCCTATACAAAATTGACATGAAATCTTCCCACCAGTTACGTATACAACCAACAAATAGTGAATCAAATACGGCTACTTCAGAAATCAAGTCATTCAATTCTTATAATCATTAAATACTCGTAGTATTAATAATAATAATCAAATTCTTAATTGCACACAACATATAAAATAATGTACATAGGCGAGCATAATACCGTATGCTATTCTCTACCAGCTGACCTTTGAGAGAGTGAGAAATTATTATAATGGGTGCAAAGTAAAAAATAAGAATAATAATAATAGTTTAAATCAATCATAAATATACCATAGTAAGTATAAATGACATACCAATATATCATCCAACAATATAAATATGTCATCCAATAATATACATATTATTATATGCATTAATATCATTTAAATATCACTGCTATTTTTCTCTTTAGATTTTTTTCGAAAACTGCATTAATACGATTTTTAATATTATCGATAGTGACATTCTGGCCAAAAAAACAAACTAATAAACAAAGCCTGATTTATAATGCCTGAAAATTTATATTATCAAATGCACATTGCACATGTAATCGAATTGTTTAAAAATATCAGGCGTTATTTATTTATAAACTCTTTATTGCACAAAATAACTTAAAAAGTAGTGTACAAGGGCGAACTTAATGCCTTCCGGCATTTTATAACAGCTAACCTTTGGGAGTGTGGCAGAGGATTTCGGGTGCATTAAGATACATACAATTACTTAAGAATACTTAAATACTATTACATAAATACTTACATGATATATAATTAAAATAATATATAAAATAAACATAAATATATATTATGTATAAATATATAAACACAGCTAATAGATAGATACTCGTATTATATTACATAGGTACAATCATTTACGATAATATATTAAGAAAATAAATAAAAATTATAATGCATAGGTACTTGTAGTTATCATGACAAATTATTTTGTTTATTTAAAAAGTGAGCAATGAGTAGATTTTTAAACACATTTATTGAAGGCGCCCGTCTGATGACTAGTGGAAGCTTGTTCCACTCTCGAGCAGCGAAAACAGTAAAAGAAATGTATTTCTATGTATTTCACGGTTCAGTATCTCCTTCTTTTATGTAATAATATATACTTTGTACCGGAAGGCTTACACAACGATTGACTTGCTATCTCTGAGTATTACTTTATTTATAATTGGCTTTATATCCTTCTTGTTTATTTACGCTTACATATGGCACTATATCATTTACTATATATCGCCGGGTTAGAGCGAAAACAAACTAACAATTCATTTTAGTAAATTCACTTTTATTTACTTATTTTTATTTAAAAACTTTATTGTAAATCTATACAAAAGGCGAACGTAATGCGGCAAGACATTCTTTTTCAGTTAACCTTTGGGACATTGGAAAATTTGAGTACGGTTCAAAGAGAGAAATATAATAAAATAAAAAAGGGAGCCCTCCTTTTCTTAAACCAGTCTATTGCCGGTCGCAAGCCCGAGACACCATTCTTCTCACCTCTTACCTTACACGATGAACCCGGCACCCGCACGTGAATCCATGGAATGCTTGGAAATTTGTCTTCTGTCTTCTCTAAAAATTAAACATAAATAATATTTTAAAACTAATTTTACACATCATTCGTTTAAAAAACTTCTGCTTTTTCCAGTGATAAAATCGACTAAGCACTGTGACGCTTAGTTATGAAGTAAGAAGTCTTAAAAGCAATTAAACAAACCGTTTTAGCCGAAAACGCAAATCATAAAGTAATTACATGTGAACAATATTTGTGCAAAAATTGTTCGTTTTTGTTCTAACACTCGACTTATTAGTTTAAGTTTATTCAAGGTAACCTTGTTTAGTTTTAACGCAATGCTGTCCCAATGGCAATGGGTCCCATATGTCTAGCCTAAACGGTCTAGTGTGGGACCACCAACATTACTTGTAAAGTAAATTAATTTTGTTTAATAAACTTTTTATTTAACTTTTGGTTGGTCAATACTCCATATTGAAACTGGCATTATCCTGGCCATGTCAGCTTAGCTTTACGAGCGCCCCAGACAGAATGTATTAAAATTTCCAGAATTTAACTTTGGGGCGCGGGATGCGTTCTACTCAACCCGTATGCTTATACGTACGTATATATTACAACAGAAGTATACCAATGTTATACTACAAAAACAGGAATTGTCAGCCTCGTTTTCTCTATGATTATGTATGCTGCCGAAATCTGTCGCTTGCGAAATCCACTAATTTGACACGTGGAATCGATATGATTCTACTGACTATGCATCCAAACGGACGCATTAATCGAACTATCCGAATTAACTTGATTCCAGTATTATTATTTTTTCCAGACAGGTCACACAGCGCCATCTAGTTTCCGTGGTAAGCTACGAGGCTTGTGTTACGGAAACTTGATGGTTGATAAACTACATATTATACTTTTTTTTTGTAAATATATAAATATTATACATATAAACACCCAGACCGAGACAAATTATACAATGTACAACTTGCCCCCAGTAGGAATCGAACCCATTTGTGACACGTCATAATTTAAATTATTTTGAATGATTCTACTGCTGTTAGTGAAACTAACCAGGGAAGTAGTCCAAATAGTAAGCTGTTAGCAGAAGACTAGGAGCTTAGCAAATTCCAGTGACATGTTAATGTTTAATCTGACTGAGAAATGAATCTGCAAGGAAAACTCAGCTATAGCAAATTCACAAATGAAACAAATACAGAAATATACAACAACAATAAATACATATATATTTTTCAAATTCACCTATAAGATTACAATCGATTATCGTATACACCTAACTTGTCAAGCTAATTTCGTGTCAGGCGATGACGACGGCGCGCAACGCAGAATAAACTAAACATGGACGTAAACGTCAACCAAAGCTGTGACGCCGTTTGTCATTGTAATAACAGTTGCTTTTCTGCAATTAGTCCCCATAAGACATTGTGTGTGTGTGATCTTTACTCCAACGTTGGAGCCATGTGATCTCCTCCAAAAAGCCAGGAGACCCATCACGTCGGAAGTCTAGGCACATGCGCAGCCGTCTACTCCTCCGCCATGCATCCTCTACACAGTGGACTATCTGTTATATTCACAGTGTATAGGTCTTTGTTAAAGGCACAGTGTCCAGTCATCACCCCCACTATTGTGCGAAGCCTAGCTTAGGCTTCTATCAGGGTTGGAAAGAGCGTTACTAGACTGTCTGCAGTCTATGGCCGATGTTCACACCTCCTCGTGCAGTCTGTCAGTTCTTTGACGAAGCCATCCAGGAATTGGAATAGTAGGGGGGGCCTGTTAGTATTGTGGATGACCCCCTTCTGGCCAGTTCATCAGCCGCATGTTGACTTACCTATTGATGTGGTTTGAAAACAATTTACGTTTTTGATAATATACTTATTATATATATTAAAGTTAGGATTTGTTATTTTTTGTCAAGTTTTGTTTTACAATAAGATTATTTTATTCGTGAATGCTGTCACACCTCATCATGTCTTCTGCTGGATATAGGTCTGCAAGATTTGCCACTGCACGTGATCTTTTTCAACCCTCATCCAACTCCCACCAGGGACCCTCTTTAGGTAATCCTATTTTGCGACCCGTTCGTGGTCTCCACTCTGGAACCTATTTGCCCAGTCGGTCGGGCCCATTGCCGGATACATCACTACAGCTGGCTAATTTCAAAAGTACTATATAGTCGTAAATAAATTAGTCTGTCGCTATTTGTGTATTAAATGACCAGTTTATGCATTACTCTAGGCACATCATAACTTGTTAAAATATTAATGAATCCGTAAAGCTCAATTTCCTGGCTTCCAGTGAAGCGCTATCGGCCAGTCCTACTTTAAAATGTAAATCGGCTAAAGTGCGGTTTAGACGTAAATTATTAAACGTTAACTGACAATCAAAATGAAACAAGATGTAAACTAAACAACTGTAGACTAGATCTTCTCTCTTTGTCTTTCACATATCAAGTATAATAGGAATCAGAGAGGTGATGAATATGAAAGAACTGGATACAACTTGAAAGTAAGTTTAATCGCATTTACATCATCGCCTCCACTGCTGGGACCTTCAGAACAAGTGTTTTGAAGGTTTTAAAGGAATAGCTTTTAATTATTTTTCTTTTTTTTTAATTTATATTATATTTTCTCCTTTGTTTTTATTCTTTACTCTTTATTTTGTCACCGTACATTCCCACCGGAATTTGGTTAGGTCTATGATTAAGTACAAAGAACAGAACTGGCAGTAGGAACCTTATGATGTAGACACTTAAAATAACTTAAATGCGGCTGTAAAGGGGCTTGTTACTTGTTTTACTTAGTTTTTTGTTTGTTTTTTTTTTTCTTTTATTTGTCAACATTTGTTTATTATTATAATTAGCTTATGCATTTATAAATATGTGGATATCGTGCTGCTTGTTGACCCTAATAAAGAAAAAAATAAAAATAAAATATATTTCTATTACTTCTCAACTTATGCATTCGCTATGTATTCGGCGAGTAAGCCGTCTGGCCAGGGTGGCGAGTGTAGGCCAAATTCTCCAGATATATGTTCTGGAAGGCCCATCTCCAGCAGTGGAGGTCTAGGACGCTGTGTTTTAGGGGCTGTAATGATGAATGATGATGTATTCGGCTCGCGTAAGTATACAATGTTTCTCAATTTCGTATTCAATTAAAGTGGCTATATATCCGTTTTCGCAGACATCTCAACCTCATTTCCTTCCTGTATGGCGTCCTCAATAGCCCTATAACTCCTCCTTACCTGAAAGATACTAATATTACAAAAACTTCACGTCGTATTAAATTTAAGTATATTAAAGGTTAATGTAGCACGTCACTTAGACGATATATTTTTGTTCAATTAACATTTACTACGCTTTTAAAGCTGTAAAATGGAATGCTTAAAAACTGCGTGGCCAGCTATACCATTGTTGCATTTTAAATTAAAAAATATTCATTAAAGTGAGAAAAAATGGGTCAGCGATCATTCTCTTTGTAGTTGCCGGCGTCGATTTAACGGGATGTAATAAAACGACAGACGCTTTTTGAGAATTACATTTATTAAATTTGAACCATGGACGTATATTATAAGGACCGGCTTAACTGGTATTTAATTTGTCACTGTTCATATACCTACATTTTTTTATTTATTTTTTTATACTAGCATGACATGTGATCTTGCGCCCACCTGATCGTAAGTGGCGCGCATCGTCCATGAATGTTAGCAACTGGAATCAGACATTCATGTCCGACATCAGTCCCTAATACTATGCCGGCTTGACTAGATGCCTTTTTACACTTCGCTTGAAGGACTCCAGGTTATAGGAAAGTGGAGACACAGAGGCTGGAAGAGCATTCCACATTTTTATTGTGCGATGTATGAGTCACCAAATTATCAAAGGATTATCATCATTTTATCAGTGACATGAAAGTTATATATATATATATTGTGTAATTGTGAATTTCTTAATATTGCAGATTCCTTTCTCAGTCAGATTAAACATTAACAGGTCATTGGAAATTCACAAACTGCTGGTCTTCTGCTAACAACTTACTCTATTAACCGCTTTGCTATTTAGTCTATCACTAGCAGGAGTAGAATCATTCAAAATAATTTAAATAATGACGTGTCAAAAATGCCTATAATAATTTTACGTGAATAAAGATATTTTGATTTTAATCATCGGTCTATTTCTCTCTACTGCTGAATCTTTTGCAACACCTTAAGAGCGATCTTCTTTAGGTCATCCGTCCACCTGCGGGATGTCATTCCATTTTGCCCTATCCTGTACCTGACCTCCACTCTAGAACTCGTAGATCCATCGGTCGTCGGTTCTGCGGCAGTTGTGGCCGGCCAATTGCCACTTCAGCTTGCTAATTTTGAAAGTCAGTAACTTTGGTTATCTGACGAATATCAGCGTTTGGAATTCTATCCATCAGAGAAATACCTAGCATATCTCTATCCATAGCTATCGTTGACCGTGTCAGTGCTCATGTCTCTGTTCCGTTATAAAGATGAAAGAAGCTTCCTCAGATTTAATATGACGTGTCAGCTTTACTACATCAATTTCTCTAAATATATGTTCTGGAAGGCCTATTGCCAATATTATAAATAAGAATACATCTTCACGTTTAAAATTCAATTCAAATTTAATGGCCTTATAATAATGTCTTACTGAGCCTGTACTGTACCTATGACTTGATGTCAGCACCATATATGAGTACATTAAAGGGTATTTATGTCAAAGAATTTATATAATGTCAAAACTTAAATTTAAATAGCTACACAATATCAATATTTATTTTAATTTTAAGAGCCATTAATTGTAGAATACAGTCAAAACTCGCCCAACCAGATGTAAACTTGTAAAATTTATTATATATTTTTAAGGGCTAATAATATGTGTTAGTCTTTCACCCAGTAATTAATTAATAATTAAATAAACACTGTCTGCAAGATATATGTCCATAATTTAAATGTTTCCCGACATGCTATCCGTTGATTATTCGTATTTTTCACATCATGCGATTTCGTTAATTGTTTTTTCACAGGCTCGCTTTTCTGTTAGCTTTACAATTTCAAAGTGTCATTTGATTCGTGATGGATTTGCGAGTTTTTTATTGACCTATGTTTAGAGACCGAAAATTATATATTATTTATTGTAGTAGCTTCGATAGTAGCTGTACGAGGGTCAAACTTCAAGTTTTTAAGTAAATAATATAATTTATTAAATTTTAAAAATGGAACTCTTTGCCAATAACATTGAGTATATATTTCATTCATTTGTCATTTGTTTTACGATTTGGCGGCAAATTAAAAATTGTGTCACGAATGAATTTGACGCGAGAAAATGTTCGTGCAGCGATATTTTTATGACTTTTGATGGCATGTAAGTCTACAAGAAAGTTATGAAAGACTTCAATTGGCCTTTTACGTTGAAGATCATTCTCTTGCCACTGTTTACAACTGGTTTAATGAGTTTAAACGTTGTCGCACTAACCTTCGACGGCCTTCTACAGCGACGACTGAAGATAATATAAGTTTTGTGCGGCGTATGATAGAGACTACAAAATAGTGACCTATCAGCAGATTCGGACAAGCTTAGGCATTGCTATGAGACAGTGCACAAAATCCTCCATGAACATGACAAGGTCAGGAAGCTTTGTGCCCGGTGGATACCTTATAATTTGACCGAGGCCCAAAAACTCAGTCGTGTTGATTGGTGCCGTGAATTGCAAGGCAAGCTGACGAAAGCCGGATTTACTGTTATGATCCGGAAACTAAAAGACAGTCAGCTCATTGAAAAAAAAAGATGGTGGCCTCGTGCTTCGGAAGGACAGGTCATTACGCAGCAATTGTTTTAAAGGATCAAAAGCAGTTATTTCAGAGTGGGACACTAACAATTGTTTGCCACTTGTCTTTGAAAAAGTTCGGGAGAAACGACCGCCTTCACCACGATAACGCCTCGACGCACACCGGCCGGGGGAACGATCGACTATTTGCGACGTCAGACGTGGAATTACTGGGTCACCCGGCGTATAGCCCCGACCAGGCACCTTGCAATTTTTGTTTATTCCCTAAAATAACCAAATTTATGTAGTGACTCAAAGTTAATTCCTTCTATACGCGATGTTTATATATGTTAAATTAGTAAAATTATGTAATTGTACTATTTGGCTTAGTGTGAGTAATGGAATCATGACAGCCTCTCATAACATATGTTTGAAAAATTTGGCCTACACTCGCCTCGCTGCCCAGACGGGTTGTCGAGGATCTGATGTCAATTGTAAGGATAATCTATTAACGATCATCAGTGGAACCGAGACCAACGGCTTAAAATTAAAATTATTTATTATTAATTACATATTGCACTGTTTTTGCATTTAATATTGTTACTTAAATGACCGGTTCTTGACATGAAAGTCAATGGAGATTTTATTTCATTTTGCCAATTTCACGGCAGATACCTACTCGTTTGGTTCTACCAATTCTCTGGTGAATTCTGTTTTGTTTCAATCGAAATGTCAATCTTTTTATTATACGTCAGGTATCCATACAAATATTATAAAGCAAAGAAGGTTTATGCATGTCTGTTTGTCCGTCTTTCACGCCTTTATTTATCATCTTCACGCTTGCATCTCGCCACTGCTAGATCTAGGCTTCCTCCAAGGGTAGCCACTAAACGCGGTATTTTGCAATCCTCATCCAACCCTTACCAGCGATCTTTCTTCTTCAGTTTATCTTCAAAGCTGCGGGTCTTCTGCTAATAGCTTTGGACCAGTCTTCTACTAGCGAGAGTAGAATAATTCAAAATAATTTAAATAATGACATGTCACAAATTCCTGTAATAGGTTTACGTGAATAAAGATTTTTGATTTTGACTTTAGCTATCCGTCCATCTGACGGGAGGTCGTCTCACTCTGGGTTACGTAGGTGGACGTCGGTTTTGCGGCAGATGTGTCCGTCTCACTCTGGGTTACGTAGGTGGGCGTCGGTTTTGCGGCAGATGTGTCCGGCGCATTGACACTTGAGCTCCGCTAATATTGAAAGCTATGTCCGTAACTTTGGTTTTCTCACTGTCTTCTCGATCTTCAAACACTACACTAAGGGCCTGGTTGAGAGGCCAAACGGGTTGAGAGGCCAGACGGGTTGGCGAGGATCTGTTCTCAATTTTTAATGACAGCTTATTAACGATTGCACAACTTGATATTAGTGGAACCGGGACCGGCGGCTTAACGTGCTCACCGAGGCACGGGAACGGTGGTTCAATTATTTGTTCTTAAATTAGCAGAGTTTTTTTGCGTTTTGTCGACTTTCGGGTTGCACATGGGCATGTAGTCTGTCTTAATTCTGACTTGCCTGGTGGGTTACTGCTGTACCAGGTATTGTAATCTCATAGGTACTGATAACTAAATTTAAAAGATTATTAATTGATCGTTGTGGTGCAGTTCTGTATATGTTTTATTTTGTAAATTCAATACTGCTAATTGCTGGTCTTCAGCTAACAGCTTACTTATCGGACCACTTTGCTGCCTAGTCTTCTACTAGCAGGAGTAGAATCATTAAAAATAATTAAATTATTAAAATAATTAAATTATAAATGCCTGTAATAGGTTTACGTGAATAAAAATATTTTACTGTGGTATGGACGATCAGAGGATGTGTCGAAGTTTCCTGATAAGATACATAAGAAAATTGTGTTTCTCATCGGTACATGCTGGGATTTGAACCGACGTTTTTAAGATTTTAAGAAAAGCTTTCTTACAAACGACTCCCTTATACAGTTTATGGAATGGCAAATAAATTTTCGTTGATTTTTTATTAATTATTCTCTTCTATATTTTTATTGCAAAAATCTTTAGTTTATCTTTTTAGTTGAAAATGGGGAACTGTAGGTACTCCAGATAGAGTCGGTCATAAAACTCAAATGGTTTCCTCAGTTACTATTAACGACGGTATGTGAGAGCAATTTTCTTCCCAAACTTATAAAGGAACTTGCTGTTTAAACTGTCTACAAAAGAACAAATGTTCCTTTTTGTCACGAGCACATAACGGTGTAGTCCGAGATGTAGCTGTTACAACAATAATGGCGAGATATTAACTAGGGAGAGGAAAGAGGAAGACAAATTTCTAAGCATTTCATGGATTCACCGTGCGGGTGCCGGGTCCATCGTATATGGATAAGAGATGAGAAGAATGGTGTCTCGGGTTTGCGACCGACAATAGTCAGGTTTAAGAAAAGGAGGCCTCCTACTTTTTTTTATTGCGCGATAATACGCTCACCATCCACCATTATTCTTCTCTCCCTACCCAACCAAATACTGTATGATTCCGTTAATGTCGTCTTGGAAGCTCGTTCCATAAATGTATCTCCTGCAAAGATTTTGCTGGAAATCCTCTCGCACCAACTTCCACTGCGTAAAGCTGAGTCTTGAACCCGTTCCTAATCATTTCTTCTGTGTGATCATAATATTTATTCGTCTTCATGTTGTGGTCTTTTGGAATATTTGATTTCCACGGAACGGTAAATTAACACTTTTCCCACGTATATTTGTCATAGATTTACAACACCACCGTTCCCGTGCCTCAGAGAGCACGTTAAGCCGTCGTCGGTCCCTGTTCCACTAATGTCAAGTTGTGGAATCGTTAATAATTTGTCATAAAAAAATGACATCATATCCTCGCCAAGCCGTCTGGCTAGATTTTGACCAAATTCTCCAGTTCTGGAAGGCCCATCTCTAGCAGTGGAGGTCTAGAACGCTGTGTTCTAGGGGCTGTAAGGAATGAAAAAAAAAATAACTTGAAATAATTTCAAGCGTCTTAAAATAATCTTATTAATTAAATCGGTTTGATTTTTCATAATATTAGTACCTGCTGGAGCACCCGCTATCCTAGAACCCTCTGGGATTGCGCGGAGCGATTGCAAGAGACCCGACGGCATGACCGTTGGGCCGTGGAAAATTGGACACATTAGCCCCATCTCACATCCAGGCAACCTCATCCAGCGCGGGGAGTGCGGCGGTTTCTCCTCACCTCTAGCTGCGCAAATACACCAACCTCGATACAGGAGTTTGCGCCGTTTGGGCTCGAGACGAGACCTTCATCCAAGCGTCTGGCAATTATTTCGATAAACGTATTAGTCTCGCTATACAGAGGGGAAATGTTGCCAGTCTTCTTGGGACTATCTCTGATGGGTTTTCTCTTGTGGACATTTTTTTTTTATTAGGTTTAGTTTATAGTTATTTAATTTGATTATTTTTATTGAGGTATTTTGTATTTTTTTTTTATAATTTGTAAATTATTTTTCCTATACGTTGGTCTGACCAGATCCAGTTGGCGCAGCATCGTCCGAGACAAAGTGATCCGTGGAAACGACGCAAACCTACCACAGAGCGATGAAGATATGAAAGCATGATTTGTGTACTAGCTCCTTGACTACAGGTAGGAAGTTTTATTCTGAGTTTTGCGAACGACTACGTCTGAATATTTCATCTGAACAAGAAACGTGAGAGGACGGTTTTAGGAAGAATTTTTCGTTGCATTTCCCGTTTTACCCGGGTTTGTTGTTTTAAAGGTAAATTATTAAATGTATCGCATTTATTACCGTACTTTAACCCGTAAATTTCTGTAGGCAAAACAATGCTATACTATTAATGCTATAAAATGTTTTAATAATTATTTGAATGCTGATTTATTTATTTTAACAAATATAATAGAAAACTATAAAGTATATAAAAATGGTATACAAACCATTTTATATATTAATAATAATAATAATATATTCAATTTAACAGATAATTACAATCCATTTTTGTTAGTATACCTATCACTATGTTAGTTACAATGGCTTACATTAAAGTTAGTTAACTAAAATTTTATGTTAGTGCCTTATTAATACTTATTTGTACACGTGTCAATTTGTGTGAATCTTAATAAAGTGATACTGTATTGGACAGTCCACTTTATCCGATATGACCTTAAGCATATTGTTGGTGCTGCCTAATAGAACTAGTCTATTGACTAGAGATGCAGTGCGTTTACGCATGATAGCAGAAAAACTATCAACACGATTCTCTGCAAACATTCCGGACGTACTGCAATACCGTGGCAGCCCCAACAATACCCTGAAACCATTATTATACTGGACTCGTAGGGCGCTGTATGCTCGCTGCGTATGGTTGAATCGTATAATGACATCTGTCAAAAAGTAACATCAATAACCCTCCTTTCAACACGGTACTGACATACGAAATTAGCATCTAATGTTAGAATTTTCATTAAACGAACGACTTGTACTAAAAAAAGTGGTATCAGAGTGTTCTAAGTGAACGACATACTTAATTAAATGTAGCCTAACAAAAAATTACATCACATTTCTAGAAAGGATTATATAAAAAAAGGGTTGCAATTAATCTCAACGAAGTTATTTGTCACGTTTGACATAGACATATTTATGAAGACCTTTTTATTTCTGGCTACATCTGACGCATTAGGTGGTACCCATTTGGGACACGTTACTATTTAACCAATAGATCATATAGCGAATCCCAAATGGAATCATTGGCTTTATAAAAGTGATTTTGCATTCCAGACTGTGAGTATATTTTTTCAGGCAAGAATTATAATTATGTCTTTTCGACTTTTAATTGAATTTTAGGGAGTAGAGATTTTAAACTTGAAAGCATCTGGAGAATGCATGTAAATAGTTTTTTACATATCATTTTTAATTTTATAATGTAATAACACCATTGAAATAAATATATATATACATATATATTTCCATAGCGACTTTAACAGCCCGACTGTTGGGATGATTTGAGCTTGTCTCGTTTCGACTGTTAAAGCTGCATGTAAAAACTATATACATTTATTTAAATAGTGTAGTTATGCGGTTATTAAAATTTTAGGCGACGGAACCCTTGGGCTTGTTTTTTTCTTTTTAGTTTTTATTTATTTATTTTCAGTTTTCAATCAAAGTTTTTTTTTTACGAAGTCATGTTTTTTTATTTTTATATAATATCACAATGGCAAGCTTACAATATTAGTTCTCCTTGAAAGTAAAAAATGGCATTTGACATCATTGCAAATGGCATATACTTTCAACGAGAACAATAAAGAGGTGGTACGCGGACTGATAGTAATAATTTGCCCAGTCTGCTGGGGCGGGGAAGTATAAATAATAAATAAATATTTCCAGACAGGTCACACAGCGCCATCTAGTTTCCGTGGTAAGCTACGAGGCTTGTGTTACGGAAACTAGATGGTTGATAAACTACATATTATACTTTTTTTTTTGTAAATATATACATATTATACATATAAACACCCAGACCGTATCCACCGTTCGTGCCGATATATCCAGTAAAGTGTATCCACACGTTTCAGGATCAGGTTCGAATTGCCGTCATGCCAAGTCGAACCGTCATAGTGTTAGGCATTGATGTCAATCATGATTCTAAATGCTAACATTAGACCTTGATGACACTCACTAAAATTCAGAACCTCGGTAGCCCATCAGGATGATAAACGCATTATCATACTGGACACGCAGTTCGTTGTGTGCTCTCCGCGTATAGTCGTTTATGAGGAGATTTGGTCAGTCACTAGCCAACTGCCTCCGTGGTCTAGCGGTTAAGTCCGTGTTTAGACTCGGAGGTACCGGGTTTGATTCCTGGTCGGGACTTAAAAAATATTTATTAATGTAAATACAGTATCATCAAAGTAAAGTACCATCACGACCATTTTCCTTGCGGGGTGGTCAGAAACCACGCTTATAAATGAGCTGATTCACATTTAGCCAACTTTACTATAGGACAATCATGACAAGTGGCAAGCTCGTCGATGTCTCCAGCGTACCAAACTCGATAAATATTTATATTTACATTAATAAATATTTTTGTGTCCTGACCAGGAATCGAACCCGGTACCTCCGAGTCTAAATCCAAGGACTTAACCGCTAGACTACAAAGGGAGTTTATTTATTAATTATATTGTAATATATATATTTTATTATTGTAAATTAATAACATTTAATTAATGTTTAATTTATTTGTGATATTTATCGAGTTCGGAGACATCGACGAGCTTGCCACTTGTCATGATTGGTCTATAGTAAAGTTTGCTAAATGTGAATTCGTTTAATAAGCGTGGTTTCTAACCATCCCGAGAGGGAAACGGTTGTGATATGATATTTGTGCCGTTTGCTGTAAAGACTTTAGGCATGTGGGGTCTCAGCGCTAAAACATTTTAAAAAACATCACCCCTCGTCTAATTGTCTACTCTGGTGACAAGAGGGCTGGTTCCTTTCTCGCCCAGAGAATCAGCATAGCGATTCAGCAAGGAAATGCGGCCAGCGTTCTTGCCACCATGCCGCGCGGATACGATTTATATTTAAATTAGGTTTTGTAACTAGAATTTACTTTTTTTTTACTAGCCGCGATAACCAACCAATGTAAATCCCTCGATAGATATACGTCTATTATTGTCGCCCTTTTGTTAGCTTTCTGTTGAGCTTTTATTAACAAAAGCTTAATCGTCTAAATGGAGGCTTCTTACTTAATCCAAGTAAAAGGTAAATTTAATACTGATCATAAATCTGTCTTTTGTAACTCGCTCTGTTATCTAATCCCAAAATTGAGCAATAGCTTAGCCAAGCCTAGGAATGAAACTTTGCTTAAGTATAAAATATTTTACAATATCTTCTTGGTTTACGCTTTACATCGTTAAAATTAATGATTTATTGTTTTACAAAGTACGACGGAGTGACGTCAGTTGTCTCTTAGATCTATCCATACTAATACGATTCTTTTTATTCCTAATATACTTTAATATTTATGATATAAAAAATTAACTAAAACAAAAAAAAAACCTTTTTACAAAACCTAATTTAATTATTGACCGCCTCCGTGGTCTAGTGGTAACAAACGTTGCCGTGAACTCGGGAGGTAGTGGGTTCGATTCCCACCGGGGGCAAGTTGTACATTGTATAATTTGTCTCGGTCTGGGTGTTTATATGTATAATATGTATATATTTACAAAAAAAAAGTATAATATGTAGTTTATCAACCATCTAGTTTCCGTAACACAAGCCTCGTAGCTTACCACGGAAATTAGATGGCGCTGTATGACCTGTCTGGAAATATTTATTATTATTATTATTTATTATATAAATCGTATCCGCGCGGCATGGTTTTTTACCCAGACCGAGACAAATTATACAATGTACAACTTGCCCCCGGTGGGAATCGAACCCACGACCTCCCGAGTACACGGCAACGTTTGTTGCCACTAGACCACGGAGGCGGTCTATTGGTGATATGTATGGTTTCTGACATAGTACTACTGTTGTCCGATAGGTGGCGCGCATTAGCGCTGATTTGTGGGGCATACCGACCGAGGGTACCGAGCGGGAACCTTAAACTCCCTAGCGCTATTATTATTTATATAGTTACTCAATAGTTGCTCTTGAGACAATACAAATAAAGCCAAGTCAAACCATTTACCGCTCAACGGTTAATCGACCTCTCCCAGTGAGGGTGAGTAGTATTATTATTAATAATGACATTCATTGCTGTCAGGCGGTACGGCTACAAAAGTTTGTGTAGATATATTTTATTTAACAATTTCCGCGTAACAATTAAGTACTGTTATATCGTTTAATTTAGGTGTACTCCTTGGTTACCACGGCAAAGGGCTGGAATTAGCCCGTAGAAGTAGTGATGGCATAGACATATATTATATTATTAGGAGCGATTTATTTAATTTTCTTGCTAACCTGAAATAGATTAAAATATGAATTAAAATACAAAAGAGGTGTTATTGGTAGAACCCCTTTATAATATATATATATATATTAAAGATTAACTGTATGGTGAATATGCCGCGTCTGAAAATCACGATATCCATCGTGATAAATACTTAGGTATTTAGGCTGGGGAGTTATACGGATGGTTGCAGAATTGCCGTTTTCGACATGTTTTAACAAGTGACAAATCACTTGGAATATATCAAAATATTCATCATAGATTACTTTAATCATGCTTTTTGCAACCGATCGTAAATGTTATTATTACTGGTAATTAATCTTACTCACACCCGAGAGATTAAATAGAGAGAGAAACAATTACGTAAGTCAACGTTCGCGCGATCGTCGACCTTTTGCTACCTACTTGATTAGGGTCAGTATGAGTGGCGATATTTTTAGGAAACCTTCTTTGCACCGAAACTTAAAATTTTATTACTGAATGATTAAAATTAAAATTACATAATTCTTTATTTTTATTCTAGAATATAATATGAAATAATTCGCTCTTTAATAAATTACACGCAGTATAGTAAATTATATATTTATAGTGTGTAATTTATGTAGTTGTTTAGTGTACCTGTCTGGAAATATATATATTTTTTTAAAAAAAGGTCAGTTATAAAATGCCGGGGCATTAAATTTGCCTATGTATATAAATATTTTGTGCAATAAAGTATTTGCATAAATAATTTATCTATACAATAGACGTCTATGACAAAGGGCTAAAATTAGCATGAACGAGTGTGGCTGGGGGATAATGAAGACCTTGTTGGAGATGAACACCTTAGGGGCTAATCTCGTCTGACGGTCGTAATCATTACGAACCGGTATACTACCTGCTTAGGACCGCAATATGCAAATGATTTTAGCCCTTAGCGACACAAGATTGGCGCTTACTTACCTCAGTGGCGACATTTACATTTATCATTTTCATCATAAAAAAGTATAATTACGACTGTTATTAATGCAGGAACCTCGTACCAAACCCGTATCTGAGAAAGCATTCACTCGAGAAACAAGGTAAACACCACAGGGTAGCTGAATATATACAATTTTATAACTATAGCACTATAAACTATAGATGAAACTGATATCCGGTAACTATCCGATATCCGCCCTATCCGGCCTTATTTTATTCTTTTATTTTAATATATATTATTATATTATATATATATATATATATATATTTAAATATACCATTATTCTACCTGCAAATCTTTACTTACATACCATCATAACCACAATTACATTAACAACAAAAAACAATAATAATTAACCTGTGTTGTATCCAAAATACTATTTTACACTACATAATCTATGGTCCAGTAAATAGTTGTAATTTTTTATGTTTGTACTGCACATGTGCCATGCATTTGTGAAGTTAAAATGTTGTACCTTATCAGTATGCTATCGATACCGTCGTGAAAACAACTTCAAAGTAAGGCAGACTTATCGATAACTGACTTCGTGGAACTGTTATGGAACCCCACAACGAGATTCGAGTTTAAAAGACGGTACCAAAAAAAATACTGTATCATTTAAAAACAAAATTAAGTGTTACTTTAGGAAGTCAAAGTCGACGTCAAAATATCTTTATTCAAGTAAACCATATAACCAACAGAATTCGTTAATAAGCAGGACATGCAGTTATTTAGTCTTTTAGTCACTTTTTAGTCACTCTCTTTAGAGCCTTTTGTCGAACCTTCTATACATGCAGCCCGTGGGTCAATTATACGCAGAAGGCATACAGCGCCCTTCGTGTCCAGTACAATGACGTGTTCAGGGTGCCGATGGGGCTGCCCCGTCGTTGCAGTGCATCTGGGATGCTAGCAGAGGCGCGGGTGGACGGATTCCATGCTATTATGAGGAAGCGCTGTGCCTCAATCCTCGCCCGCGTGAGGAGCAGCCCCAGCAGCATCCTGACCGTGTGGGCTAATAGGTGGGACTCTCCGTTCTTGGGGCACTGGATACGCCTGCATGTCAGCAGGTGACCTGGCCCCCAGAAAAGGAAATAAAATATATTTAGGTATTGTAATTTTGTATTTTTACTAAAACTAGATATTATAAGATTCTTTAAAAATTGTTACTAACATATATGTAATTTATTCTGAAATAAAATTTTATTATTATTACCATTTTATCAATATTGCAATGACTTGGATCCATTTTCGCTACTGATTCTTATCAATAGTATAATATACATATATACATGTTCAATTTTTTCCTTTTCTTATTTTTGTCCATATGTTTTCTTTCATTTCTAAATACATAGCACCTGACATATTATTAGTACCTATATATGGTATAATATTATAAATGTAAATATTGTATTTATTTACACATATTAATGGTTTTTACATTATTATTTACATCTTCACACTTCACCCATAATATTAATCTCTCACTCTCCCAAAGGTTAGCTGGTAGAGAATACCTTCATGGTATTATGCTTGCGTATGTACAACACTTTATATTGTATATTTTGTGTGCAATAAAGAATTTTATTATTATTATATAATATAATAATAATAACGTTTATTGAGCTTACAAAGATATACAAAGTTGAGTATACAATATATAAAATATTCGTTGAATATTATTATTCCTACCCTTTTGCGTTTATTATATTATATTATAAATAATAATTAATCAAACAATAAAATCAGCATATTTATTGATTTCAATTTATATATTTTCTAAGTAGGTATAGGACAATAAATATAATGTATTCTGCGCTTTTACATGTCACAAAATTTATTAATATAACGAAAAGCTTATTTTCTGGGAAATAGCTTGTATTTGGAGCAGCACATTACTACCCAAATATACATGATTATCATCTTAAAATTATAAATGTAAATAGGCATTGTAATGTTACAAACTAAGACATACATAATTATAAAATAAATACATGAAGGATCATAGCTGCTGTAATGAGGCATTGTCATACTACACGCTAAGACGAAAACAATTATGAGGATGTCACAAAAATTATAGCTGCTGTAAAGTGGCATTGTCATACTATAAGCTAAAATATTATTAAAATGTCACATAAATCATAGCTGCTGTAAATTGGCATTGTCATACTTTAGCTAAAACAAAAACAGTTTAAGGTGTCACTTAAATTTTAGCTGCTGTAAAGAGGCATTGTCATACTATAAACTAAAAACTCCATAGGGTAACCTGTTGGTAGACGCTGCTGGTCGTTTAATTTTTACTACTTTAACGTTAACATTATATAATAGCATCTGTTAACTATATATCACGTTATTGGAAAGAGTTGTTTAAAAAAGAAACACGAATGTTTTGGCAACGATAGCGGCTCTTAAGATGCGCCATTTGCTGAACTACTGGAGTTTTTAATCTTCGATCAAACGAACAGCAGCTGCCGACAAATTTATTCTGGTGCACGACGATCCTAATCAGAGAGTTTGTTTTTAGAACTTTTGTGTTTTTTATTTTATTAGATTCGCTAAAACTTTGTAAGTACTTAAAAGTGGGCGAAATGTCATCAAACGAACCACACGCACAGGTCAGAATATGCACCCACATACCGTAGTCACCATCCCTTCGCGTACCTATACATTTGGGGACTTATACATCTGTAGCACGATAAAGATATGGGATGCTCTTCCAGCCTCTGTGTTTCCACTTTCCTATAACTTGGAGTCCTTCAAGCGAAATGTGAAAAAGCATCTAGTCGAGTCGGCATAGCGTTAGGGACTGATGTCAGTCATGAGTGTCTGACTTCAGTTGCTAAAATTCATGGACCTTGCGCGCCAATTACCATTAGGTGGACCCTAGGTCACATGTCGTGCTAGTATAGAAAAAAAAAACATTTTGGGATATTTTTGTGCTGTGTACATGTAAATAGTAGTTTGGATACTTTTATTGAAAAGTCTATTATTTATTATTGCGAAATTAAGTTATTTGGAAATTAAAATATATACATATACAGATATTTATGTATCTACCCCCCATTGAATATACTTTACTATAGCTCAATCATGATAAGTGGCAAGCTCGTCGATGTCTCTAGCGTACTCTCTAGAACCATCACAACTAATTAAAATTAATCATTGTGTCCCGACCAGGCATCGGAGAGCGAGCGGAGTCCGTACATAGTCTGTCTGTCCGTACATTATGTATAATAATGTGTATTATTAGTATGTAGTATATTGATATTATGATATATATGAAGATAGGTATATGATATAAGTATATATTAATCATATTAAATTAACTTTTATAATCATAGTATTATTATTATTTCTATGATTGCACCTATTATTGTTCAAAGTCCCTAAGGTTTGGCTGTCAGAGAATGTCTTCGGGCATTAAGTCCGCCTTTGTACTATGTGCAATAAAGTTTTTTAAATAAAAAAATAAAATATTCCTCATTCAACTAGCAACATAGAATTTCATAGAATTGCTTCCACCATAAGCGAATGAGCGCGGCGGAGTAAACGAGTTGAAAGGAGTCCGCTGTGTCATGGTGTAGTAAACTAGTTTTGAACGGACTCTGCAATCATTTCTATTGACTTTTAAATAATTATTGAAATATTTATCTTGTTCATCGTAGAACATTCGCAATAAATTGCCGTTGACCCTCTAATATGATTCCTCATCCAAAACTTGGTCTGTTACGCTTCTTTTTCGTAAAATGTCTATACAGTAAAATTTACTTATTGTATAAATAAAATTATCTTATAATAAACACAAGATACGTTTTGAGGCTACAATGGTCTGCCTGGAACTGACGCTCACTCCGCAATGCCCGCTGATAATGGAAGCTCATCTGACCCATCACATTTTCTGCCTAGCTCCCCCCGCGAAACCTGTTGGCAATGGAAGGCCAAAACTAGTTTTATTTATTAATTAGGGTCGCCAACAGTGACAGCAACAAAACATACATGGATTTTTAATTACAACTAAGACAGAAAACAGATGCTGCACCAATTACAGGCAACCACCACATGATATTACAGTATCCATTAATTGGGCGTTTGAGTTTTCTCTGAAACTCTTTCCTGGTGGAAGGCAAAACTATTTTTTTTCCAGCTATTACCCTTTCGCAGTGGAAAGCGTGCATTACTCGTACACATTCGTAAAAAAGTAAATGGGCTTCACATTACAACATGAAGGATGTTTTTTTGAATTCCTATTTCTGTCGATTGGATGCCGGCTTTGGGATTCGATCCACATCATACTTTTTGAGTTCACTAATTGTGTTTTAGGAAAGAACATTATATAGCCTTTACGTGAATAACAACAAAAGAAACATTGTTGAGTCAAATTACTTTTCGACCACAGCACGCAGCTGAAAAAATCAACAGTAGGTAAGTAATATTAATGCAGAACTTTGACCTATATAATATGGACCGGATTTTTATTATAACTCTTTCGCGGCTAGGGTATATACATATTTATTTATTGAAGAGTTTATTGCACGAAGTACAAAGGCGGACTTAATGCTCGTAGACATTTTCTGATAGCCAAAGCTTGGGGACAAGTTTGAACTATTATAGATGTAATGAAATAAATATTTAAAAGTTAGGAAGAAAATTATCAGCTTAATCATACATCATCATCATTACAGCCCCTAGAACACAGAGTCCTAAATCTGCATTGGTGGAGATGGGTCTTCCAAAAAAATCTGGAGAATTTGGCCTATACTCGTCACGCTGGCCAGATGGGTTGGCGAGGATCTGTTGCCATTTTTAATAATAATAATAAATTCTTTATTGTACAAAACCAAAACAAGTGCAGGTACATAGGCGAGCTTAATGCCGTAAATGCATTTTCTATCAACTAACCTTTGTGACTGAGATATGTAATAAGCGTATGCAGCAGGAGAAAAATGTTAGTTGAAATTAATGACAATTTATTAACGTTTTCTGTGAAACGTTAATGATATTAGTGGAACCGGGACCGACGGCTTAACGCGCTCTCCGAGGCACGGAAGACAGTGGTGTTGTAAATAAATGACAAATTTACTTAAGAAAACTGTATTTCTTATTGGTACATGCCAGGGTTCGAACCAACATTTTAAGGATTTCATTTTATTTTTAAGGAAAGCGTTCTTACAAACGAGCCACCACCACGTTATCTTAATTGTACGCTTACATATTATACTGTTATATACACTATAATATCAATATACTAAATACTAATACATATATAATACAATACTATACATAAACATACACTTACTAACATTGTGAGGAGCTTTTCAGGTAATGTAGATTCACGAGTTTTTTAAACAAAGATCTGGTAGTTGCTTGTCTTATGTTTACAGGAAGATCATTCCATAAATATTATTAAATAATTATTAAGTATTTGTAATGTAAACTGACAAAGTCTCTTTACAGCCATGATCTTATTTAACTAGTTTCTAAGTTAGTTAGTTTTACTTGTTTGTAGCAGTAATGTTGTGCATAACATACATAAATATGGATTATTGCCTGTTTACGGTCCAACCATTATTACCACTTTGATTAGTACATATGTTTTAATAATTGTATTGATTTTTAGTTCTGACTATATCCAAGTTGTTTCAAGCGAACCAAAGGAAATAAACTATTTTGATTTGATTTGATTTGATTTAGGCTGATTAACATATAACCCTTCTTTGCGTCCGCAGTCGGCTAAAAAAAAAGCTCAGTTCTAAAATGTAAGTCAATGATGCAGTATGGAAGTTTGTTTGCAAATTGCACAGAATTAAGCAAATTCGGCCAAATTAGCAAGCGTATGGCTAATAATAATTTCCGAATGCAGATTTCGCCCGCGGCCACAACAGTTGGGGAATAACACAGAAAATATTGTAATTTTACTACAGATTTGGTGAGTTTGGTCCGTTCTTGGAACGTTATTGTTCTTGCGAAAATACATCGTTTAGTCTTGTAAAAATACATGTATAAAATTAAATAGGTGATAGGTGGACTGATAGTTTGTCAAGTACTTGAATTTACCAAAATATTCTGTTTTCTGCTGAAAAAAGCGGTCTGGGAAATCGAACTTACAAAAATATCTTGTTACATTTCACATCTAAGCTAATTTGTATTATTATATATATACTAATTTGTAGTAATTTTCCCTATAGCGGTTCCCCCCGTTGCCGCGTTGCTCTAAGGGTAGAGACATCGACGAGCATGCAACTTGTCATGATGGGCCTAAGCTTATTTATTCAAGGAACAGTCAACAAAAGGTACAATCATTCATTTCAATTATAATATTACTAGAACTAACACATGGTTATTGCCCTTTTCATTACAGACCATTACAGCATGCATTAATCATAACACATTTTAATATACAGTAAAACTATAGAAAAAAAAATGAAATTATATAAAATTTAATTAAATTAACCTAATAAGACCTAAAACTAAAAGGAAAATAAAAAATAAATCTTAAATTAACAAATAACACCCTAACCCTATCCAATTAAACACAATTAACAATGACTAATCAACAATTCTGTGGTCAGTGACTCGTCAGCAAACTGGATGCTTAGCGGCTTGAAGAGCCGCCAGTACCTTACGCTTAAAAGACTGAAGGTCGTCATGAAATATGTCCAGACTCGGGTCACAATGATCAATTTTGTTATGCAAATTTGACATTCGTGCTACTGGCGAGTGTAAACCTAGATTGGATTAAACAATTAAACTTTTTAAACTTTCGCGCACACTCATAATAGATTTTTATAATTTTAACGGGTCTTTACGCGATTTACCTTAGAGACATATTTCTCCCGACGTTTCAGCCAAGTTGCATTGGCCGTGGTCACGGGTCGACTGAAGCTATGCGGTGTAGTCTCGTACATACTGGGCGGCAGATGTAAACCTACCCACTTATCACTTTAAAAGTTTTTAGAAATCACGACACACGACACTTACAATATCCTTGGCGACACCGGGCGATTTTTCCCGGCGTCGAAACCTATTGATTACTGGATTCCACGATGAAGATAGCTTATAACCCCCCTCTCGATTGAAATTTTTGTGTTTCTTTATTTCTATCGCTTCACATACTATTGGATTAAACAAGTCAGTTGGTCGCCTAGGCATTCTTCTAATAGAAAGAAAGAAAGAAAAATATTTTATTTGCCACATATCAATAAACACAACTTAAACAAATAAAGCCTGGTAGTATACACAAGATGTGGGGTGACAAATAGGGAATCAGCTCAGCATGGAGCTGCGACTCTGGGCCACAGCGCTGATTTTCGGCTAATCCCTTGTTAGGAGAGGTGTTAATGGATAATATATACATATATATAGTGTGGTGTATGTATGTACGCATAAAAGGATAACTAGTACATTCAATAAAAATAAAATATGTAAAACAAATTTATCGTAAAAATCAAACAATAAAATATTAAGAAGGTATGATGCTACAGTAGCTGTTGGTATGTGAAATGAAATGAAATGAAATGAAAAAACCTTTATTGAACAACATAAACACAATACACTGGAATGAAACATATTAATTTAGCAAATAACAGTACAGAAACAATTATATGTGTAAAACAAAATATATAGTACTAAGACCCCTAAACTAGGTAAACCTGAACTACAGGGATCAGTCAATAATATGGTGTGAGAAAGTTGCATGGAATTTAATGTAGTCGCTGGGTGTCATCCACTGCAGTATCTATCCTGACAACAATTTTCGTATTATGCAAACCTATGGTAAGATAAGAAATGATATGATAATATATAATAAAGTAAGATATGATATGACACATATATGATGTGATATGATAAGATATGTTATAATTAATAGATATGATATTATACTAGGTAAATAAACTTATAGCAAAATATATTTTATATATTTATTCAATGAAAGATGATGTAATGCAATTTAAAATTAGTCATTTAATAGACACTACGGTAATAATAGCCAATAAATTAAATTAGGTTATGATTTTTAATAGGTCTTCAACATACTGATAACTTAGAGGCAACAACCACTGATGCAGTTTTTTTCCACATAGAATTTTATTGTCGAAAGATGAGTTTATATGTCAAAAGAGATTTTTTATATTTATTTTCATGTCGTGCAGTGGTGGGGGTAGGTTGTTCCATATCTTAGTAGCAGCGTACCTAAAGCTCCCACGGAATGTTGAGGTCTTGTATACTAAATGTGAATTTATGAAAAACGTGGTTTCTGATCACCCTGAAAAGGATACGGTCGTGATGATACTTAATAAATATTTTTTATAAATAGTTCAGGATTAAATCTAATCACTGGCTGGAAGAGCATACCATATATTCAGCGTGCGACAGATGTAAGAGTCTCCAAATGTTTATGTACCTACGGTATAGGGGTGTATATTTTGGCCTGTGCATGTTTGGTTACGGAACAGAGAATAAAAAATAAGGTTTTGGAGCTCTTCAGACCGCTTACTGTGGTATAGCTTGTAGAACACGCTCGGGCGGCAAAGCTGCAGCAATCTGCACAATCAAGAAAAGGCGTTGTTTGATTCCCAGTTGAAAATCATCGCGTTTTGGTACATCGGCTTAATACTGCAATTTTGAAAAAGTTGTTGAGATGGTTTTTATTGAAATCCTCCTCTTCAAACTCAATGACAAGCTCAAATGAAAAGCAAAGAGGGTCTAACGTGTTGGGCGGAACAAGCGTGATAAAACATCTCTTTCCTTTACGATTCTTGTCAGTTAGACGTATATATACAGTACAGTATAGACGTATATCTAGACAGGCAAAAAAATTGGCCCTAAAAATAAAAATAAGTAGGAATACATATTTATTTATTCTTATTTTATTTAACTTTAACTGCCTCCGTAGTCTAGCGGTTAAGTCGGTGGATTTAGACTCTGAGGTACCGGGTTCGATTCCTGGTCGGGACACAAAAAAAAATGAATCTGCCTCGTTAAAAAGCGTGGTTTCTGACCACTCTAAAAGGGAGACGGTTGTGATGACAACTTATTTTTTTTGTTACTGTACTGATATGTAGTTCAAAATGTTTTGTTATCGTGCCGGAATAAGTTTATCTTGGACAGACTATTCAGTTAGGCACAAACACAAACCAAGAGGCCGACAGACGCATTCAGCTAAGATAGATGGCATTCGGGAAACTTCGACACATCCTCTCATCGTTCATATCACAGTGTTTGAAGACGAGAGTTTTCAACTAGAGCAGAGACGTGGACACTAAGAGTCGGTCTGGTCCACAAATTCAAGGTCGCTCAGGGCCGGATATTTCTGCCGCAGAACTTACGACCGATGGGGCAAACCGGTTCTAGAGTGGAGACCACATACGGGACAATGCTGTGCAATGCAACACACGTATGACCTGAAGAAGATCACTGGCAGGGGTTGAATGAGGGTTGCAAAAGACTGCGACAGTGGCGAGCCTTGGAGCAAGCAGTGGAGAGATATAGGCTAATAATCATCATGATAGTATACTAGTATGCGTCATATGATACGAGTATGGCTTGTCGTTATTGGCGCGGCATGTTGGAGCAATAATACATTGGAATGGTCGGATCGTCGCCCTTATACTGATGGACTGACCGTTGTATATATGTCTGTGACGCGTCCATATTGACGCGGCATGTTGGAGCAATAATGTTTGAGAAAGGTCGAACCGTCGCTTCAGGCTGTAGACCAATGAAAAGTCGCTCTTGTCACATCAACATCGGAGAACGGGAATATTAGCAAAAGATACACAAACCTTTACTGAAAAAAAAGTTTTTTAACTCTTTCCGGCCCGATTAAGTATGTTTTTAGAACGATTTCCATATTTCACCAGAAATAAGTGAGTCTCTCTCATCATGATGATTATGCGGTGTGGTCAGAAACCACGGTTTTACAGAAGAAGATATTCATTTAGCCAACTTACTCATATGCTCATTATGACAAGACATTTGATAATCCCCAACTCGCTTGTGAAAACTGTTACGAATAAATTAAAAGTGTTAAGACTTGACAATAAAAGATAAAACTAAAAAAAAATTGCAAAAAGAAGATTATAAAACTAAATTGTACATAAAAATAAAAATATTAAGTACGTAAATAAATAAAATAAAAATAAAATTTTTGCTCCACCAATTCGCTGTTCTGTAAGATTGTGCCCAATACAAATTAAAATAAATTATTATAATCCAAACAGAAATTAAACCGGATACCACGGAGACAGAACCAGTATCATCACGACCGTTTCCCTTGCATGCAAGCTCGTCGATGTCTCTAGCGTACCAACCTCAAGAAATATTACAAATCAATTTATTGAATTTATTTACATTATTAAATATTTTTGTGTCCTAACCAGGAATCGAACCGGGTACATCCGACTCTAAATCAACGGACTTAACCGCTAGACCACGGAGGCAGTTTACTTATTTATGTACTTGAATATATTAGTATGTAATTTCATTACAGCCCCTAGAACTCAGAGGCCTAGACCTCCACTGTTGGAGATGGGCCTTCCAGAACATATATCTGGAGAATTTGGCAGACACTCGCCACGCTGGCCAGATGGGTTGGAACAAGAATGTAAATATTAGGTATTATTTAGTATATAAGTATATATGTATTTTTTTATATTTTATTTTTATGATTTATATAAATAAATATTTCCAGACAGGTCACACAGCGCCATCTAATTTCCGTGGTAAGCTACTATATCTTAACATCGACGAGCTTGCCACTTGTCATGATTGGCCTATAGTAAAGTTGGCTAAATGTGAATCCGCTTACTTATAAGCGTGGTTTCTGACCACCCCGAAAGGGAAAACGGTCGTGATGATACTTTTTTATACTTTTTTTATTTAGTATATATTTGTTTTTATGTCTATATATACAAGTAAATACGTACACATACATATATACGTAAATTTTTATTAAATTATATTGCAACTACTGACCATTGATACTGTCTAACTGTTCTAAAGGTTTGGCTGTCAGAGAATGTCTAACCGCATTAAATCCGCCTTTGTTCATAGTGCAATTAAGTTTTAAAATATCATATATATATATGTATATATATATATATATATATGTATATATATATATATATATATACATATGTCCCTTCGCCATTAAAGGGTTAATCTTTAATATATTATTTTTAGCCTTCCATGGATTAATCGTGCGTGGTCCAATATGTGTGCGACAGATTATAGGCTGGTTAAGTTAAATTTATATGTATTAAAACGTCATTTTATTACAGCCCTTAGATAATTAATAATAAAATTTATATATTAGGTAAAAGAAAAAAATGTGTCAATAAAGATTTTTATTTTATTATTTATTTTATATTTTATTATAATAGCGACTTCAAGAACATATATCTGGAGAATTTGGTCTACACTCGCCACGCTGGCCAGATGGGTTGGAATAAGAATGTAATTATTAGGTATGTGTTAACGCCGTTTTATATATATATACATATACATACTCGTAATTATCTATGTAGTATAACGCTTCTAGAACAATCTTACGCTTTATGTATATCCATCCCTTTTATTCCTTATCCATAAGACTTACGTGTGAAAGAGATGGAGAAATGCGTAAACGCACCTTAAAATGGGTCGGCCTCGCGACCCACCTGTCAGTTGGAATATAATATTTGAACGGTGAATCCGTGAACGCTACTCAACCCATATTTATTAAAAATAAAAGACTTTAAATTGTAAATTGTGTGTGCTCATAAACTCTGCTCCAACTCTTGATGCTATGGTGGTGTGTCGTGCTTTACAACCAGTGACCTTGGAGCTATCGAAGAACCCGCAGTAAGTCTTCTTTCTTTTCACCACCAGTATGTATTTGTTATTATGTCTATATATACGAGTACATACGTACACATACATATATACGTAAATTGTTATTAAATTATATTGTAACTACTGACCATTGATACTGTCTAAATGATTACTTTTAGCCTTCCATGGATTAATCGTGCGTGGTCCAATGTGTGTGGGAAAGAGAGAGGAGAATGGTGTCTCGGTTGCGACCGACTATAGGCTGGTAAAGTAAAGAGACCTGCTCTTTATATTGCGCAACAAAGTGCTCACTATCCACCACTATTGTGTCAATATATACAGCAGAGAGTGCAAACTCAGAATAAGCAATTAACAAATTTTGGTTCACATAGAAAGTGGCGCCGCCTAGTAGACGGTAGGGGTACTAAATATAATGTTAATTAATTCATTTATTAATTCAATCAATGGGGTGTATCACTAACTTTTTATCACGATAGATGGCGCATGATAGATGGTACCTAATATAACTGTCAGTTGCATAGAAAACTTGTATTTTTATTTCGAAATTTATTATTTTCTGGATATTATGCCGAAGTAAGCAGCTTTTAAGTGTGCAAATCGAGATTTCTAAGCGAAATCAAAGATATGGTGATCTCAAAATTGCCGTTCTATTATTAAAACCTTTTTTTTTCTTTTTAGAGATGATGTGTGGTTTCTTAATTCGTCTTTTAACGGTAACGTTAATTTTAAATACATTTTTCTGTTATAAAAATAAAAAACTACAAAAACATTAAAAAATGATGTAAAACAAGGTACCATTGCCGCTAGCGACATCTACAAAAAGCTTTGCCTGATACATCCCATTCGTTCAATTCATTCACATGTCGGCCATTATTCTCAACAAGCGAACTATACAACCTTAGTAACAAATGAAATTTAAATGTATTGTGTAACTTTTTCTGCTTAATACAATAATAAAAAAATAAAATACACAATATTTTTAATTTTTCGCTCACAGTTAATTGGTAGCGTGCTCAAAAATCTAATTTCGGATATAATAATATTCCTATATATGTAAAAGCTACACCTATAATAGGTATGTATGGCTCTTTTAGTATCCTACCATCCACCTGGCTACCATAGTGTTCGGGTCTTTTCCCAATTAATTCCCTTTCCCAACATTACAAAAACGACTTTATTGTGGGACATATACATATGTCCCTTAGCCATTAAAGGGTTAATCTTCAAAATGTTATCCAAATAAAAAAACGTGATAATGAAACGAAAAGGTCTTGTTTAAAAATATAAATATATTCATAATTTGTAGCTATATTTAAGCTTCAAACGACGCTTTGTTGAGAATTTAATCCTGAAATCCCTGTGCGGTTTCCGCCGAAGGCTCGCGTCGTCCGTCGGCCATTGCAAAGGTTTAGCTCTACGTTGACTAATATTTAAGGCATGGGCATCATCAGCTTGGTTCTTGCGGAACGTCAACCTCCACCACTACTTCAACATCGAGCTCATCTCCAAATGGCTGCGGAAAGCGTCCCTACGCTACTTCTCCAAGGCGAGTAACCACTCTAACACTCTCATAGTAGAGGCTTGCTCATACGACCTCAAATCCTTTTCGCCCCAGATGTGTCCTGTACGACTCCGATGACCCCACTCACGACGAGGCTCCATTTACTGATTGAGGCCTTCTCCAAGTCCTCTGGCCGCCAACCTAATGACTCACTGACCCTCCCACAGGCCCCTACCCCTTTAGGTTGAGTCTGCTGCTGTTGAGTAGACTTTTTCTTCGCACATTTGCATGAATGCGGCAAACGAGTGACTTAGCTGTTAGAAGACGCAGGGCTAACACTGAAAGAAAGACGGTTTATAGCGTTTAGTCCGTAGGCGCCTTGCGGTCTTCATATGAGACCTCACGGTGAGTCGGGCATGCGACCTCTCGCGGTGGCCCTTCAGATTGGGGTAGTATCATTGATGATTTTGCGATCTCCGTCTTTAAAAAAACTTAAAAGTTACAATAAAAACTACTAAAATATTAATTATTTATTTTGAAGCATAACACTTCTTTTATATATGCTATAACAAAACCTACCAAAAACCGATAATAGTCAGGACCGTAATTCCCAACAAGATGGTCAGAAATCATCTTAGATTTTTTAAGGAGCTAGTCCATACTTTAAAAAAATGCTCTATCAATATTTATTTGAATTAGGATATTTAAAAAAATAATAAAAAACCTAAATGTAAACTTAAATACCTAATGAATTAAAACTATTCCACAAAATAAACTAGGAGGTTACCTAAATCTTTTGCCGCATTTCCTCGTTGAATAATAAGGGAAATATTAGACATTTAGGATCATCACAACCGTTTCCCTTCCGAGGTGATCAAAAACCACGCTTATAAAGAAGCGGATTCACATTTAGCCAACTTTACTATAACTAGGTCAATCATGACAAGTGGCAAGAAATATCACAAAAATAATAATAATAAATACTATTGGGACACACCAGGAATCGAACCCGGTACCTCCGAATCTAAATCCGCGGATTTAACCGCTAGACCACGGAGGCTCGAGTCCTGAAAGAAAATTTTCATATATTACAGCCCCTAAAACCCCTAGAAGAAGTACCCCTCTACTGTTGGAGATAGGATCTTCCAGAAGATACAGAACGACTTTTTTGTATAGAAAAAATCTTCTTGCCCAGTCTTCCGGGACGGGAAAGTATCCACCGTTCGTGCCGATAAAGCCTGTAGAGTGTATCCACATGTTTCGGGACCAGGGAAGGGCTCGAATTGCCGTCATGCCCAGTCAATCCGGCATAGTGTTAGGGACTGATGTCAATCATGAGTATCTGATTCCAGTTGTTAAAATTCATGGACCTTGCGCGCCTCTTACCATCAGGTAATAAAAAAGGTACATACGTATATGCCTAAGGTTTAATCTGAATCGCCTGATTGGTTGTGTCTCCCCTAGATCACGATTTTCTATTGTTTTGAGCTTGTATACTTTCCCCTAGTTAAATGCACTTTTATATACGGGGTAACTTTATATTTGCATACGTTAGACTAACATGTTATTCTATTGATAGAAACAAAATTAAAAATTTATCGCCACACCTGTTTGTATGTTTCGGTATATAGAATAGGATTGGCTTACATTTAAATTTATTCCTTGCATATTTTTATTTAATTGTAACCATCGTAATTGTTGCGATAAATAAAGTATTTTCTTTCTTTCTTTCTTTTCAAAAAAAAAATCTAAGAGACAACTATGTCGGAAATAAAAAAGGGCTTCTTCATACATACTGTTCATTTTAAAATACCTAGCCAAATTGTATGAAGAAGTCATTAAAAAATGTCTTTTCCGACATATGATTTCTTTGAAAAAGTTGTTTGATTCTATCAATAGAATTACATATTAGTCTAACGTAAGGGCATACAAAGTGACCACATATATAATACTATACCTACCTCAAGGACAAATTTAGCTATATTTCCTCCTTTCATGACAGATCTCTCTGTTCGTCGCATAATTATAATAATAACAAAAATCGTTTATTTACTTAAAAAGCTAGTACATTTTTTTCTTTTAGGGATTGGCCACTGGTGCCATTTTTCCATTCCTATCCATTTTTTTTTTTTTTTTTTTTTTTTTTTTTTTTTTTTTTTTTTTTTTTTTTTTTTTTGCTTACAATATGCTTATGTCAATATATATTTATTTACAATATTTATTTGTATATAGTTTATATTAAATATTGTTCTTGTCAATTAATTGGGAATAAATTACACAAATAAGCATGATATAATATAATACATATTGAATGTTAGCTTTTTTTTCCACTTAGTTTATACTTTTTACTATTAACAATTACAAATTGAATTATGTACCTACTATTTTAATATTTGTAACAATTCTTCTGTTTCATCATAGTTTAATTTATTTAACCAAGAACTTAAAATAATTTTACATTTGTTATAGTTCAGAGAATTTACATTAATAGCTTTATTGATTTTATTATAGAGATAAACTGCAATACAGGGGTAAATTCTGTTCTATCTATCCATTCTCATCATTCTGGCTTTCGTTCTAACTCTTAAGCAGTTGTGGCCGGCAAATCTGTGGAACAATTTACCAGTAAAAAGAAATCAAGTGCCCAACAGATCACTTTTCAAAAATATAGTATAATATAGTATACTTTATTTTAACAGTTCTTCACAGTGTATTATATGTAGTATATATAATATATTTATGGTATGTAGTATTGTGTACATATGTATTAGTATGTATTTGTCTATATAGTATAATATTTAGATTTAATTTGAATTACCTCCGTGGTCTAGCGGTTAAGTCCGTGGATTTAGACTCGAAGGTACCGGGTTCAATTCCTGGTCGGGACACAAAAATATTTATTAATATAAATAAATAGATTTAATTAATTTGTGATATTTCTCGAGTTTGGTACGCCGGAGACATCGACGAGCTTGCCACTTGTCATGATTGGCCGGCAGTAAAGTTGGCTAAATGTGAATCCGCTTATTTAAAAGCGTGGTTTCTGACCACCCCGAAAGGGAAACGGTCGTGATGATATATGATACATGATGAATAATTTGAATTAACTATTAATCTATTTAATGGTTGCACCTATCTCACAACACAAATGGTTTTATTGTCCCGTAAGCCCGCCTCTTGTACAGTGCAATGAAGTTTTTTAAATAAATAAATAAAATAGTCACATACGTAAGAGAGTACATAGTAACACAGTATAATAAGGGAATCTAATGTTTTGTCAATTTAACGGATACGCTTACTCGTAAAAAAACAGAACAGAGCCCTTTATTACCATTAGCTCTACATCCACGATTACCGCTAGAGCACGAAGTAATCGTGGGTATATTATGCTAAACAGTTCACTTACCTCTAAATTACAAATTTTCATTTTTGTCACGTTCCATAAGTCCAACTTATAACTTAGCTAACATTGCGTGTACGCATAATAAAGAGTAAGTACATTTAAAAAAAAAATGTACGCGATATCCAAGAATTGGAGCAACTGATGCCAGCCACTCACGACTACCATCAGTCTCTACCACTATGCCGGCCTAACATAATGCTTTTTTACACTTCGCTTGAAGTACTTCAGGTTATAGGAATGGGGAAACACACTGGCTGCGAGAGCATTCCACATCTTCAGCGTGCGACAGATATATTTTTTATTTAAAAATTTGATGACAAAGCACCACACACCACAAGGTTGGTGAAAACATTATGAAGATCGGTGCAGTAGTTTTCTAGTTTATCGCGAACAGACAGACAGACATACGCGGCGGAGGACTATGTTGTATAATATGTAATGATAGTGATAGGATGATTCACAACAAAAATATATAATATTATAAACTAAACTTAAAAAACTTGTGGGAAAAATCGGCCATGTTGTTTTTTTCTTCGTATGGGTAATTAATTCGTCAGGCTCCATTTCTGTAACATAATACTTCGTAAGGGGTTGTAATTTATCAACAGCCAATCAGGATCCTTCATTTTAGTCGATAGCCTATTGTGTTATACTGGCCAGTAATGATTGAGAAATACGCAATTATTTTTAAATAGACTGCCTCCTCAAGCCGTCTGGCCAGCGTGGCGAGATCTAATTTACAAGCGAAACATATTTCAGTGATCTTCACACTTGGAGATAAAAAAAAATAAAAAATAAATAAAAATAAAATGCGAACCCTCTTGCCCTCGACCCTTCCCTGAACTACCTGGATGTATCTCCACGCCGCTACACGTGTCCCAAAAAAATGCGTGATTGTATGAAATAATATTAATTAAAGTTCAAGGTTCTCAAGGATACAACACCTGTGAGGCACTGTCTTTGGCTTTATTATAAGCATACAAGCACAACATAAATTACAATTAACATAAATAAAATTATTCGTAGACTACCCAACTCATATTTGTTTATATATATTTATTTATAGTGTATGTTTATGTATGTATGTATTATATAGTATGTATGTGTGTTGTTTTTTTATATTGTGTATGCATATGTATATTTAATAAATGCGTAATTATGTTTATTTACTAATTTAAGCTATTTTAATATTTTTCTTTATCCTGCCTTACATGATCCCCAAGGTTAGCTGGTGAAGAATGCCTTATGGCGTTATAGCTCGACTATGTACTAGGTTTTTAAATGCAATAAAGTATTTAAATAAATATTTTACTAACTCACTACACTATACCCACACATTTCATCCACTACACTAACACTATCACACACAAGACACACACTCACCTCATTTATTTTACTGTTTTATATTTATCATATAAATTTAAATTAGATTTGAGACGACCCTTAGCTATATTGTATCCCAATTTTATACTTTCATACCAGTACCTTATTCCTCAATAAACGCATTTAAAACGCATTCATACATGAACAAACCACTATTTACAAGGCTCGCTGTATATTTGTCTATGGTTTTCCATAGTTACTTAATTATTAAAATTAAGGTTCCGTTAGTTAGTACGCATCGGATTGTGCTCTGATTAAAGATTCCTTAGCCTTCACCTGTGTGGTTTTGGTTACTCAGAACCTAACCCGTATTTATAATTCAAATTTCATATTCGCCGGATTAATATTAGGCAGATAAGATATATAGAGCTTTAATAAACTTGTGGATTTAATTCGAAACACAAAAAGAAAATGATCTCAGGCATCTTCAGATCTCGATCTATGACGGAATTACGCACAAACCACGGCGGCGGGATACCACTCTGAGCGATGTTCTGCTGACTTTGGATCTTGTCCCTGTTGGTCTTGGTCAGAAGGTGGTGCCATAGGCGCAGCATAGGTGAGACGGGACCCAATGAACACTTTGGCAGACCGTATACATTACGACGAAATACGCAAAAGGATAGGTATGAAAGATAGCATAGGGACAAAAATAAGAAAGGACAATGAAGAAAGATTGACGAACCAGATATATAATGCGAAAGTAGGTAAAAGAGGTTCTGATATATAGACAAAGACGATCACTATCAAATAAATAAGATAAATAATAATAATAATAAATAAATATTTCCAGACAGGTCACACAGCGCCATCTAATTTCTGTGGTAAGCTACGAGGCTCGTGTTACGGAAACTAGATGGTTGATAAACTACATATTATACTTTTTTTTATGTAAATATTTACATATTATACATATAAACACCCAGACCGAGACAAATTATACAATGTACAACTGCCCCGGGTGGGAATCGCACCCACGACCTCCCGAGTTCACGGCAACGTTTGTTACCACTAGACCACGGAGGCGATCATGATTAATTAAGCCTTCGAAACAAAAGGGTATACTCATATATAAAGAGGTTAATGATGTCGACGAAACGAAAGTGATAAGTGGCGCTCAATAAAATTGTCTCTACCTACCCCGAAAGGGATGTGGCGTGAAGTATGCGTGAAGCGTGAAGGAAAAAAATCCAAATACAATTTTGTTTAAATAAATTGAATGAATAAATAAAACGAAAAACTAATCTATAAATAGTAATTTTAAACTGCCTCCGTGGTCTACAGGTTAGGTCCGAGGTTTTAGACTCGGAGGTACCGGGTTCGATTCCTGGTTGGGACACAAAAACATTTATTAATCTAAATAAATACAATTAATGATTTTTTAGTTTTATTCGAAGGAATTAAGGTAGGTACAATGATTTTAAGAAATAATAAAAAATAATAATAAACAAAAACTTACATTATTATTTAATTTATTTGTGATATTTCTCGAGTTTGGTTCGACAAGCTTGCCACTTGTCATGATTGGCCTATAGTAAAGTTGGCTAAATGCAAATCCGCTTATTTATAAGCGTGGTTTCTGACCACCCCGAAAGGGAAACGGTCGTGATGATACCTCTTTACTTCTATATAATAGTAAAGTAAAAAAAGTTAAGTATCATCACGACCGTATCCCTTTCGGGGTGGTCAGAAACCTTACGATTTTTTTTTTGTTAAATTAGTTTACGTTTAGCGAATTTTACTACAGGGCCATCATGACAATTGGCAAAGTCTTTAGCTTAACTCGAGAAATATCACAAACAAATTAAACAATTTATTGTGTCCCGACCAAGTATCGTACCTGGGTACCTCCGAGTCTAAATCCACGGACTTGAAGCCCTAAACCATGGAGGTAGTTAGGCAGAGTCATAAATACGAAGAATATTAAAACTATTCTACAAAATAAACTAAGGGCTTAACACCTGGGAGGATACCTAAAACCCTCGCCGCAATTCCTCGTTGAATCATAAGGGAAATACTTCGGCATAAAACCTAATTACTTTACTATTTTAAAAACAAACCACACAGCGAGCATTCAAACACAAGTTTGCAAAACACAATCTGCAGCATCCATTAAATTCTAAACATACCGGGCCAATATTTATCGCTTCTAGCAAGAATTAACGCGCCCTACATCAGACGATTATTGGCGGTTAAGTCTGCAAAACATACCAACTTAATAGAATATGGGGTGACAGCATCTTATCCAGAAAGACAAAAAATCACACCGTCTTCTCCATTTTTCTTTACGGTTCAGCGACATGGACCATAAAAGCTGCGGACAGACCGAGGATTGACGCGGATATGGTTACGCGGTCAACGAGTGCCTTCACTCAGACTTAGCTGTAAAGGCACACAGGCCCAATAGTGAGAGAGAGACGGTTTATAGGGTTTTAGTCCGTAGGCGCCCTGGGGCCTCCTTAGGAGGCTTCACGGATGAGTCGGGCATGCGACCCCCACCCGCGTTGGCCCTACAGGCAGGTGGCGTATCATTGATGATTTATCGATTCACCGTCTATAAAACAAAAAGAGGATTGACGCGCTTGAGATGTGGTGCTGGCGTCGTTTGCTCAGTATCCCTTGGACCGCACGATGTACTAACATTTCTGTTCTCGAAGAGCTAAAACTTACTAAGTTTAATTCATATTTAATTCAACGCGATTTTGTAAGAAAATGCGGCCAGAGTTCTTACTACCGTACCGCGAAAACATGAGTTATATTAAAATTCGATTAGATTACCCTACTTCGTCCAGCGTGCAGAGTTCAGCGGTTTCTGCTGGGAACCTCAAGCTGCACAAATACGCCAACCTTGGTACAGGTTACGAGGAGACAATTGGACCATAGGGTCTTAGCCAAACGTCTGACTAAAGAGGTTAACGAGGTTAAAAGAGGTAAAAGGGCTGACGGAGAAATCTGGTGGCAATTATGGTCATTTTTTATTTATAGTTATTTTTCATATTAGTTATTTAATTTATTTTTTCTCTGCGATACCCAGTGCTGTTCTCTTCGCTCGTCTCACAATAATCAATTAAAAATTCCGCCACATTCTTCTAGCAAAATATTTAAGCTATATGTTTAATTTTTATTTATTTATTTTAGGTACAATTCTTTACTAATATTTGCTCACTTTTATTAGTATAATCGGTTTTTATTTAAGTTTACTTTTTTAGAAAGTTAAGTTTTATTTTTTCACTGCGTTTTTTTCACTTTTTTGTTAATTTGTTAATTATGTGTTATTTGTGGTTAATCGTTAATTGTTATTTTATTATTGTGTATTGTTATGTAGATGGTTAATCGTGTATATATAAGTATTTGTTAGTATTTCGTTAGTTTTTTAATTGGTTTGTTATTTTTCGTAATTATTGTTATTAGTTATTTTTTTGTTCGTATTGTTAATGGTTAAATGTTAAGGTAGGGATTATGTGAATTAGGATAAGTACAGACAGGACAATAAATAGGCTTATCTGTTCTGAACTGCTTCCGTTTCTTCGGCACAAAATATCTTCACCCATGCGGTTCTGTTAGGCGCTTTTTCCTCCGGCTTCGTACGGACCATATGTGGCGGCTGATGGTCAGGTAAATGAAAGACTTCTTCAGCTCACCAGTATATTGGCAAAGCCCTAACTGCCTAGACATAGCCTAAGAGTGTTTTTTGTTAAAAATTGTAATGAGTGGCGCGACCTCGCTCTTCAACGACGTAGGCTGCACTCTCAGCTGTCCACCGTCGTATCGCTGCCCCGGACCCCGCGCCCGCGGTTAGTTGTCGCTCTGGCCGCAACAGATGTTCAGATTCTTTTACTGTATCTGCAGCTCGCCAGTGGAACAGACTTCCCCTCGCTATACGAAAAGCACCTTCACTCAACATTTTTAAAAATTTGCTCACCAAGCACTTACATGAAAAGCAAAACAAGACCGCATAACATGACAATTATATGATGTATCTTATATATATTGTGTAAGTATATTATATAATTATGTATATTATATAGGTATAAAATATATTATTATTTCTATATGTATTTTATTGTTGTATGATATATATTTATTGTTTATTTAGTTGATAAGTATTTTAGTTAGTAATTTTAAATCATAGTTTCTAAATATTCTTATACACATGCACCCACACTCTCTTCTCACTCTCCCAAAGGTTAGCTGTTAGAAAATGCCTAGGACATTAAGCTCGCCTATGTACATTGGAATGTTTTTTTATTTTTTTGTGCAATAAAGAATTTATCTATCTATCTATCTATTTATTTTATTTAAGTCCTTTGCAATTATTATTTTATTATTAATTAGGTTTTGTAAGTATATTTGATTGTTAGTTTTTTTATGGTTGACGTTTTTATAATTTAAGTAGTTTTTAATTATCTTTAATTTATTATATTAGTAATATTTTTAATGCAAAATGGCAGCGGAGAGGACCCTTAAAGGTATCTAAGATTCAGGTAACGGAATGGCATTAACATGAACACGGGCCTTTAGTCCACGTTTGTTTAGAAGGTGCGGTCTCCATCGCCTTGGGACATGTCCTTTCTACCGTAATTACCCAGTAAAGTAAACGGAAACGAAACCACAAACCCTCACTGTATATATAAATATTAGAGGTCGCAACCAAAATGGGGAAATTTGTTAATGGTCGAACATTGTTGCAATACGTCTAAAACAATTGGACACAGTTAAGTAAAAATAAGATTTAGTAGTTATGACAAATTGCCTATCTACAGCAGCTATAATGTTAAGCGTTATTCTGTATTTATAATTTTGTTATTTTATTGTTTCTCTTTCCAAATGATGGTTATCATGTACTGCTTCAGATTCACCAATATGTACTATAAAATTATATCGTTTTATATCAATATTGTAAAAATTGACGTGTAAAAGTGCAGAATACATATCTTTTTGTTCTATGCCTACTTGCAATATAAACAAAAAAAAAAACGGCGGCATAGATGAGCCTTAAATAGGGCGAAATTAAGGTTGCAAACAGAACTATGTTATTGTATAGATTTTGAGGTTAGGGCTATGGGTTGGGTAACCCTTGTTTGTTTTTGGTATTTATTTTTACCCACGCATGTTTAGGCTTGTGGCCAGTCTAATACATTCTGATGTAGTTACTAAATTATGTTTAAATAATAATAAATATACAATTATGTCGTCGACGAAAAAACCTTCAGCTATGCCATGCCTAACGGGTATGTGATCAAAGTCAAAGTCAAAATATATTTATTCACGTAAACCTATTACAGGCATTTCTGACACGTCATTATTTAAATTAATTAGAATGAAATGTGGAAGACTAATCAGCGAATTGGTCCAAGGAGTAAGCTGTTAGCAGAAGACTAACAGCTTAGCAAATTCCAGTGACCTGTTAATGTTTAATCTTTTTAATCTTTCAAATTCATCTATGGGATACCTGGTAGAAGTTTAGATTTTAACGCCTTATATTTATTTATATATATATATATATATTTTCTATTTCTTGACTTATTAAATTCGTAATATCTATTGAATGGAATAGCCGATTTGAACAATTCAAAAAGTAATCTACATGAATTGAAACAGTCTTAAAAACAACATGAGTTATTTGGATAAGGATTTAAACAGAAGTATGAGTAACATGGTCTAATTTTGGTCGGTATTTCTATCAACTTCTAAAATGTCAAAATTGGTTATTGTGACATAACGGTGATAGTTGAACATATGGTATAGGGAAGTTTTTTGTAGATATTGATATGTTCTTTAATATTGTAGCACATAATCTATCATCAATAGTCTCCACAGCGCATGCGACGAAAGTTTTATGTTTTTTTTTACACCTTGGGTTACGTTACTAAAGTTTTAGTAAGGATCACTAAACTTTTCTAGCAATAAATATAGCCTATGTTACTCATGGTGAATGTAGCTTTCTAATGGTAAAATATTTTTTGAAATCGCAAGCTTGTGTCTCTAGTGTACCAAACTCGAGAAATATCACAAATAAATTAAGTATTAAATACATTTTATTTATTTAAATAATTAATATTATTGTGTCCCGACCAGGAATCAAACCCGGAGTCTAAATCCACGGCTATAACTGTTAGACCACGGAGCTGATAGTGTCAGTTATAGGGGAAAAATTTTGGGAATGAATGTCGAAAGTTAAACTTAAGGAAACCGTAGGAAGAAGTTTTTAAAAATATTTATAATAAGAAAAGGCAGATGGAAAACTGATAATTGTTTGTTTATTTAGGTTAAGTTACGATGGGGCTGACATGCTCAATTTCGGTAAAAGCCCCTAATAAAATATGATTAAAAAAAAAAAAGAACAAATTACGCCAATTTGAAAAACTTGCGCTGTTTAGCCATGACCTTATTTTATTATCACCATTGCTTTGGTTAGCGTATTAGAAAGTGGAAGCTCTTCTACGTACTAGTACTATAATTATTTTTCCTAAATTCCCAAGACGTTCGTCACTTGTATTTAAAATTGTGTTTCTTCTGTCACTTTATATTGAAATGTTGTTCAATTTATTGTAGCTTTTTCTTGCTTGAATTCTACTTAAAAATCAATCCGGTCTCGAAGCACTCGTTTCAATCAATCAAGTCGAATTGAAAATTCAATCTCAATAAGCGTCGACAGAAGAAGGATTACGTGACTACATTACGCGATATCGCTAAAACGTCTCTCGAAATATTTTCTCTCGACTCAAATCGAATCTTTTTGATATTTTGAAAGAAATCTCGGATCGGTGTCCGTCTTAAGAAGTTGTTGAATATTTTACTCGGTGTCAGATGGAATAATATTTATGCATCGGGGATAATTCTATTCAAATTCAATTTTATATCTTTTTGATACGAATATTGGGGAAGTTGCGCCACATCTTCTCATCAAACATACTCCAGTGTTTAAAGACGATAGTTTTCAACCAGTGCATTATTCCAGTACAGTATATGGAGCTATGCTGCGTCAGAGAACCAAAGTTACCAATATAGCTTTCAAAGTTAGTAAGCTGAAGTAGCAATTGGACGGACACATCTGTCGCAGAACCGATGAACGATGGAGTAGAAGGGTTCTAGACTGGAGACCACATACGGGAACACACAGAGATGGACGGATAAGCTAAAGAAGGTCACTAGTGGCAGGAGATCGTATAAAGTGTTGAGCCTTGGGGAAGGCCTATAGTCAGCAGTGGAGAGACACAGGTTGATGATGATGATGATTCGCCAGTGAACCAAATTACAAATATAGTTTTTAACATTTGCAACTTAGTATGATAATATAATATTCTAAGCCTATGGCCCAACTGAGGCCGCTGCTGCAATCGTCGCCACCACCTAGGGTGAAACTAAATTATAGATATCTTATAGACCTTCCTTATAGATGACCTTCGTCCACTCGAGCCTTAACTACGAGTGGCCACCTGGTGACGCCATCCATAGCTGGTGGGATCCAAGCGCAAACAAAATTGCACCTTGCGCGCGACTGTCGCTCTGTGGTTCGTACGCAACACCGACCTCCACGACGACCTGAAGATGGTCTCTAAATCCATGTTCGATCGAGCCGACCGCAGCCGCGTCGACCATCTTCAGGAAATCGCACATTTCCATGCACGACCACCTTTGTTCTTTAACATTGAATTACCCATAACATTCCACTGCTGCGATTCTCTCATAACAGGTGATGTGAGACCATAATCGCCTGATACGTTGTCTTAGTACTCGTATATGTTGATACACGCATTGATGAATAATTTAATTTTAATAATCGAGATTATAATTATTAAAATCCAATAAATAAAAGCAATTATTGTTTTATCATTAACATGATTCTCATTTAGCCGATCGCTTTGATCAATGATCAAAGCAAAGCCATCCATAAATCACAATTTAGATTTTAAATTTAAACTACAAAAGCCCTATTGTTTTGTACTTATTGCTTATCGTGAGGACTAAAGGTATGAAATTAAATAAACAAATAAACGGAAGATTAATATCAACGTTTTGAAAAATATAATTGCCAAGACAAAAGAGTAATGTGCTTGCTCAAATCTTATGAACACGTTTCCATTGAAACAGATAAATATTAATAAATTGCCATTAAATCAGAATTATTTTCGAGTTTTAAAGAGTCAGTCTTTCAATCAATAATAATAATATATTTTTATTTGTGTAAAATAAGGTACCTTATTTTACAATAGAGAAATGCTTAGACATTAACATTGAGATGCGTACAGAATTGATACTATATATTTCCAATTGTATGGCACGTTAAGGCTAAAACCAGGAATTTTCGTCTTATGTCTTGGACCCCAGCTGCACTAGCTACCCTAGTATTACACAATTATTTATTTCGTCTGTATTTTACAATTAACGTGCCACAATTAAATTATTTTTTATTATAATTGATCTAGTTCTTGCTCGTCAGTTCTTTGATATAGTATAACGTGTCCCTTATCGATATCTACTTTTTGTTTGTCTGTATTTACTTCTATAAGGTGCATTCAGTCCTTTATGCTGGGTCCTATCGTACAACCGTGGAAACAGTCGTTCTCGATCTATATCAGCATGCTCTCGACGCGGGCGCGGCGCGTGCACGGCCCGATCCTACTTGCGGCGTGTAGTGCTCAGATAGCCATCTCTCTTCTGATATGCAGTTAATAATGCAACGCGATAAATAAAGCAGGTGAAATTCATAATCATAACAGTCAACTGCGCCATTGTTTAGAGAAGTTCCGCTTTGTGTGCCACGCCGAGGCCCTGGGAACCGCCGTAACTGCAATCTTACAATAAATCATTTTAAAAAGGTAATGTTTGCGATTCGCTGATAATATGTGCTACTGTTTAAAATTTACGCAATACAGAGTCACCCGTTCATTTAATTGAAACTTCGCTTTGGTAACAGTATGTTTTGTTTTATAATTGTGTGTTGTCGCGTGGTAACGTATGGCAATTCATCACTATCAAATTAGTCTGTCTGGGTTTACACTTTTTAAGGTCATTCTTTTTTCCTTTGGTTAGTAGGTGTGGTGTGGTTTAGTGCTGGTTTTACCATGACCTAATTATGGTTGTACTTTTTGTGTAGTGTATTGTTATACATATTTTATTATGTCATTTTAATTGCTAACAGTACATCATCATCTCGTATCTTTTCACTATCGCTTTAACGATTGGCAATTGCATCTGCTGCCACCCTAATCCAACCCCCATCAGCAATATTATTCAGATCGCCTGAGGGCGTGAGGTCATCTGACTTTGCGAGTTTATGTGCAGAAATACATGCACTGTATTTATTAGCATGTGAATTGATTAAAGATAATAATTTTAAACTGTATCTGCTGAGTACATAAGTAGAAAGCCGTAATATTTCCATTTCTGCACGCGGCCATTATAGGTGATTCACGTTTATGCATCATAATAAAAATCCCATAAAATTGCTTTTATTGGCCATCCTCCATGCTCCAGTGCTACAGTAAATTAAATTATTCACTGTTTATTAAATTTTTGTTGGCGCCGACAGCTATTTTAAATAGTGTTTTTGTTTTTAATGTTTCTCACAAATGGAACATGAGCATAAAATATGAGTACAGCTAAGCATTACGTTTCTTATATTTTTTAATAAAACAAAGAGTATTGCGCTTATCATGATTTTATGTCGGTCTCAGGCCATTTCTTTATTGTAAATACATTTCTTTGGATGTGCATATGATTTTGGTTGGATATGGAAAAGGTCTAGTTGTAGATAAATTATGCCCCACAATTATCCTCCAATTTGATCCAATTACAAAATGACAATTATTCTTACTATTACTACGTATTAGAAATGTTGCAAGTCTTCTTGGGACTATTCCTGAAGGGTCGTCTCTGGAGGATATTTTTTACTTATAGTTATTTTTACTTTTAGGTAGTTTTTATTATATAAAAGTACAGCGATATTTATGAATGATAAAAAAATATGTAAATGAATAAATTGTAACTTTATATTAATCGAATTAAATAAAAAATATAAAATAATGTAAAAGTGTAAAATACAACTTTTACTACAGAATAAATACTTAGTCAAAGAAACTAATAAAGATAATAATAAAATGTTATTTCAGAAAGAATAAGTTTTACATTCAATTTGAAATTAAACAATAACACTTGAATATAAATTCGTATTCGACACTCTGTGGGTTTATTTAAATTCTCTGCTTAACTTTTAAGGAATCTCATTAAGTGTCCATAATGAAAGGAAAATAACGAATCTTATTTCCAGTTAGAGTAATTGTGTCTTAAAAATGGACGGGAGACGACCAGGCGCGGTTCATTTAATTCGTATTGTACATAGACAAATATAATAAGAAACACAATACAATTTAATTTTGGTAACCTAATCATCATTAAAGTATCGACAACCCTTAACTACAATATAAGTGTATCACCGCCTAGGAAATATTTGTCCGGAATAAATAGCGCGATGTTCATAATGAGAGCGACATCTTTCGTGAAAAAAACTACGTATTTCGTGACCCATTGGATTTTAGATCCGCTTTTCATAACTTGCCTTGAGAATTGCCTGATTAAACTACATCATGTATATATCTACAGGAAATTGTGTATAGGTAGCAACATAATTGTAGAAATACATACAACAACTTGTACTTTTGACAGATTTTAGGTTTGCTTTAGATCAAGGCGTTGTCGACTAAAATTATATATAGTTTGGTCAGTCTTGTAAATACATGTCATTGGTATTGATTCTTGTGGTTCGTTACAAATGCAAAAACTTGTATTAGGGACTCTTGAAGACGGCGCTTTGAAATGCAAATGAAGCTCTTAGCTGAAACAATAGAGTTTAACAAGGTGTGCTTCTAGGAAGGATATAAGGACCTGCTTTATTTCTCATTTATATTTTTGTTATTAAATGAAACACATAAAAAACATTTGCATGCATAGTTCTATTACTATAACTGCTGTACACCTACTTTATTTTATACTGAGCACGATATTTTCTTAATAAGAAACCAACGATGTAACAATAGTATGCTACAATTTATTGAGCATGGTCAATAACAATTCAATTCAATTATTTACCGTAAGATACATAACGGTCACTTGTTTTGTCAGTTTACAATTAACAGTTTACAAATCATGGAAGGATAGCATAACATCGACCATTAGTGCAAAGAACAGCACTCCCAATAACCTGAGTATTTCCGCCATTTCTCTGCTTGTATGTAATGTGTGTAATGCAGCAGCGCCTGGGTCCTTAGAGGTCAAGGACAAGTGGGAAGGCGCCAGGGTGTCCACACAGGTGGCATCCCACACTAAAGGCAAACCTATTCTCCATGGAACCAACGTAATTCCATCGGGCCGCTTGCCATCGTCGCGGGCCATGACAGAATATGTAAAAATATGATTAAATAAAAAGAACAAGACAGGAAAAATAAAACTTAAAAACTTTTGAAAATGTTGAAGTGTACGAGCGAGTGAGATTTTTTTATTTTTTATTTCAAAAAACATTATTGCACAAAATTCAAAGGCCCGAAGATATTATCAACATTCTTAATTGATGGGATTTTCTTAGTCTGCTAACGGTGGTTTCATCAGAAAATGATGACTGCAAGCATGGTATTTAATTTTCATCATCATCTTCATTAGCCTGTGTCTCTCCACTGCTGGATGTAGGCCACCCCCAAGGCTCGCCACTTCACACGGTCTTCTGCCACCCTCATCCATCCGCCACCAGCGACCTTCCTCAGGTCATCTGTCCATCTGGCGGGGGGTCGTCCCACTCTGCGTCTTCCAGTACGTGGTCTCCACTCCAGAACCCGTCTACTTCATCGTTCATCGGTTCTGCGACATTTTAATTTTATTTGGTAAAAAATATTAATTTGTATTTTGTTTTGCGTTGGTGCACATTGACCCCAGTTCTATTCCTTATCTATAGTCTTTATATAAATAAAAAAAAAACTGATAATAAGAAACTATACAGGGTACACTAGTTTTTAATCTATATATGCACATATACAATGTAATTTATTTTTTAATGGAAACTGAACCTAAATGGAAAAGGAAAATATGACATGAATAAACCAGAACATTAAATACTCACTAATAAAAAAACATAATTCATATAAAATAAATAAAACATTTATTCATTGACCTGTTTAGATTACTCTAAATGACTTTATTCTTCTGTATTAACGTTTTAGCCATGTTCTACTCTGATACATCTAACTAATCACCGGAGGCAGTACCAAGATAACTCTTATCCCGGACTGACTTTGCAAATCCTCTTCGCTTGCTAATATATGAATACTGCTATACTCGTGTATATAGTATAATTTTGCTCCTGCCTCTCATTCATTTATTTTGTTTTAGGTAAATAATCATTAACCTATTGGTTTTCACTTATTTGTTATTATTGTTATTTTTCTTTTACTTTTGCTAGTCACAGTTCAATTGCACTATTAATTTAAATCTAATAACTATATTTTACTCTTATTTCTGTTTTAATTGTATTGTCTAAATAATATAAAATCTCTTTGGCTTGTGTTCCACTATTGCTATTTTGTTTATATGTTTAATATAATAAGCTGTGATTTTTTAAAAATAAATAAATATAGTTCCATAACACTTTCCCGGCAGGACAACTAAAATTAATGTTGCCGATTTAGTATGTACTTGTGAGCTTACTAGAACGTTCTATTTGATTTGAGACCATAAAGAAACGAAATAGTATGTGTTTGGAGTAAAACATCCATTAAAAGGACACCTGCACGTAGACTTCTACATGAAATTAGTAATCCTGTACAAATTCCTGGTCGTCCACTTAACGGCTTGGAACTACCGAATTATTCCTAATGCATTACCCGTGTCGTGACGGCCGACCACAATGGACGCCGTTTGTTTTTATCGTGGGTATTTAAAAAGGTGCGTGTGAGGACGTATATTAAGGATCACGACAAAAATGAATATTTCAAATCAAGAAGTTTTCAACATTTAATTTATTTAATAAAACTTTATTGCACGATAGATACAAGGGACGGACTTAATGTTGCTAGGCACTCTGAAGGCCACTTAGGGACACTGTCTAACATTAAAGACATAAGGTAGGTGCAATTTGAGAAATATAATTACACCTCCTATGACTTCCTGTCGTCCTTTATTTATAAAACTAAAATTACTGACTGTTCCTTCTATCTATATACTTGGATGCTGTTTATTTGTAAAAAGCCACCCGGAACTTTTTAAAACTCTTGGGCATAATTGCAATTTTAAAACGCGTTATCCTAGTGGAATAATTATTGCAGCGCATAAAAGTACTCAATATAGCCGAAATTGTTATGCAATGGCAACAAAGATATTTAATAAGCTTCCAGTTACTATAAGGGAGCTGCCACTAAAACTGTTCAAATTAAGAGTCAAACAAATGCTGGTTAATAAATGTTTTTATGCGACAAAAGAATACCTAGACACTAAGCTCGACAAAGTCATGTGACTAAATAAATATTTGTATCCTAGAAATAGCGAAGCATGTGATATAATTACATATAATAATTTTACATCCCTGTTTCTGACAGATAAATTATTTCATTTCATTTCATTCATTTCATAATACGAGTAGATATGCAATATTATCTAAACCATATACTATCATAATAAATTATATTTATTTAAAACTTTATTGCATGTTATACGTTTTGACTTGTCGCTAGACATTATCTGACAGCCAACCTTAGGGATTAATAATTATTACAGTGGGGTCGTCCAGGCCCGGATGGCTAATGGGCCGCAGGGTCTCAGCGCCGTTACTAGTATAGCAGCGCCCGTGTGGCTTAAGAACCCAGGTCGAAGGTCCAGATCTACAAGATGTTCATCCGATCTCGTCTCACCTAATAATTATTATAATAAACTAAATACTAATAGTACATACAACGTTTTATTAAACACTAAGTACATACATTACATAACATTAATATATATAATAATATACTTAAATTAGTTGTTAGGAGATTTAATTTTTTGAAAGGTTTTGGTTGTATTCTTGGCGTATATTTACCGTCGGCGTGATTGACAGGTTTGCGGAAACAACAGCAAAAGAATCGTTCATGAAGACAGAGTGGTGCGATGGAATAGACAGAACATAGTTGTGTGAGGAGCGAAGAGACTTATCGTTATTTTTATATGTGTGACTACAAACAATGATTGCTTGGGATGCAGTATACGACGGTTATAATTATTCTAATTGACTTTTTACTTTGGAGATAATGTACAGACTGCGCAATAGCCACAGTGCGCAGTAGCCCACTTTTCTCCGATAACAAAAAAAAATCAACCAGTGATGAAATTCTGTCTCCTACACGAAGTTTACTGAACTATAGGAGACAACTGTGTTTGTCCTCGTTATTAATACCAGAGTACTCGTAGGTAATAAATACAAATAAACTTTGTCAATAGTTTAGCTAAAGCGCACACGGCCTCTTTACAGCCACGAATTAATTGTAAGTACAGTAACAGGTATATGTAGGTTACGGAGTTCTATTCGAATTTTAATGAAGAATAGTATTATTATTAATACGACAATGACATAGTCGTTGTATTTTGTTTTATAAAAAAGAGAGAATTGGAAGCTCGAACTGAGATTTTTTTAAAATATTAGGATTTAAATAATAATTTTGGTTAAAGTGAATGGCGTAAAAGTGTCCCGCGTAGAAAAGTGTTAAGTTTTTGTACATTATTAATTATATCGTAAATTTAAAAACAAAAAGTTCTATGCATTTTTAATAAAAAGGAATTCCGTAGAATCCTCTCCGTACCAAATAAAAAAGAGAGAATTGGAAGCTCGAACTGAGATTTTTTTAAAATATTAGGATTGAAATAATAATTTTGGTTAAAGTGAATGGCGTAAAAGTGTCCCGCGTAGAAAAGTGTTAAGTTTTTGTACATTTTTTATTATATTGTAAATTTAAAAACAAAAAGTTCTATGCATTTTTAATAAAAAGGAATTCCGTAGAATCCTCTTCGTACCATTGGCGTTGAATAATCTTGTAACCGCGCAGGTTACAGTACCAAGTTTAAACAAAATCTTGTTTATAGCAACAATATAAAAATAATAATCTAAATTTTCAAGCATCAAAATGAAATTACAAAAGGCCTTGATGTACCTTAAAAACTAAGATATATAAAATACAAATATACACTAAACATCTTCCGCATCTTTATTAATTACCCATTGGGTACGGCGACCACCTTCTGTTGAAGGCTGACTGCTGCAGTGGGGATCGGCACCGGGGTCCTCCTAGGTGGCTTACAAGGGTTATTATTATTATTATTAAATACTTTATTGCACTTTACTTAAAAGTATGGCGAACTTTAAGCTATTTTGGCTTTTTCTACCAGCTAAACTTCGGGAGAGTGAGACAGTATAAATATGTGGGGTGCAATTCTAACCAATAAACTACAAAAATAGTATGAATACATAGACTACATAAATACTCATCAATATATACTTATTATAGTAGATTATACTTATTATAGTAATTATTATTATAGGGTTCGGTGCTGCGGTAAGCCTCGTCTCTTCTTCCGTGGTGCATATAATGGGTAGCTACCCACCCATAATAGCTGCTGATTATTTTATCTAAATAATTGTAGAACATGCAAAAAATTTATTGTTAATATCCAAGTGTTATGCTAACCGAAGGAAATAATTGATTTGATTTAAATAAATAAATATAATGTTTGCCCCGCCAATTATGTATGTCGTTGGGTTGTCTAACATTAGAAGCAGGCGCCTCAATGCTTCCTGCTCTGTACTGTCACAAACAAATATTTCCACTTAGAAGTACATTTAGCTTGAACTTTTATTAGATTGTGTACATTGACTAATAATGAATGGCTATGCTTTGTTCACAACCTTGTGTATTCACACACTCACAATCTAGCGGAGGATTTGTAGCTTGAGAATCTTTGGTAAAGGGCGTCAACTACCAAGGCATTTGGCTGGAGCTGAGGCTAAACCAAGTTCAGCGATTGCGGTGGTGGAGCTCTCACAGAGAAGTAAAGAAGTTTTATAGCATGGTGTTGGTAGGGTTCCGGCAGGCCATTTTGTTCTTGCCCACCTGGAGTAGGGCGAGCCTGCGGCAGGAGCTGCACACGTTTATCACAGGATGACGAACAAAATACGGGTTTATGTTTGTGCATGCCCTAGTTTAAGCTTGTAGATGTTATATATATATATATATATATATATGTATATATATATAATATATAATGAATTTATTTATTTATTTATTTATTTATTTATTTATTTATTACAAAAACCACAGCTCATTACAGAAATAAATACAGGTATACCTTATAAGTAACACATTGGCCATACATGGCTTTACTTTATATAAATAGTACTTATTTGTGGAAATAAAACTAAACTAAACTAAAACTAAAAACTAGAAATAACAATATAAAGAATACAAACAAAAACATAAGCCAATATTCATAACAATAAGCGTGTACACAACAATAAAGCTACTCGTAAGAGGACAAAATACTGTAAATGGTTATGGATGCGCGAGTGCATGTGTGTTATGTTAGTGTACCTATGGGTTGTGTTAGTGTGTACGTGTTTGTGTGTGTATGGTGATGTAAGTGTGATATGCTTAAATATTGTGCGTATTTGTTTTATCTTATGTATTACAACCTGTTTGGCATTAAATAAATTGTGTATTATTTTATCATATATCAAATTAAACACCTTTCGAACTGTACTCCGTATTATTAAATATATCTTTAAATCTAGAATTAGTAGTTTTTTTTTTTTTTTTTTTTTTTTTTTTTTTTTTTTTTTTTTTTTTTTTTTTTTTTTTACTATAATCATTTATTTATAAATTTTATTTTATGTATAAATTTTATTTTATTTATTTATAAAAAGTTTTATTTTATATATATATATATATATTTTTATATATATATATATATATTTTTTACTTTACTTTATTTTACCTTATTTTATTTTTATTTTACTATTTGTTTTTACTCCTATTTGCTTTGTCTTTAAGTTTAAAACTAGCAGTTGTTTTGGTCTGATTTTTTGATAGGTAGAAAATGTCCACGTCTGAGAAGTCCCTATTGTATCTATGCAGAATCCTACGGATGATTGAGTTTGAACCATAATTGGTATGAGACAAAGATTGTGAAAATAAGTGTGAAGAGGCGGCTCTAGTTCTGTAGTTGGGTACATTTAGGCGAATTGTCTCAGAGACAAGGTCGGGACAGTCTAGCTTGCTATTACACAAGTCATATAGCAGAAGCAAGTCACAAAGTTCTCGTCTATCTTCCAATGACATAAGGTTATGAGATCGACATGATAGGTCATAGTCCGCGCAGAAATGTTTCTTCTTGTAGTTGAGATTTTTTGTGAATTTTCTTTGGATTCTCTCGATGCTTTGCTTGTATTTAATATATTGGGGGTTCCAGACAGGACTACAGTATTCCAGCATACTACGCACATATGCGTAATACAGGCATTTTATGCAGTTCAAGTCTGTAAAGGGTTGACTAACTCGTAAGACGAAGCCGAGGTTCTTGTACGCTCGGGTGGTAATATTGTCTATATGCTGTGCAAAGGTTAATTGGCTGTCGAGGATCACTCCTAGATCCCTAATCACCGTAACCTTTTCAATCGGACAACCGTCGATTGTGTAAGCGTACTGTATGGGGTTGGTTTTACGAGTGAAGCTGATAGAGTTACACTTGGCAACATTGACCGTGATGCGGTTGACACTATAATATTGACTAAGCCGGTTCAGATCATCCTGTAGTAGAGCACAGTCTGACATGTTTCTGATATTCATGTATATCTTTTTGTCGTCAGCGTAAAGCAGAAACTTAGCGTGATGGAAACATGTGGGTATGTCGCTCAGGAAGGCAATGTACAAAAGGGGACCAAGGAGTGATCCCTGGGGAACTCCTGAAGGGACGTGGACAAAGTCTGAACGATGACCACCCACAACCACGGCTTGACATCTATTCCTTAAGTAGGACTCTGTCCATCGAAGAAGATTGCCTTTGATACCTAACCTATCCATTTTCCGAAGAAGGAGAGTGTGGTCCACGCGGTCAAATGCCTTTTCAAAGTCTGTATAAATTACATCGACCTGGATGCGCTGGTCCATGCTGAGCATGACGTCATTCGTAAACTTAGCAAGATTTGTTAGAGTGGATCGGGCTTTCATGAAGCCGTGTTGTTGAACCGGTACAATTTGTGAAATTACTGGGTACATGCGGCTGTATACAACTTTCTCCATCACCTTACTGATGACGTTCAAGATGGAGATGGGCCTGTAGTTCTCAATATTTGCTTTAGACCCTTTTTTGTGAACAGGAACTATATTAGCACGCTTCCACAACTCTGGAAATACACCATTATGGAAAGACATGTTAAAGATTATTGTCAAGGGGTACGATAATGATTTTCCACAATTTGCTATGAAGTATGGGGGCAGAGAGTCACATCCAGCACCCTTTGAGACGTCAAGCTGGTTTAATAGTTTAGCGACCTCCGACCTTGTGACTGCCACATCGCTCACAAAGTTGTTGTTGCTCTGTCCAACTCCTGTGTCATCAAAGGGGGGGTAACTTTGAGGGGGTGTGATAAACATTTTGGTAAAGAAGTCATTAAAAGCTGAACAGACGTCACCTTCACTCTGCAGTGCATTCTTATTGTAGTTCATATTTTTCGGATAGTTTGAACCGCCCTTCCTTTTAGATTTTACGTAAGACCATAACGCTTTAGGATCTAGTTTAATGTTTTCTTGAGATCGCGTAATGTGAGCATTAAAACATTCAGTTTGAACCTGTTTTTGGCGCTTACGCAGTTGGGAAAAAGTTTCATAGTCCAAAGGGTTTGCATGACGCTTCCAGAGCCAGTGGTATTTTTTCTTTTCCCTAATTATTTTAATAAGCGATCGACTGTACCATATAGGATGTTGGGCTGTTGCGGGGACTAGTCTTTGTGGTATATTTTTGGAAATAATTTCGTTTATTAATTTATAAAATATAGATATAGACTCGTCGACAGTGTGGTTTGTTAGAAGAGAGTGCCAATCAAGTTTATCTATCTGTTCATTTATGATATCGTAGTCCCCCTTTCGGTACATATATTTAAGACGTGATACCTTGGGAAAGGGCGGTATTGTTATTTCTGTGGCATCAAAATAAATAGCAGGGTGGGATTTGTGCTCCGGGACTAGAGGAATATCGCTTCTGTATATGTCCAATGGGAAGTTAGCAAAAACCAAGTCGAGCGTGTTTCCATTAATATTTCTTAGCAGATTAAACTGCGCAAGACCCGCATAACTACACTGGTTGACGAGATTGATTCCCGAGTCCTGGACCTCAACAGATCCTTTTTTGAGATACGTGGGTCCCGTAGACTCCCAGTTTAGGTTAGGCAGGTTAAAGTCACCTGTTATCAAGAAGTGATCGTCTTTATCAGATGTGGAAGTCACGTGTTTCAATAAATCTATGAATAACTGCATTCGCTTAGGTAGATGAGAGTTGGGAGGTATATATACCACAGCTATGTGTAGATTGCTGTCGCCACCGAGTGCCGAAGCTCCGATCGTCAGCCACATGCACTCCAGATCGTCGCGAGACCAGTCGGGCCGCGCGCGGGCATTCAAGCGCACGTCTGCGATGGCCATTACGCCCCCGCCCCACGTATTAGTCACTCGATCACGCCTAATAACATCGTACTTATCGCAGTTCGCCAGTTCGCTATTTAAAAAGCCGTCAGATAGCCAAGTCTCCGTTAGTAGCATTATGTCGTAGTTGCCTAGCAGGGTATTGTTATAAAAAGTTGTTGTTTTATTGCGAATACTATTGACATTTTGGTAAAACATACGTAATGTACTAGAATGTAGAGAAGAAGACAAATTTCTAAGCATTCCATGGATGCACCGTGCGGGTGCCGGGTCCATCGTGTGTGGGTAAGAGATGAGAAGAATGGTGTCTCGGGCTTGCGACCGACAATTGGCTGGTTTAAGAAAAGGAGGCCTCCTTTTTTTCTATTGCGCGATAATACGCTCACCATCCACCATTATACTTCTATCCCAACCCAACCAAATACTGTATGATTCCGTTAATGCCGTCTTGGAAGCTCGTTCCATAAATGTATTGACGGCAGACCTGCTTAGGCCCAATTCTTTCAGTAAGTGATGCAAAGATTTTGCTGGAACTCCTCTTGCACCAACTTCCACTGCGTAAAGCTGAGTCTTGAACCCGTTCCTGATCATTATAATAATAGAATTGTTGTAATTGTATCACGCGGTGGTGGCTCGGTTGTCACCACCGTTCCCGTGCCTCAGAAAGCACGTTAAGCCGTCGGCCTTGATACCAACTTGTGGAATCGTTAATTGTCGCAAATTCTGGAAGGCCCATTTCTAACAGTGGAGGTCTAGGATACTGTGTTTTAGGGGCTGTAATGATGATGATGAAAAATTATGATTGTATTACAGAAGTTATCTACAGATGTCTATTATTCTAAGTGACAGCAATTTAATTGCTACTGCGTTTGTAGAAAATGCTTAAACTGAAGTAAACAATCTGGTTCGGAGAAACTTTGAACATAAATGAAATATTTATTATTGTTTGAGCCCAAATATACACTTTGAAGCAATAAAAATGGGTAACGTTGTTACTTCCTATTTTTGATTATGCCGATATATGCTATGCCGATCTCACCGAGGAGCTACTAAATTAACTCGATCGTCTTCTCAAGTTATGCATTCGCAAATTTTTTGGCCTCAATTTCGTATTCAATATACCTTTTCGTAGTTCAGTACATATTCTTATCTTCTTATACGGCATTCTTCATAATCCTAATATACCCTTCTGTATATCTGTGCGACTCACACACCCGTTCTCTTCGTTCTCCACAGAACAATCAACTTTCTATCCCCCTTCACTCTTCTAGCAGATATTCAGATTCTCTTACCGTGTCAGCAACTCGTCAATGGAACAGGCTACCATTATTTATCAGACTGGCACCGTCTTTAATTATATTCAAAAGACATCTTCTCTCTTACTTCCTTAAAAACCAAAACTAATTTTAATCACCTGACATACTATTAGTATGTACTCGTATATATAATTAGAGAAGACAAATTTCTAAGCATTCCATGGATTCACCGTGCGGGTGCCCGGGTCCATCGTGTGTGGGTAGGAGATGAGAAGAATAGTGTCTCGGGCTTGCGACCGACAATAGGCTGGTTTAAGAAAAGGAGGCCTCCTTTTGTTTTTTTTTTTATTGCGCGATAATACGCTCACCATCCACCATTCTACTTCTGTCCCTACCCAACCAAATACTGTATGATTCCGTTAATGCCGTCTTGAAAGCTCGTTCCATTAATGTATTGACGGCAGACCTGCTTAGGCCCAATTCTTTCAGTAAGTGATGCAAAGATTTTGCTGGAACTCCTCTTGCACCAACTTCCACTGCGTAAAGCTGAGTCTTGAACCCGTTCCTGATCATTTCTTCTGTGAGATCATAATATTTATTCGACTTCATGTTGTGGTCTTTTGGAATATTTGATTCCCACGGAACGGTAAGTTCAATAAGGATAACTTTTTTCAAGTTCCGAGAAAACACTAAGATGTCTGGCCTATAGGCTGATACAGCTAGTTCATCTGGGATCCTATAATGGTGTTCAAATGTATCCATGAGAACTTTCCAGTCTGATGCGGCGCCAAGGATCGAGGTGGGCTTGCATTTAGTTTACGTGCTTTGCCCTTCCTTTACAAACGTGGTCAAAGTTTTATTTGTAGTCAGTCCCTTTCTGGCTCTTGCAATAGAAAGACTTACTGCTTCACGGATAACACCAATTGTATGTATTTATCTTAATATTATGTTTTTTCTGTTGTGTTTTGGGCTCAGCAGGGAATGTCTCACTTATGAACAGCGATGTATAATACATCTTGTTTTAACTCTTTCCATCAGACGCGATGCAGCTGACCTGACTCTTCTAATTAAGATTGCCAGAGGTACCATTGACTTTCCAGAATTGTTAGATATGATTGGTCTTAGGACACCTTGCGTGCTTCAGACCTACTATGTGTACCTTATGCTCATAGCTATAAATGCAAGAATAGTTATATACCTAGAGCAGTAATGTTGTTTAATTTACTAAGTCACAGTTTAGATATTGACTTATTTTGTGATAGTATTTATTCCGTGAGGCGCAAAATAATTTCTAATTTTGTAATGTTAAATGCATAATTGATTTTAGTTTAATTGTGTTTGTTTTTAGTTTGATTTTTTTGTTATAAGTGGTAACTGTTAATTAGCTTGTAGTCATTAACGTATTCTTTAATTTATTGTATTAGCTGTAAGTTACCCAAATAAAAAAAAAATTAAAAAAAAATCTTGACAAACATCGAGATAATATTTTTATTAGTATCCCGCTATCATTGCTCACGAGTGTATGTAAAAGCTTTAAGGAAATGTTCCTATAGTCTGTTTGTCTTTCTAACAATATTAACCAGTTTCCTTTGATCACGGGTGGTCTTCAAATAAGATGTGCCTATTTATAAAGACCACCTTATTAAAATATTCATTATCATTTCGATTTCCAGATGATAAATGATAGGTAATTTTTCCAATAATGACCAATAAACTAGTTAGTTGATAGGCGGGTTGTATTGAAATTGTTAAAACAATAATACACAACTACTGTTTGATGATAACGGTAGTCAATTTTATTCTAATATTCTTTTTTATTCGTTTTATAATTAAATTAAATATATATATATATATTTTTATAATTGGCTTTATCTCACATGTAGGCGTCCTTGTTAGGCGCGGGAACCTCAACAACCTCATCTTGTCATATTTAATTTATTTAAATAACTCCCTTTTTTATAATAATAAGAATAATAAATTCTTTATTGTACAAAACCAACACAAGTGCAGGTACATAGGCGAGCTTAATGCCGTAAGTGCATTTTCTACCAACAAACCTTTGTGACCGAGATATGTAATAAGCGGGTGCAGCAGAAGAAAAATGATAGTTGAAATTATTATATTATATTTTATACTAGCACGACATGTGACCTTGCACCCACCTGATGGTAAGTAGGGAGATCCATGAATGTTAGCAACTGGAATCAGACACTCATGACTGACATCAGTCCCTAACACTATGCCGGCTTGACTGGGCATGACGGCAATTCGAGCCTGATCCCGAAATGTGTGAATACACTTTACTGGGTTTATCAGCACGAACGGTGGATACTTCCCCGCCCCAGCAGACTGGACAAATTACCACTATCAGTCTGCCTACCACCTATTTAATGCCTCCGTGGTCTTGCGGATAAGTCCGTGAATTTAGACTCGGAAATACCGGGTTCGATTCCTGGTCGGGTCACAAAAATATGTATTAATGTAAATAAATACATTTAATTTATTTGTGATATTTCTCGAGTTTGGTACACTGGAGTCATCGACGAGCTTGCCACTTGTCATGATTGACCTATAGTAAAGTTGGCTAAATGTGAATCCGCTTATTTATAAGCGTGGTTTCTGACCACCCCGAAAGGGAAACGGTCGTGATGATACTTTACTTTTTATACATACCAAATTAATAAATATTATTGTGTCCTGACTTCATTATTGTAATTGTTTTTATTTTGATTAGTCAAAGGCCCAATTAATGGATACTGTAATAGCATGTGGTGGTTGCCTTAATTGGTGCAGCATCTGTTTTCTGTCTTAGTTGTAAGTAAAAATCGATGTATGTTTTGTTGCTGTGACTGTTGGCGACCCTAATAAAATAAAATTATTGTGTATATAAATAAATAATATATAAACATTTCCAGACAGGTCACACAGCGCCATCTAGTTTCCGTGATAAGCTACGAGGCTTGTGTTACGGAAACTAGATGGTTGATAAACTACATATTATACTTTTTTTTTGTAAATATATACATATTATACATATAAACACCCAGACCGAGACAAATTATACAATGTACAACTTGCCCCCGGTGGGAATCGAACCCACGACCTCCCGAGTTCACGGCAACGTTTGTTACCACTAGACCACGGAGGCGGTCAATAAGTTTATATTTTCTCGTTTACGTAGTGTATGTATACTATAATTAGTGATTTATTTATTTATTCACCTAGCCAATTACGGAATAACATTATTTTCACTAACATACGAGATAGCATGAACGGATTATAAACAATTAAAACTAATTAAGAAATAAACATAAGAATAAAAATAAAAAGACAAAATATTTAAAAAAATCATCTACGGATCATATTTATTCGAAGTAGATACAAAAATATTAAAATAATATAGATTTAAAAACTAATTATAAATAAAACTAAACTAAAAATACCTATGAAATTAAAACTATTCTACAAAATAAACTAAGGGCTTACCTGGTGGGCGTACCTTGGGAGTGAAGGTGTAATATGTGAGTGTAAATGAGGGAAAATGTGTAGATGTAGTCTATGTAAGTATATAATTATTTATATAGTTTAAGTATTATTATTTTTGTGCTGTTTATCGTATATTTAATTTAACTAGTACTAATAAGTGATTTGATATATTTTTTTGTGTTTTTTTTTGCCATGCCTAAACTTCGATTTCTTGTCTCGAAGGTTGATGGTAAGAAAATGCCCAGCGGCATTACATACGCCTTTTGTATCAAACAATAACGTTATTAATAAATAAATAAAATATAAAAAAATACAAAAAAAGGTTTTTATTCGGATAACTATACAATTAGGCGTAACCAACTTCAGCAAAGAAGCCGACAAACGCATTCAGCTAGCATGGGCGGCATTCAGGAATCTGCGCCACATCAAACATACCTTAGTGCGTTTTTCCAGTGCTGTCGTACGGAGCAGAAACGTGGACACTGACAGTGGGTCTCGTCCACAAATTTAAGGTCGCTCAGCGAGCTATGGAGAGAGCTATGCTCGGTATTTCTCTGATGGATAAAGTCAGAAACGAGGAAATCCGTCAAAGAACCAAAGTTATTGATTAATCTTTAAGATTAGTAAGCTGAAGTGGCAATGGGCTGGACATGTCTGTCGTAGAACCAATGAACGATAGAGTAGACGGGTTCTAGAGTGGAGACCACGTACGGGAAGACGAAGATTGAGTCGACCCCCCGTTAGATGGACGGATGACCTAAGGAAGGTCGCTGGTGGGGGTTGGATGAGGGTAGCAGGAGATCGTGTGCAGTGGAGAGCCTTGGGGGAGGCCTTTATCCAGCAGTGGAGAGACACATGCTGATGATGATGATTCATATAACTGAACAGTGAAAGTCGCTCTTAGACTATAAGTTTTATATTAAAAAATACATAAACTGATGATTATAATTATCATTTTAGAAATATTTTTTCCGCATTACTAAAGCAGAAATAGTAGGAGGGGTGAGTACCCCCAGAACCATCCCCCTTTGGGACGAGATTAATTCAGTGAATAAATAACAGTCAGCGGATTAGGCCAAAGTCGTTTCCTTCCTCTTAAGCTGACCTGCTACTTTTGTGAAAAAATCTCTCCTCATAAATAAGGGCTGGGGTCGGAGAAATCAAAGTGATACACTCAATTGAGATGCCAAACAAGCAGATTGAATTGAATTGGATTCGCTTAAATTTAATATCTCTGTATACTTTTTAAGGTAATAAATAGATTATTATCGTATCATGAGCTTATGATGAAATCTGTCTATGTATATTCCAGCAGCCTTATTCTGTTATTTAAGCGCAAACGTTATATAATGGAATCCGTTAACTATATATATATCACGCTATTAAAGTTGATATTTGCACGGCCGCGGTCAAGGTCGAGCGCTTATAGAGTTGAGAATTGAATAATATTTTGTAATTATGACGCAATCTCTGACGTAAATAACGAAATCTACTGATAAGTTTTGCGACTTAGTTTTTTATTTATTATTTATACTAGCACGACATGTGACCTTGCGCTCACCTGATGGTAAATGGCGTGCGAGGTCCATGAATGTTAGCAACTGGAATCAGAGACTCATGACTGACATCAGTCCCTAACACTATGCCGGCTTGACTGGGCATGACGGCGATTCGGCCGTTAACAGAATGGGGCTGCAGGATTCCTTATAATATATTTTTTTATCCTAGCATGATATGTGACAATGCGCCCACCTGATAGTAAGTGTCCATGCAACTGGTATTAGACGTCTTATATAATATATAAAATAAAGGTCTTTTTAAAACTAAATTGTATTCTTAATAATGATGTCCTTTCTAAGCATTTCATGGATTCACCGTGCGGGTGCCAGGCCATCGTGTGTGGGAAAGAGAGATGAGGAGAATGGTGTCTCAGGCTTGCGAGCGGCCTCATTTTATATTTTGCAACAAGACGCATTTTTTTAATTTGTCAACCATAATGAAAAAGTAGATATAATTTGCAAGTTAAATATAATTTAAACAGTAAAACAGGGTCAAAATATTATCATTTTTTCTTTTATTTATATTAAGAGTCTGTATTACTGCTTTACTGTATTAACGCAGCTTTATATTCTTCATATTTCTTTATGCCGCTGAAACTTGGACTCTCAAAGCCGGTGATCGTGGCCGCATCGATGCCTTTGAGATGTGGTGTTGGAGGCGTATGTTGCGTATCCCTTGGACAGCGCGAAGAACTAACGTGACAATATTGAAGGAGCTCAAAATCTTTACTAGGCTGTCTTCCATCTGCCTAAAACGAGTCCTTGAGTATTTCGGCGATATAGCCCGTAAAACACCTGGTAACCTGGAAAGGCTTGTTATCACAAGGAAAGTCGAAGGCAAAAGACCGCGTTACCGAAGCCCCATACGCTGGTCTGACCAGATCCGCACCTCACTAAATACCCATATGCACGATGCCCTACATGCAGCATCGTCCGGGACAAAGTGATCCGTGGAGGGGGTCACGACCCTCAGCAGTGAGGAGAACGACGCAAGAAGGAGAATTACTGCCACTTTAAATTAAAATAACAATCGGGAAAAACTCCGCTTGGCGACGGGTGACCTTTTAAGTAGAGAATATTTTGCTCAAAGGGTCAGCCTCGCCGTTCAACGGAGGAACGCAGCAAGTGTCCACGGCACACTACGCCCATCGGACGGTAATAATTTTAGTTATATTTTTTTTTGTTTTATGTGTAGTGTAGTTTATTTAATGTTAGGTTATTTTTTTAATTACTGTAATTATCCAAAAGTTTTACAAAGGTCGGTTCAAACCCCCCCCCCCCCCCCCCGCATGTACCAATGAGAAATAAAATTGTCTTACGTACATTTGTCATAGATTTACAACACCACCGTTCCCGTGCCTAGGGCGTTAAGCCGTCGCTCCCGGTTCCACTAATATCTACATTTGGAATCGTTAAAAAAATGACATTGGATCCTCGCCAACTCGTCTGGTGGCAAGTGTAGGCCAAATACTCCTCAAATACTCAGTTATGAGTATCTGATTCCAATGTGCAATGTGTTAGCACATTAGTGGACCTCGCGCGCCACTTACCATCATGTGGGCGCAAGTCGTCATGTCGTGCTAAAATAAAATAAAAATATTTAAAAAAATCGTGTATGTCTAGTACCGGGCCTTAAGAGGTGAAGGTTCTAAATTTTGAGCTTTGTGTGCCAAAATGTCAGCTAATATTTGCTAAGGACCATCGGTCAACAGCCAAGTCAAACAAAATTGTGAGGTTCTATACACGTTTAACTTAAAAACTTGGTAAAATTCATGTTTTACAAATCAAGTACATACATACATATCTTCACTCCGAATCCCTTGCTGGGTAGGCAGAGATAATTGTCGTTTCAGTGGCTTTTTAATGCACCTTCAGCTATTATTTTATTTATTTGATCGTAATAGGTGAGTATTGGTCTGCCAGGGCCTCGTTTACCCATAACTTTCGCATTATATATTGTTTCGTCAATCTCTCTCAATGGCAGATATTTAATAAGCTTCAAGTTACTATAAGTGAGCTACCACTAAAACTGTTCAAATTAAGAGTCAAACGAATTAATAAATGTTTTTATTCGACAAAAGAATACCTAGACACTAAGCTCGACAAAGACATGTTGCTAAATAAATATTTGTATGCTAGAAATAGCGAAGCATGTGATATAATTACATATAATAATTTACATCCCTGTACCTACCATTTTTCTGACAAATAAATTATTTCTCTTTACTCATCCTTTCGACATGCCCGAACCATCGGAGCATGCTTTTTGTAGTAATCAAATAAATCTGTTTATTTTTATTCCTCCATGGCATGTCGGTCGTCGGATGGTCCTGTAGACCGCTGATTTGTTGTTTGGTAAAGATTTATTTGCTAATATAGCTAAATGAGTCTAACTGTCAGTGTCGGTATACTCGGAGAAGAGTAATGTGGTATCCGGGTCCTTCGTACCTAATCGTCAGTCTCTATTCTGTGATGCTAACCACAGAGGGATACTGCCGCAGCAGCTTCGATGGCTCAATTAAAAAGTTTTAGCGGACTGTATAGGTTTATTGCAGAAGTAGAAATTCCAATTAATTACTTGAGTAAAAAGGCTATGAAAATTGTGAGAGAATAAAACGTGAGACCGCTCGGTGCGCGGATTGATTCCACTCTCGTGGGCGCCGCTCGGAGCGCTGGCGAACGATCCAACGGTGGTATTGACCGAGCGGCAATAATGTCGCTGTGATCGCGACTAGTACCTCTGTATTTCGTGTTTTGAGCATAGGTAGATCTCTTAATGATGTCGCATGTATCTATGTCCAATAATACTAGACAACCTTATTCTGTCGACAAGGAGACCGTTTATTAAATTGGTCGCGCTGTGGCTTATATTCCTCGTCTAAGGCACTGTTCTATATTCTGACACAATACCTTTTATCATTTATCATCACAGTTCTAGACCTGTGCTGCTGGAATTGGGCCTTCCAGAACATTCTAAGTTTATTTATGATCGTAGTTGTATAATTCTGTACATGTTTTATTTTGTAAATCTGTTATAGCTGAGTTTTCCTTGCAGATTCCTTTCTTAGTCAGATTAAACATTAAAACAGGTCACTGAAATCTGATAAGTTGCTGGTCTTCTGCTAACAGCTTACGCTTTGGACCACTTTGCTGCTTAGTCTCAGCAGGATTAGAATCATCTAGAATGATTTACGTAATGACGTGTCACAAATGCATGTAATAGGTTTACGTGAATAAAGTAATTTTGACATAGACTTGGAACATAGTTCTTTAGAATTTGGGCTTCTCTAGCCACGCTGGCCAGATGCTTTGGCGATGGTCTGGTGTCATTTATTTTGTCAATTTCTTTACTTTTCTCGACTTATACCACATATTAGTGGAACGGTGCCGCAGTATGTCTTAACGTGCTCTTCTACTTACGGAAACGTTGGCGAGTACAATTGGCTAAAGGTAACCATAAACTTTTTTGTTTATATACGGGATTGTTACTTGTTACAAAGTTTGGATGTCGACCTGTCCACCCTCAGACGTTTATTGACTACAGAGTACTGTGATGAGCATACTGAGTAGATGTCCATTAAAATGTTGAAATATTACATTAATATTATTATAAATTATTTAAGATGACATATATTTTTTGTATACATAATATTGTAAAGGATGTACATTTTCCCACGAATAAATAAATAAATTAAAAAATCATCTTATGATGCAAAATCGAACCTTATAACCGTCTCAGTATTATGTGTTAGAGATTGATTAGATAATAGATTTAGTAAGTAATAGCTGGACGTTCCGTTTAATAGTCTATAGTCTATATAATAATAGCTATACATCGATTGTGGTTCCCGCATGCAGAGCTATTTGCAATCTAGTAATCTCATAGCTGCCACTATCCTAACGGTTATTGACATTTCCTAGCTAGATAACCCAACATATATAATTGACATTTAAGGTCTACTCACTACTCCAATCGTTTATTTCCTTTGGTTAGCACAACACTTGGATATTGTCAACTTATTTTTTATTTTCAACTCTACAATAACAAGCAGCAACATTTCAGCTATACCATATTTTCTTAACTAAAACACGGTTACCATTCACCTAAATATGTCCGTAATTATTTAGATTACGGTATTTTGCCATAATAAAAAGTTTATTTATTTATATTTTTTTTTAACTGCCTCCGTGGTCTAGCGGTTAAATCCGTGGATTTAGACTCGGAGGTACCGGGTTCGATTCCTGGTCGGGACACAATAATATTAATTAATGTATATAAATACATTTAATTAATATTTAATTTATTTGTGATAATTCTCGAGTTTGGTACGCTGGAGACATCGACGAGCTTGCCACTTGTCATGATTGGCCTATAGTAAAGTTGGCTAAATGTGAATCCGCTTATTTATAAGCGTGGTTTCTGACCACCCCGAAAGGAAAACGGTAGTGATGATACTTTACTTTACTTTTTGAAAAAAGAAACAGGGCAAGTAGGGTTTTTGGAAAGGGTCGTTAATAACCCGCTGGGCAAATACTTTGTCAAATTATAATTTAAACAAATTGCTTAAAATACAAAAAAATATATATATTTACCTAAAAAGTTGATAAACATTAAATAATTAAATAGGTGGTAGGCAGACTGATGGTGGTAATTTGTCCAGTCTGCTGGGTCGGGGAAGTATCCACCGTTCGTGCCGATAAACCCAGTAAAGTGTATCCACACATTTCGGGATCAGGTTCGAATTGTCGTCATGTCCAGTCAAGCCGGCATAGTGACTGATGTCAGTCATTAGTGTCTGATTCCAGTTCCTAACATTCATGGATCGTATTGTCACATTACATGTTTATTTTTTATTCGAAGTAATATACAAACAATATAAAAGAATTACAATATTAAATAAACTATATTACAACAAAATCTAACCTAAATAAATAATAATAATACATAAAAAATAAAAATAAAATACTTACAAAAAAAATAGCTCCTCCAAATCGCTGTCTTGTGGCATGGTGCACAATACACTAGCAGCATTTCCCCTTTGAATTAGGATACTTAATTTTTGAGAGAAAAATCTGCCAGCCCTATTGTCACCAGAGACGTCAATGAGCCTTTTCATGGATTTCGCTCCCCACTTATCATCTGGTGGGCGCAAGGTCACATGTCATGCTAGTATATAAAAAAAAAACGTGTATCCCTACATCACATTTCTTATTACAATTATGAGATGGTCCACCGAACATGATCGTACCGAATATAGCGAACTTGTGATGGATCATTGGTGACCTTGGCATATATAGGTTAATTATTAATAATAATAATAATAATATAATTTATTGTAACAAAAAATATACAGATGTCAAATAGGTGTACAATATAGGGTGATGTCTTTGTTGCCCTGTAGTGCGGGACATCGGTGCTCTTCCGTGTTATAATGTTACAACAATAAATGATGTATGTCCTCTTTATGTGTTCGTGACATATGTGTGAGGGTGTGTATGAGATTTATATATGTATAATAACCATTTAAAACTGTGCTCCTTAAATAGCAGATGCCACAGCAAAATTTATCAAAAAAGTAAACAATTCAAAAATTACGTAACTACATATTATCCCTTATTATCTACTCTCATATCGTAAAATGCGAATTACAAACTTCAAAACAAATTTATATTGACATACTTTATAAACATACCGCTGAAATTTAAAAATAGAATCACATGACACTTTTGCTCTAAGATAATTGTGTTATAATTCTGTTTAAAAATTGAATCATTCATATTATATAACACTTATTTTTTTTAAGGCAAAGGACCATTACAATCCAATTTTTACTTGTCTATGGCAGCGCCCGCCATAGCTCGTGCGCGGTCATAAGCTAGGTTTTGGCGCCATTTCATTGTTTAGGACTTATGTATTCTGTACATAAAAAAAAAATTTTTTTAAATAAAAATTGGCGCCATTCAATACGTTTTGATGTATAGCATTTTGTGTGATTTTTCTTACTCTTTTAACTTTTATCTTTTATTTAGTAGGTTCAATCCTAATGTTTGAGAGTAGATAAATTAGTGTATGAAACTGCACGTAACAGGGTACTAAAACACTCGTGTGATACTATTATTCGTGTATAATACCCCCTATTATGCAACAGTTTCATAAACTACTATTAAAACATTAAATTAGTTTAAGTCCATTATTAAATACAAACTGTTAATTTGAAATTAGCATATTTTTATGGAGGATACAACAATTTTTACTTCAGTCATAAGATTTCATAGAAAATATAATTTATTTATTTATTATTTATATTAGTATAGAGTAAGAGCATACCGTCCCTGGTGGTAAGCCCTTAGTTAATTTTGTAGAATAGTTTTAATTTCATAGGTATTTTTAGTTTAGTTTTATTTATAATTAGTTTTTAATTTATTTTATTTTCATATTTTTGTATCTACATCGAATAAATTTAACGTTACATTTAGTATTATATAACATAGTTATAAGTTAAATTGTTACTAACATATATGGATCAAATCCGAAATAGATGAATTATATTATTATTATTATAAATCAATAACGGTGAAGTATTAACAAATAAAGTACAATATCGAAGGTTTAGAACATTGTTTAAAATATATTGGTGTTAATTTTTAAGCTAATGAAATCCGATACGTTAAACTAAAGTTACAGCGATGGGTGTCACAGCGGACATGATATTTTATATTATAGGTTTTGTTAACACTGTTTATGTCTCTGATATGAGAGATAAAGCGTTTACGACATAGACGTAATGCATTTGTTACAGACGAACCGGTTATGGGTTTCACGGGCTCTTAAATAAGATATGTCGGCCATGCATTGGTTTCGGGGAAGTTCAGGCGTCATCATTATTATTTATTAATTAACATACAAACAATATATACAAGGGGCGAACTTAATATCGCTAGATATTCTCTGACAGCCAACCGTAGAATATTAAAGATGTAAGGTAGGTGCAATTACTTACGTAATAAATATGCAATATTATCTAAACTACAATAATAAATATTATAATAAACTAAATAATAATAATACATACCTACACATAACTTAAATTATCACTATGATCTGTCTGTATCTGTCCACTTCCTTAGTACCTTTCTTATTTCATCCGTCCTGCTTATAACAGATCTTAATCTCAAAGGGTTGGTAGTAAGAGCATTTACGGCATGAAGCTCGCCTATATGTACTCACTTATATCAATTATTTATTATTAATATCTAGCGAGGTGTCGTCTCACTCTACGTCTTCCCGTACGTGGTTCTCCGCTCTAGTACTCGTCTACTCCAACGGACATCAGTTCTACGACAAACGTGTACAGCTTATTGCCACTTAAGCTTACTAATTTTGAAGGGTACGTCAGTAACTTTGGTTCAAATCATCATCAAAGAAACACTGAACATAACCCACTATCAGTGTCCAAGTCACTGCTCCATACAACAATACTGGAACTTCCTAAAACCTAATTACTGTCAAGTCCAAGTATTATAAATATTTATATATTAGAGCAGCGGTGGATCAGTTGTAAGAACGCATCCATTGAAATCCTAAGAAGATCGGTTTAAACTTCGGCATGTACCAATTAGAAATACCAAACGAGAAAGCCTAAATTCTCCAGAAAAAATGGAGGTATATAACTCGTGATTTAGAGCCGTAATTATGAATATTGAAAAATATTTTACCTAAGATTGTTATTTGTTACTGCTGCCTGTTTACTGAACCGAAGAAGGGAGGAGAGGCTGTGCTAATTTTAACCAATAGAAGCAAAGCAGTGGAGTTGAGCTAAGATTGTATTATTTAATATTGGCATAGCTCCGCTGCTATCTCCTTTTCTCCGCTCCAGTAAACAGGCAGCCCTATACCGCGGCATATATATATATATGGCCTCGATCGGCGGCGGACGTCAACAATTTGTGTTTCGGTGACGTCACACCGCCTGTGCTCAATTTTCGGTGCTGCATAGCCATGATAGTGTATTTATCGGTCGGAAATGTTACTTGGATTATTAGTTTTATGTGATATGACATTTATGTGAAAATAGTTTTAGCATCAGAAGAGCTAGTCTTCTTCTGGAACCCTGGAGTCGACTCCACTGAGACGTTGTCAGCTGCTGCTGGAAGAAGTAATTGCTTCTGCCCCTTTCTTTGGACTTCACGGAGCTGGAGCCCCCTACACAATATACAGTCCACTCATCTACCACGGGTGAGGGAGTTGGAAATCTCCCCCACACCGGCACATTGGACAAATGTTATATATTTGTCTATGGTAAAGCAATAAAGTTTGGCGCATTTGGTATTGTGTCGTTTTGTTTTTATGATCTTGATTAAGATAGTTATCGGGACGGCCCACAACATAAATGTAACACTTGCAATTTATATTCCCACAAAATGTATCTTTTAGGATGCGGATCCAGAATTGCAAAAAATAAATATAAACCCATACACCAGTCTTTGTTCACCACTATTTTTTTTATAAAATAAAAATAGAGTACTTCAAAAATAAACAAATTAAAAGAAAACTTATAGCTCCGATTAAGATTATAAGGTAAGCATAGTATTTCTACAAGCGACATTAATATTGCAAAATTAACAAAAATTAAAGAACAGAACACAACATGTGACGCCCGCTTGACTGTAAGCGGTACGCGAGGTTCAAGAATGGATGCAACTGACGCTAGCCACTAACAAACGATGTCAGTCTCTACCACTATGCTGGCCTAACAAGATGTTTTTTCACACTTTCTTAAAGGACTATAGTCTGTTGTGTTAATATAGTAAAGTATCAACACGACCGTTTCCCTTTCGGAGTGGTCAGAAACCACGCTTATAAATAAGCGGATTCACATTTAACCAACTTTACTATAGGCCAATCATGACAAGTGGCAAGCTCGTCGATGTTTCTAGCGTACTAAACTCGAGAAATATCACAAATAAATTAAATAATAATTAAATGTATTTATTTACATTAATAAATATTTTTGTGCCCCGACCTGGAATCGAACCCAGTACCTCCGAGTCTAAAAAGAAAACTGCCTCCGTGGTCTAGTAGTTAAGTCCGTGGATTTAGACTCAAAAACCATGTTTTTCTTAAAGAAACTCATTCATATTTAGCCAATTTTATTATTGTCCAAAGAGCGGTTGTAGTTCAGTTATAAGAACGCTTATAAAATCCTACAAAGGTCGGTTAAAACCTCCCGGCATGTACCAATGAGAAATACACTTTACTTACGTACATTTTTAATGGATTGTTGTTGTAAACACCACCGTTCCTACAGTTACAACTCGGAGAGCACGTTAAGCCGTCGGTCCCGGTACCACTAACACCAACTTGTGGAATCATTATCATGGTAGGCAGACTAATAGTGATAATTTGTCCAGTCTGCCGGGGCGGGGAAGTGTGCACCGTTCGTGCCGATAAACCCAGTAAAGTGTATCCACACGTTTCTAGATCAGGCTCGAATTGCCGTCATGTTCAGTCAAGCCGGCATAGTGTTAGAGACTGATGTCAGTCATGAGTGTCTAATTACACTGCTAACATTCATGGATCTCGCTTCCCACTTACCATCAGGTGGGCGCAAGGTCACATGTCGTGCTAGTATAAAAATAAATAAAAAAGTTGTCATTAAAAATTGACCTTAGCCAAATTCTCCAGATATATATTCTGGAAGGCCGATCTCCATCAGTGGAGGACTAGGACTATATTCTGTAATAAATAAATTAAACTATTGGTCATAATAACAAGTGGCAAACTGGTCGATATCTCTAGTACCAAAATCGGTAAATATTACGAATAAATGATTGTGTCCTGAGCAGAAATTGTAAACTGGAAGAAAATCATATCTAAAACAAGACGAGTGCGCCACACCTCGCCGCTTTCTTGGCGTTTATTGTGATCCAATAGCTAATGTAATTATTAAATAAAGTTTTAAAATAAAATAGCATTTTATTTTTATTATAACGATAATGGCATAACTAAGTGGGACGCATTGACCAAGGATGACGGTAAGTAGAAAATACAAAGACCTATATGTGAAATGTCGGCCTGGCATTCATCGCAACCTAGTACACAGAGTTCTAGACCACAACTGTTGGAGATAGGCCTTCCAGAAATTTCTGAAGAATTTGGCCTACACTCGCCTCGCTGGCCAGATGGGTTGGCAAGGGTGTCATGTCAATTAATAATAACAATTTATTTCCGATTCCACATTAGTTGAACCGGGTCAGACGACTTAACGTTGGTGTTGTAAATCTATGACAAATGTGTTAGCAAAGTGCTAATTAATAAATCTCATTGCTACCTGCGGCCTGGGTACGAACCGACCTTTTTAGGATTTTGTAAGTAAGCGTTTTTACAACCGAGCCACCACCGCACTGACATTGGCCTGGTATTACACATTTTTATCATTTTCGCATGTCATATCTAAAATTTAACGAACGTGCACGAGAACCTCTATGACATACCTAAATGACGTCACCGATACGTATTACTCCATGCAAGTCATCCTTAGTTCCATAAACTTGAATGAGTAACTGTGAAATTAACATTAAGAGGATTTAATGATTTTGCATTCCTCTCGCTCGCACAATCCAATATTTCAAGTGTACTTTTAAGAAATGTAGTCTAAACTCGTATGCGTGGGTAAAGCAACTCTCGAAGTTGTACAAAAAACGGCTACCTTGGACAGACTATGTAATTAGGCGTAGCCAACTTCAGCAAAGAAGCTGACAGATGCATTCAGTTAGGATGAGCGGCATTCGGGAAGCTGCGCCACATCTTCTTATCAAACATACCCGAGTGTATGAAGACGAGAGTTTTCATCTAATGCGTTCTTCCAGTACTCTCGTACGGAGTAGAAACGTGGACACTGACACTTTGGGTCTGGTTGACAAACTTAAGGTCGCTCAGCGGGCTATAGAGAGTTCTATGCTCGGGATTTGTGAACTGAAGAACCAAAGTTACCGATATATAATTAGTAAGTTGAAGTGGCAACCGATGAACGATCGAGTAGACGACTTCTAGAGTGGAGACCACGTACGGGAAGATGAGAAGGGGGTCTACTTAGTCGCTTGATAAACGAATGACCTGAAGAAGGTCGCTGGTGGTGGTTGGATGAGGGTTGCAAAAGACCGCGTGAAGTGGCGAGCCTTGGAGGAGGCCTATATCCAACATTGGAGTGATACAGGCTGATGATGAAATAATGTTTTAAAATACAGTTTGGACAGTTTATTTTCTGAATGTACTTTAAAAGTGTCCGTCTGACCATGTATATGTCGATGGCAAGATCGCACGAGTTGACCGGTGTCCCGGGCGCAGTATGGTTTGAACGCTATATTATCGCAAATTGCATTAAGGCTTACGTGATTTCATAGTATATTGAAAACATTTTTAATGTTCCGATATGACAAAAAAATCAGCAGTGGTAAGATATATAAACAAATGATGATTTCTAAAAGAATTTCGCATTACGTTATTTTTTTTGGACGTAATTTTTATTTCAGTTTGTGTTTAATAATTTGTTATTTATTTTACTTTACTTGTAGATCAGATTATAAATGTATTTTAAACGGTGAAATCCTTTGGTTTGGCATGTAAATTTTTAATTGTATTGCTTTGCAAAATGTATTGCTGTTTTGGATTTTCTTAATAAATAAATAAAGTCAGACAGTATTATTATTAGGTCAGGTAAAGAAAGGATAATGTTAGTTGATGGTAAATGTGTTATTGCGCATTGATAAAAAAGGGCCACAACCCATGTCGGTCGCAAGCCCGAAACACTATTTTCATCCTCTCATACACGATGGACCTGGCCGGGTGAATCCATGGACTTCTAAAATAAATACGGCACTTTTCAGAACCTTAACACAAAAAGTACAAAGTGATGCCAAACTTTAACAAACGAAGGAAATGAAATGAACCAGCGCAAACGTTATATAATGGAATCCGTTAACTATATATATATATATATATCACGCTAATAAAGTTGATATTTGCTCGGCCGCTGTCAAGGTCGAGAGCTTATACAGTTGAAAATTGAATAATATTTTTTAATTATGACGCAAGCTCTGACGTAAATAATGAAATCCAATAATAACGTTTGCGACTATGTAACAGAATAGGGCTGCTGCATTGCTTAGTCCAAATTCCCTTATTTTTTATAAGACTTCAGAGACTTGCTTTTCAAAGTAAAAACACAACTTAAAACAAATAAAAACTATTATAACAATTAACTGCCTACAATTTAACAAAATTGTTTGAAGATAATTACTAGCGTCAACAAAAGAGAGTAAGAGATCAAGAGTAGGTAATGATGGCGTTATAACCCTGCTAAATACAAAACCTGTGTATTCATATTTATTTGTCAATTGCAAAGCATTTACAAATTTAAAACCATTGTAATTTTGTCTATGTTTTTAGTTCCAACCATTAATTGAGAGTCAATTTAAAAAAAAAGCTTTACTATTGTTTTATATTACAAAATACTGTTTGCATTTTTTCCGCCATTTATATATTATTGTGATTTGTTTCTTTTTGTCTCAGGTCTCAATAATTCTAGTTTTTTTCGTCTGACCAGCAACGCACCGGTTTAGGAGAGTTCTAGCTGTGATGGTGATGTTGATAAAAAATCATACATTGTAAATACTCGTACAATAAAAGTACAATGTGTTTTCTTTCCATATACTATATCAATAAAATAGTAGAAGTAGACTTCATAAAATGCACGTAGTTCTATCTTAGGAGTCTCAATCAATCAGAGCGTAATCGAAAATTCCGATTCAATAAAAGCATCGACCGAGGACGGATTATGTGATGTCATAGAAGTACATGTAAAGACAATGACATTAGTACAAACGAAGTATCATTTGATAATGTGAGTTTATCATCATTCTTAGCTTGTATCTCTGCACTGCTAGATGTAGGGCTCCCCCAAGGTTTACCAATGCACGCGGTCTCTTGGAACTCTTATCAAACCCCCACCAGCAACCCCTATTATCATTCCATCTGGCGGAGGGTCGTCCCAGTCTCACTCTGCGTCGTCATGTACGTGGTCTCCACTATATGACCCGTTTGCCCTATCATCGATTGCCGGTTCTGCTGCAGATATGTCTGGCCATTGCCACTTCAGCTTGCTAACTTTGAATGTTATGTCAGTAACTTTGATTCTCTGACGAATATTAACGTTTTGAAGGTTCTATTCTCCAAAGAAATACCAAGCATACTTATATTATTAGCTCTCAAAGCGACCTTGAATTTGTGAACTACAGTTGAGGAAACGTCTAAGAATACAGGTGTAAGGGCCAAAATAAATATTAACGCAAGGACAGGCCCAAATGTTTGTCTATGTGTGAATCATTATTAGATATTAGGTACCGGGATTACGATCCGACTCTTCCCATTCTGGTAATTCCTTTCAATTCGATCCAGTTTTATTTCGCAATCATCAAAGAAAGATTTGACGGTATAAATAAAACTTAAGTCCAATAATAAACTTGGGTTTAAAGAATTTCATTATTGTTATTATTATTTATAACTAGCTGTTTGACCCGGCTTTAGTTTGGCTTTTTTTAACTTTAAATCTGTGTTTGGTATTTTTAAGATTAAGTTTTGTTTGTTAATATTTTAATGGTGTGATAAAATGTTATTTATTGCGTATAATTAATATTTTCAAAGATTTTTCAAGACTGAAGAAGAAAAATTACTAAGCATTTCATGGATTCACCGTGCGGGTGCCGGGTCCATCGTGTGTGGGTAAGAGACGTCTCGGGCTTGCGACCGACAATAGGCTGGTTTAAGAAAAGAAGGCCTCCCTTTTTTATTTTATTGCGCGATAATACGCTCACCATCCACCATTCTACTTCTCTCCCTACCCAACCAAATACTGTATGATTCCGTTAACGCCGTCTTGTAAGCTCGTTTCATAAATGTATTGACGGCAGATATACGTATATAAATTATCAACTTATTAGGGAATAAAAATACAGTCATTTTAAAGATATATTAATCATACCTATGTTTGTTATCTGGGGAAAGTCGATGGCAAGAGGATGCGTGGTAGGTCTCGGATGAGATGGACCGATCAGGTGAAGGCTGCAATGGATCTTCCCCTACATGAGTGAGGAACGCTGCGGTCGGAAAGCAGTGGCGACGACTTGTCAGGCATGCCACTAGCACTGAAATAGCGAGTGGTCGTCAAGAGTGTAACGACTAAAAAGAATATTTGTTTAGTAAATTAGCAATTTTTTCTGTCTAAAATTAGGTAAATGTAAATGTCTGTGATTTTATTTCCTAGAAAATTAATAGACGACATTTCTCAAAGTACACCGAGAGAACCATAGTTACAGCCATAGCTTTCAAAATCGGTAATCCGAAGTTGGAATGGGCTGGACATTTAATAGGTGGTAGGCAGACTGATGGTGGTAATTTGTCCAGTCTGCCGGGGCGGGGAAGTATCCAACGTTCGTGCCGATAAACCCAGTAAAGTGTATCCACACATTTCGAAATAAGACTCGAATTGCCGTCATGTCCAGTCAAGCCGGCATAGTGTTAGGGACTGATGTCAGTCATCAGTGTCTGATTCCAGTTGCTAACATTCATGGATCGCAATGGGCGCAAGGTCACATGTCGTGCTAGTATAAAAAAACACATCTGTCGCAGAACCGAGGAACGATGGAGTAGACGGGTTGTGAAGTGGAGACCACGTACTGGAAGACGCAGAGTGGGGCGATCCCCCGCCAGATGGACAGATGACCTGAGGAAGGTCGCTGGTGGGGGATGGATGAGGATGGCAGAAGATCGTGTGAAGTGGCGAGCCTTGGGGGATGCTCATATCTAGCAGTGGAAAAAAACTGGCTAATGATGATTATGATGATGCCAATTTGTATTAAACGCCCTGACCCGGGGTCAATTGTGAGAACTCATTATTTATTATTTTAAATTATTATTTTTTGTATTGCTCATTATATATAATAATTATTATTATTGAATCATTAATTGGCTTTAGTTAAGAATTTTGTAGACTAGGTTTAATTTTAAGCGCTGTTGAATCTGTAACTAAATAAATAAATAAATATTATTGTGAGTTCAATAATTTTATTTTCTAAATAGCTGATTGACTATATTTTTTAAAAGAACTAAAGATTATATTTTTTTATAAATGTTGGAATGTGCAACATGTGTAAAAATAATTAACCTAGAACTTCTAACTAAACTAATATTTTTACTAATTGGCTCCCACGCCATAATTTTTAATTTTAAGGGTTAATTATAAAAATAACGATTTGTTCGCTGGTTGTCTAATTTTCTGGGACAATAGTTGGGTTCAAATTAAAGAAATATGTTAATTTGTCTTTGTCTGGCGTCGACGGAGCGGAAGATTATAATTATTGAGAAAATCTTGAACACCTTGCTCAATTGTTCGAACCATTCACCCTTAATAGACGTTGTTATCAGTTCACTCATTAAAGTTACTTTCTTCATAGACATATATATAAATAATAAAAAATAAGAAAAAAACAATAAAAATTGATCAGACGGAAGTCACAAAATCGTCAAATAGGTATAGAGCTGGTATTCATTCATTCATTCATTACAGCCCCTAGAACACAGCGTCTCAGACCTCCACTGCTGGAGATGGGCGTTCCAGAACATATATCTGCTTTCGTATACCAACAGGATCCAACAATAGGTAACCTTATCCAGCGCGGAGAGTGCGGCGGTTATAACCTATATACAAGACAAAGGGACCATGGGGACCCTCAGCCAAGCGTCTGGCCAAGAAGTTGTCCAAACGGCTGACGGAGAAATCTGGAGATAGGAAGGCTGGTAATTATTTCTGCAAACGTTTTAGTCTCGCTACTATACAGAGGGCAAAAGTTGCCAGTCTTCTTGAGATTATCTCTGATGTCTCTTGAAAATATTAAATATTTAAAATTATATTTTTTATTAGGTTTGTTATATAGTTATGTAATTTTATTTTATATTAGACGGGCACCATCTGTCAATGTTTTTAAACAATTGGTCACTAACTTGTTTCTTAATAAGCAGGAGCACACTGCATCTAGTACACATTAAATATTTGGCACGCAATATGTTTGTGTATGTCTATTTGTATATGTATATATATATGTAAGTATATGTTTATAATACTTGCATGTAGTATATGTAATTTCTTGGTATGTAGTGTATTTATAAATTAAACTAATATTATTGGATTGTTGCACCCTGCCCATAATCTCTCACCATCCCAAAGGTTAGTTGTCAGAGAATGCCTAACAGGCATTAAACTCGCCTATGTACCTAATTTTAAGTTTTGGTGCAATAAAGAATTTAAAATAAAAATAAAAAAAATAGTTTGTAATTATTATTTTATTTTTTGTAAATATTATAAGCAAGATAGAGGTGTAGTTCTTTCTAAATAATACATTAGATATGCACAATGCAATGAAATCTTCACATTTTCACTCATTCACAATTACAATTTACACCTTCACACACCTACACTGGCAATACACATTCACATATACATACACTTACATAATCATGCGTAGATAGAATTTATTATTATTGTATTTAAGTACTAGTTTAAATTATTAATAATCCGTTCATGCTATATGTTTAGTGAAAATAATGTTATTCCGTAATTGGCTAGGTGTTCGCTAAATATTTATTTGTAAAAGACAGCTGTGGAATGAGTAAATGAATAAATAAATAAATTATTTATCGAATACAAATATAATCATAACACAAATTAACAGGATCCCGAATGTTTTTGGTAATAGGTTCTCCCACAATTTTTGTGGCGACTCCAATTAATTTTGGGGCCAGCGCGTTGACAAATATAATATTGTAGTACCGTTCACTATAACGTCTTTGGTTTCATCGATTTTAAACTGGTCTTTTGTTCTTTTATTTAAAAGTTGTGCTGCTTCTATAAGTTATTATTTTAATCACGTTTTTCACTTTTAAACGTCTATTGTATAATTATTGTTCTTGTTTGTATTTTTATTTTATAGAAGTATAATCTCTTGATTGGTGGTGAGAAACCACACTTTTGTAAGAAGCGAGTTTACACTTATCAAACTTTTCTATAAACCTAACACAAGTTATTTATTTTTTTGTTCAATAATGTTAGGTGTTCTTTGTATTGTTTTCTAATATATATAATTTCATTTATTTAAAACTTTATTGCACGTTATACAAGGGGCGGACTTAATGGCCGCTAGACATTATCTGACAGCCAACCTTAGGGACAATGTGGACCATTCTAAATGGTAGGTAGGTGGTTTTTTTTATACCAACTTATGGTAAATATTACAATAATCAATAAGTCCATATACATATAAATACAATAATATTACTTAAATACATACTGATATATTAAATACTAATATATAACAAATAAGTCGCGGTGGTGTCTCGGTTGTAAGAACGCGTTCCTTAAATCCTACAAAGGTCCGTTCAAATCAAAAAAAAAATGACATCATATCCTCGCCAAGCCGTCAGGCCAGCGTGGCGAGTGTAGGCCAAATTCTCCAGATATATGTTCTGGAAGGTCCATCCCCAGCAGTGGAGTAGAGTACCAGGTATTGTAATCTCATAGGTACTGATAACTAAATTCAAAAGTTATTAATTGATCGTTGTGGTGCAGTTCCAGATGCCTTTCTCAGTCAGATTAAACATTAACAGGTCACTGGAATCTGCTAAGCTGCTGGTCTTCTGCTAACTGCTTACTTATTGGACCACTTTGCTGCTTAGTCTTCTACTAGCAGGAATATAATCATTCGAAATAATTAAATTAATGACGTTTCATAAATGCCTGTAATAGGTTTACGTGAATAAATATATTTTGACTTTTTTTTTACTTTGGAGGTCTAGGACGCTATGTTCGAGGGGCTGTAATGAAAAATGAAAATACATAATAATTCATGGATTAAATCTATTTATAGGTAGAGTGTCTCGAAGTTCTGTATTTTATTATTTTCCCTATTCCTAGGCATTACTTGTAGTATCTTACCCAACCATCCAAATCGGAAACGAATAGAGTAGTATTTTATTTTGTTTTTATTTTAGTTTTACGAAACCAATCGAAATAAAAACGCACCTGTTTTTAACAAATAACAAACAATTGAAATCTAGTCTAGGAACCAGGAACAACATATTAATGTTATTTTTTTTATACTTAAGCACGACATGTGACATCGAGCCTACCTAATTGTATACGTTTCAAGAATGAGAGCAACTTACGTGACATGAGTCCATACCATTATGCCGGTCTATCAAGATGTTTTTAGAGTTTACTTAAAGGAGTCCTTCACTCGCCGTATTTGACAGATTATATATTTATTTACATTTTAATGTGTCTACACATGTCGCATCCCAGATTAGGGATCTGTCATGTTTCCATGGCCCAGCGGTTATGCTGTCGCTATCGCTCCGCGCAATCCAGCATTGACAAAAGCCCCTCTGATGATGTCGTTGAGAGAAGTGAGACGGGGAATGCGACCAGCACTTCTAGCGCAACAAAGGCTATGGTGTTTGAGATGTTCGACGGGTTTTCCACAACGACACTGGTGCGGGTGGACAGTCCGGGCTCCTTGACGAAGGCACACCGCCCCATAGTCAGTGTATTTTGATCAAGGAGTATACCAACCGATTCTCAGGCCGCTCATTCATGTTAGTAGAAGATAAACATATAAATATTAATTATTATAATATACTTGATTGTATTTTTAATGAAACTCTATGTAGTTCTATGTTTGGGACGACACTGAATTCCCTGTACTTGCCATAACGCTTCGATGCACCAAGTCACTTAGCAAAGCTCTTCTACAAAACTAGATCGTGTTAGGCTTTATTTTCTCCTATATTTAGTTTTATTGCCTTTTATCCATGTACAAATCTCATTCTAAAATAACATTTTAACCTTTTTTAAAATTATTATTCTGGCACGACATGTGGCCTTGATGGTAAGTGGCAGCGGTCCATGACGACAATTCGAGCCAGATCTCGAACCGTGTGGATACTCTTCAGGGATTATCGGCACAAACGGTGGATACTTCCCCGCCCCGGCGAACTGAGCAAATTACCACCATCAGTCCGCCTGCCATCATTTTTTTTGTTCTCATTGAAAGTATGTGCCAATGATGTCAAATGCTATTTTTCCTTAAAATCAAACAGATGAATAGCCGTAGGGTTACAAATCGTGGTCACATGATAACGTTGTAATAGGGTTCTACGGTCTCGGGGTTCTAAGGAACAAGTTCTGCTAAATTTAATCAAAATTATTACAGTTATATTTAAAAAAACTATTATTTTACACTACCTTATAAAAAATAATGATCACTCCACTTCTTGACATTAGTAATTTTATATGAATATCACCATGGCAAGCTTACATAATCAGTTATTTTCGAACGTAAAAACTGTCATTTGACATCATTGCAAATGGCACATACTTTCAACATGAACAACAAATAGATGGTAAGCGGACTGATGGCGGTAAATTGTCCAGTCTGCCGGGTTGGGGAAGTATCGACCATTCGTGCCGATAAACCCAGTAAAGTGTATCCTTGCGTTTCAGGTTCAGGCTCGAATTGCCGTCAAGCCGGCATAGAACAATTCTGCTAAATTTCATCACAACACTAATATTAAAAAAAAACTATTATTGCACACAACCTTAAAAAACAAATTGATACCTCCACTTCTTGACATATTATAATAATTAACTTTACTGTTCATTTTACACAAGTCTACGAATAATTCTGTAAAATTGTTTACCTCATACAGGGTGTACATAATTATGAGCTTGTACTACAAACGCGTAAACGAGAACATAAACCCCGCAGCGTTATTATAAAATCTGAATTTCATTATCCATAAATAAGTAGAGCAATTTGTCGGTCGAACGTGCGTAATTTCATCTGCGGCTGCCACTGATACAATAACGCTAAAGATACCGCATTGAACTACCCAACTGCTGCCGATGTCATGACGTATAAATATTGCATAGAGTGATGGAACGCCCGCATGAAAGAACAATGGCGAGCGCCCGTACATGAATTTACCTGAATTAAATTTTCAACGTCTTTACATCAAAAAATATAAAATAAGCCCATTTTATATATTTTAAACAATTGCGGAACATGTTACTTTTCAAATTATTTGAACAGTCAAAAAATAATGATTCATTTAAATAATCATTTAATTTGAGTTTTTTCGTCGCTCGGAAACGTCATTATTTTTTTAATAAAAAAGTAAAGTATCATTACGACCGTTTCCCTTTTAGGGTGGTCAGAAACCACGCTTATTAAGAAGCGGATTCACATTTGGCCAGCTTTACCACATAGGCACTTCAGGCAATCTCTTCGATGTCACCAGCGTACCATTTTTTTATAGTAAATTTTCCTCTTCCTACACGTAATATAAATTGAAGCTTTTTATTCTTATAACGATTCTTTTAAATCTTCTAAGTAACCATTACAAAATAAAGCATTGATATTTACTTATTTAGTAAGAACAACACTACAATTTGCTTTTTAAACGAATGTGAATATTTGGAATTATCTACGGGAATTATCCATTGAGCTTCTAAAAATATAACAAATTGTTCTGGGGTCTTCTAATATAATATTAATATTATGTAAAATCAAACCGATTTATGATATAAGATTTTTTTAAAGTCTCTTTTTAATGCGCTTTAAATTTTATCAGGTTTTTTATCATTTATTAAATTAAAGTTTATCAGGTAATATCTTGCTATTGTTCTTTAATAAATTAAAGACTGACAAAAATTCAGATCGATTTACGTATTCGTATGACTATGAATTAATACCAATTTAAAATTCTAGCTGCATTTTTCCTCTGCAAATAATTAATAGACTAGGTATATACAATTTTGGTAACAAATATTTTGTTACATAGTACATTTAATTTGATATAACAAACCTGTTCGTATATAATCACACACTTCTTTAAAAGATCCCAATAACTGTAATAACGTATTTATTATGTTTAGTGTATTATTATTATTTACTAGTAAGTAGTTTAGTTTTAGTAGATTTTTTATTTCTCCCTTATATGTTCTTTAACTTGCGCGTACCTTCCGCATACAATGTTCGTAAGATGATCGAGTTAGAATGTCTAGCGGCAATAGGTCTCCTTTGTACATAGTGCAAAAACTTTAAATAAATATAAGTTGTTGTTTTTTGGTGCTCGTATTCAAATGTTGATAAAAATATATAGATGCCCTTTTATTAATGTCTGCAATAAAATAATTGCGAAAGTGGATTATGAGTTATCTGCGGGTTTATTGATCTTTGGTGGCTGCTCACCGCCGACAGCACAGGATTTTTAAACCGCTAATGAAAATAACAATTTCATATTATTTTAATAAAAATTACATGAGTTATAAACTCATCGGTCACCAACACAACTGTGTTAGGCTAAGAACTTAAATTGTAATAATACTAATAATAAACTTCATTGCACACAAAATATAAAAGCATGTACATAGGCGAGAATAATATTATTTATTATGGTATTCTCTACCTCTACTGAAATACCTCAAAAACAAATTTGCTTTTCTCTTTTCTCTTCATGACAGGTCGTTGCGATCATCGGATAACTCTATCCTTGCTATTCCCTCTCATCACACTAGTTTTATGTACGACAGGAGTTGTTGAGGAAAAGGATTGCAGTTGTTGCCGCAAATCTGTGGAACAACAACTGTATGTATAGAAGACAAATTTCTAAGCATTCCATGGATTCACCGTGCGGGTGCCGGGTCCATCGTGTGTGGGTAGGAGATGAGAAATACCAAAATAAACACCATTCTGGTGTCTCGGGCTTGCGACCGACAATAGGCTGGTTTAAAAAAGGAGGCCTCCTTTTTTTTTTTTATTGCTATCGCTTATATATATACGCTTACCATCCACCATTCTACTTCTCTCCCTACCCAACCAAATACTGTATGATTCCGTTAATGCCGTCTTGGAAGCTCGTTCCATAAATGTATTGACGGCAGACCTGCTAAGGCCCAATTCTTTCAGTAAGTGATGCAAAGATTTTGCTGGAACTCCTCTTGCACCAACTTCCACTGCGTAAAGCTGAGTCTTGAACCCGTTCCTGATCATTTCTTCTGTGAGATCATAATATTTATTCGACTTCATTTTGTGGTCTTTTGGAATATTTGATTCCCACGGAACGGTAAGTTCAATAAGGATAACTTTTTTCAAGTTCCGAGAAAACACTAAGATGTCTGGCCTATAGGCTGATACAGCTAGTTCATCTGGGATCCTATAATGGTGTTCAAATGTATCCATGAGAATTTTCCAGTCTGATGCGGCGCCAAGGATCGAGGTGGGCTTGCATTTAGTTTTCGTGCTTTGACCTTCCTTTATAAACGTGGTCAAAGTTTGATTTGTAGTCAGTCCCTTTCTGGCTCTTGCAATAGAAAGACTTACTGCTTCACGGATAATACCAAGGACTTTGTCATGTCAGCGTGAGTAATAGCCTTTTTCTAGAAGAGTAACGCACCCTATTCATAAATACAAATGAATAAATTAGGTATTATAAGTATATTTGTGTTTAGTACATTAATATTATTTGCTAGTAAATAAGAAGTTTAGTTTTAGTAGTACTTAAATTTCTCCCTTATATTATGTTCTATAATTTGCGCGAACCTTTCACATACAATGTTCGTAATGTCCCTAAGATTGACCGAGTAAGAATGTCTAGCGGCATTAGGTCCGCTTTTGTTCATAGTGCAAAAAGTTTTAAATACATAATTAATCTTTGGGAGAGTGAGAGAAGAATATTATGGGTACAGAGCAAGAAAAAATAACACAAAATGATTAAAATATAATAAGTATACTTGTAATAAATAAATAAATAAATACTTCCAGACAGGTCACACAGCGCCATCTAGTTTCCGTGTTAAGCTACGAGGCTTGTGTTACGGAAACTAGATGGTTGATAAACTACTTTTTTTTTGTAAATATATACATATTATACATATAAACACCCAGACCGAGACAAATTATACAATGTACAACTTGCCCCCGGAATCGAACCACCACCTTCCGAGTTCACAAAGTCAAAGTCAAAGTCAAAATATCTTTATTCACGTAAACCTATTACAGGCATTTATAAAACGTCATTAATTTAATTATTTTGAATGATTCTACTCCTGCTAGTAGAAGACTAAGCAGCAAAGTGGTCCAATAAGTAAGCTGTTAGCAGAAGACCAGCAGCTTAGCAGATTCCAGTGACCTGTTAATGTTTAATCTGACTGAGAAAGGAATCTGCAAGGAAAACTCAGCTATATCAGATTTACAAAATAAAACATATACACGGGCGGCGTTTCATATCACGGCAACGTTTGTTACCACTAGACCACATATATAGAATAAATAATTGTAATTTTTTAAAATATTATTTCCTATTTTTCTTCAAAAAATTATGAAGTTATTGTTTTTAATAAAGATAGAAAGTATAAAAAACAGAGGAATCTCAGCAAATACTTTCATCAAGTATAGGGAAGTCGTGCTGCAACCACAATCAGATGGAATTTTCATCGCTGCTCTTTCACGATGGAATTACTGCAGTCATAAACTATAATAATGTAAGACACTTTCGAGTGAGTCGATTTTATTTGTCCCTGTAATTAAATTCAGTTTATTATACCACAAACGGAATCCTTTAACGAGCGGATACTCTCAATACAATGTCAACTGCTATGCAGTCTATATTTTTATACTAATACATTTGGTCACAAACCACGCTTATAAACAAGCGGATTCACATTTAGCCAACTTTGACAAGTGGCAAGCTCGTCGATCTCTCCAGTGTACCAAACTCGAGAAATATCACAAATAAATTAAATATTTACATTAATAAATATTATTGTGTCCAGACCAGGAATCGAACAATAGGCGGTTATTGTGCCGCCTCCGTGGTCTAGTGGTAACAAACGTTGCCGTGGACTCGGGAGGTCGTGGGTTCGATTCCCACCGGGGGCAAGTTGTACATTGTATAATTTGTCTCGGTCTGGGTGTTTATATGTATAATATGTATATAATTACAAAAAAAAAAAAAAGTATAATATGTAGTTTATCAACCATCTAGTTTCCGTAACACAAGCCTCGTAGCTTACCACGGAAATTAGATGGCGCTGTGTGACCTGTCTGGAAATATTTATTTATTATTTATTATTATTATTGTTATATATATTTTGCAATATTCGTGCCGCATTTAAGGCCAAAATGAAAAAGCTGTTGTTGTCGGTTTAGCTCGTGGTGTGTGGTTTGATAATTCTATAAATTAGCTGCAGTTCTATAATCCTATACGTGGCCTAGGTATACATAGTACTAACGTATTTATAAATACCAACGATGCACCATTGTTGACAGTGGGAAATATTTTGGTGGTACGTATAATTCCAAAAATCTGGGTAAAATTGGTCTAAAAACTACCAACCTACAAACTAGGAGCACATCTGTTCTGCATGCCCCTATGTGCTTTACCAATTATAGACAAGGCTCGTTATTTTAGAGGTCTTGCAACTATTTCAATTGTAACTGTTGATTTACGAAGCCAACGTTTGCTCGCAGCTACTTGACCAAATTGTTCTGTACTACAGCTACTGTTGTTAATTCTTGTTATTGTTTTTGGTGAGTATTATTTATTTTATTTCAACCTCCGTTCTATGTTTCCATGTATATTTTCCAATTTTGTTATGAGTCGTTAGTTAAAAATAATGACTCCTATTGTATCGTCTTTTAGATTTACATTTACAAGATCAGTTTATTCGAATTATTTTATTGTCGTCATCAGAATATGTCTCTCCACTGCTAGATGTAGGCCTACCCCAAGGGGAGCCTTTTCACACAATCGTTTGCCACCCTCATCCAGCCTTCTTTTTTAAGTCATCTGTTCATCTAGCGGGGGATCGTCCCACTCTGCGTTTTCCCGTACGTGGTCTCCACTCCAGAACCTAATTTTGAAGGCTGTGTAACTTTGGTTTTCTAATTTCTAACACTAAATATCACAATTCATTTCTCTTCTCATTGTTATTGTAATGTAGTTGTATGATATAAATATTAGTTTCTGTTTATGTATATACGTTTAAGTAGTTTATGTATGTATTGTATATGTATTATTTGTGTAGTGTATGTATTATTATTATGTAGTTTAAATATTAAAATTATGTATTTAGTTATAAGTACGTTATTTAAATTAACATCAAAATTATTTAAATATTCTTTATTTTATGTTTGTTTTCTAAACCTACCATAATTGATACAATGTCCCGAAGGTTGATGGTAAGAGAATGCCAATCGGCATTACATACGCCTTTTGTTAACAAAACAATAAAGTTTTTAAATAATAATAAAAAATACCGAGTATAACTTTCTCCATAGCTCGCTGAGCGACCTTAAACTTGTGGACCAGACCCATTGTCAGTGTCCACGTCACTCCTTCATTTAATAATCTTTTTATTCGCCAGTTGAGTGCTAGTGGCACGTTTAACAAGCCATCGCCACTCCTCTCAAACAGACGCTGTCCTGGTGCACTCATGTAGGAGGTGAACCATCCCAGCCTAGTCAATCCATGTTATCGGAGACCTACCACGCATCCTCTTGCCATCGACTTTCCCCTTGTATAGTCGAGGAAAGCCGTTGTCTGATCCCCAGTTCCTCCAGTATAGATTTGTTGGTTCGGAACTACTCCGTCTATCATATGCCCAACATTCTTCGCCAACATCACATGTGATTTAATATAAGTTCGCGTAATCTCGCACACATTTAACGATAAGTAGTTACTTATACGAAAGATGCAACAGAATAGGAGCACTGGAGACCATATCCTCTTGTGCGAGCGGCCACCCGGCATTCGCTATAATGACAAAATGACAAAAGCATCTTCGCCCAAATTAGACGCTCTGGGCGATGCAACAGGATTACATGGCACGAAAATTATTTATTTATAATGTATTATATTTAACTGCTCAGTAAACGTTTATTTTTATATAATTTAACTATTTAAAAATAAAAAAATTAATAATTATAAATTAAACCTAATGCAAAATAAACTATAAGTAAAAATAATCAGGGAAAGTCCCAAGAAGACTGGCAACATTTCCAGACTTTTCTGTTGGACAACTCCTTGGCTGAGTGTCCCCATGGGCCCATCGTCTCGACGCCAAACGGCTCAAATTTGTAACCTGTACCGAGGTTGGCTCAGCAAAAACCGCCGCACTTCCCTCTCTTGGATGTGTTATGGGGCTAACCTGGTGTGGGTGGAGGGTGTGGGCTCCGAGACGAAGGCACACCGCCATGGTCAGTGTAATTCGATCAAGGACTGGACCAACCGATGCTGAGGGAAAAACCTGCAACCAAAGACCTCAATTTACTTAATTATTTAATAAAAATTAGTACAAAATATTTATAACAGCTAAAAAATATTTTCCAACAAAAAATACGCTGTTTGCATTACCACGTTGCGCTGCCATATATTTTTTGTTTTTATTAATTTAATTCTAACACCCAATGTTAGTAAAATTAAAAATAAAATAAGAGAAATTAAAGTAACGGCTCATATAAAAAAAAACAGTATACGTTTTATTTACTTCTGTAAAAAAAATATATTAATATACTTCCGAGGTTTATCCTCATCGCCGAGGATATGTAGTATAGGTACAAATTATTACACAAGTTATGACACTCTTTTATGTAATATTTCAATAAACAATTGTCTAACAAGCACTTTGACATGTGACACACTCTATTGAACATCGATCGAACAACAAAGACAAATATACAGGACCGGCCCTGCGATATAATTAATTTTTGTCGAGACCCTCTAGTCAACTAACAACTAACAACTGTAACTGCCTCTGTAGTCTAGCGGTTAACACCGTGGATTAAGACTCGGAGGTACCGGGTTCGATTCCTGGTCGGGACACAAAAATATTTATTAATGTAAATAAATACATTTAATTTATTTGTGATATTTCTCGAGTTTGGTACGCTGGAGACATCGACGAGATTGCCACTTGTCATGATTGGCCCATAGTAAAGTTGGCCAAATGTGAATCCGCTTATTTATAAGCGTGGTTTCTGACCACCCCAAAAGGGAAACGGTCGTGATGATACTTTTTACCCTCTAGTCAAAAATATAAGTTAACATTAAGTCTAACAAGCAAAACTAATAATATCACATTGCCACTCTGGAAAACTAGAACCTAGGAAAGGTCCGAAAGAAAAACTCCGCTGTTGGAGATAGATGTTCCATAAATTTCTGGAGAATTTGACCTACATTGCCTTGCCTGCCTGATGTAAATTTTTAATGGTAATTTATTAACGATTCCATAAGTTACATACATACATATCTTCACGCCAGATCCCTTGCGGGGTAGGCAGAGACAATTGAGCGCCATTTGACACGATCACGACATACTTCTTTCGCTTCGTCGACATTCATTAACCTCTTCATACATGCCCTTTGGTTACGAAGACTTTTTAATGCACCTTCAGTCAGTGTTTTATTTATTTGATCGTGATATGTGAGTCTCGGTCTGCCAGGGCCTCTTTTACCCACAACTTTCGCATTATATATCTGGTTCGTCAATCTTTCATCGCTCATCCTTTCAACATGCCCGAACCATCGTAGCATGCCTTTCCTTATTTTTGTCCCTATGCTTTCCTTCATACCAACCCTTTTCCGTATTTCGACGTTACGTATGCGGTCCGCCAAAGTGACGCCACATATCCGCCGCAACGACCGCATTTCTACTGCATTAACCCTACTCTCATGCGTATTCTGACGTATCCACGTCTCGCTTCCATACATCAGTGTTGGTACCAACATGGCATTGTGTATGGCGAGCCGAGCTTTGTCACTGACATTTCGACTGCCGATCAGTGACCCCAGGGCACCGTTAACACTATTTCCCGCGTTCACTCTTCTTTCAACGTCCCTATCGTACTTCCCATCCGCAGTGAAAACACTGCCCAGATATATAATTTCATTTACTTGTTCTAGAGTTTCATCATCAATCTTTATCGTCACGGTTGTCATCCTTCTTCTTTCAAACACTAGTACCTTGGTTTTTCTCGCATTCAAACGGAGTCCTTTTTCTGCACATCCCTCCTTCATTCTTGTGACTAGTGATTGCAGTTGTTGTTCGGACGATGCCATAAGAACAGCATCATCTGCATAAAGCAGGCAGTTCACCACTAGATCACTCATCTTTATCCCACAGTCACTCTCTCTCACTCTTTTTAGGCATTTGTCGAGATATAGAGTGAATAATCTAGGAGAAAGCACACAACCCTGTTTGACGCCCATTTGGGATTCAAAGCAAGGCGACATACCTCCCTCCACCCGCACACAAGCTTTGCAGCCCTTGTACAGGGACTGTATAGCTTGTAGCAGTTTGTCATTCACTCCATACTCCGGCAATATGTCCCAAAGCTTCTTTCTTACAACTCTATCAAAAGCCTTTTCCAAATCCACAAAAGCACAGAAAACCTTCTGGTTTAAGGCCAAAAACTTCTCTGTGATATTGCGGAGCGAAAAGACTTGGTCAGTGCATCCTCTTCCAGGTCTAAAGCCTCCTTGTGCCTCCCATAAAAGACCTTCAGTCTTCTCTTGCAAGCGTTTCGTGAGAATCTTGCCATACATCTTGCTCGCCAAACTGATCAAATTCCATAAGTTGGTATTAGTGAAACCGGGACCGACTGCTTAACGTGCTCTCCGAGGCACGGAAACGGTGGTGTTGTAAATCTATGATAAATATACGTAATTAAGTACCTCATTGGTACTAGTCAGGGTTCGAACCGACCTTTTTAGACCGTTAAGGAAGGCGTTCTCACAACCATGTCACAATGCTCTGCTTTAAGTTTACCGCAAGCAAAACTAATAATATACTCAGTCTTACTTATTATCCTTACTTATTATACACATCATATTAATTTAAATTGTAAATTATTATTATTTTCTGTGATTGTAATACTTATTGATGTGGCAATAAACGTTTGTTTGTTTGTTCTTAAATAACGTGTCTTGCACTTAGTTATGTGGACCATCCTGACCCAGATAACTACGTTTATATGGACTGCAGTGGTGCATTATTTGTATCATTTGAAAACCCATCTTCAGCAGTGGAGATGTAGAACTTTGTGTTCAATAATGATATACGAGTATAAACAGGTCAACAAAATGAAAAAAAAAGGTGTCGTAAAGCATTGGTAACGCTAAAAATAGGTATATAATTTTGTTTATAATCAATATTTTTTTTTATTAAAAACATATAGATTTAGTTATCACTGTTCTGTTTCCGAAGAAAGTATGTGGGAAGTAAATATTTAAATATATGAATGGAAGAAGCCTGTTTGATAGTCAGATAAGTCCGTTCCACTGGCGAGCGGCATATAATCGTACGGTCAACAAATCTGAATATCTGCTAGATGTCTGGAGAGGGATTTTAAACTGGATGTTATGAGAAGAACGGAGAGTCACAGAGGAATTTAAAATGCAATTTTAAATACGAAGGTGTTATTGTGCCGCGTGTAAAATGATACGTCTATGGTACCAAATGACCCGGAACCGAACGCAGTAAAATCGTCATTTCCTTCACTTGTAGCAATATTTATCTTCATTTGGTCGGCACTAAAGAGTTAAATGTATTTATAAAGGTTTTTGGGCGCGGAGTAATGTAACATCTGATAAGGAGAACGGAATTAATAGGCCAAGATATAAGAGTTGATGAGCCGTTAACAAGAATATGCGGGGTTTTTTATCAACGACTACAAATAGAATTTGAAAATAGAAATACAAGCTCAGTTTACACTAGTTTTAATAATTAGTTTTTGAACGAAGTAAGGTACAATGATTAAAAAAAACTAAATTATTAATTAAACTAAAAACTAACATTTTAAAACATAAATATAAAAATAACACTACTTAATAATTAATGATATAACTAAAAACTAAAATACCTACTTTTTTATTTATAGGTTTTAAAAAGGTGTCTCAGAATGGAGAGAACAGACTTGTTGGAAGAGCGGAGAGGATTATTATGGAATGAAGAGAGATAGGCAAAACTTATATTGAGGTATTGGTGTCAAAGGCTCGTTGTCACAAGAAATGGTAAGCAGATAATTCGGAGATTCCTGCGACAGCAAATTAATTAATTAATAAACCTGTACATTGTATTAAGCAGCTCCTCTGAGATATCGACACTACACACCATAGTCGAGAAGGGAAAGTAGAAGATTGTAAGCTGACACGGCCCCTTTACAGCCACGAATATGTATTAAGTTGACATACCAATTATAATAATTATTATTATTTCGATCGTAAGCTAACACGACCCCCTTACAGCCACGAATTTACATTTATTGACATAATTTTTTTTTTATGTATATTTAGATTGTAAGCTGACACAGCCTCTTTAGAGCCACGAATTAATTATTAACTTAACATGTGTAATTTATTTTAATCTATAAGCCGACACGGCCTTTTTACAGCCACGAATTAATTTTAACTACCTAGTTTTAAGCAAAAACTTGTTTATGGCAACAGGGTTTCAACAGTCGAAGATGATGGTATAGCTGATATGATGGACCACCCATAGTGCTGCTGGTTATTTTATATTCGAAATAATAGTAAACTATTGAGAATAAATGTATTGTCAATGTCCAAGTGTTGTGACAACCAAAGATAATAAATGATTTGATTTGTATTGTGAAGGCTTTAAGGAAGGGTAATTTTAGCATTTAAGGGAAAAAATATTTGAAGTTATTAAGTGAGTGCAGTGAAGCAAATAATTTTAATTATCTCTATTAAACAGCTCATATAAATATATATTTTTTTAAATTCACATAATGTAATAATAATAATAATATAATAATAAATTTTATTGAAACAATTACATTTTTTTCTTCCTTATAAATATGGACTTAACTTAGGGAACAGTTTTGTAACAAATAGTTAAAACCCTGACTCCAAGACTAGTTGGGCTGTGTTCTAGGACACAGTAGTAGTCAGTGCTCTTCCTAGGAACTACAAAAATAAATTCACAACATTGGTAAGTACAATATACAAAATTAAAAAAAGAGAAAAATAAAATCAGTTAAATGTGAAAAAATAATAACAGTAGCAAAATTACTTATACATTATTGATATTATATATATTAATTATAGTAATATAATTTCATGTAAGCCGACTTTATAGCAGCCAAAGTCGAGCGTTATGTTAGCGCCACATACAATTAAACTCACGATCAGTATCTGTTCGACGAAATGTACTAGTTGAATTTCACGAAGGCGGGTTGATCTTTATTCGTAAACATGCAGCGTATTTATGTATTACATAGATATTAAATATAATAAGATAGGGCAAGACACCAAACGGTATGGGAATCAAAGCTAAGACAATCGATACAAAAACATTACTTGTGGCACTCGGGGACTGCCGCGGTAAAGCTATTGCATAGCATTTTTTATCAACTTATGCAATTATAATTATTTATTTATGCAGTATTTTTTACGCAGCCAAAAATCACGCTGTCTCACCTAGCATTGTGTCTAAAAGAGATAGAATCTGTGCGGGACCGAGCTCGAGCGATCCGGGTGCACCTATATATTTGTGCCGGGAGCAGGACGCACGACGATGTTGAATGAAACCACCAGATCAGTTTGAGGCAGAGCTTCGGCGCAGGCTTCTTTCCAGGGCAGGCTTGGTTGGTCTTTTTCTTGAACTTTTTGAACAATTTAAACAATTGAGCATACTTATTTTTTGGCCAGTAGCCCTATTTATATAATTTTGATACTCATCGCTCAAAGCTCGCGATAAAAGCTATGCAATAGCTTAATAAATTAGTGTTTTTATATGTTTATTTTTTTATTTCACCGACAATATGCCGAGGTGCTACGGAAGTGAAAACAAGGACAAGAGAACCTCGTGTCAGTTGAATTTTAAAAGTAAAACCAGATACACTAATTTCTTTACTGTATCTGCGGCTCGCCAGTGGAATAACCTGCCCTTAGACGTGCACCGTCTATCAGCGTCTTTAAACAGAATGAAACACTATTTAAATAAATGTGTATTTATTTAAGTTAAAATGTATATGATGTACTTATATGTATAGTTATGCTTATTATGTATGTTTATGTGTGTAGGTATAATGTGTAGTATTTTATAAATTACTTATTAACTGTATCATTATAAGTTCTTATTTTTTCATCCTGCCTATCTTACTCGATCCCCAAGGTTAGCTGGTAAAAAATGCCTACTGGCATTATAGCTCGCCTCTGTACATTTGTAAGTGCATTAAAGAATTTAAATAAATAAACAACATTCTAGAAATTTACTATAAATAAGAAGTCATCAAAAAAAAAAAAAAAGTTCAATCATACGTCCGCTACTCGATTATAGGATGGCGTCATTATAGTACACAATTATAGTCCTAGAAGACCTAATTGTAAAGTAAACATTGGATCCAATATTTTAATCATAGCGCTATTATCATAGTTGCACACAATTATACTTACACTACTGCTGCTTCGGGGGTAGAAGTCCACACGACTTCTACTGAAATATGTTCTGTATGGCCATCTCCAGCAGTGGAGGTCTACCTTAGAAAAAAATGTATATTGTTAACGAATGAGAACGGAAACGAAAACGATTTGCGATCGTTTATGAATAGAGATAAAACACACGAGCATGAACGACCGTCTTCATAATTTAAACATGTCAAGTCTTGCCGCCCGCCCTAATGTTCTCAGCGTTGACAGATGGCAATAATTGTTGCTGACTAAATGTGACTATTGCGTACAGATGTGGCAACCAACTACAAAACAAAAGAAACACTATAAATAGTACAAGATTGGTAGATTAACGACCTTTACCAAACGGTTATTCGAATTAAATCCATAAAATACTTAAAAAATACTTAAATAGCATCTGAATATATTATTATTAATAAAAAATACTACAAATTGGCGCGGCGGTGGCTCGGTTGTAAGAACGCGTCAATCCTACAAAGGTCGGTTCAAATCCACTCGGCATGTACCAATGAGAAATACACTTTTCTTACGTACTTCCGTCATAGATTTACAACACCACCATTCCCGTGCCTTGGAGAGCACGTTAAGCAGTCGGTCCCGGTTCCACTAATAACAACTTGTGGAATCGTTAATGAATTGTCATTAAAAATTGACATATTTTCATCGCCAAGCCGTCTGGCCAGCTTGGCGAGTGCAGGTCAAATTCTCCAGTTCTGGAAGGCCCATCTCCAGCAGTGGAGGTCTAGGACGCTGTGCTCTAGGGGCTGTAACGAAAGGGGTTCCTATATGTAACGTAATGTATAAATTCTTTAACAGAATTGCACGGCGACATTTGGGTACCTAGGAAGTAATTGTTTTGTTGATGCTTGTGTGTGTCTCGAAGGTTGTCATAGTGTGGCGTGTCCGGTGGTCGTGCCTTCCTTAGAAGGTCGTTGCAGTGGTGAGACGTGTGTCGGGTTGCGGTCCACACCCCAAGGACCTGGTTGTGCGGGGAGATGGTTGGCACTTGCGTTACGTCCGTGATCGGGTGCTGCTGTGGGGGCCTGGGACTCTGCCCAACACGGTCAATTTATAGTTCTTAAATTAGCAGAGGTTTTTGAGTGTTGTCAACTTTCGGGTTGCATATGTGATGTAGTTTAATTCTGACGTGCTTGGTGAGGTACCGCTGTACCAGGTATTGTAATCTCATAGGTAATCATAGCTAAATTTAAAAGGTTAATAATTGATCGTTGAGGTGTAGATATAGATAAGTTTTCCTTGCAGATTCCTTTCTCAGTCAGATTAAATCTTAATAGTTCACTGGAATCTGTTAAAATGCTGATCTTCTGCTAACAGCTTACACATTGGACCACTTTGCTGCTTAGTCTTCCACTAGCAGGAGAATAATCTATAAAAATAAATAAATAAATGACGTTTCATGAATGCCAGTAATAGGTTTACGTGAATAAATATATTTTGACTTTGACATGACTTTGATCGTTTGTGCTTAAAGGAATAAACTTCGTCCGTAGGTTATAACCAGGCTGGGAGAGCATTCCACATCGGTTTTCGTCTCAGTGTAAGTTGAAAGAACCAAAATTGCTTCTCTCACAAACCTTGCTAAACTGTTTAATATGCATTTAATATCCTCCTGTACGCTCCTCGCTGCTCCCTCGAGTAATTTCCGACAAATTACCAATGCATTATTTATATGTAAATGAAAATGTATAAATCGTTGACCTATATAAGGCCTTGGCTATTATTAAAACTTATTTATCAGAGTTGTTCAGTTTAATTCGCGCCTTAGTGAACTAGGTCGCTATCTTACTTTCTCAGCCCTGTAGTCCTATTCTGTTACTTAAAAGCGCAAACGTGATATAGTGGAATACTAGTTGATATTTGCACGGCCGCTGTCAAGGTCGAGCGCTTATAGAGTTGAGAATTGAATAATATTTTGTAATTATGACGCAAGCTCTGACTTAAATAACGAAATCCACTAATAACGTTTGCGACTAAGTAACATAATAGGGCTGCTAAGCCCAAAGAGTATAGTAAATAATTGGGAAAAAAGTGGCAAATCACGCAAGCTAAGTGGATAGTACTTAAAGTGCCATACATATCTATTAAAGGTATATATTCTATAATAGGAATAGTAATATATCCGAAATTAGATTTTTGTGCCCGCAACCAATTAAAGTATGTTTTTTAAATATATTGTGTATTTTGTTACTATGTAGTTAACCATACGATACATCAGCACGTACTAAAAGTAACACAATACATTTAAATTATTTTTTTACTAACGTTTTATAGTTCGCTTGTTGACAACAATGGCCGATATATTGAATGAACTAAACGATTTTTTTTAAATTTAATTAACAACAAATCTACTAGGCGGCACCACTTTTGATGTGAACTGACATTTGTCAATTGCTTGTTCTAAGTTTGCACATTCTGCTTCTCAACCAAAGTGAAAGAAGAGGAGAGAGAAGAACAAATTTCTAAGCATTCTATGGATTCACCGTGCGGGTGCTGGGTCCATCGTGTGTGGGTAGGAGATTAGAAGAATGGTGTCTCGGGCTTGCGACCGACAATAGGCTGGTTTAAGAAAAGGAGGCCTCCATTTTTATTTTATGTATAATTTCGTGAATGCCGTCTTGCAAGCTCGTTCTCTGATTAGGCCCAATTATTTCAGTGGTGCAAAGATTTTGTTTAAATTCCTTAAACCTGAGTCTTAATCTCCGTCATTGCCGTAATTGCGGTCATGTCCAGTCAAGCCGGCATAGTGTTAGGGACTGATGTCAGTCATGAGTGTCTGATTCCAGTTGCTCACAATTTATGGTGGGAGCAAGGTCACATGTCGTGCTAGTATATAAAAAAAATCAATTACAAATGTACGTAAGAAAAGTGTAATTCTCTTTGGATTGGGTTTTGGGACAATTTTAAGGGAAGTGTTATTACAACCGGGCCACCATCGCTTATATATAAGTCACTAGTAAATTCTCTCGAGGACTACGTGGAAGGAAGGGAGAGATGAACGAATATAATGGACGTAATATGTTAACAGGTAGTTTATTATATAAATTGCAACCAATATAATTATTGTAAACTACTGACTCGAGACAAATTAGGTATTTGCACAAGAGGAAGTTTTCTTAGCATGTTTTCATACTAGTGAAGTATCATCACGACCGTTTCCCTTTAGGGTGGTCAGAAACCACGCTTATAAATAACCGGATTCACATTTAGCCAACTTTACTATAGGCCAATCATGACAAGTGGCAAGCTCGTCGATGTCTCTAGCGTTCCAAACTCGGGAAATATCACAAATAAATTAAATATTAATTTAATTTATTATATGTTAATAAATATTATTGTGTACTATTAATCATGATCATCATCATCCTGTGTTTCTCCACTGCTGGATGTAGGCTTTCCCAAAGGCTCGCCACTTCACACGATCTTATGCCAACCTCATCCATCCCCCACCAACGACCTTCGTCAGGTCATCCTTCCTTTAATATAAACGGAACTCTCATAGTGGAGAGATACATCTGATGATTATATGTCCCTTCATGTCAATATTTACCTACATGCATACGGCATTACGTTTTCAGAATCATTAGCAATATCTAGGAATAAATACAGAGCGAAGATGTTCTCAAACAATATTAATCACAAGTCGTTGTGTCTAAATAAATACTAATATTATAAATGGAAAGGAAGGTTGTCTGACTGATCAGTGAGATAGATAGACAAATTCCTTATTGCACAAAAGTCGGCCAATACCACCGTTTTGGATTGTTGGCCGGCGCTCCAAGCGGCGCCCACGAGAGTTGAATCAATCCGCGCACCGAGCGGTCACACGTTTTTTCTCTAACATTTCTCATAGCCTTTTTACTCAAGTAATTAATTGAAATTTCTACTTCTGCAATAAACCTATACAGTTCGCTAAACACTCTTTAATTGAGACTTTGAAGACCCGCAGCAGTATCCCTACGTGTTTAGCAGCACAGAATAGGGACTGACGATTTTACACACAAAAAATAAAAACTTAAATGTACATAGGCGAGCTTAATGTCGGTCATTTTGTAACAGCTAACCTTTGGGAGAGCGAAAAGAGGGTGTAGGTGCATTTGTATAAGTAAATTTAGACATGTGTAGACACACTGATCCAGGCGTTTTTGTAAAGCGCGGGAACTGCGGCGGTTTCGTTAAGAATCTCAAGCGGCGCAAATACGCCAACCTCGGTACACGTTACGAATTTGCGCCGTTTGGGGTCAAGACGATGGGCCCATGGGGATACTCAGCCAAGCGTCTGGTCAAAGAGTAATCCAAACGGCCAAAGTGTCGCCAAGGATATTGTAAGTGTCGTGTGTGGTGATTTCTAAAAACTTTTAAAAGTGATAAGTGGGTAGGTTCACACCTACCGCCCAGTATGTACGAGACTACACCGCATAGCTTCAGTCGACCCGTGATCACGGCCAATGCAATTTGGCTGAAACAGCGGGAGAAATATGTCTCTAAGGTAAATTGCGTAAAGACCCGTTAAAATTATAAAAACTATTAAATAATTATAATTAAATAAATTGATAAAAACTATGCAATAGCTTTACCGCGGCAGTCTCCGAGTGCCACACGTATTTTTTTTAGGTTTAGTTTATATTTAATTTAATCTCAAGCCCATTAAGGATTTCGGTCGCTAGTTCGGGACCCGTAACAAAGGTCAGTTGCTGCTAATTTCATTTGCATCAGTACCTATTCGTTTTCCGTTCACATTGATTACGGTAATGATAATTTTCTAGACCTAATATTGGTTTCTACTCCTTAAATAAATAAATTTAGGCCAACCGAAGATTTGATTAGTCGGGCGAAGCCGTCTCAAACAACTAGTCTCTACATAAATCCCGACTAGTAATTCTATGAATTACGACTACTATAGATATAATCTCGTAACTTCTAAGCCAAGAAAAGCTTATGATAAAATTAATTGCTCCCGTTTTGTTCCAGTATTTCTATGTAATATTTGCACTCAAACAATTTGTAAGGTGACGCCGCGCGTTTCTACTAGATGTGACGCGTGTTAGATGATCGTGCTGGAGAGTTGTCATATAAAAATACTTGCACGTCAACTATCCAAATGACCTCTGCAGGACTTTGAGCATGTATAAGATACTTAGTTTAATCAGTAAGTGTGACAATAATAAAAGTATTTTTGTTTGTGATATGCATGATGGATCATAGTTTTTATCTTTTTTGGCTGTCGTCCGATTTGTCACCGCCGTCGGACCAAAGAGGGCAATTAGGACGACCACCCATCTCGACTAGGACGATGACTGACTGCACACTTGTCTTTGTCTGCTTCATAGAGCATAAATAGTACTAGACATGAATTTGTTTGCTAAAAAGTCATACCAAATTAATATAGTATTAAAAAGTATATATATGTGGCAAAGTAAGGCAAAACGTCGGGCTTCGTTTTAATTGTGATCTTAATCGGATTTTAAATCGTCAGTATTGCTATTCTAAAATGTGCCAGTCTCCTTATAATCGAAGTAATTCCATGTAAAACAAGACGGGACAAGAAGCCCAACGGTATAAAAATCAAGGCGATGTTAATTGTCTCAGAATGAATTAGTCTATGACAGTATATTTCCACCATGGCGCGGTGGTGGCTTGGTTGTAAGAACGCGTACCTTGAATCCTATAAAGGTCGGTTCAAACCCCCCCGGCATGTACCAATGAGAAATACACTTTTCTTACTCTCTGTCGTCATAGATTTACAACACCACCGTTCCCGTGACTCGGAGAGCATTAATACAAAATTGAGGAATCGTTAATAAATTGTCATCATATCTTTGCCAAGCCGTCTGGCCAGCGTGGCAAGTGTAGGCCAAATTCTCCAATTCTGGAAGGCCCATCTCCAGAAGTGGAGGTCTAGGACGCTTTGTTCTATGAATGAATAATACAGATAATAAAATGTCTATTGATGTCCTTTGTAGACTATTTTAAGATCTATGGACTATTTGTCTACTCAAAGTAGATAATCAATCATTACTAGTAAAACTACTTTTCAGTTGTCACATGTTTTTTCAGCGGCGGCAGTCTATTTCTTTAGGCGCTAATGTTAGTTTGTCAAAGTGGATTCCGTTATTTAAGTAAAGTAAAAACTGTTTCTGCAGCTCGTCAATGGAAAAGGCTGTCTTTATTTATCCAAAAGGCACCGTCTATAATTATTTTAAAAACGTATAAAAGTATTTTTATTCGTTTATTTAACATTATAATTATGTATGTATTTTTATTTTTACACAGTTTTTTGAAAGTATTTATAATAGAGTTAGCTTAGAACCCGATTTTTTATGAATAAAGGGCATTTTAGTTTTACGTTTATCATTTTTTATCATTACAACCCCTAGAACACGGCATCCTAGATCTCCACTGTTGGAGATGGGCCGTCCAGAACATATATCTGGAGAATTTGGTTACAATCGCCACGCTGGGCAGACGGCTTGGCGAGGATATGATGTCAATTTTTAATGACAATTTATTAACGATTCCACAAGTTGGTATTAGTGGAACCGGGACCGACGGCTTAACGTTTTACGTTTGACTTTACTTAAATATATTTCAATTAGAAGATAATTAAATTAGAGATTTAGACGTAACTATTAAATAAATGGACTTCGGCCAATGGTTATTCGTATGTGACAATGTAGGACATTTTTTTTAAATTATATTTTTTTTCTCAGTTTCAAGTATATTTACCGAAATACCTCAAGGACAAATTTTGTATAACGTATATATATATTGCGTATGCTTTATACTATTACCGGCGGGTGGTTACACGCTGTGATCCTGCCGGATAAACGGGGGAATGCCCCATCCCCAACCCATGCCCATTAGGTATCCAGGCCTGGACGGCCCCACTGACTCTCTCTTTCCCTTCTCGTCACTCGGGATTCAATTCAAATTAATTTGATGTAGTTAGTGATAATCTATGAAACAATCTGTTCGTAGAAATTAACAAGTGACAAACAGATTTTTTTTATAAGAATGGTCTACTTGCGTTACTACAACAGATCTCTACAAAGTATATACGAGGGTAAACTGAAAGTTTTTAGAAAATCAAAAAGTTATTAGTTTTAAAGCATCTTGTTAGCCGGCATAGTGATAGAGACTGATGCCGGGTTGATAGTTGCTAGCGTCAGTTGCTCCCATCCTTGTACTTCGCGTACCGCTTACTATCAGGTGGGCGCGATGTCTTGTACAGTATATAAAAAAAGAATAAAATATATATATATATATATATATTATATAATTTTTGAAAGAAAAAGTTACATAGAAACAAATTACAACATAAAAAAACAAATTAAAAGAAAAACCATAATAATATATTTTCAAATTAGTTCGCTGGGGTACGGCAGTGGCGCTGCTAAAACTGGCACATTTTTCTTCTATGGCGATTCACTTCTTTCTAGGTATGATGTTCCTTGCTTGTATTAGATTGCAGTACCTAAAGATAATTTAAAACGAAGCTCATAGTAATATCTCGCAAACTTCTTAACCCTGAAGTCTATTGACATCGGCGGGTCGTGATCGGCAGAAAGAAAGAGGCTCGTTATTTGCGAGTTGCGATCGAGCTGGGCCATAACCGTTATCGATAACTAGCGATCGGGGCGGTTCGATCCCTTGATTCCACCGACCGAATTAAGGAAACCGAGAGATATTATACTCGACGTCACCGATAACATCTTGTGTAGAGATTTACGCTCCATTTTAACTTTTTTCGGTCGCGACCTTAGACATAAAATATAAAAGAATTTGGCTTTACGAGTATGGTGAAAAAGTAAAGTACCATCACGACCGTACCCAGTTTGGGGTTTAAAAGAAGCGCTTATAAAGAAGCGGATTCACATTTAGCTAATTTTAAGATAGGCCCATCACGACAAGTGGCAAGCTTGTCGATGTCTGTCGTACCAAAAAAGTAAAAAAAGTAAAGTATCATCACGACTCCTTTTCAGTTCCTCCAGTGTGGACTTGTTGGTCCTAAATTCGGACAGAGTCCATAATATATCTAACATTCTCCGCGAACACCACATCTACAGGGATATTAGGGATACTGTGTCACAGTCTTCATTACAGCCCATAGAACACAGAATCCTAGAGAGCAGTGGAGTGCTGGAGATGGAGATGTGTCTTCCAATACATAATTGTTTTCGTCTTAGCTTGTAGTGTGACAATGCCTCATTACAGCAGCTATAATCCTTGGTATATTATTTTATAATTGTGTATGTCTTAGTTTATAATATGACAATGCCTATTTACAGCAGCTATAATTTTAAGATTATAATTATGTATATTTGGGTTGTAATGTGCTGCTCCAAATACAAGCTATTTCCCAGAAAATAAGCTTTTCGTTATATTAATTAATTTTGTGACATGTAAAAGCACAGAATACATTATATTTATTGTCCTACGCCTACTTACAAAAAAAAAATGAAGAATTAGACCTACACCAGTTAGACTAGGCAGACAGATTTGCAAGAATCTGTAAAAATAACAAAAAATTAAGATATCAATTTAAAATTTTAAAATTGTCTAGTTTATGGGCTTTGAGTGCAGTGAAACCTGATATAGGAAGAAGGCCAGGGTAAGCTCAGCCAATCAGGTGCCAGCTTTAGAAGATTACACCGGATAGGGCGAGGCTTTGTCGTCTGCACTCATACGTGACGTGCTCAGTTACACTACCATGGGCGTATATAATGGTCTAGTCTGACAAAGCACATATGTTTTACTAGTCTATGGATTCATGCATTTTTTTATACATTTTTTTCGAAAGCTCCAAGCGAACTACATAAATTTTAGAAAATAATAATTTAGAACATTATCTGGTATTTTACGAGTATTTGCCATTTTTTTATTTTACACTATCAATATATATATTTTTTTATAAATATACGGCTTGTTTTTCTACGCTCTTACTTTAGACTAATATGTGATTCTATTGATAGAATCAACTTTTTCCAAGAAACCATATTTATTTGGCTTCTTCATGCAAACTGTTAATTTTAAAATAGTATGAAAAGTAAAAAAAAGTCACTTCCGATATATTATTATGAAAAGTTGTTTGTTTCTTTCAATGTTTGTTGTCGAGACGACGGGACCATGAAGACCCTCATTCAGCCAAGCGTCTGGACAAGGAGTTGTCCAAACGGCTGACGGGGAAATTTGGAGACAATTATTTCTGCCAGCATATTAGCCTCGCTATACAGTGAGGAAATATTGCCAGTCTTCTTGGAACTATCTCTGATGGGACGTCTCTTGAGGACATTTTGCATGTATAGTTTTTTTTTTTAGGATTAGTTTTTTAATTTATTTTTATTTGAGTACTTAGTTTTTTTTTTTTTTTTTTCATGAACTGTTCATTGCAATACAATTTTCAATCAATAGACAAACATATTAGTCTAAATAATATCATACATAGTCATCCCGTCTGCATTTTGTGCTTTATTTATTTATTAGTTACACACAACAGAAATGAGCACGAAACATTTTTAAATTTTAAGTCTTTACAATCCAATTTTAGTACTGTCTCCAAAACCATGTGCACACAGCATGCAATTATGAAGCATTTACATATATTTAGATTTGAAAATAACAATACACTGCACCAAATTACTCCTCGCCAAAGGCAAGAAACAATCCATTATAGAGAGCAAACACCCCATTTAGGATAAATATATATATATTTTTTTTATTAAATAATTAATTTTGAAATAAATAAATTAATTGTTTTACCATACAATTTGTGTCAATTCCAGCCTGATCCCTAAATGTGTGGATATAATTTACTTTACGAACGGTGGATACCTTCCTGCTCAAGCAGACTACCATCAGACAGCCTACCACCTATTTCTTGTTCTCCTTGAAAGTATGTGCCATTTTCAATAATGTCAAACTAATACCTACCTAAGTACCTACATAGTTACCAATAAAATTATGAATTTATGATTGACAAAAGATGAGATCTTTTTTTTTCGTAATTTACTTATTAATTATATTATTAGGTATTTTTAAATCAGGGCCTACGCATTGACAAAAAATAGTAGTACGATGGACCTGCCCATGTATATACGTCTATTCACTCACCCTGATTACTCAGGCTTCTATGGGAAACTACTACCTAGTTTGTTATACATTTTGCTTGTACTGTACGTCTGTGTGGCTTTGTTTAGATTTATTTTTAAACTAAAAAAAAAATATTTTTCGGTAACATATCATTCTCTTAATAGGCTAAAACATTTCCTGCCTCTTAAAGCTAAAATAACTCTTGCTCAATCTCCTCTTCTTCCTGTTCCATGCCGATGTCTGTTGTGTCGATCTAACTGAGGAATACCTTAATAAACTAGAGACTTCTCAACTCGTGCATAAGGTTTGTATTCGGATTCGTAAATACGACCATGTGTCAGAGTTTCGTGCTAAATTGAAATGGTTGCCAATACGTCTTCGCCATAATCTTAGGATTCTCTGTCTTTTATTCTCGGTCCTCTACGAACCTTCCTCACCTAAATATTTAAAAGATAATTTTTCATTTCTTAGCTCCTTTCATGAAAGGATTCTCCGCTCTGCCCATAACTCGTTACTGTCCATCCCTTCACATCACACTAACTCCATTTCAAATTCCTTCTCAGTCGTAGCTGTGACATTATGGAACAGCCTACCTCTTAGTATCCGCCAGGCACCCAACAGAAGTGTATTTAAAAGACAAGTATATTCGCACTTTTTAAAGATGCATAAATATTCACAATTCATTTCTCTTCTCATTGTTATTGTAATGTAGTTGTATAATATAAATATTAGTTTCTGTTTATGTATACACGTTTAAGTAGTTTATGTATGTATTGTATATGTATTATTTATGTAGTGTATGTATTATTATTATGTAGTTTAAGTATTAAAATTATGTATTTTTTTATTTAGTTATAAGTATGTTATTTAAATTAACATCAAAATTATTTAAATATTCTTTATTTTATGTTTGTTTTATAAACCTACCATAATTGATACAATGTCTCGAAGGTTGATGGTAAGAGAATGCCAATCGGCATTACATATGCCTTTTGTTAACAAAACAATAAAGTTTTTAAATAAAAAAAAAATAAAAAAAGGACGCCATCTAAGCCGAAATCGTGCCACTTGACTTGACTTGTCGCTTTAAGCGCTTTTTTGCTTTGAAAAATTAAGTTATGTCATTGTTAGAACTGACTTTTTAACCGGCTCTAAGCTTGAGTCAAAATCCTGTATCCTTCAGAAAGGGTTACAGAGTTCTTCTGAGCACTCGCCATAGTATATTTTTTGCAATACAAAGCCAATGGTCATGATTCGTGCCTGTTATTAGCTTGAAGTAAATACTGAGCTGTCACCTTTAGTGCAGAAGCCGCCCGCCCGCGATTCGCCGCCCTAGCACATAAATTGCGATGCTATCGCTATCGCAAACCGACTCATTTAAATATACCATTACAGTAAACATTAATGCAAACTGGTGACAATGCTGGGGGTCTACTCTGAAAATCTCAATATAAACAAAAACCATGTTACTTTATATCTACACTACACAGCCCCTAGAACAAGTCCTAGTCCTATGGGCCTTCCAAAAATTTAAGAATTTGGTCTACCATCGCCACGCTGTCCAGACGGGATGGCGAGGGTCTGGTGTCAATTTTCAACGTTTCCACAAGTTGGTATTAGTGGAACCGGGACTGACGGCTTAATGTGCTTTCCGATGCACGGGAATGGTGGTGTTGTAAATCTATGACAAATGTATGTAAGAAAATTAGATTTTTCATTGGTACATGGAGGTTTCAACCGACCTTTGTGCCACCATTCATTCATTAATTTAAGGAATTCCATAATGTTTGCGTTAAAAGGTTGATGCGTTTCTTAACCATAATAGTTTTTTGCATTTTAACTTTAAGGCTTAAAACACTGGTTACAAATTTTTTATACTAATATAATAAAATTCCACAGTGAGCAGACAACGTTTTTAACAAGCAAATTTATGGTTAAGACCAAATATAACCGAGTATTTTGTAAGTCCAGAGTAGACTCTACTTTGTTAATTCAGCTTTTTGGTTTCACCCAATTTAGGATTGTGGCGGCGATACGATTGTGAATGGAACTCTCTTTGTATCGCTGTTATCAGTATCGCGCAGGGTGAGCTGAAGGTTTTTATGATTTAAAATCACATGTCAAGCTCTTTTGGCTAATATAACTTGTACGGTTTTACCGCACAGAGGGGGAAAAAGAATGTCGACAACAGCCATCTTATCACCTCGGCCATAAAAGCCGTCGACGCTGCAAGGAAGATACAGAAACTGCTAGACCTGCTACCGCCACGGTTGGAATGTGGCTTTCTTTCTGTTAGCAGAAGTCCAGCTTCCAATGACCTGTTAATGTGTTTGAATCACATTGTGTGCTTATAATCTAAATGATATTAGATATATATATATAAAGGATATTTCCTTTATATATATATATCTAATATATTTAATATTATAAGGATATTTTCTCATTCATATTATAACATTACCAGGTCATTGGAAGCTGGTCTTATTGCTGGATTTACAAATTTATATATATAAATTTGTTGTGTTATTCTGTATTTGTTGTATGTCGTAAATCTGATATATATATATATATCTTTCATCTCAAAATTGACCTATGAGAATTCAATAACAGGTACAGTGGTAGCGGATAAGTCTAAATTTAGATAGATTACTTGTCCGTGAGCAAACCGAAAGTAAACAAAACGCAAAACTTCTGCTGTTTAAGAACAATAGATTAACCGTGTTCAGCAGAGGTCCCAGGCACCGTAAAACTATAATTATAATTTTTTCTCATAATTTCAGTTTAATAATTTAACCGTTGCTGAATCATAGTTTTTTTTTATTTTTTTAAATCTATTTTTTTTAAATCTATTTCTTTCTAGGTATATTATTTATTTTTGTATGATTTAAACGAATGAATAAATGTAACAATAAGTCAACCAATATTGTTTTGTTTTTTCGGGATCTATTATCCCGTTACCACCCACTGTGATCCCATTGCCTGATATGTAATGACCGGGCAAACAAAAATCTTTAAACGCTAAAGCGGAAATACAAGGGATCAAAATATGTTGTGTTGATTTAAAACCAGCCAAAACTTTTAAAACTATTATAATACGAATACATATACTTATACGTCTTTGGCCTCTGCTATTAGAAACGTATTGTCATATTTGATGTATGTCAACAATTAATGAAAGTAAATAATTATGTCTGATACTAATGTATTTGTGTGAACCTCTAAAGGCAAATTGTTACCATTCTGCCAATTATAATGTTAAGTGCTGTATGGTTTACCTAATAATATAAAATAAATAAAATAAAAATAAAATAATATAAAATGTATTTTATTTAATATGTAAGTATTAGATATCTTATATACAAAAACCTACTTCCGGAGACAGTTCTACATTTTATATGTACTACTTCAAATTTATATGTACGCGAAGGTATACTGGCTACGGTATGGTACGTTTTGTTCTAGAAATCGTATATCTTTAACGATTTGTATAAAATCGTCAGTCCCTATTTGTGCTGCTTACCACATAGGGATACTGCTGCGGGTCTTCGATGGCTCAATTAAAGAGTGTTAGCGGACTGTATATGGTTTATTGTAAATGAAGAAGTTACAATTAATTACTTGAGTAAATTAAGGCTATAAATTGTGAGAGCAAAAAACGTGTGACTGCTCGGTGTGCGGATTGATTCCACTGTCGTGGGCAGCGGTGGTATTGGCCGAGCGGCAATAATGTCGCTGTGATCGCGACTAAGATTAAATACCTAAAAAGACTCCACTATAAAAAATGATGATTCACTTGTTATTGCGTTAATGCACATTGAAAAACCAAATGCCCTATCCTGATTATATAAGTCAATTTGCGACCCACATTTCGTTATGGCAAGGAAGACGCCTACGTTTTCTCATAGTGTGCGAGAACGTGTTTATGACAGACCAAAGACATGCATATACAACCGCTAGAACTATAAAACGCAGAAAACACTACATCTTGAACTTATACATTCCTGCTGAGCGTGGGTCTTTAATAAAGGAGAAAAGTCGCAGGCTACGCTAGCCAGCAAGACGATAGTAGGCCGATTTCTCCAGATATACATATGTTTATTTTTTTACTCTGTCAGATTTAGCTTGAAATATTTACGTTTGTAAACCAAAATTCGTTATCAGGCAACGAAGTGTTAGAATAATATTCCTCCACCACTTCGTCTTCTAACATCAAAATATGCTTTTAAAAACAAACTCAGGCAATATTTATTAGCGATTCAAAAGTCGTTGCCCTAACGAATGAAGAAACATAGGTGTGTTTAGTTTGACTGTGGTCCTATTCAACAAATTGAGTATTTTTATTTATTTATCTTCCTTATTTTATATTTACTTATGTAAATAATTTAAATGCATTTTTGGGTAAAATGTACAAATTTTATTGTGTGTATTGTATATAAACGATTTCAATTTGTATATTTGTATTTATGTTTTATGTAGATAAGTATTCCTATGGTTATATGTAAGTATATACTTGTTATTTATTTAAAAATATATATTTTATTTTATTGGGTACTAGCGGAAGAACAGCGTCGCGAATCCAACTATGTGACCGCGACATATGCTGAGCTTAGGGCCCGTTCATCGCTGCAGGAATTACGGTGTGAATTGTAGTACAGCGCGCCTCGATGGCTGCCTGGTGGTGCTCGGGATGTGGCAGTGGGTGTGGGGGCGGCCGATTCCATATTTATATATCAATTCATGGTCCGTGCCACCCCATATCCTATGCACGGCTATATCCTGGAGTACTTGGGTGCCTGTCGGGGCACGTTGTGCTGCATATATTAATATCTTAATTGTGTAAGTTGTTTTGCGATGAATAAACGTATTTCTTTCTTTCTTTCAAAATTACCGATAAAGCCATTAAAATTACTAAGCTAAAGTGGCAATGGTTCGAAAGTGAAGACCAGGTATAGGAAGACGCAAAAATATTTATTGGTAAATATTGGTATCGTATATGTGATTTTTCGTTGTCCATAAACTCGATTTTAGAACCAGCGTATGGACAAGCATTTTTTTTATGTCTGTGTGATAAACAGAAATGTTTACGTGTTATGGTGCTTCTCCAGTTGTCACGACGAATGAACCTCCCAATCGATTTAACAGCTGAGACTGACTCCTTCAGATTGCTTGAAATCTAGATTTCCATACAGAACATTTCAATAAATAGAAATACGTGTGAGAAGCAGTTGCGACAAGAATTCTTATACAGTTGATTATAACTGTTAACGTGATTTTAATTTTAACTATTTATCATTTACCATTACAGCCCCTAGAAATCGTCGATAGTTTAATCAATTAACATTATCAAATTAAATATCTCTAACATAAAATAATAAATCTTTTGAACAAAAATAGTACACGATAACGATTTATCGCATGTTATGTTGCCTTTGTTTCGTGTGAAAAGGGACTTAAAATGTCAAATTTAACATTAAACACCCCACAACTCTTTATTGTGTCACGATTCAGTTCATTTAACGCATTAAACATAATTTACGATTCTCTATAGCTATAGGAGTATTGATGGACATGGAGAAACTGGGAATAAGACAGCGCCTTTCCTCAATCGTACAATTACACATTTTTGGAAAAGGAGCCCAGCGTGGAGATCCATTGACCGTCAGGGAAAAGTTGATGGCAAGAGAATGCATGGACAGACCAGGTTAAAGCAGCAATGGATCACCCCCTACATGAGTGCGCCAGGAAGGCTGCAGTTCGAGTGAGAGAGAGAGAGACAGTTAAGCGTGCCACTAACACTCAAGTGACGACAACGACCACTCTGCAAAGAGTGTAGCGACTAAGAAGAACAAGAATTCATGGACAGATATTCACTTTCCACTTCGTTCTTCATATAACAACCAACTTAAAATCCCATCCTACTCGTCTAGCAAATATTCAGATTCATATTTTTCTAGGTCTTGGTCACTGCTCTATTTCTAGACAAACAGGAGTCGTCATCAGGCTATCAATATATTCATTACAGCCCCTAGAACACACGGTCCTAGATCTCCACTCCAGAATTTGGCCTACAATCGCCACGCTGGCCAGACGGGTTGGCAAGGATATAACAATATATATTTGGCATAATATCTATGTATACTAGTATATGCGTTTATTTATAAGTATGTGTGTAATTTATGTAACAGAGTAAGTATCTATTAGTATGTAGTGTGTGTAGTATATTAGATATTGTTAGACTTAATATATAATAATATATACATATATATATTTTATTTGATTCATGGGGCTCAGTGAAAATCAGCGCTGCAGCAGAAATGTTTATTTGCACACAAGCAAAAAAATATTTATTTGCACACAACAGCTAATACAAATTTTTTGTTTATTTGTTGGTAATTTTATATATTTTTTTTTACTTTGTATTAGCTGTTGTGTGCAAATAAATATTTTTTTTTGTTTATATATATATATATATATATATATATATATATATATAAACTCGGTGGTAGCTCGGTTGTAGAGTTTTCCTTATATCCTACAAAGGTGGGTTCAAACCCCTCCGGCAAGTACCAATGAGAAATACACTTTTCTTACGAACATGTGTAATAGATTTACAACACCACAGTTTTCGTGCCTCAGAGAGCACGTTAAGCCGTCGGTCCTGGTTCCACTAATACCAACTTAGTTCGTATGGGTGGCACGGCTGTGACTTAATGTCACACACAATGTAAATGACCAATATTTATTATTTTTACATTATTTTAATTTTTGAATAATGTGTATTTCTACTAACATAGTTCTAAGTTAAAATTGTTACTAACATACATATATGGATCGAATCCGACATAAATGAATTATTATTATTTTTTATAAGCGTGGTTTCTGACCACCCCGAAAGGGAAACGGTCGTGATGATACTATACTTTACTTTACAACCAGCTTTTATAATTAGCGGTCAAGAAATCTTTATCGGTCCAGTTAAGTGCTAGACTTGAAGGAATGTCAGCCTTAACAAGTAGTAAATCTAGTTTGTAAGCATTTCCCTAGTTATCTAACTGCATGCCAAATGTAGTAAATAGCTTGTTGTACAAGTATGTCCTTTGTAAATGTGCTTAACTTTTTTCGCTTTAGAGGGTTTAGCGCTTGTGCTACTCTCTCGCTCGCACAATCAAACAAAATCAAATCAAATAGTTTATTTGCTTCGGTTCGCTTGTAACAACCTGGATACATTCAGAACTAATAAAATCAATACAATTATTAAAACATACATATATTTACTAAACAAAGTGGTAATAATGGTTGTACCGTAAACAGGTAATATACCTGTTGTTAGTGACAAAGCTCGGCGCGCCATACACAATGCCATGTTGGTACCAACACTGATGTATGGAAGTGAGACGTGGATACGTCAGAATACGCATGAGAGTAGGGTTAATGCAGTAGAAATGAGGTCGTGGATATGCGGCGTCACTTTGGCGGACCGCATACGTAACGTCGAAATACGGAAAAGGGTAGTTATAAAAGAAAGTATAGGGACAAAAATTAGAAAAGGCATGCTACGATGGTTCGGGCATGTTGAAAGAATTGACGAATCAGGTATATAATGCGAAAGTTGTAGCTGAAAGAGGCCCTGACAGTCCGAGACTCACATATTACGATCAAATAAATAAAACACTGACTGGAGGTGCATTAAAAAGCCTTCGTAACAAAAGGGAATGTAAGAGTATGAAGAGGTTAATAATAATAATAAAACTTTTGTTCAAAATAAATTCCATATGTGTTAGTAACATTTTTTAAAGAATCTTATAATATCTAGTGTTAGTAAAAATACAAAATTAAAAAACATTTTTTATTTTTTTTCTGGGGCCCAGGTTACCTGCTGACATGCAGGCGTATCCAATGCCCCAAGAACGGAGAGTCCCACCTATCAGCCGACACGGCCAGGATGCTGCTGGGGCTGTCCCTCACGCTGGCGAGAATTGAGGCACAGCGCTTCCTCAAAATAGCATGGAATCCGTCCACCCGCGCCTCTGCTAGCATCCCAGAGGCACTGTAACGACGGGGCAGCCTTATCAGCACCCTGAACGCGTTATTGTACTGCACACGAAGGGCTCTGTATGACTTCCGCGTATAATTGACCCACAGGCTGCATGTATGGAAGGTTTGGCAAAAGAGAGTTAATGAACGTCGACGAAGCGAAAGAGGTATGTCGTGATCGTATTAGTGGCGCTCAATTGTCTCTGCCTACCCCGCAAGGGATCTGGCGTGAACATGTGTATGTATACCTATACTACACACATCAAAAGTGTCTAGGGATCAACATATATTTTTGCAATAACTTTTCTCCTGATTGATATTCATTAAAATTTTCTTTAAGGATTGATCAAATAAAATGTTTTCGTTTGTCTACAGTAACGATAAACCAAGTCACCTTTGCATTAGTAAAAAAAATTGCCATTTTCCTAATAAAGGGATTTTTGACATTTGAACCACTAACATTAAAGTTCGAAAAAAAGACTGAAATAACAGTTTTTTTTTTAATTTTATTGGGTAACTTAAACAATTAATAATCCGTGTTTCTACCGCGAACACTAACAACACAAGAACATCGGTTTGGCATACTCAAAATGAGTTCATCCAAATCACGCTGTGGAATGGCCGCCCATGTTCGTTGCAACAACAAAAAAAGGTCTTCTTGCGACTGGATACCCTCCATATTCGGCAGAGCTCTTCTCTGAAGAATATCCCATGCATGCTCAATCGGGTTCAAGTCTGGCGACTGAGCAGGCCAGGGCAGGACATTGATGTTAGCTGCGGCGAGAGTCTGTCTTACAACTCTTGCGGTGTGCGGTCGTGCATTATCATGCATTAACTGAAATAAGGGACCGATATGCACTTGTAGAGGAACGATGACGTCTGATACAACCGTCTCAGCATAAATTTGAGCGTTGAGGTTGCCTCTGATCCAAATCAACTCAGTTCTTCCGCCGATCGAAATACCCGCCCATACCATGATGGTTCCACCACTATAAGGATGGACTTCCTGGCAGGATTTTAATCGCTGTTGGCGTCCAGGGGTTCTCCAGTGTCGTATACGTCTTGTATCCGGCCTCATACCAAAACGAGACTCATCAGAAAAGCACACGAAACGCCATTGTTCTTCTGTCCAATTTCTGTGTTCAAGAGCCCATTGATATCGAGTCCTACGATTGTGCATTGCTATAGGTGGTACCCGTAGCGGTCTTCGGGAATGAAGGTTCACTTCATGCAAGCGGTTTCTGACTGTTTGGTCGCTAATTAAGTTCCCTGAAGAGCGATGAAGGCTCACGGCTAACATCATGGCGGTTATTGTTGGAGTTCTTCGAGCTGTGATTTGAATGTATCGGTCTTGTCTCCGTGTGGTGCAGCGATACCGTCCTCCATGGCGCTCAGCCACGGTACCAGTGGTTCGGTAACGTGTCCAAAGTCGACTGATAACACTCTGACTTGTATTCAGAGCTAAAGCCACAGTACGTTGCCGGGAACCAGCTTCTATCATTCCCACGGCTCTGATCATTTCTTCCCTGCTTAAATGACGTCGCCGCTCCATAATAACGTTGGTTTTAATCAGTAGTAGGGAAACAGTAGCACTAATAATGTCTTCAATGCGTCTTATGTTTTTATAGGGAAAATATTGACAGCTGATTTTCATCTTTTACTCGAATTTGATTGACAGTTCCTGTTTTAAATTATGAAATGCACCAAAAAGGATCCATATAAATTTATAAAATCATAAATTTATTACAAAGCCACATCTCAATCACAAGAAATCCGCATAAACATGCTTGATCCCTAGACTTTTTTGATGTGTGTACTAGGTAGGTTAGGTTAGGTTCAAAAAATTACGGACAATTTAGAGGTATGTTATATATATGCTGCTGCCTATCACCTGTAGCTTTTAATATAGTTATCAATATTCTAATAGAAAAACTTAAATCTCGTGAGATGAAGTAGGGATAAAAAAATAAAAACTAAAAATAAAATACTTTATTGAGAAAAACATTTTACACAACTTATTTTAAAATACAATAGTAACTTAAGCAGAAAATATAAATAAAAATGTTTTACAAATAAAAATTGACATTTGCTTTGAACCTTATCTCCCGAAAAAGTAGTCTGTGTATCAGGAGATATGTACTTACAGCTGAACCTTATTATACTAGCATTATTTTATATTTAACCTACCCATCACCAAGCATTATTATTTTTGCATATTGCATAATGAAAAATAAATAAATAATATAATATATATATAATAAAATAAAATATATATTATATTATTTAATTTTTAAATCTATAAGCGCTCGACTTTGACAGCGGGCGTGCAAATATCAACTTTAATAGCGTGATATATATATATAGTTAACGGATTCCACTATATAACGTTTAGGGCTGCTGGGCTTGCTGAAAATAGTGAATGATTTCTGCTCGTGGACAAAGGAAATGAGAACGAAACCATTAAAATCCTTCAGACATAGCAAGCAAGAAATCTCACATTATACGAGTATTGGTCTATAATTCAGAAGCTTACCGTGATCTAGTGGTAACAAACGTTGCCGTGAACTCGGGAGGTCGTGGGTTCGATTCCCACCGGGGGCAAGTTGTACATTGTATAATTTGTCTCGGTCTGGGTGTTTATAGGTATGTATAACATGTATATATTTACAAAAAAAAAAAGTATAATATGTAGTTTATCAACCATCTATTTTTCGTAACACAAGCCTCGTAGCTTACCACGGAAACTAGATGGCGCTGTGTGACCTGTCTGGAAATATATATTTATATATTTATTAAAAAAAAAAAATCTACGTAACATTGTGGTGTTAGCTTTTAGCAGAAACATTCAGACAATCGATCAAGCAGCTGGTTGCAAGGCTTGGTAATTTGATACACATAGGAATGTGGACACAAATAAAATCACTTAGCCGTGGAGTGGCGCCCTGCGGCGACCGTGAGCCCAGCTTCGGACGCCCGCGCACTTCGAGAGCGTCAAATTTAATAAAATAACATATTATTGGTAAAGTAAAGTATCATTACGACCGTAAACTATCAATCGCTTTTTAAGGACTTTATTTATTTATTTATTTTATACTATATTGCACTAAGACAAAGGCTTCCTTTAATGCCGCAAGATATTTTATCAGTGGGACAACTTTAAACAATTTACTGGAAAATAGTTGCTGAAATATAATATATAATAATAAAAATGTATTATTTAATAACTAAACTAGATATATTCTTCTTAGTCGCTACACTCTTAGCAGAGTGGTCGTAGTCGCCATTGGAGTGCTAGTGGCACGCTTAACAAGCCGTCGCCACTCCTCCCGGACCCCGGCTTTTCTAGTGCACTCATGAAGGGGATGATCCATTGCAACCTTCACCTGATCGGTCCCATCTCATCGGAAACCTACCACGCATCCTCTTACCATCGACTTTCCCATGGGCTACGCTCGATGGATATTTCTACACGCCGTGACATGTGCCCATATATATATATACACATACATACATATCTTCACGCCAGATCCCTTGCGGGGTAGGCAGAGACAATTGAACGCCATTTGACACGATCACGACATACTTCTTTCGCTTCGTCGACATTCATTAACCTCTTCATACATGCCTTTTTGTTACGAAGACTTTTTAATGCACCTTCAGTCAGTGTTTTATTTATTTGATCGTGATATGTGAGTCTCGGTCTGCCAGGGCCTCTTTCACCCACAACTTTCGCATTATATATCTGGTTCGTCAATCTTTCATCGCTCATCCTTTCAACATGCCCGAACCATCGTAGCATGCCTTCCCTTATTTTTGTCCCTATGCTTTCCTTCATACCAACCCTTTTCCGTATTTCGACGTTACGTATGCGGTCCGCCAAAGTGACGCCACATATCCGCCGCAACGACCGCATTTCTACTGCATTAACCCTACTCTCATGCGTATTCTGACGTATCCACGTCTCGCTTCCATACATCAGTGTTGGTACCAACATGGCATTGTGTATGGCGAGCCGAGCTTTGTCACTGACATTTCGACTGCCGTATACACATACGTATCTACACAATAATATACTTACAAATTTTGTTGGGAAATGAAATACGAATAGACATTTTTTAGTTGATATTTAATAGTTGATTACTTACCCAATGTTAGGAGGCAAATTGTTCCACAAAATTGTGTCGACTCAACGATGTCTAGCGTATCTCATTACATCAATTCAGATCCTAGAAAACAGAGTCCTAGACCTTTCAGAACCAATGGCGAGCACTAACTACAGACATAACACATTTTAATTTAAGCATGTAAAACTCTTAATACTTACTATACATTGATAAAACTGATGTTGATATCTATTTTTTATTTTTTATACTAGCACGACGTGTGACCTTGCGCCCACCTGATCGTAAGTGGCGTGCATGGTCCATGAATGTTAGCAACTGGAATCAGACACTTATGTCCGACATCAGTCCCTAACACTATGCCGGCTTGACTAGATGACTTTTCACACTTCGCTTGAAAGACTCCAGGTTATGAGAAAGTGGAAACACAGAGACTGGAAGAGCATTCCACATCTTTATTGTGCGACAGATGTATGAGTCACCAAATTTATAGGTACGCGAAAGGATGGTGACTACGGTATGTGGGTGCATATTCTGACCTATGCGTGTAGTTCGGTTGCGAAATGGAGAGGGAGGGATTAGGTTATAGAGCTCTTCAGAGCAGTTTACAGGGGAATTTGTTGCAGAACAAAAAAATAAGGAATCGCGTGCATCGGTTCTTGGCTCCAAAGTGTAATAGTCTATAAAAAATCTACACAAAGCCCTACAGATAGATACTAGCGCAGAAACATTTTGAATTGTAGACTTAGAAATTCGTGAGAGTAAAATAGAGCGTGAAATTGAACGAAGAATGGAGAGAATTTGTTTGTATGTCCAATAGACTTATATGCAACGACGCGGTCCATTTGAGCAAGGATAAATAAACATGTGGTGGGACATAGAACGGTACCTTTTTCACAAGAGTCACGGATTCCATGATAATGTGGTAGGGGTACCACACGGATAATAATAATAATAATAAAATGTTTATTTCTCTCATAAATATAAATAAATAAATCTGCCTCCGTGGTCTAGCGGTTAAGTCCGTGGATTTAGACTCGGAGGTACCGGGTTCGATTCCTGGTCGGGACACAAAAATATTTATTAATTTAAAATAAATACATTTAATTTATTTGTGATATTTCTCGAGTTTGGTATGCTGGAGACATCGACGAGCTTGCCACTTGTCATGATTGGCTTATAGTAAAGTTGGCTAAATGTGAATCAGCTTATTTATAAGCATGGTTTCTGACCACCCCGAAAAGGAAACGGTCGTGGTGATACTATACTATATATAAATAAATAAAATACATATGTAGGTACATTAAAAATATCAACAGTTATAATATGGTACATACATACCTATTAGATATTGTACCCAAAAACAAAATATATTTATATTTAAAACAAATTAACTTACCGACCAAACAACCAGTGCGTTCTTCCGGCTTATGCTTTATAAAGCGCAAATAAGGTCATGCGTGGAATACTGTTCTCACCTCTGGGATGGTTCCGCTAAGTACCTTACAGATGCTCTCAATGTCTTACAGAGACGGGCTATTCGAATAGTGGACGATACTACAGTGTCCAAAACTCTCGAATCGCTGCAGCTTCGCCGAGATGTGGCCTCCCTGAGCGTGTTCTACAAGCTATACTACGGTGAATGTTCTGAAGAGCTCCACAACCTTATCCCTTCATCTCTATTCCGCAACCGAACCACTCGCACAGGCCAAAATATGCATCCACATACCGTAGCCACTATCCCTACGCGTACATACGAATTTGGAGACTCTTACATCTGTCGCACGCTGAAGATGTGGAATGCTCTCCCAGCCAGTGTATTTCCCCACTCCTATAACCTGGAGTCCTTCAAACGAAGTGTGAAAAAGCATCTTTATAGGCCGGCATAGTGGTAGGGACTGATGTCGGTCGTCTGAGGCTGGCGTCAGTTGATCCCATTCTTGGACCTCGCGTACCGCTTACCATCAGGTGGGCGCGGTGTCACATGTCGTGCTCCGTATATAAAAAAAAAAGTAATGTCGTATGGTGCAGAAACGTGGACACTGACGGTAGGTCTGGTCCACAAGTTCAAGGTCGCTCAGCGAGCTATGGAGAGAGCTATGCTCGGGATTTCACTAAAAGATAAAGTCAGAAACGTTGACATCCGTCAAAGAACCAAAGTTACCGATATAGCTTTTAAAATTAGCAAGCTGAAGTGGCAATGGGCTGGACACATATGCCGCAGAACCGATGAACGATGGAGTAGACGGGTTCTGGAGTGGAGACCACGTACTGGAAGACGCAGAGTGGGACGACCCCCCGCCACATGGACATATGACCTGAGGAAGGTCGTTGGTGGGGGATGGATGAGGGTGGCAGAAGATCGTGTAAAGTGGCGAGCCTTGGGGGAGGCCTACATCCAGCAGTGGAGAGACACAGGCTGATGATGATGATAATGAACTTACCGAGCCTGAGAGCTGGTGCCTGAACGGGGTACCTAGAAGATACCTGTATCTCAGGTCACCAGTTAACACCCCTCGGACTAGCAAGTATGTTTAGCTTAAGCATTATTAATAAATAAACAGTTATCTTATTTATTATTTTAACAGTTAACTATAATATACCAAATGAAATAACAATTCACTCTACTTCACTACGACTATCATTTGCTCAGTCTCATGATAGCTTTGATGCTGGAGCCATTCAGCTACAGCTCTCTTGCAAAACCTTTTGTTTTTACATCTAATGGATAATGCCTTATTTGCTTCATTATAAATGTAATAACCAAGAAAGCCGATAAATCTTTTCGCAAAGATAGATTTGAAAGACCTTGGCAGAAAAACATCTTAATTTCTTTTATCGACAGCATATGTCATGTGTGTGGACTTATTTGATGATAACTTATGCATCTTCATAAATAAATAAATATTTCCAGACAGATCACACAGCGCCATCTAGTTTCCGTGGTAAGCTACGAGGCTTGTGTTACGGAAACTAGATGGTTGATAAACTACATATTATACTTTTTTTTTTGTAAATATATACATATTATACATATAAACACCCAGACCGAGACAAATTATACAATGTACAACTTGCCCCCGGTGGGAATCGAACCTACGACCTCCCGAGTTTACGGCAACGTTTGTTACCACTAGACCACGGAGGCGGATGAAATACATAATAACGCTCATGAGAAAGAGTTGGCGAACTGTCAATACTTTACAACGTCTGCAAAGCTCAATTGTAGGACATCTAAAAGGTAAAAATGAACTGATGAAAATTAAATGATAGACGCACTATGATTTGAGCTAAGTTAAATGACCTGGGCCGGCACTATCGACATGTTGCTATCATAGCGATTCCGGTCGGTAGGTAAGTTATAAACAAAAGTTGCCACTTACAAAATCAAAAAGCTGATTTGGTCAATATTATTAGTATCAAAGGACGATAATATTTTAATATGAGAACTCATGTCATTAAAAACTTAGGCAGCTCCATATTAACTCATTTTATGCCCTTAAATGTGTTATATCAATAGACAATATAATATAATAGTTTAGGAATCCTTATTCCCTCAGTAAACCCTAACTCCAATAAATCAAATAATAGCAAATGAACACCAAAAATAAAAACAAAATATAATAGTAAAAACAAGATTAAGTACATAAAATTAGATTAAACGCAATCACAGGATAACCAAAAAAAATAAGCAAATATAAGTAACTACTCGTAAATATAAATAAATACACAAATAAGATATAACAACCACATTCGAGTGTTACAAAACTAGGATCAACAAACTACACCTTCCCTGATCAATGTGGTTTCTGTGCCTTGACAGAATTATCTAGTGCAGAAACCAGTGCACTTACTAACAGTTCTGTTAGCCTGTCCTAGCTCAATGTATTATAAATAAATGATATAATTTCCTAGTTACAAATTTATGTATATAGGATGTTAAAAATTGGTGTCAATAAATATTTTTTTATTTTTATTATTTTTACAATAATATCCATTCCTTTGCAATACTAGAAGCAAATGCCAAAATGTCAGCTGGCTACTAAATCTGTATCGATAATATTTGAAAACTTTGCGGACTGTCAAATTGGGTCGCAAATAGTTTGCGGAAATCGCTAATTTGACAGATAATATATTCAATACGATTTCAACATTTTTATGACTAAAGGCACTCACTATACATCCAAACAGACGCCTATTTAATCAAACTATTCGTATAGAAGTGCGTTCAATTATTTAGCAGACTGTTGAAATGAAATGAAATGAAATAATTTATTTGTCAGAAACATGGTAGGTACAGGGATGTAAATTATTATATGTAATTATATCACATGCTTCGCTATTTCTAGCATACAAATATTTATTTAGTCACATGACTTAGTCGAGCTTAGTGTCTAGGTATTCTTTTGTCGAATAAAAACATTTATTAACCAGCATTTGTTTGACTCTTAATTTGAACAGTTTAAGTGATCGAATATCGCATTCAGGTGCAGCGATTTTCTACAAGAACGTTGTCACTGGCGGCGGCGCAACGCAAAATAAACCAAATGGACGTAGGAGTCCAAGGCTGTGACATCGTTTAAAAAACAATACACATTTTTTCACAATCGTGAACAAATGTTGGAAAGTGACCACGCGATTAGGCTGTTGGAGAGTTCGTCAATGAAAACCTTAAATCGCTAAGTTATGAAATTTTGAGACTGCTGCCCCTGGGATACCATCCTGGTATAATAATTCACGACTGACATACCATCTACAAAGCTTGTATACGCTCGGTAATCACTTATGCCAGTCCGCGTTTGCCAATACTAATCCGTCGCTGATTCGTAAGTTCCAGGTAATCCAGAACCGATTTCTGCTCCAGGCGGCGGATGTTTCGTGGTTCGTGCGAACCTCCACCAACATAGAGCCGATCACCAAATGAGAAGGACGTCCCAGCGATACTTCAAAAAGACGAGTTCCCACTCAAACTCTTTCATAGTAGAGGCTTGCTCCTACGACCTCAAGTCGTTCTGGAAGTAAGTAGATGTAGATATATAATTAAATATCTAATGTATTATATATTTAGAATTAAATTTCCAAACAGTATAAATAATTAAAACTACCTACTTAAAAGTAAAAATTAACATAAATATAAACTAAACCTAATAAAAAATAAACTAAGTAAAAAATGTCCTCTAGAGACGACCCTTCAGTGACAGTCCCAAGAAGACTGGCAACATTTCCCCTCTGTATAGCTAAGCTAATACGTTGGCAGAAATAATTGTCAGCTTTCAGAAGTCCCCAGACTTTTCCGTTAGCTGTTTGGACAACTCCTTGGCCAGACGCTTGGCTGAGTGTCCCCATGAGCCCGTCATCTCGACCCCGGCGCAAATTCGTAACCTGTACTGAGGTTGGCGTATTTTGGCAGCTTGAGGTTCTCAGCATAAACCGCCGCACTTTCCGCGCTTGACGAGGTCGCCTGGATGTGTGATGGGGCTAATGTGTCTACACATGTCGCATCCCACACCAGGGACCTGCCAAGTTTCCACGGCTCAGCGGTCATGCCGTCGGGTCTTTTGCCATCACTCCGCGCAATCCCAGAGGGTTCTAGGATTGCGGGTACTCTAGCAGTGACAAAAGCCCTTCGGATGATGTCGTTTAAAGCAGCATGACCAGGAATGCGGCCAGCACTTCAATGTTTTATTCAATATTACAAATCCATTTTTAAAGGTGCAATAAAAGAAATTGCACGGTTTTCATATAAGTCAATAGGATGACAGCTTGGGACAAAATGCTGACGTTTTGGGACACGTACGAATATTCAATTTGTGAAAAACGTAGTCATAAAGTACTAGCACAATGCGCGTAGGTAACATACGCAGCAAATAGCTGTCAAGCAACTAAACTTCATCGTGAGAATGGGTACTAATATTTTTTTAAGTGTTTTTTTGTCTAACTACTTACCATTGATATGTTAACATTAACACGGTCCTACTTACATATTACTAGTTACAAAAATATTACCATATATTTTAACAGTGTTTACTAATACTTACAGACATCCTGGCAGACAGACAGTGGGTTTGTCGTGGCCCGGATAGTTAATTGGTTGGAGATGGAAACATTCTCCCGTTTTCCCCGCCGAATCTAGTATAAAAAAAATAAAAAATCTCAGCGGGCAACCACCCGCCGCCAATTCATGCACCCGTTTTTGATCATTTCTTCTGTGAAATCTTTATATTTATTCGACTAGAATTAGAAAACGAGTCCCGTATTATCGACCGATAATAACGCGCCTATGTGGAAGAGTCTCTAATATAAACATCCATGTTTGCATTAACAAGGTCATAACTTAAGGACAAAAGTTTAATTAAAATCATTGCAAATGAGAAGACATTGAAAGCGACAAGGAGTTAATAAAGCTGTGCGTGCACTGGCTACATTCAATCATCAGATGGCATTATTTTCGCTTAAGCAACAATGAGTGACGACCTTAGACGTATATGCATTGGCAAGATGAAAGGAAAGATACTAAGAGTTGGAGGTGGGGACGCTCTGGTCTGACCAAATCCACTCTTCAACGAACACACGATATATCCGTGATCTAGTGCTGCTGTGAGGGCCTGGGACCTCTGCCGAACACGTTCAATTTATTATTCTTTGACTTTCGAGACACACAAAAGCATAAACATAACAATTACTTCCTAAGTACCCAAATGTTGCCGTGCAATTCCGTTAACAAACTTATATATTAGTTAATAAAATAATAAATACATAATAGTAACTAAATGTTACATAAAAAATAATTATATTATAATAATAAGGTAATAAAAAATATTACTGTATCACAATAAACAGTATTTACTAATTAGTCAATAATTTTTATTTATTTATTTAAAAACTTAATTACACTATGTACAAAGGCGGACTTAATGCCGCTAGGCATTCTCTGACAGCCAAACCTTTAGGACACTAGGACAGTTTGCATGGTAAGTAGGTGCAATAATAGATATAAAATAACAATTTATAAAACAAATACATAAAAATAATACTTACTATTACATATACAAATACGTAAATAGGTTATATTATATATATATAATATATACACTAATACATATAAAATAAAACTACTCATGTGATGAAGGAAGCGGGACAAAAGTAGACGTCGCTCGTTGTAAAAGTGTGAAGAGAGTGGCAATACAATAGAAGTAAAAAAAATAGTTTAAGTTAAAGATAATATTTGTACACCCCATTCTTGAATATAGCACGACTAGAAGCTTGTATTAGTAATTAATTGTTGTATTAAATTAGCAGAGGTTTTGCGTTTTGTCGGCTTTCGGATTGCACACAGGCAAGTCCTAATCCTAACATACCTGGTATTATAATCTCATGGGTGAATTTGAAAGTTATTTATTTATTGTTGTTGTGTAATTCTGTATTTGTTTTATTTATGTAAATCTGATATAGCTGAGTTTTCTTTGCAGTTTCTCAGTCAGATTAAACATTAACAGGTGACTGGAATTTGCTAAGCTATTAGTCTTCTGCTAACAGCTTACTCCTTGGACCAATTTGCTGCTTAGTCTTCCACTAACAGGATCATTCTAAATAATTTAAATAAAGACGTGTCATAAATGCCTGTAATAGGTTTACGTGAATAAAGATATTTCGACTTTGACTTTGAACACTAACATCGTGATTGTGATGACCATAGCTTCTCCGCAATTAGTTTCCACGAGGCCATTGTGCGTGACATTTACTCCGTTAGCAGATCCATCCGATATCGTCCAGGAAGGCCAGCAGTTGTGTGATTAAAAGATTTTAAATAATATAATTCCTCACGACCGTTAAATGCATTTATTTAAATTAATATTTTTGTGTCCCGACCAGGAATCGAAACCGGTACCTCCGAGTCTAAATTCACGGACTTAACCGCTAGACCATGAAGGCAGTATGATATAATTATTAGCGGAAAGAAACATACACAAGCTTCAAGGAGGTTTTAAGGACGTCACGATGTATGTATGTGATGTTCTATTTCTCGAGCGCAGTGACGTGCTGAGGCGTCCCTCCATTTGACAGCTGGAAGAAATAATTGAGTGGAGGAGCCGTTGAGGAAACCTCTAAGAATACAGGTTTAAGGATGCTTATCTTTTTTTATTTTATTGAAGATGATTAGGCAATCCCGAAACGTGTGGAACCCTAGTAAAGTGTATTCACACGTATCAGGGATCAGACTCGAATTGTCGTCATGTCCAGTCAAGCCGGCATAGTGTTAGGGACAGATGTCAGTCAGTAAGTATCTGATTCCAGTTGCTAACATTCATGGACCTCGCGCGCCACTTACCATCAGGTGGGCGCAAGGTCACATGTTAGAAAGGTATAAAAAAAAAAAAAAAAAAAAAAACACTTTACTGTGTATATCGGCACGAATGGTGGATACTTCCCCGTCAGACTCGGTAAATTACCACCATCAGTCCGCCTACCTAAGTTTATTTGATACAACATTTCCATTTATATGTCATTTAAAATATTTATTCTTTATTTTGTCACCGTACATTCCCACAGGAATTTGGTTAGGTCGATGATTAAGTACATAATTCTATTAGGTACGAGTGTTATGTTATATAATTTACTGACTACATACTCGTATATCTATCTTGCCTGGAAAGTATTATATTTGAGCAAAGAACAGAACTGGCAGTAGGAACCTTACGATGAAGACACTTAAAATAACTTAAATGCGGCTGTAAAGGGGCCTTGTCAAACTTTATTAGTATACTAAAATTAACTTAAATAAGACTAGTTAAAATAGCTGCGGCTGTAAAAAGGCTTTGTCATAAATTGTAAACATTAAATTAAATAATTATATTATTCTAAAGATAATGTCAAATTGTTGCGGCTGTAAAAGGGCCTTGTCAGTGTAACCTTGTACTTAAAACTAATTATATAATTATGTCAGATGCATAGTGCAATATAAATAAATAAAGAAACAAATGTCAATGGTCTTATGCTATATTATTAATATTATATATAATTGTATATGTCTATGGTGCCAAAGCGCTAAAAGCGCGCAGTTGATTCTAACATTTTAATCTTCCGTCGGCCATGTCAGCGCAGCATGGCACCGCATTCGTTATTCCGACCTTTTTCATCAATGACATTCGACATTCAACTTTAACCATTTCTGCATAAATAAACATGTTCTTGTTTATTACCTTTTTATTACTGAACATGACGTTTATACTACAGCTTACTTACTGGAGTAAAGCTAAGTCGAACATATTTAACACAAGTATTTATTTAAAAACTTTATTGCACTATGTACAAGAGGTGGGCTTAATGCCGCTAGGCATTCTCTAGAAACCAACCATTTGTGTTGTGAGGTAGGTGGTGCAACAATTAAACATATAACGTTAATTAAAATTAAATCTATATAAAACTTTTTAAACTTTCGCGCACATTCATAATTGATTTGTATAATTTTAACGGGTCTTTACGCGATTTACCTTAGAGACATATTTCTCTCTCTAAAATTTTTCTAACTCTAATTTCTAACTCTGTGGGAGTTCATATATTGGCCAAACTAAGCGCACAATAACCGAGAGGGTCAAGGAACATATAGCAGCTGTAAAAAAATGCCAATTAAACAAGTCAGCAATAGCAGAACACCTAATGGATAGTAGGACAAACCATTTGATTGAGCTGCATGACCCAAAGATACTTTCCACCGATCGTCACTATTACCAATAGTACGTGAAGCGATCGAAATAAAGAAACACAAAAATTTCAATCGAGAGGGGGGTTATAAGCTATCTTCAAATTTCGAATTCAGTAATCATTAGGTTTCGACGCCGGGAAAAATCACCCGGAGTCGCCAAGGATATTGTAAGTGTCGTGTGTCGTGATTTCTAAAAACTTTTAAAGTGATAAGTGGGTAGGTTTACATCTACCACCCAGTATGTACGAGACTACACCGCATAGCTTTAGTCGACCCGTGACCACGGCCAATGCAACTTGGCTGAAACGTCGGGAGAAATATGTCTCTAAGGTAAATCGCGTAAAGACCCGTTAAAATTATAAAAATCTATTAAATCTATATAGATAGATAAATTCTTTATTGCACAGAAAATAAAACATTTTACAGTACATAGGCGAGCTTAATTTCTAAAAACATTATCTAACAGCTAACATTTAGGAGAAGTGAGCAGGGATTGTGGATGCATGACCAGTAATGTTTGACAATGAGTTTTATTGAGAAAACTACTTATAACTAATATATATATATATATATATATATATATATATATATATATATATATATATATATATATATATATATATATAATAAAGCTATGCTACTTATCTACCGATACGGTACTACACCGATTTTCAAGCTGTTTTCACCAACAGTGGTTAACGAGGAAGATTTAAGTATATAATTTGTTAAGTTTTTGTATACATTAACGATATTTGTTGTAGGTGTCGAAAAAAAATTAGCCGTCTGTGAGCTTTCGACGAAAACGCTGCCTTTGGGATTTGACAAAATAATGTATGGTGAAATTGTGTATTTTGTATAAGTCTACAGAAAAGTCCGCCATGGTATATTTATTTATTTATTTAAAACTTTTTGCACTATTTACAAAGGCGGACCTAATGCCGCTAGACATTCTTACTCGGTCAACCTTAGGCACATTACGAACATGGTATGTGGAAGGTAGGTGCAAATATTTTAACAGGAAAATAGATAATTAAAATTCTACTAAATCTAATACTAATATAAAACATAAATATATATAATAATACTAAATTTAAATAAATAATAATACATACAATATTACTTACAGTTTTTAGGAACTATTCAAGAAGTGTGTGAAGACCATTCTTTTAAATATCATTCTGTTGGGCGCTTATCGGATATCTAAGGGCAGGTTGTTCCACAGATTTGCGGCAACAACTGCAAATGAGTCGGACATAAAATTAGAGTGGTGAGATGGTATAGCAAGTACAGCGTTATGCGATGACCGCAACGACCTGTCGTGGAGAGAAGAGAGGAAGGAGAATTTGTTCTTGAGGTATTTCGGTGTTGCAGGTTCATTTAATACAGAAAAAAGCAGACAAAGGATTCGAAGGTTTCTGCGACAACGAATTGGTCAACTTAGCTCGATACTCAGAGATGTGATCGTATTTGCGCAAACTGTAGATAAAACGTATGCACGAGTTAAGCAAGCGATCCATTTTATTGAGGAGCAACACCTCTGATAGATCAACGCTACACACGTCGCCATAGTCGAGTAGGAGAGGGAGAAGGCTTTGGGCAAGGGTTATTTTAGCTTTTAACGGCATATGTCTATCTCTTAAGGATAACATACTATACCCATTTTAATACTTAAAAAAATGGGCAATTATAAAGCGGTAATTGGAAATGGAAAGCTATTTACACAAATAAGGTATTAATCCTTAACATTTTAAATACATTAGTTTGCTTAAGTATTTTATGAAGATTATTTTTTCCCTTTACACCATCTAAATTAAACGAATACCTTAGGAGATATAGCAAAATAAAAATAAAATCGTGTCACCATTTATACGGGCAAAGCCGAGTAATACAGCTAGTTAATAATAAATAAATTTATATAATTTATATTACCTTTGTGTTACTTATTTTTTTATTAATATTATCACCATATGAAGATACTATCTTTTAACTTAAAATTTATCTTTACATTTTTTTTTTACCTCTTCCGTTTATTCCACACCTTTGCAGCGGTGTCTTGTTCCTTTGTAACCATTTTCCTTCCCTTTTGCCATTTCTTCGTTTTATTTTGTGTACTGTTATTATATTATATATATATAATCCATAATGAATAAATTATATATGTACTTGTTTATGTATTAGAATGTAATTATTAAGTATTATTAGTATGTATTTGTTGTTATGTCTACATATACCTACATATATCTTACAAATTGTCATTTAATAATATTGCACCTACTTACCATTGATACTGTCTAAATGTCCTAAAGGTTTGGCTGTCAGAGAATGTCTAACGGCATTATGTCCGCCTTTGTACAAAGTGCAATTAAGTTTTTAAATAAAAATAAATAAATAAGAGTCATCACACTGCTTATAATATGCAACTCCGAAAGTTGCAGTCATTTTTAGCTACCATTATTCAACCCCTACTGTAATTGGTTAACGTTAATCATTATATTTCGTCTTTGACGAGTTATAATATTGTTTTTTAAAACAAACAAAAAAGTTACATAAACAATAACACGATTCAATAGGTTCAAAGAAGAACAAATTTGATGTGACAGGTTGAATTATAAATTTAAAACTATTGACTTATGTATAAACTAGGCTTTTAATACATTAAATAAATAATAATGGTCTTGCGGTTAAGTTCATGGATTTAGACGCGGAGGTACCGTGTTCAATTCCTGAACACGACACAATAATCAATTTAATTTATTTGTGATATTTCTCGAGTTTGGTGTCTCCAAAGTGGACATCGACGGGTGGACGAGCTTGCAAACTTGTCATGATATGCCTATAGTTAGATGTGAATTCTTCTTCTAGCCTCTTTTAAAAAAATATATTTCTGACAATATAATAATAATAAATATATTCAGACTTATTGTAATGGCTAAAACAAGTTAATTCCTTCTCTAAGTTAAATATGGCGTTCATCATCATCATAATCATCACAGCCCCTAGAACACAGAGTCGAAAACCTCCACTGTTGGAGATGGGCCTTTATATTTCTGGAGATTTTGGCCTACACTTGCCACGTTGCCCAGACATTTCTAATGACAATTTAGGTATTAGTGGAACTAGGAGCGACAGCTGAACGTGCTCTCTGAGGCATGGCAACGATGGTGTTGTAAATCTATGACAAATGTACGTAAGAGAGATATTTCTCCTTGGTACATACTACATAGACAGCTTTTACCAGACACGCTACTGTCCTGTTACTGTGTGTCGGCCATTTTTATGCACTATAACCACGGTTTCGGTGCGGCCCATGGTTTTTGTTTGCAATCTTTTGTCTGGCGAGGTGGGTTCTGAAGCGATGCACTTGGTATTCGTTACCTACCCCAGATTAAACCCCCAGAAGCCGTGTCCTCACCATGCGTGTCTAACTAGATACAAGATGCACTCGACTGATTTCTTAGCCGAAACAGTTACAAAGTATGGTTTTATCCTTTATGAAAATTAGAGAAATTGTTATATAAAAGTAAATACATTTTCGTAAAAAATCGTATTCGATATTAAAAATAAAATAAATATATAATACATAAAATATTTCCAGACAGGTCACACAGCGCCATCTAATTTCCGTGGTAAGCTACGAGGCTTGTGTTACGGAAACTAGATGGTTGATAAACTACATATTATACTTTTCTTTTGTAAATATATACATATTATACATATAAACACCCAGACCGAGACAAATTATACAATATACAACTTGCCCCCGGTGGGAATCGAACCCACGACCTCCCAAGTTCACGGCAACGTATGTTACCACTAGACCACGGAGGCGGTCGAATATTATTTCTTTTGCGTGATAATCAGGATCCTGGTCTTTTCATGAAAGTCAATATATAAAAGTCCCTCGACCGCCGACGTCATGTCGATGTACCTAGAAAGTCAACCTTTACTCTGCTCGAGTGAACAGAACAAGCCGAACATGCCATTGCCCACGCCTTCAAAACGGTAACCTGATAGCGCCAAGCGGATACATTTAACACCGCAGGAGAATTAGGTTGGACGCGCACCAGATACATACGCACACATAAGCACAAATTAAATTACTTTAAAATTTTCAAAACACGTGCTTCCGATACTTTATAAAAATTTGAAAATATTAAACAAATATCAACTATAATATATATATATATTTCCTTTCTATCAAGACACGCGACCTTACGCCCACTTGCAAGGTTCTTGAATGTTAGCAACTGGAATGAATCATGACTCACATCAGTTAACATTGAAATGAAATGAAATATTTATTTACAGAAAACATGGTAACAAACAATATTAGGTCTTATTAATATTAAATGGGTCACATATTTCGCCATAAGCATGCAAAAATTTACAACTGTTATAGAAGTAAAGTTACTAAAAACTCAGCGTTGCTTCTTTAGTAACTTTACTTCACAAAAACCTTTGTGTTACTTAAATAACATAGTATTCCTCCAAAGTATAGAAACAATCCTGAACTTGCCACGTATGCAGTACTCTGCAGAATCTTACCATACCTTTGGCAAACAATTATATATTTTAGCACTCATGTAGGAGGCGTTTCGTCTAAAGATTTCTAATTTAGGTATAGGCATTACTAAGGATGTGTGAGTGTGGAACGTTTGCCATTATTATTATTTTGTTGATACAGCTCAATATTTGACTTAACAAATTTACATGCCTCAAAGATATATAGACATGGTTAGGTGAGTATCATATAATAAATAAAGGACGACAATTATGTCGGATTTGTAGGCATGACGGCAATTCAAGCCTGATCCTGAAATGTGTGGATACACTTTAATGAGTTTATCGGCACGAACGTTGGATACTTCCTTGCCCCAGCAGACTAGGCAAATTACCACTATCAGTCCGCCTACTACCTATTAAATGCGTTTGACATTTCTTACGATACTGTGCTGGCAGTGAGAAAATATTACAAGGCCTCTTTACTTATCCAGTAGTTTGCCTGCTTAGGTACTTATGTGACATTACTTTAGCGCAATACAAAATACGCAATAGAGTAGGTACAAAGGAAAGTATAGCTACAGGAAGATCTCTGATAGTTCGGGCAGATGAGATTAATGGTGACTTGGGCTTGGGACCGACCTACGGCTTACATAGTAAGCCTACTTTATTTTATTGCGCAATAAACCATCCACCAAATTTATTCGTAAAGACTGGTAAGCAACGATTTTTCATTACATCAAATATCTCGTAAATGGCAAGCAATATTGGGCATATTTTGTATCATCACGACCCCCAGAAACCACGCTTATAAAGAAGCGGATGCACTTTTAGCCAAATTTACTATAAGCCAATCATGACAAGTGGCAAGCTCGTCGATGTCTCTAACGTACTTAACTCGAAAAATATAATAATAATAATAAAATTCATTATTTATTTATTTAGGAAAACTTGCATTATTGCACATTAGCACATCAAAATAAAATGAAGTACATAGGCGAGCTTATAATACCTTGTAGGTATTCTCTAACAGCTAACCTTTGGGAGAACGAAATTTTTTATATTTTTTTAATACTTAACACGACATGTGACATCGCGCTTACCTGATGGTAAGCAGTACGCGAGATCCAAGAATGGGAGCAAATAACGCCAGGCACCACGACCGACATCAGTATCTACCACTATGCCGGCCTAACAAGATGCTTTTTCACACTTCGCTTGAAGGACTCCAGGTTATAAGAGTGAGCTGGGAGAGCATTCCACATCTTCAGACATATGTAATTGTGAGGTGCAGAGTTAGAATAAATATTAGACTAAATGCAAAGGTTGCTATACCTTCCACTGGGTATATCATATGTTACATTAAAAAGTAATGAAAAAAAAAAATATATCACAAATAAATTAAATATTAATAATATTTATTAATTTAAATTAACAAATATAATTGTGTCGCGACCAGGAATCGAACCCAGTAGTCTAAATCCACGGACTTAACCGCTAGACCACGGAGGATTTATCTGAAATATCATTTAAATTTTACAATTGTCACTTAATTCGTCTTGATATCCCAATTGTGTGTCTGGTGTGCGAGCAGCTTTGCAGAACTTCGCACAATGATCGAAGGTATCGCGTGGGAGCCAAGCATTAGCTGAGCGATGAGCGATGCGACCTGCTTCAGCGATCCAAGGACACCGAACTCACTTCTGCCTGAAACTGATGCCGTCGTAGACCTGCATATAGGTATGAATGACCAGTTCATGAACATCACCTTAAGTGGAAATACCTGTCTGTGGAGAAGATAATCATTATTCTGGAAATTGAAGCGAGGGGTGGCATTTGCCTTTATTTGACGAGTAAGAAATTACCTATTACTAATTTTCTATTCGTTGTTATATTAAATATTAGAAATAATTAGGTGCATTGGTATTAATCTAATTATTTAAGAAGCGTATAATTATTTTTAGCCCTTTTTTATAATTGTATATTTTAGCTTATAGTATGACAATGTCACTTTACAGCAGCTATTATCTTAACTGACATTTATATTTTTATAATTGTGTCTGTTTTAGCTTATAGTGTGACAATGCCTATCTACAGCAGCTGTAATGTTAAGCGTTATTCTGTATTTATAATTTTGTTTTTTCTTTATTATTTTTTGATAGCATGTGTAGAGCTACAACTGTTTGGTGTCTACAGGACGTATGACACTGTCTTAATATATAAACTGTGTGTAAAAAAAATCTTGTTACACACCTCTGCGGTCCGTTGTTATATGCCCGGGTCTTACATCTAAGTCAACGGATAGTAAACTTGGTTACGACCAGTGATCACGCATCCAGCACCAGTGAACGCAGGTTCTATTGATAAATCGATCTATTTCATGAGCTCTATTACCAAGTAAATATAATGTTTTTAATAAATACAATATTCGACGTCGTCCTATAACCATGATTCTGTGTAATTTTATGACCCGTATTCTACTATCGAAAACATTTCGCCAGTTATTTATTTATTTCATTTAAAAACTTAATTGCACTATGTACAAAGGCGGACTTAATGCCGCTAGGCATTCTCTGACAGCCAAACCTTTAGGACATTAGGACAGTTTTCATGGTAAGTAGGTGCAATAATAGATATAAAATAACAATTTATAAAACAAATACATAAAAATAATACTAACTATTACATATACAAATACGTAAATAGGTTTATTTTTAACTTTACGACTTTAAGTTATAACTTTGTGGCATTTGGGGTTGAAACAATGGGGGTATATTCTCTTGATACCCACAAATTCGTAAAAGAGCTGAGTAAATGAATTTTTCAAGAGTGTGGCGACCCCAAATGCCATAACTGCCTAAAAGATAATATTTCCCTTATAATTTAACGGAGAAATGCAGCGAGCGTTTTAGGAGCGTTTTATTATGCATAAGCGGATTCACATTTAACCAAATTTACTATAGGCCAATCATGACAAGTGGCAAGCTCGTCGAGTCTCCAGACTCGAGAAATATCACAAATAAATTAAATATTAATTAAATGTATTTTTGTTTACATTTATAAATATTTTTGTGTCCCGACCAGGAATCGAACCCGGTACCTCCAAGTCTAAATCCACGGACTTAACCGCTATACGGAGGCAGTTATATATATAAGGTATTTATATTATGTAACATTAAGTTACTATTATGTATCTATTATTTTATATTTTATTAACTAATGTAACTGTTGTTAACGGAATTGCACGGCAACATTTGGGTACCTAGGAAGTAATTGTTATGTTGATGCTTGTGGTTGTCTCGAAGGTCATTGTTAGTTTAGGTTCTCATGGTGTGGCGTATCCGGTGGTCGTCCCTTCCCTAGAAGGTTATTGCAGAGGTGGCACGTGTGTCGGGTCCCACTGCGCACCCTAAGGGCCTGGATATTTGTGGAAACTTTTAATTGGCATCTAGTTTTTTATATAAGTAATCATTTCTTGAAAGCTGTAAGTTTTTCTTGAAAATAAATAAATAATTGAAATCAAGCCATTTTTTTTACTTTAAAATCAAGTCCGGAGCTTTTGCTACATCCTATATATGCATAATAATAGTTTCAATTGTGGTTCGTTTATAAAAAGCTGAAACATAATACAATACAAAATATATTATGATAAAACTTCGACTCTCTCCAACTATAATCAATTACATACTCAAAAAATGGAATCGCTCAGCAACCCGATACGCTTATGGTCGTATGCCACACCTTATGCCCATCCGCTCGTCCGCGTCGTGAAAGAAGATACTTTTATACCCATAGACCATAATATAAAAACATGGCCAAAAAACGACGAAGCCACTTGTTATAATAGGTATAGTTGGCTAGATGCGAATCCGCTTATTTGAAATTGATCATCTCACAGACCATAACGTGAAGTCAAACACATTTCAAAACACACACACAGTTGTTCTTTTTTCTCTAAATAATAAAAAAAACATCCCGATACATCCATCCAGCAGATGCTTACACAGTATCAGCAGCTCGCCAGTAGAATCGACTACTTCTTCATGACATTCAGATTAACTTTGTTTGAGCACCAGTAGCCAATTCCTAAAAAATGTACTAGCTTTTTTAGTAAATGAACGATTATTTTGTTTATTATTTTTTATTATAATGCAGCTAAGTTTTAACTATAATGTATATGTATATTTATCAGAATTATTTTTGTTACCTCACCTAATGTTCTTTGGCCCTAAAATACCGCGCGGACTGACCATAAATACACGTCCATTTCAATATCCAATTCATTGTTCTGTTACAAATTTGTCAGTGATCCTAACATTAAACTTTTTCCTTTAACCTTTCGTAACTGGCGCGCGGACTCTCAGTCCGCATGGTCGTTATTTTTTCTCTATTTCTGCCATAGATGGTTCTTTCTCGTTCTAAGTCTAAGTTATCCAAGAGAGGGGCGAGGGACAACGTTTAGTTGAGCGACAATAGCGGTCGCATTTGTTTGTGTTGTTTTATAGTGATTTGCGGACTCACAGACACCACGCCATTGTTCGTGTCCACAAATTTATACAGATTATTGGAATTGTAAACACCACGTTTACATTTACAAATTATTGCAGGCTAAATAATTCAAGTAAGTAAGTTAATGAATAATATAAAGTGATAATATAAGTGAGTAATACGTATAATAAATGACTTTTAACAGTATGTCTAGGGCTGGTTGTACTAAAATTAATGTAAATACTGTATTCAATTCAGAAACGTTTTTATAAACCACTGTTTTCTCTGTCACATTGATATGGAACAAAACCGACAAAACACTTTTATTACCTGGTTTAGGCTAAATTTGGTTTCACAATAAAGCAGTAAGACGATGCGTGAGTTGTAATGCAACTGTCGCTAAAATATTTTAATACATTTACAGAATGAGCTATGAAGATACGGAAGCAAGAATATTGAGGTTATTAGCAGAAGTTGGTGATGATTTCGATGATTCTTCGGGAGAAGAATGGGAGCTTGAAGATCGTCAAGAGAAAGAAAAGGATGAAAATAAAGATGTTGGAAACTTCGAAGAAGAAATTCAAGATGATAATCAAAATAGATTAGATGACAATTCCGAAACATCATTTATAGGGAAAGACGGAACAACATGGAGTAGAAGTATGCCTTCTACGACACGAACTTATATTTCTAATATAATAAGAGAAAATATCCCTAATGTAAAAACAGTTGGTTAAAATCACCTACTGATTGTTTTTTGGCATTTATTACGGAAGAAAAACAAAAATGTGTTACTTTTATCTAGTATGCATCATGATTTAGTATCCGTAACGACAGCAAAGCCCGATATAATACTAGATTATAATAAGACAAAGTCAGGAGTAGATGTTGCAGACAAATTATGTGCTGCATACAATTGCCAAATAAATACTAGAAGATGGCCAATGGTAATTTTCTATTCTATAATTAATATATCAACAATAAATACACAAGAAATTTTGGAAATAAATAATACAAAAGAAATAGTTCGTAGGAAATTTATAGAAAAAATTGCATACAATCTGTTTGATGCACAGTTAAGATATAGGCATACTTCTAAAAACCTACCTAAACTAATTAGGTTACGAATCAAAGACATCCTGAAGATTAATGATGATGAACCAGGTCCTTTAGTGCAACGGACACGAAGTCGTTGCTATTATTGTGATAGAAAAAAACAGATTGTCACGATATTTTTGTAAAAAATGTGGGAAACATATGTGTCTTGAACATGCGACAATGATATGCCAAGAATGAATTTTTCAGGAAAATCCAAATGATGTAGATGACGAGTAAAATTTTATCTTCCTCATTGGGTAAAATTTTAACTTAATTTTGCTTCATTTTCGAATTTATGATTGTTTTTTGTACTGATTTGTTAAATATTTAAGATATTTGAATTGATTTGTAAACCATGCTAAATAAATAAATATTATAAATATATTGTTTTATTTTATTTTAAAAGTGTCATAAAAGGTCTATCTTTTAAATATTATAAACAAATAATTATAATTGAATATATAAAATGAAAATATGTGCTATAATAATTGCGGACTCACAGTCCGCGCGCCAGCATTAATGTGCGGCATGCATGCGCCAGTAGCGAAAGGTTAAAACTTAATCCGGGTCCATAATCCGTGCGGTCGGTATGTGTTAACGTTGGTCATTTGATGCTCAGACCACACAAACAGGCACGAGTTTAGACTATTGTGGGAATTAAAGAAAAAAAAGATCCAAATCAAATCATTTAATTCCTTTGGTTGGCACAACACTTGGATACTATGGGTGGACCCATCATATCAGCTATACTATAATTTTTAACTAAAACACTGTTGCCATAAACAAGTTTAAAACTAGCTAGTTAACATTAATTCGTGGCTATATCTATGTCAATAAATATAGATTCGTGGCTGTAAGGGGGCCGTGTCAGCTTACGATCTAAATAATAAAAATTACCATAATTAGTATGTCAACTTAATACATATTCGTGGCTGTAAAAAGGCCGTGTCAGCTTATACACTAAAGTAAGTTACGCATGTCAAGTTAATAATTAATTCGTGGCTCTAAAGAGGTTGTATCAGCTTACAATCTAAAAATACATAAAAATAGGATTATAATTACAATATTAGTGTCAATAAAAATAGATTCGTGACTGTAAGGGGGCCGTGTCAGCTTACGATCTAAATAATAAAAAATATCATAATTGGTAAGTCGACTTAATACATATTCGTGGCTGTAAAGAGGATGTGTCAGCTTGTACACTAAAATAAGTCATGGCAAATGTCAGGACCGTGTCAGCATACAACCGAGCTTTTTTTAAAAATACCTATAATTTTAATTTGATTTTTGTATACAATTTTAAAGGTACACGACTAAAGGCCGGTGACCGAATTCTTCCTTAGTGGTATTTGGTGACTTAAATACAGATATTTGTATGGGAACGCGGCCAATGATTGTACTAAAACTAATTCAATGTAATTGTAACGAATAAAGACTACCTGGTCTATAAGCCATTTTGACATTGACTTGTAGAACATTCTGTATAATAAAGGTCAAACAGAGAAAGCTACGCACGCAAGAAATAAATAAAAATTGATATAGACCCAAAAATTGGTGAGATAGCTACTTAAAAATACAGTGGTCAAATATAGATCGCCAGTGGGCTTTCTGAAAACCTATATTAGCGTTAAGTTAACCATAACATGCACTTCAATAACAAATTATGCAGAATTACGCAAATTTGCTCAAATTATCGTCCTATAGCCTACTCCGAACGTACATAGTATATAGTAACATAGTCATCATAGCCAGCTCACTTAAAGATCTTAGCGGAATTAAATGTGGCTTCCCAGCGGGTTGGTCTCGGAATAAACTTGGGCAAGGCGAAAGTCATATTCAACGACCATGACAAGCCGAGACCAATCTGCGTAGGAAACGCCACTCTCGAAGTTATGCAAGAATACGTTAAACTTTTTTTTATTTTTATTTTTTTAATACTAGCACGACATGTGACCCTGCGCCCACCTGATGGTAAGTGGCGCGCGAGGTCCATGAATGTTAGCAACTGAAATCAGACACTCATGACTGACATCAGTCTCTAACACTGCCGGCTTGACTGGAAATGACGGCAATTCGAGTCTGATCCCGAAACGTGTGGATACACTTTACTGGGTTTATCGAAATGAAATAATCTGGGCAAATTACCACCATCTGCCTACCATCTAATGACATGCCATTCATTTAGGCGCAGCCAACGTCAGCAAAGACGCATTTAGCATTTGGGAAACTCCGGCATATCCTCTGATCGCCCATACCATAATGTCTGAAGACAAAAGTCTTGAACAAGTACGTACTACCCGTAATATCGTATGGAGCTGAGACGTGGACACTGACAGTGGACCTAGTCCACAATTAATTAAATATAATTACTACTATACTAAATGTAATTTGTTTCACCACAGTTCCCGTATCTTAAAGAGCAGGTTAAGCCGTCCGTCCCGGTTCCACTAATCCCAACTTATTGAATTGTTAATAAAATTACCAACCGGCAACCCGTCTGGCCAGCGTGGCTATTATAGGCTAAATCTTACAGAAATATGTTCTAGAATACCCTTTTCTAGCAGTAGATGTGTAAAAATTCTTGTGTTATAATGGCTGTAATTATGATTCATGTATTTATATAATCAAGTCAAGTCAGTCAAAGTCAAAATATCATTATTTACAGGTATTTGTGACACGTCATTATTTAAATTGTTTTGAATGATTCTACTCCTGCTAGTGAAAGACTAAGCAGCAAAGTTATTCAAATAGTTTGCTGCTAGCAGAAGACGAGCTGCTTAGCAGAATCCAGTGACCTGTTAATGTTTAATCTGACTAAGAAAGAAATCTGCAAGGAAAGCTATATCAGATTTACAAAAATAATTTATACAGAAGTACACAACGATAGATAAATACCCTTTTAAATTTAATTATGAGAATACAATATAATAAATAGTACATATTATACATATACTTTACAAGAATAATAAGTAAAAATATAAAATTATTGTTTTAAGGAGCTTAGTAGTAAAAAGCGTAATTCTGTTTTCGGTGCTTCATCTTCAAGTATTTGAAGTTTTTTGGACTTTTGGAGTAGACCCTCAATATTGTTACCGTGAAGGCATCATCAGAATCGCTCAAGGCTAGACCTGCCTCGCGTGACAGCCACCAAAATATTCATAATTTACCCGCTTTATAATATCTTACCTGTTTTCAAAAATATTTACATAATTGCAAAGACATATAAAATTTGATGACGTGGGCGATTTACACAGGATGCAAGGCCAGTAGACAACTTATATTTTTTAATAATATTAATTAGTCATTTATTTCAGATTTTGTTAGTAGCAATTTAATTTAATACTATGTTAGTAGAAATACATAATAATTAAACAGTTATACAACGTAAAAAAAAATTGCAAATTAAGAAATATGATACGTATGTTGAAAAAAAAGTAAACGCGGAAAATGGGTGCCCTGGGGTCACTGATCGCCATTCGAAATGTCAGTGACATAGCTCGACTCGCTATACAAAATGCTATGCATCACTTATGTATGGACGCGAGTCGTAGATATGTCAGAATACGCATGAGAGTAAGAGTTAATGCAGTAGAAATGAGATCGTTGCGTCGGATATACGGCGTCACTTTAACGGACCGCATACGTAATGACGAAACACGTAAAATGGTAGTTATGAAAGAAAGGATCATCATTTTAATCACAGCCCCTAGAACACAGCGTCCTAGACCTCCACAGCTGGAAAACATATATCTGGAGAATTTAGCCTACACTCGCCACGCTGCCCAGACGGCTTGGCGAGGATATGGTGTCAATTTTTAATGACAATTTATTACCGAGTCCACAAGTTGTTATTAGTGGAACCGGGACCGACGGCTTAACGTGCTCTCCGAGGCACGGGAACGATGGTATTGTAAATCTCATTGGTGTATTTCTCATTGGTACATGCCGGGGGGGGTTTGAACCGAGACCTTTGTAGGATTTAAGGATCGCGTTCTTACAACCGAGCCACCACCGCTCCAAAGGATCCTACTTATTATTTATTTAAAGGATATTTCTTATATATTTATATATTTCATATTATTTAAAGGGTACTTACTATTAATTAAACTACTTAATAATTAAAAATACTAAAACAAAAATAAAATAAAGAAAATCATAACAAAATAAAAGTATTAGCTCCAAATCGCTACCAATAGGCAAATTGCCAAGGACAGAAATGGCGCCATTGCCACGTTGAATGGCAATGCTGATCCTTTGACACGAATATTTCTCAGCCCCTCTTGTTGTGGAACAAGTAGATAGATTCTATATATATTAAAATCTAAGACGTCTTCATGACTTTAATTGTCATGGAGACGTCGATAATTCTATTCGATCAAAATTTGTAAAAGCTTAAAGTTGTACTTTTAATATTGCATTTTATTTACCACAGTTTTTAGTATTTATTTTTGGTCTTTATTTTACCATAATGTGGCGACCGTGTAAAATTGAATCGAAAAAAACGAACTGTGGTGAGAAGATGTCAGATCTAGAGATCAGTGAATAAGTTGGCAATATATTTAAATCTATCTACTTGTTCCAACCCGTCTGGCCAGCGTGGCGAGTGTAAGCCAAATTCTGCAGATATATGTTCAGAAAGGCCCATTTCCAACAGTAGAGGTCTAGGACGATGTGTTCTTAGGGGCTGTAATGATAATGATGAAACCTGTTCCACAACACCTATTGTCTCCCGAGCTGTTTGACAACGCCATCTAAATTTCCTGTGCACTTGGTCCCCACGGCCCGAGAGTTTCAACTCCAAACGGCGCAAAAACAATTCTATCAATAACCTGGGTGTTTGATGTTGATGAGATGTTGTTTGATTTCCGCTGTTTGAGGGTCTATTATTATTATTACCTAAATTCACTACTGCGACTAGCGCTCATGATTTGTGCCGCTATTTATAAGTCTTGTAATGATATCACCAATGAAGAAAATTCTGCCCGTCTGCCTCTCCCATCCATTGTACAAGATGTCGATCTTGGTTTTACAATATAACATAGAACAAAAGGTGTTGTGTTTACGCCACGAAGCTCCATTATTTTTCAACAAAAGGCTATTTTTCTCCTTCTATTTGTAGACACTTATGCAATGAAAATACGATGGCTGTATTGTGTTCTGGTGAGTTTAATTAGGATGTCATGTTATTCCTGTACTTACGAGTAATGATGGTTAATATATGTATATCGCGTAATTTTGTATGGTTTAACTTTAGACTAATCATCAGCATCATCATCATCAGCCTGTGTCTCTCCTGGATGAAGGCCGCCCCCAAGACTCGCCACTGTACGCGGTTTTTCAACCCTCATCCAACCCCTACCAGTGACCTTTTTAGGTCCGTTCGTTTTCCCCATCGGTCGTCGGTTCTGCGGCAGATGTGTCCGGCCCATTGCCACTTCAGTTTGCTAATTTTAATGCTATGTCAGTAACTCTTCGGTTCTCTGACGACAATCAACGCATCGAATTCTATCCATCAGAAAAATACCAAACATATATCTATAGCTCACAGAGCGACCTTGAATTTGTGAACCAGATTCTCTCTGCTTCGTACGACATTACGGGGAGAACGCACTGTTTAACAGACTTTGGTTTGGCTATCAGAAAATGTCTACGGTTATTAAGTCCGCATTTTGTACTTTGTGCAATAAACTATTAAAATAAATTAAAGCGTCTTGTTAATAAGCATATCTATGTTAGTCGCAAGCCCGAGGCACCATTATTCTCCTCTCTCTTTCTAACACACGAGGGACCCGCATCAACCGCATGCTAAATCCATGGAATGCTTAGGAATTTGTCTTCAGTCAGAATCTACTGGCACCTGAAGGTTTTGTCGTTGACCACTAATCACTGTAATGCTAGATTAAACAGCTAGTTCACTATTAAAAAGCATTAGTATAATTATTTTGATGGTTGAATAGAAAAGCTTTCAATGTTAACAAAGCCGAGTCTGTGTTTGCAACTCTTTGTCAGTGCCCATGCCGCCGCAGTTCATCAGATAAAGAATACATTTGTTGCGTGTGAAAATAGGAATCCATTCCGCACGAACGTGGTTTCGCGTAAGGATTAAAGCTATGCGATGACTGCTGGCTTAAACTTTGTGCTTTCTCGATAAATCATGTTCGACTCGAAACATGGAATGCGTAGACGTAATATTAAAAGATAGAATGGCGAAACAAAAAAAATGTAACATAAATAAAAATAGTAGTTTTAAAATTAATAGTGTGTAACTATTTGTACACACTATCAACGACGCTCTGAGAGTCACAGCGCTGATTTCTAGCTAATCCCCTATTAATAATAATAATTATTATTATTTCCTGATTCGGTCGCTGCGCTCAAAGCCCGCGAAAAATATGCAAATTTTCAGTTGCAATGCTTTAAGAAGGGACCGTTTATTTATTTATTTATTTAAAAACTTTATTGCACAAAGTACAAAGGCGGACTTAATGCCCGTAGACATTCTCTGACAGCCAAACCTTAGGGACAAATTTGAACAAATATAGGTGCAATGAAAGTGAAAGTAACAATAATATAATTATAGGATAATTTAAAAATATTATATAACATACTTATATACCTTCATATATATTATAATATCAATACACAATAATAAATGCAAATATTTACACAATATTATACATAAACATACATATATAAAACTTACTACCGTGGTTTGGAGCTATCTATAAAATGCGAATACACTAGTTTTTTTTAAAGACGACCTGGTGTTAGCTTGCCTTATGTTGGTCGGGAGATTGTTCCAAAGGTTTGTTGCAGCGACTACGAAGGAACTGGTAACAAATCCAGTATGGTGTGAGGGGATAGAAAGAAGCGAGTTGTGAGAGGAGCGAAGAGATTTGTCGTGGAAGGAAGAGAGATAGGCAAAGTTGTCCTTGAGGTATTTCGGTGTCGCAGGCTCATTCAGCACAGAAAATAGGAGACAAATGGCTCTGAGATTCCTGCGACAACGAATAGGCAGCCACTTCAACCTAGCACGATAGTCAGAGATGTGGTCGTATTTGCGCAGACAAAATATGAACCGGATACATGTATTTAGTAAACGGTCCATTTTATTGAGCAACATCTGTTCGATATGTCTATGGTCTACAGCTTCATTTTGCTGATTTAGAATGCTGATGTTAAATTGTTTGGTATTAAAGGTCTTTCTTAGGCTTTGTAATAAATCCGCTGGAAACTTGTTCGGTGCATTAACACAAATCAGATCACTGAAGACGTTTTGTATTGCTTTTTATTGGTCAAGCCTATACAATGTTATTAGTGTCTAAATGGTTTATTTCTTTTGTAGTCTTCATTATTGTGCGTGTTATCTTTTTGGAAGTAGTACTTACGGCTTATTATTTAACTTTAGTTTTGCACATTTGATTTTGTTTACTGACAGAATTCGCAATATCATCTAATTAAATGAGCAACATCCTGAAGGGTCCAATCCGGGTTGTACCACTCTTTGACCACTTTGCTACCTAGTCTTCCACTAAGCAGGAGTAGAATCATTTAAAATAATTAAATTATTGACGTTTTTTAAATGCCAGTTATACGTTTACGTGAATAAATATATTTTGACTTTGAATTTTAAATTTTACTCATTCCTCGTCACTACAGGCGTAACATATTCTTTATCAGGACAGGGGTGACTTTCAATGATCTTAATATTGATCTTTTTAACTTAGGTAGATAGTATTTAGGTAGTTTTTGTTTTGTATTATATTACTTTATTAAAGATTTTTTTGTAAGTCACAACAGATTTTTTATTTTTATAAAATGACTGTTTGTTTCACTTTGTTCAACTAAAAGTGGAAACTGTGAAATAGCTGTAAGTTCCCCAAAAATAATAATTAAATACATTCGGGGTGACTCTGTATGCCCTTCATCATCACAGCCCCTAGAACGCGAAGTTCTAGAACTCCACTGTTGTTGATGGGCCTTCCAGAAAATTCTGGACAATTTGGCCTACACTCGCCACGCTGGCCAGATGGGTTGGCAAGGTAAGGTGCTCTTACTATAGATTAATATGCAAAATTTAAAAATTGAAATCATTTATTAACACAGGTTAATATTATAAACAACAGGTATAGGTTATAAAGGTGCACCAGTGCTCTGCCAATAGGGCGTACAAATATTAGTATTGTAGATGGAATTTAATTTAGTACATAAACAAATTAAAATATAAATGAAAATAATATCATTAATATATAGAATTTAATAAGATTTTATAATAATGATAAGTACAAGTGAAATAAAATATCATGTTATTATATTTTTGTCAGTAAAAAAGTAATTGATTGAGTAGTTTGTTTTGTAAATTAGTATTGTTGCGGCCTAGCACATCCCTAGTCCTTGAATCGTCTGATACCACGTCCCTTCCCTACATTAAAATATTTAATTAATATTAATATTTTATTGGTTCTAAATATTTTAAGGTCGTCTGCAAAAAGTGAATACTTACAGTATTTAATAAGTTCTGTAATATCATTAATAAAAATTGAAAATAAGATCGGGCCCAGGTGAGAACCTTAAGGCACTCCGGATTTAGCATAATTAATAGATGATGTGAAACCGCTGAAAGCATCTAGTTTCGTTCTTCTTTAATATGTTATTCTATTGATAGACAAACAACTTTTCCTAAGAAACCATATGCCACCTACTCCCTCTGCACCACCCCCAGCAGGGACGCCGGCACCGTCCACTGAAGGTTCTAGTTCTCCTCAGAAGGTGGTCACAGTACCTGATGGGTACTTCTATGACCACAAGAAGATGAAGATACGGAAGCTTTAGATTAATTAATTTTAATGTTATTTTTATATGTATTTTAGTTTGTAAGGTATTTATCTATGGGCTATCTGTTGCCTGATAATAAACAAATTATTATTATATGTCGGAAGTGAGTGATAAAAATGTTTGGCTTCTCCATACAAACTGTTAAATTTGAAATAGCACACTATGCAAGTTTTTTAGTATATATGTTTTAAAAAAAACTTGCCATAGTTAGTGCAGTGGACTACCTGGCCAGTCACGCAGAGCTGAATTTATTTTGTTGTTTTTTTTTTTTTTAATTGTATTGTTATATAAATAAAAGGCGGATATGATGTTAAATACGTGTGATCTGACGCAGTACTCTGTTGCCTGCACAGAACATGGCTAGCACTGCACTAGCGGGGGAGATAGAAGATTGCTCGTCAACAATGTTGTCTGGAAATATTTATTTATTTATATAAAACTAAATATTAAACACAATTAAGCTAATGACAAGTTTTCACATATAGGTAAACACAATTATATACATAAAAAGAAAAATAGAGATAATAAAAAATAAACTAACAATGCTCATCAATAGTACCTACTCTACACGGATATGCTGAACACACTCCCTACCTGAAGTGCTCATTTGTCATTGCGCGTCTAATAGATATGGTATTGTCATTAAACATATCAACATCAATGCTCAGGTCGTTGAAGAACTCACTTGCTCTATTGAAGAACGCGTTACGTCTGTAATTGGTGTTGCAGCGAGGAACATGTAAGAGTGGACTCTGCCTGAGCTTAAGTGAGGGTATTTTCAAGGATATCAAATTTACTAACTCAGGCGAACAATTCCACGCGCAACGCCAACCAGGTAGGATATGTCTGCAATTTAATGCCTTAAATAGGGTAACCTTGACATTTGTTTTAATGCAAAATTAATTTTAGGAACAGATGCTACAAGTTCAAACCATTATTTCTAGCATTACTTGTTGAATTCGATAGTACCGAACCGCAATTTAATGGAACATGAAATCCCAAACAAATTGTAGTTGCCGCCGCTTTCCGCAAATTATTGGCAGCGCATGTAGCAGTATTGCGATTGGAGAATTCTGTACATCAGTACAACAGTCCCGTTTTGTCTGGGAACCACGTGCTCAACATAAAATAACGGCAGACGGTATAAAAAATCTGATTCGCATTCATAGGCGGTCCTTAGGTTTGTACTGAGAAAAACAAACCCAGGTTTATTTGAGAATATTATTAATATTATTAAGATATAATATAAGAATATTATTAAGCGCCCGCTAGGCGTCTAAAACAATAAATTATACGTATTCCTTTCATGGTAAAATATCATTATTCTTTACGGAGTTGTAATATTTTCTTATCTCCAGCACTTCATAGTATCTTGATAGTAACGACATCAGTTAGTTTAAAGGCAAGGTTAGGTAAAAGTATTCATAAACAGAAAAAAAATCTATTAACAGACAACTTAACATTATATTAAATATATCCTTTAGTGTACCTAAGCGTAATTTACCTACAATCGACTGCCATAGATCTGTCTTTTTGGAAATAATTTTCATTAGCAAAGCTTCTGTTAACAGCTTACTCTTTGGACCACTTTGCTGCATCCACTAGCAGAAGTAGAATCATGTCTGTAATAGGTTTACGTGAATAAAGATATTTTTAGTATGACTTCGACATTGATGTTCCTGGATTTCAGTTTACATTGGTCACTACTCACATGTGGCGTAAAAACCATAGAGAAATTAAGAAGTATTACCTTTTGTTCAACGACCATGTCAAGCCGAGGCCTATCGTGAAAATCGCGCACCCGACTTTAGCAAGAAGCCGACAGAAGATGGGTCGCATTCGAGAAACATCCTCTATCGTCCATATCACATTCTATGAAGACAAAAGTCTTCAACCAGTGGGCCTCTCTGTAATGTCGTATGGATACTGGCAGTAGGTTTTATCTACAAATTAGAGGTCGCTTAGCGAGCTACGGAGAAAGCTATGCTTGGTATGGCTCTGATTGATAGAATTGGAAACGTTGATATTTGTCAGAGAACCACAGTTATTGACAACGTATGAGACAGGCGAGTGGAGATCACGAGATACGGGACGATGCGGAGTGGGATGACCCCCCGCCTAATTGACCGATGACTTAAAGAAATTCGGTGACAAGGAATAAAGGATAATGATACTTTTTGAAATAGCTAAGTCACGTCTATGAATCTTAGCCAGTATTGTGTGCAATATGGGTTTCGTGCGTCGATATTGAACATTGTACTGTACTGGATTCAAGCCACATGATACACAAAGATAACACGTGATTCTATAGTTATTATATTTATATATATTTTTAGCAGTTTAAGAGATTTAGTTTGAAGATATGTAGTTTAGGCGTGATGGCGAGACAAACATACACATAGAGCAAGCTTATTTAACATTTCTAATATTAGAAAGTGATATTTTCATACGTTTTTCTAAAAAAATCTAAATACGGAGCTTTTATTTATTAAATAATAATGTATTTAATAAAGGTTTTTATGTTCGATGTCACTTCTAAATCTTTTGAATTCGCAAAAATACCGATGCAACAGAAGATCTTGAAATTAAGTAGATGTAGCATTAGCGCACTAAAAGTGTTCTAACAATTATATGCACAATTACATAGGTGAGTATACAAATATTTGTATACTTCACCTATATAACAATCGTTATATTTTGGTATGTAAGTTTAGAAATGTTAAAATAATAACAATAATGCTAAGCATTGCATATCGTAGACAAATGCATAGGAACACAATATATTAGAAGGCAGAAGACCAAGAATACCTAATTATGTAATTTCAGCTATCGGTGGTAACTTGTTAATAACCATACACTATCCATATGTACTGTATATATTTTGTATCTATCTAGCTGTAAGTTATCCTTAGACATTAAATAAAAATAAAAAAATAGTACAAGATATGTAAATTTGTATTTGATTTTATTTTTCTCTTCGTTTATATAAATTAACGTTGTTAATTTATTTTTGTAGTTCCTAGGGAGAGCACTAACTACTAGGACACAGCACAACTAGTCTTGGAGTCAGGGTCTTAACTATTTGTCGTATTTGTTCCCTAAGTTAAGTCCATATTTATAAGAAAAAATATGTAATTATTTTAATAAACTATATTATTATTAGGACCATAAAACTATACGACTATTTAAATTAATTTTCCGACATAGACATGTCAATAAATTCTGACAAGTTATAAAAGCATTAATAATTGCCTTGTTGAATGAAACCTCGATCGTGCAATATGTTGGAGCGTACGAATTAATTAATGTGGTGGCTCGTTTGTAAGAACGCTTTCCTTAAAGTTGAAAGTTAGGTCGTGTTTCGAACCCGGTCATTCACAAATCATTTCCGTGCCTTGTTAAGCAATCGGTGCCGGTTTCACTTATATCAACTTATAGAATCGGTAATAAATTGTTTTTAAAAATTACATCAGACATTCGCGAAACTGTCTTCGTGGCGAGTGAAGGCCGAATTCTCCAGACATATGTTCTGAAAATCCCATCTTTAGCAGTGCAAGTCTACGATTCTGTGTTTTAGAGGCTGTGATAATGATAATATATAGTACAACTATTTCGTTTTTTTTGTACTGACGCGGTATCTATGGTTAATAAAATCTTTGGCCGTATCGAATAGCGATCTCGAAACAAAAGCTAAGTGAGTAGAAAGACGCTCGCGCAGAACTAAAATAGTATTGGACTCGATTCAAAACTCTTTGGAATTGCTCGACTATTTGTTACTTGTATCGCCCATTCAGTAACTCACCAGCTCTTGTAATTTGTTGGCCAAGGAATTTGACAGTTATCAGATGGATATAAATTGTCTATTTTTATAACCAACTGAGTTATTTGTTTACATTTTTTCTCTCTCAGCTGTGAGAAAATTTTATACGTTTATTATAATGACAGATTTAAAATAACATTATGTTTGCGATGTTGTGGTTTTGATTTTTATTGATATAAAAATAGGCCACTTCGTTATGCAAACGTGTAATGCACGCAAAGTCATACATCGCAACTAATGGAAATGCTTAAAAGTATTATTACGACTGTATCCCTTAAGGGGTGGTCAGAAACTACGTTTTTGTAAGGAACTAGTTCACATTTAGCCAACTATACTCATCGTCGATGTACCGAACTCGAGAAAATATAACAAATAAATTATTGTGTCCCGACCAGGAAACGAACATTGTACGTAGAAATAGATATGCTTATTCATCTGATTTGCTACCAAAGATATACGTGTATTACCAAAAACATTATTCAAAGTCAAAGTCAAAATATCTTTATTCACGTAAACTTATTACAGGCATTTATGAAACGTCATTAATTTAATTATTTTAATAATTCAACGAGGAAATGCGGCGAGCGTTTTAGGTACCCTCCCTGGTGGTAAGCCCTTAGTTTATTTTGTAGAATAGTTTTAATTTCATAGGTATTTTTAGTTTTAGTTTTATTTATAATTAGTTTTTTAATCAATTTTATTTTAATATTTTTGTATCTGAGTACCTACTTCGAATAAATCTATTATTTTGAATGTTAAACTCCTGCTAGCGGAAAACTAAGCAGCAAAGTGGTCCAATGAGTAAGCTGTTAGCAGAAGACCAGCAGCTTAGCAATCTGCCACCACTTCAACTTTAACTTTACTGCCCCAACAACAAACTCTTATGAAAAAAATATTTATTTATATTAAACCTAATAATGTGCTACGATGTGAATAATTATGCAAAAACGATAATTTAACTATACAAGTATATGGACAGAAGTTGCACTTTTTTTTTTGCGGTTTTCCCGCGTTGTGAACTCCCGTATACCCTTCGTGTTTGGGCGATATTGACGTGAATTACTCCATGGAAAGCATCAAATTTTGCAACACTTGGAATTTGATGATCCCCAACTCGGTTATGAACATATATTATGTAAATAAATTACGTGTTTAGGGCTGATGTATTCTGTACAATGTCCTTTAAAGACACTTAAAAAAAAGTAGGAAAATTGTTATATAAGACGGTGCAGCAGTGGTTTCGCTCTCTTTTGTCTGGGAATCGTCAAAAACTAAGGTTGAGCTGATACCCTTTTTTATTTGTAGAATTATTATCGTAATTGGTGGTTAATCCATTAATTAAAAAGTGAATAAACTAAAGTTGTTTCTTGACCAGTATGTATTTTATTTACAATCCTCAGTTAGACCCTTTACATCACTGACATCAGTCCCTAAAAGTATGCGGCTTAATGACGGCATGATGGCAATTCGATTCTGATCCGGAAACGTGTTTATACACTCTTCAGGGTTTATCAGCACGACAGTGGATACTTCTCCGCCCCGTCAGACTGGGAAAATTACCACTATTACTCCGCCTACCACTTATTTATTGTACTCGTAAAAAGTACTTGCCACTTGCAATGATGTTAAATGGCAATTTTTTTAATGAACGCTTGTATTATGTTAACAGAGGTACAATAATCAATCTCCGTGGTTTAGAGGTTAAGTCGGTGGATATAGACTCTGAGGTACCCGGTTCGATTCCTGGTCGGGACACAAAAATATTAATAGATGTGAATAAATACATTAAAATAATATTTAATTTATTTGTGATATTTCTCGAGTTTGGTACGCTGGAGACATCGACGAGCTTGCCACTTGTCATGATTGGCCTATAGTAAAGTTGGCTAAATGTGAATACGCTTATTTATAAGCGTGGTTTCTGACCACCCCGAAAGTGGAACGGTCGTGATGATACTTTTTTTTATTTTTTAATAATCAATATATTCGAGCTGTAATAATAATTTAATTCTTGTAACTGTTTTACAAGTCTGTTGTGTTGGAACCTCTTTAGTACAATTTTATTTATGTCGCTTTTTTATTTTTATCATCGAACCTTTTGTTTATTTATATTTATTGTTTATTTATAATTGTTTGGAACTGGCTATCTGCGGCTATGACTATTAGTCAAAATGGAACTGACTGACATCCTAGGACACAAGTTATCTTGGTTAGAAGTCAGAGACCATCTTAAAAATGCCTATCCTTGTGGTTTACATTCAATCAAAAATTTTAATAAATGAGAATGCCCATTTTTTTTTGTGAAATGGGCCCAAATAATATTCTCGTGTCATAATGATTTCTGTTTTATTTATTTAATCTGTAATTAATTTTATTTATTTTACCCTAGCATAACGACAATTGACAAAAACTAATTTTACCTTAATTAATTACATAGTTTCTATCCCGCCAATTTGAAATCCAGTGTTTTACCTATAATAAAGAACCTAATCGTATAAATAGTGATTTGTAACTATTTCATACATAAATCTTAACCAATTGACTATTTATTTAATATATTTTAATGCTGGTACCCAGATGTTGAAATTAAATTTTATAAAAACACAATAAAATGATATGATTATTGGATCTCTTTTGCTCATAATGTAGGTAACAATAAGAAAGCTCAATAAAAGTTATTGTTATTATTATTCTTAATTGTAGCCCGTATTGCTCCGTTTTACCATAAGAGGTAGGTCTAGCGTCTCGGTTACATTTCAATAATGAATGCATTGTCCGACGCTGTGCCCATCGCGCTGCCTATTTCTGACCGAACCTGTCTACGTCACTCATTTGCGAAGTACATAGAGTATATATTATATTAATTGAACCTATTAAATACTCAGAAATATTTAATTAGGTTATTAGCAGTTGTGGGGGAGATGTCCAACTCCCTCACGCGGGTGGTAGATTAGTGGACTGGAGGGCTTATGACGAGCCAGCTCCGTGAAGTCCAAAGAAAGGGGCAGAAGCACTTACCAATTCCAGCAGCAACTGACAACGTCTCAGTGGAGTCTACCCCAGGGTTCCAGAAGAAGATCAGCTCTTCTGATGCTAAAGCTCTTTTCACACAAATGTCATAAAACTAATAATTCAAGTAACAGTTCTGACCGATAAATACACTCGCGTGGCTATTCAGCAGACACTGCTGCAGCACCGAAAATTGAGAACACGCGGTGTGACGTCACCGAAACACAAAATTGTTGACGTCCGCCTCCAACCGAGGCTGACGTGCCACTGGGCCCACCGATGGGTCACAGAACTGGCTTTAACAGCATTATACACTACCAGGAATCCAACCTAATTATGGTCTGTTAAACTGGTAACCCAGAACACCAGGATTCCAGATATACTCCGGACAAACTTACTGTACAATTTATCAGTTTATGCCCCTCTCGTTGGCTCGGACTATTGCCTGGTAGTTGCAGCAGTGCCACGCGCTCCACCTCATCCTCGTAAGAACGTATAGCGCATTATGTGGCGCTACTCATCCTCAGACTGGGATGGACTGCATGCGTCCTACGCATCAAAGTAGATCCATCCAAGTCAGCGGCTGCCGTTGCTGATATGATACTTCCCGGCATGGAATATTATTTATTAATTTATCCAAAATACACGGCATACCGGGCATGGGTAAGGGATCGGGCTCACTCTGACCCCGATACGAGTTCCTAAACGTCAGGTTATATCAAAGCTTCTATAAGTTCTACAGAGGTATTTGTCATAACCATAATATGTCTTAGTACATTGCATAGATGTCTGCGATTTTATTGCATCACATTCTATTCCAGCGTCGTTCTATAAGTCTATCAGATTGGCTGAAACCTAGCCACGCGGCCGAGAGGAAGTCGCAGTTTTTTTTCAGCTGGCCAAATCTGTAGAGACCAACTTCTGACATTTCCACCTCTGAGTTTTCCAGATGGATCAAGCCGCTAATGAGAAAGCCGACTAATTGAGTAAACTGGGATTTAATAACGGGAATGCTGCGCCCCCATACTGCCTAATTGCGTGTGATTTACACTTTTTTTTGGCAACCCATTCCTGTTGGTTTTCATAGCGTATTTTATCATATAAGATTATAAAATATGAAACAAAACATGAGTAAAAAAACATAAAATACAATATTGTACTTAGTCTAATTTAATATTAATAGGAACAATTTATTTCAAGGCGTTGTCAAAACAGCTAGGGAGACAAAAGGGCTGGGCAATATTTGGGCCAAAGGATCAGTATTGCCATTCAACGTGGCAATGCTGCCAGTATCCTTGGCACTTTGCCCATTGGCAGCGATTTGGAGCAATTCTTTTATTTATAATATTTTTTATTTTGTTTTTTCTTCATTTTAGTTTTTAGTTATATTTTTATTTATTAATTAGGTTTATTTTTATTAAAAGTAATTTATGTTTTAAGATGTGAGTTTTTAATTTATCTTAACATTTAACTTAAATTTTGAAAGCGGATCATTGAACGGATCTTGTACTATCTTTATACTCTGACAACCTCGTTCCTGACGGGTACAATATATTATTGTTATGGAATGTATCACGAGATTTCATGCAAAAATTCTTTAAATAGCACCGATAAAATCTTGTTGAATGGATATTGTATTTTTGGATCCACTCCACGGCTTTTCTGTTGCAATCCTTTTCCATCATGAATGGAGACATTTGTGACTGTGAATCCTACAATGTTATTCAATTTATAGAACGACGCTGGAATAGAATGTGATGCAATAAAATCGCAGACATCTATGCAATGTACTAAGAAATCAGATAAAGTTTTCTACCTAAAAGTATCATCACGACCGTTTCCCTTTCGGGGTGATCAGAAACCACGCTTATAAGCGGATTCACATTTAGCCAACTTTACTATAGGCCAATCATTACAAGTGCTGTTTGTCGATGTCTCCAGCGTACCAAACTCGAATAATATCACAAAGAAATTACTTAAATTTATTTACATTAATAAATATTTTTGTGTCCCAACCAGAAATCGAACCCGGTGCCTCCGAGTCTAAATCCACGGACTTAACCGCTAGACCACGGAGGCAGTCATATTCGTTTTTTTTTGTTCTTAGTATATTTTAGTAGCTCGGTTTGTTAAACCGCTCTCCTTATAATCTCAAAGAAGGTTGGTTCGAACCCCGGCAAGTACCAATAAGAATACACTTTTCGTATGTACATTTGTTCCCGTGCCTCAGAAAGCACATTGAGCCGTTGGTCCCGGTTCCACTAATACCAAACCGTGGAACCGTTAATCATGTCATTACAATTTAACATCACATCCTTGCCAACTCGTCCGGCCAGTTTGGCGAGTGTAGGGCAAATTCGCCAGAAACTTCTGGAAGGCTATCTATAAACAGTGGAGGTCAAGTACTTAGGTGTTCTAGGGACTGTGACAATAATTATATTTTTATAAATAATTTTAATTTACAAATATTTTTTGTGTTTTTTTTTTCAACTTAATTTTAAACAGAAATTGAAAATCCGAACGAGTACACTCTCGTATGTGGACCACATCCCGTGCTATACTGCTCATCAATTACTTAAACATTTTAAAATAACTATACATAATTGTTCTCTTTGACTTAAGATTTAATGACCGGGCATTGTAACATATTGGTCCATAACTCACTTAATATACGCAATTATTATTGTTTATTTTATTAGAGAGCTATGTTTGGTATTTCTCTAATATCTAATAATATGCATTTGAAACGTTGATTTATTTATTTATTTATTTATTCGAAGTAAGGTACAAATAACAGCTAACAAACAAAACAATTATTGAAATCATAGACAAATAATCTTGTCGGGTTTGCCAGCCTAAAAAAAATGTACACAACATTGAATAATACAAAAAATGGTAATAATATAAAATAAAAGTTAATAGTAAAAAAATATATAAAAAAGTAAAACCTATAAAAACTAAAAGTAATAACTAATAAGATTATAAAAGTAAACATAATAATAACAAAATGAGATAATAACATGAAACAAAATCACTTTTTCCTTCCTAACCCGTTCCACAATTTATTGTGCATACCTACCGACAAACAATTTAGTGAGGTTAATTTTAAATGAGTGTTTTTTCATATTAAATATATCCATCTCAGGATCTGACACATAAAGTTCGTTGCAACTTCGACACATACGCGAGATTGGAGAGTTAAAGGCGACATTGTTTCTGGCATTAGGGACACAGAAAGGGCGAGGGATTCGAACTGGTCTATTGGGGACACTTAGATAGACCGTGCTGGTCAGGCCCTGAGTAAAATAACCGTTGGCTATTCTGTGTAGTGTTGTTAAGTCCGCGATAGTGCGCCGTTCGTACAGCGGCAACAGTTTAAAGTGACGAAAACGATCCCTGTAGCCAGGGAGCTTACGCCTAAGACCAAATTTGGAAGAGATCATTCGAAGAAAGCGTCTCTGGACTGACTCCAGTCTTTGCACGTGCACTTTGTAGATTGGTGACCAAACTACTCCGCAATATTCCGTGATACTACGCACTAATGATGTGTACAGAATCAAGAAGCTCTTGGGCTTTTTAAAAGGTTTGCAAGTGCGAAAGATGAAACCTATCATTCTATTGGCTTTAGACACTATTGACTCATAGTGAGGTCGAAATGACAAAGACGAATCAAATAGTACTCCAAGATCACGAATGCACGACACGTGTTTCAGTTCAACTCCGTTGATTTTGTAGGGGTACTTTAGTATGTTTTTGTTTCTGGTGAAAGTGATTAATTGACATTTAGAAATATTAAGTGACATTCGGTTTGAAGTGCACCAATCGTGAACCAAATTTAAATCAGACTGGAGTAGTTCGCAGTCGCTAATATCAGTAACTTGTCTAAATATTTTTAGGTCATCTGCATAAGCCAAAAACTCACACTGAATGAGATTGAGAAGGTCATTTATGAACACCAAGAACAATAGTGGGCCCAGAATTGAGCCTTGGGGCACGCCAGTAGCCGCACTAAATGGAATTGAGTCATACCCATAAACAGATACCAATTGAGTCCGATTTAGGAGATAAGAACAAAGCCATCGATGCAAGTTTCCATGCACACCAAGACGTGCGACTTTCATCAACAGAATGTCATGGTTGACACGGTCGAATGCTTTGGCGAAGTCTGTGTAAATTGAATCCACCTGCGATCGACTGTTAAAAGCTTTACATAAATAATTCGTATACGTGAGAAGATTAGAAGTTGTGGAACTGCCTTCAACAAATCCATGCTGACGCGGATTTAAAAACATTTTAAAATGAGAGTACAGGTGTGGGTAGACTAAAGACTCAAAGACCTTTGCAAAACAAGATAATATGCTAATAGGGCGATATTTAGAAACGTCATTTTGGTTACCCGATTTGTGGATGGGTGTGATCCTCGTAATTTTCCACAATTCAGGGAATGTACCTTCTGATACGGATTTATTAAAAACAATGGCAAGAGGACTCGCCAATCCATCTGCACACATATGCGCAAAAATTGGCGGAATACCGTCCGGGCCAGACCCTTTACTTATATCCAGTTTCTTTAAAGCCCGCAGAACATCACACGACTCTATGGCGACTTGAGTTATTAGGGCGCTAGACTTTACACAGAGCGTCTCTTCAGATAAAGACGAAACGGTGCTGTTTTGTGTATCATATACAGATGAAAAAAACTGGGCAAAAAGGTTAGCAATACCATTGCCATCGTTGGACACTACGTCATCAAGGAAAACACTACCTGGAATAGAATTTGTCACCCTTCTACCTTTTGTGAACCTCCAGAAGCCTTTGATGTTTGTAACAAGACTTGATTCAATGTTCGAGATATAGTTTCTAAAACACTCAACAATCATTTTCTTGGACCTGGATCTTAAGAGACTGAAAGCATCATAGTCACGGGGATTGCCAAACGATTTGTATCTCCGATGAAGTTTGTTTTTATCTTTTAACAGTCTTATTAATGGTTTGGAAAACCACGCTGGGAATGTAGATTTACGTGATGATTTTTTGGGTGTGTATTTATCGATTATAGTCCATAATTTGTTGTAAAAGTATTGAAGAAAATCGTTACAGTTAACGATAGATGCACTAGAATGCCAATCGACAGCAAGTAGATCCGCAAGACACTTATTGTAATCAGTTTTGTAGAATCGGTAACTGTATTCCTCTTTGTTATGTGATAAAATCGGACCCGACCCGATATCAAAAGTAAATTCCAGGGGCAAATGGTGCGAGTCCACACGGCTAATAGGATCAGTGGATGGCACCAAATCAATGCCCACATGGTCTGACAGAACCAAGTCAAGAATTTTGTCATTAAAATTTTTTATATTATTATATTGCCTTAGATTTGTTGAATTAATAAGATCAGACAAAATTAAGGACCTAGCACATGAAGCAGATGCGTTTATGGTTGACCAATTCATATCCGGAAGGTTAAAATCACCAACTATTAATGTGTGAGTGCTACTGTCGGAATTGATAATAATATTTTCGCACTTTTCTGCGAATGCTTGCATGAGATCATTAGGGATATAAGAGGGGATATATACTACACAAAAGTTGATTGTAACGTTTCTGATTTGTATGCAGACCCAGAGATCTTCCAAAGAAGTCTGCCAGTCAATATGTGCAGAAGTTGCAAGTCGAGTGGAAATAGCCAGTAAAACTCCTCCACCATGTGCTTTGTGAAATTTTTCTTTAAAAGCATTATCGCGATCACGCCTGAACACTCGGTATCTTGTATCAAATATTTCAGATGAAAATACGGATTCATCGAGCCACGTCTCACACAGGCAGATTATATCAAAGTTGCAATTTAGGACGGAGGTAAATATATCAGTGACTTTTGATTTCATACCGCGTATGTTCTGATAGTAGATAGATAATTTCATTGTAAAATAAAAATGTAAATCTAAAGTATAAAAATATAAAATGTTTTTTTTTTTTAAGTAAATAAAATTAAAAGGTGTTAAAAAATAAAAGTTAAAAGCAAAACAAGTTCACACTAAAAAGCTAAACAACAAATAGCAAAAAAAAAATAATAACAGTGGAAAGTGGCAATGAAATAATTCAAACAATAAGATTTAATGATTGTTCGTTCCTAATTGTTATGAACCTAGAGTTGTCGTCTTTACGAACGTGGATAAGACCATTGCGGATCCAAACATATTTGTATGATTTTTCCTTTCCTCTGAGTCGAGCCGCAGCATGAAGAGCCTTGAAGTGGGGAGATAAGTGTTCAGAGACATAAACCGGGACTCTTTCACCAGTGAAACCAAGTGACATAGACGAAAGTTTGTTTGTGGCGTTAGCTTTATTGTAACGGCTCACTGCAGACAAGGCTTCATCTCGGCGTCGTCGACTGTTAAGTTTCACTACTACTGTTCGTGGTCTTTTACTGTCTCTATTTAACTTAGCGACTCTTACGCAGCTCAGAATATCTGAATCCGGTATTTTCGCCGATACGACATCAAAAAGATTGCTCACAACAGCATTTAAATCTTCTGTTTTATTTTCAGCTATGCCTTGTATTTCGATGTTGGATTCGCGTAGATGCTGCTCGAGGTAGTTAACTTTGTCCTGTAGCACTTTAACCTCAGCGTCTGCCGAAGCGTACCTAGTCTTGACTTCATCACAGTCTTCCCTCAGTTTGCGGACTTCAATAGAAAAGTCATCATACTTCGCGCTTAGGTAATCTATAGATGAAGTCAATTCCTTAAGCTGGCTAGTTATTGGTACAAGAGTGACGTTTAATTGCGCATTCAAAATTTTTGGTATTTGAGAATTAAGGATTTCAGAAATTTCTTTTTTAATAAAGTTCGCCATATCAATGTCCAGCGTTTGTGGAGAAGAAGATGCCACTCCTCTTTCGGAAGTGTCAGCAGAGCCGGTATGCATAGGCAGATCAGCTCTGCTGCCACTATGACGATGTGCAACAACACACTCGGGACACTTCCATATGTTTCGGGATGCCTGGGAGGTGCCATCAGGACCAATGTTGACACATTCGTTGTGATAGTGTTGAGCACATATGGTACATTTTATGCGTTTTTGTATGACTGTAACAGCATTGCAACAACCACCACACGTAGTAGGCATTTTTCAGATGTTATATATACGGTAGCACGGGGATGTTGCTGTATTTTTTAATTAACTATGATGAAAGAAAAGGAAGTTGGAGTCGGCCGAGTCGATTACATAATCCGCAATGAGTATTGTCCTCCCTCTAAAATCTCATGACATTAAAAACAAATTGTACCATTTGGTAGTTTTTTCCCAATCTGGCAACACTGCGACAACTTTTCTTTGTTATGTTGGTAGTATGGATCAGCGTTTGTTGTTTATGCCTGTTTTGAGGTTATACGGGTTTCGGATGCAATATTTACCTTATTCATTAAGCACAGATTAAATAAACACATTATTTGAATTATGCGATTAATTAGGTTTCGGGTAAGTACAATTTTTTCAGGTAAAACTTCACTTATATCTATTTAAAAAATAATAATATCGGAGACACTTTTTGACTGTTGTTTTTTGTTGTTTGTTGATAGTCGTCAGAGAATGTAAGTATTATCTTTTAAAATTTGTTCAAGTGGCAGTGGGCCAAACACATCTGCCGCAGAATGGACGTACGCGCAGCGACGACGGACGGATGACCTGAAGAAGGTCGATGTCGGGGGTTGAAATAAAATGATTTCTTTGTCAGAAACACGGTACAGGGATGTAAATTATTATATGTAATTATATCACATACTTCACTATTTCTAGCAAACAAATATTTAGTTACATGACTTTGTCGAGCTTAGTGTCTAGGTATTCTTTTGTCGAATAGAAACATTTATTAAACAGCATTTGTTTGACTCTTAATTTGAACAGTTTTAGTGGCAGCTCCCTTATAGTAACTGGAAGCTTATTAAATATCTTTGTTGCCATTGATTAACAATTACGGCTATATTGGGTACTTTTATGCGCTGGAATAAATATTCTACTAGGATAATTTAAAATTGCAATTTCCCCAATAGTTGAAAAAGGTCCGGCTGACTTTTTACAAATAAACAGCATTCAAGTATGTAAATAGAAGGAATAGTCAGTAATTTTAGTTTTATAAATAAAGGACGTCATAGTTGTTTGTCCAATAAAGATGCATTTCCCAACAATAATATGGTTGGATGAGAGTGGCAAGAAATCGGGTTAAGCTGTTTTTTTTATGACTATTATGATTCGACAACCCGTCTGGCGGGTGTGGCCAAATTCTCCAGAACTGTATTCTGGAAGTCGCATCACTAACAATGGAGGTCTAGGACTCTATGTTCTAGTGGCTGTGATGATGATGAAATGTCAAATGCCCAGTCCATACATAGGTCAACTAATTGTACCATTTAATTAAAAACCATCACAATGCAAGTTGTAATTAAATGAAACATGTGACGAGCGGATTCACAGAAACTCGTCACTGTGGCCAGAAATTACGAAAATTAACCAAGATTTCCACTAAATTCTAAATTGTCATTCTTTGAAATAAATTTAGATAGCAAAGTATAGACACTACTGACCTTAAATCCTGAGAGTTAATTTATATTAATACTCTTATATATATCTCAAAGGTAGTTATCTATCTATTTTAAATGTATATATATCTTACTTATTTATATATTTTTATTTAAAAACTGCCGTTAGGCATTCTCTGACAGTCGACCTTGGGGACAAAAGAGATATCAAATAGGAATAAGAGTCGGTGCAAAAATAAGAGTTAAAAAATACAGTTTTTGCTATAACTATACATATACTCAATATATATATATGTGTTACATGTGATTTGTACTAGAAAGAATACTACTGTCATCTTTGATAGACGTCAGTTAATAAAATGGACTCAATATAAAATAATTAATGTTTTATTTAATATCATAAGTTACATGGTGGCAGCGGATAAAACGATGATAAATATATTTTTAAAAAAAAAAGCTATTTTACTAGTAATAAACTATGGAAGGAGATATTGGAGGAGGCGCAGCTCCTTTCAGAGATATTGGCGGTCAAGTGCGGAGTCAAATGTTACAAAAAATTGACTCAATAAATTTATTTAGTAATAACATGGCTAATACATGGAAAGAATGGATAACCACCTTCACGATATATTTACGGGCTGCAGGTTTAGAAGAAGAATCTGATAGTCGTAAGGTGGCTTTGATTTTTCACAATATTGGCGCACATGCATTGCATATATTTTACTCCATTAATTTAAATATTGATACAGTTACATTGCAAACATTAGCAACTAATTTTGAGAAACATTTTACACCAAAAAAAAAATTTTTACATGCATTGTTTAATAGAAGGCAGAGTGATAACGAAACTAATGATTTTTATGTATGTATGCATTATGTATATATAGATTTATATAAGTTGTATATTGAGTTGTATAGTTATATAGCAAAAACTGTCTTTTGTAACTCTTATTTTTGCACCGACTCTTATTTCTAACTGCATAATAATTAGAATAAACTAAAAACACATCGAATCATACTCAACAAAAGGAATGTTACGTTTTGGCTGTGCAATTAGTTGATGTCTACTCCATCCACTCCGTCTTCAGGCCGGGTCTGAGCATCAGAATAGTTCTGGAATGCAAGAGCCCGCTGGTTCTCCGGTAGTTGATGTTTTGCCTAACACAGGTAGAAAAGGAAGGACTCACCAGGGATAGCACCTCGCCGATTTTCGTGTACACTGTGTTTAAACTAATAATATGCACACACAATATGCACCCACATACCGTAGTCACTATCCCTTCGCGTACCTATAAATTTGGTGACTCATACATCTGTCGCACGATAAAGATGTGGAATGCTCTTCCAGCCTTTGTGTTTCCACTTTCCTATAACCGGGAGTCATTCAAGCGAAGTGTGAAAAGGCATCTAGTCAAGCCGGCATAGTGTTAGGGACTGATGTCGGACATAAGGGTCTGATTCCAGTTGCTAACATTCATGGACCCTGCGCGCCACTTACCATCAGGTGGGCACAGGGTCACATGTCGTGCTAGTATAAAAAAAAATATAAAATAAAATAAAAATGAATACTGCTTCCTGGAACACAGGTACACAGCGTCCTAGACCTCCACTGCTGGAGATGGGCCTTCCAGAACATATATCTGGAGAATTTGGCTTACACTCGCCACACTGGCCAGACGGCTTGGCGGTTTGGAGTCTGAGTGTACTGATAGTTTTTATTTTTTCACCTGTCAAACAAGACCAGAGTTTTTCTTTCTGTTGATATTTTGTTTATTTAACTTTTCATTTGTGTTGTGAATTTACTGTGTGACTAGCACACAGCCCAACTAGTTTTGGAGCCTAACTGGTTTTAACTATTTGAATATAACTGTTCCCTAAGTTGTCATATTTATAAGAAATTAAAAATGTAATTGTTTTAAAACACTTTATTATTATTATTATTACATTTGAGAAAATGTACTCAATTAACTTTGTAGGCAATTTTAGGAAAAGTCTTCGACGGCTTGCTAAATAAGAATAAAGAAAGGCGAAATAACAATTTTAGCCAATGTAATATATCTGGACGGACATTTCCATAGCAAGACAGCTTGACATCTCCGACGAGGATCCCGCAATTTGTAGAATATTTGGAATTGTAAGACTTGGCCACCAACGATCAGTCGAGACGATTCAATAATGACGAGACGTCGACGTAATATGTTTGGACTAGCCAAACAATGTCATATTTTTCTATTATTTAGAAGTAAAAAGTAAACAATTCAAATCATGGCAAGCTCGTCGATGTCTTTAGCGTACTAAACCGAGAAATATCACATTTAAATTAAATAAATTATTGTGTCCTGACCAGGAATCAAACGCGGTACCTCGGAGTCTAAAACCACGGATTTACGCTAGACCACGGAGGCAGTTTTAACTGTTCTTTTATTTTTTTGCAAAACATAGGCCGCAATTAAGACATTCTTATGATGTGTTCAATTTTCATACAAAACAAGCAACTTTTTATTTTATATATAAAAAAAAATATATATCATCACAACCCTTCTGAAAAGGTCAGGCTTGCAGTTTGCAGGCACGCTTGTTCTTTTAAGTTAGTGGATTCAAATTCAGCCAACAATAATATAATGAAAAATGGCAAACTCGTGTCTCTAGCCTACCAAACTCGAGAAATATCACAAATATTTTTTTTTTTACTCGACCAGGAATCGAACCCGATGCCTCTGCATCTAAATCGACAGACTTAACGGCAAGACCACGGAGGCAGTATGTATATGTAAGCTACTATTTATGTATTTATTTAGAACAATAATTCTTATTTTCCTTTGGATCCACTAGGATATATTGCACAAAAATCCAGTAGCTTACTCCATTCAGTTTACTTTACGTTCGTCGCGGCCAGTGACGTCAGCTTCATGATCTTGTAGAAAATGGCATCGCAAACGTTGATTGCGATAATTGATCAAGAGTCTGCTAAATAATTGGACCCACGTCGCATTCGAACGGTTTGAATAAGACAGCGTCCCTTTGGATGTATAGTGAGTCAGTTACCTTTAGTCATAAAAATGACGGAATAGTATCAAATTTATCTGTCAAATTAGCGATTTTTCAAACTATTTAGCGACGAATATTAATAGCCCTCAAAGTTATCGAATCCATCCATAGTCCATCCATAATTTAATTTTGATTTAATTTAAATAATATTGTATTTTATTTGTAAAAACTGACAATATCCGAGTGTTACCTGTGAACCAAATGGAAATAAATAATTTGAATTTGAATTTGAATTTGAATATTATCGATACAGTTGTTCTATGTGTCAGCAGCTAGCCGACATTATTCCAATGGAAGTGTTGCAAAGGAATCAATATTATTGTCAATTGATATAAAACACATATTAAGGCATAAAACGAGTTAATATGGAGCTGTCTAAGTATTTAATGACATAAGTTCTCATATTATAATATTACCGTTCTTTATAACTTTTTTATATGTATTTTAGTTGTAAGGTATTTATCTATGGGCCATCTATTGCCTGATAATAAAAAAAATATTATTATTATTATTATAACAAATATGGAACAAATCAGTTTTTTTATTTTGTAAATGGCAACATTTTTTTATGTATTACCGACCAAAATTGCTAAGATAGCGATCGTTATCAAATATCGAGATAGTGTTATTTATTTTAGGTCGATCCATAAAGTTACGTCTACGTGACAACTGCTGACGTAATACCCCACTGTCGCTGGCAGCAGACACGACCGACAGAAAAAAAAGAATCAACTTGCGGCAACGAAGGGACACAATAAAGCAAACATCGATTTGAATGAATTATTTTCCTTAGAATTTCGGTCGCAATAAAAGGTGTTTTATATCATTGACTTGCAAAAAAATACCTGGCATTAACTGCAACTTCTTTACACAATTAAATAAATCTTTATTGTTTAGCCAAATTGGAAAGTTTTAAACGTATTTAATAATATCATCAATTTGTAGGCTTTCAGTTTGAGTTTTTAGAAATATTTAATCGTTAATATGACAGCCCCTAGAACACACAGTCCTAGTCCTCCGTTGTTGGAGATTGGCCTTCTAGAAATTTCTAAAGAATTTGGCCTTCCAACTGGCCAGACTGGTTGGCGAGGGTCATGCCAATTTATTACCATAAGTTAGTATTAATGGAACCGGAACCGACAGCTTAATGAAAGTTAGAAGTGTATTTCCAACAAAAAACATAAAATATATGCTGGCCACCGATCCAACAGTGGTATTGACCGAGCGGCGATAATGTCGTCGCTGTGATCGCGACTAGTTGCAGAGGGATATACACATATAATGTTTTGGTTTGTGGTTCACATTTTGGTTTTTTAAACTGTCATCATAGAAACATTAGCCAAGAACAAAGAAGATTATATGTATTTGTAATAAGGAGCCCGTCATGATAATTATACAATAATAAATAATACATATACTTCAAGAAAATAAACAACTATATAAGCATAATAAAAATAAACTTAACATTGAAAAATAAAATTAACACATGTATTCATATTAGGTCAATGATCAGCCTTTGTATTGATAAGTCAGTCGGTAAACAAGTCCTTTGACATTTTACTAATAATTGCTGTCATAGAAATCGGTTTGATAATCGATTTTGATTTCGTTTTAATGGCTCCTACCTTCAACATACTTTGGCCATTGTGTGTTTGTCCTTTAATCATTGATGTATAATAGAACTGGGACATAAATATATTTTAAAATTTTTTTTTTTAAATACACATATAATGAAGTGTGTGTATTTAGTAGGTATATTAGTAAACTTTAATTACAATTTAATAACGATTTCACAAGTTGGAATTAGTCGAACCGTGCCACGAGTACGGTGGTGTTGTATTTCTTTTTTTTTCATTTGTCTTGCAATCTGTCTAGTCAAGACAGTCGGCAATATGTAATAATAATAATAATAAATAATAAATATTTCCAGACAGGTCACACAGCGCCATCTAGTTTCCGCGTTAAGCTACGAGGCTTGTGTTACGGAAACTAGATGGTTGATAAACTACATATTATACTTTTTTTTTTTGTAAATATATATATACATATAAACACCCAGACCGAGACAAATTATACAATGTACAACTTGCCCCCGGTGGGAATCGAACCCACGACCTCCCGAGTTTACGGCAACGTTTGTTACCACTAGACCACGGAGGCGGTAATGTATGTAATACTATAGGTCTTGTACGGTTTGCTTCCATTGATGCAACCGTATTGATACATTAATGCATTGCAAGTTATTGTTATTGGAAATTAAATAATCAATTCATGTGGTGTTGTAAATTGATGACAAATGTAAGTAAGGAAAGTGTATTTCTCATTGGTACATGCTGGGGAGGCTAGAACCGACCTTTATAGGATCTTAAGGAAAGAGTTCTTATAAGTAGTATTCGGGGTGGTCAGAAGCCACGCATTATAAAGAAGCGGATTCATATTTAGCCAACTTTGCTATAGGATCATCATGACAAGTGGCAAACTCGTCGATGTCTCTAGTGTACCAAACTCGAGAAATACCACAAATAAATTTAATAATTTATTGTGTCCCGACCAGGAATCGAACCCGGTATCTCCAAGTCTAAATCCACGGACCGCTAGACCACGGAGGCAATATTAGTTTTATTTATCATGTATTTGTTGCAATGAAATTATTTAATCATTACCTATACGTTTACTGTTGGAGATGGGCCTTCTAGAACATATATCTCAAGAATTTGGCCTACAATCGCCACGCTGGCCAGATGCCTTGGCGAGGATATGATGTCAATCTTTAATGACAATTTATTATCCACAAGTTGGTATTAGTGGAACCGGGACCGACGGCTTAACGTGCTCTCCGAAGCACGGGAACGGTGGTGTTGTAAATCTATGATAAATGTACATAAGAAAAGTGCATTTCTCATTGGTACATGCGGGGTGGGTTTGAACCGACCTTTGTAGGATATAAGGAACGCGTTCTTACAACCGAGCCACCACCGCGCCCTATTATTATTATATAGTTTAGTATTTACATTTAATAATTTAAGTATTTATTAAGTCGATTGTAATTGTTCAAATTTGTCCCCAAGGTTTGGCTGTCAGAGAATGTCTGTGAGCATTAAGTCCGCCTTTGTACTTTGTGCAATAAAGACTTTAAATAAATACTTAATATTTATCACAACAGTAAAACTGCCTTCGTGGTCTAGCGGTTAAGTCCGTGGATTTAGACTCGGATTTATTTAATTTTTTTTGTAATATTTCGCATCGACATCGACGAGCTTACCACTTGTCATAATGGGCCTATAGTAAAGTTGGCTAAATATGAACTCGCTCCTTAAATTAGCGGCTAGGGATTACGGTCGTGATGTTACTTAATTATTGTTATTTTGTTCGTGTCTTTAATTGAAGAATTTAAGAGTTCTTCGCACCATTTTGCACGGACATGTCAAGTGCAAGTTTTTATTTTGTTAATTGCTTTACTGTGAATATTAATAGTCAAAAGTATAGTAAAATTTGTAAATATCGAGCTTATTTAGGCGATAATGCGGCGAGCAAAAAGGGAAGTATAAAATTTTGCAACATCTGGAATTTGATTATGACTCATTAACCTATGAAAAGAAAAATATATTACGTCAGACTTGACTGTATGGGCTAGAAGACCCTTTACCTTCCCTACTATCTCATTACAACAAAAGGTATTTAGCGCCATTTTGCGTGGAAATGTCAAGTGCAAGTTGTTGCTTGATAAATTACATTACTGTGGTGTTGTTTTGATTAGTAATGTGCTACAATGTGAATAAAGTAAAGTATTATCACGACCGTTTCCCTTTCGGGGTGGTCAGAAACTACGCTTATAAATAAGCGGATTCACATTTAGCCAACTTTATTACAGGTCAATCATGACAAGTGGCAAGCTTGTCGATGTCTTCAGCGTACCAAATTCGAGAAATATCACAAATAAATTAAATATTAATTCAATGTATTTGTTTACATTAATAAATATTTTTGTTTCTCGACCAGGAATCGAATCCGGTACCTCCGAGTCTAAATCCACGGACTTGACCGCTAGACCACGGAGGCAATTACAATGTGAATAATTATGGAAAATGATAAATTGTACTCTTCACAAGTTGCTGTTATTTTTATGCGGTTTTCCAGCTCTGTAAATTCCCATACATCATGTTTAGGCGCCGAACAACTTCAAGGAAAGCATCAAATTTTGCAACATATGAAAAAAAAGAAAAATATATTACATCAGACCTGGCGGTATGGGCTAGAAGACCTTTCTTATCATCTCATACATCATCAACAAAAAAAAAACAACGAAGAATTTGATACACCGACTTCTCTGAGAAGCAGAAATAATTACTAGTGTTTGTTTGCTCAGTGAATAGTCGGGGAACAGCTTTTACTTTGGCACTGTAATCTTCTCGTTAAAGGTCGGACCATGTTTCTTATTAAGTCATCAAAATGTTCCTACCAAAGACCTAATATTGATAAAAGGACAGGCCCAATCATAGAGTATATTCTAACAGACGACTGTGATAATGAAATCAGGGTTTCGAAATTTCATTACAGCCCCCAGAACACAGCGTCCTAGACATAGGCCTTATTTTTTTTAATTTTAATTCTTTAATACACTTAAAATAGTGCAGAGGCGAGCTGTAATGCCAGTAGGCATTCTTTACCAGCTAACCTTGGGGATCGAGTAAGGTGATAGGCAGGATGAAAAAAAAAAGAAATATTAATGATACAGTTAGTTAATATGTTACTTAACTAATTATAATATACTACACATTATACCTACACACATAAACATACATAAACCATATAGACAATTATACATACAAGTACATCATATACATTATAACTTAAATAAATACACAGTTATTTAAATAGTGTTTGATTCTGTTTCTCCAGGAACGATGTGGTTATTAAACGTTTAAAGACGCTGACAGACGGGCACCTTATTCCACTGGCGAGCCGCAGATACAGTAACAGGCTTTCCAGAACATACATCTGGAAAAGTTTGGCCTACACTCGCCACGCTGGTCAGACTGTTTGACGAGGATCTGATGTCAATTGTTAATGACAATTATAAGCAATATTAGTAAAGTTGGTTAAATGTAAATCCGCTTCATTAAAAAAAGCATGGACTACCCCGGAAGAAATACGGTCGTCATGATACTTTACTTTATTAAATAATCAGACCAATATTATACAGTCTACAGCTCGAAAGTCAGCGCGGGAATAATTCGTAAACGTGAGGTGGCAGTTGCCCCTACTCATCGCCAATGCAATGTCGCGTTGCATGTGTTGTCACTATAAAAATATAAAACACTAGGCAACTATCAGAATACATCAATATATACAAAAACAAAATCCAAAAACGTTTATTTGTTCCCAAAAATTGTTTACATAATTTTTTGGAGGAGCTCTAATCCCCAGACTAGAATTCTCTGGGTTAAGCTGAGGATCAGTTTCTTCCTTGGTTACATTATATAATATATATAATAATAATATTGTAAATTATAAAATAGAAAATGAAACCAGGCATCCGCTTTTAGTTATGTAATTTTTCAGACTGTCAAAATGTAAACAAACTGACATTAAATACGAAATATGTCATATATAAAAAAGTATAAAAAGGCTTGCCAGTATGTCGGCAACATGGCGGGCCCCGGTGTGAACACCAACTTAGGGGAGACGATATACTGGCAAAGATATAAAAACAATATCGTGAAATTAACACACATTCTAGTGCAAAATAAAGAAAGTTAAAGAAAAATAAAATTTAAGTTCATATTAGTTAAGCCTGTTCTAGAATAAAGATAAAAATAAAAGTTAAACAACTAGAACTGTGAAAAAGTTGAAATAATAGAAAATACAATAAAAATTAGGGCCTTTGTTCGAGTGGCACTAATTTTTTCAGTGGACGCTTGAGGACACCGGCGGAAGTACATACATCGGCAACTCTAACTATGCCATCCCGTCCTGGGTATAAATGTGTAACTCGACCTCTGGGCCAGGTTCCTCTGGGTAAATTTCCATCCACAATCAAAACAGGATCTCCAACCTGTATCTTGGGAATTGATCCACCTCCTCCACGCGGTGTTAATGTCGGCAGATATTCTCGAGTCCAGCGTTGCCAAAAGTGGTCTGCGAAACGAACGGCTTTTCTCCAAGCGGCTCTACCCGTCAATGCGTCATCGTTAACTGTGGCTGGTATAGGGCGGCCTGAAGATGTTCCCAATAAAAAATTAAAAGGCGTTAATGCTTCCTGCGAACTGTCTGATGGCACATGGGTAAGAGGACGAGAGTTGATGAGCGCCTCGGCTTCCGTTAAAAGAGTTTGTAGGACTTCATCTGATGGAGTACGTTCATGTAGTGTTGCTGTTAGCGATGTTTTGACACTTCGTACTAATCGCTCCCAAGAGCCTCCCATGAATGGCGCGGAAGGTGGAATAAATTTCCATGTAATCCTCTCGTTGGCTGCAAAGTCTGCAATTGCATCATTATATAGTGTTCTTAATTCTCGGTTGGCTCCAACGAAAGCAGTACCATTGTCTGACCATAATTCGGTTGGTGTCCCTCGTCTAGCAATGAAACGGCGAAGGCACATTATGGCGGCATCGGAAGACAAACTGTGCACCACTTCCAAATGAAGAGCTCGAGTGACCAGGCATGTAAAAAGACCAACATAGCGCTTTTCGCGTCTTCGACCAACGGTCACTTGCACTGGACCGAAATAATCCAAACCGGAAAATGAAAATGGCCTTTGATGATGGGCCAGTCTAGCATTGGGTAAATCTCCAACTGGTGGTTGGAAAGGTTGAGCACGTAAAAGACGGCAAACTTGACAGGCTCGTGCAACTGATCGTAAAGCTCCACGAAGGTGTAAAATCCAGTAGGTCTGCCGAATCTCATTAACAACTGTTTCCGTGTTTCCGTGTGCTGCCTTTATGTGAAAATGTGACAGTAGAAGTAAGACAGCAGGGTGTTTTGAATCCAATATAATTGGACTTTTTATGTTACTGCCCACACCATCGGCACGATTAATTCTGCCAGATAAACGTAATAGCTGGTCGTCGTTGTTGATGACTGGAGAAAGATTGTATAAACGACTTCTAGTGTGTATCGGCTTATTTCCTCTCATCATGGTGATTTCTTCGAGAAACGAATCTAGCTGGCTTTGCCGCAATGTATGTATTTCCGCAATTATGATGTCCTCAGCGCTAATACTTTTAGGACCACGCCTTTGAAGTAAAGTCAAAAATTTATGCGCCCTTGCTGTTACCCTTAATAATTTTATCCACGAACTAAAGCGTAGCGGGTCAGCAGAAAAAGGCTTAGAAACAGAAGCTAAAGAAATCAGATGAGATGATTCATGAAAAAATGTTTGAAGTGTAGTTCTTTTAAGTTCCTCGAGAACTGGCGGCACTTCTGTAGACGGCTCTGTTGGCCAACCCTCTTCAGGTGAGAGTAGGAAAGGTGGACCAACAAACCATCGTGAAGAAATTTCTAATTTTTGGTCGCCTCGCGTAGCGTCATCCGCTACATTTAGGGCCGAGGGAACGTACCTCCAATTTTCAATATCTGTCGTATCCGAAATTTCGCCTACGCGATGTGCAACAAAGGGCTTAAATGTGCGAGTGTCGCTACGCAGCCATTTTAAAACAGTCAAACTATCTGACCAAAGAAATAATTTAGAGGCTTTAAGCTTATGAGCCTCGGTAATATACATTGAAAACCTAGTCGCCATGAGAGCGGCCTGCAACTCAAGCCTTGGTATTGACGTAATCTTTACTTGAGCTACTCGAGCCTTGCCACCTATAAGAGAGACTTTCACGGTGCCGTTAGAATAAATAAAACGCCAATAAGCTACACAGGCATACGCGAGTTCGCTTGCGTCGGCAAAAACGTGAAGTTGACTATCCTTAACGTCGTTTGAAGTGATGTAGCAACGAGGAATAGAGCATAGCTTGATTTTTTGAAGATCGTCAAACCATGATAGCCATTTGTTTACGAGATGGCATGGAAGCGGCTGATCCCATTCGATTTCCAACCGCCAAGTCTGCTGAAAAATTATGCGACCTTTAATAATAATAGGGGTCAGGAATCCAAGGGGATCGTAGACTCTCATTAATTGTGAAAGAACAATACGTTTGGTCAGTTTTGATGGACATATATCGGGCAAGTCTTTAAGAAAGTACAAAGAATCGTCATTTAAGTTCCAAGTCACACCTAGAACGCGAACATATTCTTTAGATGGACCTAAACCAACTTCATAGATACCGGTAGCGCATAGATTAGGAGGAAGTAGTGAAAGAGCCTCCTTACAATTTGAGACCCATCCGCTCATCTCAAACCCGGCAGATTTGTGAACCGTAACTATATCAGTAGCTAGTTGAGCGGCTTGTGCGACATTGCTTACACTTCCAAGAAAATCGTCCATGTAGTGATCATAAATGATAGAATGTACGGCATCTAGGAAACGATCCTTATACTCGTCAGCATTTTTATTTTTAAGATATATAGCGGTGCAAGGGCTAGAAGTGGCACCGAACATCATTGAAGACATTCTATATTCCTTTAAAGGTTGTGAGGGATCGTTCCGCCACAAAAATCGTTGAGCGTCGCGGTCTTCGGGTCTGATCTTTATTTGTGGAAACATTTCCCTTATGTCTGCACAAAGAGCGACGAGATTTTCCCTAAACCTCATTAAAATCGACAACAAAGGTTGAAGAAGATCAGGACCAGATAGGAGGAGAGAGTTAAAACTTACTCCGCGAATTTTAGCTGCTGCGTCATATACTACGCGTAGTTTGCGTTTGTGAGGATGTATGACGCCGAAATGCGGAAGGTACCACAGAACATTAGAAGAATTTGCCGGTCCAGTACATAGTTCTGCGTAGCCCTTATTTATTGACGCATTTACGTTATCACGATATAATTTCGCATATGCCTCGTCCTTTAGAAACCTTTTTTCTAAATTACGAAAGCGTGAGAGGGCCAGATCATAGCTATTGGGTACAGACTTGTTACCGGGTCGCCAAAGCAAACCAACTTCAAAACGACCTGACGTCATGCGGCGTGATGTGGTATCTAAAATATGCAAAGCGTGTTCCTCGCTAACACTTCGATATTCCTTTTTTGTAATACCAATAGAGTCTAATTTGTAATATTCGTTTATAAGTGTGTCCAAAGATTTATCCGATTGTTGAGGTTCTTCCGAAGTGTTAACGTGGTTAACAAAATACACGGGCATGGTCTTGCTGCAGGCAAACCCATACAGGACCCATCCTAAAGCTGTTAAAGAAGCTACAGGCTGATTACGTGTGCCCTCTCGTGTAAGACGAGAAATCGTAAGAAACCAATTGTCAGTACCAATTATTAACATTGGCTTGGCATCTTCATAACAAAGATTTTCGACTAAATCTGACAAATATGAAAACGAATTAATATCATTCGCTTTCAGCGACTGACTGGCAACACCGAGATTAGAGATTGAGCGGACGTTGGTTAACTTATGGACTTCCGTGCTGTATTTCCCCTTAATAGAAATGTTAACTAGGGATACGTCAGTCTCTCGGGACAATCCTCCGATGCAATCCACTCTCATAGAAGACTTGGGACCTTGTGCCCCTATAGCCCTCGAAATATCGGAGTCAATAAGGGTTGCGGTAGAGCCGTCGTCGAGTAAGGCATAAGTGTTTATGCTACCTTTTGGGCCGGTCACTGTCACTGCTACGACTTTCAACAGGGGTCTTAAACTATTGCTTTCCGTGGAACTGTGGGCAATGATTACGTCAGAAGATTCAGTTGAAGGCTCAGCTGACTCATGTTCGAGGTGAGCCGAGACTTCAACTGATCTGTGCAAAAAAGAATGATGTCGGCGCATGTTCTTACAGTTAGTTACCTCGCACGTTTTCTTGCAGGACTTATAAGAATGTTTTCCGCGCCTAAGACATTTATGACATACTTTATTTTCAATAACCCAATTCCACCTGTCATCGATTCCCAGTAATTGAAATTTTTTACATTCGCCAACATCATGATTTTTATCGAGACAGTACCTACAAGAATCGTTTGCAGACGCGGTATTTTTTAAATTTGTTGATTGTACCGACGAAACTGCATAAGAACGATCGTTATTTAAATATTGTTTTTGAACGCTCCTGTTTTTGACGTTAAAGTCTTGTTGACGTGATAAACTGACAGACTCTGAAACAATACCAAATTTTATTTGCAGATCCGATTCTTGGGTTAAAAAATCGGCTATTAGCTCCAGCTTGAATTTGGATCCGTCCCTAGAAAATGCGAAATCAATCCAGCGTGTGCGTAAAAGAGGTGTGAGCTTGCTAAGTATAGCATCGCTTAGCTCTGGAGAGGCTAAATATTCTTTTTGTCGTAGCAATTTAATTGTGTCGACACAGCTGCGAACCCTACAGGCAAATAAATTTAACTCCCTACAATTTTCAGAGTGCAGCTTTGGTAAGGCTCGCACTGCAGCGATCTCTTGCAGAACAATAAACTCTGGTCTCGCAAACCTTAACTCGAGAGCCGACAGAACTTCTTCGGGATCCCTAGCCGAGACTAAAAGAGTTGAGACAGAGTCACGAGCAGTCCCACGGATAGCATAGTTTAGCCTTGAAAGGTTTTCGGCGCTTGTAAATCCGGCTTTGGATTCGTCGAAAGCCCTCCTGAAGGACAACCAATCGGAGACACGACCATCAAAGAAGGGTAATTTAAGTTCACTGACCTTTGGACGTGTGCTTGCGAGATCCGTGATGACCTGGGCCAGCAACCTAAAGTCATTATTGTTATTTTGTGTATTTGATAATAAATCTTTATTTGTGATACAAATGTTGTGTTTTTGTGTATCTAAATGTGGTAGATGTGCATGTAAGTTGGTGGACGTTGGGTTATGGAGCTCGAAGGGCGCTACATTTGACCTGGCGGGGTGGCCTACCGCTGTGGCGGCCATGGCCGGTGGTGAATGTAGTGGCGCCGAACACGGAGGCTCGTGAGCGGAAATATCCGCTGCCTCTATGTATTCCGAACTCGCCCGATGGACCTGTACAAAAGAAACATCTTTATTACCGATAGATAGTGGGTTATACTCACCCTGGTTATTCACCCAGCTTTCCACAAACGAGGCACCGTCTTGGCAGCTGGAGGTCTCCAAAGCGGCCAGCTCTGCCTGCAGCTCGAGCTCACTTACGACACGCTCACGTTCAGTGGCCCTGAGGTCACGCTCGGCAGCAATGAGGTCGCGCTCGGCAGCAATGCGCTCGCGCTCAGCCTCCGCGTCTGCGAGTCGGCGGGCATGGAGCGCTTTGGCCGCAAGCTGCTGCGCCACAATTGTCGCTGCTGAGTGAACGGAAACGCTAGAGCGTCGCCGTCGTCCCAATGACTCAGAAGGGCTGGCATGAGATGGACGTGCCTCCTGCGATGTGGATGGAGAGGCTTCATCGATTGTACCTATATCACTTGTGGGCACTAACATTTGAGTCTTGGCGGCCTGGCTTCTAGTGAGCATTTTCCAAGTTTCTTCTGACACCAAATTTAAATTATAAAATAGAAAATGAAACCAGGCATCCGCTTTTAGTTATGTAATTTTTCAGACTGTCAAAATGTAAACAAACTGACATTAAATACGAAATATGTCATATATAAAAAAGTATAAAAAGGCTTGCCAGTATGTCGGCAACAAATATGGATAATGTTTAAATACCGTTCGATACATTCATGTTGCTTACAACGTTTGTAATATTATATGTAAATATGCAAGTACGAGTATAGTTATAAGCGTTACATTTTATAGATGTAATTGCCTCTTATGTAGATTATGTACTAAGTTAAGAAGGTATCTTGTATTATATTTGTACCCTGCTCATGATTCCTCACTTTTCTAAAGATCAGTGTTTAGAAAATGCCTAACTGGTATTAAACTTGCCTACGTCATAATCATCACAGCCCATAGATAACAGTGTCCTAGACCTTTACTGTTGTAGATAGGCCTTTCAGTAAATTCTGAAGATTTGGCCTACACTCACGATGAACAGACGGTTTCGAATGAAACTGACAGTTTTCTAAAATCTGTCACCAAGGAACATAATACCTAGGAAGTAGCGTATCTCCGTAGAAGAAAAATGTGCCAGTTTTTAGTAGCGCTACTACGAATCCTATCAAACTGGCATTGGCGGCAAATTGTAAAATTCTTTCTAGGAAATTTAAAGTCCTACTAAAGTAACCGTTTTAGGGCCACCGAGTCGCGAGAATAAATTATATATCATTGGACTGTTTCCTAATATATGTCTATGTCTTGTCGAGTACAAGCTCGAGCGGTTTACAAAACAAGCGCCATCGGCAATCGTATCGATCAAAATATTAAACAGATAAAAATCGTCCATCAACATTTTACGAAAAGCGTTATAATTATGTATACCAGCAGCGGGATTCTTTTTAAATAACGCGACTACGGGCGCAATGTGTCAGTACTTCGGCGGACACGTCTGTCGTTGAACTGTAAAGTAGCAGTGCCTCATTAAAACGAACGCGAACGGAGAAATGGGTTTCCGCTTTTTGCGCTGTTTCCCTGAGGTGTGGCAAAGCCAAAGTGTCGAAGTAGAAGTGGAAGAGATAGAGATAATAATAATAAAATAATAATAATGGAAATTGGGGCTGTTCCTTGCCATACTGTATCACCATATCTGGCCAGGTATTTTGTTTAGCATTGTTATTTAGAAAAATTGACTTAACCGAGTGTTCCGATAGGATCCTATGGCGATAAATATATAAATAAATAAATAAAATAAATAAACAAGTGGCATCCCACACTAAGGCCCGACCCTGCTCTCAGGGGATCAGAGTCATACCATCAGGGGTCTTGCCATCAACGCGGAGTATTTTAGTTGGTTCCAGAAAATCTGGAAGCTTAATCAATAGATTTTAATTCGGTAAAGGACGCCCTTAGATTATATAAAAAAAAATTGACAAATAAAATTACCAACTCTGAGAATTGCTCTATAAGCGCTCCACCTTGTCAGCGGCTGTGCAAATATCAACTTTAATAGCGTCATATATATATATATATAAATACTTACCGGATTCCATTATATAACGTTTATACATATTTTCATTTTTATTTATTACTACTATTATTATTTATTTAGTATGTAAATTGACACAGCTTCCTTACAGCCACGAATTAAGTTCTTATTGTTATTATAAATAATATTATGACATTTATATTATTATGATTTTAATTTTAATTTGACTCGGCCACTGTACAGCCACGAATTTAATTTAAGTTAGTTTGATTTTATTATAATTTGACATTATATTATAATTATTTTAGATTATAAGTTAACACGGCCTCTATACAGCCACGAAATTGATATTATATTTTTTTTTTATAATTTGACATAAAATTATTATTATTTAGATTATAAGTTAACACGGCCTTATAAAGCCACAAATTTAGGTTAAGCTGCAGCTTTATGGCACCAATGTCACTTACTTATTTCGGTCCATCCATAATTTAATTTTAATAATATTGTATTTTATTTGTAAAAATTGACAATATCCGAGTGTTACCTGTGAACGAAATGGAAATAAATAATTTAAATTTGAATTTGCGTCTAAGTAACAGAATTGGGCGCAGCACTAATCCACCAAACACACCAGTGGGTACCTTTTTTTGAGTCAACTTTCGCTTGGGTCAGGATTTAGCCGGTTATCCTGGGTTCAATCACTGATGAGCGTTTTCGATTATCGTACAGGATCCATTTTTGATTGATGGGCGCGGTGTCACATGTCGTTGTCAGTATAAAAATTAAAAAGGACACGTGCATTCGGTATGTCCAGGCCTTATACGTGAATCAAATCGAGATTAATCTTGAAACTATCTTTAATAACTGACTCAAGGTTTGGCGATTAAACTATCAATTTCTATGTAATGTCCGTTTGCCTGCAGCCACCATTCGAGATTGTGATCTCTGATAGGTTTAGTTTAATCTCTAGATTTATAGATTAAGCTTGAAGCTTACAAAGAAAAATCGGTCAGCTCTGTGCTAACTTGATTCTTGTTTATTTTTTAGTTGCTTTATTTAGAAACATAGTACTCGCACGTTAAGTGTGACATTTAAATGAAACTACATTTATTTATTTATCTTTAAGGAAAACTTACAGCTTCTAACAAATGATTACTTATATAAAAAACTAGATGCCAATTACAAGTTTCCACAAATATCTTATACAACTAAAAAACTTATAAATAGAAGAAACATGTAAATGATAATATTAAACCACAATAATTTAGAAAAATAATGTAATATAATGTGTGTTATACTGTAAAAAATGCTCTAGACATCGCCCGACCAACTAATTTAGGCGATGTACAGAACATGTCAATATCCATGACCTCAGCTAGGCGGTTGAGTTCTTTTGATGCTCTCGCTAAAAATGAGTTTTGACGGTAGTTGGTGCGGGCATATGGCACTACCAAAGGTCTATAAACCGTTTGAGACCGGCTAGGTATACCAAATCCGAGTAATCCTAGGAGTTCACTGGAATCTATTTTCGATTGCGCAATTTTAAAGAGGTAAGTAATGTCCGCTATGCTTCTACGTAGCTCCAAAGGGAGTATGTGATGTCTTCTACATCTACTGACGTAGTCAGGGTCAAACGTTTTGCATCTAAAGGAAAGATGACGCATAAAACGGCGTTGAATTGAATCAATCCTAGCTATATATACTGAGTACCTCGGGTTCCAGATCTGAGAGCTATATTCCAATATGCTTCTTACATATGCACAATAAAGGATTTTTGACACCTTAACAGATTTGAGCTCCGAAGAGCAGCGGATTGTACATTGTACAAATTGAATAGCGTACATTGTACAGACTTTACATTCTGTACAATATCCTTTAAAGAAACTAGAAAATAAAATATATGGATATCTTCATCATCCTAGTTAGGGTTCGAGTTGTTGGAGATGATTCTCTGAATTTTTAGAGAATTTGGCCTACTCCCGCCACGCTGGCCACACGGTTTGTCGAAAGTCCCTTACTTGGTTTTAAAATGTGATCTCTAAGACAAACGGAAACTCTAATGAGTAATACATGTTTGTGTAAATGATTATTGGGATTAGACGCTGGTCTATTTTAATTAGCGATGTCTTGACCCACATTATCTACTAACAGTTTAAAACAATATTGACATAATATTCGTTTTTATGCTACGAGTATGATCATACTTTACCATACAACCTTGGCTGGGATGGCCTTCAGTTCCTTAAGCGAATTACTTTTTATGGCTTCAATGGACTCATGGCGCTTTCCCCGAAGCGGATTGTTGAGTTTAGTAAACATGAAAAAGTCTCCTTTTTTGGCCAAAAAATCAGTCACAATCATGCTGGACTGTGACGGCGCATTATCGTGGTGAAAAATCCATGAATTGTCTGCACACCAATTGCTTTACGTAGACGCCACAAAACATTCAAGTAGTATTCCTTTTTGACCGTTTGATCCTCTAAAACGAATTCATGATCAACCACACCACGGTAATCGAAGAAAACGACGAGCATCACCTTGATTTTCGACTGACTTTGACTTGTTGGTTTCGACTTATATTTGGTTTATCAACAATGATCGGTAGATTTTTGGGCAGCTTCTACGTCATATTCGTATATAAACACACGTTTGGTCACCAGTAATTATACGTTTTATGAATGTAGGGTCATCAGCTACGTTTTCAAGCATCTCTTTTGCCACCTTTTTTGCAAAAGATTCAGGTCTTTTGGTACGAGTCTGCCATTGACACGATGCGATGTGTACCTTTGGTTTGGTTTGGCTGTCAGAGAGAGCCTGGCATCATTAAGGCCCGTCACTTGTCTCCTTTTAAATATCAAATCATTAACGAATTACTGAAGCATTACTTCATTTTTAGATCGATTTGAGTCCGCCTTTGCACATTTTATTATTAGATTAGGTTTTTTAATAATTAAATAAAACTGATTATAAACACTAAATGATCTGGAAAATCTTTTGTGTGTAGTTGAATAATTATGTGTATTTTGAAATGGTGCTAAATTAATAAATAGACAAAGTTTCTTTTTTCTTAAAGACGGAGATCGCAAAATCGCCTGACGTTACGACCCCAGCCTGAAGGACTCAGACATAACTGTAACGGCACACATGGCCAACAGTGAAGTGAGATGGTTTTATGGTTTCAGTCCATAGGCACTTTGAGGTCTCCTTATAAGGCCACACAGATTATTATATGAACCAAAACCCGGGTTGGGCTCTTCAGCTTCTTCATATCTTCATAGATGATTTTACGAATTCCGTCTATAACAAAGAAGTTAAGTTTATTAGGTGTATAAAAATGTGCTCCTACAAGCTGTAGACAACTAGTAAATAAACGATAGCTGCAGATTGTTATTTGCTTAACCAGATCGCCGCGGGCTGGGAGTAGCCCACCTTGATAACAGCTTGCCGTTCAGGAAATATAGCTACCATAGACATAATGATATTTTACTCAAAAATGCTTGTGAGGCTTTGGTTAAAAAAAAAGGAAAAGATACGGCACGCGCTTTGTTTACTGTAAAATGTTCAACCGATAAACAACTACACTCAAAGTCACATGGGTGTAGGCAGTTGACCGCCTCCGTGGTCTAGTGGTAACAAATGTTGCCATGAACTCGGGAGGTCGTGGGTTCGATTCCCACCCCCAAGTTCTACATTGTATAATTTGTCTCGATCTGGGTGTTTATTTGTATAATATGTATATATTTACAAAAAAAAAAGTATAATATGTAGTTTATCAACCATCTAGTTTCAGTAACACAAGCCTCGTAGCTTACCACGGAAATTAGATGGCGCTGTGTGACCTGTCTGGAAATAATTAAATTTATTTATTTATTTATAGTTGCACCGCCGATGTCGGTAACAAATGAGATACTCGTAAAAAAAGGTCCACGCGATTGAGGTTTGGTTTTGTTAGGTTTGGTTTCGATTCGTTCCGTTCCGTTCCGTTCCGTTCCGTTCCGTTCCGTTCCGTTCCGTTCCGTCCAGTTCAGTTCAATTCAGTTTAGTTTAGTTTAACACGTGTCAAGAACACAAAATAAAGATTTGAGTCATATCTCGAATCTGGTACGCTGTAGACATCGACAAGCCCGCAAGTGATCTCGCTCCTTAAATTTCATAGTTACTGATCACCCCCCAAAGAGATTACGGTAGTTATACTTAAGTACTTTAATTATATTTTATATAAAATATACAATTCCTATTTCAAAGTCTTTCGAAATAAATCTCACGAATTTTTTATTTGACGTACAATTTTATAAGTATAACAAAAAATTAACTACAAGCTTGGGACAGACATAAAATACTCGGTATAATCCAGATTGTAAAAATAAACCTTTGCATAAACCTCTTTGAGAATTTACAAAGGGAATCTTTGGCTATTTTATCTCGAGAAATTTGATACCTCTCATTGGACCCGCTGTTTGGATATACGATTACAAACGACATTTCGATTTGGTAATCAATTATACAATACAATGAACTTTAGCATATAATTTTGCATTCAGCGACCTCCTATAGCTTTTTGAATTTATAAACAGCAAAGGGTCATCGTAAATGACTGATTGCAAAAAAATGTCTTAGAAAATCGCTTATTGCGTAGTCGAAGCAGAGATGCGGCGCGGCGGAGCCCACGGTAAGACAGCTTTGTGCAACACGTCTAAACATGGCTACAAACAAACCAGGGGGTGGAATCTTAGAACAATAAACTGTTAAATATTGATTGATATTGAAAGTGGCTCCGCCTAGTAGTTGGTAGTGTGAACTAAATTCTTGTCTGTGGTTTGAACACAATAAAATCGTCATTCTTTCATTAATTCTATCAATGGGGTGTGTCACTAACTTTTTATCTCGATAGATGGCGCATAATAGATGGTACCTCATATAACTGTCAGTTGCATAGAAAACTTGTATTTTTATTACGAAATTTATTATTTTCTGGATATTATGCAGAAGTGAGCAGCTTTTAAGTGTACAAATCGAGATTTTCAAGCGAAAGCAAAGATATGGTGATATCAAAATTGCCGTTCTATTGATTCAACCTTTTTTTATTTTAAAGACGGTGTTCGCTTTCTTAATTCATCTTTTAAGTTAGGTAACGTTAAGTTAAAATACATTTTTCTGTTATAAAAATGTAAAACTACAAATTTTAAAAAATGATCAGTCATAAGTGTAAACAAGGTACCAGTGCCGCTAGCGACATCTACATAAAGCTTTGCCTGATACACCCCATTGGCTCAATACATTCAACATGGCAACATGGTGTTATTATTATTATTAGAATTACAGCCCCTAGAACACAGCGTCCTAGACCTCCACTGCTGGAGATGTGCCTTCCAGAACATATATCTGGAGAATTTGGCCTATTCTCGCCAGACGGTTTGGCGAGGATGTGATGTCAATTTTTATGACAATTTACTAACGATTCTACAAGTTGGTATTAGTGGAACCGGGACCGACGGCTTAACGTGCTCTCCGAGGCACGGGAACGGTGGTGTTGTAAATCTATGACCAATGTACGTAAGAAAACTGTATTTTGGGTGGGTTTGAACCGACCTTTGTAGGATTTAAGGAACGTGTTCTTACAACCATCGTTGCAAATGGCACATACTCTCAACGAGAACAGCAAATAGGTGGTAGGACTAATAGTGGTAATTTGCCCAGTCTGCTGGGGCGGGCAGGTATCCACCACTCGTGCCGATAAACCTAGTAAAGTTTAGGGACAAATTGCCGTCTCATGCCCAGTCAAGCCGGAACTGTGTTATGGACTGATGTCAATTACGAGTGTCTGATTCCACCTGCTAACATTCATGGAACTCGCTCGCCACTTACCATCCGGTAGGAGCAAGGACACATGTCTTGCTAGTATAAAAAAAAAATCATGTCAGACATCCAATATTTATACATTATCTTTTTAGTAAAATAATTTATTTATTCGAAGTAATATACAAACAATATAAAAGAATTAAATTATGAAATAAAAATTAAAACTAAATTAGAAAACTAATTGTAAAAAAAATACTCACCCATGATTTGTTCCTGTGGCAGTGTGCCAAGAACACTTGCAGCGTTCCCCCGCTGCACAGCAATGCTGATTTGCTGCGCGAGAAAACTGCCAGACCTCTTGTCACATACAGCATTAACCAGGCGCTTAGACAACTCTTTAAAGAACTTCTTTGCACTTGGCCCCCACGGACCCATGTTTATACATTTATACGCGCAGTTAATTGGTTGCCACACATACCTATTACAGTAATTTAAGTATCCTACCTGGCGATCTACTGTTCTGGTGAACGTTACTTTTTTGGCGAGAGATGCCATTTTTTTCCTATTCCTATACTCTTTGCCCGAGACGACATGACAATATGAAAGCAGTAGTCAGGTTATAAAAACGCTTACCTTAAAATTCAAAAAGGTCACAGTTCGAATCCCGGCATGTAGTGTACAGTGTAGTGTACCAATAAGAAAAACTTTTCTTATTGACATTTGTCATAGATTAGCAAACAACACCGTTCTCTTGCCTGAGAGAGCTCGTTAAACGGTCGGTCCCGGTTCCACTAATACCGACTTGTGAATTTGTTAATAAATTCTCATTATTGACATTTTAAAACCTAGCCAACCCGACTGGCCAGCCAGGCTATATTCTCCTAATTAGTTTTCAAAGAAGAAGGCCCATTTCTAATAGAGGAGGATTTTTATTACATTTTTTTCAGTGTATATATGTATATATGTATGTACAAGACTTCTTTCTTATATGTTTTATGACCCTTTTCGAATTCACCAGCAATCCGCTATCGAACTTTTTGACAGCTCCAAGTGTTGGAATTTACGTAGTTAATTGACAATAAAGTATCAATTAAATAGACAGCTAAACAGAGCCATAAAACGTTTTGTCGGTGTGCAGGTATCGTCCATTTGGAACGACGTGAAATCAAATTTATTCCTAAACGAATATAAATCTTTTATTGCTTGGATTTGTCTGTTAAAGTGGAATAAAACAATTGACCGGGCTAGAATACAATTTATTTGGAGATTTACAGGAAGGCTGGCAATTATTTCTGCCAACGTATTAGCCTCGCTATACAAAGGGAAAATATTGCCAGTCTTCTTGGGACTATCTCTGATGACGTCTCTTGATGACATTTATAATTCAAAGTTTTTTTTTAGGTTGTTTTATTCTTAGTTTATAGTTATTTATTATTGTTCTAAAAGTAAAAAAAAAATTTTCAATAACAATAAATATCTAAAACAAAATAAAGTACATAGGCGAGCTTAATACCTTAAAAGTATTCGCTAACAACATCGACGAGCTTGCCACTTCTCATGATTGACCTATAGTAAAGTTGGCTAAATGTGAATCCGCTTATTTATAAGCACCACCGCAAAAGGGAAACGGTCGTGATGATACTTTTTTTATTCTCTGACAGGTAACCTTTGAAGAGAACAAAAGATATTGTGGGATGCAGAAACAATAATTAAAACTAATAGCAACTGGGTATATTAAATAAAACATTTATTTAAATAATTTTAATTTAAAAAAAAAAAAAGTTTTATTGTTTATCAATAAGTCCATTTTTTTGTCCGTGTTTTGCGCTTATATTACTGGTACGATTTTGATGAAATTTGACAATAATTATAAGTAATATATCTGGAGAATTAGCCAGCATTGTGAGTGTACACCATGCTGGCTAAACGTATTGATGTCAATTTTTAATATATGTATTAGTTGAACCGGGATTGACGGCTGAACGTACTCTTCGAGGAACGAGAACGGTGGTGTTGTAAATTTATGACAAATGTAGGTACGTAATTTATGACAAAGGTACATGCCGGAGGGGTTAAAACCGACCTTTGTAGGATGATAGGAAAAGCGTTCTTACAACCAAGCGACCACCGCGCCATACAACCAGGTCACCGTTAGATATATTTATTAGAAGTACAAAGATTTAAAAATAAAATTACATTATAACTCATTAGAAATAAATATTGTATAAGTAAATAAAAAAAACTAATCTACAAAATAAAATAAGGCCACCTAAGACGGAACGCAAAACGCTCGCCGCATTTCCTCGTTGAACACGTTCATACGCCAGAACAGCGCTCAAGGGGAATCAGCGCGACGGGGAAGCGGAAGAGGGACGGATAGGCGCGCGCCGTGCGTATAGCCGATGCTTCTCTCGCTCTTTCCCGCTCCTTCTTTCTCTTTCTTTCTTTACGCGTCTGCAGCTATGCGTGCGCACGTAGCCACGCGCATTCATTTAATCTCCATATATCTCCTACGAACTACGAAATGAATAAACTGTAAGTTTTGTGGTACGTCCCGCGACGCATCCGTTTTTTTAATTATTTTTCTTTATCGTCGTTGTCTATGAATATTAGTAACTGGAATCAGACACTCATGACTGGCATCAGTCCCTAATACTATGCTGGCTTCACTGGGCAATATGGTCTTTACATATAGTTCAACGATAACAGCTATTAGTTTCACTAATTACAATATTTTACAACATACCATATAACTTTATGACTAATAGAACATTTTCTACCAGATCGCTGCAATACGCCGCAACATTCTATCATAAAAACTAAAAAAACAACACTATTTAGTAATAATGTAACTAGATTATAGGTCTGTTCTGTTAAATCGAAGGTATTTACCGGCTTTATTTAGGTAATAACTCGCCGCCATTTTGTTTTGTATAAAAAAAATAAGAATTATTCAAGTCTAAGTGTACTTTTAATAAATGTAGTCTATAAAGTTTTTGGGATATAAAATTACGGAAATCCGCAATTTATGTTTATTTATTTTTATTTTCATTTATTTAGGCAACAAACACACAAACTATATCACAGATAAACAAAATTGCCACTGTGGCTTGCAAGATACTAAAATTGAAAACTAATGATAATATGAACCACTAAGGGGCCCTGTTTGTTGCCTAAATAAATGAAAATAAAAAATAAAATAAAAATTGCGGATTTCCGTAATTTTATTTCCCAAAACTTTATAGACATTGAGACCCAAAAATATTTTATGCATTATAGAAGTTAAACACAAATACTATGGAAAGGAAAAAAAAACTGGATATAAAAATAAAAACAAGGATAGAGTAATAACGGAATCATGATATAAAATATACTTAAATTAACAGATGCTATAATAGTAATTTATAAATACATACTTATAATACTAATTACGGATACAACAAACTACCAACCATCAACAGTAATTTTTTAACTTGAATTAGAAATAAGTGATTTTATTATTTATCATCAATGAGATTGAAGTAGGATAATAGCCAATAAATAATACCAACTGAAATATGCAATGATGAATGCATGATTTTAATTATTAGTAAGAATTACCATTTATTCGAAAAAAATGTTTTCAAAATATAAAATTAAATAGATATTAATACTAAGGATAGGGATATAAGTCCCGTCCGCGTGGAATGGTGGCAAGAACGCTGGCTGCATTTCCCCGCTCAATTGCAATACTATTTTTTTGGGCGAAGAAAGAGCCAGCCCTCTTGTCACCGGAGGAGACGACAAGACGCGGTGTTATGTCTTTTAAAAACTTGTTTGCCCTTGGACTCCATGGGTCCAGAGTTTCTACAGCAAACGGCACAAATATGTAATCTTTTAATATACTTACATACTTGCACCGCTAGCTGGACTCCGCATTTTTTGCCGCTCCCGCTTAATGCCCCTGACACGGACATTGTACACATATTACCACTTTCATATACCTAATATTAAACAGAAAAAAATGCATACACATTTAAAACGATTTTACTCAATTTAACAAATCTATGAACAGGAGACAAATTTCTAAGCATTCCATGGATTCACCGTGCGGGTGCCGGGTCCATTGTGTGTGCCTAAGAGATTAGAAAGAATGGTGTCTCGAGCTTGCGACCGACAATAGCTGGGTGACAAAGGAGACCTACACCATTCTCTCCTCTCCCTACCCAACCAAATACTGTATGATTCAGTTATTGTCGTCTTGCAAGCTCTTTCCATAAATGTATATCCTGCAGACCTGCTTAGGCCTAACAATTTTAGTCTACAAATCGCTCATCGAGCTCGTATGTATGCTTGGTATTTCTCTGGTAGATAGAATTTAAAACCTTATCAAAATCGGTTAACTAATAAAGTCGAAGGACGTGACTTTGGCCTGAGGTGATAAGTACTTGAAAAATTACACCATGGAAATGTCCAAGATGAGTGGCGACGGCTTGTTATGCGTGCCACTAGCACTGCAGTGTCGCCACTGAGAAGAAGAAGAACTCAGTGAGACGCCCTAACGTCACATTATCATTTCCATGTACGCATACGTTGTGCCGCGGCCCTTTATTCCTATTACCCGCGGCTCCGACATGCATTTCGATTGAATTTAATGTCATTAACACAAACGGAATCCTCATTGTGTTCCAGAGATGCAAATCTTAAAAAAATGCGTCCACATTGAATAGTAAATCGTGGGCGTTTTTGACTTAAAATGAAATACCTGGGCTATCATACAAACCTTTCTGACCCGAATTTATTTAAATCTTTATTGCACAAAGACAAAGGCAGGCTTATAATGCCGCTAGTCATTCTATCCTAGCCAACCATTGGGACAACTTGAAAACTTCATTGAAAGGTAGGTGCAAAATTGTAATAAATTCTACGGTTTAACTATATTATTATACACTAATACACACATATATATATATATATATATATATATACCCCTATACCCCTATACCCATACAATACACTAAATATTATATATCAATAATAACAATATACTAAATTCTAATAAATAAATTATAGTAACTACATACACATACGTAGTTAATATACTTACTTTTGTTGTGATAGGAAGTGTGAATAGACCAATTTTTTAATTAGAGATCTAAAAGTAAAGTAAAGTATCATCACGACCACTTACCATTAGGTGAGCGCAAGGTCACATGTCGTGCTAGTTTAAAAAATATTATATATATTAATGTAATATTAGTAATTTATATATTAAATTATTTAATTTATTTGACATCGACGAATTTGCCACTTGTCATGATGGGCCTATAGTAAAGTTGACTAAATGTGATTCCATTTCATAATAAAACTGAAGTGGGGTTTGACTACACCGAAAGGGTTACGGCCATACTAAAAAAAAAGATAGGATTGATACTTTGAAGAAAATGCTTATCTTAGGAAATTTTTAATTTAGGCCTAATTTAATTCCAAATAATTCCTATTAGTTACCTAAAAAGTCTACCAAAGATTTGTGTTAAATAGCCAAGGATTTCGTATATAAGTCAATGTTGAGCGTCCTGACAATGCGCACGTCAGAGCTCCCCCTTTGAGCTGTCAGTGGCTTGAAGAAACCGGGGCAATTACATTGAAAACCCCTGCAATTCTATCTTTAAGAAAAATAATGCTAGCTACATAGACTTAACACTTTTTACAAGGATTTAGTTACGTAAATATGACCAAAATATTTTTTTTTTTGATTATTTATTAATTATGTTAACTTAATGTTAAAATATGCATACTGTTTTGTATTGAAGAGGGAAGCATGCGAATTAAACGGCAGGCTATCTGGTTTACGGTGTCGGTTCTAGTATTATCAGTTCACTGTCACATGCATACTTACTTATGTACATGCACTCAAACCAACATACACATACACATATGCATATACACCAACCATACATACAAATAATTATTTAAGTCTTGCCTACAGCAAATATAAATAATTATTGTCTAGAGTAATATAATATGTAAGTACTAATGCCTACAATTATATCTGAAACACCGTCCACCGACTATTTCAGATGTCACAGCTGAACTATATCTATCACTATCTACGATTTATTATATGCCCTAACATATGTAACAACTAAATTGCATATACAATTACTTTTGAAATAAAGTTTTTGTTTTAAATTGTTATGAGAACTGTTCATTCAGTTCACGACGCACATTTTGATCTCGTCCGTTTTTTAAAGTTATTTCTCATATAATGCTCAATTCACTCATTTTGCTATCCGAAATGCAAAGGCTTCTAATGGCATTTGTTAATAGTATTTATTTCACTTTCTAGGGCGAATTAATTACATATATTAATTACATATAATATTAACATATCAATACTCAAGGAGCTCAAACTCACTACCAGGCTCTCTTCCATCTGCCTGCAACGAGTCCTTGAGTATTTTGGTCATATAGCCCGTAAAAGCTTTGGCAATCGGGAAAAGCTGGTAATCAAAATTCAATGCAAGAGACCCCGTGGCCCGACACGCTGGTCAGACCAGATCCCCACCACACTTCACACCGAAGTCCACGAAGCCCTGCACGCCGCCGTGACCCGGATGGCGCAGCATCGTCCGGGACAAAGTGATCCGAGGAGGGGGTCACGTCCCTCAGCATTGAGGAAGGAGAAGGAGAGGGCAAATTAATTCATTATGAATATGCAAAGCCGAAATTGTATTTTATAATAATTTATAAAATATAACAATTAAAAAAACTGCATTATTTTGACGGATCACATACAAAGCCCCCACTCGCGATATAGGGCGCTGCGATTAGTTAAACGAACAGCTTTAAGATTTGTTCATTTTGCATTTTGTCAACTTAAAATCCCATCCCATTCCTCTAGCAGATATTCAGATTCGTATACTGTGTCTGCAGCCCGCCAGTGGAATAAGCTACCACTTGCTATTAGACACGCGCCGTCTGTCCACGTTTTTAAGCGCTTGGTGACTGCTTTATTTCTAGACAAACAGGAGTCGTCATCAGGTTAAAAATATATATTTGGCATAATATATATGTATATTTGCATTTATTTTCCTCTGCCACACTCCCTAAGGTTAGCTGTTAATAAATGCCGGAAGGTATTATGTTCGCCCTTGTACACTACTTTATAAGTTATTTTGTGCAATAAAGAGTTTATAAATAAAATATTTATAAGTATATGTGTAATTTATGTAACAGTGTAAGTATCTATTAGTATCTAGTGTTTGAAGTATATTATAGATAAATTTACAAAATTTTCTGTTTACGAGAGCTTTCCGAACGTGTCCCAAAATGCCTGGGCCTTGTATATAAGTGTATGACTAGCTCTGTGTCAGAGCGACGAGACGTAAGAAGCTTATTAGCACGCCGTGTGACGGGGCCCGTGTGGGCAGGGCTTTAAAGGACTTTCACTATTACTCTATTTAATATTTTCACCCACTTTAAAAAGATAATTTAATAAAATATAAAAAAAAAGTCAATCATTTATTTATCATTAACTTATTAAATAGCCCGCCAAACTGTAACCACAGTTTGTTGGCGGAGACAATTACTCTCGAAGCTTAATATTAAATAAAAATATATATAGTAGGTACATAAAAGATGCGCGGGCGCGAACCACTCTCCCTCCGCGCGAACAACACGTCTGCTTATAGGTACCATTAATTTAAGTCTATCTCTTTCTTAGGATGAACACTCATTTCTACCGAATATTATTTTAAATAAAGCTTATAGTTTAAAAGCCAATTTAGAGCACAACCGACGTATCTATACATATACTAAGTGTAATTCATTAAAGAGTAAATAATTTTATAATATATTCTAGAATAAAAATAAAGAAGTACGTATTTTTTATTTTAATTATTCAGTAATATAATCTTAAGTTACAGTGCAGAGAAGTATTCCTAAAAAAATTGTCACTCATACGGAGCCTAATCAAGTAAGGTCGACGATAACGTGAATAATTCCCCAGTCTTTAGGTATTGTGGTTTTCAGACGCGGCCTTCACCATACAGTAGTGTTTGGTTTTTCGGATAATAATTTTTAACTTAAAATATGAAAAGGGGTTCTTTCAATGACTCGGTGGTACAATGGATGTACAAATGAGAAATAAACTTTGTACATTTGTCATAAATTTACAACACCCCCGTTCCCTTGCCTCGGACACCACGTTAAGCTTTCGGTCCCGGTTCCACCAATACCAACTTGTGGAATAATTGATAAATTTTCATTAAAATATTACTACGTATCCTCGCCAAGCCGTCTGGCCAGCGCGTGTAGGCCAAATTATCCAGATATATCTTCTGGAAGGCCATCTTCAACAGTGGAGGTCTAGTACGCTGTGTCTAGGGCTGTAATGATGTAATTACAAAGAATTGTCTCCGTGTTCTAGCGAATAATTACGTGGATTTAGACTTGAAGGTACCAGGTTCGATTCCTGGTCAAGACACAATTATGCTGACGAATTAATTTAAATAAATTTATATTTAATTTAATTGTGTATTTCCTGAGTACCACGCTAGAGACATCGACAAGCTTGCCACTTGTCATGAATGGCCTATAGTAAAGAAGTCTAAATGTGTATCCGCTTCTTTATAAGCGTGTTTTCTGACCACCCCGGAAGGAAAACGGTCGTGATGATACTTTACAAAGAATCCAGCTTTGCATCACAGGCTTAGTAAAATTAGTTAATCGGCTTTTTTAAAGGTGAGGTTTCTGACCACAAGAGATTACGGTCGCAATGATGCTTTATGTTACAAATTAATAAATACTAACACCCGAAGACTTACATCCAAGTATCTATTAACATGTTAATAACACCGTGAAATACTGACGAAAATATAGAGCAGAAAAAATGTGAAGAAATTTTAAGTGGGCGGAGCTCGCGAAGCACCTAGAGACATGTACTTTTTGTCATTTATTAGGCTTCAATTGCGTGGCATCATTTTGTTATCTACAATTAAAACAGCATTGAATCTGCTTTACTAACTATTTCCTTTTTTTATGGTAATTTTTTATTATATATTATAAAATATAAAAGGGCGCGGTGGCTCGGTTGTAAGAACGCGTTCCTTGAATCCTACAAAGGTCGTTTCAAACCCACCCGGCATGTACCAATGAGAAATACACTTTTCCGTATATCGTTCCCGTGCCTCGGAGATCACGTTAAGCCGTCGGTCCCGGTTCCACTAATACCAACTTGTGGAATCGTTAATCAATTGTCATTAAACATTTACATCATATCCTCGTCAATCCGTGGCGAGTGTAGGCCAAATTCTCCAGATATATGTTCTCGAAGGCCCATCTCCAGTAGTGGAGGTCTAGGACGCTGTGTTCTAGGGACTGTAATGATGATAATAATATATAAATATATCATATATTAGTGTACTATTACTACTGTATTTTTCTCACCTGTGGACGAAGCCTATCAACTCATAGGCCATAATCTGTGTCGTGATTGGTTGGCCAACTAGTAGGCCGATCCAAAGCCGACCCAAACAAGTTTTCTCTCAAATTACCATTCCGCCCAAACCGCGGATCGCGAGACTAATTGCTATTAAAAATGCTGTTATGTCTTAATTAAATTATGCCCGGTTTAAGGCCAGTTTATTAAGGTCTGGGCATACCGGATGCGAGTACTTGTAGATGTACACAGGCAACTCTTATTACCACATTTGTAACTGGCTACTGGGTCCAAATTTGTGCTGATTAAATCAAATCATTTGTTTTCTTTGGTTCTTCTTCTTAGTCGCTACACTCTTGGCAGAGTAGTCGTGGTCGTCACTTGAGTGTCAGTGGCACGCTTAACAAGCCGTCGCCACTCGTCTCGAACTGCAGCCTTCCTGGAGCACTCATGTAGGGGGTGATCCATTGCTGCTTTAACCTGGTCAGTCCATCTCATCGGAGACCTACCACGCATCCTCTTACCATCGACTTTTCCCTGAACTACAAGGCGCTTAATGGATGTATCTCCACGCCGGGACACGTGTCAAAAGAAAGTGAGAATGCGTGATTGTACGATTGAGAAAAGGCGCTGTCCTATCTCCAGTTCCTCCAGGATGGATTTGTTGGTTTGGAACTCCATCCACGATATGCCTAACATTCTCCGCCAACACCACATTTCTAGAGCATTAATCCGTTTTATTTCAGTTTCGCGCAGGGTCCACGTCTCTGCAGCATACAGGAAAATGGGGAATACAAGAGCTCTGACCAGCCGGATTTTAGTAGCTTTCGTAATGTTTCGGTTCCTCCATATTTTCTTTAGCTTCTCCATAGCAGATCTCGACACTGCCATACGACGCTTAATTTCCTCCTCGCATCCACCGCTATTCGATATTTTCTTCACAACCAAAAACTAGACGTAAATTTTAATAAATATTAGGCATAGATCTGGAAGAATGCACACTATAATGGAAATTGGGTCTGTTCCTTGCCATACAGCTGTATCAGCCTATGTGACCAGGTACTTTGTTGACACGTTATTATTAAATTTTGACTTAACCGAATGTTCCGATAGGATCTTATGGTGATAAATAAATAAAAAAAAAATAAAAAAATAACATTTGGATATTGTCAATACATATTTTTCCATATTCTACAAATGTTTAGATAAAATTATTTAAAAATAACCAGCAGCTACTATGGGACCTATCATATCAGCCATACCATAATATTTATTAACTAAAACATTGTGAAACAAGTTTTTCAATAAACCAGGTACTTACAATTAATTCGTGGCTGTAAATTGGCTTTAAAGTGGCTGTGGCTCTTTTATGCCGCGTGACGAAAAATGCGGAATTCATTTAATGGTTGTAAACATATTTGCACACAATTATACATATTTTTTTTTATAATAGCAAATAAAGAATTAACCAGCAGCTACTATGGGTGGACTCATGATATCAGCCATACCATAATATTTATTATCTAAAACATTGTGAAACAAGTTTTTCAATAAACCAGATACTTACAATTAATTCGTGGCTGTAAATTGGCTTTAAAGTGGCTGTGGCTCTTTTATGCCGCGTGACGAAAAATGCGGAATTCATTTAATGGTTGTAAACATATTTGCACACAATTATACTTTTTTTTTTATAATAGCAAATAAAAAATTAACCAGCAGCTACTATGGGTGGACTCATGATATCAGCCATACCATAATATTTATTATCTAAAACATTGTGAATTTTTTTTTTAAATAAAATACTTATAAAGAAGACAAATTTCTAAGCATTCCATGGATTCACCGTGCCGGTGCCGGGTCCGTCGTGTGTGGGTAAGACATGAGAAGAATGGTGTCTCGGGCTTGCGACCGACAATAGGCTGGTTTAAGAAAAGGAGGCCTCCTTTTCTTTATTTTATTGCGATATAATACGCTTACCATCCACCATTCTACTTCTCTCTCTACCCAACCAAATACTGTATGATTCCGTTAATGCCGTCTTGGAAGCTCGTTCCATAAATGTATTGACGGCAGACCTGCTTAGGCCCAATTCTTTCAGTAAGTGATGCAAAGATTAATTCGTGGCTGTGAATTGGCTTTAAAGTGGCTGTGGCTCTTTTATGCCGCGTGACGAAAAATGCGGAATTCATTTAATGGTTGTAAACTTATTTGCACACAATTACACATTTTTTATTTATAATAGCAAATAAAGAATTAACCAGCAGCTACTATGGGTGGACTCATGATATCAGCCATACCATAATATTTATTATCTAAAACATTGTGAAACAAGTTTTTTTATAAAATACTTACAATTAATTCGTGGCTGTAAATTGGCTTTAAAGTGGCTGTGGCTCTTTTATGCCGCGTGATAAAAAATGCGGAATTCATTTAATGGTTTTAAACATATTTGCACACAATTATACATTGTATTTTTTTATAATAGCAAATAAAGAATTATGTCATTTCAATGATGGTAAATTATTTGGTTTGGCTGTGACCAGTTATCATATACTTCAATGGCCGATTCGATACTGCGGTGTAATTATACAACGTACCAAATGAATTTCATATAATGAAATAATTTCAAAAGGCAAATGGGATGGTTTACTAATTACGGAAGATACACACGAAGGGTACTGATTAAACCTGCATATATTGTAAATTAATAAGTATCTAATAATAAATAAACGAGGCATATTTAGACGTATTTAAACTGGTTAATCTAGCTTTGTTCGTATAGTAAAGTGGTTAAAATCAGGTAATAACCTTAAGATGGCAGTAGTGTCATACATACATACATACATATCTTCACGCCAAATCCCTTGCGGGGTAGGCAGAGACAATTGAGCGCCACTTGTCACGGTCACGACATACCTCTTTCGCTTCTTCGACATTCATCAACCTCTTCATACATGCCCTTTTGTTTCGATGGCTTTTCAACGCACCTTCAGCTATTATTTTATTAATTTGGTCGTAATATGTGAGTCTAGGTCTGCCAGGGCCTTTTTTACCCACGACTTTCGCATTATATGTCTGGTTCGTCAATCTCTCTTCATTCATCCTTTCAACATGCCCGAACCATCGTAGCATGCCTTTCCTAATTTTTGTCCCTATGCTTTCTTTCATACCTACCCTTTTTCGTATTTCGTCATTACGTATGCGGTCCGTCAAAGTGACGCCGCATATCCGACGCAACGATCTCATTTCTACTGCATTAACTCTACTCTCATGCGTATTCTGACATATCCACGTTTCGCTTCCATACATAAGTGTTGGTACCAGCTTGGCATTGTGTATGGCGAGTCGAGCTGTCGACTGACATTCCGACTGGCGATCAGTGACCCCAGGGCACCGTTGACACTATTTCCCGCGTTCACTCTTCTTTCAACATCCCTATCATACTTCCCATCCGCAGTGAAAACACTGCCCAGATATATAATTTAATTTACTTGTTCTAGAGTTTCATCATCAATCTTTATCGTCACGGTTGTCATCCTTCTTCTTTCAAACACTAGTACCTTGGTTTTTCTCGCATTCAAACGGAGTCCTTTTTCTGCACAGTAGTGTCATATTTATTTATTTATTTAAATTCTCTAATACACTTAAAAATAGTACAGAGGCGAGCTGTAATGCCAGTAGGCATTCTTTACCAGCTAACCTTGGGGATCGAGTAAGGTGATAGGCAGGATGAAATAAAAAAAATGTAATTTTAATAATACAGTTAATAAGTAACAGAGCTATATTTAAAAGATTAGTTTACAGACACTTTTTGGGTTCATAATTTTCATAAAATTTTCATTGATTGTTGCTTATTATTATCCTACATCATCGGTTATCATTAAGTACGTAGTACCTAATTTATGTTTATACATACATATCTTCACGCCAGATCCCTTGCGGGGTAGGCAGAGACAATTGAGCGCCATTTGACACGATCACGACATACCTCTTTCGCTTCGTCGACATTCATTAACCTCTTCATACATGCCCTTTGGTTACGAAGACTTTTTAATGCACCTTCAGTCAGTGTTTTATTTATTTGATCGTGATATGTAAGTCTCAGTCTGCCAGGGCCTCTTTTACCCACAACTTTCGCATTATATATCTGGTTCGTCAATCTTTCATCGCTCATCCTTTCAACATGCCCGAACCATCGTAGTATGCTTTTCCTTATTTTTGTCCCTATGCTTTCCTTCATACCAACCCTTTTCCGTATTTCGACGTTACGTATGCGGTCCGCCAAAGTGACGCCACATATCCGCCGCAACGACCGCATTTCTACTGCATTAACCCTACTCTCATGCGTATTCTGACATATCCACGTTTCGCTTCCATACATCAGTGTTGGTACCAACATGGCATTGTGAGTCCCTTTTGTCATTATATCTGTTTAATTTTTCAACTATATTTTACATTTTTATTAACTATTTTTGTGACAAATAAAAACTGATTTTATTTTATTTTTATTACTAACTTATAGAAAGCCCGTCTCCAGCTATGTTTTCTAGGAGCTGATGATGAACAAAAAAGTGGGTAATTTTTTGTTTTTTTTTGTGATTAACCGGCATATCCTTGGATTTATATGTCTACGTCTATTGCTAATTAGTTCTCTTGTCCTTTCGAAACGAAATTACGGAACTGTTGTGTTCTCTTCTCGTACACCAATAGCTTTTAATGGAAACTTCTTTTCACAAACTCGATTTAAAGGAAAACCGACAAAGTTACAAGGTACTATTATTTTCTTTATACAGGAAACATTAAAGTTATATATTTTTTAACAAAGTAATAACAATATATAAAGACACTCGGAAAACTCTCTCTTTTTTTTAGAAGCGGATTCACATTTAGCCAACTTTACTATAAGCCAATCATGACAAGTGGGAAACTCGAGAAATATCACAAATAAATTAAATATTAACTTAATGCATTTATTTACAATAATAAAGATTTTTCCTGGTCGGGACCAGGAATCGAACCCGGTACCTTGTATTATTCATCCAAGTAAATCCAACTATTTTTTGTTCATCATTAATCATTACAGCCCCTAGAACACAGCGTCCTAGACCTCCACTGCTGGAGATGGGCCTTCCAGAACATCTATCTGGAGAATTTGGCCTACACTCGCCACGCTCTGGTCAGACGGTTTGGCAAGGATCTCATGTAAATTTTTTAATGACAATTTATTAACTATTCCACAAGTTGTTATTTATTGAAACCGGGGCCGACGGATTAACGTGCTTTCCGAGGCACGGGACGGTGGTATTGTCTATGACAAATGTAAAAGTAAAGTAAGGTATCATCACGACCGTTTCCCTTCCGGGGTGGTCGGTCAGTAACCACGCTTATAAATAAGCAGATTCTCATTTAGGTAACTTTACTATATGCCAATCATGACAAATGGCAAGCTCATCGATGTTTCCAGCGTACTAAGCTCGAGAAATATTACAAATAAATTAAATATTTATTAAATGTAAAATGTTATTTAAATTATTAAATATTATTGTGTCCCGACCAGGAATCGAACCCGGTACCTTCGAATATAAATCCACGGACTTAACCGCTAACAAATGTACGTAAAGAAAAGTGTATTTCTTATTGGTAGATGCCCGATATTTGAACCGACATTTGTAGAATTTTAAAGGAACGCGTTCTTACAACTGAGTCCAAGCAACCACCATCAAAAATTTTTCGATCAACAAATATAATTTAAGAAAATAAATTTAATTGTAATTGTAGATTGATATTGGGAATGTAGACTGCAGAACTATATTGCATACGCTTTTATAGTCGTACTTAGTATCTGGTATGCATAGCGGAACAGCTCGGAGACTTCTTGTTGGGGACAGGAGACCGCAATCCTCCGGCTACATTGATTTTGTTGGAACAGGATATGCAGTGGAAGAGACTTATTTCTAGATAATTTTACTTACATTTTATTTTTTATTAAAAGTCCATGCTATAGCTGAGTTTTCCTTGCAGATTCCTTTTACAGTCAGATTAAACATTAACAGGTCGCTGGAATTTGCTAACAGCTTACTCTATGGACCACTTCCCTGCTTAGTCTTTCACTAACAGGAGTAGAATCATTCTAAATAAATTAAATTACGTGTCATAAATGCCTGTATTAGGTTTACGTGAATAAAGATATTTTGACCCTTTGACTTTGTGTCCGCGCGGTATGGGAGGAGTAATTTCGAGGTAGTTTTAGGTACGCTGGTGTGAAAATATGGAATAACTTGCCTCCACCCCTTCGGGACATCCATTAGCAAGTTTCAGATCGGCACTCAAAAAGCATATGTTAATATTACAAAAGACTTCACAGCAACTTACCTAACCTTATTCTTTTTATTAATATACTATTGGTTTTTCTTGACTATGACTTATATTATTTATCATAATATTATTTATTTATTCTAATTTTTTAAACATATGTGTAAACTGTACATTTAGTATTTCTTCCGATTTAGTAGATGGTACTGTACATCTCTGCGACCCGTGACTCACCCAACATAAGGCATCAGCTGAAAATCAGCGCTGCAGCCTCGGCTGTAGCATATGCTGAGCTGACCACCTATTTGTCGCCACACTGTATGTATGTTTCTGTATATAGAATAGGCTTACATTTATACATTTAGATTTATTCCTTGCATATTTCTTTTTTGTAACCATTGTAATTGTTGCGATAAATAAAGTATTTTATTTCTTTCTTCTCTCTTTCTAATATATTTTTTTAAATAATGGAAGTCTCTAAGGTTTTTTGTTCAGAATCTTCATCATAATAATGCATACTTTCGTTTATTTCTTCAGGCTCAGCATTTTTATTTCACTCGTTCTGTCGTAGTAGATATGTACAGGATACCCAAAATACAGATACTTGATTTTACAAATCACCTGTAATTATAAGTAGGTAGGGTTTTAGGAGAATAATAGTCACTTGCCTACGCTCATTGCGATTTAAAATTTATATATATATAATATATTTCTGCCGTCTGCTTTACCTGAATTCTGCAATATTTTGGCCACATTGCTAGAAGAGGCGCCGACAATCTGGAAAAACTCTTAGTAACGGAAAAAGTAGACGGTAAAAGAACAAGAGGAAGAAGCCCCAAATGATGGTCCAGTCAGGTGACTGACCACCTAATCATCCCAGTACACCAAGCCATCCACTGCGCCGAGGACCGCAGCCACTGGAAACGGCTAGTGGATGGACTGCGACGGAGTCACGATCCCCAACAGTGAGGTACCGACTAAGGCGGAGGATACATATATGATATGCTATATTAAGAGCAGTGGTGGCTCGGTGGTAAGAACGCTTTCCTTAAAAATATAATATTTTTTAATAATAATAATAATTTAATATGTCGGATCGAACCCCTGCGTGTACCAATGAGAAACTCTTACGTACATTTGTCATTTACGACACTACCGTTCCCGTGCCTCGTTAAGCCGTCGCGTCGGTCCAGGTTCAACTTATGGAAACGTTAATAAATTGTTATCAGAAAAATTACATCAGAACCTCGCCAACCCGTCTGTCCAGGGTTGCCTGTGTAAGCCAAATTACCCAGAATTTTCTGGAAGGCCCAATTCCAGTGGAGTTCTAGGGGCTGTCTTTATATTTTTGTTTATTACATTTATATTATTATTTGTTTATTTATACTGGTGATTCATGCAAAAAAGTAAAATTAAAAAACCGGCTTACATAAAAAAAGATCTGGAGTAAAAAGTATAAATAATTAAAACTACTTATTAAAAATAAATATAAACAAAACCTAAAAAAAATAAACTATAAGTAAAAAATGTCCTCTAGAGACGACCCTTCAGTGTTAGTCCCAAGAAGACAACATTTTCCCTCTATATAGCTAATCTAATACGTTGGCAGAAATAATTGCCAACTTTCCTGTCTCTAGACTTTTCCGTAAGCAGTTTGGATAACTCCTTGGCCAGACGCTTAGCTGAGTGTCCCCATGGGCCCATCGTCTCGACCCCAAACGTCGCAAATTATAACCTATCAAATACGCCAACCCCAGTGTTTGCGTATTTGCGCAGCTTGAGGTTCTCAGCGGAAACCGCCACACTTCCCGGAAAAAAAAAGATCTTGAATTAAAAACTTTATCATCATCAGCCTATGTCTCTCCACAGCTGGATATAGGCCTCTCCTTTAGGACGCTAGATAATGTTTATTAATAAAACGTAACTTGATGAATTGAATAATATTTTTATTCTGACAAAAATCATAACATGTCATTTACGAGAATGACAATCGATCAAAAAAATAAAAAATACAATTATCTTTTTAAAGTTGTGGTACAGTCACCACACTACTCCCCTCCCAGTTAAAACGTAATAAAAATAAAAAAAAATCTACTCATATATTCTTCTAGAGTTTGTTACAGGTTTTATGATATCAATCTTGGTCGAAAAACGAACTTTTTTCCTAAGTTTCGGCTGGAAATCTACATCAGTGTATGTCGGTTTTAATCTGTCCTTTGATACATTTATATTTTGCCCTTTAATTTCGATTGTAAAATATTTTTCTTGTCGTGCTATTACTTTGTGTGGTCCAGTATAAGCTGGTGTTAGTGGAGCTTTAGTTCTGTCTTCACGAAGGAATACGTAGTTACATGAAGTGAGCGCTGGATTGCTATAAATTTTTGGATTAATGTGCCAAATAGGTGCTGTTGGTCGAATATGTTTTAATACATGCTGTAAATTTTCAACAAATGTTGTCGGTGGTATGCTGATATTCTTCGGTGTTTCGAAAAAATCTCCCGGTAGCCTCAAGTGACTACCATATACTAATTGAGCTGGGCTTGTTTGTAAGTCATGTTTAATGACTGTTCTTAGTCCTAATAGGACTGCGGGTAGCTCTCGTGTCCAACAACTGCCAGATTGTGTCATTCTGCATGTGAGTGCTGCTTTTAGGGTTCTGTGCCATCTCTCTATTAGTCCATTGGATTGTGGATGGTATGCCGTTGTATGTTTGACTTCTGCGCCCATGACTTTAGATAGTGAACGAAATAGGTGTGATTCAAAATTTTTTCCTTGGTCTGTTGTAATTTGTAAGGGTGCTCCGAAACGACTGATCCAATTTTCCCAAAATACGCGACTTATAGTTTCTGCTGATTGATCTGCAATAGGATAAGCTTCTGGCCATCGGCTGTATCGGTCGATACAGGTGAGTAAATATCGCTTTCCTTCAGAAATTGGTAAGGGTCCAACGATATCCATATGAACGCATGCAAATCGTTCGTCAGGAGCTGAAAAAAATTGTAATGGGGATTTTTCGTGTCTGATTATTTTGGATTGTTGGCAAGGGATGCATTGTTGTACAAAATGGTTGATGAATTTGGACATGTGTGGCCATACGTATCGTTGTTTTATTAATTTTACTGTTGACCTCTTCCCAGGATGTGAAAAGCTGTGTATGTGTTTGCAAATTATTTCTCTATATTTCTTTGGTACGAAAGGTCTGATGTTTTCTTCCTCAGCGTTACAATATAATTGTATGCCATCATCCATTTTAAACATTTGTAGTTTGAGTTTATGTCTATTGTTTGATCGCAGTATGTGGTGTAGATCGTTGTCTTCTTTTTGTGCGTCTGCGAGTTCTTTATAAGTTGGGTTTGTTTGTTCTATGGAGCATAGCCGAGATAATGTATCTGCTACAGTATTGTCTACACCAGATATGTGTTGTATATCTGTGGTGTATTCGGATATGAATGATAACTGTCGAGCTTGTCTGGCGCTAGCTTTGTCTGCCTTTTGTTGTAGAGCGTAGGTAAGGGGTCTGTGATCTGTATAGCATATAAATGACCGGCCTTCTAGCATGTGTTTGAAATGTTTGATAGTTGAGTATATTGCCAATAGTTCTCGATCATAAGTGGAGTATTTATTTTCTGTTGGGGTGAGTTTTCTTGAGAAAAATCCGAGAGGTTGTGGGTTATTGTTAATAATTTGATGTAAAACGCCACCTATTGCTTTGTCTGAAGCATCAGTGTGCAGAGTGAGAGTGGCGTTTGGACAAGGATGATTAAGTGTAACTGTTTTGCTTAATGCAACTTTTGTTTCCTCGAAAGCTCGTTCTTGTTGTTCTGTCCATTCGATTACAGATTTTTTTGGTCCAGATATGCTATTGAGTGGTGATTGAATGTTCGCGCAATTTGGTACGAATCTTCTGTAAAAATTTACCATTCCAAGAAAGCGCCTCATTTCCTCGATTGTTTTTGGTTTATTAAATTGCGCTATGATTTGAAGTTTATCTTCTAATGGTTTGATACCTTCAGATGAAATAGAATGTCCTAAATATGTAACTTCTGATTGAGCAAAAGAGCATTTGGCTTGGTTTAGAGTGATGCCATATTTTTGTATACGAATCAAAACATCTTCTACGTCTTTAAAATGAGTATCAAAATCTTTAGAGGCAATAAGAATATCATCTACATAAGGAAAACAACATTCCAATCCTTGAAGAACTTCATTTATAAATCGTTGGAATGTTTGTGCTGCATTACGGAGTCCGTATGGCATAAATGGAAATTCAAATAATCCGAAAGGTGTATTAATAGCTGTTTTAGAAATATGTGCTGGTTCTACTGGTATTTGTTGGTAAGCTCTTACTAAGTCTAATTTGGTAAAGACATTTTTTCCATAGAGTAAAGACGTGCAATCTTGTATATTAGGTAGTGGATATCTGTCTGGAATAGTTGCAAAATTGAGTTGTCTGTAGTCGCCACAAGGTCTCCAAGCTCCGTTAGGTTTAGGAACCATGTGCAAGGGGTTAGCCCATGGGCTGCTAGATGGTCTACAAAGTCCTAAGTCTTGCATATTTTCAAATACTTGTCTGGCAATTTTCAATTTTTCGGGTGCAAGTCGTCGTGGTTTGGAATATATTGGAGTACCAACAGTTTCAATTTTGTGTGTTGTAGTATGTTTTATTTGCGAGAGGTCTTGATATTTGTTTGTTTGTAATGTTGCATTGTATTTTTTTAGAAGAGCGGCGAGAGGGTCTTTGGGGTTGATTGTGCTTACTGTTGGGTATTGTTGCTGTTCGTCTTGGTATATTTTTCCTTTTGAAGACAAAAATGTATCCCTGTCTATAAGTTTTCCTGCTCTTAGGTCTACAACTAAATTAAAATGTTTGAGAAAATCCGATCCAATAATAGGTTTTTTAACGTCTGCGATTGTAAATTTATAGATGAACTTCTTTCCAAGGTTGAAATCTAAATGTAAAAAACGATCTCCATAAGTTTTGATTTGAGTATTGTTGGCGGCGTACAATGTTTTGGTTGATATGCCTTTAGTTCTATCGGAGTAAGTCGGGGGTATTATAGATATGTCAGCACCAGTGTCGACTAAAAATGAACATTTGGTAACGATGTCCGTGACGAAAAGACGGCTGTAATAAGGATGACAGGAGCAAGTCGCCACCGCTTGCTCCTTTGTTAGTTTTCCGATTGCTGATATTGGCACGGTTGTGTACATTTACGGGCTCGTGGACCAAAGCTTTGGTGATACCAGCATACGTTAGGTTGACGGCTATGGTACTGACGTGTTGATGATAAGGATCTTGGTTGATACTCGTATTTTGACATCTGAAATCTAAATGGGCTTGGTGAACGTCTTCTTGTGTTATTTTCAAACATGTGTTTCAAATTTGTGATTTCTTTTCGAATTTCAGCAATTTCTGGTTGTATGTTTTGTTCCTGTTTTTCGGTTGATGTGCAAGCCATTATGGTGGTGGCATCTATAATTTTATCGGCGATGTCGCCCATTTTTCGTAGATCATCTGATGTTGCCTCTAGAATAGCTCTGATGTGGTTTGGTAATCTTTGCAGCCAAATTTGTTTTATAATTTCATCGCCAGTTGTTGTTTTCACTAATAGTTTCATCTCGCGTAATAATTTTGATGGTTTTTTATCGCCAAGTTCCATGCCGTCGAGTAATTTCCGAATTTTATGTTCGTCCGTGTGTGAACATCGTTTTATTAACGTACTTTTAAGCTCTTCGTAAGTTGGTGTGGTAGTGGCTTTCAGTAAGTCTGCTACTTCTATCATAGTCTCATTGTCAAGCGACGTAATGAGGTAATTATATTTTGTTTTATCTCTACTAACGTTGGCGAGATCGAATTGTGCTTCGATTTGCAAAAACCATAGTTCTGGGTCAGATTTCCAAAATTGTGGTAAACGTAGTGCTATTTTTGATACAGCGTTAATTTGATTACCTGGTTGCTGTGTTTGTGTGTCCATTTCTTGTTCGGGGTCACCAATTTAGGACGCTAGATAATGTTTATTAATAAAACGTAACTTGATGAATTGAATAATATTTTTATTCTGACAAAAATCATAACATGTCATTTACGAGAATGACAATCGATCAAAAAAATAAAAAATACAATTATCTTTTTAAAGTTGTGGTACAGTCACCACACTCCCAAGGCTCGTCATTTCACACGATCTTCCGCCACCCTCATCCAGCCCCCACCAGCGACCTTTTTCAGGTCATCTGGCGGGGGGTCGTCGCACTCTGCGTCTTCCCAAACGTGGTCTCTATTCCAGAACCTGTCTTATCGGTTCTGCGAAGACGTGTCCGGCCCACTGCCACTTCATCTTACTAATTTTGAAGGCTATGTCGGTAACCTTGGTTCTCTGACGGATGTCTACGTTTCGGACTTTATCCATTAAAGAAACACCGAGCATAGCTCTCTTCACAGCACGCTAAGTGACCTTAAACTTGTGGACCAGATCAGTGTCCTAGTTTCTGCTCCGTACGACAATACTGGAAGAACACAACTTACAAACTAAAAAAAAAAAAACTGGCTCCGACGCCAAAAAGTTAGATAACCGGTTAACTACACCTATTATTAATTAATATTTTATTATCGACTTATTCAAGTCTCTATTTCCGTTGGGTGCTCTGTTGAAAGAAATGTAAAGTTGAGACGTCGGGACTGCTACACCACTACTAGAAACAGCCATCTTTTGTTATTTAACAATTTTTATAACATTACTCTTCAGATGAAATGACTTTTAGACGTTTTTATATTCATGCTTTTCATTTTTGAACTCATAATAAACCACTGCATCCACGGAAACAAAACGTCGAGTGGACTACGAGCGTTAAATCTTCGATTACCAAGTGGTAAAAAGTAAATCACTTAGTAAATGGTACCGTACAACTCTGCGACCCGTGACTCACCCAACATAAGGCTTCAGCCGAAAATCAGCGCTGCAGCCTCGGCTGTAGCATATGCTGAGCTGACCACCTATTTATCACCACATCTGTATGTATGTTTCGGTATATAGAATAGGCTTATTCAATATTTGGATTTATTCCTTGTTTATATATTGTTTTGTAACCATTTCAATTTTTGCGATAAATATAACGTGGTCGGCACTAATGGTGGTAATTTGTCCAGTCTGCTGGGACGTGGAAGTATTCATCCCGTTCCGATAAACCCAGTAAAGTGTATCCATACGTTTCGGGATCAGGCTCGAATTGCTGTTATGCCCAGTCAAGTCAATTTGTGATATTTCTCAAGTTTGGTACGCCACTTGTCATGATTGGCCTTTAGCAAAGTTGGCTAAGTGTGAATTCGCTTCTTTATAAGCGTGATTTCGGACCACCCCGCAAGGGATGCGGTCGTGATAATACTTTACCTGGTCTTCCAGTGCCTCTTTTGCCTACAACTTTCTTCACTCTTCTTTTTTGTCGCTATGCTTTCTTTCATACCTAATATTTTGCGTATTTCGTCATTACGTATGCGGTCCATCAACGTGACGCCGCATTTCCGACGCAACGAACTCATATCTACTGCATTAATTTTACTTTCATGCATATTCTGACATATCCACACATGTGTTGGTACCAGCATAGAATTGTGTATGGCGAGTCGAGCTTTGTTACTAACATTTCGACTGGCGATCAGTGACCCCAGGACACTGTTGACACTATTTTCCGCGTTCACTATTCTTTCAATTATACTTCTCATCTGCAGTGAAATCGCTGTCCAGATATATAATTTCATTTACATGTTCTAGAGTTTCATCATCAATCTTTATCGTCACGGTTGTCATCCATCCTCTTTACGAGGGGCGTTCAAAATATTCTCGGTATGTGGATAAAAACAAACAAGTACGAAAAGTTTGATATTTTTATTTTTCAATATACTCCCCCCCTATGTTCATACACTTATAAGATCGATCAATTATTTTTTTTAATCCCTCATAAAAATATTTTTTATCTTTGGTGTAAAAATGCTCCTCCACGGCCGTCTTCAACGCTTCATCTTCAGAAAATTTATTTCCACGCAGATCCTTTTTAAGATTGGGAAACAAAAAGAAGTCGCTTGGGGCTAAGTCCGGACTATAGGGTGGATGAGTAACAGTTTCAAACCCACATTCAACAATAGCTGCCTTGGCAATATGAGCAGTATGGACAGGGGCGTTGTCATGCAGAAGCAGAACACCTTTGGTTAACTTCCTCGCCTCTTTTCTTTGATCGCATCTCTTAATTGACGTATAACGTTAGCGTAGTACTGCCCTGTGATATTTACACCTTTTTCTTTATAATCGATAAGCAAAACTCCTTCACAATCCCAAAATATTGTGGCCATGACCTTGCCAGCTGACGGGATTACCTTGAACTTCTTGGGATGAGCTGAACCCTTAATGTGCCACTGCATGGACTCCTGTTTGCTCTCTGGGTCATAATGATGAACCCAGGTTTCATCTCCAGTAACTATTTTTTGCAGCACCTCATCGGGATTTTCACCACACAGGTCGATAAAATCTGAACAGCAAGCCACACGCATATCCTTTTGAAGAAGCGTCAGCATTCGCGGAACCCATCTTGCACTTACTTTTGACATATTAAGATGGTCATGTATAATGTCATGTACGGTACCAATAGAGAGATTGGTTACTTGAGCTATAGATTTTACCTTCACTCGGCCGTCTTCCAATATAAGTTTTTCCACTTTATCAATATTTTCTTGTGAGGTAGCCACTACAGGCCGGCCAGGTCTAGGGTCATCTTCAATACTCTCCCTTCCACGCTTAAATTCGCTTGACCATTTTTGAATAGTAGATAAAGAAGGAGCAGACTCACGGTAAACACAATCCATTTCCTCTTTTATGGTTTTTTGATTTTTACCCTGTTTTGTCAATAATTTTATGACGGATCGGTGCTCTAATTTCGTTAAAATTGTTAATTCGCTCATGGTGTTCATGTTTGTTCGGCAATTGCAGAAAAACAAAAGAACATCTCGGTTCCAATTTTACTTTTTTTTAATGTCAATGGATGAATCTTAGCGGCCAGTAACAAATATATATATAAAAGAGGTTGTAACGTATCAATACCGAGAATATTTTGAACGCCCCTCGTAACACTAGTTCTTCTAACACTAATTTTACTCGCATTCTATTTTTTTTTTAGCTGTATTGTTTTATTATTAAGTAGTTTATATAAAATAAAATTTATATTAATACTAAGGATAGGGATATACTCGTAAATCCCGTCCGCGTAGAATAGTGGCAAGAACGCTGGCTGCAATTCCCCGCTCAATTGCAATACTGATTCTTTCGGCGAAGGCCAGCCCTCTTGTCATCGGAGGAGACGATATGACGCGGTGATATATATTTAAAAAACTTTTTTGCGCTTGGACTCCATGGGCCCAGAGTTTCTACAGCAAACGGCACAAATATGTAATCTTTTAATATACTTACATACTTGCGCCGCTTGCCGAACTCCGCATTTTTCGCCGCGCCCCCCCTTTATGCGCTGTTGCCCTGAGTAGCGACGCGGCGAGGGTGTCCCGCACCAGAGCACGTCCTCGTTCCCAGGGGACTAACGACATACCATCGAGTCTCTTGCCATCATCTCAGATAACTCCAACAGGAATAGAAGACTTATACATTATAAGGAACACAGAAGAAATGATCAGGAACGGGTTCAAGACTCAGCTTTACGCAGTGGAAGTTGGTGCAAGAGGAGTTCCAGCAAAATCTTTGCATCACTTACTGAAAGAATTGGGCCTAAGCAGGTCTGCCGTCAATACATTTATGGAACGAGCTTCCAAGACGGCATTAACGGAATCATACAGTATTTGGTTGGGTAGGGAGAGAAGTAGAATGGTGGATGGTGAGCGTATTATCGCGCAATAGAAAAAAAAAGGAGGCCTCCTTTTCTTAAACCAGCCAATTGTCGGTCGCAAGCCCGAGACACCATTCTTCTCATCTCTTACCCACACACGATGGACCCGGCACCCGCACGGTGAATCCATGGAATGCTTAGAAATTTGTCTTCTGACCAGATAGATCTGATTTAATAAACAAAATGGACCTAACAGAACCCTTATTCGGAAAGTTTGTTGGCTAATAATATTAGTTCTTTCTTTGGAAGAGATAAAGAGTTTTTGGTCTCTAAGGGAAAGATGAGCTCACGTCGATTCTTTGATTAAAACTTTCTTGGCTAACCTCGTATTATTAAACTTTATCCGAAGCTATTGATGCTAGATATTTTTATATAAAAAACTGGATATCGGTTGGCGCAAAAGTAAAATTTGGTTCAGCTACAAATTCTTTACTAAATTAAAAAAAACGTTCCTAGGAGACTATCTGTTTAAGATATTTTAAACTGCATTCACTGATTTTGGAAAAAATGTACAGTCACCAACAAACACATTTGATGCCATTCGATTCTGTTTTTTATAAAGATACTACAGTACTAGAAATGTCAGAAAGAGAAGAAAAAGTGATGAATAATCGGTATATAAATTATTTAAACAATCTAACTAATAAATACATATATAATAGCAATTAGATTTATTACAAAACTTAATAAACATTACTACATATTATAAAACAAAGTCTGCCGCGTCTGTCTGTCTGTTCGAGATAAACTTAAAAACTACTGCACTGATTTTCATGCTGTTTTCACCAATGGATAGAGTGGTTCTCGAGGAAGCTTTTGGTATATAATGTGTATACATTCCTTTGCGACTCTCACAGCCTCTCACTTCGTTCTTCCCATAATAACCTACTGAAAATCCCTCCCCACTTTTCCAGCAGATATTCAGATTCCTTTACAGTATCTGCAGCTCGCCAGTGGAACAAGCTTCCTTTATTTGTCAGACAGGCACCATCTCTAAAAATATTTAAAGACAAGCTATACAAGTACTTACTTCAGAAACAAAATAATAATAATAATAAATTATTTATTTCAGAACTAATTACATAATTATTAGTAACATTCCAACTTAGAACTATGTTAGTACACATTAATTAAAAAGTCAAAAAGGCAAAAATAATAATAATAATAATAATAACAATACCTAGTACTTAAAAACAACGTCATAACTCACTCCGTACCTAAATACTTATTAATTTATATTTATGTATTTTATATTTATGTATAATTTAAGTATCTATTTCATAGTTTATGTAGTATATGATTATGTATGTATTTACCTTAAAACTCGATTTGAGTTCTTGTGCGATATCCCTCTTCGTTCTGTTTTCAACAATCAACTTAAAATCCCATCCCACTCCTCTAGCAGATATTCAGATTCCTTCACTATGTCTGCAGCCCGCCAGTGGAACAAACTACCGCTGGCCATTAGACGGGCATCATCTGTCAATGTTTTTAAACAATTAGTCACTAACTTGTTTCTTGATAAGCAGGAGCACACTGCATCTAGTACACATTAAATATTTTTGTGTCCCGACCAGAAATCGAACCCGGTACCTCCGAATCTAAATCCACGGACTTAACCGCTAGACCACGGAGGAAGTTAGAAGAAATACACTTTTCTTAAGTAAATTTGCCATAGATTTACAACACCACCGTTTCCGTGCCTCGGAGAGCACGTCAAGCCGTCGGTCCCGGTTCCACTAATACCAACTGGTGGAATCGTTAATAAATTGTCATAAAAATTGACATCATACCCTCGCCCGCCAAGCCGCCAGCGTAGCGAGTGTAAGCCAAATTCTCCAGATATATGTTCTGGAAGGCCCAACTCCAGCAGTGGAGGTCTAGGACGCTGTGTTCTAGGGGCTGTAATGATGATGATGAATGATGAATTAGAAAGATATTTACACAAATACGTATTAAATTTTTAAATCCGATAGTTGGATTTAGCATTTCATGAAGATTATTTTTTTCCTGTACACCATGCTAATTAAATGAATACTTTAGAAGAAGAAGAATACGAAATTAATTTGGTGTCGCCGATTAAATGGGCAAAGCCGGAAAAATTGCTAGTTTAAATGAAAATATATGCGGAAATTTTACGCATTAATTTTATTTATTTTAGATATTTCTCGAGTTTGGTACGCTGGCGCTGACTGGAGACATCGACGAGCTTGCCTATTGTCATAATTTATTCATTTATTTATTTATTAGGGTCGCCAACAGTGACAGCAACAAAACACATTGATTTTTACTTACAACTAAGACAGAAAACAGATGCTGCACCAATTACAGGCAACATGCTATTACAGTATCTATTAATTGGGCCTTTGAGTAGCCAAAATAAAAACACAATACAATTACAACAATAACTAAGTAAATCTAAGCAAAAATTACAACACAATACAACATGATTTGTATAATATATTTTATTATTTTTCCGTATCTATTTTATTTTTTTACATGTTTATTAATGTTTATATATCTATAATATAATATTTAATTATTTATTATAAATTGTATATGTATGTATCTTAATATATTATATTTATCTTTCTGACACAACACTGACACAATTCGTATAAAAAGAGCGGGGCACCCTGAGACACAGGCATCACGCTAAGTTTAGGGGCCTTCGTAAAATGTAAAAAAGTACTATGAAAAATAAACGTTTATTTTATTTTTATTTTTTATGATGCAACCACAATCAAGCAACACAATTCCAAGGATCAAATTTGGTTAAACAGCAGTTCAATTTACAGTCTCAGCCAGGATCCGCTGCAGTGACAATACATTGCGCTTAAAAACATGCAATAATGGGCCTACAGCAAAGTTGGCGAAATGTAAATATGCTTAATTAAAAATGTGTAGTGTTTGACTACTCCTCCAGGGTCGTTATAATTATAATTTGAAGTAAGTTGCCTCAGATTTTGTGCTTTTTCATCTACAACCTAAAATATGCGTTTCCTTAAGAAAACTTCATCTCAAACTTGTGTCTCGTCTTCCCCGACATAATGCGAAGTTGCAATTTCCATAAATTTCACACGCCATGAGCACCACCCCTGTACAGTATGACCACAGGATACGAAGGGTTCGAAATTGCTTCCTTAGTCATTTATATAAAAAATAATTTATTTATTTATTTTATTATTAAGTATTATCATCACGACCGATTCTCTTCCACGGTGGTCAGAATTACGCTTATAAAGAAGCGGATTCACATTTAGCCAACTTTACTATAGGCCAATCATGACAAGTGGCAAGCTCGTCGATGTCTCCAGCGTACCGAACTCGAGAAATATCACAAATAAATTAAATATTAATTAAATATATTTATTTACAATAATAAATATTTTTGTGTCCCGATGAGGAATCAAACCCGGTACCCCCGTGTAAATCCACGGACTTAGCCTTAAATTATGTCATTTTAGTGAAATATGTCAAAAGGTAAATAATAAAAATTAGGTATCTCAAAGAAATGATAATGTCACCTAATAAAAATAATAATAATAAAAATATATAACAATCATACATATATAAAAAAATAAAATTCAGTACAGACAAAGCAAATACCAACACCTATATTGTAAGATGTTTTCCCAACGGTTCCCCCTGTCAATTACACCTTCCAGCTGTCAAACGCACATTACAAGGACATAGATAACATAGGTACATATATATATACTACATAAACATAAAAGAGATTGCCCAAAACCAGGCCCCAACTTTGCATAGATATGAATCCGCCTATTTATAAGCGTTGTTTCTGACCACCCCAAAAGGGAAACGGTCGTGATAACACTTTACTTTACTTTATACCTTTTTGGTTCTTCGAGCCGGATTATAAAATTGATTCGCGATAAAAAAAATATATATATATAATTATTCAATTTATGAATATAAAAATACTTCGATTCTCGCTTTCAAATAGAATAGAAATCCCGATTTCAATAACAAATTTTTTTTTACGGAAAAGTTGGTATGAGTGTAGGAAAATGAACTATAGAAATTCGTGAAAAGCATGATTTTGCTGCTTCTCTGGTCTAGCAGTTAAGACCGTAGAAGTAGACGCGAAGGTGTCTGATCGATTTCTGCAGCATGATTCTAATTCATTCATTCTAATGTTACATTGTTAAAATAGTAGATCATCACAATTACTTAATAATATATATGTACTCGTATATGTATATATGTATGTATATTTATTTATAAACGGTTTTGTTCTGGTTTTAAGGACGCTTTTCTTAAAATTAAATAAAAATATTGCGGTACATTTGTCACCGTTCCCGTAATGCGTGGTGGTGGCTCGGTTGTAAGAACGCGTTCCTTAAATCCTACAAAGGTCGGTTCAAACCCGTACATTGGTGATAGATTTACAACACCAACGTTCCTGTGCCTCGGAGTGCACGTTAAGCCGTCGGTCCCGGTTCCACTAATACCAACTTGTGGAATCGTTAATAAATTGTCATAAAAAAATACATCATATCCTCGCCAAACCGTCTGGCCAGAGCTTGGCGAGTGTAGGTCAAATTCTCCAGATATATGTTCTGGAAGGCCCATCTCCAGCAGTGGAGGTCAAGGACGCTGTGTTCTAGGGGCTGTAATGATGATGACCGTTCTAAATTCTCCAGAAGTATATTCGGGAAGGCCCATCTCCAACAGTGGAGGTAAAATTGGAATTTAAAAACGAGACTTGGCGAGATTATAATAATAAAATAATAAATATTTCCAGACAGGTCACACAGCGCCATCTAATTTCCGTGGTAACCTACGAGGCTTGTGTTACGGAAACTAGATGGTTGATAAACTACATATTATACTTTTTTTTGTAAATATATACATATAAACACCCAGACCGAGACAAATTATACAATGTACAACTTGCCCCCGGTGGGATCGAACCCACGACCTCCCGAGTTCACGGCAACGTTTGTTACCACTAGACCACTGAGGCGGTCAGATTGGGGGAGGAACAAAAAAGTAATTTAATTGTAATATGTATATATAACAGTGGAACAAGCTACCACTCGCTATTAGACACGCGCCGTCTGTCCACGTTTTTAAGCGCTTGGTCACTCCTTTATTTCTAGACAAACAGGAGTCGTCATCAGGCTAAAAATATATATTTGGCATAATATATATGTGTATATACGTTTATTTATAGGTATATGTGTAATTTATGTAACAGTGTAAGTATCTATTAGTATGTAGTGTGTGTAGTATATTCTATATTGTTAAACTTGATATCGGCACTACCCTTAATCTCACACTCTCCCAAAGGTTAGATGTTAGAAAATGCCTTGTAGGCATTAATCTTCGCCTTTGTACACTTATTTTGTCAATAAAGAATTGAATAATAATAATAATATTAGTGATAGAGACACCAGTGAGAAAGAACTACCTTCTTAAGCGTGGCTACTTACCACCCCTCAAAGAATTACGGTCGTGAAGATACTTTATTTTTTTTACGCGATTTTTTGAGGAATCGCAGCTTCGACGTTAAATCGGAACCCTGTTGTTCCCACTTCACATCCGTTCTCGGATTTTTTCGTGCTACCTTTTTAATTTGTCTTTATTCATAGCTTTTTTTAGAACGGCAAAAGTTAAAATCAATAAAAATTGTCTTTTTATTTTTATTTACCAAATTTATCATTTTTTTAAATCAAATGATTTATTTCCTTAGGTTAGTACACAACACTTGGATATTGTCAATACATATATTTTTATATAATACTAGCTGACCCGGCGAACTTCGTACCGCATGACAGTCAATATGATTGAGAATATGATTTTATGGTAAGTATATAAAGAAATAATATGTTTACATAGGAACACAAAAAAAATATATAAAGAGCTTGATATAATTTTCTGAACGCACCCATAAGTATGTATATTTGACAACCAACATTGTTTGACAGGAAACCCACGAACTTTTTGTATGGGAAAATGTTATTTCTTTTATTTAATTTTTTTCTTCAATTCTCCAATTTTATTTATAGTTATTCTGCTATTCGGGACGGAGACAATCAAATCAAATCAACAAATCAAAAACCGTAATAATCTGTCCAGCCGTTCTCGGGTTTATTTTATTTATTTATTTCATTTAAAAACTTAATTGCACTATGTACAAAGGCGGACTTAACGCCGCTAGGCATTCTCTGACAGCCAAACCTTTAGGACATTAGGACAGTTTGCATGGTAAGTAGGTGCAATAATAGATATAAAATAGCAATTTATAAAACAAATACATAAAAATAATACTTACTATTACATATACAAATACGTAAATAGGTTATATTATATATATAAAATATATACACTAATACATATAAAATAAAACTACTCATGTGATGAAGGATGCGGGAGAAAAGTAGACGTCGCTCGTTGTGAAAGTGTGAATGAAGAGAGTGGCAATACAATAGAAGTAAAAAAAAATAGTTTAAGTCAAAGATAATATTTGTACACCCCATTCTTGAATATAGCACGACTAGAAGCTTGTCTAATATCCTGAGGTAGTTCATTCCATAGATTTGCGGCGACGACAGCAAACGATTTAGAGACGAAAGAGGTGTTCTAACAAACCCGACTTTGTTTTATATATTAAGATTTACTTATTATGCAATCTAATATGTCAGAAACCTTCCCTGATTTTCACACTACATATTCTCAAAGTTTCATCCCGATCGGTCGAGTAGTTTTGCAATGCATAGGGAATACACACACAGAGACATTCACCTTTATATATATAGACAAGAAAATATATATTTATAAAAAATATACTATCAGCAGCCATGGCTGGACCGAATGTAACAGCAATGCAAACGTTTTTAAAGACATAGCACTGCGTCTTGTCGTCTCCTCCGGTGACAAGAGGGCTGGCTCTTTCTTCGCCCAAAGAATCAGTATTGCAATTCAGCGGGGAAACGTGGACGGGACTTATATCCCTATCCTTAGTATTAATATTAATTTTATTTAATATTTTGTAAATATTTTTTTCGAATAAATGCTTTTATAGATTTCTAATCCATTGAATCTAGATAACGAAGTTAGTGCGTATAGCTGCTGAAATACAATTATAATAAATAAATTTACGCATTTTTTCTTATTTACTATTCAAACTTGGCCTTATTCATAATAACTTTAAAAAATCTTTAGTTCAAATAGGTTTTGTCTCTTTTATGCATATTCGGCATACAAAAAGTGTCTCACAGCGGATGTCCTCGAATTCACTTACCCATAACATAACTATTTAATTCAGTGGTTCTCAACTTTTTTATTTTTTATTAATAGGTAAAATACTTTTTATGATTTTTCATAACATTTATTAATTACAATTTTAGGTTAGGTAATACCTAACTAATTTGATTCTAATTGAATTATTTTTCACGAGCATGAATTTTATTTTATTTTATTGTGTAAATTTGGATTAAGTTTAATTTGTTTTTAAGTTTTTACATTTGTTATTTCCTTATTTTGTGTGTAGTACTTAAGTAGCTTGCTCGCGTACCAAAGTATTATTCAATACATCAAGGATTATAGCTGCTGTAATGAGGCATTGTCATACTATAAGCTAAAACATTATTAAAATGTCACATAAATTATAGCTGCTGTAAAAAGGCATTGTCATACTTTAGCTAAAACAAAAACAGTTTAAGGTGTCACTTAAATTATAGCTGCTGTAAAGAGGCATTGTCATACTATAAACTAAGACATACACAATAACATTTGAAATAAATTAGGACCAAGCACGCTTGTCATCAAAATACTCGCTGATGATGGTATAATAACCCTTTAAAATCAGTTAGCAGAACTATCCCAGTTTTGTTTCGTTTAATTATTACGTCAATTATGATGGGATTTAACGGAATCATACAGTAGTTGGTTGGGTAGGGAGAGATGTAGAATGGTGAATGGTGAGCGTATTATCGCGCAATAAAATAAAAAAGGTAGGTCTCCTTTTCTTAAACCAGCCTATTGTCGGTCGCAAGCCCGAGACACCATTCTCATCTCTTACCCACACACAATGGACCCGGCACCCGCACGGTAAATCCATGGAATGCTTAGAAATTTGTCTTCTCTATTTCTTCCTTTTATTGCAGATGAATGCTATTTAATTTCGTTTTGTTTAGTTTCGTTTAGCTTGTCTTGTAAATTCAAATAGCGATGTGTCATAAACTCGGGTAGTTGTTAGGTCATCCGTGCGAATTGTCTAGGGAAATAAGAAATCCTTCGGCCGTTAAATTTACGACTTGTCGCAGCAAAGTTCCGGATCTTGGAGGATCTATTTTTATAATTTATTTCGTTTGTTACAACCTTATCCCTTAGCTACCTCAGTGTTCTTCTAAAACTTTAACACGTGTCGTGCGAGGTCCATGAATGTTAGCAACTGGAATCAGAGACTCATGATTGACATCAGTCCCTAACACTATGCCGGCTTGACTGGGCATGACGGCAATTCGTGCCTGATCTCGAAACGTGTGGATACACTATACTGGGTTTATCGTCACGAACGGTGGATACTTCCCCGCCCCGGCAGACTGGGAAAATTACCACCATCAGTCTGCCTAACACCTAATAACAGACCATTCATTTAGGCGCAGCCAAGGTCAGCAAAGACGCATTTAGCTGAGATAAGCGGCATTCGGGACACTCCGGCATATCCTCTCATCGTCCATAACACAATGTCCAAAGACTCTTGAGCCTTGAACAAGTGCGCACTCCCCGTAATGTCGTATGGAGCTGAGACGTGGACATTGGTATCCACACACTTTACTGGGTTTATCGTCACGAACGGTGAATACTTCCCCGCCCCGGCAGACTGGGAAAATTACCACCATCAGTCCGCCTACCACCTAACCTATTAAAAACATGGCAGTGGTGGGATTGGTTTTGTAAAGGTAGTATTTTAAACATATTCTACTAGTTACACTACAGTAAGTGTTCTAAAAAGACGCGGTGGCGATTCGGTTGTAAGATCGCTTTCTTTAATATTCTAGAATGGTCGGTTCAAACCCCCCGGCATGTACCAATGAGAAATACGCTTTTTTACTTACATTTGTCATAGATTTAAAATAAAAAAGAGAGGCCTCCTTTTCTTAAACCAGCCTATTGTTGGTCGCAAGCCCGAGACACCATTCTTCTCATCTCTTACCCACACACGATGGACTCGGCACCCGCACGGTGAATCCATGGAATGCTTAGAAATTTGTCTTCTTTCTAAGTATTTTATTAAAAAACTTGTTTCACAATGTTTTAGATAATAAATATTATGGTATGGCTGATATCATGAGTCCACCCATAGTAGCTGCTGGTTAATTCTTTATTTGCTATTATTTAAAAAAAAAAGTATAATTGTGTTCAATTATGTTTACAACCATTAAATGAATGCCGGATTTTTCGTCACGCGGCATAAAAGAGCCACTTTAAAGCCAATTTACAGCCACGAATGACGGTGAATCTATCTAATGCTTAGAAATTTGTCTTCTTCACCACTGTATCCGTGTCTCGGAGAGCACGTAAAGCCGTCTGTCCCGGTTCCACTATTACCTTATATATATATATATATATCAGATGCTCGCCAACCCGTCTGGCCAGCGTTGTGAGTGTAGGTACTCTGTGTTCTAGGGGCTGTAATAAAGTGTTGTAAACAGCATCATAACCCTTTCTGATTGCGCAAAACAAAAAAACCAGATGACTCAAAAAAAACCAGTTCACTGTATCCTATAGGTCAGACATCTTAGCGTTTTCTCGGAACTTGATAATAGTTATTCTTATTCAATAATATTATATTTTAGCGTAGGCACAATTCTTTCATTAAGTGGTGCACAGATTTTAATGGAATTTCTTTCTCATCAACTTCTACTGCGTAAAGCTGAGTCTAGAATTCGTTTCTGATCATTTCTTCATGACTTCATGTTGTGGTCCTTAGAAATATTTAATTCCCATGGAACGGTAAGTTAAACATGAATATTTTTTTCTAAGTTCCATGAAAACACTAAGATATCTAGTATAATAGTCTAATACAACTATAATGATGTTCAAATGTATCCATGATAATTTGATACTGCACCAAGGATCGAGGTGGTGTTGCATTGAGTTTTCGCACTTTGCCCTTCCTTTACTAATTTTGGATTTGGTTAACTTATGAATTTCAATTACATTAATTATCCATTTTTTTTGGTGTGAGTTACATTTGTGTAATATATAACTTATTGAATCAAAAAGTATCATCAGGACCGTTTCCCTCTCGGGGTGATCGCTTATAAACTTAAATAGAAGCGGGTTCACATGTAGCCAACTTTACTATAGGCTAATCATGACAAGCGACGACGTCTCCACAGCGTACCAAACTCGAGAAATATCACAAATAAATTTAATATTAATTAAATTTGATCTAAATCCACGAACTTAACCGCTAGACCACGGAGGCTGTTTGCTTATTGAACCAGTAGTAATATATAGGTTTACGCCTAGACCTAGGCGGAAAAAAGCCAACAACTGATGAAAAAACTTTTTTTACCAACAATGTTTGTATAATAGACCCATATATGTTTGACCGGGATTATACTCGTAAATGCTCTACCAGCCTGTGTATCTCCTTTCTTCAGCCTGGGTTCAAGTTTCTGCCTAACTCTACCTAATAGTTAGTTAGCACCGCTAAAATCTATGTATATGATTATAGTCACTTGTATAAGCACCATCATAACATACCTTAAATAGAAGACAAATTTTTAAGCATTCCATGGATTCACCGTGCGGGTGCCGGATCCATCGTCTGTGGGTAAGAGATGAAAAGAATGGTGTTTCGGGCTTGCGACCGACAAAAAGCTGGTTTAAGAAAAGGAGGCCTCTTTATTTTTTTATTGCGCGATAATACGCTCACTATCCACCATTCTACTTCTCTCCCTACCCAACCAAATACTGTACGATTCCGTTAATGCCGTCTTGGAAGCTCGTTCCATAAATGTATCTCCTGCAGACCTGCTTAGGCCCAATTCTTTCAGTAAGTGATGCAAAGATTTTGCTGGAACTCCTCTCGCACCAACTTTCACTGCGTAAAGCTGAGTCTTGAACCCGTTCCTGATCATTTCTTCTGTGAGATCATAATATTTATTCGACTTCATGTTGTGGTCTTTTGGAATATTTAATAATCTATGACAAATGTACGTAAAGAAATTTGATCAATACTTATGTATATTTTTCAAAATTTTCTAGGCCCTTGATAAATACTTATGTATATTTTTCAAAATTTTCTAGGCCCTTGATAAATACTTATGTATATTTTTCAAAATTTTCTAGGCCCTTGATCAATACTTATGTATATTTTTCAAAATTTTCTAGGCCCTTGATAAATACTTATGTATATTTTTCAAAATTTTCTGGGCCCTTGATCAATACTTATGTATATTTTTCAAAATTTTCTAGGCCCTTGATAAATACTTATGTATATTTTTCAAAATTTTCTTTTTAATATAGCCACATAGAGAAAAGCGTAGAGTAGAGATATATGGTCACAGGTATGGTCTAATGACCATGCAATTTGTAAATAAACTAGTCCAGTAGTGACCACATAAATTTCACATGTCGTGGTCAGATGATGCACATCTCGGTCTCAGTGTTCCAGATAACAAATTAGAACGAAACATTGTAAATAATGTCTGGTCACTCTAATTTGGTCAATGGTTTTGTCATAGAACGGAGAATAATGTTGCCATCCTGCCACAGACTGCGCAGTCGTAAACTTTCCGACGTTTGTCAACAATATCGAAAAAGTTGTAAAATGTAACGTAATCATTGACCCTTCATATGATCCGGGCATTTGATTTGACTTACTATCCAATACGCTGATGCAAGCTGGTGGACAAGTGGTACACAAGTTTATGGAGCTATGGAGAGAACTATGCTCGGTATTTATTTGATGGATAAACGTGGACATCCGTCAAAGAACCAAAGATATCACATACCCTTCAAAATTAGTAAGCTGAAATGGCAATGGGACGGACACGTCTGTCGCAGAACCGATGTCCAATAGAGTAAACGGGTTCTGGAGTGGAGACCACGTACGGAAAGACGCAGAGAGGGGCTGGATGAAGGTGGCAAAATATCGTGTAAAATGGCGAGGCTCCTATAGCCAGCATTAGACAGGCACAGGCTGATGATGGATCTGGTGGAGGCAGACATGAACGTTAGCTCGATGTGAAAATTCGCGTCGGATATATGCTTAACATGCTTAAAAGATAAGTTGTGGTGGCTCTGTTGTAAATACGCGTTCATTAAAATCTTAGAAAGATAAATACACTTTTCTTATGGATATTTGTCATTTACAAGACCACCGTTCCTGTGCCACATTAAGCCGTCGGTCTCAGTAAAGTGTAATCGTAAATTGATAGACATTAGGAAGTCGTATTATTTTGATTATTTAAGTAATGGCCGATGAGGAGATTTTAAATATATTTATTGTCGGCGCACTTCTGGTGACCCAAGGAAGTTTGTTCCACGCACTAGCAGCGGAGACTCCAATAGAATCTGAATATCTGCTGGTGTTGTGAGGAGGGATCTTACGTTGATTCTTTAAGATATCTTATCTATTACTTGACCGCCTCCGTGGTCTAGTGGTAACAAACGTTTCATTTCATTTATTTATTACCGTAGGGACCGTCTGGAACACTTGGTTAAGTCAATTTATATTACGGTTATTAATACGTTGCCGTGAACTCGGGAGGTCGTGGGTTCGATTCCCACCGGGGGCAAGTTGTACATTGTATTTACATTGTACATGTAATTTGTCTCGGTCTGGGTGTTTATATGTATATATTTACAAAAAAAAGTATAATATGTAGTTTATCAACCATCTAGTTTTCCGTAACACAAGCCTCGTAGCTTATCACGGAAACTAGATGGCGCTATATAGTTATTGTTTTCCATGAGCGGGTCCGTTATCGTAAGTCAATGATCGCATCAGATAAAAGATGGACTTTGTTTCATGTATTTGCATGTTGCGTTAGCTGTTCTGATGTATTGTCACTTTGTATACTGTAGTCTATTTTTTGTTAGTTCCCTTTGAATTTATAGTATACAAATTGCAAAGTTTAAATTTTGTTTTTTTATACCTATCACAACATCCTTATCTGGTGGTAAGCGGTGATCGAGGTCCAAGAATACAAAGTGCACGCGATGACTCTAGAAGTTCAAAATGACTGGCTCGCTTTGGGCGATTTCTGCATCCCTTTAGCCCTGAAGTGACGCACATATAAATACATACACATATATAGAAAAGGGCTCACGCCGACATGACAAAGTCCTTGGTGATATCCGTGAAGCAATAAGTCTTTCTATTGCAAGAGCCAGAAGGGATTGACTACATATACAATTTTGTCCACATTTGTCAAGGAAGGGCAAAGTACGAAAACTAAATGCAAGCCCACCTCGATCCTTGGCGCAGAATCAGGCTGGAAAATTGACATGGATACATTTGAACATCATTATAGGATCCCCTATAAACTAGCTGTATCAGCCTATAGACCAAACATGAATCTTTGGAATGCTTTGAAATTTGTGTTCTCTCCGTAAACTGGTTGAATTTTCTGATTTGGATCTATTTAACTCAACTACAGCTACTTTTAAGAATACTCTGTCAAAACATTGGTTTTAAATTGTTATTCCATACTTTATTACAGCCCCTAGAATATGTAGATGAGCCTTCCATAACATATATCTGGAGAATTTGGCCTATACTTGCCACTCATATCAATTTTTAATGACAATTTATTAACAAATTGCACAAGTTGAAATTAGTGGAACCGGGACCAAGGCACGGGAACGGTGGTGTTGTAAATCTATGACAAATATACGTAAGAAAATTTAATTTCTCATTGGTACATGCCGGGGGGTTTGAACCGACCTTTGTAGGATTTTAAGGTAAGTGTTCTCACAACCGAGCCACCACTGCACCAAGAAGAAATCATTCGCTTATAGACTACTGTACAGTAAAGACGTGAGCGCATCCGCATCTCATTATTTGTTGCCAATTTGGCAAAATGTTATTATTAATACTCTGTCTGTCTTATTATTGTAATATATATTTTTTTATGTAACATTTAGTTACTGTTATGTATTTATATTTTATTAACTAATGTATGCAAAAGTTTGTTAATTGCACGGCAACATTTGGGTACCTAAGAAGGAATTGTGATGTTGATGCTTGTGTGTGTCTCGAAAGTCATTGTTAGTGTTCAGGTTCTTATGGCGTAGCGTGTCTGGTGGTCGTCCCTTTCTTAGAAGGTCATGGCAGTGGTGGCACGTGTGTCGGGTCCCGGTCCGCACCCTAAGGGCCTGGTTGAGCGGGGGGATGGCTGGCACATGCATTATGTCCGTGATCGGGTGCTGCTGTGGGGGCCTGGGACCGAGGCCGAACACGTTCAATTTATTGTTCTTAAATTAGCAGAGGTTTTCGCGTTTTGTCGACTTTCGGGTTGCACATAGGCATGTAGTCTATCTTAATTCTGACTTGCCTTTTTCTTGACAGGTACTGATAACTAAATTTAAAAGGTTATTAATTTAACGTTGTGGTGCAGTTCTGTACTTATATGTTTTATTTTGTAAATCTGATATAGCTGAGTTTTCCTTGCAGATTCCTTTCTCAGTCAGATTAAACATTAACAGGTCACTGGAATCTGCTAAGCTGCTGGTCTTCTGCTAACAGCTTACTTATTGGACCACTTTGCTGCTTAGTCTTCTACTAGCAGGAGGGGAATAATTCAAAAGAATTAAATTATTGACGTTTCATAAATGCCTGTAATAGGTTTACATGAATAAAGATATTTTGACTTTGACTGTTAATCTAAAAAAAATCTCTATTTACTTATCAACATTTCCTAAGGCTGTTAGTAATCAACATGTTTGTAAAATAGCTTGTAATTTTTGAGCCAAACGGCGTAAACCCTCTTGAGACCACCTCTAAACAAATTGTTTAAATAGCTTTTTTAGTTAATCCAGATTGTAAACGTTAAGTAGGTAAGTACTATAGGATTAAAAGAACTAAGATTGAGTGGTTTAGGCGTAAAAAACACAAAATGACAAGTAAATAGTTAATACTTACAAATCCTACGTATTTTTCGTTGTACTTAATCTTTCTTTTAGATTATAAATAAAGCCTTTATACTCGTATATAAATATAAAAAAAACATCACGACCATTCGCTTGCCAGGTTCATGATGACAATATGTTACTAGCGTTCAAGGTTCGAGTTTCTTGCCTTATACCTCTGTATCTGAATCCACCTCTGTTGGATATAGGCCTTCCGGAACATAGTTTTTATTTTATTTATTTATTTAGGAATTCTTACAGCTAATTTATACATATATAGGAGAATATAGTAATACGATAAAGCCAATAATAAGAGTTCGCTGACAGATACAATAAAAGTAAGCAAAGAAAACAATGATAATAAATTTAAAAATAAACATTAATACAATAGTACAAGAATTACAAAGGAATAGGCATTACATCAATAACAGAATAACTACAACAGACATAGACATACATATATACACACACATACACATAGGCATACATCAACTTGAAAATATAAAACTGTTCTAATGCCTCGAAGTACTCACCTGCCATCACCTGCCTAATCATCGCCGTACTAGTATTTAAGAGATCGATGTCGACACTGAGCTCATTAAACATTATATAAATATATATATATATATCCGAAGAATTTGTCCTACACTCGCCACGCTGGCCAGACGGGTTGGCGAGGGTCAGATGTCAATTTTAATGACAATTTATTAACGATTTCACAAGTTGGTATTATTGGAACCGGGACCGACGGCTTAACGTGCTGATCGAGGCACAGGAACGGTGGGGTAGTAAATCTATGACAAATGTACGTAAGAAAAGTGTTTTTCTCATTGGTACATGGGGGTTTGAACCGATCTTTTTGGGATTTTAGGGGAAGCGTTCTTACAACCGAGCCACCACCGCGTCAAAAATAAAATCTGCTGTTTTAACTGCTAGACCGCTAACGTCATATACACGCAATAAGCACAAATTAGATTTACCTCACCTTCATCTCAGTAAAAATTGTTAGTCTTTTGGGACTTCTGGTGTTCGTCAATTGAACCAACTAGCGCTATGTCTAGATAAACTATAAATTCATAATAAACGTCCAGTTATAAGCAAGACCAATTATAAGATTAATGATGTTAATAGTGATAAAAATGACTGGTAGATGCACAAATGTATCTATCTTATTATATTTTGAACACCTTTTATTGTTGGTGGATGTTTATATTTCGTCAATTAATATTGTATTGCAAATAAATAAAATTAATTAATTGTAATTAAAACAATACAAAGATCCCAAAAAGGAAAAACAATGTAATAAATCATTTGACTTTGACTATGACACAATTTATCCTCCTAAAAAAACTTTAAAAGACATAAAATCCAATCCAATGCATAAAATTTTCATGCACATGCCCACCAGTTGCATTTTAAAGAAGGCCAATAAATTTATTGCATTAAAATGACATTAAAATAATGATATTGACATTGTTGTCATGGGGACGGCCATTAATGCGAGTATTATTAATAATGGCTCCGAACCGTAAAGTAGAACAAACGAGAAAGGCGGGATACTTTTTATCGCTCGAGATCCCATAAAAACTCAAGCCCTGAATTAGCTCGATTCTTTGTCACCCTTTTCGAACGACCCTTAAGCTCCTCTGTCTTTGTCTAACAATAACCACTACATTTCCATCCACTAAACTGCATCAAGGAAAAACAACGCTAAACTACCCGAGATGAAACGAGATAGAATAAGATATATGCACTAGTAGAGCTGACAGAGAGAGGTATATATAGTAGTAGCCATAAACGTGCGCTTTACTCCGTGCGGGAAAGAGATGGGAGAAGAAGCTCGTGTAAGAGCAAGAAAGCCATACAAATTAAGCGTCGGAGGGGCGAGGAGTGACGAGCTTCCTCCAGCGGGGTGGTTAGTCCGCATTCGACCGCGCTCGAAGCATGTTGTCGGGGCGCTCGGCCATCCATCGACTCGAATAATCAAACTCGTTGTAAACAAGATAATTGAAACAAGTGTATTATAGCCCAGTGTTTAGTTAAGTCATGACCTTTTGTAAACTAGTGTTCAGACTAAAAGTTACTAGGAAGATCAAAAACATTAAAATTTGATGTGCAGTGTTTGTAGCTAAAATTTGACAAAACTAGTAATGTTTATTGAAGTGACTATGATAAAGAAGAAGCTCTGACGAGGACTCAATTCGTACGTCATTAAAGGAGATATACCAAAGAAAATGTGTGCCAAAATGTTATTAAATAGTTTCTACCTGTTATCTGTAATGACCTGGATTAGTGTGGCTGGAGAGGAAGAAGTGTCATCACCTTTACGAGTGGCGCAGTGCCGAGCGACATGTTTGCAAAAGGTAAGAATAAATAAAAAAAGAACCTAAAACATCCAGATTTTTATTCTACCGAAACAGACCCGTCGAAGAATAGTTCTATAACAATACCTGCTACTTAAATGACATCTAAAATTGTTTTTTTTTAATTAAAAACGAAACAGGAATAGCCTAGAAACAAAAACCATCAAAATACATCCAATGTGGTTAGATAAGTAAATAATTCGATCTACCATTATTTCAGTACAAACATTTCGGTCTTAACCTACCTAAAATTTGCCTAAACTAGAGTTTTTTTTATAATTTACCTTTGACATTGTAAGAACATAAAGAACTGAGATTATTTTTGGAAAAGCTTACATAAACTTTTCTATAATATTGATCGTAGGCCGACGAATTTTATAGCTGCTCGGTATTTTGAAATAGTGAAAAATGCTGGGCATATATTAAATAATTGTAACTTTATAAATACACTACGTATGTAAGCAATAACATAAACTGTAATGTATATACATAATAATGAAGATAATTGTTTAAAATCCTTATCATAAGAAAGAGCTATAAGGTCAAATGCTGCTTCTATCGAACGTTCCATCAAACAATGCAGCTAGGAATGTTTATCGAACCTTTCTAAATCGATAACTAAGTAGAATTTATTCGAACCAATATTTACAGATACAATTTATCTCGACTGGTTATGTTATTTATTTGAACCATTTGAAACTGGTTGCCTGCTGTTATCTACAGCGGCCATGCTTCCATAAATGTATTGGCCATTCCCGTAATTAGAATTATGCTGTTTGTTTCAATCCACTTAATACCGACAATCTAGTGAATCTATTTGATTGATTGTCACGATTTTAATTTAAAATTTACGTGACTATCAACATATGCTAAATTCGATTACTATTCGAATGTCAGAAACACGAAATTCCTTCAAATTGTAAATTAATTTATGGAATATTTGCGAATCAAATTTCGTTTTTATTAATAGTCGTCCGTTTGTTTTTAAAATTAAATGATGATGAGGGCTATTGTAGCAATAACTCATGATCATATTATTTTTGATACGTTTAAATTTTCTGCCTTCGTATTTGAGTCTAATGTTAATAGTTAATTATAATAATAATAAAGTAAATATGGATGTCCCTCGCTAACCCATCTGGCCAGCGCGAGCGTAGCGAGAGTAAGCCAAATTCTCCAGTAAATTCTGGAAGCCCCATCTTCCTGTGTTCTAGGGCTTTGATGATGATGAAATGGACTTAAATAATCCATTTATCATTTATTTTGCACAAACCTTTTATTTATCGTTACTATTGGTTGATAATCCTCAAAATATTACATTGGATCTTTTTTCCCTAAATTATCGTTTTTATTTTTGTAAAATTTAACTTAAAAACTTTTCTGGCATCTGTTCGTAATCTGGCACATTTAGGCATGATCACGCATCGATCCCTTTTTTGCCGACGTTGTCATTAATGGTCTTTTTGGTGGCCTTTTTTTTAATTATTCTACCTGAGCTTCGATGCAACACAATAGAAAACTATTTTGTTTGCAAAGGATGTGCGTGACATCCGCGCGGGCGGAAGAATATGTTTTTTTTAATACGAAGGTTTCTTCCTTTGAAGTAAAATTACTTACTTAGGCTGTATAATTTCATGGTGATACTTAATCCTATGAGATGGTTAGAAATCACGATCTTTAAATATAATTTTACTGAACACACGTGTAAGATCATTAGTATCATCATCACGACCGTATCCCTTTCGGGGTGGTCAGAAACCACACTTATAAAGAAGTGGATTCACATTTAGCCAACTTTACTATAGGCCAATCATGACAAGTGGCAAGCTCGTCGATGTCTATCGTAGGTACCAATCTCGGGAAATATCACAATTAAATTATTCATTTATTTATTTCTATTATTAAATATTATTGTGTCCCGACTAGTAATCGAATAGTAACCTCAGGTCTAAATCCACGGACTTAACCGGTAGACCACGGAAGCAGATAGTATTAACTTTCTAGAATATAAACTACAGATATTTCGGACGTATTTACACTTTCAACCTACCTAATTTTAGACAAAGAAAAATAGCAAAATATAAGATCATTGATGTCTTAAAATATTGTTTTGACAACTTTCAAACGAAAATAATAAATATTTTTTTTAGTAACGTTTAAAAAGTGCCAGAATACATTGTGGCACAAATGATTGCAACAGCAATGTACAATAAACTAACTTTGGTTCACATTGGCCTAATACTAACTAAGCTTTGCCAATTAGAATTTAAGTAAAAATAACTTAATATGTTGGGTTTACTTGAACATTATTCCAAAGCGAGATAGGTTTTTTTTTTAAGTTATTTAAATTAAGTTTTTAGTGCTTAGTTTAAAACGTGAACTCTGAAGTGCCCCCATGCTGTCGCCAGTAACATTTCTTTCTATTGTGCATGAGACATGGGACATTGTAAATATACTGACTTGGGTTTTTAAGATTTTTTTGAAAGCTTTTTTGTGACCTGTCGCTTCGAGAAAGCGTGCTCTTGTCTCCAAATTTAAAACACGTGATGAATATAAAAAGTTAAAAATCTTCCTAATGGAGGTAAAAAAAGATACCAAGCTTAAAGTATTCTAGGAATAATAATTGAGGATTATTGTTTCGTAAATTTCACAGTAAGTAAAATAACTGAAGAAGCTATAAATAAGTAAAAACATACTTTTAAAAAGAATTGACAACCAAAAAAAAAACTGCTTAAAGTATAAAACACAATAATAACGGCAATAAGCAAAAAACTACAATAAATAAAAAATAATTGTCCTAATTGCGACTAACTCTTAGAAACGAAAATAATGAAAACAATAATAATATTGTTCTAGTTTAAATTGCATAAAGTTACGCATAATAAAGTAGGCAAAACAACGTCCCATGTTACCTTGAGTTTTTTGCAAAAAAACAGACAAAAACAAGGGACCGATCTTGAAATAAAATCTCGATTAGATATCTCAACAGCTTTCGGGCCTTACTATACGGTCCCTTTTGAAGCAGTCTTGGACCTGCGCATTATTATTGTATTATTGCTCAGCCATGCACAAGAGGTAGAATAAAATTTCCTCCGACCCAAGGACATAATATATGTATATATTCTATACTTTTCTGAATTAGATTATAGTTGGTATTGAACAACATGTTATTTTTATTAAATAAGTTTACTTAAAAAATAAATATGTAATATTATTATTAGTGTTGCGAAACCCTGACCACTTTTATTTATTTTTCAACCTTTTGTCAAATTTCTAGGAAATGTCTTTATTTGTCACTTTTGTTATTATTCTGTATATTTGTCATCGTTTGATTATATTGCGTAAACTAAAAACCTTCCGTTTTAGTATTATTTAAAGAACCTTTTCACAACAATTAGTATTGCAATTCAGCTACGCGGTGGTGGCTCGGTTGTAAGAACGCGTTCCTTATATCCTACAAAGGTCGGTTCAAACCCCCCCGGCATGTACCAATGAGAAATACACTTTTCTTACGTACTGCAGTCATAGATTTACAACACCACCGTTCTTGTGCCTCGGAGAGCACGTTAAGTCGTCGGTCCCGGTTCCACTAAAACCAACTTGTGGAATCGTTAATTGTCATCATATCCTCGCCAACCCGTCTGGCCAGCGTGGCGAGTGTAGGCCAAATTCTCCAGGTATATGTTCTGTAAGGCCCATCTCCAACAGTGGAGGTCTAGGACACTGTGTTTTAGGGGCTGTAATAAATGAAAAAAAAAATGAATTCAGCTGGGAAATGCAGCCAGCGTTCTCGTCACCATTCCACGCGGACGGAACTTATATCCCTATCCTATTAGTATTAATATTAGTTTTATTTCATATAGGTATCTCATTATTGCAAAAATCAAATTGGCATCGTTACAATAACTGTTGTTCAGGTACCTCCTTAATTATTTATCTCTGACATTTCTCAAGTCTGGTACACCATAGATATCTATAAGTTTGCTAGTTGATATTATGTGTTAGTTGTTGCTAAGTGAAAACCTACTTCTCTAAAACCGTGGTTTCTGACTACTTTTTAATTAGTTGTTGGAATTCGAAATTAATATAATTTTGATGGGTAATTGGAACTTATTTTAATATTTTGTTATGCACTAAAATCGGTCACACGCAAGCTACAATGTATAACTTGTATTTGCTTTATTTGCATAGATGTTTAAACACATTGACTTCATTAAAATATTCCAGTACATTTTACCGCAATGCGGTGTGCAAAATTTATATTATTCTACATACTGATTTATTACAATCCATTACCAAAACATTCAAATAAAATTCGAAAATCTTCAATACTAGGTATATTATTTTAGTTTCAAATGTTCAAAAGTTGATTATATTGATTATTGTCATGATGTGCCTATAGTAAAGTTGACTAATTGTGAATCTGATACTTTAAAAATAGTGGTTTTTCCTGCAAGGGATTAAACTTGTAATGATACTTTACTTTTTTAAAAATAATTTTATTTACTTAAAGAACAATTTACCAAAACCTGTAATATATCTGTGACAAGTCAATTTGAATTGATTATGTACCTGTTTTGTCCAAGAAGTAAACTGATATTAAAGGACATGCAATAGCTAATTAATTAGTTGTGGTAAAAATACAAGAATTAATTGTATATATATTTTATGACAAATAGTATTTCGTACCTTAAAACCAGTATGTTGACGATATATTCTGAAGATGATATCGTCACGTTTTGACAGCGCTTTTGTTAAGCGCTGGATTGGAGATTGGAGTGAGTACGTGTAAATCTGTACAGCATTTGCGTTACCCAATGTTATGGGGCTGTGACTTAATGTCACACACAATGAAAATGAAAATAATTTTTATATTTACATTGTTTTAATTCTTGATTAATGTGTATTTCTACTAACATAGTTTTAAGTTAAATTGTAAGTAATATATATGGATCGAATCTGAAATAAATAAATAATTATTATTATACTCGTAAATAATATAATTTGTGTTTTAATATGTCTATGGTTCGACCAAAAAGCGAACAAAAAAGCTCCAAGGTTTCGGATGCACGTTCTTGGGCAGTTAGAAAAAATAAACGAGAAAGTCGACGCCGAAATGACCTGCGTTTTTGTCCACGATTTGTTTTCGTTTTTGTAACTTCGGAGTTGATTTGGAAGTAGCCATGTCCGCTGCTTACTGAATTAACTAAATTGACTTTGCTTTTTTGTGCTTATGCATATTGTTTTCATTGGGATTCTGTCGACTGTGGTAGCTTGGTTCGTTTAAAACGACTTTATTATTTTTGTTTATTTTATTATCGTTCATCGTCATCATTACCCTGTGTCTCTCCACTGCTGGATGTAGACTTGTGTAAGGACATTTCACGCGGTCTTTTGCAACGCTCATCCAACCTCCGCCAGCGACCTTCTTCAGGTCATCTTCTATTCATGTGGCGGGGGGTTGTCCCACTCTACGTCGTCCCGTACGTGGTCTTTACTATAGAACCCGTTGGCCCCATCGGTCGTCGGTTCTGCGGCATATATATCCGGCCCATTGCCACTTTAGCTTGCTAATTTTAAGAGCTATGTCAGTTATTTTGATTCTTTGACGAATATCAACGTTTCGAATTCTATTTATTAGAGAAATATCAAGCATAGCTCTCTCCTTATTAGCATTAGCTAGCTTATTATTATTATCGAGTAATATCAGACTTCTAAGAACTGATATTTCTGAAATTAAAGTGGTGCATTACACAAGCATAGTGGGTAGTTAGTGGATACCGAATACCAATTTAATGTAGGCTTGACAATATAGAGAAAGATAACCACTTCCAAATAAAAATACATATACAATATTTTTTCTATGTTTGTCTCCCCTTTATCATCTATATATCTTTATAATCTCGTCGGTGATATAGAACCTGAACCTATTTTAATGTAATCTAGCTAAGATTTCCCTTATTACTCTTAAGCGGACATAGGCTATAAGCCAGATCAAACAGCTAATAGTCATTGATAAAAAATGTAAAATCATTTTACCTATGAAATACACAATACACATAACAATTTATAACATTATAAATTCATTAGGCATCGCCCATTCCACTGCTGGATCTCTTCTGAAACAGTAGGGGGTGAACGCATAATTCAACACGCTCTGGCCTTTACGAAAAAAAATAAAGATATTATTTAAGAAATACAATTCTTTGACCTTTTATTTTGGGCATATTGAATTAATTTGAGTTAAGATAGATTGACAAACTAGACTAGTAAAGGGTAAAAAAATAGGCCGACACGGACCAAATAAACTAAACCCCGCCTAAAGGTGCAAAATCATGTATATTCGTAAATGTGAACTAGGCGAAATACCTATAATACGACAAATGATGCTAAATTTAGCGACTTGCGACTCACAGATGATAATGACTATGATAATAGGTAGGTACTCCTAAAGTGGCTATAATACCAGTCGTTTCTATTGTTAGTCTTCGCGTCCCGTTACTATCATTACGTGAACAGAATAAAAACACAATTAATATCAAATTAGGATCTAATTTGAATGTCATAAAGATAGTATACATAATGGACGCTATAAAAGGAGAGACTTACAACGTAGGTAACCCCTTTGATTGTAATTATGTTATATCAACAGGTGGCACGTTCAGAAACTTTTATTACAGCCGACATAAACATAGAGGAAGATAAAGCCATAAACTAGATCGAAAGCTTCCAAAAGATAATGCTTAATAGTTAACTAAAGATTATTATGATCGGCTATTTTCTTTAGATTACGACGTACCTTTTGTAAGTTTAATAAAAGCTTTTAATAGAGATAATGGTGTAAATTTAGCTACTAGTAATGCTTTAATGATGTACCTTACACATCCTAACATTATGGGCAATTCATACACACTACCAGTTGTAAATTATATTGACGTTTTATCGCACGCTAAAATTTACCGTTATTCTTTGCTTGCTGCGTTCATATTTAATCTATACCGAGCATATACGTCCGGTAGTGTGACTTCTAAAAGAGTTTCTGGTGTATCCAGGCCTTTGAGCACTTCAGCGTCATTAGGTATTCTATGACACGTTCTATTTGTATTGTAAAGTTATTTAATAGCGTTATAACGTTTACTTTACCATCTATGTAAAACGCAGTTAAAAACGATTTTTTAATTCTCAGTTATGGAAAAACAGATTAGTCACACAGTGACATGATCTCTGATTTCATAACTTCTCGTGATCATTGATGTTCCAAAATAATAATTGAATAGAAATAATTAAAAATTTGAAAAAATAAATATTTTAGTTTTTTTTTATTTTAAATTAAGTTGGACTAACAAAAAACTTTATACGCGAGACGCAACATCCAAGAATAGGATTTTGTCGAATGCTATCACTACGAGATTTGTTTTATATCTAAGTAAGATGTCGTCTAATTGAAGAAGCCAAAGGAAATCCTAGCAACGTACCCGATCCCTTTATGGTCACAAACTCACAACCAGTGCTATTGGTGTCCCTTATGCAGTATAAATGTAATAGATCCATAGACGGAAGTGAATGTTTAATGTTAAATTAAATTAACTGATCTATTTGTATTGTTCACGAATCTATTAAATCTTGCACACCTCAAAACATTTGGTCATTTCTTCGAACTTTAGGTCTTGGTAAGGTAAAGGCTGATAGTATTATTTCTTCCTCAATGGACATCAACGGTCTAAACCGACACTTCTCTAGTCCCTCTTCTTCTATTAATAGTATTTCTAAAGCTGTCGCTATTTCTCAAATTGATGCTTTACCCCTATCTTCTAGTAATACTTTTCAGTTCGAACCAATGTCAAGCTGTGAAATTAAAAAGATTATTCTATCCATAACCAGTAAGGCTGTAGGAGATGATAATGTGGGCCGTGTTCTTCTGATTCCCATAATAAACATCATTATTCCCTTCATTACCTATATTATAAACTTTTCACTCTCTACTGGACAATTTCCCACAGTGTGGAAAAATGCCCACATAGTTCCAATCCCCAAAAATACTAACCCTACCGATTTTAGTCATTTTCGACCAATATCAATTCTTCCCTTTCTATCTAAAGTACTAGAACGTGTAGTTCATCGCCAGTTTGCTACATTTCTTTCCCACAATAAACTTTTAAATTCTTTTCAATCTGGCTTTCGACCTTCACATAGCACAACTACTGCTCTCACAAAAATTACTGATGACATCAGATTTTCTATTGACAATAAAAAGCTCACACTCCTTACGTTGTTAGACTTCAGTAACGCTTTTAATTGTGTAGATCACGATATTCTCACGGCCTTATTGCGTTCTCTTAACATTTCACAGAATGTGGCATTATGGTTCGACTCTTATCTTCGCGGGCGCCAGCAACGCATCCGGTTAGATGATACGTACTCGGACTGGTGTCCGGTTACTGCTGGTGTCCCGCAGGGTGGCGTGTTATCTCCCTTGCTCTTCTCTGTTTTTATAAACATGATCACTCAGGTAATACATTTCAGTTCCTACCATCTGTACGCCGACGATGTCCAACTTTCGCTTCACTTCAAGATGGACGATATACAAAATGCTATTCTCAAAATGAATAAGGATCTTGAAGCTATTAAAATACAGTCACAAAATTTAGGTCTACTGGTAAACCCCTCGAAGACGCAGGTGATGATCGCTGGCTCGAGGCAAATGCTGTGCAAACTGGACCATATACCTTTTACCCCATTAATGTTTGACAATGTGTCACTTCCTTTTTGTCAGCATGTGAAAAACCTAGGACTTCACATAAGCAGTGATCTCTCCTGGAATCACCACGTCTCCGAAATTTGTAAGAAAGTTCATGGCAGCATGCATTCGTTGAAACGCTTACAATATTTTATTCCTTTTAAGGCAAAGTTAATGCTAGTCAGTTCGCTGCTTCTTCCCATAATAGACTATGCAGATATCTGCTATCCCGACGTCACTGAAGAGCTACTGAACAAACTCGATCGTCTGCTCAATTTATGCATCCGCTATGTATACGGCTTGCGTAAATATGATCATATCTCTCATTTTCGTAATCAGTTGAAATGGCTCAATATCCGCTTTCGAAGATCTACCCATCTCCTCGTGTCTCTGTATGGTATCCTGAACAACCCTCATGCGCCTGCATATCTTAAATCCCGTTTTGAATACATGTGTGATACTCACAACCTTCCACTTCGCTCTTTACATAACAACCAACTTAAAATCCCATCCCACTCCTCTAGCAGATATTCAGATTCGTATACTGTGTCTGCAGCCCGCCAGTGGAACAGGCTACCACTCGCTATTAGACACGCGCCGTCTGTCCACGTTTTTAAGCGCTTGGTCACTGCTTTATTTCTAGACAAACAGGAGTCGTCATCAGGCTAAAAATATATATTTGGCATAATATATATGTGTATATACGTTTATTTATAGGTATATGTGTAATTTATGTAACAGTGTAAGTATCTATTAGTATGTAATGTGTGTAGTATATTCTATATTGTTAAACTTGATATCAGCACTACCCTTAATCTCACACTCTCCCAAAGGTTAGATGTTAGAAAATGCCTTGTAGGCATTAATCTTCGCCTTTGTACACTTATTTTGTGCAATAAAGAATTTAATAATAATAATAATAATAACTGATAAACAAGGACCTCAGCTAGTCAGAAACTCGTCTGGTCAATATTTTATTTCCTTTGGTTTGCTTGTAACAACTTGGATATAGTTTGCACTAATAAAATCAACACGATCAATAAAAATAATATATACTAAACAAATTGGTAATAATTGTTGGAACGAAAAGGTAATAAATAATACATATTTATGTCAGTTAGGCATAACATTACTGTCATAAGCAAATAAACTTAGAAACTACTTAAATAAGATCGTGGCTGTAAAGAGGCAATGCCAACTTAGTATAAATTCGTAGCTGTAATGGCTAAGTCAGTTTACAACCTAAAAGTAATAATAACAACAAATGTCAGAAAAAAAATTAAAATAAATTTAAATACTAGGTCGTTGCTGTATGTGGGCCGTGTCAGCTTACAATCTAAATACTATTCTTGATAGAGTGAATTTAGTAAATGCTTTCAGGCTACGGCCCGGCCACTTTCCTCTCAACAAATTTACATTCATGATGAAGAAAGTAGAATTCCCCTAATTGTGAGATGTGTGATCAGGTCGAGGATGATTTTGCATTTGTTGTGAGAATGTGGCCGATGCGGGGCTCAGAGAAAAGTTTTGTTGTTGAAACTTGATTTAAGAGTGGAAGAGGCCGGTGCATTTAATAACATTATATCTGAACCAACGTCTGTTTCAGCTAGAATGCTATTTAATTTAGTAAATATTTATTTAGCTTGCAGAGATAATTAATTATATATAAGCTTTAGGTTTCAAAGTTTGCGACTGTGATCGGATTCGCGCGGGCCTTCCGTCTTTACAGGTTTGTCTGTGTGGACGGAGGAGGCGCGCGTTGCCGTGAGTTGTAAGCTGTCGGAATCTTACAATAGGGCTGGCATGGGCATTATGATGTCCATAGACCTGATAAAAAAAAAGTCTTTTACCGGCGTCTTTACCAGTTGAGATCTTACAATTTACATTTGAGGCTGTAAATTTTGCTTAGTAATACAGTGAAAATTAGATCAGAAAGAAGCACAGTAGGACAACCTTCTGTCAGTTGGATGTGTGAAGTAAAGAAGGGTTAATTTGGGTGAGGGTGGAGAGACATAGGTTGATAATGATGATGACGTATTGTCCTAGACAGCACTAGAAAAATAATAGTCACTCTCATAGTAGTAGGGCGATATCAAGCGAAGTGTGAAAATGAATCTTGAAAGACCGTCATCAGTACTAGAATAACATATTTATTCTCGTATATAGTATTAATATATTGATAATGATGAAATGGATGAAACCTAAAATTTTAAAACTGAAAAACACAGTTGACTCAAGTCATCCAAGTAGCTATGTGTAGCATGCCGTGTACGTACACTGCCCTTGGGTTGCAATTCCGACCTTATGAATTATTGTTAATTTGTGCTTGATATGTATTAATTGTAACCTGTTAGTGTACCTTAAAAAATAAATAAAATAAAAAACAAAATAAATAAATCAGTCCCTACCATTATTGTATAGGTACTGATGTCGGTGGCTGATGTGAGTTTAAATAAAATAAATAAATTGGAATTTGGATGACGATGGGCCAGGCCTATATTCAGTAGTGGAGGGATACGTGCTGATAATGAAGAATAACTACAAAAATCTAATTATTCCTTAGAAATGTGTACTCGATTCCTATATGGTCACAACCAGTACTGTGGCTGTTCCTTATGCAGTAACAGTAATAGAGCTATAGACGTGAGCGGGCGATTAATGTTTCATGACCCCTCGCCGCGCACTGTCATCAATATTATTCTGTTTGTATCCTGGGATCTCTACTATGGAATTTCACAGATTTGACCTTTTAGTTATTCAGAGCTAAATTTCTTCTTTTCAAACTATTAGCCAACTTCAGCAAAGAAGCCGACAGACTCATTTAGCTAGGATGGGCGGCATTCGGAAAGCTGCGCCACATCTTCCTATCAAACATACCCCAGTATTTGAAGACGAGAGTTTTCAACCAGTGCGTTCTTCCAGTGCTGTCGTACGGAGCAGAAACATGGACACTGACAGTGGGTCTCGTCCACAAATTTAACCTAACCTAAGCTGCTGGTCTTCTGCTAACAGCTTACTTATTGGACCACTTTGCTGCTTAGCCTTCCACTAGCAGGAGTAGAATCATTCAAAATAATTAAATTAATGACGTTTCATAAATGCCTGTAAAAGGTTTACGTGAATAATGATATTTTGACTTTAACTTTGACTTTGAAGCATGTATAATCACAATTCGTACAATAGTACCTAAAATCCAGGCAATTATCTCAAAGTTTCGTTAGTTCCGGAGTAGGGCCCCAGCAGCACCCTCGCCCGCGCCCCTCTCATACATAAATAAGTGCGACACGTCGTCTTCTCTGATTACATCGCGCCGATGTAGTGAGAAATAGTGGAGTCGAATGCTGAGCCCATCTTTTGTTCAATATATTCTTTACATTGACCTAATGCAGACTGGGAATCCGATATAGGTTAATCGTCGATAAGTAGCTGGTCCAAAAATAAGTATAATATTGAAAGCATTGTACGAATTAAATTTGAGTTATGTCAAAGTAAAAATATCATTATTTAAGTTAACCTATTACAGGAATTTGTGACACGTCATTTTTTTTTTTTTAATAAATTATATTCCTGCTAGTAGAAGACTAAGCAGCAAAGTGGTTTAAAGAGTAAGCTGTTAGCAGAAGACCAGCAGCTTAGCAGATTCCAGTGACCTGTTAATGTTTAATCTGACTCTGACTGAGAAATAATCTGCAAGGAAAATTCAGCTATATCAGATTTACAAAATAAAACATATACAGAATTACACAACTACGATCAATTTCAGCCAAAATCTGGGTTAGTCGTTAGTTTTTTGAGTATATTTGATAACTAGTATAAAATGACAGCAAAAATAAAGAAGAAGGAACAACAGGCTCGAGTAGACTGACTATACATCTGGGCATGGAATCAGTATAGAAAATTTAGTAAAATAAATTATCAAGAAATAGTAAAGTGAAGTAGAAAACGTCATAGTCGACTGCCTGGTCAGGAATGGAGGAACGTTGGGTAAGGAAGATTTTGAAAGAAAAAAGTCGCGACAATATATAATCACAAAATGTATATTAAACTAAAATATAAAATTAAGACTTAATTACATACACCAGTAGGTACATTTATAGCGACAAAAAGGCGCTTAGTAGTTTTAGCTAAAACCTAGAATTAAGTTATTTTGCATCGCGTGCAATGGCGAGCTTTGGTTAGGGCCTATATTCAAATAAAATAAAATCATTTATTTCCTTTGGTTAGCAAACACTTGGATATTGTTTCTAATACATACTTAATATTTTTTTTATAGTTTAAATTTATTTAGATAAGATGACTTCAAATCAAATTCATAATGTTTATTTAATCGAAGTTTTTCTTACAAGAACTTATAAATAACGTTGCTGTGCCAATGTCTGTGTGACACTGTGTGACAGCAATCGTTAGCTTCCAGGGGAACATAATAAAACATGCATGCAAATTCAAATATATGTTGAATAATTTGTGAAATTAAAAAACCTAAATCTAATATATATAAAGTATAAACATTTATATATTAAGATCTAAACTTTTAAGCTTACAGCTATATTCCCAGATCATTAAAAAAAACAGATTAAAATTGCCTCAACCAACATAGGTTCCACTATTTACTTGAAAGTTATGTATAATGAATTTGAATTTACACAGATAATAAGAAAATAAAATAATAATAATAATAAATTATAACTAACTTAAACATAAAACATAAAAATTGCAATAAAAATAAAAATACTAAACTAGATGTTTGGTAAATAACATTGATCCAGTGAATACAAGTATGGAATCTAATTATTGTGATCGTGTGCGTGAGTGAATATAAGTGTTGGTGTGAAAGTGTAGGTGCGTGTGTGGGGCGTGCTTAGAAGTTGAAGTGAACGAATGCTGCAGCTGACCGGCTAATCAGCTGCCGCATCCGTGCACAGACAGTCTTTAATGATTTTTTATTATTATACTATATACTTATTTAGAGTTTATTGGGTAAACAGTGTTAGTGTATTAATCTTTGTGTGATGTGAGTAAGTGTGTATGTAAGTGTATACAACAGCTACTATGGGTGGACACATCATATCAGCTATACCATCATTTTTAAATGAAACCCTGTTGCAATAAACAAGTTTTTGCTTAAAACTTTAAATGTTTTCAAAACTCCCAAAGGTTAGCTGGTGGATAATGTCTCACAAACAAAAAGCTCGCCTATGCACATTAATTTTAAGTTATTTTAGTTTTTGTGCAATAAAGCATTTTTTATTTATTTATGTATCACACGAGGTCCGAGAGAACACATAAATTCATGAATTAACAAACTGAATTAACTCATGCTCTTTCACACTTCGCTTGTTGGAAGGTTTTAGGAATAGGGAAACATATGGTTTGCAGCTCCAACTCTTCAGCGTACGACAGTTGTAGGAGTCTCCAAATTAATTTTATGACCAGTACAAGCATAGGTAAACAATTCTCAAGAGACAGCGAATGAATAGTTTACACTGCTCGGCGTGCATGTTTACGGTTTCGGGTTTCTTTGGAGATTTGAGATAAGCGGAAGGTGTGTAAGAATTTATTTGTTTAGTTCCAATAAGCTGATGTCACAATTCGATTTAGTGCTTCCTCCAAGAATAAGCTTGCCAAAGTTGTCTCTTCAATTTCGATTCGCTTACCTTAACAGCCAAATCTTTAGAGTTTGACCAGCCAGTGGCAAAAGAGCTGGATTCAGTTTCATCTTTAGAAATGCGCGAGTACCTATTAGATTTGAAAAATCTTTGAATATGTTGAATTGTGCGAGCGAAACGTATTAAAGCTTAACAACCCTCTTAGGTAGTTATCGAGTTAATCCATTACAAACTAGCATAATACGTATAGCGCAAGGATAGTTTTTTTTTTGGCGCGCAAGGTCTATAAATGCAATTCGAGCCGGATCTTAAAATGTGTGGACACACTTTACTGGGTTTATCGGCACGAACAGTGGATACTTCTCCGCCCCGGCAGACTGGGCAAATTACCATCACCAGTCCGCCTACCACCTAATTAAAGAGAGATACTAATATATCTTTTTTATAAAATAAAATTATGCAAACTTTTACCCAATTAACAAATACAAGATAAAGCAGGCATCGAGGTCATTTTCTTACATTATTTTTTACGTAACGTCGCAAAAAATATATCTAATAGATCAAAGATTTTGAAAAAACCTGTGTTTTGAGCAATGCAAAGTAAAAAATAAACTATAAGTGTAAACAATGTCCTCTAGAGACGATCCGTCAGGGATAGTCCCAAGAAGACTCGCAACATTTTCTCTTTGTATAGCGTATATATAGGCTAATATGTTGGCAGAAATAATTGCCAGCTTTCCTGTCTGCAGACTTTTCCGTTAGCCGTGGACAACTCCTTGGCCATGGCTTGGCATGGGCCCATTGTCTCGACCCCAAACGGCGCAAATTCTAAGCAGAGACCGTCGCACTTTCCGCGCTTGACGAGGTCGCCTGGATGTGAGATGGGGCTAATGTGTCTACACATGTCTTAGTTAGTATTGATTAGGTACACCAAGCTTGTCTATTCTTCTTGTATGTAGAATTATAACAAGTAAGCTAACTTATTTATTACCCATTTCAAGTTGTAAAATGACACAGCCTGAGTGAAAAAGGTATTTTATGATGATCGAGACGTGTGATGATAAGAAAGGATATGTATAATTACAATGTTTTAATGACTTAATGGCAAATGCTATATAAGTTTTATGAAACAAAATTGCGGACTCTGGCCCTCATAAACTCTTTACGGCTCTTGTTTGTCCGACGAAACCCGTGTATAACACACTATGTACAGTCACTGTAAGTACTATTCCTCAATACCACCACAGATATGTTAGCAAGGTGTCAATTGACCTACCGATATGTATATATATATATATATTTAATACTAGCACAACATGTCACCTTTCATGCGCGGTGATGGCATGGTTGTAAGAACGCGTACCTTAAATCCTACAAAGGTCGGTTCAAATCCACCTGCCATGTACCAATGAGAAATACACTTTTCTTACGTACATTTGTCATAGATTTGCAACGCCACCGTTCCCGTGCCTCAGAGAGCACGTTAAGCCACTAAAAGTATACAAAAATTGACATCATATCCTCGCCAAGCCGCCTGGCCTTGTATGGCGAGTGTAGGCCAAATTCTCCAGTTCTGGAAGGCCCATTTCCAGCAGTGGAGGTCTAGAACGCTGTGTTCTAGGGGCTGTAATGAAATATAAATACGTAGAACAGACTTCGCAACGTAATCACCAACTGCTGCATCATCTTGTATCATTTCTGGGCATTGGTTTAAAACGAGGAATATTCAAATTTGGAGAAATGTGTTGAACAACTGTAATCATGTTTTGGTGCAATATATTTATGTGAGTCAGCATTTTCCAACTTATAACAAACAAAAAATAAACACCGTTCTCGCTTGCATTATTTCCGGTTGGCAATTTCCAACCACAAACCTGGTAGATCTAGTCAAGTCGGCCACCCCTGATCTATCGTATCTAAATGTCCTAAAGGTTTGGCTGTCAGGGAATGCTAAGCATTAAGTCTGCTTTTGTACGTAAAAAAATAACACTTCGTTATTGTTTTTGACTGTACCTTTAGTCTAAGTGCGAAAGTATAAAACAAAATACTTATCCGTCCAATGTCGGAAATAATGGACTAAGACATGTTTATTTATTAGTTAGGAACAAGCTAATATTTTAATAGTCTTTCGGTGACAATGAAAGAAATAAACGGCTAGTTCTCTTTAGGTTAAATTCCTATTTCGGAAAGATTTACTTAATAACCATTATCTTGGTCGAAACCAGATAACAATATATTATAAATCAATGATCATAAAAATCGATTTATCCCTTCTTGAGTTATAACTAACTGACCTGATTTGTTTTGTTATTATATATATATATATATATATATTAAAAAGGTATATTTATTTATTAAAACTAAAAACTAAATTATTTTTACAAAAAAAAACCTATATACAAAACCGAATTTAAATAAAAATCGTATTCGTGCGGCATGGTGGCAAGAACGCTGGCCGCATTTCCTCGCTAAATCCATATGCTGATTCCCTGGGTGAGGAAAGAATGGATTTTGCTTAATTATTTATTTATGGCTAGTATTCAAAACTCGTAAGTACATGAATGTATGTTGTTATTGTAAAATCAGTACAAGGAAAAATATTAGATGTGCGTTTAATATTTGGGAAGATTATTTAAACGACAATCTAAATTATTTATTTTTGGGTAACGCAGTGCATAAAAACAAACATAAATTATTATAGGAAGTAGTTTTTTTATTATTTAATTTAAAATACTTTATTGTTGTAAAAGGTACATAGGCATAATGTAGGTAAACATTTTCTGACAACCAACCTTTGGGAGTGTGGAAATTTATGTATGGGTGCAATTTTATTTTATATTATACACTTACTGTAATAATAATATTACATTTTTTTTTATTTACATATATTACACATATACCTATATATATATATATATTAAAATAGAAAAATTGTAGTTCCTACAATCAAAAGTATCATCACGACCGTATCACTTTGGGTGGTCAGAAACCAGGCTTTTTTTTTAAGTAGCGGATTCACTATTAGCGAACTTTACTATAGGCCCAGCATGGCAAGTGGAACGCTCGTCGATGTCTCTAACATACCATACTTGAGAAATATATAAAATAATTAATAAATTATTGTGTCCCGACCAGGAATAGAACCTGGCATCTCCGAGGTTAAATTACACGGACTTAACTGCTAGACTACGGATAATAAATATATAATATAAGATAATAAAAATAAATCCTGTAGTTATAAAAAAATATTTCGTATTAAATCAAAATTATTTTCGAAAAAGGAATTTTACCAAACGGGAAATGGCCAAAGAAACAGATCGTTACTTAAAATTACATGACACACCGTTACTCTTTGATAAAGTGCGTTCAAACACGCGATCCGACTATAAAGTTGCCTTAAGCGATACTATAACGCGTGACATTCCTTGAAAAAACACTGATTGAGCTGTTTCGAGTTTGTTCACGCCATTTATTTATTCAGTAAACATAGATGGAATAATTTCTGGTCTTAAAAAAAAACTTTTTTACACAAAGTATAAAGGCGGACCTAATGCCGCTAGACATTCTATACTGGTGAAACCTTTGGGACAACTAAAGCAGTAACGACAAGATCAGGCAGGTGCAAACCAAACTAACATTGTTTAGATGATTGTTAATAATATACTAGAGAGCCGTGGTGGCTCAGTTCCAACATAACACCGTAAAGAGGTGGGTTCAACCCTGCATGTACCAATGAGAAATTCACTTTTTTTTTGTCAATTACAACAACACCGTTCCCGTGCCTCGAAGAGCACGTTAAGCTGTTCGTCTAGGTTCGACTAATACCAACTTGTGGAATCGTTAATAAATTGTTATTGACATCAGTGTACTTAGTGTAAAATGCAAGTTTCGGAAAACGTAACTGCTGTAGTTACTTTTTTTATTTTACATTGCGTGTTATTGCAAGTTTGGCTATAATAACAGGCAATGAACATCAAAAAGTCAATTCAGTAAAAAAACTCTACTACTATAGTTTGCGATTACGAAACCTTACTGTCACACTAGGCATACAGACCATCGCCAACCCGTCAGGCTAGCGTGGCTAGTGTAGGCCAAATTCTCCAGATATATGTTCCGGAAGGACCATCACGAACAGTGGAGTTTTAGGACTCTGTTTTCTACGGGCTGTGATAATGATAGCTTTATTGCACAAAGTACAAAGGCGGAACTAATGACGCTAGGCATTCTATACTGGTCAAACCTTTAGGACAAAATAAGGCAGGTGCGATCAAACGAGATTATCTCTCTTAAAATGTTGTAGCATTTTTCAATAACACGGCAGAATTGTATATCGTCAAGCCGCTATAGTAGTAGTGACTAAAATAAGTCGTATCTGACTGATGCTTAATCATAAGCGGGCTCGTACAGATGAACTCCCAGTTATATCTGACATTCCATTCTAACCACTAAATGTTAAGGATTAGATGGATATTTTGTGTTTAGATGCTAGATACTGTTGACGCCATGCCATCCACCTACAATTTCAGGCCAAGTATGGGCTTCCAATTGATGTAGAAGGCTACCACACCTGCTGGGATCTCTATATCTAGATCTATATCAAACGCTATGGAAATAGTAAATAGTACAAAGTCCCCTCGACTTACCAGAATTGCACCACCACATTTGTCACTTATATTTAGGCGAACGAGATTTTTTAATTTTAAATTATTCACGATTTGGTTAGTTGCAGCTTGTGGCAACCGCGCGCGGCCGTTGCGTCCGAGACTAGTTTTCGAACTTTTTTAGATTCATTATCAGTTCTTTAGTTGTTATTGTGCTTGTTGGCTGGATCTCTCTAAGTTTCACTAACTACTTTTCATATGCCGTCTCTTTTTACACAGTTGTCGTAGTCTTCAGATTTTATTTTTCATAAGCATGGCTCCGAACGATATACGAGTATATCTATGAATTCTTTTGAGAGTTCACGTTCATTTGTCATTTTTTACAACGAGCGACAGAGAAACGTGTTGACTCTTCAGAAGTTAGAACTCTACAGTTTTATCAAATGAAAATTCGATTAGATTGTAAGTTAAAACGGCACAGTTGTCAGTCTTTTTAACTGTACAGTTAAAACTACGTGTAGAGCCCGCTTTATGGAAGTACCGCATACCGTCAAGTGGGCGCGAGGTCTTATATTGTGCGCAGGTTATATTTGACAAATTGTCTAATGTGGTAGCATTTATAAAAACAGATTATATAAATTATTTTCCATAAAGATAATCTATACAAATTGCTGGTAGGTGAAATACCATAGAATTTAGAATATTATTAGAAATGTCGCATACAATCTTTTGTATTTTACTCCGATATTTGTGATAGTGAATCCTTAAGTTGTATAAAATAAAAACCATCCTGGGTAATGTCCAACAAAATTGCTACAATTAAAGATATGATTTTGTAAAACCAATAAGTAAATTGAAATAAATCAAATTTGCTGGCAGTGTATTATGTTAAGAGTATTTATCATCCCTGTCGCCCGCGTAATACGAGTACACCATTTTGGAAAAAGGCTCGAATTGCCGTCATGCCCAGTCAAGCCAGAATAGTCGCCACTTACCATCAGGTGGGCGCAAGGTCACATGAATGTTAGCAACTGGAATCAGACACTCATGACGAATTAGTATGTCAAAAAAAACACAAGAGTTTAAACCTCCACTGTTGGTGGTATTGGTGTAAATGAGGACAGACAAATTTTTAGTGTCATTTGGAACAATATTTGGAGCTGTCAAAATTGTGCGATATAGCATAACCGATTTTTGTTGATGTCATTTCTATAAGTTTCAAGATCTATGTTAAATACTTAAATTATGAACTGCGATTTAAGATCTGCGGTAGGCAGTGATAAGAATCTTAAGTACTTTTGACTACTGGAGATTTTGATCACTTGTAGATTAATTGGTGGTTTTTTTTTTCTAAATAACATACATCGTTTGAATTATTGTATTTATGACTCTGTGAAAGAAAATAAAATATGTTCTGCTCACTTTGACCTTGGCCAGAAGGTGGTGCCAGGCCGGCGCAGCATAGTTAAGACAGGAACGGATGAAAATCTTGTAGATCCGGACCCTCAACCTGAGCGGTAATCTGGAATTCTTAACTTCTGATTGACGGCGTGGCAGGCATTTCACCCAAAAGCTTTAGGATCAGACCCACAGTCTGTGTCCACGTTCCTGCTTCGTACGAAAATACTTAGATAGGTTACTATCGCCATAATAATAATACTTATTTATTATTATTTTAAACTTTATTGCACTATGTATAAAGGCGGACTTAATGCTGCTAGGCATTCTCTGACAGCTAAACCTTTAGAACATTTAGACAGGTTAGTTGGTAGGTGCAATTAGGAACTAAACAATGATATATAATATATTTGTAAATATATATATACCAATATATATACATAAAATTTACACAGTAATACTCGTACATTAATAAGTCATACTATAGATATACATAAAATAAAACTACTTACATCATGAGAAGAGGCGATAATTGCTGTTAATTGGCTTTATTGTATCTAATCTTAAGTTTACTGGTGTAAAATTGCTGTAAGTAGTTTTCCAAACATAATAAATAAATAAATAAATAAAATTAACAATAAGATGATGCTGTTCCAATTGAAGGAAAAGAAATTGATGAAAGAAAAAATAAATAGTAAAGAAAAGTTTTATGTTTATTTATTTAGTCAGAAATTGTTAGTATACTAGATTTAAAGTTGTATTTGTGTATGTTTATGTACAATTTTGTGTATGTATTAGTATTTAGTATATTGATATTATATTACATATATAAGTAGGTATATAATATTTGTTGAATTATCTTATAATTGTATATTACTGTTGCTTTCATTGCACCTATATTTGTTCAAATTTGTCCCCAAGGTTTGACTGTCAGAGAATGTCTACGGGCATTACGTCCGCCTTTATGCTTTGTGTAATAAAGTTATTATTATTATTATTATTTTTTTAATATTGCACGATTAGGGACTTCTCTGATATCTAATGATCTGCAACAAATAAAGTGTGTTAGATGTGTTTCTTACTTGGTAAAATATATAAATTGAAGCTTAAAAATTTTATTGCCAAATATTTCGCCTCTCCTTGGAGCGGCGTCATCAGTGAATGATAAGAGAGGCGAAATATTTGGCAATACAATTTTTAAGCTTCTGATATCTAATGGTAAGTTATTCCAAAAATTAGCAGCAACAACAGCTAATGAGTTGGGAACGAAGGAGGTGTGGTGAGAAGGGATAGAAAAGTGTGTATTCGTAAATAAAGCAGAATAATAATAAAATGTAGAATAGAAAGAACGTACTGTAAAATAAATGATGTGTCTGCACCGCGGTGTCGCGACAGTACTTGGCTTTTAATTCTCAAGCCTCTATTGTGTCCACGTCTCACATTTGACAGTCATAGCTTCATCCTTAGCACCCACGATACCATCGGATATTGACCCAAAGAATTTTCATATACTCGTAATAAATATTTAACTACTATTGTATATTAACCCGGTTTTGCCCGGTGGTATTGAAGTTAAGCAAAATCACCTCAGAAGTTAAGAAAAAGTTTTTCGCGATTTCTTATATTTACATTGATCCCTAAAATAAACAGGATCGATTGGCATCAAAAAGATTTTTGTATAAAATTACTATTGCTACTGACTGTGCGTTTCAACCAGTGCGTTATTCCAGTGCTGTCGTACGGAGCAGAAACGTGGACACTAACAGTGGGTCCGGTCCACAAATTTAAGGTCGCTCAGCGGGCTATGGAGAGAGCTATGCTCGGTATTTCTCTGATGGATAAAGTCCGAAACGAGGAAATCCGTCGGAGAACCAAAGTTACTGATATAGCCTTCAAAATTAGTAAGCTGAAGTGGCAATGGGCTGGACATGTCTGTCGTAGAACCGATGAACGATGGAGTAGACGAGTTCTAGAGTGGAGACCACGTACGGGAAGATGCAGAGTGGGTCCACCCCCCGCTAGATGGACGGATGACCTGAGGAAGGTCGCTGGTGGGGATTGGATGAGGGTGGCAGGAGATCGTGTGAAGTGGCGAGCCTTGGGGGAGGCCTATATCCAGCAGTGGAGAGACACAGGCTGATGATGACTGACTGTACATTTTTTCCAAAATCTGTCAATGCATTTCAGAATATATCAAAGAGTTATTTATGCATGGTCTCCTAGGAAAGTATTCCTGTAACTTTAACGGTTAAGGTACCCTTTACTGACACGTCTCAAAAATCCACCCAGTAGAAGAAGAAGACAAATTTATAAGCATTCCATGGATTCACCGTGCGGGTGCCGGGTCCATCGTGTGTGGGTAAGGGATGAGGATAATGGTGTCTCGAGCTTGCGATCGACAATATGCTGGTTTAAGAAAAGGAGGCCTCCCTTTTTTATTTTATTGCGCGATAATACGCTCACCATCCACCATTCTACTCCTCTCCCTACCCAACCAAATACTGTATGATTTCGTTAATGCCGTCTTGGAAGCTCGTTCGATAAATGTATTGACGGCAGACCTGCTTAGGCCCAATTCTTTCAGTAAGTGATTCAAAGATTTTTGTATTGCCGATGTATTTGTAATGTAATAAAATATATTCGTATTTAAATGTACACTACTGATTTATATTTACTCAAAAACAAAGTGACTTGTTTTCACATATATAAATATTTTCCTTTCAAACCCTTAGTGTTACGGTGGCTGTGTTTGCAGTTTTTAAATTGACCGCCTCCGTGGTCTAGTGGTAACAAACGTTGCCGTGAACTCGGGAGGTCGTGGGTTCGATTCCCACCGGGGGCAAGTTGTACATTGTATATTTTGTCTCGGTCTGGGTGTTTATATGTATATTATGTATATATTTACAAAAAAAAAAGTATATATATAATATGTAGTTTATCAACCATCTAGTTTCCGTAACACAAGCCTCGTAGCTTACCACGGAAATTAGATGGCGCTGTGTGACCTGTCTGGAAATATTTATTTATTATTTTGTGCTGATATTTCTTGTAAATAATAGAATAGTGGATTTCGGTCTGTATTCGTTTATTAGTTATTTTGTTATCACAACAGGTTTTTAATTTTGTATTTTAACACTTTACGTTCTTAACATTTTAATCCTCCATCTTGTCTCAATGACATCTGTCAGTTTTGACGTTTTCATTTTTAATCTTTTGTGATGTGCAATTATTATTCAACACCCACCCTTAATTGCACAGCCCTAATCCACATTATTTCAAATCTATTATCATATTGATACTTTTAGATTTTACAACTTACCAGAGCCGTCACCTATAATCTAGTTGATTTTGTTATCAATTATATTAAGTGCTGTATGGTTTACCTAATAAAACATTAATAAACTGTGGATTAATGCTACCAGTCACCCAATAACTATAATATTTTCCGTAACTTCACTATGCATCCGTAGTTTACGATATAACCTCATAAAAACTTAAAACAAACAAATAAACGTGACCGATATCTAACTCATAAAGTTTTAATAGTTTACATTGCTACAATTTATGATCATAATATTAGGTAGGGGTTTCGTGGCAATAAATTTCAGCTGCAGTAATTTCAATTCTTTATTAGTCCCTAATATTAATGACTATACCTATTTTACAGGTTCAAAGACTTCACACGTGTATTAATAATAATATTCATTATTCATCGTCTTTTTACAACGAGCGGTGGTCGTTTAGTTGTAGGAACTCTTTCCTCAAAATCTTACAAAGGTCGGTTCAAACGATGTGTATATATAGAAATACACTTACGTACATTTGTCATAGATTTACAGCACCACAGTTCCCGTGAGAGAGCACGTTTAGCCGTCGGTCTCGGTTCCACTAGTGGAAACGTTAATAAATTGTCATTAAAAATTGAAATCAGATTCTTGCCAACACAACTGTCCAGCATGGCGAGAGTAGGCCGAATTCTACAGATATATACGAGTATATGTTCTGGAAGGCCCATCTCCAGCAGTGGAGGTCTAGGACGCTGTGTTCTAGGGGCTGTGATGATGATGATGTTTCGTCGTCACAAAATAATTATACGTAGTTTCGACATAAATATTGTTAAAAGGAATACATAGTTATTTTTCTATTGCATAAAACATTTATTACTGCAGTGTTTGTTAGTACAAGTATTTACATTAGTTTAAAAAAATAAGCTTATTCAAACTGATCTCTATTGGCCTTTATACACTCCTTTAAACGTTGTGGCCAGTTGTTTCTCTGTAGGAAAATTTGACACTACCAATCATATGCAATGTTTTAGAGAGTCATATATTTTACGGCGTTTAAAGTATGCCATACTCTCTAAAAGAGACCATAATTAATATAATCAAGTGGATCAGGATCGAGACTAGATGTCGGCCAGTCTTCAATTCCATTGAAGTCAGAAACGTTCCTTTCAAGCCACGCATGTGTGATATTTATGACTTGATGCGGAGTCTAGCTGGTGTTGTTACGAGACTTAACCACCTTCTCAAGAATCGTATCTTGATTTTCCTGGGCTGTTATTTTTAATACTCTTTTCTCAAAGATATGACCCAAACACTCACTAACAGGTCATTGGAATCTATGAAGCTGGTCCTATGCTTTTCTGATTAGTCTTCAACTGTGTATGATATGAATAGAATCATTCTAAATAATGATAAGTCACAAATGCCTGTAATAGGTTCACGTGAATTAAGATATTTTGACTTTGACTTTGTTACAGCTAAATCAGTTATAACATCTCAACCAAATTTTATAACAGACTAACTCTACTATACTATAGGTCAGTTGTAAGAAGGTTGATTATCTTTTGACATGTTTAACGTATGCTTTGGGGGACGTTATTGGCCGAAATAACGAAAGTGATAAGCTAACTACCAATTACGTGGTGCATATTAATAATAGTAATAATAATAAAATTATTTATTGCACAATAAAATATACAAAATAAAATAAAGTACAAAGGCGAGCTGCGGTATAATACCTTGTAGGTATTCTCTAACAGCTAGCCTTTGGGAGAACGACATAAGATATTGTGGGGTGCAGAGTTAGAAGGAGGGGATAAATATTAAACTAAATGCAAAAGTTACCAAACCTTCCACTGGGTATTTAAACAAATCCATATTAAAATGTAATGAAAATAAATAAATATATTTACATCAACAGAACAAGTATATTCATCAGAGATCATTTTAATCATCATTCTGCAATTTGTAATTAAATATTAAATAAATATTTCCAGACAGGTCACACAGCGCCATCTAGTTTCCGTGGTAAGCTACGAGGCTTGTGTTACGGAAACTAGATGGTTAATAAACTACATTTATACTTTTTTTTTGTAAATATATACATATTATACATATAAACACCCAGACCGAGACAAATTATACAATGTACAACTTGCCCCCGGTGGGAATCAAACCCACGACCGAAAACGGCAATGTTTGTTACCACTAGACCACGGAGGCGGTCTTATTAATCTTCTACGAGTATATCTGTTGTATAACTATTTCCAAAGTTCTAGAAATATATGTTTAAAACTTCATTGAAATCGGTTCAGTAAAATAGGCACAGAGGTAAGATAAACAAACTCACAGCCAACATAATAAAATACCAAGATTCTTTTGCATTGATATAAATAACATTAAAACATGTAGGTTATAAAAACATAAAAATTAAAATGTAAATAAAATTTAAATTACTCGTTGAAATACACAAAAAGCTCAGCTGGGCGTCCTTGTTGGGCGGAGCATACATTGCGATGCGTACGCGCATACTTCATGTTTTAAGTGACGCGCGGCGGGCTCGCCATGCATGTAGTTGTGATTCGTCGACATCCGCCCTCGTGTGCTATTTCTTAAACGCGTTTTTAATCAACACTAAGTTTTGTATTGTCAATATATATATATATATATCTAATTGATTGAACGCTTTCCTTGAAAATAAAAAAAAAACCTATAAAGGTCGGTTCGAACCCTGGCATGTACCAATGAGAAATACACTTTTCTTAAGTATTTCTCAGTCATTTATTTATAACACCACTGTTTCCCGTGCCTCGGAGAGCACGTTAAGCGTCGGACCCGGTTGCACTAATATCAACTTGTGGAAATGTTAATAAATTGTCATAAAAAATGACATCAGAACTTTGCCAACCCGTCTGGCCACCGTGGCAAGTGTAGGCCAAATTCTCCAGAATTTCTAGGACTCTGTGTGGCTGTGATGATAATGATGATATGTTATGTGTGCGTATGTGTGATTATATGCGTGTGAGAATGTTGTTATTACTTATGTGCGGGATTGGATTTAAATATACTATATATGTAGTTAATAACTTTATTCGTTTAATGATACGCCAATGTTATGACAGTAAAGGTAAAAAATCATCACGACCGTTTCCCTTGCGGGGTGGTCAGAAACCACGCTTATGAATAAGCGGATTCATATTTAGCCAACTTTACTATAGGCCAATCATGACAAGTGGCAAGCTCGTCGATGTCTCCAGCGTACCAAACTCGAAAAATATCACAAACAAATTAAATGTTAATTTAATGTATTTATTTACAATAATAAATATTTTTGTGTCCCGACCAGGAATTGAACCCTGCACATCCGAGTATAAATGGAGGCAGTTATAACAGTAAAATTATTAATAATACACATACCACTTCTTTGTACTATAGCATTAATTTGTGTGTGGTTCAGAGGGACAAATATCGAACCCTTATAGATGAGTCCAGTATCTGTATGTCCACATGAACTCTCAAAAACTACTGTCCCGATGTGGCATAGACGATATTTTTTGCTTTGACAAAGTTGTAAGTGTTTATGAATAAAACATTATGTAGTCGTTACCGTAAGTGTTATATAAAGTTTTTGTTACACCTATGTATACATTTTTAGATACATGTTAGTCAACAAGATCTTTAATCAAGATCATTGCTTTCGGCAAAACTATACTATTTCTATTTCTTTATTTTCTCGATGACAGATCTAATTTGATAGTTGTAGTGTTGTGGCCAAATAAGTAATGATATCGATCGCAGGCAAATGCTATAGAACTAATATGGGCACAAATCAAAGGACACGCCGCTAGAAACAATGCCCTTTTACGGCAAACAAGATGTTAGATTTATTAAAAAATGCATGTGCGGAAGTAACTGCCGAAAACTGGTAAAATATTGTGAGAAGAACCCAAAACACTATAATGTCGGATTGGGAAATTCATGTGGCATTCGATAATTTAGAAGAACAGGAACTTATAATAAATGTTGGGGAGAACTCATCGAGTGACAATGACGATTCATCAGATTTTGATTAAAATAAATAAAAAGTCGTTATAATTATTTCGTTTCATTGTCGAGTACCTACCTATACCTACTTATTTTACAACAGCTATACTTATTACAATAGGTATGGTGACAGTGGTAAAGAATCAATTCATTAAAATCTTGCTATACGAGTACATAAAAAATAATAAAAAAGGATCAATATTGTATAAAAATGTTGAGATTATTAATATTAAGTTTAAAATATGCAGTCTAAACCTTCAGTTAAAACTGTGAATGACGTCACAAAATTATATACAATATCGATACAATATAGATATTATAGCCTCCGTGGTCTAGTGGTAACAAACGTTGCCGTGAACTCGGGAGGTCGTGGGTTCGATTCCCACCGGGGGCAAGTTGCACATTGTATAATTTGTCTCGGTCTGGGTGTTTATATGTATATATTTACAAAAAAAAAGTATAATATGTAGTTTATCAACCATCTAGTTTCCGTAACACAAGCCTCGTAGCTTACCACGGAAATTAGATGGCGCTGTGTGACCTGTCTGGAAATATTTATTATTATTATTTATTATTATTATTATTCATATTGCCATAGAATGTAACTTTATTAAAATGTTGGTTAATTATCGTACTTTAAAAAAAATATGGACTCAATTTGTCTTGGATGAATATTATATGGAATAAAGGAACAAAATTAGGCAGTTGTCGTATTTTTTATACCTCGCATTTAAAAAAGTTTATTTTTTGTGTAATATGCGCAGTTACATTCTACAGGAACTGTCATCGAGAAAATAAAGAAATGGAAATAGTATAGTGTCGTTGCGGTATATTTGTGTACATATAACTAAAACATATACTTACTTATAACTAAAACTAACTTGCCTTTGTAACACATAATATGGTACAGTAAAGAAGGCGGTGGCCATGTTTCCTATGATAACATTAATTAAGTCGATTTGAAAAACGGATGAGTCAAATTCTAAACAAAGGGTTACGCTTCGTTAAATGTTGACCGTGTTTTGGACTTTGGGCGTTTTTTGTCCTTTGTTCAACTGTACGGCACAAGTTGGATTAACCTGGTTGGATTCAGTTTTTTTGTTAAAAATTATAATTAAAGTCAGCTAAAATCAAAGAGATCAAATAATATAGAGCGGACATTGAAATGAAATGAAATGAAATGAAATGAAATATTTATTTGCAGGAAACATGGTAACAAACAATATTAGGTCTTATTAATATTAAATGGGTCACATATTTCGCCATAAGCATGCAAAAATTTACAACTGTTATAGAAGTAAAGTTACTAAAAAACTCAGCGTTGCTTCTTTAGTAACTTTACTTCACAAAAACCTTTGTGTTGCTTAAAATACACATAGTATTCCTCCAAAGTATAGAAACATTCCTGAACTAGCCACGCATGCAGTACTGTACAGAATCTTTTATAAGGCATCTCTGTCCATACCTTTGGCAAACAATTATATATTTTAGCGCTCATATAGGAGGCGTTTCGTCTAAAGATTTCTAATTTAGGTATAGGCATTACTAAGGATGTGTGTGTGATGGAACGTTTGCCATTATTATTACTTTGTTGATACAGCTCAAAATTTGACTTAACAAATTTGCATACCTCAAAGATGTATGGTAAGGTGAGTATCATTGCTTGTTATTTTCATACAAAATGTAATTAAATATTGTATATGTGTACGTTTAATAAGATTTAAGTATTTGTACATACATACATATCTTCACTACAATTTCCTTTAGGCAGAGACAATTGTGCGTCACTTGTTACATTCACGACATACCTCATTACGCTTCTTCGTCATTCATGAACCTCTTCAAACGCGCACTTTTGTTTCGTTAGCTTTTAAATGCACTTTCAGCTATTGTTTTATTTCATCATCCTTATCATCAGCCTATGTCTCTCCCCGCGGTCTTTTGCAACCCTTATCCATCCCCCACCAGCATCCCTACTCTGCGTCGTCCCGTACGTGGTCTTACTCTAAAATCCGTTTGCTCTATCGTCGTCGGTTGTGCGGCAGATGTGCCCGGACCATTGCCACTTCAGCTTGCAAACTTTGCTATGTCAGTAACTTTGGTTCTCTGACGAATATAAACGAATTGTATCCATCAAACAAATACCAAGCTTAGCTCTCTCTATAGCATCCATCTCTAAATTAGTATAGTATGTTACATGATAAATAGTTTCTCAAGTTGGTCTAGCTTCGTTTTTTTACCGTTTGGTTTCTTGACCTGTCTTGGTATATAAATAAATAAATAAATATTTCCAGACAGGTCACACAGCGCCATCTAATTTCCGTGGTAAGCTACGTGGCTTGTGTTACGGAAACTAGATGGTTGATAAACTACATATTATACTTTTTTTTTATTGTAAATATATACATATAAACACCCAGACCGAGACAAATTATACAATGTATAACTTGTCCTCGGTGGGAATCGAACCCACGACCTCCCGAGTTCAGGACAACGTTTGTTACCACTAGACCACGGAGGCGGTCAATGTCTATGATTAACGCCTATGTTTGGGTTACTCCAATTACAAAGCAATAAACTATTAACGAATACTGGTACTATTTTATAAGTAAATTTACAGTCACATGTAACCCTATCATATTACAGTCTTGTAGTCGTAATAAAATTGTCGTATAATCTATCTAGCCCATGGTATAAAATAACCTTTTGTAAGGTTGAGTTCCGTTGAGCGCTCCAAATCTCTTTATCTCGACGTTAATCTTTAAAAACCCATAAAAACGAATCTTTGGATCTTACCAAATATTTTGTACAAAATTGATGGAGGGACCGTCACTTATCTCCATCTCCAATCTCCAACGATCAAAATTCCTAGAGGTGTCGATACAAGGTAAAAGTATTCCAGCAATTTTTAACGTTCATATTCATTATTTGAAATATTTTAACACGTTTAAATACATTTACATGTAATTTGTTAATAACTGCCTCTGTGGTCTAGCGGTTAAGTCCGTGGATTTAGACTCGGAGGTACCAGGTTCGATTCCTGGTCGGGACACAAAAATATTTAATAATATATAAATACATTTAATTAATATTTAATTTATTTGTTATATTTCTTGAGTTTGGTACGCTGGAGACATCGACGAGTTTGCCACTTGTAATGATTGGCCTATAGTAAAGTTTGCTAAATGTGAATCCGCTTATTTATAAGCGTGGTTTCTGACCACCCCGAAAGGGAAACTGTCGTGATGATACTTTACTGTTTTTGTTTATGAAATAATAATACTGCCTCTGTGGTCTAGTGGTTAAGTTCGTGAATTTAAAAACGGATTCGATTCCTCGTTAGGACACAATAATTTATTTAGTATTTTTTTTATATTTCTCAAGTTTGGTACGCTCACTGGTACAGAGACATCGACGAGCTTGCCACTTGTCATAGTAAAGTAAAGTATCATCACGACAGTTTTCCCTTCAGGGGTGGTCAGAAACGACACTTATATTCTATTCAATTCAATTCAATTCATTTATTTATTTAGATACATTAATTACACTGGGTTTTGTCAGTTTTACATTCATCAGTTTACCAATCATGGCAGGATAGCAAAAGAATGACCATTAGTAGCAAAGAACAGCCATCGTCATTATACCTAAGTCCTAATAAAAATAAATCTCTATATCATCATGGTATAGTTGACTTGTTATAATTTTATCTTTGCACATATTGTAATCTAAGTTGTGTGTGTCTTCAGATTCTTTATTATTCAATTTGACACATTGACACAAAAACTATTTTTGATATTTTGTTCAGGCTATGCTTTGGTACTCGGGTAAGAGATAACATGTGATAGTGACGTGAGTTTTTTCTAAATTGCATATTGGGAAATTCATTAATGTTCTCCCTTACAAAATAAACATTATATAATTACTACACATGGTAAGATAACCTAATTCTTTTAAAAATTGACTACATGAATAATCAATAAAGAAGCGGATTACATTTAGCCAACTTTACTAAAGGCCAATGATTATCAGTGGCAAGCTCGTCAAAGTCTTTAACATAAGACTTGATAAATAACACATAAAGTTAAACATGTTTGTGTTTGTTCTCGTCCAGAAATTAAACCCGGGACCTCCGCGTCTAAATCTACGTAAATCTATTGTAATAAGTTGTAGTATGATTATTTTACTGCAAACGGTAAATTCAGTACATATATTTTTTTTTTTTATTCGTGGGAAAATTTTAGCCTTTACAATATTATGTATACAAAAAATATATGTCATCTTAAAGCCTTACAAATTGTCACTGTTAGCTATAATGAAAAAAAAAAAAACCAACAAAATCAATACAATAACAATGAAATATGAAATAACAATTGCATTTGTATACTGATCCCGTTTTACAACTTAAGAATCATACAATATAATAAAAGTAATTAAGTGTTCCTATAGGAACCTATAGAAATGTTTACGTTGTCTCGATTTTTTTTACTTAAATCTAGATTTATATAGATAGTAGAATAATGGCTGAACACAGCTGTTGTTTATGCTTCTAAATATTAAATTTAATAGCGGTTAATATTGATATTGTATTTTCGTTAAAGGATTCCTATATTACATCGTTCACGTTTAAGGGAACAGACTTTGGCTGCTGATTAGGTTTCATTGCCAACATTTGTACATTCATCATAGTTTTAATTGTCTTTCTATTGGACTTTCCCACGGCCTCATTCAACCATAACTTCCGTATTACTAATATCTGTACATAAATTCTTTTGTTTAAAATCAACTTATCTGTATGTAATTGGTGTGTATTTTATAGTTATAAATATTTTTGAATAATAAATAATCACCGTAATGGAGCAGAGACGTGAACACTGACAGTGGGTCTGGTTCACAAGTTCAACGTCTACCTACCAGCAGTATGACTTACTGAGGCGAAGGTGAGGCAAAAGTAATTTGTGATCATCGATAAGCTAAATGCTGTATGCTGTAAATGCATTTTCTACCACCTAACCTTTGTGACTAAGATTATTTATTCAACCTCATCATCATCAGCCTTTGTCTCTTCACCGCTGAATATAGGCTTCCCCTAAGGCTGGACACTGTACGTCCGTACCTGGCGACCATCTGGTCATCCGTCCATCAGGGGTTTTTTTTTACTCTAGTATGACATGTTGCGCCCACCTGATGGTAAGTGGCGTGCGAGGTCCATGAATATTAGCAACTGGAATCAGAGACTAACACCAGTCCCTAACATTATGCCGGCTTGACTGGGTATGATGGGAATTCAAGCCTGATCCCGAAACGTGTGGACACACTTTACTGGGGTTATCGTTGCGAACGGTGAATACTTCCCCGCCCCGGCAGACTGGAGAAATTACCACCATCAGTCCGCCTACCACCTATTGTTTACGTCCCAATCTGCGTCGTCCCGTACGTAGTCTGCACTCTAAAACCCATTTGCCCCACTGTCGTCGGTTCTGCGGCATGTCCGACCCATTGCCACTTTAGCTAGCTAACTTTGGTTGTCTGACTAATATCAACGTTTCGAACTTTATCCTTTAGAGAAATACCAAGCATAGCTCTCTACATAGCTCGATATAACCACCTGAAGGTTTTTAATTAGTGTTATTAGTAACTTGCTTTACCCCTACTTTGATATTATTGTTTGTATCATCAACATTATTTCCGTTATAATTATTTTTGTTTTCTTATATTTCAGATTTGTTTTTTCTTACAAGAGTATTTTCTGAAGTACGTTATTTATAAATAGTCTCTTGAACATGTGGTGTATATCTATGAGAATCTATAGAGCCACTTAAAGTGTGAAGCGATCATTGGGCCCATGCGTGGGTTCGTCGCGACACAGTTGGCATTCTTCTTACAAAAAAACACCAGGCACCCCGTTGTTTTAGAGGAAAAAATAATGAAATATGCCTCTTTATAGCGTTTTTTATGTTAAACGCTGAGAGTTTTAAGTGTCGTATTAAAATGAACAACCCGCGGTGTTCAGTAAATTTAGAAGAACCGTGTTTGTTTAAGTGGGATTCGAGCGATTTATATTTTGTAAATGTTATTCACACAATGATTTTGGATTCAGCTTGTCAAATTATGTATGGGCATAATTTGTTTCTACGTATACATTGGAACGTCCATGTTTGATGCAAGCTGAGCTTGTAGCCATTCGTTATTCGAATCTTTATAACGGACACACGTATTTATATGTGTTTATTGGAGACGAGATTTAGCTTCATATTGACGACTATTTTATTGAATAAAATCATTTGTACATAACCTCGACTATTTCAACTTTCGTTGAGCAGCACTCTAGAAAATCGCGATAGAAAGAGCTATATGTTCTAAAAAAGCTCGAAGTATAGCTAGACAGTAAGCTCATGGCGACTTACTTTAAGAATTTATTTTTTTCTTGGTTATATTTCTATTCCAAGTTTCGTATCGACTGAGTAAACACAAATGAGCAGACGACAGGCTTCGCCAAATGTACTATAGACAAAAATATCAATTGGGGTGTGTAGGGGAACCATACGTTAAGACAGATTTATATATTTGTTACTTACGACTAATAATACAATTAGAAAAAAGTTAATGTTAACATAACTAAATAAAAAACTGCCTCCGTAGTCTAGCGGTTAAGTCCGTGGATTTAGACTCGGAGGTTCCGGGTTCGATGCCTGGTTGGGACACTAAAATATTTATTAATGTAAATAAATATATTTAATTCATTTGTGATATTTCTCGAGTTTGGTACGCTGGAGACATCGACGAGCTTGCCACTTGTCATGATTGGCATATAGTAAAGTTGGCTAAATGTGAATCCGTTTATTTATACGCGTGGTTTCTGACCACCCTGAAAGGGAAACGGTCGTGATGATACTTTTAAATGAAAACTGAAAGGGTCAGTTAGAAGTTACGCGTTTAACATGTTTAATGTTTTGTTGACCTGACTTACTAGGTTGATTGGAGTACTCACAAGCTACTGTGGGATAGGAATGGCGACGGCTTGTTATTTTTTTTATTTTTTTTTATTTAAACTTACAGCTATTTTACACTAGTAAACTTAAGTTTGGATACAATAAAGGTAATTAACAGTTTCCACTTATAGTTACACCTTGAATAAAAAATAAAAATAAAACATGAGAATTTACAAAACATATAAAATAGTACAAATCAATACTGCTATACTACCGAAACAACGTCTATTCGCCTGAAGTGCTCGTCGGTCATCGCGCGTCTTATAGTAGTAGAATTAAAAAGATCAATATTGATATTAAGATTATTGAACAACTCACCTGCCCTACTCACTACTAAGCGTCTACTTACATTTAAATGACAACCGTAACTGTTCTCCCATGAGTGTAGCGACTAAGAAGAAGAATGCCTTCAGCTACCGACTTTTCCTTACCAACTCTGCTGCAACTCCATCGATCCATTATTCTTCATTTACCAAGTCACTTAATATGCCCGGTAATCATATATGCTCGGTTGTAAGAACCTACCAATGAGAAATACACTTACGTACATTTGAGAGCACGTCCCGGTTCCACTAATACATGTGGAATCTTTAGCTAATTAAAAATTGACATTGCCCAGGGTAGCCATACGAAATAACGCCTAATTCTGGAAGGTCCATTTTTAGTAGTGGAGGTTAAGGAGTTCTAGATGATGATGTTTTGGTTTGTACAATAAATTAAGTTAACAAATGATAAAATGTTATGTTTGGCTGTTAAAATGTAAAAAAATACAGGATTTACTGTCTCTCAAAGCCGTTTTCTGTTGTCACCGCAGATGCAGAAAGATCCGTAGCATGTTGGAAGAGTCGGCTGTCATGGGCAATAACGAAAGCCAATGTTCCGTGCAGTTGGCGTCGCCACTCGAATTTATACTAATTTTGGAATCCTCTTGTTACAATATGGTTAGAATCAAATTTAAAACGAGATCCTTTAATTTAAACAAGGATATTAATTCCAAGTCAAAATATCTTATGTGCAATAAATATATACAAAACTAATGTATAAATAAAAGAAACTCAACGTGATTTTTAAATAGCTATTCGATGATAGTTCGTCGACTTAATTATTTTATTTTCCTCAATATGGCGTCTGGTTGTCGCCATACTGAAATTTGTAAAATTTGTAACACACGCGTGATTAAGACGAATAATATAATATAATTAACATCTAGAATAATTGTTTAATTAATGATTTATTCGAAGTTAATTAGTACATTAAATATAAATTAAAAGCTACCTAAATAATAAAAATAAACTAAACTATAAATAAAAAATGTCCTCTAGAGACGTTCCATCCGAGATAGTCCCAAGGAGACTGGCAACATTTTCTCTCTGTATAGCGAGGCTAATACGTTGGCAGAAATAATTGCCAGCCTTCCTGTCTCCAGACCTTTCTGTCAGCCGCTTTGACAACTCCTTGGCCAAGCACCTCGCTGACGGTCCCCATGGGCCCATCGTCTCGACCCCAAACGGCGCGAATTCGTAACCGATACCAAGGTTGGCGTATTTGCGTAATTTGAGGTTCTCCGCAGAAAACGCCGCACTTCCCGCGCCTGACGAGGTCGCCTGGATGTGATATGGAGCTAATGTGTCTACACACGTCGCATCCCACACCAGAGACCTGCCAAGTTTCCGTCGGGTCTCTTGCCATCGCTCCGCACAATCCCAGATGGTTCTAAGATTGCGGGTACACCAGCAGTGACAAGATCCCTTCGGATGATGTCGTTGAGAGCCGCGTGACGAGGAATGCGGCCATTTAATTAATTATTTTTTGATATTGAAATCTATTGAACCAAATATTATTTATGATGAATGAGACTGTGCCAATGATTCTAAATTTCTAGTTGAATTAAATTTTGCATGCCGTCACTGGCAAAACATGTGAGTTCTGTAAAATAATTGCGACGATACTCGTCTTTGTAACTATGTGTTTTTTAGCAAATAATAATGTTTAATTTCTACTAAAGTATTATTTTGCTGACCAGTTTATTACAAGGACGAAGTGGCCTGTTCAAACGGCTAGTCACCAATAAACTACACTGTTTTATTTGAAACATTGGGAAACGGGAAATTGGGCCTCATTACCGCGCCAGTATCGAGATCATTTCTATGTTTAGTTTACTGGATCACGGACAGTTTTATTATGAAAAGGGAAAATATTTTAACGAAGTCGATGTGTTACTCTGAAATCACGAACAATGGTTAATCCTAAGATTTTCCAGTATAACCTAAGATAACTGCCTCCGTGGTCTAGCGGTCAAATCCGTGGATTAAGAATCGGGGTTACCGGGCACAATAATATTTAATAATTTAAATAAGTAAAACATTTAAATTTAAGTAATATTTAATTTATTTCTGATATTTAAACTGCCTCCGTGGTCTAGCGGTTAAGTCCGTGGCTTTAGATTCGGAGGTACCGGGTTCGATTCCTGGTCGGGACACAAAAATATTTATTAATGTAAATAAATACATTTAATTTATTTGTGATATTTCTCGAGTTTGGTACGCTGGAGACATCGGCGAGCTTGCCACTTGTCATGATTGGCCTATAGTAAAGTTGGCTAAATGTGAATTCGCTTATTTATAACCGTGGTTTCTGACAACCCCGAAAGGGAAACGGTGATGATGATACTATTTCTGATATTTCTCGAGTTTGGTACGCTAGAGACATCGACGAGCTTGCCACTTCTCATGATGGGCCTATAATAATGTTGGCTAAATATTCCCCCTTATAAGATGCGTAGTTTTAAGCCACCCCGGAAGGAAAACGGTCGTGATGATAGTACTGAGCCTAATTATTATATATTAATTTTAAACAATGTTTACATTTGACATGTATCAGACATGTTTATTTATTCTCAATGGGTTCTCGTTCGCGACACTTGGATGCAATTATTACATTGTAAAGGCCCTATGTATGTTTGCTTGATTTATTGATTGATAAGTATCTATATTCATAACTTATCGTTTATAAGCACCCTATAACCTCACTTATCACTATCACAAAGGTTAGCTTTAATTTCTACGGCATTAATTTCGCCCTTGTAATTTTGTGCAAAAATGTATTTTATTATTATTTATTAATATGTATGTATCAGCCCTATGTACGTACATCAGGAGAAGAGCATTGTCGCGGTTAGGTAATGGTTCTAAGTATAAATATATTATTTCTACCGTTCATTAATTGTACCTCTGTCCACGCACCAACTAGTACGCAATAAACGCATCCAACCAGAATACAATCTATTCACTATACAACTCCAGCCAGCGGTGTACCCCGAGTCAACTTACAAAGGGATTCATCAACATTCTTATATTGGTTTGAGACATAGACAAACTTAGGTATAGCTAAAACATCACTAACATTGGTTTTGTTACATACATTACATACATCTAATATAAAACTAAGATAATAATAATATAAAAGCTAACAATGTCCTAATATAAAGAGGCTGTATCAAATTATAAATTGAATACTATAGTTATTATTACTATTACAGTAATTATAGATGTTATTAAAAAGTTTACAATATTTGGTAAAAGTGGCTGTAAAAGTTTGTGTCATCTTAAAAACTTTTACTGCGTTCCTAAAACTCAGGATTTCCTAATAGTAAAAGTTCAAAATTATCGATGATTACAATATTTTGGACTATGTAATGCATTCAATTTAGTAGATAATTTTTGATAGTATACCTATCACTATGTTAGTAATAATGGCTTACACTGAAGTCAGTAGACTAAAAGTTAATGTTAGTACCTTATATATGCATGTCAATTTGTCGGTTGCAGTTAGGCCCCGACAATACCCTGAAACCATTATTATACTGGACTCGTGGGGCGCTGTATGCTTGCTGCGTATAGTTGCAACAATAAATGTATTGGCAAAAAGCACTAAATAATGTTACGAGTAATCTCTTTTGTGCACCGGGCGAATCTGCGAGCCAGCATGTTGCAGCGAACAGACTATTAGGCACTATTAGTTAGTAAACCTTAGGTCATACTGGTTAATATTAGGATTAACTATAGTCCGGGCATTCACAGTAACAGATGCAAAGTGAAAAAAAAGAGGGACGTGTTGGAGCATTTTTTGTTCACCCAACACGCTATTTAAGTCAGAATCGTAAATTTTATTGAAATGTCGCAACAAGCGATCGCCGCACGAGATGTGGAGGGACGAATTTATGCGTAATTTGTATACAAATTGACGTTTTTGAGACGAGCTATGACGTGTATTCTCAGACCTGTAGCTTTATAATTTTAGTATTGGTTTAAAATTTAAGTTTTGTTATCTTTTTTATTATTATCCACTTTAACTTAAAAAAAATAGTTTTTTTTTTGTTTTTATGTTCGATGGATGATGAATGAGGTAATGAGGAAGTCAAAATGTTTAGCCCATACATCTTATATGATTATTACGAACGTAATATATCTTTCTCATGAGTTAATGAGGTTATCATCGAATTCCAGATGTTGCAGAATTTCTGAAATTATATATAGAGACAGCGATCCCGCGGGATTGATCAATCCAGCACAGCGAGTGTTGTTTTTGAGAATTTATGTACGTTTATTTGTAATTCGTATATTTGTATTACATTTTGAACCGCAAAGTTTTTGCTGACAAACTTGATACTGCTTATCCAACTCGTAATCATAGGGCTTCTTAAGTTACTTCGAGGAATAGCATTATTTTTCTGTAGCATTTATTCCGATTTGTTTATACATTCAAGTTCTGAGAAAGCGATAATGGCAAAACATATCGATAACTTGTGGAACTAGTGGCTGTAGACTATTTATTTCAGAAGTACAGTGTAGCGGCTCTATTGTAAGATTGTTTTTTAATATAGTAAAAAAAAGGTTATCGGTTGGAGTCCTGGCATGTACAAATGAGTCTAGATTACAGACAGTACAGACAGAACTGTCGTCTTGATTCCACTAATATCAACTTGTGGACTCGTTAATAAACTGTCATTAAAATTGACATCAGACCCTTGCCAACCATGTGGTCAGCGTGGCGAGTGTAGGCAAAATTCTCTGTTCTAGGGACTGTAATAATATTATTTATTACAATTGTATTACCTAATCCGGGTATATTTACTGCCTCCGTGGTCTAGCGGTTAAGTCCATGGATTTAGATGCGGAAGTTTATATACCTATATATAATTAATTTATTTTAAAACTTTATTGCACTGTGTACAAAGGCGAACTTAATGCCCGTAGACATTTTCTGACAGCTAAACCTTGGGGACAAATTAGAACATTTATAGGTGCAATGAAAGAAATATTAATAGTAGGATAAATTCAACATATACTTACATAATATACTTTTATATATACTGTAATATCAATATACTAAATACTAATATATACACAAAAATATACATACACATATATATATATATATATATTTGTTGTATTTCTAGAGTTTAGAATCGACGGTCTTGCCACTTGATGCCCATCATAGGTGTATAGTAAAGTTGTCTAAAAGTGAATCCGCTTCTCTAAAAGCGTGGTTTCTGACCACCAGCGAAAAAACAATCGTGGATGATACTTAACTTTTTTTTACTTTTACAGTGCTAATGATATTGCTTTTACTGGTGAATACATTATTGGATATGAAACTTGTTGGAAGTTGGTGAACTAGTCGTGAGCAAGTTTACGTTTAACGAGCGTGGTATCTAATAAAGTTTTTAATTTGTGGAGAATTCAATCAATAACAACAAGAAAAGTGTCGTAAACACGCTTCGGGTCGAAGACGCCTACTGCGAGAATGCCGTGAGGTTGATATTGAACACGATGTCCTGCTGTTCCGTCGCCATCCCAAAGTCTATTAGCTGTATTTACGCGGACCTCGCCGGGAGATCTGCCATGCGTGTTCATACTTAATTGACTTTTAAATATGCTACTTTTTGGGTCATTATCTCATTAATCAATATTGATTGCTCTAACTCTTTCATTTTTGGGGACTTCAGTTTGGTTAACGTCAAACTCCTTGCGTATTATTTCCTCATTACTAAGGCTATGGCTACACATTCAGTAATTACTGTAGCCCATCCATAGTTTACTTTTATATTGTTTCTGTATTTCTGGTGGTGGTTGTTAGAACGCAACGTTAGAATCAAAATTAGCAAGCTGAAGTGACAATAGGCTGGACACGTCTGTCGCAAAGCCGATGAACGACTGAGGCGACGGGTTCTGAAGTCGAGACCACGTACTGGAAGACGCGGCGCGGTATGACCTCTCACCAGATAGGCGGATGACCCGGGTAAAAAGCTCATGGGGGATGGATGAGGGCGGCAGGAGATAGGAGGAAAGTGGCGAGCCTTAGGGGATACCTATATCCAGCAGTGGAGTGATAGGCTGATGAAGATGATGATAAATACGATCTGAACGTGTAGGGCTCCACACTGACTGTGCCAGATCGTACGCCTGATCATTTGTGAACTGTCTCCAAAGGTAGAGACGTGCTTGGCGTGCGATCTTAAATAAAATCTAGGTTGGAGTAGATAGCTACATGTATCGCAGACCAGCTCTAGTAGACCTTACATTGCTCGTAATCTCTTTATTTTGTATTCGAGTGACCGAGTTATCTGATCTCGAAAGTGGTTCGGGGGATTTCGGGCTCCGTCATACATCCGCTGTCCCGTTTCTTATCTACACATTGAGTTACTGGAAAATACATCTTCAACTGATTCTTATGATTGTTATGTTACGTTCAAAAAATATTTTTTTTTTTTAATTGCACGTTCTCAAAAATATGTACAAAAGCGAACTTTAAGCCATTTCAGCTGTTTAAATATGGGGAGTGCAATTCTAACCAATAAACTACATATGTATAGATAGACTAAGTACTTAAATAAGTAGATTTTATATTATTTTATTTTAATTTTATTTATTTGGAATAACAAACAAGTGTACAATAATGATACAATACAAATATAGATTACATAGTACAGGTAATTATACAATTAACACCGTTATCCATAGATAGGATATATAATTATAGAATGCACAAAGTTATATACATATATTATTTTATAAAGAGATAACTATTAATATTCTATTAGATAAAAATTTGCCATTCAAAACAAACTAAACATTATGAAAAAAAAATGTGAAAAATAATAATAATATATGTAGATAGATATATGTATGAAGATAATATGTTATTGGGAAGTAGAAACTTGTGAAATTCAAATATGTATATTTATTTAGATTAAGATGTATCATAGTACGCTAATGCTAGGTTTCTATGGAGGTTATTAAGCGTAATATATTAATTCTATATATATAATTTATTAATTCTATCAGACACCCAGCATAAGTACCTATAGATAAATACTTATTTATTTATTTATTTACATATTACACAGCTGACCTTTTACAAATTAATATTTACATTCAAGTGTTTACTTAACACCTAGCCAATTACGAAATAACATTATTTTCACTAAACACTTTAAACTACACATTATTTGCACGAACGGTAAAGTATCATCACGACCGACAAATAAATTAAATATTAATTAAATGTATTTATTTACATTAATAAATATTTTTGTGTCCCGACCAGGAATGGAACCCAGTACCTCCGAGTCTAAATCCACGGACTTAACCACGGAGGCAGTAAACAGATTATAAACAATTTAAACTACTTAAAAATTTAACATAAAAATAAAAAAGAGACAATATTAAAAAAATCTATTTACGCATCATTGTGTTAAGTGTATATGTGAATGTGCATTGACAGTGTAGGTATGTGAAGGTGTAATATGTAAGTGTGAATGAGTGAGTGAATTAAGCAATGCAATGCTTTTACGTAAATTCCTGTAGAATATCAAACTTAAGATAAACATTTGTGACTCTGTCAACTAAAGAAGATTTAGGATGTCTTATTCATTAACTCGATGTCTGCTCACTAAATAAAAAGCCAATGGTTGGTCTCGGAGAGTACCCTGCCTCATTTTTTCCTTAGCGGAGTCCTCGTTTATCGCACGTGACGTGACAATTCTTTTATCCCTGACACTTTGTTTCTACATAAATTACGCGGACGTTCGGCTACCGAGGATCTTTAGCGTTGGCGTCACGGCTCTTGTGGCTTTCTCTCTTCATTCCTTCGTTTTGCATTCTTGCAGCAGTGTTTGCTCATTGTCTTTCTGTTTTTAAATTAAAAAGAGTATTATTTTTATATGCCTCGCCTGCGACTTTATGTGACGTTAAGTTTGGAATGAAGTATTCTTATTGTCCCGTCGCACAGAGTTTATGCAACTCTGTTTAATTTATTGGCTATCGAGGTTTTATTTTAATCTTACTGTATGTTAATAAAAATGGATACCGACCATAAAAGATATGCAGATTTACCTTTATATGTTGTTGTCCAATCACCATAACTCTTTTATAGTTGTATTCAAAAGTTTCTCTAGCCTTCTGAGACGCTTCAGCACTTAACATGGTTCAAAGTCTCTTGTAACTAGGGTATAATCCGTTTATGGGTCGCATTATGGGGTTTGTCTCGTGAAAATTAGAGTCTTAAGTGTACCCTCGTCCGTAGACAACCGTTAGTGAAGGAAGTTCGACGAACTTGGCCTCATCGTGACTATCACTTGTAAATGAGTGGTAATAGTTTATATGTTCTATACAACGTTATGGTATAACGACTTCCTAAGTAGTGTCGCGTCTTACATAGTAATCAAGTCGGTGTGGATAGAAAATACATTTACAACCTTTAGTCGCTGATTATATCTACTTCAAATTGTATTAGCTTTAATTTAAATCTTTAGATTATTACAAGTTTCATTCTCATTTTTTTGTTTTGTAAATTTATGACCCAAATGAAATGTGTCAAGAAATTTCTATGTTTTTTTTTCAAATATAATAAAACTAATACAAAACATTTTATCATTACAGGTAATGAGGTTCAGACTGCGGAATGCCGCATTGGCGTGTCATGGGTACCTAATAATACGTAAAGTCAGGTAAACTATATACATTGATTTGACATATATTCAAATTAAAATTACAACTGACGACATGGCTACTGGGCCATAGATGTTTTTTTTTTTTTCAATTCAAATTGTTTATTCGAAGTTTTTCTTACAATGACTTATAAATAACGTTGCTGTGCTAATGTCAGTATGACACTGTGTGACAGCAATTGGATATGATGGATTTATAGTGTAAAAGAGTATCTTGAGTTCAAAACATGTTAATTGATATTGTTTTATTTTGTTTTTTAAAGTAGTTGTGATTATGATGTAAGTAAAGATTTGCACGCCAGCTTGCAGGTATATAATATATGTCAGTAGATAGATACCTAAGTTTTGTGATCACTCTACTGTATTTATTGCAAATAAACTATATTTAATTTCATTCCTACTGAGTTGTAATGTATGTCGTTTAGTACACCTCTGTAATAAAGTTGCCTGTGCATGCATCGCATCCGGTGTGTTCAGATTTTTATAATGTCACGCCTTTGTATGCAAGTGACATAAATTTTCGCCAATAATAAAATGAAATGGAGCCGCAAGCTTTTGTGGCGACACGACGGAGGCGATTGGGAACATTTCGTCAACATCCGAAACTTTATTTTGATATAGGACGGAAATTGGTGGAATTGAAATTGGCTGTGCTCATAACAATGTCGCTCCAGCCCACAATAAAACCCGCTTCTCCTATTCACGACGCGTCATATACGTATTCAAGGACTTGTTCAACAATATTAACGCGCTGAATTAGGACCAACCACAAAACGTTTAGCTTTTATTAGTTGTAGTCGCTATTTGAGCATTTGTCGCTTAACAGGGTTTTGCATCCATCTCCCTTGCACAATTCAACAATTTATAGGTTTTCCAAGATTGAGTGTACATTTTAAGAAATGTTTAACTCATATATCTGAGGTGTCAAGGAAAAACGGGATACGTACAAAACTTGAACTTTTCACTAGAGGCAAATTAAGAAAACAACTCATTTTTATAATTAGAAAATTGTAATTAGTAAATGTTCAATTTCATTAGTCGTATACTTTAGGTACAAGTCCACTCATCTCACTATGCATAACTGAATTATTGGCGGTAAAAGCGCGATACTGAAATAACTCGATTGAACTCTTTTTACTTATTTATACATTTTAATGTTACGACTAGCCCCTTTATGTACGTAGGGGTGTAAAATAAACTGTACAGTGTATAGACTCATCTCCTTATTGCATTGACGCATATGAATGTTTTGAACTAATAGGTGCAAAAATCTAATTTTTAAATTTTTCGACTCATCTCCTTTTTCCTTGACACGACAGATATTTGTTTTAGTAAATGGGGAAATCGTTATAAATGTTTTTGGTATTCTGTCTAAAATTTGGTGTGTACGAATTAACAAAAAAAAATGTGACCACTTATAAAAAAATCAATTGAAGGTGCAAAGTCTAATGTTTATCACGACTATTTTTATTTTCCTGTAGCAATTTGCCTTTCATAAAGTAATGTTTAATCAACAAATGAAATTCTTTTTCGTCCATGTTTTGAATATCTATCTACTTATTTGATTCAAACGAACGCCAAACACGAAGAAATAAACCGAACTGGCTGAAACTTAGTTCTTCCAAGAGGTGCTGCTGAAAATTTGAGATATATTTTAAAATTATGGTTTGTGCGAGCGCTATTCAAGCCAGCCATGAGCCTAAATAAATTAGCTTGGAAATTTATTACAAAACCTGTAGAACAAAATTAAATATATTATCGGACTTACCTTATCATACGTCTATAGAACAGAGTTGGTCGCGTCCTGAGGATCGCCGTTTCAATAAAAGTTATTGTATTGAAAACTGACAATGGGTGCCACAGGAAGTGATGTGAGCTTGTGTATCGAAGCAAGTGGACTGTTTATAATTTGTGCATTGTGTGAGGTTTGGAACGCGCCAGTCGGAGCCATTGTGTGCGGGCGTGCAGCCGATTCTTCTAATTGGCTTTTTACTCCAATGACAAATGCCAATACAACAGATTTAGCAAAAAAATATTTCACATCCGTTGGTTATCCGACAATGAACAACACTTTGTCATTATGTCCAATTTTATCCATTTGTTGCACATGTCTATTTGTAGCTATTTAAAACGTTAAATGTATCCATTTAATATTTTTTCCCAAACTACCCGCAATTGTATTTTTTTTTGTGTTTCGTATATTGATTATTCGCACGTTTGAAATTGAAAAGCACAGGATGTAAGCCTTTTACCTTTTAGCAAATTAAATCCAATTTGAAATTGTAATGTATCTTTGACTCAATTTAGTTTTGTGAACTACTATAACTATTGGTTAATTCTAACTGTGAGGTATTCATTACTCGTAAGTTTAAAGATAATTTTCAGTAATGAGACAGGTATTTTAGGTATTTTAAACATGTTTAAAAGCGTGATAGCTCCATCTCACATCCAGGCGACCTCGTCAGGCGCGGGAAGTATGGCGTCTTCTGCTGAGAACCTCAAGTTGCTCAAATATGCCAATCTCGCTACCGGTTACGCATTTGCGCCGTTTGGGGTCGAGACGATGGGTCCATGGGGACTTTCAGCGAGGCGCCTGGCCAAGGAGTTGTCAAAGCGGCTGACGGAAAGGTCTGGAGAAGGGAAGGCTGGCAATTATTTATGCCAGCGTATCAGCCTCGCTATACAGAGCGGAAATGTTGCCAGTCTCCTTGGGACTATCTCGGATGGGACGTCTCTAGAGGACATTTTTTATTTATAGTTTAGTTTATTTTTTACTTTTTTATTTAGGTATTTTATTTTATATTTAATGTATATTAATTTACAACGAATATATTTTTTATTTTTCATTAGAGTAAAAAGAGAATCAAATAAAAAACAAATCTGCATTCGCAACAGCCAAGACTCCATTTTGTATAGATTTGGTTTTAACAATTTAAAGCAATGATACTTTACCTTTATTTACAGTAGTAAATACCGCAGCACTAGGAGGTCCCACGACTGCTTCTACTTGTTATCCAGAAATTGATATCGGACCGGCTGATACTGATCGACTTTGAGATAACGTCCGTCATACTGTTGGAAATCTTACAGAATTAATTATTAACAGACGTAATGCGATTACTTATCGGGTACCTACAGGTACGGTTATCTGATTGCTGGGATGTATACATTGATCAAACATTATAATTGATAGGGCATTTTGTAGTTGGATTTTATAATCGCATTAATGTAGGAGAACCTATATAAAGGTGCCAAACAAGTTAGTGCTCGTTATATTTACTCTTTATTGAATTATTTTTGTTTAAACATAGACAGTGCATTATTTCGTAGTTCTAGCTTTGCTCGAAGAGGTTCTTTCGAATGTTCTAAGAATGCTCGATCGCTTGATGTAAACGGCTGTTGCTTAAAGCTTTCTTGCATGTGCGTGTTTTTTCAAAGCGCTCTAGTTGTCGAATTAGCAGCAATTTTAGTTCTTGTTGTTTTTTATTTTTGCTCGTCGGTATTCTTTTTGTGAACAAACAAATTGTTGTTCATATTAAAAGAAACCACCGACACTGTAGCAAACTATTCGTTTAGTCTTAAATGTCTTCATAGGATACTTTATATATACTTCGGACATACTCGTATTGTCAGAAATAACCTCAAAAAACTCTTCGTTACTGGCAATGTGGAAGGAAAGAGATCGAGAGGCCGAAACCCGGTGCGGTGGTTCGATCAAATCCGCTCCGCTACCAGCACTAGCGTCCATGATGCTGGACAGATGCTTAAAATAGAAACGGGTGGCGCAGTATCATCACAACACACACAATTCATCAGGAAGTTACGACTTGAATAAGGAAATACGGAGGTTTTAAGTAACTCTTAACTTACCTTTAGTTGTTGATCAAAAGATCGTAGACTACATTCGAGTATTAGTGACACGCTTAACAAGCTGTATCCATTACTCTCCTCGGCCTGTAGACTTTCTGGTGCAGAAAGTGTTTCATTGTAACCAGAAAATAAATAGAAACACGTATTGTCATACATATATAATGATGTAGTGAGCACTGAAGTTGGAGACAATCGGTCACAGCGGTCACCATGTGACGTCTATTTAGTCGCTAACAATTTGTCAAGCTGAGCCGCAGACGTCTGTATCGAGACCCGACTTATCTACCAAAGCTGGCTTAGCATTGACTTAAAATATTCTCGACTTAAGGTTCCAAAGTTTAAGGACAATTTTTATATCTCTTTCTTTTACAATTTCATTTATTTTTTCTTACAGTTCTCTTTAAATGACATCGCATAATTCCAAAGTTAGTTATAGTTGTCGCCACTTTGTATATGAATTTATTTCTTGTTTTTTTTTCTTCTTATTATTATTAACTTTTCACATAGTTATTTAGTTTTTATAAGCTAGAACTTGTCATTGGTTCTTTTTTCTCTATGTCTATTTGTATTGTTAACTTGCGTGGTAGGCAGAGATTGAGAGCCATTTACAATAATCAATCATTTCATACATGTTTACGTGCAACTTCAGATAGGTAGTTTATTTATTTGGTCGTAATAGACGAGTCTTGGCATGCCAGGTCCTCATTTACCCGCAACTATCGCATTCTATTTTTCTTTTAAGTAATAAAAATATCATTACAAGCATTTAGCCAACTTTACTATAGGCCCATCATGATAAGTGGCAAGCCTGTCATGTCTCTAGCATACCAAACTCGAGAATATAAATAAATTGATAGTTTATATAAATTAATAAATATTATTGTGACCCGACCAGGAATCGAATCCTCCGTGTGTAAATCCACGGACTTAATAGCGGTTAACCACGGATGCATTTGTATTCTAAATAATAAATAAATATAAAGCTGCCTCAGAACATCATATAAAGACAGAAAGAAAGAAAGAAAAACGTTTATTCATTGCACAAAACAGACACAACTTACACAATTAAGATAGCGCTCCGACAGGCACCCAACAGTACTCCAGGATATAGCCGTGCATAGGACGTTCACGGACCATGAATTGATATTGAAATATTGAATTGGCCGCCCACAGACAGTTACATCCCGAGCACCACCAGGCAGCCATCGAGGCGCGCTGCACTACAATTCGTACCGTAATTCCTACAGCGATGAACGGGCTCTAAGCTCAGCATGTGTCGCGAATCACATAGTTGTATCAAATGGTCAATTCGACAGCTCTTAGACAGTAGAGTTGTTACGTGAAGATTGCATGCCCAAAAAACAAATCCAAATGCCTGGTTTTGATATAAGGCCATTGTGACTTTACTCATATCGCTGTGAATAACTTGTACAGGGTGACTTGCGCTTTTATTCATCTTCCATTTCTGGATTTTCAATTTTTACAGACATTTTTATCACCCCATATTTGAATTCTCAGTTCATTTTGCGAATTTTTCGCTACAATTTTCTGGTTTCGTTGGTTTAGGATTTAAGGTTTTATCTTACATTTTGTATACTGCATACTGCTTCCGCGGTACTGGGTTCAATTCCTGATACCCGACAACACATTCGTGACAATTCTCAAATTATGTATGCTTGAGACATCATAAGCTTTTTACTTATCATATTGGACCTATAGTAAATTTGGTTCTTATAATTTTGGTGTCTGTGGTCGTGATGATATTCTGATTTTCGTTGGTTTAGGTTTTATCTTATACAGGGTGGATTTTAGAGACGGTGGAAAACGTCCCTATAACTTTTTGAGATATGCTGAAAATCCTTTACAGATTTGGGAAATAAATGTACATTCAGCAAGAAAATTTGAATTTTTACACAAGTTACTTTTTAAATGCTAATCGATCCTTATCAACGATAAAAAGTCTCTACTGGATCGACTGAGGTTTGAGTACTAGAAGTGATAGAAATCGCCAAAAACTTTAGTTTTGAGTACAGAAACTAAGCCACTGGACTGGGTTTTCATGCAGCAGTCACATTATGCAGGGCAAATGAGATTTTTTCTTTGAGCTTTCGTTAAACCGTCCTCGTAACATACGTAGCCCCCATTTAGAAATAAATTTTAAATTGTGATCCTCTCTTTAAAACAGACTTATTAAATAAATAATAAAAAAAAAACCATTGTTTTTTTTTGACAAAATAATACAATTTTAATTTAGTTTTAGAATTCATTCTTTAAATCCTACAAGGGGTCGGTTCAAACCCCCGGCATTAGCCAATAAGAAATACACTTTTCTTACGTACATTTGTGATAGATTTACAACACTACCGTTTCTGTGCCTCGGAGTGCACGTTAAGCCGTTGGTCCCGGTTCCACTAATACCAAATTATGGAATCGTTAATAAATTGTCTTTAAAAAAATAACATCATATCCTCGCCAAGCCGTCTGGCCAGCGTGGTGAGTGTAGGCTTAATGCTCCAGATATATGTTCTGGAAGCCCCATCTCCAGCAGTAAAGATCTAGGACGCTGTGATCTAGGGGCTGTAATAATGATTTGTTTAAAATATACTTTTATATTTAAACATAAAAATATTAATAAGCGACTGGTTTTACTTGCCCGCAAACTTCAACCAAACCAAACTAGGTCACCACAAATCACGTACTACCCTAACTAAATATATTTACTTTGTTAAAATATGAATCGCATGTTATTGTTGTTTTTTAAGTGGCATTATTTTACGACTACTTTTCAACCAAAAAGAGCTTTTTATTTTGAATCATTTTTTTCATTTGTAATCTTATAATATTGTAATTTTAATTATAAGATTACAGATCCGAGACCGACGACTTAACGTGCTGTCCGAGGCACGGGAACGGTGGTGTTGTAAGTCTATGACGTCAGTACGTAAGAAAAGTGTATTTCTCATTGCTACATGCCGGGGGGTTTGAACCGACCTTTTATTGATTGGATTTAAGGAACGCGTTCTTACAACCGAGCCACCACCGCGCCTATTTAATGGTATTTAAACAAATACGAATATCCAAACAGAAATCAAACACCAATCCTATTAATGCACGAATATACGCACTATTCATAACTAATTATTTTAGTTATAAGACATTATTTATACAGTTTTCCCGAACGGACAGCCAACTCGCACGGTTGATTAAATCAGTAAGTGAAATTTGAACCTTATTGTTTGAAAATAAGGTACACGGTTGCTACTTCGGTTATATCAATTAAAATTGTTCGTATTTTATTATTATTTTACCTGCAGTTTTATAGTCTGTGGCAGTTTTTAGCGAGCCACTTTACGCGCTGTTGTCTTGAAGTAATAATGCATTGTTTAAAGTGTTTTAAAGAAGTTACTGATGGATTACAATGTTTTAGTTGTAAAAAATCAATCCATACCTCGTGTGCAGGAGTGACTCAGCGTGAAATTAGATCATGGACTCGCGAAAGAAGAAATAGTTTTCGTTGTCAGTCATGCACGGAAATGGATACTGTCTCACTAAGTTCTATTATGCAGGAGATACGATCGCTAAAATCGGAGTTTGTTGTAATGAAAAATGTCGTCGAAAATATCGATATCATTAAAAATGACTTGAAAACCCTGCACGAGCGCCTAGATGGATTTGAATCTCGATTGAACACATTGGACAAAAAAACCTCAACAATAACTGAGCTGGAATCAAAATTAGTGACTGCTAACGCCAAACCGAGTGAACTCCAACGGGGAAACAACGCCAGAGATCAGCAGTCTCGTATGAACAATATCGAGATCACTGGTGTACCTCTCCAAAGCAGTGAAAATGTTCATTCTATTCTTCGCGATATATGCACTAAGGTTGGATACACACTCAATGAAAATGATGTTGACTTCATACACCGTGTCCGTCTTTTCGTGCCTTCGACAGGCTTTCATGGAGAAGATAGGTCCAATATGCCCGCTGGAGAGACCACCGTCTCACAAGTTCGTCCCCCCAACATCGTCGTGCGTTTCACTAGACGTCGCGCTAAGGAAGACCTACTAGCAGCTGTAAGAGCACGGCGAGGCCTCACAACAGCCGACTTGGGATATAACGGAGCTGCTATAAACATCTACTTAAACGACCACTTGATTCCCGTGAACAAACTATTGTTGAAATCGGCCAGGAAATTAAAGTTAGAATTCAACTATTCATATTTGTGGGTTAAAAACTGTAAAATATTTATGAGAAAGAGTGATAAATCCAGAGTAATTGTAATTAACACCGAGTCTGATATTGAAAGAATTAAGTGACTATTAATTGATTTTTGCATTACTTATCTAGTTATCTTAGAACTATTGTTATTACTTTTGGATAACCTAAACCGGTTTATATGTGTATTCTTTTATTATTATTCTATGGAAAGTGACCACAACTTAAAAGCTATATGTTTTATAAATGTAATATCAAGCGAAGCAGTGAATATGATATATCTGAGTAGTATATTATTGATATATTTTTTGTTTAATCATAAAGTAACCTTTTATTACACTATAGAAAGTTTAAGGTTGGTTTTTGATTCTGTTTTTTGTAGTATTCAGGATATAAATGGTAATTTTTGTTTGCTGATCAGACTTGTTATGTTTATTGTGCATGCGCTACTACTTAATTGTTTAATAAATGACTGTAAATATAATTTTGTTGTTTTACTGACTATACTTTTGTTTGAGCGGTACATATATTGTATGGTAACCTTAATAAATAATCACATCATGTTACATAAAGATTATTATACAAATGTACAGTTTAATCACAAATCCTTATTACGTAACATTCATCAAGGGAAATTTGGATTGATTAACTCAGAAATGCAGAGAATAGACTGGTTAAATGTTTTCTCATCCTATGATGTTAATACTTGCATTGATATTTTTTACAGTCATTTGGACGAGTTGATAAAAAAATTTGTCCCTACTAAAACTGTAAATCTTTTGTCGACAGCTCATCCAGCCCTTAATAAAGGTTATGAAGGAGAAGAGAAAGTTTCATAGAAAATGGAAAATATATAGAAATAAAGAGGACTATTTAATTTTTTCTACTCTCAGAAAAAGGGTTAAATCTATGGAGAGAGAATGTTATTTATATTATGTAAATAATGCCGAAATTAAAATTAAAAGGAACCCAAAATACTTTTGGACCTATATTAAAAATATTTTCTCTAACAATGATATTCCACAAGAGATGTCTCTCCATGGCCATAGCTCCTCAAATGGTGTAGAAATTTGTGATATGTTTAACAAGCACTTTCATTCTGTTTTTGAGCCACCATCACAAGATGGAATTGTTAACAATTTTTCGTCTTACCCGGATTCTCCTCTGGATGTTAGTACTATAGATATTAATGAAAATTGTGTTTATAAACTCCTGAAAGATGTTGACATAAAGAAGGGTCCTGGGCCTGACGGAATCCATCCACTTTTTATTTTCATGTGTTCCTCTAACTTAAAGTTGCCCTTAACACTACTTTTTCGGCAATCATTGACTCAAGGATGTTTTCCGGACAGATGGAAAATGGCACTTATTACACCCATTCCAAAATCTGGTGATAGACGTGATATAACCAATTACAGACCTATTTCTAAATTGTGCCAATTCGCCAAAATATTTGAGAAATTGGTCACCCAGCAACTTAACGCAGTAGTCACAAACTTTATTACACCTGATCAGCATGGTTTCACTATGGGCCGTAGTGTTGAAACCAACTTGATTAATTTCACTGATTTTGTTCTTAAGGCTATGGAGAGCGGTGCTCAAGTTGACACCGTGTATACCGATTTTTCAAAGGCATTTGACAAAATTTGTCATAAGGTTCTCATTCGAAAGCTTTGTGAGATCGGTATACATGGTGACCTCCTTAGATGGGTTAAATCTTATGTGGAAAATAGAAGCCAGGCGGTCGCACTAAAAGGGTTCGTCTCTGGATTTAAGGGTGTTAGTTCAGGTGTGCCACAGGGATCCCATTTGGGGCCGTTGCTGTTTGTCCTGTACATCAACGATATGTCCTCCAAATTAAATGACTCTAGCGTCCTTCTATACGCAGACGACTCAAAAATCTTTAAAATTGTTAAATGTGTCCAAGACTGCATTGACTTGCAACGGGATTTGATTGTTTTCCAAAATTTTTGCACTACCAATAAGTTATACCTAAATCTAGATAAATGTCATGTCATAAGTTATTCAAGAAAGCGAGTTAATGTTAAATTTGAATATAAGATAAATAATAAAAAACTTTCACGAGTTGATGTAGCACGAGACTTGGGCATAATGATGGACTCTAAGCTTGACTTTGTTACGCATATCAACACAATTGTCAAAAAAGCCTATAGGCAACTGGGTATGATTTTGAGAGTGGGTAAACCATTTAATAGCATTATAACCTATAAAGTATTGTATTTCTCATTTGTGAGAAGTCATCTTGACTTCGCTTGTTCCGTCTGGCACCCAATGTATAATATCCATGTCAGCCGATTGGAAAAAATTCAAAACAAATTCTTGAAAAATTTAAGTTTCAGGCTTGGGTATGAGTTCAGTGGCTATGCTAATGCAAGAAAGCGTTTTAATATTCCCTCCTTAGAATCTCGAAAAATGTCGTGGATGCCTGCCTCCTCAATAAGATTTTAAATAATAAAGTGGACGCCCCTTCACTACTTGACAGTGTTTACTTTAGGGTACCTGCGAGGACAACACGTAATAGGGATTTGTTTTCTGTACCTCGCTCTAAAACAAGGTATGCTCAAAATATTTTACTGCGTCGTGCATGTACACTTTATAATAGCAAGTTGTTTGATATCGATTTGTTCAGTAATTCATATGCAGTCTTTAAGAAACGACTTCTGATACATTTATTGTAACTGTAACTGTATATTATTACTTGATATTTTTGTTGTGGTAATTTTAATTTTACTTATTTACCTATTAAAACTGTTTTTATTTTAAATCTGTCATTATCATTTATAATATCGCTTTCGTATCTTCTCCATCCTTACTACCAATATATTTCTTGATTTACATATATATATATTTTTATTTTTTCTAATGGTTTGTTGGAGACGATGTGTTAGCAAAATTGTTAATTATTGGAACTCTAGGTCTAATTTTGGTTTAATCTGTTTCATGTATTTTTACTTTATGTGACTGTATGTTTCCAAAATAAAATAAAATAAAAAATAAATAAAAAAAATATTATTAATATAATTCTCAAGATATAAAATATGTTCCCTAAGACCCGCTGGTAATACATCATTCTTACGTAAATGATGAGAAGTGGCTAGCTCATTTATGTCTCTAGCGTACCAAATTTATTAAATAAACAAAATATTAGTTAAATTCATTTATATAAATTACCAGGAATCGAACTACCGGGTCTCAAAGTCTAAATCCACGGACGACGGAATAAATATCTTTACCTAAAATCCCTTTGCATAAAATAACGAAAAAACAGTATACTATATATACATACTATATAAGTGGAAACGGTAATAAAGTAATAAAATGTCATTAAAAAATAACATCAGATCCTCGTCTGGCCAGCGTGGCGAGTGTAGGCCAAATTCTAATGGCAAGTCCAGGATGTGAGATGGGGCTAATGTGTCTACACATGTCGCATCCCACACCAGAGACCTGCGAAGTTTCCACGGCCCAACGGTCATGCCGTCGAGTCTCTTGTCATCCCTTCGTGCAATCCCAGAGGGATCTAAGATCACACTAAAATGAAAAAAAAAAACAAACTTCAAAGTAAGGAAGCTTTGGCGAGAAAAATAATAAAAGAATTTTCAGTCCTTATTTACATACCCATAACTCAATAATGTTTCCCCATAAAACATTCCTTCTGGTTCGTATCACGCGAACGACCCAAGCAAATTCTTTCCAAACATTCTTAGAATATGCATTTATAGGTCACAGCATCAGTTTGTCAACTTTGATAAGGCAGAATCACACAAACATGTGCGGGACGTTCGCGGTTGGAAACGGTTCACTACAGCTAAATGCTCTGCAGTCGGATTCACGTTCTTTAGCCGGTGATGTTATACAAATACAGAAATAAGTTGAATTTGAAATACAAATAGTTTTTATATTCGCACGGACATGTCAGTATCAAGCGCTATTAGAGCTGATATTCGTATAATATACTTATATTTTATAAACTTTTGCTAAAACTGACAGTAAATAAAAAACTTTTTTTAAATCAATCGTTTGCCACTGTAGGAAATGGGCCTTCCAGAAATATCTGGAGAATCAGACCTACTTTTTCTATATTTAAAAAAGAAACGCCACACATTTCACAACATATCGTTCTGTGTGGTAAAATAATATGAACACTAATTAATAGGATAGTAATATTTTAAATATTTATTACATTAAACGCAATGTCTACAGGCAGTAACTTTAATTTTTGCACTTAGTGCAATTAAGTTTATAAATATGCTCCTCTAACCGCACACACCCGCGTCAGACTGTGTGATTTGTCCTTAAGTGAGTTGGGCAGTGATTTCTACCTTCCCAAGTGATTAGCGCGTCCGTGAAGCCAGGCTACAAAGCGAAGCTGCACAAGATTTATCGCTAAGCAAGCGAGCGAGCGAACCATCGCCGTAAATATCCGCCGTCCGCTTCCTCTTCCTAGCGTACTAACGTAGACATAATGGTGTAACAGTCCATAATACTCGGTGGCCCTAAAATGAAAAATAAAACTCCATAATATTGGTTTTTGCAGCCATTCCAATGTTTAAGCGCCCACGCATATAAAGTAATATCTTAACAAACGGGAACTTTCAGGTTCAACCGCTAATAAAGTCGATATTTATATAATATTTAGTAGTTTCGACGTAAGCTCAGATAAACTTGCCTTAGAAACTGACAGTTAATAGAGGAATACACTATTTAGTTAATCAAACGTTTGAGCTTAACTGTATTCTATGACCGCTGGAAACGCTGAATTCTGTGGTCTTGCTTTGATTGGACACAGATTTCATAAACTGCGTTCATTGCATAGCCATTTATAGTTACAATGTCCAGACGCTTGGTTTTATAAATAAAGTAGTAAAGTATTTTCACGATTATTTATACGTACACATATATTTAAAAATTTGCAAGCTGAAGTGGCCGGACACATCTGCCGCAAAACCGACGAGCGATGCGGCAAACAAGACCGCGTGCAGTGGCGAGCCTTGGGCGAGGCCTACATCCAGCAGTGGAGAGACACAGGCTGATGATGATGTTTTACATATCCATACATGCTAATACTACATATATAATCAATAAGAATATACATACATGAAGTTAATGTAATACTATCTATAGTCATATCAAATTCAGGTAAATTAACAACATAAGACACAAATTAAGCTTATCATAACTTCACGAAGTGTGCATACACATTTTTTAAAAGATTTTCAGACTTGTGGCCTGATGGTTTCTTGTAGGTAACTGATTTCAATGATTTACCGCTACAACTGCAAAGGAAACATTTAGATTTTTTTTATAGGTCGTTCTTTTTTTATACGTCTGTGGTTAAACTTCTCTATTGATTTATAGCACCAAGGGTTTAAAAAGCTAACTTTTTCTAAAGCGACTTGTGCCCAGTTGTTCTCAACATTGTGCGGCATCTGGTCTTCTTGAGCTCAGTTTAGAATCGCCACGCTTCCCAAACTTTATCATTTTAACTTTGACACGACTCTGGCTTATGGAATAAATAAAGTTCTAGCAAACTTCGCAGACTGTCAAGGGAATTTTAGTTTTAAGAGCAGATGCTGTTGAAATAATAACAAAAAAATACATTTTACCAGCCGGCACCATTTCGTCAGCTTTCGTCTAAAGTTCTGAACCGATTTTAATAAAATTTAGCAGAGTCGTTTCTTGGAATACTGGAACTGACATAGACTATATGACGTCACAATCAGAACACGACATTTTCTTTATTCACCTTCAAGGCTAAATTATAAAAAAGAGGTATTGATGTTCATTGAAAATCAGCAATAAACATCGGGTGTGTTATATACACGTATATGATCGAGAGCGGTCGTAAGTGGTTGTAAGCTTTCCTTTAACCCAAAAGGACGCGGTTCGGCATGTACCAATGAAAAATACTTTTCTCTAGTACATTTGTCATAGATTTATAATACCACCGTTCCCGTGCCTCGGATAGCACGCTAAGCCGTTGGTCCCGGTTCGAATAATAGCATCTTGTGAAATCGTTATTATTTTTTTATTAAACAATGAGATCAGACTCTCGTCAACTCGTATGGCGAGCGTAGTGAGTTTAAGCCAAATTCCTCAGACAATTCTGGAAGGCCCATCTCCGACAGTGGTGATCTAGCACTCTTAGGGGCTGTGAAGATCATATGAGCACGACATGTGACCCTACAGCCAATTGAAAATTGTTTGCCGAACTCTTATTACACTGGTAGTTGCACTTAATATCAGTATAGTGGAGGTTCAGTTCATGATTTATATCGTCTTTAACTAAGGTGCACCTTGTACTACCTTACTTTGATCCCTGAGCGCTTTCTAAATCGTTAGTAGCTAAACTCATAAATCAAATACTCATGTACTTGTCATCGTAGTTACGGCTTGAGCACACCGCATGGGTAAATCGTATGCTTACATCTCAAAAAGATCATATATAGGATAGAGCGGGCATTTGTGGCATTTTCATACATAATGTTTGTTACGTTACGTTTTATCCCATCACTAGAAAAACATTTACCTATTATACCTAGATAACAGTTTTTTTGAAATACAGCTACGAGCAAAGTATCATCACGACCGTTTCCCTTTGGGATGGTCAGAAACCACGCTTATAAATAAGCGAATTCACATTTAGCCAACTTTACTATAGGTCAATCATGACAAGTGGCAAGCTCGTCGATGTCTCTAGAGTACCAAACTCGAGAAATATTACAAATAAATTAAATATTATTTAAATGTATTTATTTACATTAATAAATATTTTTGTGTCCCGACCAGGAATCGAACCCGGTACCTCCGAGTCTAAATCCACGGACTTAACCGCTAGACCACGGAGGCAGTTTAGCTAGATATATGCTTTTCCAGTAATATCGTGCAGAAACGTGGACACTGACGGTAGGTCTGGTCCACAACTTTAAGGTGGCTCAGCGAGCTATGGAGAGAGCGTTGCTCGGGATTTCTCTAAAGCATAAAGTCAGAAACGTTGACATCTATCAGAGAATCAAAGTTACCGACATAGCTTTTAAAATTAGGAAGCTGAAATGGCAATGGGCTGGACACATACGTCGCAGATCCGATGAACGGTGGAGTAGACGGGTTCTGGAATAGAGACCACGTACTGGAAGACGCAGTGTGGGACGCCCCCCACCTGATGGACAGATGACCTGAGAAAGGTCGGTGGTGGGGGGTGGATGAGGGTGGCAGAACAACGTGTGAAGTGGCGAACTTTTGGGGAGGCCTATATCCAGCAACCTATGTCAACCTTATAATTAGTGTTTTTAAGATTATGTGCAACACTATTGTACAATACTTAAAAATAAATTGTTCAATATGTATTTTTTTATATTTAATAAATAAAATAATTATTTTTTATTAATCCTACAAAGGTGGGTTTAAACCCACGCGGCATGTAAATGGGAAATACACTTTTCTAACTTACATTTGTGATAGATTTACAACACCACCGTCTCCGTGCCTCGGAGAGCACGTTAAGCCATCGGTATCGGTTCGAATAAGAACTAACTTGTGGAATTGTTATTAGATTGTCATTGAAAATTGACATTATATCCTCGCCAATCCGTGTAGCCATCGTGGCGAGTGTAGGGCAAATTCTCCTGATCCATCTCCAACAGTGGAGATCTAGAACGCTTAAATAATAATGATTTAACAGGGTTGCACAGACTTATTAATACTAGGGGCCACTCGGCCAAATCATGAACTGATAGCGGGCCGGCCGCCAGAAGTAGGTATAGGTAGTTAAAGACAATAAAGAATTGATAAAAATTTATTAAAATTAAAAAAGAAATTATTAATTTGAAGCGTGGCACTGCATAGTGCTTACAATCTTTTTTATATTTGGCTCAAATTTACTTGTAGCAACACGTAAAACTGCTTCCAAACTTTCATTTGCAAGGCGGTTTCGATTTTTTGTTTTATTATTATTTAGTATTGAAAAAGTATGTTCACATATATAGGTAGAACCAAATAAGCTGGCACATTTCAGAGCGTTTATGCGCAACTCTTCGTACATATTTTTATCAATGCAGCGGTAAAAGTTCAGCAAGTCTCCTTCGTTGAATTTGTTGCGTAAATCTTGGTCATTTTGAATGTCGATAATTTCTAACTGCATTGACTCTGGCGCATTTTCAACTGAAATAGTGAAAGGATTGCTGAATATGTCCAACAGAGGTTTCACTTTTTTAAACTCCGAAAATCTGTCTTCAAAAGATTGAATCAAAATATCTAGCTTTTCTACATAACTGAAATTAATCGCAGTTTTGTTGAATTTTTCAGCCATTTTCTTATAATTCGGAAAATGATTATAATTTCCAGAATTCAATTGTGATCTGAAAAGTGTCAGCTTGCATTGAAAGGATGTTACATGAGCATAGAGCTGGGATATCAGTTGATTTTTGCCTTGAAGCCGTGTGTTCAAGACATTCAAATGATTTGTAATGTCAACTAAATAAGCTAAATCACACAACCAATCAGGATTTTTAAGTTCCGGGACATCCCTTTGCTTTTCCGCCAGAAATATTCCAATTTCTTCTATTAAATTTAGAAATCGTTCCAGTTTCAATCCACGACTTAGCCACCTTACTTCTGTATAATACAGTAAATCTCCGTATTCGCTTTCGATGTCATCAAGGAATTGTTTGAATTGTCTGTGATTGAGTCCTCGTGATTTTATGAAATTTACAGTCGAAACTACTACTTTCATTACATTTTGAAATTCATTTTTTTTAGAACAGAGGGCTTCCTGGTGTATAATGCAGTGAAACTGCATGAGATCTTTAGTGTTTATGTTTTTTTCTTGCAGGTGCTTTTTCAGCAAAGTAACTAGCCCGGAATTGATACCAATCATGGAAGGAGCACCGTCAGTCGCAACTCCCGATAACTTAGATAAGTCCAAATCAGTTTTTGAACACTCGTCCAAAAGTCCATTGAGTATATCAACTCCTTTGGTTTGACCTTTCAATGAACACATTCCTAATAACTCTTCGAAGACTTCAAAATCTTGAGTAACACCTCGTATGAATATGAGAAGTTGAGCTGTGGAACTAATATCAGTCGATTCGTCGAGTGCTAATGAAAAAAATTCCATGATCTTAGTTTTTTCAATTAATTGTTCCGCAATATTACCTGACAAGGACATAATTCGTCTTTGGATAGTCATACGATTCAGTTGAATTTTCTCAAACTTTTTTGCTGCTTCTGGACACATTTTCTTAGCGGCAATTTCCATGCATTCTTTTACAAAATCGCCATCATTGAAGGGGCGACTTCGCTTTGCTATCATTCGAGAAATTTCATAACTAACTTCTGTAGCCGTTTCTGAATCTTGAATGTGTTTTGTAAACATAGCTTGCTGACCAATAAGCTCCCGTTTTAAAGACAACATTTTTTGCTTTCTTAATTCGCCTGTAAACTTGGTAAAAGAAGGATGCTGCGTTTCATAGTGCCTTTTTACATTATAATCCTTTGCAATCGCAACAGAATTCTTGCAAATTAAACAAACGACTTTGTTATGCGACCATACAAAAAAGTATTTCTCAGTCCAAATTTCTTGAAACTGCCGATTTTCATCTTTAACCTTACGTTTTTTACTAGGTCCTGGCTTCTCCATGTTGCGTTCTAATCCTGGCTAGGATTAACACAGCACCTAAAAACAATTACAGTACCCACTTAAATTACCTATCCTTTTTTAAATTATCAAAAATAATTGATTAAATATTATTTCTCAGAAATTTTAAGATTTTTATACAGATTTTATCTGAAATAATGACGTAATTATTACAGTTAGAGAAATTCTTATAAAAATAGTAATTTCTTTGTTTATTTTAATATTTAGCCAACATTAAAGCTAAATTTGATTAAATAGGTAGGGAAACACTTATTAATAACAGAGTTTTACTTACGTTTTCACAACACAATTATACACGGCACTTGACGGGTTAACACTGCAACAGGAAATCTACGTTGAATGTGGATCAAAATATATGACACCGGCTAGTCGAGTTAAAATCTACACTAGAACTATTGCCTCCCAAAAACACTAATAAACTGCACTTATTCTCAATCACTTATTACTTCGCTTTGTATTTTCGCGCTTATTTCTTTCTGTTGTTGACACTTCACTCAAATGAAAAGCGAACTGTTCGGCCGCTGCGGTTAACGTGATTTTTATACCGCGCAAACGACTCTGGAAGCTTCGTGTAGATACGCGAGCAATCGGGAATACGGGACTATATCTATCTCGCTTGCTCACCGCGCTAGAAAATTCTTGATTTCTATAGCGAGCGATGTTACTTGACTTAGCAATTTTGGGCGCTAGATTCAAATTGCGCGCGCGCGAGTTTCACATTACTTTTCGAACATATTTTTTTTTTGTTTTATTCTGGAATAGAATTCAATATTTTTCGAATGCACGAGAGTATTATTTTTGCTGTCGGCGGGCCACCAGTATTCGACCCACGGTCCGCATGCGGCCCGCGGGCCGCGGTCTGTGCATCCATGATTTAAATAAAGGATAAGGGTGTACTTCGAATCGTCGTAAGGATCTTGTACTTCTATCACATTGCGTCTACATATACGCATCCGTTGTGCCTAGGCTTTAAATCGTTAATAGTTAACCGTATAAATCAAATAGTCATGTACGAGTAGTTGTCATTATATTAATGCTTGTTGAGTGGATGTCAGGTAATGCGGCGGATTTCAAAAGTACAGCCACAGACTGTTGTTCGCATTCAGCATTTATAGAGTATCAGTATACATCGCGACCAGCTGCAGGGTCTACTCTGGAATTCACAAAAAAACCTTCGGTAATACAATTTTAGCTTTTAGTGGTCATTTATTTTGTTGGACAACTTACATAAATAATTAAAAAAGTAATTTTTTAGAGGTTTGATAGTTCTTACGTAAGATTACAAAAATGCGCAAAGTTAAGATTATTCCAGGGGCAGATCCACTTTTCGAGTAGGTTTTGAGCCCCTAGAGTATTTCTCAAAGTGGTTAATACGTCCTATTGTGGGCGCTAGACCTCTAGAGGGGGGCGGTAAGGGGCCCAAAACGAAATGGGAGGCGTTGGCATGGTTTACAGGGTAAGATCCTTGTCGGGACAGAATCATTTATGTAATTTATTTGTCATATTTCTCAAGTCTGGCACGCTAGGCATATCGACGAGCTTGCCACTTGTAATAATGGGCCTATAGTCTATTTTTATTAAATGTGAATCAGCGTCTTTAAAAGGAATACGATCGTAATGATACTGTACTTTATCCTTTGTCTATGATAAGGCAAGTTATTTTCCTACAATAGTCATTTCAAGGCTGCTAGTCTGAGCTTCTCAGCTAATACCCGTCAACTTAGACATTCACTCAATTATTTATTCCATCTGTCAAACGGTTTCTTAGTTGTAAACACTCCAAACCTCGAAAGGCATAATGTTACCATTTTAAATATTTCCGGTAAGATAAGTTTTTTTTCTGGCAACATTGAAGATTACGTTCTCGTATTCTGAATATTCATTTTATTATTCGAGTTAGAAACGCTCTAGCACTTTTGGCATCCATACGCGTGTCTCTTTCATATTACTTATTAATATTTATGTGCAACGAAAACTATTTATAATTCTGTTACGAAATCTAATTTGAAAGAGTTAGAAAATTTTATTTTGTTTAAAGATGTTATTTAACTAAAATAGGAGTACCTTGTGTTTGACTTGTCGCTTTCAGCGCTTTTTTAACTTTATTTCGCTTTGAAAGTTGTTCGACTTGGCGTTGCTCTATGCTTTTCATGCGATTTAAATTACAATTCGAAAAAAAAGCGTTGAACGCTTTGCTTCGCTTCCAAGTCAAACACGACAGTTCTCTTCCTCATTCGACAACTGGAAGGAATAATTGAGTACTTATATAAATGTATGTCTCTCAAATTAACGAAGTTGTTTGACATTTTATATATATATATATATATATATATATATATTTATTTATAGTGTATGTTTATGTATGTATGTATTATATAGTATGTATGTGTATTGTTTTTTTATATTGTGTACGTATATGTATTTTTAAGTGCTTTAAATGTGTAATTATGTTTATTTACAAATTTAAGCTATTTTAATATTTTTCTTCATCCTGCCCATCACCTTACATAATAACCAAGGTTAGCTGGTGAAGAATGTCTTATGGCGCTATACCTCTACTATGTACTAGGTGTTTAAGTGCAATAAAGTATTTAAATAAATAAATATATAAGGTATTTAAAAAATGACTGGATCTGGTGAGTGTTGAGTAGGCTCCCCGACTGCAGCATCGCCTTAGCATTACAGTTACTTGTGCTATCTTCGTGTTAGTGTATTCAGCTCGACACTTAATTGGCTATAAATTACACGCGGACAGGTTTGCCGTTTACCGACGTTATATCGGTAAATATTACTGAATTAGACTACTTGCGTATTTGCGTTAAATACCAACTTCATTGTTAAACGCATAGCGAGATACAAAAGTTATGTTATTTATTTATTAAAAAACTTTATTGCACTATGTATAAAGGCGGACTTAATGCCGCTAGGCATTCTCTGACAGCCAAACCTTTAGGACATTTAGACAGTATAGATGGTAGGTGCAATCATTAATTAAGTTATTCTTAACAGTATTAATACATACATAACAATAGTACATACTAATACATAAATAAACAATAATATAAAATAAAACTACTTACATGATGAGGAAAGTGAAATATGATGTTGCTGCAATTGAGGATAGTGAGGAAATGAAAAAGAGACATAAATTTAGGACAGTCTAGTTAGAAAGAAAGTGTTTGGAAACCATATTTATGAATGTAAATGTAAATTTATAATATAAATTACAGAGATCCTCAAGCGGCGGAAATACACTCAGCTTATTGGGAGATGTGTTTTTGCGCCGTTTGGAGTTGAAACTCTTGGGCCGTGGGGACCAAGTGCACATGAAATTTTCAAGGCTTTGTCAAAACAGCTCGTCAACACCTCGGGAGACAAAAGGGCTGGGCAATATTTGGGCCAAAGGATCAGCATTGCCATTCAACGTGGCAATGCTGCCAGTATCCTTGGTACTTTGCCCATTGGCAGCGATTTGGAGCAAATATTTTATATAAAAATTATTTTTTTGTTTTTTATTTTTTTTATTTTTTAGCTATATTTTTATTGATTAATTAGGTTTAATTTTATTAATAGTCATTTATGTTTTAAAATGTAAGTTTTTAGTTTATTAATATTTTATTTCATTTTTTTAAATCATTGTACCATTATATATAATAACAATAATCATTAATCCTTCATATAAATTACTATTGTTTAAAGTTTGTTATTTTTTTTATATAATATATGAAGAAATGTTAATTATATTTATAATATAGAATTATTGTATGCTGATTTGCTGCGCGAAAAAATTGACAGCATTTACTATGGAAATACTTATGGTTGGAAGGTTCAAGGTACGAGACCTTGCAGAATATATAAATATTCCAGAGGGATTCCAGTTACTGCACAACAAGATATAGTTACTCGCAAATAGTGGGATGTTTTCTCTTTACCTAAATATAAATAAAAAGTAGAGTGAAATGCTGACAATTGTGAGTTGTCCCTCCCTTTAGCATCTCCCTAGCTTACTGGTTGAAGGCGGGTTGGTGCACATACACACTTCGGCTCTGTAAATTTAAAAACTAGTAACTACATGTCAGGAAATTGATCAGAAGTATATAAAAAAAATAAGGCCTTTTAAAAATAATAATAATATAATGGTTTTTATAATTTTAACGGGTCTTTACGCGATTTACTTTAGAGACAATATTTCTCCCGACGTTTTAGCCAAGTTGCATTGGCCGTGGTCACGGGTCGACTAGGTAAATCGCGTAAAGACCCGTTAAAATTATAAAAAGGTTGTACCATGTGCCTTATGGTTATTATGTCTAGGATTTGAGGGTCTTCAATGCACACAGCATTTATTTTTTTTACAATGGTAGTAGGTTTTTAATATGGCCAACAATACACACAATCCCACATTCCCGGGTCCACAACTACTAATATGGCAAGACCGCCTTCGTGACTTAAATATATGGGCTCGAGGGTACATTCGTAAGTGCCTAGGTTTCACGCCCTTTTTTACTAGCTAGGGAAACTAGGGACGCTCTAGTTAAGGGTACTCTTTGCTGATATTATTTATAGTCATTTTTTATACTAGCACGACATGTGACCTTGCCCCCACCCGATGGTAAGTGGCGCGCGATGTCCATGATTGTTAGCAACTGTAATGAGACACTAATGACATCATTTGGGAAGAGAAACAATAAAATAATCAAAATAACGAAATCATAAATACAGAATAACGCTTAAAATTATAGCTGTTGTAGATGGCATTGTCATACTATAAGCTAAGACATTAATTGTGTCAATTGTAAAAATAAAAATATAAATGTAAATGTCAGTTAAGATAATAGCTACTGTAAAGAGGCATTGTCATACTACACAGGACAAACAATTATAAAAAAGGTAACTTAAAATTATAGCTGCTGTATAAAGGCATTGTCATACTAAACTAGACTATAACTAAATACAAATTGTGTAATAAATGAATGTCCCTTATTAGTATTAGCTCAAATATCAAAATAATGTTATTAATTTACAAATTATTATATATTAAATAGGCGGTAAGCGGACTGATGATGGTAAAAGTCTGCCGGGGCGGGGAAGAATCCACCGTTCGTCGCGATAAACCCAGATACAGTGTATCCACACGTTTCGGGATCGGATTGCCGTCATGCCGGCATAGTGTTAGGGGCTGATTTCAGTCATGAATGTCTGTTTCCAGTTGCTAACATTCATAGACCTTGCGCGCCTTTACCATCAGGTGGGTCCATGGTCAAATAATTATTTTAAATTATTATTATTCAAATCAAATTATTCAAAGCATTAGTTATTTCTGTAACTTATCAGTTTCTTCATTAATAAATGGTTGTTCTTCCCACCATCAATTATTCTCGCAATATTCAAATATCTGTTTAATATTCATCCAATAATTTATTTCTCCAATTTTTCCCTAAAAACGATTCGCAATGAATATTCAAATTAGCTCTAGCAGAAGTGACGCCAATATTGTTAAAGGTCCAAAGATGGTTTTATTAAAGCTTTCATTAAGGATTTTAAAATGGAATCAACTTCCGCTCCTTACAATTTAATAAACCATTTGGGATTATATTTTAACTGTATCTATTCGTATATTTTGGACGAGTTTCTTTTTACCTGACTGCGCGACGCAAAGAAAGGTCATGTGACAGGTTTACGTACATGTTTGTTCCTTTGTGTCACACTGGAGAACAAACGCGTTGGCCGATTTTTATGTTTCTCACGTCAATCGAATCGTCTTCATTACGCGAGTGTGACTGAAGATATGACATTAATTAAATTTTATTAAGGAGACTACCAGACGCTATATTGTGGAAAATAAAAATAAATAAGTCGACGAACTATATTGAGTGGGGTATCATTCAATAGGTATTTGAAAATCATGTTAAGGTTTCCGTTATCATTTTTAATTTAGAGTGACCATTTAGGATCTACAACTATTTAAAGTTGCGTAATTTATCATCTTATAACAGACGGCGATAACTAAAAAGATTAAAATAAAAGAAAGCTGAACTAGCAAAAACTGCATAAAAATTAACTTTAATTAAAAGCAGAAAAGAAATAAATAAAAACTAAAAAACTAGCTCTAAGGTTCCGTGGCCAAAAAGTTTGATAACCGCTTAACTATATATATATATATACATTATTACATAAAGACTAACAGTCGGGATCCATAAAATTTCTAACAATGGTTTCGGAATGTTAAAGTGATCGACCGCGATGACCTTAATAGGCTCGTGGGGGCTAGATGAGGGTGGCCGAAGATAGTGTGAAATGGCGAGCTTAGGGGAAGCCTATATCCAGCAGTGGACAGACTAGGGGCGGGTATACCTTACTTTAAGCAGTTCCCTATAGATAACAATAAATGTAAATTTGAAAATAAAATCCGTCCTCCGTGGTCTAGCGGTTAAGTCCGTGGATTTAGACTCGGAGGTACTGGGTTCGATTCCTGGTCGGTACCCAATTTTTTTTATTTTTTTTTATTTATTTGTGATATTTCTCGAGTTTGGGACGCTGGAGACATCGACGAGCTTGCCACTTGTCATGATTGGCGTATAGTAGAGTTGGCTAAATGTGAATCCGCCTATTTATAAGCGTGGTTTCTGACTGATGATGATGATACTTCTGAAAATAAACTAAGGTTGAACACGTGTCAAATATCGTTGCAATTTTATCCGTGTTATTTTTTGTCACCATATGTGTCGCCTTAACGGTGGTACCTAGGCGGGCGGGATTACCTCACTTTGCGCGGCTTTACTGTTTGCCCAGAGGGAAGCTTTATGGTGTTTGTGCCGGGAACACGCGAGTGGTCCGTGTAATTCTTTGAGCCTGCTTCTAGACGTATGTTGTATTAAACGAACTACTTAAGTCTTAGGGCCAATAAATCAATCCTTTATTAAGATTTAAGTCAGAAGGTATACTATTAAGCGGCCTTGGCTTTAAAGTTAAAACATATTTAGCGCTTTTAATAGACGAATATATGTGACTAAATCACATAAAGTAAGAAAATTATGTCTAATATAATTTTACTGCCTTTGTGGTCTAGCGGTTAAGTTCGTGGATTTAGACTCAGGGGTACCGGGTTCGATTACCTGGTCGGTACACAAAAATATTTATTAATTTAATGCTAAATTTATTTGCGATATCTCTCGAGTTTGGTTCACTAGAGACATCGACGGTCACTTGTCATGATGGACCTATAGTAAGTTTTTGACCACCCTGCAAGGGATATTGTCGTGACAAAGAGAGGAAGACTAATTTCTAAACATTCCATAAATTCACTGTCCATCGTGTATGGGAATGAGAGAAAGGAATGATGGCGTATCGGGCTTGCGTCCGGTTATAGGCTGGTTTACAAGACAGTTAGGTATTACTATGTAGATTGTACTGTGATCGGCATACACCTGCTATTATTATTTATTTATTTTTCTTTTATTTTTTTATTTTATAGTTACAAGATCACCACATGACTGGCAGTGCCGAGTGTGGAGATCACTGTAATATGTTTCGCTTGTAAATTAGTATTTTTGTCAATAAATATATTTTTCTTTCCTTTTGTTTACAAGATAGACTTCAGAAGACGCTCACCATCCATCATTTTGCTCCTCTCCCTACCCGACTAAATACTGTATGATTTCGTTAATGCCGTCTTGGAAGCACGTTCTTTTGGTAATTATTTAAGTAAGGGGTGCAAACCTTTTGCTGGAATTCCTCTCGCACCGACTTCTACTGCGTAAAACTCAGTCTTAAACCCGTTCCTGATAATTTCTCCTGTGAGACAAGAAATATGTAGTTTAACGTAAATATTAATCCTATCCTAGGGCTGGTCTGTACTTCCATATTATATCTACGTTTACGTCGCATCTGTTTGTCTTGGATTAAACGCATGTCTTTGCTTTTAACGCTTCTGTTTGTCCGGGCCTTAAACAAATATACTAAGAGAATGTACCATTTACAAAATGTGCCCAGTTATGAATCCTTTAATTGTCTTCTTTTTCTTTTGTGTGTACCTACGCCGAAAAGCTTACAAAGACAAGCCGCTGCAACGGTTGATTTGGTCATTAGTTACGTTTAACCCGTACCTTGAGTTGTTAATTTGAGAGTAGTGTGCTGGGCTAATGGCAACGAACACCTGGATCTGCAGCCAGTTCCGTTTTTATTCAATTGTTCAAATTTGTCCCCAAGGTTTGGCTGTCAGAGAATATCTTCAGGAATTAAGTCCGCCTTTGTTCTTTGTGCAATAAAGATTTTTAAATAAATAAATAAATTATATACCTATCTCCTCCAGGAAGGCCAGGAGACCTCCAGAAGAGTCCTCGCAGCCTATAGGAACTACCGTCTGGGTTCAGCCACACTGGAGCATTCCATATGTATATGCTGTCTCCTCCTCAGACATGCATCCTCTCCTATACACAGTGGGCTATCTGTAATATTCAGAGTCACAGTGTCCCGTCATCACCCCCTACCATTGTACGAACCCTGCAGCTGTATTCCATTCATTATCATCAGAGCCCCTAGAACACAGAGTGCTAGACCTCCACTGTCGAAGGTGGGAATTTTTTGAAGAAAAAAGAAATTTTTAGTTCTTCAGAATTTTCTGAAGAATTTGGTCTACACTTGCCATTCTGGCCAGACGGGTTGGTGAGGATCTTATGGTTTCCTAACGGTGGTGGCCGGTTATTAGAACGATATCCTTAAAATCCTACAAAGGTTGGTATCAAAGCCCCCGCATGTACCAATAGGAAATACACTTTTTTTACGTACATTTATCATATATTTAGAACACCACCGTTTCCGTGCTTTGGAGAGCAAGCTAAGCCGGCCGTCTCGGTTCAACTAATATCAATTCGTGGAATCGTTAATAAATAGTGTATAAAAATTTACATCAGACCCTTGGCCAACCCGTCTGGCCAGCGTGGTGAATGTAAGCCAAATTCTCCAGAAAATTTTGGAAGACCCATCTCCAACAGTCTAGAACTTTCTAGAATCTAACGTTTGCGCTTAAGTAAACAGAATAGGACTATACTATTTAAAAAATAAACAAAAAAGGAGATAAGCAAAAATATAGAGTCTAGAGTATAAAAAATGTCTACATTGAATGTTCTAGAATTTATCTTGTCTGTGTATATCAAGCGTCGTCGGACCGATCGCTATGTAATGGAATCGAACTATAGACTTCAATCAATGGAAATGCCTTCTCACGAGAGAATCACAATCTAAATGATTCGTGCTGCAACTGTACTGCCGCACTATAGTCCAGCGATTCCCAAACATATCCGTAATAGAAAACTTTAATAATAAATGAATATTGCTATTAATACCTTTTTGGATGCCTCGGTGGCGGTGGAACTAATTTATTCAACATAAAAATAACTTATTACACAAATAAATTAAATTAAAATATTAGTATTGGTTAATTGTAATCTACCGTGTGACATTGTATGCTCTTAATTTAGACTAATTTGTGTTTCTATTTATAGAAACAAGAAACAAACATCTTTTCCTAAGAAACTACACACATCAAAAAAGTCTAGGGATCAAGCATGTTTATGCGGATTTCTTGTGATTGAGATGTGGCTTTGTAATAAATTTATGATTTTATAAATTTATATGGATCCTTTTTGGTGCATTTCATAATTTAAAACAGGAACTGTCAATCAAATTCGAGTAAAAGATGAAAATCAGCTGTCAATATTTTCCCTATAAAAACATAAGACGCATTGAAGACATTATTAGTGCTACTGTTTCCCTACTAGTGATTAAAACCAACGTTATTATGGAGCGGCGACGTCATTTAAGCAGGAAAGAAATGATCAGAGCCGTGGGAATGATAGAAGCTGGTTCCCGGCAACGTACTGTGGCTTTAGCTCTGAATACAAGTCAGAGTGTTATCAGTCGACTTTGGACACGTTACCGAACCACTGGTACCGTGGCTGAGCGCCATGGAGGACGGTATCGCTGCACCACACGGAGACAAGACCGATACATTCAAATCACAGCTCGAAGAACTCCAACAATAACCGCCATGATGTTAGCCGTGAGCCTTCATCGCTCTTCAGGGAACTTAATTAGCGACCAAACAGTCAGAAACCGCTTGCATGAAGTGAACCTTCATTCCCGAAGACCGCTACGGGTACCACCTATAGCAATGCACAATCGTAGGACTCGATATCAATGGGCTCTTGAACACAGAAATTGGACAGAAGAACAATGGCGTTTCGTGTGCTTTTCTGATGAGTCTCGTTTTGGTATGAGGCCGGATACAAGACGTATACGACACTGGAGAACCCCTGGACGCCAACAGCGATTAAAATTCTGCCAGGAAGTCCATCCTTATAGTGGTGGAACCATCATGGTATGGGCGGGTATTTCGATCGGCGGAAGAACTGAGTTGATTTGGATCAGAGGCAACCTCAACGCTCAAATTTATGCTGAGACGGTTGTATCAGACGTCATCGTTCCTCTACAAGTGCATATCGGTCCCTTATTTCAGTTAATGCATGATAATGCACGACCGCACACCGCAAGAGTTGTAAGACAGACTCTCGCCGCAGCTAACATCAATGTCCTGCCCTGGCCTGCTCAGTCGCCAGACTTGAACCCGATTGAGCATGCATGGGATATTCTTCAGAGAAGAGCTCTGCCGAATATGGAGGGTATATAAAAATACTTTTTTGACATTTCTCGAGTCTGAGCATCGACGAGCTTGCCACTTTGTTAGCTTAAGTTGTTTAATAATAATAATAATATATTTATTCAGTAAAAAAGTTACAAGATATGAAAACAATAACATATTTCATTATGCATGCACAGAAAAACAGACATTTGCAGCCAAACTAAGCCTATATGTATAGGTCTGTCCGTCGGCAGTGTTTAGTAGCTAGTTTAGCATCTGTCTATTAAGACAGATAAAATTTAGCGCCATTTGTCACTTTCATCATCATCATCACAGAGTCCTAGACCTCCACTGTTGGGATGGGGCTTTCAGTAATATCTGTACGGTCGGGTTGACGAGGGTCGCATATTCATAATGACAAATTTAATGATTGCGCAAATTGTTTTTTATTAGTTGAAATGGTGGTCTATTCCAAAAGGGTTCTTAGGAGTACAATCTAGCCACCACCGCTTATTAGGCAACTTTAGTTAGACTCATCATAACAAGTAACAAGCTCGTCGGTGTCTTTAAAGTAGCAGACTCGAGAAATGTCACGGATATTTTACAAATTTAAGTGGTCTAAATCTACGGACCCAATCTAGCTAGATCATAGAGGCAGGCTAAGTTACTTATCGGTTTAAAAAGTTTGAGTGCCAGTGCTCTACCTAATGATATCTCCATTGTTCACGATTTTGATCACCGGGCACAGTGAGAAGCAGAAAAAGATGTCAGAGATAGCAACGCCATTCCAAACTCACTTAGCGTGGTTTATTTATTTCTGCCTAGCTGTTTAACCCAGCTTCGCACGTATAATAAATAATGTTACTGTTACGAATATGAACTTATTTTTTAAATTTATATATTTGTCAAAAATAAAAAGTTAAGTATCATCACGACCGTATCCCTGGTGGTCAGAAACCACGCTTTTGTAAGGAGCTAGTTCACATTTAGCCAAGTTTACTATAGATCCATCATGACAGGACATGCAAGCTCGTCGATGTCTCTATCGTATTACAAATAAATTATTGTGTTTCGAACGGGAATCAAAGCCTCTGTGTCCACTTTCCTATAACCTGGAGTTCTCAAGCGAAGAGCGAAAAATGATTTTGTCAAGCCGGCATAGTATTATTGTATGTGAGTGTCTGGTTCCAGTTGCTAAGATAAAAAGTAAACCTTACTATCGACCGTAGAGTCACATGTCGTGCCCCGAAAGTAACGTTATGTATATCCTTGTCTTCCAAGGTTTTTAATCAAATTTTATTAATACTCTACTGATTAGATTGGCGGAAATGCAAGACGTTACAGACAAATGGCCATAAGATCACATGTCGTAGTAGAGTTTAAAGTCAAATAGCCTACATCCGTCCCTGGGTTCCAATAAACAAATCTGCCAAGTTTCATAAAAATCGAAACAGTCGCAGTAATATAGGCGTGAAGGATGGACAAACAGACCTATACACATACAGGCAGACACAGCTTTACATTTACAATATTAGTAGAATAGCAATACTTTATTTATCTGATATAATATGGCACTCATTATAATTAAATATGTTTTTAGCTTTAATAAGATTAATCTTTTATAACAATACCTGTATAGTTTTTTTTTAAGAAAATGTGGGTAGAATTAAATTAGTTATTTATTATCACTAAGTAAATACCTATTTCGAGCTTTCTCTTTATTAGCGGTAAAATTCAATCAATAAGTTATAATATAGAGTAACCATGGTTATTTATATTTGATCCTTCGAGTCGGATCATATTTTTTTTTGGTATTTTTTAAATTATTTAGATATTATGGTCCAAGAATGGGAACAACTGACGCTAGTCTCAGACGACCCACATCAGTCTCTACTATGCCGGCCTAACAATATTCTTTTTCACACTTCGCTTATGGCTGGGTTTTTCAAATACGCAAAAACGTTTTCAAGCTAATTTGGCTCTAGTTATTACGTGTAATTTAAGTGCGTGTGTAATCAGAAGTCTCCGGTAAAGCTTACAAAGAATTGATTGATTAAACCAATTGAAACATGCGTCGTTAGAATCCTCAGCCAAGCGCACATCTGTCGCATGCTTCAAGGGACTTCTGACGCTTACAAAAACAGACGGATCTCAAGAAAGAGATGCAGAATTTAAATACTTTCAATGTTAGAAAGAGATAGCTTAAAAACTAAAACTTATTTACATTCCGATGGATATTATAAAGTCTGAATACACAAAGCGTAATGTTTATTTAACTATTTGCAATTATGGAAGCAATTTTGCTATTGTGCTTTGTTGAAGCATCTCAAATTTTTGACATTTAATGTCTTTGATCATTGTAAGACCTTTTTCCATAAATATAAGGAAATAGTTAACAAAGACCCCTTGTCAGTTTAGAAATAACGCTAATAAAAGTATATTATTGATATATATGTATGTTAATTGTTGAAACTCATGTTTCTGGCTTATACCCATGTTTTAATGTTACTATATACACATTATTAAAATATATAATAAAATATATATATTTATTCGAAGTTAATTAATATAAATTAAAAGCTACCTAAATAATAAAATTAAAAATAAACTAAACTATAAATAAAAAATGTCCTCTAGAGACGTCCCATCCGAGATAGTCCCAAGGAGACTGGCAACATTTCCCCTCTGTATAGCGAGGCTAATACGTTGGCAGAAATAATTGCCAGCCTTCCTGTCTCCAGACCTTTCTGTCAGCCGCTTTGACAACTCCTTGGCCAACCGCCTCGCCGACGGTATATATGTATGTGTATATAATTATTGTTTTTGTATTATTATTTAGGTCTGGCAGACCAAGAGTCAAATAAATAAAACATTGGCTGAAGGTGCAGTAAAGAGCTTATGAAACCAAAGGGCATGTATCAGAAGTTAAAAATGTTAATGGATGTCGATGAAGCGAAAAAAGTATATCGTGATCGTGACAAATACCGCTCAATTGGCCTCAAAAATTAAATTGACAAAATATAAATTCTGACAGCTTAGGAGGCACAGAAGCGTAATGTTGTAAATCTTTGAGAAATATATGTAAGAAAAGTCTCAATAGATTAAACTCAGAACGCATAGTTTAAGAATAGAAAAGAATTACAAAGGGATTTTCTGAAATAAGAATGAAATAGTTTGCCTAATCCTTCACATCCACGTCGTAAAAGGGTTACAAAAATTTGTGGGGAGATTTAGAAATAAAATAGAGAAGTTGTAACTCTAAGGATTTAAAAGAAGCGATATATAAACAGACACAAAGCGGGCGCGGACGAGGGTGCGGGCGCGTCTGCTTGTAGTATAATTAGACGCGTATCATAAACACACTCGCTAGACGCGGGTTGTCAAATTCCGTTTGCGAAAATCGCTAATTTGACAGATAAAATACGATAAGATTCCGACATGTTTATGACTAAAGTTAGGCACTGACCGTACATTCGTTTGAACTCGAACTATCCTAATTTATTTATTTAGATTACTGAAGATATATTATATTATCGCATTCACGATTCGCAATGCCAGTTTCAACAAGATTATCAAGCTGACGTCGTCGGCTCTGTGGCGCAACGCAGAATAAAACGTAAACGTAAAGACGTAAATGTGGCGCTGCGCCATTTGGTCTGTTGGAAGACCATCTTAAATCGCTATCAAATATTAAGACTGCTGCCCCAGGCGTCTTACCGTTGCGCGGGTGCGAACAGGCTTTAGAACAATCTGCATGTTTCAGCCACTTGCTTATATTTAGATTCCAAAGACTTGTGCGTCCTGGCCGAAACGCCGCCAAGAACCACGCACCCTCATACATACACGCGGCTGCGATTTCGGTATGTATACAACTGTCTTCATATCAGAGAAAGCAACAGGAAGTCTGACAACTTTTCCCCTGTTTAGCGTGTCATACGTTTGGCACAAATAATTGCCAGCCTTTCATCTCCAGATTTTTCTGTCAGCCGTTTGGACAACTCCTTGGCTAAGGGTCCTATTGTTCGACCCCAAACCGCGCAAACTCGTAACCCTAGTTGGCGTATTTGCGCAGCTTGAGATTCTTCGCAAAAACCGCAACACTTCCCGCGCTTGGATGTGAGATGGGGCTAATGTGTCTTCAATTTCCTAAACAGCATCTAATGTGTGGCTTTAGAAAAAAAAAACAATATATGTATATTTTTAAATAATTTAAATTAACATTTATCTTCTAGATTATCAAACAATATTAACAGCTAATAAATTAATTCGACTTTACGATAGTTACAACTCATTTAAATTTTCTTCTATACCGCAGACGTACATCGGCATTGTCCATTAAATATAATATATTTATCAAAACGCAGAGTGTAAAGTTTTCATGCGAGAAGCATTAAAGCCTGGACACACCGTTTGTACATATAAATGTGACATATCGTCACTGAAGATCTAATATAGCTGTTGTGTTTGTAGTGTACATACGTAGTATCAGTTTTATTAAAATATACGGCGCAACTGGTTAGCTATCTCGTTTTTGATTTGTAGACAGAAAGCGCGTCATATTCTATATGACATATTTAGAAACTGAGAATATATTTGACATCACAAAATAAATCTAATACTTATGTAATCTTTCATCAAGTGCATACCTAACGTCTTTCATAATTTACATTTTTGGGATTTAATTTATAGGAGTAGGAAGACCGCCTCCGTGGTCTAGTGGTAACAAACGTTGCCGTGAACTCGGGAGGTCGTGGGTTTGATTCCCACCGGGGGCAAGTTGTACATTGTATGATTTGTCTCGGTCTGGGTGTTTATATATATAATATGTATATATTTACAAAAAAAAGAAGTATAATATGTAGTTTATCAACCATCTAGTTTCCGTAACACAAGCCTCGTAGATTACCACGGAAATTAGATGGCGCTGTGTGACCTATCTGGAAATATTTATATATTTATTAATTATTATTATAATACACTATATAAGTATATAGTGTATTTATTAACCTCTATTTATTTTTCTTAAATTTCATCAATATTTTTTATTTTGGGTTTAATGTATTTAGAATTTGATTTTAATTTAATAATTTAATTTAATTAGAATTTATTAAAATTTTAGATTTAGTGTAATTGAAACCCACAGTACCGGCCTTCCTAGTGTGGGTCACCAATAGAAAAACAATGTACATAGGATTTTATTGGAAATAAACGATTATTATTATTATTCCGTTAACGAATCGTATCTAAAATTAACAACTGACAAAAAAAATGTGGCAGAATTTCAGATAAATATCGCATGTGACATTATCATTGCTTTAGAATTCGCCCCTAAAGTTGGTACACGTGGCAAGCAGCACGTTTTTAGTTTTTTAGTTTTGTATAAATAGGCCTATCTATATACATCGATGGTATTATGTCTATGTTCTAAAGTAACCATAAACGTAAAGTTTTATTTTACATTATAGCGGTTAAATTTATTGCCGTTGTTTTATGCAGGACAGTGTGCAATATACATATATATTTCAAATTTATGTATTCGAAAAAGTATAGTTTATAACGTCTCTTAAAGGCAGAGTGATGAGAAGGGATAGATAGAACAGAATTATGGGACGAACAGAGCGATCTGATATGAAATGAGGAATTATAGCTAAATTTGTCCTTGAGGTATTTCGGTGACGCAGGCTCATTGAGAATAGAAAAGATTAAACAGATAATTTTTAGATTTCTGATTCCTTATTATATCACTGCCTCCGCAGTCTAGCGGTTAAGTTCGTGGGTTTAGACTCGGAGGTACCGGCTTCGATTCCTGGTCGGAACACAAAAAATATTTATTAATGTAAATAAATACATTTAATTAATATTTAATCTATTTGTGATATTTCTCGAGTTTGGCACGCTGGAGACATCGATAAGCTAGCCACTTGTCATGATTGGCCTATAGTAATGTTGGCTAAGCGTGAATCCGCTTATTTATAAGCGTGGTTTCTGACCACAAAAAAAAATGACTTATTTAAGTGGAAAATACATCTCGTTTTATATGCCTACTTAGAATACATTGAATTCAACTGAGATTGACAAGAGAGGATTCTTATATATAAATGTATATAATTTTCCGTCTAGTACGCATCTGGTGTTCCCTCAGCCCTTACCTTGATAGTGTAGGTCGTAACAGTGAATACTAAACCAGAATTCCTTCTATTTAACATAAATATTCAGAGCCAGTTTTCTCGTATGAAATTTATGCTATTGTCTTTGGTGCGATATAAAATAGCGATATGACCGTATGTCTTGGCCGCAAGAAATATTCGACGGATATGACCAAAGCTCATTTAACTAGGATACCGCATCAGGGACCAAATTAAATTAAAAATCGTTTCCTTGACGCTTATACGCACCTAAAGATATAAACTACGCTTTTTAACGAAGAGAGATCATATTTAGCCAACTATGATAATGTGGCAAGCTCGTCGATGTCTCTAGATTAGATAGAGAATAAACTTAATCTTTATTTGTGTTAAACTTTTTAAACTTTCTAAGGTAATTCGCGTAAAGACCCGTTAAAATTATAAAAACTATTATTTATTTGTGTTCTCAACCAGGAATCGAACCGGGTACTTTCGCGTCTAAATCTACGGTCTGAACTGCTAAACCACGGTGGCGGTTATAAAGCTTTTTTGTAGTTAAGCACTTTATCGCTCATTCTGACATTCTACACGCTGAAGGCTTTACTATTATGTAGAAATCTGATGCTTAGTCAATTTTCTTACTGAGAAGTTAAAGCAAAGGCCCATACGTCAAAACTCAGCTATACCCGAAATGACATGACAATATGGCGGCGGCATGGCAGCGCGCCGCGCCTCTACATCGCTTGTTCTTTTACAACATTAGATGAGCGCACTGGCATGTAATTTTAAATGAAACCAGAGCTCCCAACTCGACACCGCCTTTACTTTTAAGAGTGTGAGCGATACCCATTAGTTTTTCACTAGCAGGGACTAAATCTTTGTGAAAAGAGCTAGAGATAGACTGGCTTATTGCTAGCAAGAAACTATGCTTTTACCAATTGCTACTTATTGGAGATGCGAGCTTCTCGACGTCGAAACAACTTGTTAAAGAGTAAATAAAATTATATAAATACATCTTTAGATATTGTCTTTTAGGTATCAACAAGATCCGATTATCAGATTGATATTTACAATCTTTTTTACAACGGATACTTGAGGATTACTAAGAACCTTATTGGATTACTAAGAATTGTTAAACGCTACTTAGTAGTATTGCTAGCATGCTTATTTCGAGCATTTCTAATAATAAACAGTCGTTCGATTTTAAAGCCAAAATTTCGGAGCATGCTAGTTTTAACCAACTTAAAATCGAGCATTTTAGTAGCATGTCTTTCTGTATCTTAATTGTTACTTAAACACTGGCATATAAGAATTGATTTTAATGAATATTTGAGGGAACCTCTTTTGCTGCTAATGGCACATCTTTCAAATTTAAAGATCATTGTATCCGGCCCACACTTTTAATAGCGGTTACATCATTTCCACACAATGAGATCGCGTCCACACCCATTCTCTGTCCGTATGATTTGAAATTATAGCGCGGTTTTATTTGCTCTCGCCGCATTTATATGCGGTCTCGTGGTCGCACAATGTGGGTCCACATTATACGTTTAGGCTGACCCTACACGAACAAGTAGATACTGTCAAACTTCTTTAACTGTTAAAGCAGTCTTAAGCTCAGTGAACCGTAGATTAAAACGCGGGGGTGCTAGGTTCAATTTTTGATAAAATGTATAAACTTTACATATGCAATGATCTCAGTTTTCCTTTCTTTGAAATAAAATATTATTTTAAATAAGTCTTCTTTCAAGCGGTGCTATTTTTATATAAATATCACCATGGCAAGCTTACAATATTAGTTTCACCTTGAAAGTAAAATTTAGCATTTGACATCATTGCAAATGGCACATACTTTCAACGAGAACAACAAATAGGTGGTAGGCGGATTGGTGCGTGTAATTTACCCAGTCTGCCGGGGCGGGGAAGTATCCTCCGTTTGTGCCTATAAACACAGTAAAGTGTATCCACACGTTTTGGGTGCAGGCTCGAATTGCCGTAATACCCCGTCAAGCTGGCATAGTGTTAGGAGGGATTGATGTGAGGCATGAGTGTCTGATTCCAGTTGATAGCATGTATATACCTCGCGCGCCACTTCAAAATCAAAATAAAATTGTTTATTTCCTTAGGTTATCTTGTAACAACTTGGATGTTATCAGCGCTAAAATAATATAAAACAAAAACATAAAAAAATATAAACAAACATAAGTTAGGTAATCATGGTTGGACTGTAACAGGTAAACAATTTAGATTTACGTGTGTTATAATAGCATTATTGTCATAAGCAAGGTAATTGTAACTTAATAACTAGTTAATATAAGATCGTAGCTGTAAATAGGCCGTGTCAACTAAATATAAATTCCTGGCTGTAAAAGGGCCGAGTCAGCTTACAATCAAACAATAATAATAATAATAATAAATATCAAATCTTAATACTAGTTCGTGGCTGTATACGGACCGTGTCACCTTACAATGTAAATAAAATAATAATATCTCAATTAAACATATATTCGTAGCTGTAAAAGTGCCGTGTCATCTTATATTCTAAATACCATTAACAATAATTTATATTCGTGGCTGAAAAAAGGCCGGGTCAACTTATAAACATAAAATAAAAATCATAATAATAACTATAAAAAAGAAAATGGTTATTTAAATTAGAACATGAATTAAGATTTTAAGCCAAGTACTTGTGTGCAATAGTATCTTTCATTGCATCTTTAAGCTCATAATAACTTTTTTTTTTTTAAATGCCTTTAAGTAAAGTTTTAAATTTCTTAAAATCTAAATTTGTTATATCTGATGATAATTTATTATATAGCTTGATACCATTGCGTAGAAAACTCTTTGTCGAATAACGACTTACCATCAGGTAGACAGACGCAAGGTCACATGTCGGGCTAATATAAAAAAAAAACATTAATATATTTTTACCACAAATAAAAAACTGACATCTGGCGACAGTGATATGTTAAAAGTGAAAACTTCTGAATAAATTTTATTAAGGCAGTGGCAGCTACCTGCTGCGGCAGTGTGTGTCAGCTCCTACATATATGTAGCAGTATAGAGACGCAAATTGATGTTGTAAAGAGGTCCGTGTATGGTTGCCTTTAGATCCAAACCAAGTTACTCTGTCACATATGTCGCGACACCGCTCGCGTGGGCAGACTCGACCCGTAATTTAATCCTTGATTGTGTTCCAATTTAATTTATTCGCTGCATGATCAAATTAGGAATGCGCCTGCGACCATTTACATCATTGTTGGAACGCTAACTAACGAGTAATAACTCACGCGATTAACGCCTAGTCAACTGTGTAAGTTTCTGTTAAAAGACATAATTCATTTTGGACTAATTTTGTACTACTTGTTGTTAAACTACGGTGTTCTAATATTATTTGTATAAATATAATTGTAAGTGTTACAGCCGGTTTCTGGAAGCTCTACTTAATTATTTCTTAGCTAAAAAATCATTATCTTAAAGGTTTTTTTAAGTCACATCAAATTTTTACATTTAACCGCTAGACCACGGAGGCAGTTAAGTCCGTGGATTTAGACTCGGAGGTACCGGGTTCGATTCCTGGTCGGGACACAAAAATATTTATCAATGTAAATAAATACATTATTTTAATATTTAAATTATTTGTGATATTTCTCGAGTTTGGTACGCTGGAGACAACGACGAGCTTGCCACTTGTCATGATTGGCCTATAGTAAAGTTGGCTAAATGTGAATCCGCATATTTAAAAAGCATGGTTTCTGACCACTCCGAAAAGGAAACGGTCGTGATGATACTATACTTTTTTTTATTGAACAAAATAAGTGTACAACGGTGAAGATTAATGCCTAAAATGCATATTATTAGTTATTTACGCTTACGTTGTATTATCATTTACTACACATATACATATACTATTTATATTTACTACACATATACATTAGTTAAATTTTTAAGGTAACTTGGATTAATTTTTAACGCAAAACTGTCATGGCTCCCAAATGTCGAGCCTAAAAGGCCTAGTGTGGGACCACCAACATTACCTGTACGCTAATTTCTTTCTTTGGTTGAATAAACTTTTTATTATTTTATTATTATTAATAATAATACTGTTTAGAATAAATTAATAATTGCACCTACTATCCATACTTTCTTAAATCTACTAAAGGTTTGGCTGCCTTTGTAGAACACGCTTATAGACGTAACGTCTTGGCGAAACGATAAAAAAACAGAATACGTTCCATTTCAAAAGGATATAGCTAATCTTTACAAAGCAAAACCTTACCTACTTACAGGCGGTTAAGTAAAGGCATAATAGGGTAATCCGATTTGTGATTATCTATCATAAATTTTGATCTTAAAAACGTTCAACATGTACCATAGACATATGTACTCTACTTCTTTAGGCACGCTCAAATACCTCATCCCTAGTCGGTACCCCACTGATGGGGGTCGTGACTCCGTCGCAATCGCAGCCCCTCCACCAGCCGTCTCCAACGGTTTCCGTCCTCGGCGTAGTGGATGGCCTGATGTACAGGGATGTTCAGGTGGTCAGTCACCTGACTGGACCATCGCTTGGGGCTTCTTTCTCTTGTTCTTTTACTGTCGACCTTGCCCGTCATTAGAAGTTTTTCTGCATTATCGTCTTCTCTTTTTGCAATGTGGCCAAAGTATTGCAGAATTCGGGCAAGCAGACGGTGGAGAGTCGTTGCTCCCTGGTCAGCTTAAGCTCTTCGAGCACAGAAATGTTAGTACGTTGTGCGGTGCAAAGGATTTTGAGCTCAAATACATACATACATATTTATGGTACTGAACAGATCCATTAATTGAGCAAGACCATCGATATGTTATTTATTTAATAACATATCGATATCGATATGTTATAATTATATAGCAATACCAAGTCAATCAGTAACTGGGTTTATTTAAGTCTTCGCAGCTGCAAGCCTGACCTATATTTATTGCCCTAAATTACCTGAGTTATACTCGTCTATCCCTTTCATTCATTACAGCCCCTAGAACACAGCGTCCCAGACATCCACTGCTGGAGATGGGCCTTGCAGAACATATATCTGGAGAATTTGGCCTACACTCGCCACGCTGGCCAGACGCCTATCTCCTATATGATGTCAATTTTTAATGACAATTTATTAACGATTCCACAAGTTGGTATTAGTCAAACCGGGACCGACGGCTTAACGTGCTCTCCGAGGCATGGGAACGGTGGTGACAAATGTACTCGTACATGCCGGGTGGGTTTGAACCGACCTTTGTAGGATTTAAGGAACGCGTTCTTACAACCGAGCCACCACCGCGCCACCGTCTATCCCTTACTCATTGTTGTATTTGTTTTTTTTTTTGCGCAAGACCAAGCTTAGGAGTGCAAGACCAAGACCAACTATTCTGATTTAAGACCAAGACTTCTCGTAGCATACGCAATAAGCATCAAGTAGCCTCACATTCCGTCTCAGTAACACTAGCAAGTCTTTTCTGGGACTTGGTGTTCGTTTATATAACAAACTGCCAAATTAAGTAGCTTATGTGTAAATAAACGAAAAATTCAATACAATATTCAATTCAATTTCATTTAGGCTCTTACGACCATGTTTACTGTAAAACTCTTGGAATTTGTGTCTCGAATACCATATATGTCTATTACAAGTACCTCCCTTTGTAAGTGATTTGTAAATAGCCTTCCTATCTAAAATGGATCTTATTTTTTTTCACAAACTTACATTTTATGAAAAATAGCAAATTATCCATTTTAATTTATTACCTCGGCAGGTACCAATTAAGCCATTTTACTCATAATTTAACCCTATTAAAGAAGATTTTTTCAGTCCAATTGGGGTAATTCAAAATATGTTTTAAGAGGCAGTATGTATACAATTTTACTACGTTTTTTTAAACAATAATTTTATTAACATTTACTTTTACGCATCATATTTTTTCTACAATCAAAAGAGGTGTCAAATAGGTGGTAGGCGGACTGATGGTGTTAATTTGCCCAGTCTGCCGGGGCGGGGAAGTATCCACTATCTGCGGTGGACTAACTGTGGATGAGATCAAAAAGGCTGAGACTATTCGGATTAAAGAAAGCTAGAAGATTTATTTAGACAACGATTTTTATACTTTATTTTTATACAACTGTCTGTCAACTTGTCCTAAAGTAAGTATTGTCTACTTTAGGACAAGTTGACAGACAGTTCTATAAAAATAAAGTATAAAAATGCTGCAACTCTAGACGACCAGGCAAAAATAATAGGTATTTAAACCCTAAACACAGATTTGTTAATTTTTTTATTTTACGTTATCATTTAAACACGACATATTGGAAGAGAACAAGTTTTGTACAATCTAAGACAAAAATAAAATTAAAGACAAATTTTATGTTTTTTTATTTAAAATCAAGAATTAAGTAATCATTTATTAACCAACACTTATGTATGGAAGCGAGACGTGGATATGTCAGAATATGCATGAGAGTAGGGTTAATGCAGTAGAAATGAGGTCGCTGCGTCGGTTATGCGGCGTCATTTTGGCGGACCACATACGTAACGTCGAAATACGAAAAATGGTAGATATAAAAGAAAGCATAGGCACAAAAATAAGGAAAAGCATGCTACGATGGTTCGGGCATGTTGAAAGGATGAGCGAAGAAAGATTGACGAACCAGGTATATAATGCGAAAGTTGTGGGTAAAAGAGGCCCTGGCAGACCAAGACACACGTATCACGATCAAATAAATAAAACACTAGCTGAAGGAGAATTAAAAAGCCTTCGTAACAAAAGGGCATGTATGAAGAGGTTGATGAATGTCAATGAAGCGAAAGAGGTATGTCGTGATAGTGTGAAGTGGCGCTCAATTGTCTCTGCTTACCCCGTAAGGGATCTGGCGTGAAGATATGTATGTATGTATGTAATCATTTCAAGATTAAAGTGTTTCTTTCTATAATACAAACTATATAACGTCATCACGACATATGATCCTACAGCCATATACATTCATATGTGTAATTGTGGTTGCCTGTAATTGGTGCAGCATCTGTTTTCTGTCTTAGTTGTAAGTAAAAATCAATATTTGTTTTGTTGCTGTCACTGTTGACGACCCTAATAAATAAATAAATTAGCCTCAACTATTTAACTAATTTTACATTACTAAATGTTTTATCAATTGGCTGAAATGATCTTAAAAATTCAGAATGAGAATGACCACTACACACGGGCAACGACTATATCTAACTCTATTTAATAAAATAGAGGCATAGTACCAGCTCTTAAGTATTACAGACTGGTCCTATAATAATTATGTCGGCATAGCAGAAAGGCAGGATCATAAAAACTTAATGCCTCTTTAATATAACATCTATAAATTGGCGGGGCTCGATAATAGGTAAATAGGTCAGTTTTTTTTATTTTTACCCTTAACATAGTTTAACAATTGTGGATACCTCTCGTTCGCACTGTCCAATATTTTCAATTCTTAATGTACTTTTGAGAAATGTGGTCTATCAACTTTTCGGAGATAAAAATATTTTGGCCATAGTTTTACAACTTGGTTGACCGCCTCCGTGGTCTAGTGGTAACAAACGTTACCGTGAACTCGGGAGGTCGTGGGTTCGATTCCCACCGGGGGCAAGTCGTACATTGTATAATTTGTCTCGGTCTGGGTGTTTATATGTATAATATGTATATATTTACAAAAAAAAAGTATATGTATTTTATCAACCACCTAGTTTCCGTAACACAAGCCTCGTAGCTTACCACGGAAATTAGATGGCGCTGAATGACCTGTCTGGAAATATTTATTTATTATTTATAACTTTACTGCCTCCGTGGTCTAGCTGTTAAGTCCGTGGATTTATACTCGGAAGGTACCACCAGACCAGGTTTGAATCTTGGTCGGAACGCAATAATATTTATAAATTATACACACTTACGTACATACAGTCAAGGAATTGCATTTCCAACCCACCTATGGTTTAATATCAGACCCTATTATTAATAAATAAAATAAATGTCACCAATAAAAAAAAAAAAAAAATCGTATAGCTGTCACCATAAGAGCTAAATAGAGCACTACGTTACTTTGACATATCGTTTGCATCGTTAAATTTTCGCAAATGTCTAACGACATTTCAATTAGATGGGTGGTTAATTAAATTCCTTAACCGTACAAACATACAGACAAAGCTTCACCTATTTGTTATATAAGTATGGATATCTACCAAAAACAGTAACATTTAGCGAAAACTGTGTATTATACGAACAGTGTATTATGGAAACAGTAATAATATTATGAGACCGTTTCTGCGCTTCTCATAATACGTGAGCTATTTGCGGACGAATTTCATGAAAAATTCATACATTGCCTTCAAGTTAATGATGTCGCTGCCTCGCCATAGCCGACAGGGACATATTTTTCATTAATCGTTTATATATGACGCTTTAATGCATCTTGAATTTAATCAGAACTACTCAAGCGGATCTTATCTCCAATGCACTTCAAAGCAAAGAAAACTGGACGCTAAAAAAGGCTTCCTAAAGCTATAATAATTCTGTAGCATAAGTTTGTATATACTATAATGTGAGTCTGATCGATGATTTTGCATGCTATATTTATGGCTAAATGTGCTGAACCATTTTTTTTATTGTCAAACTCAGATTTTGATTTGATTTATAATTAGACTTTACAGCAACTTACCTAATCTTATTCTATTTATTAATGAACTATTGTTTTTCTTGACTATTATTATTTATTTACAATTATTGATTATTATATTATTATACCTATGATGAATGACGAAGATTTTTTTTTTAAAGCGGGGTTTTCAAAATCGCTTGACGATACAACCCCAGCCTGAAGGGCCACCGCGAGTGGTCGCATGTCCGAATCACCGTGAGGCCTCCTAAGGAGACCCTAAGGCGCCTACGGACTATTTATTATTAATATACTTAGTATATATATATATATATATTATTTTATTGTATTATTTGTATACTTATGGACTATTTTAGTGGAAATGAAAATGACTCTTTCTATTCTGCCACAAGCAATAGCTCGAGTGGCTCGTTTTATGATGCTACTGCTAACTTAGATGTTTTATTAAATGATGCGTTTACACCTAGCAAGAAAAATTTTAACATGTGTCACATTAACGCTCAGAGTATACCGGCGCACTACTCAGACCTTCTCGCCACTTTTCCATCTCCTGAAGTGGTTGACGCACTACTCGTCTCTGAGTCTTGGCTGAAACCGTCACTTCCCTCAACGTCTTTCTCTCTCCCTGGTTATATCTTGATCAGAAATGATCGTACAGGTTTGAAGGGTGGAGGGGTTGCCATATACTTGCGTGCTGATTTACCCTATAAAATAATATGTAGCTCCCCCAGCATGTATTCGGGTTCAGCAGAATATCTATTTATTGAAGTGCTTGTCGTAGGAACCCTAGTGCTGATTGGAGTCGTCTACTGTCCTCCTTCTATCAACTATTTTTCTACCTTCGAAGAAGTTCTTGAGGAGGTTGTACCACCTTATAGTCATCACGTCATCATGGGCGATTTTAATACATGCCTTCTAGGCGATCGTGTGTCTGGCAAATCAAGAGCGTCTAAACTCATAAATCTCACCTCTTCTGTCAACCTGTCACTTCTGCCGACTGGGCCCACTCATCACCTGTCCGAATCCGATACTCTGCTCGATCTTATTTTTACCTCACGCCCTGATGCTATTGCCAGCCACGGTCAGATCTCTGCTCCCTTCTCTCACCACGATCTCGTTTTTGCTTCATACAAAATTAAATCCCCGAAGTATCGTCCGTTATAATGCGTCATTTTAGTAGTATTAATATGGAAAAACTACGAGAAGACGCCGCTTGCATCGATTGGGGTTCTTTACTCACTGCCAATAACATTGAAGTCATGGTCGCCATTTTCAATCGAGAGCTTTTAAAACTTTACGATGTTCATGCTCCACTTAGACCTACGAAGCTAAAGCGGCCACCTGCTCCATGGATAACCGAAGATGTAAAAATGGCAATGAGAAAACGAGATTGTGCGTACAGAAAGTATAGACGGAAACGTAGTGATGATAATCTGGCTGCATATAGGGTTGCAAGGAACCGCTGCAACCAGGTGTGTAGAGTTGCCAAACGTCACCATTTCTATGATAATATCAAAGGCAAATCATCTTCACAAATCTGGCAATTTTTTAACTCCCTGGGCCTAGGTCGTTGTCACGAGCAGGCCACGCTGAGCTCTGTGACACCGGATCAACTCAACGTTCATTTTGCCTCGGCTCCAGTTCTTGATGGTACCACAAAAGCCAGTACATTGGCTGAGATATCTAGTATACCTGGTCAAAATGACATTGTGCAATTCTCACTTGAAAATGTTTCTGAGGATAGGGTTCTTAAGACGATAAGTTCAATAACTTCCAAAGCAGTAGGATGTGATTCTATCAGTCGTGCTATGATCGTTACAATTATTGACCTGCTCCTACCTATTATCACTCACATCCTTAATTTTTCTTTGACTTCTGGTCAATTTCCTTCTCAGTGGCTTAAAGCATTTATCATCCCGCTACCGAAAATCTCTTCACCCACTCTTCCTGCTCATTTTCGTCCTATTTCTATATTGCCCTTTTTATCCAAAATTTTAGAGTCTATAGTGCATAAGCAATTGACCCAGTTTCTAAATTCCAACAATTTCCTAAACCCCTTTCAGTCCGGATTTCGTCCCGGTCATAGCACTACTTCAGCTTTACTTAAAGTAACTGAAGACATCAGAAGTGGCATGGATGAAACAAAAGTTACAGTACTTGTGCTGATTGATTTCACAAATGCCTTTAACACAATTGATCCTGATTTGCTAATCTCTATGTTGTCTCGTCTTGGAATCTCCTCAGAGGCATTGGCGTGGTTCTCTCACTATCTACATGGCCGTCAGCAACAGGTTCGTGTGGATCAGATGTCGTCTGAGTGGCGTGATGTAGTTACAGGTGTCCCACAAGGTGGAATTCTCTCTCCACTATTGTTTTCTCTATTTATTAATGCTATCACTTCTTCTCTCTATTGTCACTACCACCTGTATGCGGATGACTTGCAGCTCTATGTGCAGACTGATGTCAGCACACTTAATAGTGCAATAGCTTGGCTTAATTCTGATCTTAGTTATATACACTCATGGTCTACTCGCTACGGGGTCGTTGTCAATCCGAATAAATGTCAATCAATCATAATAGGGAGTTCGCGACTACTGTCCAAAGTTGACATGAGCAAAATTGACCCTATTCGGTTTGACAGCGTTCCGATTGCATATTGTGGTGAAGTCAAGAACTTGGGTGTATATTTGGACTCTCACCTCAGCTGGACTGCTCAAGTCAGTAACACGAGTCGTAAAATTTTTTCTCCACTGCACTCTCTAAATAAACTCAAAAATTTTTTGCCAATTAAAGCTAAAATAACCCTAGCTCAATGCCTTCTCCTTCCTCTCCTTGACTATGGTGACGTGTGTAGTGTCGATCTCTCGGAGGTTTTGCTTAACAAGATGGACCGGCTACTTAACGCATGTATCCGGTTTATCTATTGTTTACGAAAATATGATCATATCTCTGAGTATCGCGCTAAATTAGGGTGGTTGCCAATTCGATGTCGCAGAAATCTCAGAATCCTTTGCTTACTTTTCTCTATTCTCAACGAGCCTGCGACACCGAAATACCTCAAGAACAACTTTGCCTATCTATTCACATTTCATGACAGATCCCTTCGCTCTTTACATAACTCTCTTCTTTCCATTCCCTCGCATCATTCTTCCTTTGTGTCAAACTCTTTTGCAGTTGTTGCTGCGAATTTGTGGAACAACCTGCCCTTAAATATAAGACAAGCATCAAATCGAGCACGATTTAAAAAGATGGTCTATTTGCATTTCTTAAATGGCTCCTAACAAGAGACCTACTTAGTGTATGTATATATATTGTATTATATGTATGTTTATGTATGTGTATGTATATATATTGTATTGTATGTATATATGTATGTGTATGTATATGTATTGTATTGGTATGTATTATTGTGTGTACGTATGTATGCGTTTATGTGTGTATATAATTAACATATTGTTTATTGCTTACAATGTGATCGTTTAGTTAAAATATATTGGATTTTTACTTGCACCTACCGTTCACTTTAAATGCTTTATCTGTCCCTAAGGTTGGCTGTCAGAGAATGTCTAGCGGCATTAAGCCCGCCCCTTGTACATAGTGCAATAAAGTTTTAAATAAATAAATAAATAAAAATAAAACCCTATAAACCGTCTTTCTTTCACTGTTGGCCCTGCGTGCCTTAACAGCTAAGTCTGAGTCGTGGCTACGGAGAGAAGGAACTCGTTCGAAGCGAAAGAGCTTTTTCGTGATCGTGTCAAGTGACGCTCAATTGCCTCTGCAATTTTCATGATTTCATGATTAAAAGTACCAAGTATGTTGTCTGCATTCTCTCGTTGCGCCGCTCGGAGCGCATATGTGGGAACATTAAATACAGCAACAGTTACAGTTTGGTACATATTTACCTAGTAGATATTGTATCCAAAAACAAAATCTATACATAATAATAATTAACTTGTCGATAATGTGTGCAGATGTATGACTAACTCTGCAAGTCGCCCCTTGGAGCGCTGGCCAACGATCCAACGGTTGTATTGGCCGAGCGGCGTCATCGCTGATGTCGCTGTGATCGCGGTAGACCATTTTTTTATGGTCGACTGTACCGCTTTTTATTGTTTTCAAGTGTAGTTCATTTTATACACTCATTCTCATGACTGGATGTATAATTATTTGTTAATGCCATTTCAAACTGCCCATATTTAATTTTATAACTCGTTCAAGTGAGAACTAAACTTGCAGGTTATTGATTTAGTAGTTAGTAGGAATATGGATAGTTGCAGACGCGTAAAGAAAGAAAGAGAAAGAACGAGCGGGAGAGAGCGAGAGAGGCAGCGGCTATACGCGCGCGCCTATCCGCCCCTCTTCCCCTTCCCAGCCGCGCTGTTTGCCCTTGAGCGCTGTTCTGACGTACGGACGTACGTTCAATGAAATAGGTCCCCAACCAAGCGTGCTCAATAAAGTTCTCATTTTTTTTTTTAAATAAACACTTTTGCTGTAGAACTCTTGTAATGAATATACGAGAATACCCAAAATACATCCAGGACCTACGTCTATAATACGTAGACTGACTGAGTTTAGTGCGGTCTTGTTCGGCAGACCATCTCATAATTGTTAGCCAAAGAAGACATCGTTGTGCAATGTGTAACAATAAAACAACAAAGACCTGTAAGAAATGTAATGTAGAGTTAAATATTAAATGTCTTTTCATGAATAATTTAGATTTTTTAAAATTATATTGTTCTTGTATGAGATGCAAGTTCTTTTAATTCTAATTCACTATATTTGGCAAAGGATTTGCCCAGCCTTCAATCACAAACATACGAGTACAGAGCGCTGGTGGTAAGCATATTAAAATCAAGAAAAGGTCGGTTCGAACACCTGCATGTACAGCGAAATTATGTGATACCAATTCCACCTGGTGGTAAGCAAGACACGAAGGAATGGGAGCAACTGACATCAACATTGGTGACTGACATGAGTCCCTACAACTAATCAACTCTCAATTCCTCTTCACTCTTTCAAAAGATATTCAGATTCTTTTACTGTTTCTGAAGCTCACTAATGGAACAGACCACCTTTGTCAATTAGACAAATATTCAAACATTTATTAATTACATACTTTCTTAAAAAACAAAATAACAACTAATTTCTACATCTCGACATAGATAATTATTATATTAGTATTAATTTAATTTAAGTATATAGTCGTAAAAGTAAATTTCTCATATAATTCGGACAAAATGTGTATTGTATAAAGAACCTGGTGCACGCCGCCTCACTCGTTACCCGCATCGGGTACAATACTTAGCCCATCGACGTTATTAGACGGAACTGACAAAAAGTAAAAAAAATATACATAGGCGTTGGTCCTACAGTTCAATCTTTAAACCAAGTCATAGTCGTTCGCAAGCCCAAAATGAATGCTTTAACTTGCGTACACAACCATTTTTTTTATTATTAATCGCGTTACCTTATCTTTAAATATATTTATTCCCCTCCATAACTTTGAAACTATGATCACTAATTTATGAAGTTCCATTATATAACCAGTTTAGTTTAACCATAATACCTGTGTTGTCAGAAGTTAAGTAAGTAGTTTCACAGTTTGCAATCAAAGGAAACTGCACAACTACATATATTACAGATGATACGACATCAGACAGCTTCATACAATCAGTGTGACGTCTTATAATTCAAAGGTCAACGTATAAATTAGGGCCCAATTCCTGTTTTTTTTTTTTTCAGAGTATATTATCTCGGAAGATTGTCAGCTGCATTGCGAAGTCAATCATAGCAACACTTCCTAGCAATAATATTCGAACACGTTTAATGAGGATTTTTTCGAAACCATAGCTATTATAAAAAAACGTGAAATTTAACAGTTTAACGTCCTTTGGCTCCTTTATTTTTGTCATTAGATATTAAAACTAAAATAATATTTATTAATTAAAAATCGTATAAAGTATTTATAACAGTTTTAATAAAATATCTACTAACGAAAATTTCATGATTTAAAGCTGCATTAACACGTATAGATTATTTTTTAAAATTATTTTTAGACTGCCTATATCCAGAAACTTCTACCAATTTTATTCTCAGTTTCTCAATAAAAAGTTTTGATTGTTCTTGAAGAAATATATATTCATTTAAAAGACTTGAATATTTATTGTGTCTTAATTTAGCTGCCTTCTCAGCTAATCCTGGACAAATTTGAAAAAAAAAAATGTGTGTTGATTTATTTATTATTATTATTTATTTATTCTTGGTATATACATAGATAGTATAGAAAACAATATTCGATTTGCAGATTCTGTGCCTTTAGTTACATAAACGATTTTTTGTTTAATCTTGGCCGTGATTTATATTTTATATATGTGTCTATGTCATACCCCTATATCTTGTCTCTTTCTTCAAAACGAAGCGCTCTCTTTTCGCTGAGAAAATTACATTTTTTTCCTGCCATTTGGCGCGCTAGCTTAGATTGTATTTTATCTTTATGCGAAATCATAATTCATGCTGTTTTTGCTCCATCCAGAAATGGAGATTGTTGGATGTTAATGTTTTTGCTTCTGACGTTAGCTCTATCGAAATTATTTACGGCAGGTTTATATTGAATTACGAATTTCAATCGCAATCGACAGACTTTAACCAGTCTTGCACATTCTCAGAATTCATATGCAATATCGCATAAATAAATACATTATATATTTGGTAGTAATGTTTTTAGTATTATGAAAAAATTACTACGAGTACGTTTTGTACTTACATCTGTCGCACTTTAAATAATCGATTCATCATTTTCATCACACCCCCTAGAACAGAGAACGTCCAATGTCGGAGAATTTGACCTACACTTGCCACGCTGGCCAGACGGGTCAGCTAGGGTCTGATGTCAATGACAATTTATTAACGATTCCACAAGTCCGTATTAGTGGAAACGGGACTAACCGACAGCTTAACGTGCTCTCCTCCTCACGGGAACGGTGGTGTTGTAAATCTATGACAAATGTACGTAAGAAAAGTGCATTTCTCATGGTACATTTTTTTTTTATACTATCACGATATATGACCTTACCTTACTTTGGGCGCGCAAGGTCCATGAATGTTAGTAACTGAAGTCAGACACTCATGACTGACATCAGTCCCTAACATTATGCCGGCTTGACTTTATGCTTTTTCACACTTCGCCTGAAGGACTCCAAGTTATAGGAAAGTGGAAACACAGAGGTTGGAAGGGCATTCCACATCTACATGTACTGGTAAATGCTGGAAGTTTGAACCGACCTTTGTAGGAATTTCAGGACAGTATTTTTACTAACGGGCCACTACGTGGTATTAAAACAAACAAAACAAGATATTATTATACATAGGAGAATATATATATATATACATATAGCCTATGTCAGTCCCTGCGTTCCAATTTCTGCCAAATGTCATTATAATCGGCTCAGCAATATAGTGGTGAAGGCGAGACAAACAAATTTTGTATGTAACAAAACTTTTCACATTTATATTATTAGTATGGATTAATTCGACATACTTGCCATCTCACTTAACATATTTGTTTATTGAATGATACACGCGTAGTCACGCGTAACATCGCGCGCGACCCGACGACCTCCGCTACTCGGACGAAACCAAATGAATAATGACTACCTACTAGTTATGTTTTACATAAACACTGATGGATTGATTGTAAAACGGCTCCGTACCCTTCAATCAGAGACGTAGATATAATAATTAGAGAGACTGGCACAACATCACATATTTTATTATCTCTCTGAGCGACGCAAAGAAGGGCTAGTGATTATCCATAGTCTCAACCATGAAAATGCCACATCAAATTTCAGTAAGTCGGCAACCAGATGTCATATTGAATGGGGTATCATCGAATGTGAATTTTAAAATCATTTTATTTATCTTATCATTTTTCATTTAGAATGAACATTTAGGATCTATAACAACTTAAAGTTGGTTAGCGAACATTATCATTAAAATTTTCAATGTAGGTCCTAACTACAACTACCAACATATAATTTCAATTTATTTATTAACCATAAGATACATTAAGTACACTCGGTTTTGTCACTTATACATATTCTTGTTTACCAATCGTGGCAGGATAGCAGAAGTATGCCATTAATAGCAAAGAACAGCCATCGTCATAAAATTTACACTTAACACTACAAACAATCAATACCTACATAGATGCTGCTGTACAAGGGCGTTGTCACTTAAAATCTAGAAAATAAACTATATTAAAATTATATAATAAAATAATAATTATTATTTTAATAAAAATAAAACTAAACTAAAAAACTACAAAATTTTGTATGTCAAAATAAATAATCAAATTAAATTTCAAAAATATTTCAAAAATAAAGATGTAATAAAAACTTACAGCTAATATACAGTAGAAAATAATCTGCTATGACCTAATAAAAAGTTACATATAACGAAAAACACATTAACAGTATCAATTCATACAAAACAATATTACATACTAATAAATAAATGCGCAATGTTTATATAAATATAAATAAAATGTACATCATTAATAAACAATAATATAATTACTTACATTGTTAAAGAAGTAGGATGTTGCTGCAAATGAAGACAGTAAGGAAATGGAATAGAAACATGGTTTTAGGACAGTTGTTTGTAAACCGTATTTTTGAAGATGGCACGATTTGGATCTTTGCTTTATACTTAGAGGTAGGTCTATACTAAATTTGTAATAAAGAACTAATAGTATTGACTATAACATTATGCATTGAGACGATATTACAGACTGATCTGCTCATCACGGAATTCAGACTATCGTTATAAAATTCAAGATTCAAGTCTATACTTAATAAATTAAATAGTGTCTTTGCTTTAGTCATGAAATAATTTTGCCTGTAATTACTATGTATTTGGAATACAAGCAAGCCAAGCACGAAAATCATGGAGAGAGCTTCACGACCATATTTTTCATATCTTTATTTTGCTTCAAATTTTCTTAATATTATAATTTTCTATTTGTGGTAACTTTTAATTGACCTTTTATCTATTTTTTTTTTCTTTATGTGTTTATTAGTTGTTAGTTATCTTGTAATAAATATTAATAAATAAATCAATACATAATGTATTATCTCTTTTACATGTTTTCATTATTTTGTTATAATTAGCATGAAAAACTCATTATTATTGTTTTTAGTCTATTTATCATATAATTTTTTTATTTGTTACATGTGTTTTACTTTTATTATTATAATCAACTGTTTTAATCGTATCTACGAGGGGCGTTCAAAATATTCTCGGTATGTGGATAAAAACAAACAAGTACGAAAAGTTTGATATTTTTATTTTTCAATATACTCCCCCCTATGTTCATACACTTATACTCGTAAGATCGATCAATTATTTTTTTTAATCCCTCATAAAAATATTTTTTATCTTTGGTGTAAAACTGCTCCTCCACGGCCGTCTTCAACGCTTCATCGTCAGAAAATTTATTTCCACGCAGATCCTTTTTAAGATTGGGAAACAAAAAGAAGTCGCTTGGGGCTAAGTCCGGACTATAGGGTGGATGAGTAACAGTTTCAAACCCACATTCAACAATAGCTGCCTTGGCAATATGAGCAGTATGGACAGGGGCGTTGTCATGCAGAAGCAGAACACCTTTGGTTAACTTTCCTCGCCTCTTTTCTTTGATCGCATCTCTTAATTGACGTATAACGTTAGCGTAGTACTGCCCTGTGATATTTACACCTTTTTCTTTATAATCGATAAGCAAAACTCCTTCACAATCCCAAAATATTATGGCCATGACCTTGCCAGCTGACGGGATTACCTTGAACTTCTTGGGATGAGCTGAACCCTTAATGTGCCACTGCATGGACTCCTGTTTGCTCTCTGGGTCATAATGATGAACCCAGGTTTCATCTCCAGTAACTATTTTTTGCAGCACCTCATCGGGATTTTCACCACACAGGTCGATAAAATCTGAACAGCAAGCCACACGCATATCCTTTTGAAGAAGCGTCAGCATTCGCGGAACCCATCTTGCACTTACTTTTGACATATTAAGATGGTCATGTATAATGTCATGTACGGTACCAATAGAGAGATTGGTTACTTGAGCTATAGATTTTACCTTCACTCGGCCGTCTTCCAATATAAGTTTTTCCACTTTATCAATATTTTCTTGTGAGGTAGCCACTACAGGCCGGCCAGGTCTAGGGTCATCTTCAATACTCTCCCTTCCACGCTTAAATTCGCTTGACCATTTTTGAATAGTAGATAAAGAAGGAGCAGACTCACGGTAAACACAATCCATTTCCTCTTTTATGGTTTCTTGATTTTTACCCTGTTTTGTCAAGAATTTTATGACGGATCGGTGCTCTAATTTCGTTAAAATTGTTAATTCGCTCATGGTGTTCATGTTTGTTCGGCAATTGCAGAAAAACAAAAGAACATCTCGGTTCCAATTTTACTTTTTTTTAATGTCAATGGATGAATCTTAGCGGCCAGTAACAAATATATATATAAAAGAGGTTGTAACGTATCAATACCGAGAATATTTTGAACGCCCCTCGTATATAAATCATATAATATATTCTTGCGTTTTTATCCCACCATTTTCAAAAAAAGTTCATTAGTAACAACCGCGTATTCGTTAGGAAATTGTATTGTTTAATTCATGACAGTTCTTTTTTCAATTTTATATACGTCTATTCCTTCGATCGATTAGTTCCTGCCCAAAATCAGCCTGAGGCCTGACTTATGGACGATTATCTTTAATGGATTTTACTAACGTTTAAGTTACGGTATGTGATCCTTATAATGAAAAAATCGATCCTTCGATTCGAAATTGGATATCTCCTATTAGCATCCTATCATTATTTAGATTGAACACATGCTTTTATTACATTTTTCGATCTATATTTTTGTTATAATAATACAGTTTTACGTTTATTACGATGTGCGAAGAATATTGGCTTAAAATTTAGTTGTTTGTGTTTTTTTGAACCAACATTATCAGCCTGTCATCGCACAGGTTCTTCTACTATCCTCGGCCATTTCATCAGCGACCTTTCTAAGGTCTTTTGTGAAAGACTACTCTAATTTGTCTGTCACATCCTAATTTTATTTATTGTAAACATTATTTCTTATATTATTAACTATAAGTTTATTGGACGTGGATATATTCAGTAACACCCGCGCCGTCTTCAAATCCAAATTTAAGAAGCTACTTTCGGTTTAACTCGCAATGTGTGGGCAGTTTGCTTCGTAGTTCACCTAACAGTTTTAAAAATTCAAATACATTTGTTTTCTTATACTTGTATACCTGGCGAAATAGACATTTTACAAAATTTTCTATTGCATAAAGATTGCTTCTACTCTAGTGGTTTTTCTATTTTCTCATGTTGCCTATCTCATCTGTTGCCTTCAGGGATAGTCCCAAGAAGACTGGCAACATTTCCTCTCTGTATAGCTAAGGTAATACGTTGGCAGAAATAACTGCCAGCTTTCCTGTCTCCAGACTTTTCCGTTAGTCGTTTGGACAACCCCTTGGCCAGACGCTTGGCTGAGTGTCCCCATGGGCGCATCTTCTCGAACCCACACGACGCAAATTCGTAACCTGTACTGAGGTTGGCGTATTTGCGCAGCTTAAGGTTCTCAGCAAAAACTGCCGCACTTCCCGCGCTTGACGATGTCGCCTGGATGTGTGATAGGGCTAATGTGTCTACACATGTCGCATTCCACACCAGTGACCTGCCAAGTTTTCACGGCTCAACCGTCATGCCGTCGGGTCTTTTGCCATCGCTTCGCGCAATCCCAGAGGGTTTTAGGTTCTTTCTCTTTGAGTAAATAAATAAGATTATCGTAACATGTTCATGTAATCAGCCCAAAAGTTGGTATTATTGAGGAATCGTGACTAATATCTAAGTTAAATTCTGCTAATTTAATTTGGAATTACTCAAGGTCTTGCTTTTGACCAAGCAAGTTTAAAAATAAAAAAAAATAATGCATAAAATTTATATAAAAAAAAACTATTGTAAGAGAGATAATATATTATAAGATTAGCTCGCGCCGTATCTATTAGTAAAATAAACTTAAATTGTAGTAGGATAAGGAATAGATCCAAACTGTTATTTGCTATCTGGAACTAAATACTTGAAAACCTCTTTGTGCTAAGATCATGCCTAAACTACAATGAACATTTCGGTGTTATTGATTTGTTCAGTGTTACTGTGGCTAGGTTAAAAAAAGAAATAAACATTACCTAAATGAATCCTAATTGGAATGCTTGGAGAACTTTTTTTTTAATTACTACCTTTAATTATTTTATTTTTAATTTTTCATAATTTTATTGTATATATATATATTAATTAGTTATATTTGTTATATACTTAGGTATTATTTTTAAGTCTATCCCTATTATTAAATGAAACTTTGCTAGCTTGTGTAACTTTTTAAATTGTTATCATTATCTATTGATCTGTAAAATAAATAAATAAATATTAGTGTTTGGCTCTCAACGTCTTGAGATCATCAGTTATAAATTCTAACTGAATTGTTTTATCATATCAAGAGGTAAAGGCTTTCCTTATTTTTGTATAATAATAAGTAGGTATAATAGACAAAGGTATTTAATATGAGTGTATATATTTTAATCAAATAGACAAAGGTATTTAAATATGAGTGTATATATTTTAATCAAATAGACAAATTAAGTTACCGCCTCCGTGGTCTAGTGGTAACAAACATTGCCGTGAACTCTGGAGGTCGTGAGTTCGATTCCCACCGGGGGCAAGTTGTACATTGTATAATTTGTCTCGATCTGGGTGTTTATATGTATAATATGTATATATTTACAAAAAAAAAAGTATAATATGTAGTTTATCAACCATCTAGTTTTCGTAACACAAGCCTCGTAGCTTACCACGGAAATTAGATGGCGCTGTGTGACCTGTCTGGAAAAAAAATAAAAAAAAATAAAAAAAAAAAAATTGAATAACGCTACGTTGTAAGAACGCTTTCCATAAAACCCTACAAAGGTCGGTTTAAACCCCCCCAGCATGTACCAATGGGAAATACACTTTTCTTACGTACGTTTGTCATAGATTTACAACACCACCATTCCTGTGCTTTGGAGAGCACGTTAAGCCGTCAGTCACGGTGCCACTAATACCAACTTGTTGTTATTAATAAAATTTCAATAAAGATTGACATGAGATCCTCTCCAACCCGTATGGCCAGCGTGGCGAGTGTAGGCCAAATTCTCCAGATATATGTTCTGGAAGCCCAACATTGGACGTCTAGGACTCTGTATTCTAGGGGGCTGTAACGAATAAAAAAATAATGAATTGCTAGTTGGCTAGTCATTTAGTTATTTCGGCCAATGACGTTCCTCATAAGCATACGTTACACATGTCAAAACATAATCAGTCTTTCTGTAACTGAACGTTAGTTTTTTTTTTCTTGTAGGTATATAGTACCTATGTATTTTTATTTACACCATCATACCTAACTTTAACACTGACAATTTGTTACTAATACCATAAACGAGAAAAAAAGTACAATTCATAGAAAACACTTTTTGGATAATAATTCAAATACCGTTTGAAGTCAAATACTGAAGATTAATTAAATATATTCAATAAGCGTTGTTTGATTAACAAAAGGTAATCTGGTTCGGGATCTAACACAAACAACGGCCACTCGACGAGTGTACTTCAATCACTGGCATTCATTATTCACCTTCCTTGTCGGTTGATGCCGCCGCCGCATAGAACACAAATACAGGCTAGAAATCTCACGAGAAAAGTGTTAATTCTTAAAAATTAAAAAGGAGATCGAAAAGTATATGGAAGTTAGGCTGATTCATCTAGAATTGTCGACAAAAGAAAGGAATTTTCAATAGACTTTTTAAAAATTAAATTAAATAAACTTTTTTAAAAAATTTTTCTAGCAAATATGAAAAATCTTTATTTAAAAAATGTTTAGGTTTGTCGTTTAAAAATAACACCAACCTCATTGCATGGCAGGCTATCAAAAGACGACTAAGACTACAACTTAAAGTGTATAAACCCAGCTGGATTATTCCCCATCCTCATTCCATGGATCCCATTTGGATGGACCGGGGGGAAATAAAATCGAAATAAGATTTTACACACTTTTATATAAATTTTAATAGGTAGCGAGTTTATGAATCAGTGACTAAATACATAATAGCGTCGTTCGTGTGATAATTGAAATTGCCTATATTTTTTTTCAAACATCGATATCAAATTTCATTCGAGCTTTACACAACTAGTTGTTATGCTAGCTTTTATGGTCGGCCGTCAAAACAACGTTTTGTAATAATTTTTTTTTTGTACCTCCATTCCTATGCTAAAATAAATCCTTGGCTTTATAATTCGGACTAATATTTTTGGTCAGTGAATGGTAAAGACACATGTAGTGTTCCACTATCAGGCATTCTCCTTTACAGTAGAGTGATTTGTATGTTAAAATAAATATAAAAATAGTATACTCTATTATTTTAGAAATACTATCATACAGGTTTAATAAGTGTAGTATTTTTAATAATTAATTATATTTATTGGTGATATTTCTTGAGTTTGGTATGCTAGACATCGACTAGCTTTCCATTTGTCTTGATGGACCTATAGTAAAGTTGGTTAAATTTGAATCCGAAAACTTTAACTTTAAAAACGCATATTGTATTTGCTGTGGATTCCGGTCTAGCTCATGTAACTAAAGTCAAATCTGAAAGCGACTGGAATCCGTTAGTACGTTGGTAGGCGGACTGATAGTGGTAATTTGCCCAGTCTGCCGGGGCAGTAAGTATGTTTGTGCCGATAATCCCAGTACACGTTTCGTTATGCCCAGTCAAGCCGGCATAGTGTTAGGGACAGTGTCAATCATGAGTGTCTAATTCCATTTGCTAGCATTCATGAATCGCGCGCGCAACTTCTCATGAGGTGAGCGCAAGGTCACATGTCGTGCTAGTATAATAAATATAACATAAAAATAATTTCTACAGTTTTTTTCTGTTATATAATGCCGCCGTACTCGTTCCTACAATCATCTGTTTTGTTTTGTTTAACTTTCATATTTCAAAGTCGAAAGGTGAAACTGCAGGAATTCGCGGAACGTTTCTATACAAAAATGTGTCGGCTTGTTTGTACTTAGAAAATTGTTGCGTAATATTTTCACAACAAAACAAATACTAATAAATTGTATCAATCATAAAATTATATCAATTTAAAATTGAATCGATATTATTATTATTGGCAACACTATTTTACGAGTCTTGTCAGAAAACTGAAATTTGATTAATGCCATCTCTTCATTGACATTCGCATGTTTAAGACGAATCGATTGACGTGAGAATCATCTAAAATCATTTGGCCTTCAGTGTGTCAAAGGTTTTTTTCTATTTAAATTGCAATCCTGTAAAAAAAATATATAATAATTCATATTAAACTGTGAAAATATATTTTTTTTTTTAACACATGTGGCCTTGCCTCCAACTAATGGTAAGTGGCGCGTGAGGTCCATTAATGTTAGCAACTCGAATCAGACTCTCACGACTGACATCAGTCCCTAATACTATGCCGGCTTGACTAGGCATGACGGTAATCCGAGCATGATCCCGAAACGTGTGGATACACTTTACTGGGTTTATCGGCACGAACGGTGGATACTTCAAATCCTCCTTTAGCACAAATCCGCATACAAGAGTTTCTATAATATTATTTCTATGCGTAGCTCAGTTTAGATTCATTAGGAACGAATCGTGAATTTTTTGTGGTCATTAGTTGACGTGAAGTAACAGTTTTGAGAGTACTCTGTATCTGGACGAAAAAAATAAATTGTGTGAAAAATTACAATGATTACATGTAATGACGGTCGGTCGCAGTCGTCTGATCACATAGACGTAGGCATATTTGGTAAGAACAGGACCAATAATTAAATTTACAGTTCAGTTAAAATCACGAGACAATATCTACGTAAGAGGGTTTAACGTTGTTACGTCCCTCTCGCTTGCACAATCCAATAGTAATATAATATATATATATAATAAAATAGAGGAAATACGTTATAATATATATATATTTTCTCTGTCTAAAACTAGGTATATGAAAGTGAAAAATGTCCAAAGTTTCTGTAAATTTATTTTATTTATTTTAGAAAGGTAATATATTAAAGGCTAGCAGCAAAAAAGCTGACTATCTGGCACATCATTGGCCGAAATAATCAAAGTGACAAGCAATGACATAGCGTATTTTAAAATCGTATCAGGGATTATTTTAATAATCAAAGTCAAAGCCAAAATATATCTGTTCACGTAAACCTATTACAGGCATTTATGAAACGTCATTTAATTATTTTGAATGGTTCTACTCCTACTAGTAGAAGACTAAGCAGCAAAGTGGTTCAATAAGTAAGCTGTTAGCAGAAGACCTTAACCAGCTTAGCAGATTCCAGTGACCTGTTAATGTTTAATCTGACTGAGAAAGGAATCTGCAAGGAAAACAGAACAGAACTATATCACAACGATCAATTAATAACCTTTTAAATTTAGTTATCAGTATCTATGAGATTACAATACTTGGTACGGCAGTAACCCACCAGGCAAGTCAGAATTAAGAAAAGACTCCATGAATATGTGCAACCCGAAAGTCGACAAAATGCAAAAACCTCTGCTAATTTAAAAACATCCTTTCTACAACTAACTGGCCGTACATTTCTCAAAAGTACACTCAGACTTCAAAAATATTTTAAAAAATTACAACTTACTTCATTTATTCATTCATTACAGCCCCTAGAACACAGCGTCCTAGACCTCGACTGTTGGAGACGAGCCTTCCAAAACATATATCTGGAGGATTTGGCTTACACTCGCCACGCTGCCCAGACGGGTTGGCGAGAATCTGATGTAATTTTTCAATGACAATTTATTCCACTAGTTGGTATTAGTGGAACCAGGACTGACGTCTTAACGTGCTCACCAAGGCACAGGAATGGTGGTATTGTCAATTTATGACAAATGTACGTCAGAAAACTGTATTCCTCATTGGTACATGCCGGGGCGGTTTGATCCGTCCCTTGTAGGATTTAAGGAATGCGTTCTTACAACCGAGCCAATATAAAAAACCTCATAATATGTTCTTAATTAGGATATGTCTATGTTTGTATTGTGCAGTATAGTGCGGGAACCATTTTTAAACAGTTTTGTCATCATCATCATTAGCCTGTGTCTTTTCACTGCTGGATATAGGCCTCCCCCAAGGCTCGCCACTTTACACGATCTTCTGCCACCCTCACCCATCCCCCACCAGCGACACTCCTCAGGTCAACTGTCCATCTGGCGGGGGGTCGTCCCACTCTGCGTCTTCCAGTAAGTGGTCTCCACTCCAGTAACCGTCTACTCCATCGTTCATCGGTTCTGCGGTATATGTGTCCAGCCCATTACCACTTCAATTTGCTAATTTTAAAATCTATATTGGTAACTTTGGTTCTTTGACGGATGTCAACGTTTCTGACTTTATCTTTAAGAGAAATCCCGAGCATAGACCACTTCATAGCTCGCTGAGCGACCTTGAACTTGTGGACCAGACCTACCGTCATTGTCAGTTTTGTACATTGGGCAAAATAATTACTTTTATTACATTAAATAAATCTTGTCTGTATAAATACGTCTGTGTCTGATAGCCTCTGCCACAGATTGGCATCATTAGTCACAATGATACTGACCCAAAATAATATTATTTGTTTTCTTTCTTTGACGATTCTTTTCTCTTAATGTGACTAGAAATATGAGGAAAGGTTAAAAAAAATAGTTTAGAACAAAATCAACTTTAGTAGTGTGGTTATCATCATTATTACAGCCCCTAGAACACAAAGTTCTAGAACTTCACTGTTGGAGATGGGTCTTCCAGAAATTCTGGAGAATTTGGTCTACACTCGCCACGCTGGCCAGGTTGGTTATGCATTTATTTAAAACAACTATTTTGCTCCTAGTATGAAATGTATTTATGTAATGCGGTGGTGGCTCGGTTGTAAGAACGCGTTCCTTAAATCCTACAAAGGTCGGTTGAAACCCACCCGGCATGTACCAATGAGAAATACAATTTTCTTATGTACATTCGTCATAGATTTACAACACCACCGTCTTCGTGCCTCGGAGAGAACGTTAAGCCAGTGTGGCGAGTGTAGGCCAAATTCTTCAGATATATGTTCTGGAAGGCCCATCTCCAGCAGTAGAGGTCTAGGACGCTGTTCTAGGGGCTGTAATGAATAATGAATGAATGTGTTGGTAAATAAAATCAATTTCCATTATTATGACGTTAGATTGTCATTTAAATCTAATTGCAAAATCTAAGTGCATCTAATTCTGTTGTGAGCAGAATAACAAGAAGATACAATAAATTGTTTGCAGATATCGACCCCTTCTGTCTGTCTAAACACCAATTCAGAGGAAGGATTCTGAGCAGGATGGAGGTGTAGTTCTATGTAAATAATACATTAGATATGCACAATGCAATGAAATCTACACATTTTCACTCATTCACACTTACAATTTACACCTTCATACACCTACACTGACAATACACATTCACGTGAACATATACATACACTTACATAATGATGCGTAGATGGATTTTTTAATTATTGTCTCTTTATTTTTATTCTTATGTTTATTTTTTAATAGCTTAAATTGTTAATAATCCGTTCATGCTATCGTATGTTTAGTGAAAATAATGGTATTCCGTAATTGGCTAGGTGTTGGGTAATCATATGAATGTAAATATTTATTTGTAAAATACAGCTGTGGAATAAGTAAATAATAAATAAATAAAAATAAATAGATAAACATAAATAAATGATAAAATTAAATAATCAGAATAATAAAAAAACAACTTCTACGGTTTAACTATATTATTATATATATACTACTTATACCTATACATATTATTACATACACTAAATATTATATAACAACATTATACTAAGAATTTAAAAACAACTAGGTTTATGTATCTGTCTCCGTTAATTATTAATATACATACAGTTGGTAAACAAATTATTTAAAAAAAAGGATTAGTTATTAATCGTACCATTAAATCGGGTAATTCTTTTTATCTTAATCAAAAAGTATAAAGAGTTCCTTAATTAATTTCTGTTGACATTAACGAATGATTTCTTGGAAAAAACATTTAAAACCTTACAATTATTTATTAGGGACTGACCAAAATGATAAGTTTAAAAGGTCGGCATTAACATTTTTTAATAAGATCCAGAAATAACGATCATTAACAAATAAACTTTTGTAAGCTCGTTTCAATTTTATTACAAACATAAACTTTATTCATAATAATTATAAATGCGGTATCTTCATCTTTTTGTTTATGTATCGCCCTCATGCCGATTTATATTGTGTTCAATTGTAATTTTTTTTTACTTAACCAAATTCCGATGGGAATGTACGGTATTAAAAAAATCTAATTTTACATGAACAATGACAACAAAAACAATGAGAATGTATAAAACAAAGAACGAAGAATTTCAATTTTAAATACCCTAAAATCAATAAGCAGTGACAAAGCAGTACAACGGGCCCATCTTTAAAGATCTCATATACTCATTCTGGTGAGAATGTACGGTGGAATACAAAAAACGATGATTTCCACTTTACATACACTAAAACCAATCATAAGTGACACAGCAGTAGAAAACGGGTCAATCTTTAAAGAGTTCATATACGCATTTCATTAGGAATGTATATAGAAAGAATACAAATTTGACATACACTAAAACCAATCATTAGTGACACAGAAGTAAAACGGCTCAATCTTTAAAGAGCTCATATACTCATTCCAATGGAAATGTACAATATTATACAAATAATTCAAATTTTACATACACTAAAACCAATCATTAGTGACACAGAAGTACAACGGCTCAATCTTTAAAGAGCTCATATACTCATTCCAATGGAAATGTACAATATTATACAAATAATTCAAATTTTACATACACTAAAACCAATCATTAGTGACACAGAAGTACAACGGCTCAATCTTTAAAGAGCTCATATACTCATTCCAATGGAAATGTACAATATTATACAAATAATTCAAATTTTACATACACTAAAACCAATCATTAGTGACACAGAAGTACAACGGCTCAATCTTTAAAGAGCTCATATAGTCATTCCAATGGAAATGTACAATATTATACAAATAATTCAAATTTTACATACACTAAAACCAATCATTAGTGACATAGCATTACAACGGGCCCATCTTTAAAGAGCTCATGCACTCGTATTGGCATATCAGGCAATTAAAACGGGTCGGACGGTAAACAGGGGCCTGTCAGAGTTATCAAATACCTTAAACGGGCTGTTCGAATCGAACATTTATTTTCCTTGTCTTTTTGGCTTGGAAATAAAAGTCTTGAACCATAGATGTGTGTTAAATGGACATACACAAATTTATTTATTTATTATGGTGCAACAAACAAATTACTACCACCATTTACAATTTATAAATAAAGAACTAGACTGTAATTCTTGAGTAGTGCACACAACATTGAAAAATAGGTACGCGAGCAAGATACTTAAGTACTACTACACAAAATAAGGAGAAAAAATATGCAAAAAGATAAAACAAATTAAACTTAATCTAAATTTACACAAACAAAAAAATCAACACGGGTTATTAAAACCAGTAAGATAATATAGTGTTTTTAGTATACTATCAAGTGTTTAGGGAATATTTTTATTTATTTATAGTTTATTGTTTTACTAGGTTTAGTTTATATTTATTATTTAAGTAAGTAGTTTTTAATTTAATATTTTATTGTTAAATAGAAAAAAAATATTGGTAACAAAGCCTAATGGCTTTAATACAGAATGTAAATATCACACTTTTAGTACTATATTAAATATTAACAGCTTTCTAGTAACTTTTTATTTTTTATTTTGTGACAACAATAAAAATATTTTCTATTTCTTTCATAATTTTTAAAACTGACGCAAATTTTATTTTATGTGCTTAATAAATATATATTTGTATATTTCACCTATATAACAATCGTTATATTTTGGTATGTCAGTTAACAAATTTTAAAATAATAACAATAATGCTATTAACACCATGCATCGTAGATAAAGGAGCATTAGGAACTCAATACAGTAAAAGGCATAAGACCACAAAACTATATAACTATTTAAACGAATTTTCCGTCAAAGACATGTCAATAAATTCTGACAGGTTATAAAAAGCATTGTTTCGGAAAAAGAGTTTCAATTTTGTTTTAAATTCACTTGGTTATAGTCTCAGGTAGTTTATTGTATAATGTAATTTTTAACGGTAAACCTTGCTTAAAGGTTTTTTTCAACCTGGTTTGCCTTATATAGATTTCATTCTTGTTTCTTAGGTTGTACTTAGTCAAATAAATACCGGCCCGATAGATATATGTCTTTGGTTTTGGTTTGTGTCTCGGTTGCCGACAGATAAGACGTAATGTATTGGTGCCTGCTGAATAATTAAATGTCCCTTTTTGTATTGCCATCGCTGGGAAACGACGTGCAATGGTTTTAGTGCTAATTAAAAAAACGAATCGGCATAAAATTTGGAGGTCGTAATTTACTTTAAATTATATCATAAATAAATATTCATAGAGATTTACCTCGTAAATGTTCTTATCTTTAAGAATGTTTTTCTTAATTTATAGTAATTTATTGTAACTCAATTATATTATACTTAAATATTTTTTTTAACTACTTGGTATAAATTTTAATAGTCTATAATCTAATTAACTTAAGCTTCTAACAAATACGAGTAGAAGAAATATTCCAAAAAATCACAACATGAAGTCAAATAAATACAATGATCTTACAGAAGAAATGATCAACGGGTTCACGACGTAGATTGACGCAGTGGCAGTTTTTGCGAGAGGAGTTCCAGGAAAATCTTTGCACCACTTACTGAAAGAAGCCTTAGCTGGTCTACCGGAGGAATCATACAGTATTTGGTTAAGTAGGGACAGGAGTAGAATGGTGTATGGTGATTGTCTTGTTGCGGAATAAAATAAAAAACGAGGCCTCCTTTTTAATCCAGCCTATTGTCGGTAGTAAGTCTAGCCCGATAAACCTAGTAAAGTGCATCTTCACGTTTCGGGATCAGGCTCGAATTGCCGTCATGTCCTGTCAAGCCGGCATAATGTTAGGGACTAATGTCAGTCATAAGTGTCTGATTCCAGTTGCTAACATTCATGGACCATCGCTCGTTACCATCAGGTAGGCGCAAGGTCACATGCCTTGTATACCTATTATCCTTGTTTAGAGACATGTAAATAGTAATGTAATAACTGCGAGAATAGAAGACAACGGTAAAATAGTTTCCTTTCTAAAACAAAATGCTAAGTATAAAGTCTTCCGTTTAAGCTCTACTGTGCTGTTTTAGCTTCGAAACTAACCGCAACACAAAATTGTTTCCTCGAGGTAACACAGGGAGCTAGAATCTCCGACTTAAGGCTAGGTTCTACTTAAAAACTAGGTCAAATATAAAATACAGTGGGCATCTTGCATATTATCATAAAAAATGTTTATTATCGTTAATTTTTAATAGATATGAGTTTAAAAAAAAAATGACCACAGAGCATTGCATGGAGCTAATGTCAACCTTATAGCTAGTGTTTTTAGGAATATAATTAAGTGCAACTATTAATGTAATCAACTAGAGAAAGATTTTTGTCCTTTGTTCATGTAAGATATAATTGAAGCTAATGTCAACCTAATAAAAAGAAGTGTCATCACGACCGTTTCCCTTTCGGGGTAGTCAGAATTTAGCCTACTATAATTATTAATTAATTTAATAATTAAATGTATTTAGGTATATAAATTAATAAATATTATTGTGTCCCGATATTTATCAAGCTATTAAAGTTGATAGCACGACCGCTGTCAAGGTCAAGCGCTTATAGAGTTGAGAATTGAATAATATTTTGTAATTATGTCAACCTAATAGTAAGTATTTTTAAGTGTTGTTTAAACTGAGTGAATCTGTAATAGCGACATCTATTATTAAGTACAGGTACTATTTCTTAATATCAACTTCTACAATATTTTGTGTATTTTAAATGAATACTTGAAAAAAAAGTTAAATTAACATTTACTTGACAAAATAAACTAACACAAGATGTTGTTGACTTGTTTTACACTTCCGCAGCACGCAGGTCAGCATATTGTCCGTTGAACAATTAAATAATCTATTTGAAAATACACGTTGTTCACGACCATAACGGGCAATGACTACTCATTACAGCATTCTAGACTCTTGGACATCTTTTTCAGAACATAATCGTGTTCGTATATCTGTAGAATTTGACCTACACTTGCCACGCTGGCCAGACGGGTTGGCGAGCGATATCTTGCAATCATGATGGCTGACCTTTGATGCTAAAATAAATAATGATGGTTTCAGTCCATTATTTTCTATTCACTTATAGAATATTAATATTTCTAATATAGTATAATCTATTTTTATTTAAGTATAATACTATACGAGTAAGTATTCACTTTACTTCCGAACTCTTTAATAAATTTATGTTTTTTTTTTTTGTACCGAATATACATATATGAAATGTAGTTATATAATTATAAATTTTTAGTTCATAAACTAAAAGTCAGTCGCAACAAAAGCAAGCAAAATGCTATATAAATTTATATATTTTATAACTTACTACTTACTATAAGATCGCAATGACTATCAAATTCTAGACCTGCTTTACCTTCTCAAAATAGTGCACAGCGCTAAAATCCTTGACTAAACAAGCAAAAGGTTAAGCTCATCAAATCAGCAGAATAGTTTGCAAGGAACTTCTACACAAAACCGTTCAACATTTGGAATGCTAACTCGAGGAAACGTGATCTTAAGGATTATTATAATATGATTCAGTTGGTGTAGCATTATCTCTTTAATAAAGATTAGATTGTTATAAAGGCCTTTATGAAACGCCGACATAGTCTGACGTCAGTCAAATGCTATTTGAATTTAAAAACAAAATCAACTTCAACTGATAAAGATGAGTATTCTAGAAGTCTTCATATCTGGAGAATTTGAGCTATACTCGCCACGCTGCTAGGCCACACGGGTTGGTAAGAATCTGATGACAACGGAGACATTTTTAATGAATTGGCCCTAAGCAGATCTGCCGTTAATACGTTTATGGAACGATCTTCCAAGACGACATTAACGGAAATTATACAGTATTTGGTGGAGGCGCGGTGGTGGCTCGGTTGTAAGAACGCATTCCTTAAATTCTACAAACGTCGGATCAAACCCACCCGGCATGTACCAATGAGAAATACACTTAAGTACATTTGTCATAGATTTACAACACCACCGTTCCCGTGCCTCGGAGAGCACGTTAAGCCGTCGATCCCGGTTCCACTAATACCAACTAGTGGTACGTTAATAAATTGTCATTAAAAATTGACACCATATTCTTGTCAAGCCGTCTGGCCTATACTCTATACCACGCTGGGTGGTGAGTGTAGGCCAAATTCTCCAGATATATGTTCTGGAAGGCCCATCTCCAGCACTGGAGGTCTAGGACGCTGTGTTCTAGGGGCTGTAATGAATGTAGAGAAGCAGAAGGAGCGTCTTGTTACACAATAAAAAGAAAAGGACTCCTTTTTAAGTCGCAAGCCCGAGACACCATTCTTTTCCCTCTTATCTACACACGATAGACCCGGCATGGAATACTAAAAACAACTTTACCTATCTATTTACATTTCATGACAGATCCATTCGCTCTTCACATAACTCTCTTCTTTCGATTTCCTCGCATCATTCTTCCTTTGTGTCAAACTCTTTTGCAGTTGTTGCTGCGAATTTGTGGAACACCTGCCCTTAAATATAAGACAAGCATCAAATCGTCAATATTTGCATTTCTTAAATGGCTCCTAACAATGTACCTACTTAGTGTATGTATATATGTATGTATATGTATATTGTATTGTATGTATTATTGTGTGTATGTATGTGTGTGTTTATATAATTTATATATTGTTTATAGCTTACAATGTGATCGTTAAGTTATAATATATTTACTTGCACCTACCGTTCACTTTAAATGCTTTATCTGTCACAAAGGTTGGCTGTCAGAGAACGTCTAGCGGCATTAAGCCCGCCCCTTGTACATAGTACAATAAAGTTTTAAATAAATAAATAAATTTGTCTTCTCAACAAACTTATATGGTCTTGGCAATTCTAGTTTAGTAGCAATTTAAGTCACATATTACTGCTATTTATTAAAGTTTGAGAGATGTAATGACATCTAAGACCAACAACGGCAAAGGTCTACTTCATTAAAAAAAAACAGGACGTTATATCTAGGGACTGTAATGTGATGTATAGAATATTTGAAGTTTTGTGATCATATCACGATTTCTGACAGTTTTCTCGTTGTTCACAGTTCGCTGCACCTCGACCTGGCGGGGAGTCCTCCTGTTTGCAAGGCCCTGACTGTTTTATGGTGAGTACTAGAACACTTACTTTAATTTAAACATTAACTATGTTAATTATAGTGTATATTATCCTATATATATATATACTATTTCTTAGGAAAAGTTGTTCGTTTCTATCAATAGCAAAACATATTAGTCTAAAGTAAGAGCATACAAAGTCACATCGCATATTTACAAAAAGTATCTTCACGACCGTTTCCCTTTCGGAGTGGTCAGAAACCACGCTTATAATGTAAATACATTTAGCCAACTTTTTACTATAGGCCAATCATGACAAGTAGCAAGCTCGTCGATGTCTCCAGCGTACCAAACTCGAGAAATATCAAAAATAAATTACATTAATAAATATTTTTGCGTCCCGATCGAACCCGGTACCTCCGAGTCTAAATCCACGGACTTAACCGCTAGACCACAGAGACAGTATATTTACAACGAGTGTATAAACTTATTGTAATTAATATATATACATATATGAAAGTTTATAAATTAATTATTTCGATCTCCATTATAACGTGTTTTATTTATTACGTTTTATCAAAGTCCATTAACGTGATGTTGACTTACTATCGATTTATTTAATTTTTAATTTATTTATTTATTTATTATTATTATTACAAGCCAACACTTACAGCTAGTGCCAAACATGTAGGCTCTTAGTCAATTTATACAATTATATATACATCAAATTTACACATAGGTAGCACTTATACAATTGGCTAATAATTACAGAATTACACGTTATACAAATACAATTATGTTATTAATAATTGATATTTACATCAATCACGCTGCTTTTTGTAGAAATTAATTCTAAATAGCGTCCAGCTGATGTCAGAAATCTCGGCTCGGAGTACTAAAATATGTCAATACAGCGGTCATACGCCAAGATATTGTTAATTAGAGTCAGTGCGTGATACAAGGGTGTCGTTTCGATGGCTTTCGTTCGCAATTTAGGTATTGCAAATAATGGCTGCTGACGAGCTCTTAAAAAATACTTTTGAAGCGGGGGCACCCATAGTGATATTCTTTCAAGAAGACAAGGGTTTGCTGTAAAGCCACGAATTAGTCGGAAGAAGTATTTAATTAGAGCAACATTACGTCTCACCTCGAGCAATCTATAATCGACCATCCCCAAAATAAAAACAGTCGGAAACAAATACGGATAGTAACCGTATATCTTTTTGTATAAAAAGCGAACAAATTTTTTTTGTACTTTTTCAAGCATTAGCATATGCTGGGCGTCATGGGGACTCCACACTGCACAGTTAGTCTCAAGTATACTACGGCAATATGCATTATAGAGGACACTGATTGCGCTATGGTTATTAAAGTACTTAGCCTGTCGCATGATAAAGCCCAATCTCTTGCTGGCTACTTTACTTGTGGCAATAATATGATCCTTGAAGGACAGACGAGTGTCAAACCATGTTCCCAGATCCCGGACGGTCGACACGCGCTTTAAACTCTTACCATTGATGTTGTAGCTCCACTCAAGGGTGTTGTGTGTGGTTGTGTAAGACATTACAACACACTTTGATACGTTAAGAGCTAGACTGTTGTCTCTACCCCATGAGTATACACTGTCAATGTCATCTTGCAGCAATTGGCAATCGAAACAGCTCCTCACAGGCATTGCCAACTTGACATCATCGGCAAACATTAGGCAAGTGGACCGTTTGATGTATGTAGGGAGGTCGTTAATCATTATTAAGAACAATAATGGTCCCAGGCTACTGCCCTGTCCAATTCCCGACGTAACCTCATAGCAGTGCGATTGTATATTACTGTACCGAACAAATTGCCTTCTACCCGAAAGGTACGAAGAGAAAAAAAGTAAAAGTGGAGCATCGAAACCTGCCATCGCCATTTTAATAAGTAGTCTATCGCTATTCACTCTATCGAAAGCCTTTTGGTAATCAAAATAGGCGACATCCACTTGACATCCTGAATTCATATTGTGGGCCAGCATGCTTACTATATTTAGGAGGTTGGACGATGTAGAACGATTTGGCAGAAAGCCATGCTGTTCGTCTCTAAACCATCCGTTGAGCTGTTGCTTAATATGAAAGTAGATGATGGTCTCGAAAACTTTACTAAATACTGACAGCACTGCAATCGGTCGGTAGTTGCAAACATCCGATTTCGCTCCACCCTTATGGATCGGAATAACCTTAGACACTTTCCAGGATGTTGGGTACTCCCGGCTCAAAAGCGCCAAGTTAAATATATACTTCAATGGTTTAACAAACACCTCACGACAGTCCCTAACGATCTGCTGTGGTACGCCATCTGGTCCTTGAGTACTTTTGGATGGAAGACGTTTAAGGGCACGACGGACGTCAGACTCTGTAACATATGCCAGACTTACATGTCGAAGAGTGTCGCGAGATAGTTTGGCAGCGTCCTCACACGCTGTATCTACATTTAGTTGAGGAAAGTCGTCAAGGAAAACATTTTTAAAGAACTGCGCAAATGCGTCAGTGACCTCCTGTGTGGACCTACTTCCAAATGATACAGGTTCACGTGATTGGCGATTACGTTTGATGAAAGACCAGAACGAAGCAGGATCGTACTTTATATCACATTGAATGCGATTAAAATAGGATATCATAGCTTTATTAGCTTCCTGATTAAATGTTTTTCTATAATATATAAAAAATGCTAAATATAGATCGTTTTTTGTCAGCTTATATAATTTATGATATTTATTCTTTAATTTGTTTAAGTTAATAATTTCATGTGTAAACCATTGGGGATAAAGGCAATTTTTAGTTACTGTTTTATTCTTATAAGGAACGGTTTTATTAAAAATATCATTAATAACGGTATAAAATAGTTCGACAGACTTGTTAATATCACTAGTTTCATATATAGCTGACCAGTCAGCGTCCAACAATTTGGAATACAGCATAGGAAAATTAGCTTTGCGAAAATTGCGCATGAGAGGTGCACCGACATTGGTATCGTCGACAGGCAAATTATTATTTATTTGCGAGTTAACACGAATAGCTATTTCTAGTGGGTTATGGTGCTTCTCGAACGATACAAGCCCATCTGCCGCCTCCGCCACCGAGACCCCTGACATCGACCGATTTGTCAAGACTAGATCCAAAATGCGATTAAGACTATTACATATTGCATTATGCTGTGATAAATTACAGGTATGCAAAAATTGATCGTAAGCACCACGGACCGCTACAGTAGTCGAATACAAATTAAAATCGCCCAAAACAACGGTCGGTAGCGTATGTTCGCTCATAAGTTCTTCTATACTGTCAAAAGCCGAAGAGTATGTTGCTTCTGATATTCGAGGTGGAAGGTAAGCCACGCAACACAGAAATTTGCAACGTCCCATGGATACAATAGCGCAGAGCAGCTCCAGATTCGATGGTCCGCTGAAGTCGAGACGTCTTAGCCTATAGGGCTCGCGCGCTGCCAGTAGCACGCCACCGCCTCCACGGGCTGGTCTGTCACGACGTAACACGCTGTAGCCGGCCGGAAACAGTTCGGAGTCATGAACGCTTTCATCTAAGCGAGTTTCCGTCAACGCTATCAAGCCATTATAAATGGACATCTTTGCCTTTGTAGCAGCTAGTTTACCCTTTAATCCGCGAACATTCTGGTAAAAAATGCCAATTTTATTTGATTTATTTTTTTTTGTTCCGAAAAAACTTATTCTCTAACGTGTTGCTACTTTTGGAACGTCTGTACATGTACCATTCCTGCATCGAAATGTTTCTTGGCCAATTTTCTGCTAGCATGAAGTATTCAAATTCGGATAGTGGCAGGCCAATGATGAAACAGTTGTGTCCCTCATGTGACGGTATGGGTTTCGTGACCCTGTAATGCTCATTATGTCGCTTCTTGTTCATAAATGTCAAAATATCACGTTCCGTCACGTCTGCATGAAGATTCCATACGTGAATATACCTGGTTGGCTGAATAGTTTTTAGGTCATTGTCCGTATCTCCAGTTGCTTTAATTACATTTTGATGAGTACGCATTTGCTTCGAATCTTGTTCCTTATGTACTTTTGATTGAGCAATGTAAGCATAGGTAGGTAAAGCAGAGGTGGACGGTATCTGGGCCTCTCTAGTGGAAGGAATCCTAGTCTTGCTACGATTCAGTGGCGTTATATTCCGATCTTGTGTGTCATTTTTGCTTATCACTGATATTTCGCTGGAATTTGTGGTATCCATATCTTTGTGAAGGAAGGTACGAGTATTATTGTATGTCCGGGCATCGTTTGATAGCATTTTAAACTCGAGCTTACGGAGACGGGCGTCATGTGTATCTGCTATAGATTCTAACGTCCTGTGTTGTTCGACCACATTTACAATAAGAGTGGCCTGTTCACTCACTTCCGTTTGAAGTCCCTAATATCTGTCATCTAGATCAGTGACGTAAGATTGGAGTTGCAGAAAGTTATCGGTGACCTCCTTAAGTCGGGCTTCTTGGTTTTGAAGTTGACGGGTGACTTGTGCTCTAAAGGCTTTAAGTTCGGCGAGGATATCATTATTAGTGGCCACATTCAGACTAAACTCTTTTAAGGCATGAGTACTGCCAGTGCTGCCTTCTCTAGTATTTTCTAATGTGATATTGTCATTGTCACGTGATTGCACTTTGGCAGCACCGACAACCATAGCAGGAGTAGCTGGTTGACGAACAAAAGTATTGGTGTTGTAATCTTTAGGCCTTTTGTTAAGGCAGGTCTTACATTCCCAAGTACCTCTACGTTCTTTTGACATTATAATAAATCTTTTAAAAGAAACATTTGCGCAATCCAAGTCATATTTTTGTCTACAAGAAGAACAACATAAAAATTGTCTATTAGGAATTTCTTGATGGCAACCTCCGCATTTATTAGTCATTTTATATAATTTTAAATATTAAAATAATCGATGTACGAGTATGTTTGGGTAATTAAAAATCTTGGTACCTAGAGGTAGTCGTATTATTTAAAATGTACTGACAAGACGAGGCGCACAGGCGGTACCATCTTAAGGATCAGTAGCATGGGGCATTTTGTTTTAACAAACATTTGGAGCTTTTGCTGAAATTTCAAAACATATATAATAATGCATTTATTTAGTCCCTACTTAAGGGACCTTCTGTCTTAAGTTGTTACGTAATTAGCTAACCTAACAACATTTTATAGTGACCATATCAATATTAAAAATCTTTTATATTTTAAGCGAACTTTGTACCGCCTAACCGTCATTGAATGTTTGTAAATCTTAGTTAGCACGTAGAAATCCACAATGTCAAATGCTTATACGCAATGCTAATCGCCGATTGGATCTCAATAAACTCTACATAGAAGGCCTATGTGATGGCTGGGCAGCTACACTCTTCTTGGATTAGCGTCTCGGTTATGCTGGTAGAGGTCGATTAACCGTTGAGCGGTAAATGGTTTGACTTGGCTTTATTTCTGTATTCGACGACAGTCAAGCTCAGAGTGGGCTCGCGCGGGAGCCTTAAGAGCAACGACTGAGTAACTATATATATAATAAGAGCGTGCCACCTATCGGACAACAGTAGTACTATGTCAGAAACCTTCGCCGATGTTCACACAACATATTCCCAAAGTTTCATATTGATCGATCTCATATGCATAGGGAACACACAGACAGACATTCACCTTTATATATATAGATAAATAGATTGACTTGGCTATCGCATGAAAACACAATACATACGAGTATTGTATTAAATTAGATAGTTTAGTGCGATTGCCAAGTCAATGTATTACATACTAGTATTACAAACATATTGGGGTCTTCACAATTCCAGGGTATGGTGTTTCGGGGTTACATAAAATACAGTTGTACAATTATTACTTATTTATTTTATTTGGACAGAAATTTAAAAATAAATAATTATGAGCTGTGGTACGAACTCTTAACGTCAATTCCAACTAATGACTACTCCAATGACAAATGCAACATTCGACGCGGCTGTAACGAGCGGCCCCATTTTTCTTATACACTTGAAAGCAATGAAAACGGTTCACAATTGAATCGCTTGATCTCCAATCACCACAAATGCAAAATTTTGATAAAAAAAAGATGTTTTCGCAACCTACATAACTCATAACTGATTTTTTTGTTACAGTGTTGGGAAAATTGCGAGCTTCTGCAATCAAACTATCAAGTGTGGGGAGCGGTGTGTGATGAAAAAGACATTTGTGTAAGTATATTATCGTCATCATTGTCAACCTAGTTTCATAACAGCCTGAGCTCACTGAGAAAAATGATTGATGGAATGGAAAATCGTTTTTTTTTTTACGGTTTTAGGAGTTTACCACATCATTATCACAGCCCCTAGAACTGTATAGTATATTCCTAGCCTACTCGACAAACTTGACTACTATGACCGCGTAACGTAAAAATATTAGATACCCGTTTTATTGCCTTCTAGTGTATTTTCCATATAACTAATTTTTAACCCATCTTAATGTGTTAACGACTGAGGCAACTGGAACTCGACCACTTGTGAGCTGATGATGAACTATTTACAGCAGTTATAATTTTAAGATATGCATGTGCGCACGAGGTCCATGAATCTTAGCAACTAGAACCAGACACTCATGACTGTCATCAATCCTCAACACTATTCCGGCTTGAAAGGGCATGGCGGCAATAGCCTGACCCCGAAACGTATGAATACACTTTCCAACCCAGGCACGACCGGTGGATACTTCCCCACCCCGGCAGACTGGGCAAATTAGCATCATCAGTTCACCTATTAGTTGTTCTCGTTGTAAGTATATGCCATTTGCAATGACGTCAAATGCCAATTTTAACTTTCAAAGAGAACAAAAAAAAAGGAAAATATGTCTATTGACAAAAAAAACTAATTTACAAAGGAAACATATTACAGTGATCTCCACACTCGGCACTGCCAGACATGTGGTGATCTCGTAACTACATAATAAAAAATAGAAGAAAAATAAATACATAATATTAGCAGGTGTATGCCGATCACAGTACAATCTACATAGTAATACCTAACTATCTTGTCTAACTATCTTGCAGGGACTAAAACCAGGAGACTGTAATTGACATACACTAAACAATCGCTTCTTAATTAAAGTTATATAACAGAGATAAATACAAAATTTTGTAAAGTAAAGTAAAGTATCATCACGACCGTTTCCCTTTCGGGGTGGTCATAAACCACGCTTATAAATAAGCTGATTCACATTTAGCCAACTTTACTATAGGCCAATCATGACAAGTGGCAAGCTCGTCGATGTCTCCAGCCGTACCAAACTCGAGAAATATCACAAATAAATTAAATATTAAAATGTATTTATTTACAATAATAAATATTTTTGTGTCCCGACCAGGAATCGAACCCGGTACCTCCGAGTCCAAATCCACAGACTTAACCTAATCTATTTACAAGCTTAAAAAAAGAAATAAAACAATAAAAGTAAGAAAGCTATTAAGACTAAAATAAACAAAAAAAACTAATATTGTAAGCTTGCCATAGTGGTATTTACCACTTTTTATTTTTATTTATCTAACTATTTATAACCATACTAACTTTTCAATAATTATGTATGTCATCACAGCCCATAGAACTCAGAGTCCTAGACATCCACTGTCGGAGATTAGCCTTCCAAAACATATATCTGGAAAATATGGCCTCAACTCGCTACCCTGGCCTGACGGGTTGGCGAGGGTCTGATGTCAATTTTTAACACCTAGTGGAACCGAGACCGACGGCTTAACATGCTCTCCGAGGCATGGAAACGGTGGTGTTGTAAATCTATGACAAATGTACGTAAGACCGAGACTCACATATCACGATCAAATAAATAAAACACTGTCTGAAGGTGCATTAAAAAGTCTTCGTAACCAAAGGGCATGTATGAAGAGGTTAATGAATGTCGACGAAGCGAAAGAGGTATGTCGTGATCGTGTCAAATGGCGGTCAATTGTCTCTGCCTACCCCGCAAGGGATCTGGCGTGAAGATATGTATGTATGTAAAAGTGTATTTCTCATTGGACAAGACAACCGTTCGAAAACCCTTAATTCTTCCGTATTTTTTTAAATACCATTTCCGTCGTCATTTTTTTAATAACAATGTTTGGTACGCTAGAGACATCACGTACTTGCCACTTGTCATGTGGGAATAGTAAAGTTAACTTCCGACCACCCCGGAAGGAAAACGGTCGTGATGATAATAGATTTTTATCGAATATTGGTAGGATTAATTATCTTCACCTATCCCTTATCCTTCCACTTATGTCAAAGTCAAAGGCAATTTGATATTCGCCGGTATCGGGGTTACAACCGATGCGATATTAGCATTGTCATGTTTTAATTAGGTTAACTTGAATTAGTAGTCAATGTTCATTCTATCTAGTTATAGGATAGTTAATTAACGTTAGACAAACGCGTTTCTCGTAGTTTCAGATTCATTGTCTATGCTTAGCAGATTATCAGCCAAATTATTTATTTGTTACTATGATCAAATTATCACAGCTCCTAGAAGATAGAATTTCAGAACTCCACCGTTGGAGATGGTTCTTCCAGAAATTTCCGAAGATTTTGGACTACACTCGTCACTGGCCAGACCGGTTAGCGAGGGCCTTATGTCAATTTACAATGACAATTAAATATGTAATCCCTCCTCCTTGCGTCGTTCTCCCCCCTCCACGGATCACTTTTTCCAGGACGATGCTACGCCATCCGGGTCTGTTCACGGCTGCATGTAGGGCATCGTGCATCTGGGTATTTAGTGAGGTGCGGATCTGGTCAGACCAGCGTATGGGGCTTCGGCCACGCGGTCTTTTGCCCTCGACTTTCCCTGTGACAACAGCCTTTCCAGGTTACCAGGTGTTTTACGGGCTATATGGCCGAAATACTCAAGGACTCGTTTTAGACAGATGGAAGATAGTAGAGATTTTGAGCTCCTTCAGTATTGACACGTTAGTTCTTCGCGCTGTCCAAGGGATACGCAACATACGCCTCCAACACCACATCTCAAAGGCATCGATGCGACCACGATTACCGGCTCTGTCCAACTTTCAGCGGCATAAAGAAATATGGAGAATATTATTATGTAATAAATCTATGATAAATGTACGTAAGAAAAGTAAAAATTATCATTGGTAATGGCGGGGCTCGATTCCTTTTTGGAATTTTAATAAAAGCGTGTTTAAATCTCAAACTGATAATTTAAAAATCACTAATAGAAGCAATGACGAGTACTTACAAAAATATTACCTAAACTAGCATTGAAACTATGTATCGTGGTTAAATAATTGTCTTGCAAAAATGTCTATATCCGGATTTTAATCTTAGTTTAAGAACCTTTGTATGTTTAACAATAGCAAATATTTTACCATTTCTTTTATTTCCAGTTTCCTGGCTGCAAAGTGGCGTGCGAATTCCACACTGAAGCTGCCCGAGCTGCTCAAACCCAACCCGTCATCCACACCAAGGGAGAAGGAGTCATGCGCGTCAGTGGAGCCTTAGCTCGATGGCCCCCACCAGCTCCTCACGCCGCTTCCAAACCAGCACCACTAGTCTACGTAGTCATGCGACGATCAGCAGAAGGTCCGTGGAGACAAATCATCCAAACTCAATCCTTAGCAACAAGAGTCCCATCAAACAACGAAGGAGCTCTACTACGAGTACTAGTAGTCGACCCGCAAGGACTAGTGACCATATACAGCCCAGACGAAACGTGGGTAGCTCACGACTCGAACGCTTCGAGCCACGACGAACATCGCTGGACATTAAAGGAAATATCCCTTATACATCAAAAAGTCTTAGTCATCGGTGAAATCGCTTGGGAACCCAGAATAACTCGCGGCGTGTATCTCGTCACTTGGGAAATAGACGGCGGCGGGTTAAAGGGAAATCTATTTACCGATTCCACTCGCGTAACATTATCGCTGTGGCCCGATACAATATACCACATTCAAGTCGAGTTGGTGTCACGTACCCCCGGAGTAGATAATGAAAGGTCTGAGACTATGACAATAGACACGAGTCGGGCGCAACGTGTTTCTACGGAGAGCGTTCAGGATGTCAAAGTTAGCGAAGGAGATCGTCTAATGTCGGTGTTAGTCAGTTCCATGCGAGGGGAACGCGTTCCAGAACGAGCTCAGGACTCTGAACTTGTATTAGGTTGTATATCAGCTATCGTCGCATTTGCGCTTGCAGTGCTCGCCGCTATCCTATGGCGACGAAGGCGAAGAGGCACATTTCCTGGAACTAATGTTTACGTAGGATCATCCTCTGTGCTGAAGCGGAAATTAGTAGAAGATTTCGTTCCCGCTACACACCACTTCCAGCCGGTGCTCGCTCCGGATGTCCCTGTGAACGATACTGTGCCGCGTGATGTGGTCGTGTGACGTCATAGCTTTGACACGTTGTCAATAGAAATAGAGCGGGCATTGAGTTCCTAAACTTGGACGATTTTAAGAGGAATTTCATATTCTTCATTGAACTGTTGGATGACGAGTGTGGTATGTGATATGTTCGGAAAGATTCGCGAAAAGTGATGGATTTCCATTTAGTTTTTATTTTTACAGTATTTGTGTTTTTGTTTACTATTGAAAAACAAATCGTGTAAAAGCTGATATTACAAATGTACCTATATGAACAGATGTTGTATGTAGAGTTAGTATAAATGTACATTGACATTAATATAATAGATGTATTTATGAACACAGTAAGGTTAACACCAGATAATTTAGATTGTACATATGTTAAGAGAGATAGAGTATCCTAATTTTATAATTCTAAGTAAAAAAGACATTTTGTAGATAGACTTTGTAATATTATGTAAGTAAACTTTAACCATAATTTGAATCTCAACTGTTAATTTCTCGTGTTTTTTTTTATCAAAAAGTAAATGTTTTCAATCTTGTGTATCAAATTTATATCAATGTTTGTGAAAATACAAATTTAAAGGATTCTACTAGTCTGTCATCATTTAAATATACATAGGTAGTAGATATATTTTATGATATAGCTTTGATGAGGAAACTTATTCTAATAAAAATTACGTCGTCTTCTTCAGCAATAAATATAATTATAATTGTAAATAACTAAATGTAAAAAACAACAGATAACATATATTTTTCTTGTCAACAAAATATTTCTAGAAATCGTAAGTGTGTTTGTTTGATTATGCAGTTTTTTGCAAGTTTAATTATTTTGTTCAGCAAAATTTACTTCCTAAATATATTGTTTGTTTTGTTGGTTAATTGCAGTAATCAATTCAATTATTGTTAATTTAAATCAACTTAGGTACTTAATAAAAAAATATGATGCCATAAAATTTGTAATATGGCTTTGTTTGCATGGTACTAATGTCTTACTAATTTATGTTTTGTTAGACCAAAATATTAGGTAAAGTAAGAATTTCTATTGTAAAGGCCATTGATTTATTTATTATATATAATATAGTTCGAGAATTATCTTTTTGAGCGTTTGTAAATATGTATGCATGCTGCAATGAGGAAGCTGAAAGTTTAACAGGTATAAAATAAATATGTCTGCCAAATTAAATATGGGTTTTATTGTTTCTCCTACAGATAGATTAAAGTCCCTTTATAGCGGTCTGTATTACAGTACGTTAATGTTAAAGCTATCGTCAAATATGACAAACACTTTGCGTTATTTGCTTTTGTCAATAAAAGGTTTGATAACTTTTTTAATCAATCAATCATTACACAGAGTTCTAGACCTCCACTGTTGGAGATGGGCATTCTAGGAATTTCTGGAGAATTTGGCCTACACTCGCCACGGATTGGACATGCCAAAATATTAAGTTATTTCACACATGTGTGTTGGTATTAGTAGAATCGGGACCGACGGCTTAACGTTCTCTCTGAGGCACGAGAATTGTGATATTGTATATATATGACAAATCTAAGAAAAGTGCAATTCTCATTGGTACATGCTGGAATTTTACCTTAACTAACCTTTAGGATTTAATGGAAATATTCTTACAACCAAGCCACCACCGCTCTTTTCTCATGGCTGTAAAAGGCAGATTATCTTTTGACATGTTTTACGTATGCCTATGAGACACATCATTGGCTGAAATCAATATGACAAGCTACCTACCAATGACGTGGCGTATTTCAAACTATTGATCAGACATTATTTTAATAATCCTTACTGCAACTGGCTGTCAGTCAACCATTATTCAAATTTAATTTACTGTAATGCAATCAACTCTATAATGTTCACGAAGCTGAAGGTACAGTGAATGATCTAAGGAACTAGACAAAAAGGCAAGTAAATAACAAAAAAGGTAATAACTGAACTATTTTGTTAATTAAACTTTCGCGCACAATAATAATAGTTTTAATAATTTTAACGGGTCTTTACACGGTCGACTGGAGCTGCGCGATGTAGCCTTCATATATAATGGGCGGTAGATGTAAACCTACCCACTTATCACTTTCAATATGTAAATCATTAAAATAATAAAAAATCCTCCTCCTTGCGTCGTTCTCCTCACTGCTGAGGGTCGTGACCCCCTCCACGGATCCCTTCGTCCCGGATGATGCTACGCCATCCGGGTCTGTTTACAGCTGCATGTAGGGTATTGTGCACTTGGGTATTTAGGGTGGTGCGGATCAGACCAGCGTATGGCGGTCTTTTGCCTTCCCTGTGATAACAAGCCTTTCCAGGTTACCAGTTCTTTTTCAGGCTATATGGCCGAAATACTCAAGTACTCGTTTTAGGCAGATGAATTTCCCAGTAGAGATTTTGAGCTGCTTTAGTTCTTCGCACTGTCCAAGGGATACGTAACCTAAGCCTCCAACACCACATCTCAAAGGCATCGATGCGGCTATCGAACTATTATTTTGCAATCTAAACGTGATAGATCTGGATTCTTTGATATAAAATAAAATAGATAAAACGCATTTAAATACTGGTCTAGTTAAATTTAATGAAACGGTTCGTAAATAATAAGTTATTTATTTCAGAATTAATTCTATAATTGTTAGTAACATTTTAACTTAGAACTATGTTATTCTTTATTTTGTCACCGTACATTCTCACCGGATTTTAGACTTAACTATGATTAAGTACATAATTTTATTAGGTACGAGTGTTATGTTATATCATTTACTTACTACATATGTCTATTGTGCCTGGAAAGTGTTATATTCAAGCAAAGAATAAAACACGTGTTGGTAGTACACATTGACAATAATAGCTCTGATGAGGATAAGTTTAAAATTAGTCTTCTATGCAATAAAACATGCTATGTGATATGCTATGATAGATTCGAGTTTTATAACATGAAATGAAATAGATAAAACACATTTTAATACTGGTTTAGGTCTATTTAAATTTAAAGAAATGATTCTTAATTGATGGGGTTAAGTTTCAAATTAAACTGCCATACAATGAAACTATGTCGCCAATGCTATGATAGATCACAGTTATTTAACATATAATAAAACAGATAAAACACATTTAAACACTGGATGTATCGAACTCTTGCAACACATTTCCTTGACAGTACCCTATAATATTCCACGTCGTCCTATAACCAAGATCCTGTGCTGTCCTCCCTCAAGAACTAAGGTAGGTTCACATTCGTCAACATCCCGAATGTGCAAAACCTACAGTAGTCTCTGCAGTGCCAATAATGATATAGACATATTTTATGACCGTTACAATGTATTCAGAAAAAATGTTCTCGAACATTTCAAACCATCAATATATGAGTAGTATATATGAGAGAATTTATTTAACAAGTGTTTTTGTTTTCGTTTTTTAAGGTACCAATTTTATGCAATTTTTATATTTCCTTATTAGTTCTATTAAAAAATAAAAAATGAAAAATTTTATTTTAGAAGTCATATTTTTATGATATATTTTGTAATTATTTTTTTTTTTGTTTTTTTTTTTAGTTTTAACAGTAATAAGTTTCTAATTTCTTTCTTTTTTATACTGGTGAATGCTGTGACACCTAATTGGTACATATATTAGATAAGTTATAATTATACTATGTTTTAGGTCTAGTTAAATTTGAAGATTAAAAGAGAAGGTTAAGTTTTAAATTAGACTTCCATACAATGAAACATAAAATGTGGCCAATGCTATGTTGGCACCAACTTTTTATACAAAGCATCGTCAAATTATAACGCTTCTGTGGCAAACAAAAAGCAAATACTAATGTAATGTCTATAATTTAGCATGGCCTCGAAGGATTCTTGACGGCTAACGAAGCCCTCGACACCTCTCAAACAAATGCCAAGCTTTTTAGCAACATTCCCAGTCCTCAAGACGGCTTGCATAAACGCATGTTCAGCAATTATATTTTTTATAAGATATTTTTGAAAAATTTATCGTTTCAAATCATTCGCTTTTCCTATAAGGGCAACAATAATTCTCATTGTTAACACACACCGGATATATATACGCGTGTATGTTAACAATAATATGACTTAACTTTTTATTTCAAATATAACTGTCATTTTTTTTCTCTTTTGTTTTCGAATAATTTTCCCACTTTTTAACCCACAGTTCTGTTTCTTGCCTTATAACACTCCAGGCAGGGCCAATGTTCTTTTTCTATTTTAGCATACTTAGTTATGATATTGTTCTTGTATTTGTGTTTGAAATCTTAAGACTTAGCCAAATTCCGGTGCGAATGTATGGCTGTAAATAATTAATAAATAAAGAACTAACAAGACAGGCCATAAAATAATAATAATTATAAAAAAACTTTATTACGTGGTAAACCATATTCACAAAAAACGGAAGGTCCTCCTCCTCCTCCTTAGTCGGTACCCCACTGTTGGGGATCGTGACTCCGTCGCAGTCCATCCACTAGCCGTTTCCAGTGGCTGCGGTCCTCGGCGCAGTAGATGGCTTGGTGTACTGGGATGTTTAGGTGGTCAGTCACCTGACTAGACCATCGTTTCGGGCTTCTTCCTCTTGTTCTTTTGCCGTCTACTTTTCCCGTTACTAAGAGTTTTTCTAGATTGTCGGCGCCTCTTCTAGCAATGTGGCGAACCGTACAAAAGGAAGGACCTAATAAAAACAATAAAAATAATTAAAATACACATATCGTAAGAGGTAAGATAAAAAGTTAGATAGATAGATTTTAACGATTAGTCCTAGTAACAATCGAAGCACTCTTGTCGGTTTAGAAGTTTGAAAATATGCCTTATGAAACTTTGTTCCTAAACGCCCGCTTATTGCAATTTTTTTAAAACTATGTTTACAATGTAGGTAGGTTTCGTTTTTATTACTTAACGGATTAGTGTCGCTTTAGAATTCTTACATATTCACTAGAATATATTAAACTTTTTTTTATATTTCATTTTTTGTATTTAATTGTATTTTTATTAATATTAAGTAATTATTTATTTATTTATTTCAAAACTTTAATGCACAAAGTACAAAAGGCGGACTTAATGCCCGAAGACATTCTCTGACAGCCAAACCTTGGGGACAAATTTGATCAAATGTAGGTGCAATCATAAAGATAATAAGAGAAATAAATAACTATTTAAATTAACAGCAATTTAATATATTCTTACTTACAATATATATGGAATAAATATTATAATATCGATACACTAAATACTAATACATACATATTAATATACATAAACATACATATATACTACTTACTAACACTGTGTGGAGCTATTTAGAAAGTGTGAAAACACCAGTTTTTTGAATAATGTTCTGGTAGTTGCTTGTCGTATGTTAACAGGTAGATTATTCCACAAATTAGTAGCAACAACTACAAAAGAGTTAGACACAAATGAAGAGTGATGAGACGGGACAGATAGAAGAGAGTTGTTAGCAGAGCGAAGGGATTTGTCATGGAAAGAAGAGAGATAGGCGAAATTGTCCTTGAGGTATTTCGGTGTCGTAGGCTCATTCAAGACAGAAAAAAGGAGACAAAGGGCTCGAAGATTTCTGCGACAACGAATAGGCAGCCACTTCAACTTAGCACGATATTCAGAGATGTGATCATATTTACGTAAACAATAGATAAACCGGATACATGCGTTCAGTAACCGGTCCATCTTATTGAGCAACATCTCCGACATATCAATGCTACACACGTCACCATAGTCGAGCAGAGGTAGGAGAAGGCTTTGAACAAGGGTTATTTTAGCTTTTAACGGCAGAAAGTTTTTAAGTTTATTAAGAGAGTGCAGTGAAGCAAAAATTTTACCACTCGTCTTGGTAACCTGGGCTGTCCAGCTTAGATTGGAATCTAGATAAATACCTAGATTCTTCACCTCGCTGGAATACGCAATTGGGACGCTATCAAACCGAACAGGGTCAATACTGTTGAAATCTACTTTACTCAATGTTCGGGAGCTCCCCACTATAATTGATTGACACTTGCTCGGATTGACAACAACCCCAAAGCGTTTGGACCACGAGAGTATACTACTAAGATCAGAATTAAGCCAAGCTATTGCACTATTGACCGAGTTGATATCTGACTGCACATAAAGCTGCAAATCATCTGCATACAGGTGGTAATGACAATGAAGAAGAGAGGTGATGGCATTAATAAAGACTGAAAATAACAAAGGTGAAAGTATGCCACCCTGTGGGACGCCCGTATCCAAATCACACCAATCCGACGACACTTGATCAACTCGAACCTGCTGCTGGCGATTGTGTAAATATTGGGTAAACCAGGCAATGGCCTCCGGTGATAAACTTAGACGAGACAATGTAGCGATTAGCAAATCAGGATCAACCGTGTTAAAGGCATTCGTAAAGTCAATCAGTACAAGTACTGTGACTTTAGTTTGATCCATGCCTGTTCTGATGTCTTCAGTTACTTTAAGTAAAGCTGAAGTTGTGCTATGACCTGGACGGAAACCGGACTGGTAAGGATTTAGAAGATTATTTGCAATAAGGAAACGGGAGAACTGCTTGTGGACAATCGACTCTAGGACCTTGGATAGGAAAGGTAATATTGAGACAGGACGAAAATGGGTAGGCAATGTAGGTGAAGGTATTTTTGGTAGTGGGATGATAAAGGCCTTACGCCATATGGAAGGAAATTGTCCGGATATGATGGAAAAATTTATAATGTGTGAAATAATAGGAAGGAGTAGGTCAATAATTGGAGTGATCATAGCACGACTGATAGAATCACATCCTATTGCTTTCGAAGTAATGGAATTAATCGTCTTAAGAATAACATCACCAGAAACCTCTGCGAGGGAGAACGGTTCAGTGTCTTGTACCGGTAGCGCGGCTATTTCTAATAAAGTACATGATTTTGTAACACTATCAAGAACTGGAGCCGAGGAAAAGTGAGTATTGAGCTGATCAAGTGTCACCGAACCGAGGTTGACCTGGCTGCGGCAACGACCCAGACCCAATGAGTTAAAGAATTGCCATATTTTAGATGAAGGCTTGTTTGCAATGTTGTCAATAAAGTGGTGACGTTTGGCAATCCTACACACCTGATTGCAGCGATTTCTCGCAACCCTATATGCAACCAGATCATCATCACAGCGGCTACGTCTATATTTACGATACGCACGATCTCGTTTCCTCATAACAATTCGAACATCTTCCGTGATCCACGGCGCAGGTGCCCGTTTTAATCTTGTGGCTCGAAGTGGAGCATGTTCATTATATAACTTGAGCAGCTCATAGTTAAATTTATCGATCATGTTGTCGATATTGTTAGCAGTAAGCAACACATCCCAATCTATACGACCAGTGTCTTCACGCAGCTTGTCGACATTTATTTGTGCGTAATGGCGCATTTCCACTGTAGGCGGACGATACCTGGGTGGTTTCACTTTGTATGATACATAAACGAGATCGTGGTGTGAGAAAGGAGCGAGGAGCTGACCGTGACTGGCAACAACATCAGGGCGTGAGGTAAAAATAAGGTCGAGAAGAGTGTTAGTTGTAGCTAAATGGTGAGTTGGCCCAGACGGCAGGAGAGACAAGTTAACAGAGTTAATGATGTTACGGAGTTTAGACGCCCGTGATTTGCTAGCCAGACGGTCATCTAGGAGACAGGTGTTAAAATCGCCCATCATGACGTGATGAGTATAAAGTGGTACTACCTCCTCAAGAACGCTTTCAAGGTCATTAAAGTAGTTAATAGATGGAGGACAGTACACAACAGCAAGCAACACTCGTGAACCTCTAACTACCACCTCAATAAATAAGTATTCTGCCGAAGCTGAGTATAGGCTGGGTGAGGAAGAAATTATCTTGTATGGTAAGTCAGCACGCAAATAAATGGCTACACCACCTCCGCCCGATCCAGTGCGGTCGTTGCGAATCATGATGTAGCCTGGAAGAGAGTAGGAGGTAGACGGTAAGGACGGTTTAAGCCAGGACTCAGAAATAAGAACAGCATCTATTAGACCCGGAGATGAGAAAGAAGAAAGAAGGTCACTGTAGTGGGCTGGTACACTTTGTGCATTTATATGGCACACATTAAAGTTATCTTTTAAAGGAGAAAACTCAGTGTCCAAAAAGACGTCCAAGCCCGCATCCGCGTCCTGGTATTCAAATGAGTCGGAAGATGTAGTACTGGTGATAGAGTGAAAAGAGTCTTCATCTGTACTGAAATAGTCCATACAACGTTATAATGTAAGTGTAAAATAATAATAAATATAAATAATAATACTGTAATAATATATCTTTACTATTTACTATATGTATAAAAATAAAAATGGATTTTACTACTTGTCCTGCCGGCCGGAAAATTTACATATAATACACAAATTTTATACAGTCGTATAGCTCCTGCGCAAAAACCCCTGCAATTATTATATGTCTAAATAAAATTAGTTCTCTATAATATCGCATCACCTACGTCACGTTTAAATGTCGACAGGAATGTATTAATGTTTTAAATAAATATTAAATTTAAAAGGCACAGTTGATTTGGTTTGGGATAATACTACTATTCTTTCGGGATTAACGTCAACGAAATTGTTGTCAATGGATGCCTGTTCAAACAAAATAAGATTAAAATTTGTTCATGACTATTCCAAACAGCCCTTTCCCTAACCAATCCTCTATACCAAAGATCATCAACCCATAGATACTGCATATATATAACGTTTACATTTTAGGTGAATAATTTGGTAGTAAATTATCATTAAATTACTCGTAAATTAAGAAACATCAGTTACATAAGATAATTGCGAAATTTTCATGTGTAGAAAAAGTAAAGACAAATTTCTAAGCATTCCATGTTTACATGGGCTCCATCATTCTGCTCCTCTTCCTACCCAAACAAACACAGTATGATTCCGTTAATGCCATCTTGGTAGCTCGTTCATAAATGTATTGACGGCAGACCTGTTAAGCCCAATTCAGTAAGTGGTGCAAATATTTTTCTGGAATTCCTCTCGCACCAACGTCCACTACGCACAATTGAGCAATTGTATAATCGCTATAAATTATCTCACACACTCCTACAGATACAGACAGGTGAACACACACGCCTTCATACTCTCCCACATGTACACACACTTATATACTTACACAACATGCATGCACCATACTCATGGTGTAATAGTAATTTTAATATTTTTATTTGCTTTCTATAATAAAATTTTAAGATTTTTACTTTACTTTTTTTTATTTTGTATTATTATTACCACTTTTAAAAAATCACTTGTAATAGTTTTTAATTGTATGCGGAATTCTGTTAATGGCCGCACATTGTTTATTTGTAAGTACTTAATTTTTTAAGTTAAAATGCTGTGGGATTCTTAATAAATAAATAAATAATAAATGTAAAAAAAAATCGGTTTCAAGTCGCGTATACGTGATATTTAAAAAAATACCTTTTAATGCTACAAAAATGAGTGTTATAAACTTTATTGAATGCAATGATATTAGATTTAATTATTTAGGAACCCATTTTATCTGATAATGCAATATCTACTTAATTACAACATCACGGGCTTTATTACTTAAAACTTTTTCAATTTAAATATTAAATAATCGAACAAGAGAATGGTTCTTTTGTAGAATTATTTTTTCATAAGAAAAGTATGAAGCGGTCTCGTCAAAGAGCGCCATAAACTTTGGCGTATCTTTTTAAAAGCCAATTACCAAGTTTGAAGTTCATTAAATTGAGAAATCCATTAAGCTAATCTACATGTTGGAAGCCACCAACGTGACGATATGAGAACAAGCTGGGCCACACCATGCGGGTAATAAGTACAGACATCACGTCAGCATCCAGTGACGTGTTTTGTAACGTCAGCAGCCGAAGTCCATTTCTTTATTTAATTTAAAATTTATTGGAAAACAAACAGTTCTTAATATGTACACAAACATACATATTCAAGCATATCTAAAGAGCATTATTATGTTTTCGCATATATAACTATTAAAAATATGTCGATTATAATTCAACAAGGAAATGCGGCGAGCGTTTTAGGTACCCTCCCTGGTGGTAAGCCCTTAGTTTATTTTGTAGAATAGTTTTAATTTCATAGGTATTTTTAGTTTTAGTTTAATTTATAATTAGTTTTTTAATTAATTTTATTTTAATATTTTTGTATCTTAGTACTTCAAACTATGAAAAACTATCAATTTAATAATAAAGAAAGCAAGTAGTAAATGGGATGGTTGCGCTAAGTACCTTACAGATGCTCTCAATGTCCTGCAGAGGTGGGAGATTCGATTAATGTGACACTAGTGTCTAAACTTTTTATTGTTCTACAAGCTATACTACGGTGAGTGCTCTGAAGAGATCCGCCACTTTATCCATAGGCACAGGCAAAAATTTGCACTCCTATACCGTAGCCACTATCCCTACGCGTTCATATAAATTTGAAGACTACGCAAGCTGAAGATGTGGAATGCTATGCCAGATAGTGTTTTCCCATTCCTCTAACCTGGAGTTTTTCAAGCGAACTGTGAAAAAGCTACTGGACAGACAGACAGCGGAGTCATCCAGGCCCGGATGTTCAATGGGCCTGGGTTGGGGATGGGATAAACTCCCGTTTTCCCCGGCAGGATCTCGGCGGCTAACTACCCGCCGGTGATTCAACGCACCTTTGGTGCTGGGCGCTGTTCCTACTACAACACCGCCCTTGTGGCTCACGAATCTAGTCTCCTAGATTTGTCTACTTTAGTTCTTCTCCACCAAGAGCGCCTCCCTAGGCAGTGGCCTCCTCTGCGACGTTACATGTTGTGCTTATTAAAATGTATCAGTATCATCACGACCGTTTCCCTTTCGGGATGGTCAGAAACCACGTTTATAATAAGCGGATTCACATTTAGCCAACTTTACTATAGGCCAATCATGAAAAGTGGCAAGCTCGTCGATGTCTCCAGCGTACCAAACTCGAGAAATATGACAAATAAATTAAATATTATTTAAATGTATGTATATATGTCTAAATTCACGGACTTAACCGCTAGACCACGGAGGCAGTTCGTGCTTATTAAAAAAATATAAAAAGCCATTCGTTATGACTTTACGCATTTACTCAAAATTATAAATTAAATGGAACGCCCTATGTTACGCTAACGTCTACGTACGCATTTGGTATGCCCAGGCCTTAACTCGTACAAAATGTTATCGTCTATCTTAATATAAATATTAGGCAAATGGAAGATGCTTCCTAAATTTAAATGGGTCCCAGTCATTAAGCGCATAAAACCAAATGTTAAAATCCATTAACATTATTGGATAGTTCTTTTGTTTTTAATCTAATCCCAATCAAATTAGCCACAATTTATAGCGTTATTTATATTCGGTTGGTTAATTATGTGAAACGGAATCTTTAAAACAAATTTTAAATCGGATATTATGGAGTTTCGTTTGCGGTAATATATTTGGGACGGAGAGAAAAAATGTCTTTCTTAATCAACGATTCATCATCATTATTGTAGCGCTAAAACACAGACTCTTAGACCTTCACAAGTTCAGCCTAACTTCCATAGATTTTTAGTCAATCTACTTTCTTTTTTTTATTCTTTTTGTATATTTAATGTTTAAAGACAAGATATATCTGACCGCCTCCGTGGTCTAGTGGTAACAAACGTTGCCGTGAACTCGGGAGGTCGTGGGTTCGATTCCCACCGGGGGCAAGTTGTACATTGTATAATTTGTCTCGGTCTGGGTGTTTATTATATTTACAAAAATAAAAGTATAATATGTAGTTTATTAACCATCTAGTTTCCGTAACACAATTAAGCCTCGTAGCTTACCACGGAAACTAGATGGCGCTGTGTGACCTGTCTGGAAATATTTATTATTATTATTATATAGATTAAGTATATATACAAAACATATGAGTAGTGTATAGCTATTAACTATTACCTCTCTTCTCTTCATGATCGGTCTCTTCGTTCGTCACACAACTCTGTACTCTCCATTCCTTCACATCATTCTGGTTTCATGTCTGACTCTTTCGCAGTTGTTATAGGAACACTTTGCCGTTCAATATTCGGCAAGCATCCAACAGAATAATGTTCAAAAGATTGGTATACTCACATTACTTGAACAGCTCCCAATGGCGCGTAAAAGTGGATAGTGTATGTAGTATAGATATGTATATATGTATGTATGTAGTATTAATATAGATATTATTTAATAATGATCAGTCTTAAATACGTCCTTGGCACCTACTCCTCCATCTAAGTTATAATTTTTATTGTCCTAAAGGTTGGCTGTCAGAGAATGTCTATCGGCATTAAGCCCGCTCCTTGTACATAGTGCAATAAAGTTTTAAATAAATAAATAATAAGTTGCCACCGATAACTGAAATTACATAAGTTGGTGATGCTCTCTATTTTTTTTTATTGTTATTTTATGTTAGCACGACATGTGACTTCGAGTGGCGCGCAAGGTCCATGAATGTTAGCCATTGGAATCAGACACTCATGACTGATATCAGTCCCTAACAAATGTTAACTTAACTCCAATCCTAAAAGAAATACAATTAATGTAATTTCTGTGAAATTAGCGACTTTCACAATTTATTTAGCGACGACATTTGACAGCCCGCAAACATATCATTTAAATTATATTATCATTTTTTTTTCTTTTATGTTCTCTTTTCCCGATGGATGATGAACGAGGTGATAGGGAAGGCAAAGGGTCTAGCCCATGAAGCCAAGTCTGACGTAATATATCTTTCTTTTGTATGAGTTAATGAGGTCATCATCAAAAATTCCAGATGCTGCAGAATTTGATGCTTTTCTTGGAGTCACTCGCGGCACTAGCCCAAACACGTCGGGTAAAATATGGGAGTTGACAGCGCGGGAAAACCGAAAAAAATAAACTGCAACTTGTGCCCCATGTTTTATCGTTTTCCATAATTATTCACATTGTAGCACATTATTAAACAAAACAACACCATTTTTTACCAATAATATCCACAGTAAATTAATTTACAAAACAAAAACTTGTACTTGACATGTTCACGCAAAATGGCGCGAAGAACCAATTTTTTTGTGTTCTCTTTTCTTGACGGATGATGAATGAGGTGATAGGGAAGGCAAAGGGTCTAGCCCATACAGCCAACGATACAGTTTTAACATGTGACATCAGCCAGCTAACATTTTTATTTCTAGTGTAGCAAAGGAATATTTTTTATTGTCCATTGATATAATACACATATTTGTGCATAAAATGAGTTAATATAGAGTTGCCTGAGTTCTTGATGACAGAATCTCGTAATAAAATATTACTGTCCTTTGAAACTAATGATATTGACAAAATCATATTTTAGATTTTTTAAGTGGCAACATTTTTTTATTGATTTACCGACCGTAATCGTTAAGATAGCGATCATTATTAAATGTCGAGACTGCCGGCTCTGATATTGACTCTTAACGAATGCGAACGCTACGATTATGGAAACTTATTCCCATTTATTTTAGTTACCCATTTTATTCTCGGCTTGTGATTCTAGTGTAAAGCTTTGGCCCATAAATAACTTGGAAATAGAAGGTGAATGCTTCCAGTAGTATCCTTTTGGGACCGCTGGAGCATTCTTTTGAGATTTATTACAAAACTTGAAGGCATTACTTATTCCTTATGTGCCGTCCAATCAGATAGCCCTTACGATGGCTACATTTTTTTACTACAACTTTCTAGACACAATTCTTTATAAACACATTACTGAATTGAAAAAAAAATGCGTTTATATCGGAATATAGTGGTTCAAAGTCAAAATATCTTTATTCACGTAAACCTATTACGGGTTTACAACAAACATCATTAATTTAATAAACTATATTAAAACAAAATCTAAATTAAACCTAAAAAATAATAATAATAATACATAGAAAATAAAAATGCATACTTACAAAAAAAAATAGCTACTCCAAATGGCTGTCTTGTGGCATGGTGCCCGATACACTAGCAGCATTTCCCCTTTGAATTAGGATACTTAATTTTTGGAAGAAAAAACTGCCAGCCCTCTTGTCACCAGAGACGTCAATGAGCAATTAATTTAGAATTAGAATTTAAAATAAGAATGCCTTATGGCGTTATAGCTCGCCTATTGTACTAGGTTTTTAAGTGCAATAAAAAATATATACATAGTTTTTATCGATTTTCTTCAAACTTTAGTTTTTGAATATATGTAGTAGATTTTAGAATGACTTTATGGAATATCCCTAGTTGAGATAGGATAGTGTTGGGTAAATATCGTGCGGTAAGTATATCGGAATGTGACCGCATGTCAATGGATAAGAGGCCGGTAATCGTGAGATAATCCCGTTTTGCGCTCGTAAACACGACGACATCGGCCGACTATATGTCGATAACTATATCAAAGTGATTGCAATTTCGATATCAAATAAGAGCAGCCTATATTACCAAGACAAATATGTTATTATAGATGGGGCAAGAAGTCAAACAGTATGAGAATCAGAGCTAGGAATTAATGTGATATAGGTAGATAATAACAATTTGTGGACATAAATATTATTATTACTAGATTGTAAGCAGACACGGCCAATTTACAGCCATTAATTCATATTTAAGGACATAAATACAATTAATGCGTAACTATGTTTATTTTAGCAATTTAAGTTATTTTAATATTTTTCTTCATCCTGCCCATCACCTTTCGTGATCCCCAAGGTTAACTGGTGAAGAATGCCTTATGGCGTTATAGCTCGCCTATGTACCTACTAGGTTTTTAAGTGCAATAAAATATTTAATTAAATATTATTATTATTCTTATTCCTGCATCCATTATAGTAATTTCTCACTCTCCCAAAGGTCAGCTGGTAGAGAATACCTTTATGGTATAATGCTCGCCTATGTACATTATTTTATATTTTGTACGCAATAAAGAATTATATTAATATTATTATGTTTAAAATTAGCACACTTATAAATAAATAAATATTTCCAGACAGGTCACACAGCGCCATCTAGATTCCATGGTAAGCTACGAGGCTTGTGTTACGGAAACTAGATGGTTGATAAACTACATATTAAACTTTTTTTTGTAAATATATACATATTATACATATAAACACCCTTAAACTATAATAAAGAGGATTTTCTACTTAATTTAAACTGTAATCTTGTTTCTTATAATTTATCTAAACATGCATATACGAGTATATCTGTGAATACAATTTAGCCCAAATCACTATACAAGATGAATTATGACTTTTATTATGTAATTAAATAATAGTTACGTGAATATTTTTCTTGCACATTTCTGGTGGATAAGCAGCCTTACAACTTTGAAACGAGCTTTGATAAGCTTAGGTTATAAACTTTATTACTTGCATTGACTAATAATACATTACCTGGCATACATACTTTATGACAAAGCTATTACAGCTTCATTTAATACTGGCAATTATATCTGCCAATGTATTAGCCTAGCTATACAGAGGGGAAATGTCAGTCTCCTTAGGACTATCTCGGATGGGACTCTGGTTTAGTTTATTTTTAATTTTATATAACTTTTATTTACTTTAATAAGCAAAACAACCGCCATTTTGGTTTTTGTGTTCGTCAAACTTTTTTACTATTTAAAGACTTACAATTTATGGACTTGGGTGAGCTTTTCCTATTTAATATTGTTATGTACGTTTATTATTTGTCGGTTTACACTCAGCATTTTGCGTGGCAGAGCTGAGCATGGGTCTGAGTCAACCGGTGCAGGTATCTTTTAAATACAGTCCACTAAAACATTAAAATAGCACAGACAGTAAATGTGCTATTTTGACAATCCAATGTTTCCGCTTAAATAATGTAATACGGCTGCTGATTATAAGAATAGTGAACGGTCTGGTACTTTAACATAAGTCATTGATTTTATAACGTAAATTGTGGTTCGTACTGGCATTTAGTTCTATTACTGCGGCCAGTAAAGTTCGTTATGTTTCACAACTTTATATTATTCCATCGGTATACTTACATACAATAGCTATGTAAAGGGGTCACAAATTTGAAAATTAAACAATGTACTCAAACTAAAAGCGATAGTATTAAGCTTATTATGTATAATGTTATATATAATGTTATAATTCATTTAAAAAATAGAATCATACATATTATATAACATATAAATCTATGTTATTTTATAACAATAATACAATCTTATTACCGAAATAAGTATCTGTCAGTGATCCGTTTAATTTGTATCCTAGTGTAAACCCTGTTATAATATGTCTTACCTATTTTGTAAAAATATTTCTAAATTGTCATACATATTATATAACACTTATTTTTTTAAGGCATTACATTCCATTACAAAAAAGTTGGAATCAAAACATTTTTACTTGTCTATTGCAGCGCCCGCCATAGCGCTTGCTAATCATAAGCTAGGTTTTGGCGCCATTTCATTGTTTAGGACTTATGTATTCTGTAACTTGGTCAATTAAAAAAAAAAAAAAATTGGCGCCATTCAATACGTTTTGTTGTATAGCATTTCGTGTGATTTTATTTAGAAGGGTTAATCCCAATGTATGAGAGTATATAAATTAGTGTATGAAACTGCACATAACTAGGTTTAAAACACTCGTGTATATTACCCCTTATTATGCAACAGTTTCATAAACTACTATTATTTTATATTATTGTTTATTTATGATGTATTGTATGTTTATATATGTATATATTTATATATTGCGTATTTATGTATTTGTATATGTATTAGTATGTAATATTGTTATGTATGTATTAATACTGTTAATAATAACCTAATGATTGCACCTACCATCTATTACTGCTAAATGTCCTAAAGGTTTAGCTGTCAGAGAATGCCTTGCGGCATTAAGTCTGCCTTTGTACATAGGGCAATAAAGTTTTTAAATAAAATAAATCAATAAATAAGTAAAGATTTGCACGCCTGATTGCAGGTACAATATATGTGAGTACCTGACTAAGTTTTGTGCTGTATTTATTGCAAATAAACCATATTTCAATTCATTTCATTTCATTAAGAAAAGTGTATCTCTCATTGCTAAATGCCACGGTTCGAACCGACCTATTTAGGATTAAAAAAAGTGTTTTTACAACCTAGCTACCACCGTAGCATTTTGTAGCTAGTGTAAAATAAATAACTCACAAGCTTACACACAACCAGTTTAGTAAAAAAACCCCGAATCTAACAAACCGGACGCCCACGTAGTTTCGGCATTACCCCTTTCATTTTTTACTATATTTTTATGACAATAGTACAATAGGCAATTATCCTAAATAATTACCATTATAATAGAGAATAGAATTAGCTATTTTACGTGTTACTGAATTATATTGGGGTTTGTCATAGACATACATTTTTAAAGAAAGTCCATTCGGTCGCCATGCGTGGAGAGGTGCGATGCCGCGATGCTGCATTCGGCTCGATCGAACATGGACTCCAAGAGACTGGCCACGAACTGCTCGATGGTCTCCATCTTTAGGTCATCGTGGAGTACGGTGTTGCGCACGAACCTGGATTGCAGCCGCTATTAATGTCGCTAACAGGTGGTGCCACGCTGGTGCGGCGTAGGTTAGGCACAAGGAGACGAATGTATTGTAGATATCGACTTTCACTCTGGGTGGTAACGACGAATGCAGCAAGGGACTCAACTGGGCCAGGCTGCTTTCACGCGGTTTATTGTGCCATGGGGCTCATGCAGAGGCCGCAGTCGATCACGCACCCCATCGTAACATCAGCGGGTCCGGCAGGTGGCGGTGGGACGTCAGGATGGCAGCGGTCTTGACGACCTTGTATTTGTTGTTTCTTACATTTTTGTGGGAACTCTTTGGTGGTTTAAGTGTCATTTTGTAATTATAAGTTTTCCGAATACAACAGAAAAAATATTAGCGTTTATGTCCGTGGATTTGACGCGTATTTGTTCGATTTATAGTTATGTTATTGTGTCCTTATAATATATTTGTGATATTTTTGGAGTTTGGTACGCTAGAGACATTGACGAGCTTGCCACTTGTCATGATGGCCAAAGGTTAATTAGCTTCTTTAAATTTTCTTGGTTTCTAAAACTAAAATAATGGGTTCTACTAATAAGAGAGAAGAATGGATTGTCTTTCCTTAACCTTGTTATATACGTCTATGATATTGCACTTTACGTACAAAGAGAACGTTATCAATGTACAAAGAGCAGGATGTCTGTTTATCTGCCTCACTGACTGCATTTATCAAGAGTTCTGGCCGCCAGCCCTGCGCCGGCGCAGCTAATCGCCACCTGTCAGCGCGTAGGCGTATCGGCTAAACATCACCCTGTAACATGGTAAATATTTGTCTACTAAATAATTATAGTAATTTGTTCCGATGCCGACTACCTACGCACTTTCCATTTTAATAGTCAGCGAACTAGGTGTTCTTATCAATAAGAGGCCTGAGTACGTAAGGATGATTCCTCCGAGGAAAAACCGTCATGGAACTGTATTCTTTGTCCAGTTCCCCCACCTGGAGAGGGCAGAGCTGGACAAATTATACAGTACTACAACCCTTCTGTACTTGCCGGGAGTGAAGATAAAGGAGTGGACACGTCGTCCTGGTCCACCTCAATGTCACCACTGTCAAGGTTTCGGCCATTCCTCGGGTGGATGCTTTCGTCAAGCCCGTTGCGTGCGATGCTCAGGTGCACACTCCATCGTGGACTGTGATCGCGAAGCGACCGCACTGAAGTGTGCCAACTGCAGCAAACCGCATGCAGCAAGCAACAGACAATGTCCTGCTTTTAGGAGTGAGGCCCGAAAGCGGGGCATTCAACTTCCTCCCCCTCTCCCTGGGAAATCTCAGAAATCTCCCCCTAAACCAAAGCCGGTAACACACACGGAACCCACTCAGGCAGCTAATTTGATGGCACCTGCCAACGGCCCGAGTGTGAGGCTTGCTGCGGTAGAAGGGAAAAAAAAGAAGACAAAGTCCAAAAAGAAGAAAAAGAAGTCCAATAAGGTCAGTGGAGCTGTCGCCCCTCTCGTAACACCTTCTGTAACAGAGACGACCGTTCCTTTCGCCCGAATAGTCCCATCGCTCCCCGTCCAGCCGGCGTCGACGAAACAATCTCTGTCGCTGACGCCGGCGTCATCAACAGCCGAAAAAGAGAAACAGAAGAAACCGAAGGCCAAGGGAAATTCTGCTCAAAGCCTACCGAAGGAGCGACAAGCTCGACCACCCAGGGAAAGGGACAACCAATCTTCACACCGCCGAGAAGTACTGCAAGCAGCAATCCAGGTGCTGCTCGGAGTACTGGATCGTCTTGCACAAGGGTCGGACCCAATAGAGGCTGTAACATTCGGCCTGACCCAACTGTGCAACATGACGGTCGCGGCTTTGTGAGAATCGAGGGTTTGAAAATTGTGTATTGGAACCCAGGGGGCATTCGTTCCAATACACAACAGCTTCGTCTTTTAGCCCAGGAACATAATCCGCACATCATTCTCCTGGGGGAGACGAAACTAAAACCTCAAAACGAACTCCGTATCCCCAGTTACTTCGTTTACAGAAGAGACGAAATATCTCCGGAAGGGACTGCTTATCGGGGGACAGCAGTCCTTGTCCGCCGGGATGTCGTCCACGAGGAATTGGTGGACTCGGAGTTTGAAACAATCCGCACTAAAGGAGTTAGGCTCAACTCGTCTGGAGAAGAGCTCAGGTTGTACGCGGCCTACCGCCCTCCCACAAAATGGATACACTTAGCTGACTTAAACCGAATTCTGGATGGCAGAACTCCAACCTTGGTCATCGGGGATCTTAACGCAAAACATCCCTCATGGGGTTCCCGATGCACCAATCCAGCCGGGAGAAGTCTATTCCAGGATTCGGAATCCAAGGGTTACGAGGTCCTCGGGACCGACTCACCCACGCACGTCCCTACTAATGAAAAGTACGCCGCGGACGTGCTGGATATAGTAGTGGCCCAATCCATGCGGGTCCCGGTCCACGTGGAAGTGCTTTATGACTGCGATACACAGCACTTTCCACTCCTCGTGGTCCTGGGCACGCAGACTGACCTCGTATCTCCCAGAGGGCGGTTTAAAACTAATTGGGAAAAGTACCGGGCAATTTTGTCAAACTACAAATTGCCCGGTACACTTTCTTCTCCGGACGAAGTCGAGGCGGCAGCCAGCCACCTGATGAAGTCCATCCAAACGGCGAAGGAGGATTCGACTACGGAATTGCCTCCAAATCACCTTCGTCGGAAAAGTGCACTCCCGGGTCACCTTCGAAAGAAGCTCCAAGAGAAGCGGTATCTACAAAAGCGCTGGGCACATTCCCGCTGTCCCAGCACTAAACGAGAGCTCAACCGATTGGCGGAAGAGCTCTCTATAGAGATCGCCGCTTTTCGAGGTCGGACCTGGGAGTCACTTATGGACACCATCGGGGAGGAAAAGGGAAACCTGGTATCCCTCTACCGCCTCACAAAGAGCCTTACCAATGCTCCTCAACATGTACAGCCATTGCTCGACGACCGCGGAGATCGATGTTATTCCGCTCGGGATAGAGCCGAAATCCTGGCCAATCATCTTGAGCGGCAATTTCAGCCCTTCCCGGTCGTCGACCATATCCATAATGAAAGTGTGGAGTGCAAAGTACGGGAGATGATCAATTCTGAAATGCCGCCGGCCCTACCCGGGCACTTCTTCGTGTCGCCGACGGAGGTCTGCAAAGCAGCCCTTCGTTTAAAACCGAAGAAGGCCCCGGGACCCGACGGCATTTCTAATATTGCGTTATCGCAGCTGCCGCGCAGAGCTATGGTAGCGTACACCAGAGTCTGTAATGGGATCCTTCGCACCGGCCACTTCCCTGAGTGCTGGAAATCAGGGAAGGTTATTGTCATCCCCAAACCGGGAAAAGACCGGCGCCACGCCTCCAGCTATAGGCCAATAACCTTACTGCCACACCCGGCAAAGTTGTTCGAGCGCTTGTTCCTCCGGAGGCTGAAACGTTACGTCGAACTTCGCGATGAACAATTCGGCTTTCGAGAGGGACATAGCACCACACTCCAACTGACCCGGGTGCTGCACCACCTGGCAGTCGAGAAGAACGAAGGCCGTCGCTCTGTCGGCGTCTTCCTAGATATCGAGAAGGCGTTCGACAGAGTCTGGCACGACGGTCTCTTGTACAAACTTCTTGACTCGTCACTCCCAGCAATGGCAGTAAGGATCCTAGCGTCGTTCTTGGAGGGACGACGATTCCACGTCGCTGTGGAGGATCTCATCTCTGAGGAAAAGCCCATTCTGGCTGGGGTTCCACAGGGCAGCTGCTTATCTCCCGTACTTTACGCGCTGTACACCAATGACATCCCAACACTCTCTGAAGTCCTGGAGGAGGACGGGGAGAACAGGGAGGAGGATGTCATGCTTGCACTGTTTGCGGACGACAGTGCCTACTTCAGCTCTTCTCCAAGCCAATATGAGGCTGCTGATAAAATGCAGGACCTCCTGGACCTACTCCCTGCGTGGTTGGACAAGTGGCGTATGTCTATCAATGTCGGCAAAACTGCCGCATTGATGACATCCAGATGCCGACTGCCTCCACCACTGCAGCTTCGAGGACAGAACATCGAGTGGACACCGACCGTCAAATACCTGGGCTGCATCATTAACAGGACGTTAACAATGGGTGAAATGGCCTGCCACGCCGTCAATCAGGCGAAGGCGGCCCGAGCCATGTTACGCCCTGTTATGAATTCCAGCTTGCCGCTCAGGTTGAAGGTTCGGATCTACAAGATGTTCATCCGTTCCCGACTCACCTATGCTGCGCCAGCCTGGCACCACCTTCTGGCCAAGACCAATAGGGACAAGATCCAAAGTCAGCAGAACATATCGCTCAGAGTGGTCTCCCGAGCACCATGGTTCGTGCGTAATTCCGTCATAGCTCGAGATCTGGAGATGCCTACTATTGAGGAATTTGTCGTCGGCCTGACTAGACGTATGTTCTATCGGGCCGACAACGGACACTTGAAGCATCTTCAGAATATCGCTCCGTCTTGCGCTCGGCCCCCCAACGGGAGACCGCTTCCTAGAGAAGTGCTCTTGCAGGAGAGTTGAAGTAGTCGAACCTATACCCCCCTGGGTTCGTGAGCCACACGGGCGCTGTTATACAGTTACGGCGCCCAGCACCAAAAGTGCATGAATTACCGGTGGGTGGTTGCCCGCTGAGATCCTGCCGGGGAAAACGGGGGAATGTCCCCATCCCCAACCCAGGCCCATTAGCCATCCGGGCCTGGACGACCCCACTGTCTGTCTGTCTGTTTCCATTTTATGAATTTACGTTTTAATTCGAGCTATAATCTTGTCTCAGTATCTTGTCGCAGGAGACATCGACGAGCCACTTATTGTCTTGATTTTTAAAAGCTCGCAAGGGATACAGTCGTGAAGATACAAATCCTAAATTGGTTGAAGAAATACACTTTTCTTACGTACATTTGTTATAAATTCCGTGGTCTAGCGGTTACATCCGTGGATTTAGACGTGGAGATACCGGGCTCGATTCCCGGTCAGGACACAATAATTAATTTAATTTACTTGTGATATTACTCGAGTTTAGTATGCTGGGCCTATAGTTGGCTAAATATGTACCCGCTTTTTTAAAGTCGAGATTTCTCTCATACTCTGTACGTATGGTACCCCGGAAGGGATAGGGTCGTGGTGATACTTTTATTTAAATTGTTCGAATCGGTTCTGCCTCCGTGGTCTAGCGGTTAAGTCCGTGGATTTAGACTCGGAGGTACCGGGTTCGATTCCTGGTCGGGACACAAAAATATTTATTAATGTAAATAAATACATTTAATTAATATTTCATTTATTTGTGATATTTCTCGAGTTTGGTACGCTTGAGACATCGACGAGCGTGCCACTTGTCGTGATTGGCCTATCGTAAATTTATAAGCGTGGTTTCTGACCACCTCGGAAGGGAAATTATACTTCTATATTTACAATACTACCATTCCCGTGCCTCAGAGAGCACGTTAAGCCGTCGATCCCGTTTCTACTAATACCAACTTGTGGAACCGTTAACAAATACTCATTAAATATTCGCTTCAGGCCCTAGCTAACCCGTCCGGCCCGCAAGCGTGTAGACCCAAACAGGTGAGGTCTAGGACGCTGTGTTATAGGGACTGTAATAAAAAAAAAAAAACAGAACTGGTGTTTATTAACAAAGCATGTATCGCTTCCTGATTTAGTTTTTGTTTAGTAAATTAAAGACTGATTTTGGTTTCCGAAATATTTAATGACGTAAGCAGCTCGTGACTGTATTAAGGTATACATTGTTGACCAAAATTGATGGAATAGTTTAGGACGGACCCCTGACAAGGTCAAATAAGGGATTAGCAAAGACAGACATATTTAGACCGGCCTAACATATTACTACAAATTAAATTTCAAAATATGTAATTTTTCATAAAAGTACCATTAACATAGAAGAAATGATCAGGAACGGGTTCAAGACTCAGCTTTACGCAGTGGAAGTTGGTGCAAGAGGAGTTTCAGCAAAATCTTTGCATCACTTACTGAAAGAATTGGGCCTAAGCAGGTCTGCCGTCAATACATTTATGGAACGAGCTTCCAAGACGGCATTAACGGAATCATACAGTATTTGGTTGGGTAGGGAGAGAAGTAGAATGGTGGATGGTGAGCGTATTATCGCGCAATAGAAAAAAAGGAGGCCTCCTTTTCTTAAACCAGCCAATTGTCGGTCGCAAGCCCGAGACACCATTCTTCTAATCTCTTACCCACACACGATGGACCCGGCACCCGCACGGTGAATCCATGGAATGCTTAGAAATTTGTCTTCTTCTTCTAAAACACTGACTCCTAAACTAACACTCATATTCCTAGAAATTTTCTCAATGGAATCTCCACTTAAATATTCCTTCCAACTGGCAAACAGAGGGACGCCTCGGCACGTCACTACGATCGAGGAATAGATAGTAAAGTATCATCACGACCGTTTCTCTTCCGAGGTGGTCAGAAACCACGTTTATAAATAAGCGGATTCACATTTAGCCAACTTTACTATAGGCCAATCATGACAAGCTCGTCGATGTCTCCGTTAATGCCGTCTTGGAAGTTGGTTCCATAAATATATTGACAGTAGAACTGCAAAGATTTTGGTGGAACTCCTCTCGCACCAACTTCCACTGCGTAAAGCTTGAATCCGTTTCTGATCATTTCCTTTATGAGATCATAGTAATTGCTCGACTTCATGTTGTGGTTTTTGGAATATTCGACTCTAACGGAATGGTAAGTTCAATAAGTATAACTTTTTTAAAGTTCCGAATAAGAAATAAAAAAAACTATAGGCTGATACGGCTAGTTCATCTGGTATCATAATATAATGATGTTAACAGTTTGATAACATTGTATAATGTCTATGTACAAATAGTAATGCAGTCCCTTGGCATTGTGAGGTCGGATAGTTGTGGTTTTACTGGGATTCCACGGTGGAACAAGAATGTGTGGTTTTTGAGTGTGATTGCTTCATCTGCATATTGGAACCTGAAACATAATATTGTATGCAAAGAGATTATATATAATATAGAGCGGGCCATTTACATACAAAGAAGAAGACACATTTGAAAGAGAAAGAAAGAAAGAAAAATATTTTATTTGTAACTCCTTATAAACTACCTTGGTACCTTAGATTATACCCAAACAGAAAAACTCATAGAAATAGATAGATAGATCAATAAATAGAAAACTCATAGAAGATAAATAAAAATAGATAGATAGATAAATAAATAAATATATAATAAACGTTATAAAATACACCAGAAATAACTATACACTAGACTACTCAAATTATATACCTATAGATTTATAAATTTAATAATAGTCATAAAATGTTGTGGAATATATGTATAAATTAGCTGTAAGAATTCCTAAATAAATAAACATTTTTTTTTTATCATTGAACACCACAAGTACTACATAAATAGCCCAAAATGGCTGATGTCATTCGCTATAGGCCAAAATTACGAAACTCGAGAAATGTCATTAAAAAAGTAACGTAAAGTATCATAACGACCGTTTCCCTTTCGGGGTGGTCAGAAACTACGCTTATAAATAAGCGGATTCACATTTAGCCAACTTTACTATAGGCCAATCATGACAAGTGGCAAGCTCGTCGATGTCTCCAGCTGCGTACCAAACTCGAGAAATATCACAAATAAATTAAATATTAATTAAATGTATTTATTTACGTTAATCAATATTTTTGTGTCCGGACCAGGAATCGAACCCGGTACCTCCGAGTCTAAATCCACGGATTTAAACGCTAGACCACGGAAAGCTTTCTCTAAAAGCTTTGTCAATAAAAGTATTGCAACTCCCATTAACATATTTTTTATCATTGTACACCACAAGTACTACAAAAATAGCCAAAAATTGATGATATCATTCGCTATAGGCCAAAATTACGAAACTCGAGAAATGTTATAAAATTAATAAAAAACCGTGTTTGAGAATCGGGTTCGATCCGTGGTTGTAGCTAGTAATATATCATAATAAAATGGCGTGGAAGTTCGTGGGGTGCGTCAGGTGGCGCCTGGTCACTTGTTAATGAGGACCGGTTGTGATAATTAGAGGGGCGTCATGGGCGGATCTTGACGCGTCGTCGTGTGTCGCGTCTTGCCAAAGGCGTGGTTTTACATCTACAACTTGCGATACAGATTTCCATAAGCTCAACAAGCATATATCAAAGTAAAGTATCATTACGACCGTATCCCTTGCGGGGTGATCAGAAACCACGCTATAAACGAAGCGGATTCACATCCAATTTCCACATGTTGACATAGATATTTATTATTGAAATATTTATTTAATTTAAGTATTTATTATATATGTCGACAATACATGACTTCCTAGGCATCACCAAGGTTTCATTAACAACGTAAAAAGTAAAGTATCATCACGACCATTTCCCTTCTTAGGTTAGGGACTGATGTCAGTCATGAGTGTCTGAATCCAGTTGCTAAAATTTACGGAACTTGCGTGCCACTTACCATCAGGCGAGCGCAAGGTCACATGCTAAAAGATTATTATATACAAATATATACAAAACTGCAAAAAATAATAACTTCCAGTTGCGATGTTCTAGGTATGACCACCATTATAGACGCCGGACGTGTGTGAGAATAGACCTGTGCAGGCGACCGTCGCTAGATCAAAATTAATTATTTCGAGTGATACCGTACGGTGAACCTGTGCATGTGTGTAAGTACCACTGGAACGCCTCCATACACGCTATAGACTTCTATTGACCTACACAGCAAACCTGCACAGGTAACCTCTCCGGTAGACCGTAGCGTGTATGGCTTACATAAGACCAACTCGCTTGTTCTTATCTTTAATTTCGAATCAATAGCAATTTTATATAACTGCTTTCGTGGTCTCTAGCGGTTAAGTCCGTGGATTTAGACCTGGAGGTACCGGGTTCGATTCCTGCACGGGACACAATAATATTTAATAATTTAAATAATTAAATTAAATGAATATAAATTTATCTGTGATATTTCCCGAGTTTGGTACGCTAGAGACATCGACGAGCTTGCCACTTGTCATGATTCGCCTATAGTACAGTTGGCTTCTTTATAAGCGTGGTTTCTGACCACCCCGGAACGAATACGGTCGTGGTGATAGTATTTATTTATTTATTTAAATTATTTAATGCACTTAGAAATAGTACAGAGGCGAGCTATAATGCCAGTAGGCATTCTTTACCAGCTAACCTTAGGGATCGAGTAAGTAGATAGGCAGTATGAAAAAAAATTAGGAAATTTTAATGATACAGTTAATAAGTTAGTTAACTAATTCTAATATACTACACATTATACCTAAACACATAAACATACATAAACATACATAAACCTATAATAACAATTTTACTTAAACCCGTTGAATTTAAGCACAAATAGAAAGATTGAGACATTGTAGTAAACTAGTTGGAGACGGCAGAGGTTAAGCTGACTTTCCTGACTTACAAACGGAAACATAACGTGCGTTGCAAGCGAATTAGGATATTATCAAAGACATAATAACTATTTACCAGCCTTTCCTTTATTTAAAAGTAAGTTGACTACAATTTTAATTGACGTCATTATACCTTAGATGATACCTACCTGATGATGCATACCTGGGCTCTATCTCCAACACCGGCCTTTGATAAACATAGTACGTAAAAGAATAGGCATGACCAAGAACGCTATGAGTCAGTTGAAAGGAATATGATAGTGGACTTATCCGCAGTCTCGTTTTCTCCATATTCATGTATGATGCCGAAACCTGGATTCTTAAAGAGACTGAAACTGCGTCGACGCCTTTAAAATGTGGTGCTGGAAGCGTGTGGCATAAAGCTCAAAAGATCTGCCTGCAACGAGTCCTTCACTATTTTGGTCATATAGCTGGAAAAATCTCTGGCAATCTGGAACGGCTGGTAATCACGGGCACAATTGAAGGCATGAGACCCAATGGCCGAAGCCCGGTATACTGGTGAGACCAGATCCGCATGCCGCCGTGAGCAGACCCGGATGGCGCAGCATCATCCGGGACTAAGGAATCCGAGGAGGGAATGACGACCATCGCTCGCACAGTCCAATATTTTTAAAGATGTTTTACGTCTTAGTGTCATTTATATGGGACAAATATTTTCTAATAAATTCAACAAAATGTCACAGTGCCAATCATTGAGGGAATGCGAACAATATAATGGTTTATCCTGGGTAGAAAATATACGTCTTTGTGAATTATGGACCGGAGCAGCAGCTCGGAGTCACGGTCACGCGCAGCCCGCACGCTCTGCGCACGCGCGCCGCAAGCTAAACCAACTCAATCTGCGACAAATTACTTACCGTATGCAATGGACTGCCAACTGTAGCTCGAATGTCCCTTTCCAGAGAAGAGGACAGATCCAGAGAAAATTTACCCGATTTCTCAGTTATAAATTTAAATTACCAAATCTAACTTATGAACAGCGATGTATAAAATATCACGTTCTTCCTCTTTCCATCAGACGCGATGTAGCCGACCTGACTCTTCTAATTAAGATTGCCAGAGGTACCATTGACTATCCAGAATTGTTAGGTATGGTTGGTCTTAGGACACCTTGCGTGCTTCCGACCTACTAATAAAAGGCAATATAAATAAGGCAATAAAAAATTTTATTGCCTTACATAGATTTTTTAACAATTGAACGTAATCTAATTTATATTAAAATTGTATATATACTCTAATTTGAATGCTGTAATCTCCTATAATTAAGGTGGCACTTAGCGCCATATTATTCTTATTATGTTGTAATGAATTGGTGTCCATCTTGTTGGAGATCTAATAAATAAATAAATAAATAAATAAATACTATGTGTACCTCATGCTCATAACAATTATAGACAGTATAGTTATATACCTAGAACAGTATCGCTGTTTAATTTACTTAGTATAATTCAAAGAGGAAATGCTGCTAGTGTATTGGGCACCATGCCACAAGACAGCGATTTGGAGGAGCTATTTTTTTGTAAGTATTTATTTTCTATGTATTATTATTATTATTTTAGGTTAAATTTAGATTTTGTTGTAATATAGTTTATTTAATATTGTAATTCTTTTATATTGTTTGTATATTACTTTGAATAAATTTTATGATAGTATTTATTCCGTGAGGAGCAAAATAATTCATAATTTTGTAACATTATTTTCTATAATTGTTTTTGGTTTAAGTGTGCATGTGCAACGTTTTCTTTTTATTTATTTATTTTTAGTTTATATATTTTTCAAGGTTGTTAATTTTTAAGTAGCTTGTAGTCATTAACGTATTCTTTAATTTATTGTATTAGCTGTAAGCTATCCAAATAATATATATTTATGTACGTGTCATGTAATAGTAAGTATACTGTCTACTAAGTATAGTGTCTCCTGTTATACAGCACAGCTCATGCAAGAGACAGGGTTCACCATAACGAAACAACATTATTTTGTGTTAATAAACGATTTGTATTTGTATTTGTATATATTAGTATGTATTTATTGATATACATATTGGCTTACTTAATATTGCACCTACAATGTATATTGTCTAAATGTCCTAACATGTTTGTCTACCAGAGAATGCCATTAGAAGTCCGCCTTTGTACATAGTGAAATAAGGTTTATAAATAAATCAAAATAAACAAATATTGTTTAGCTGTAAGTTATCTTAATTGTATAAAATAATATAAACAAATACAACTCAGAGTCAACACAAAATATTTTCAAAAATCTTTGTGCACGCTTTTATAAGACTTACACAGGTTAATAAGTCAGTATGGCTGTCAACATAAGAAGATATCAAATGAACATTCTACGGGTGGTCCGTTACTGGGGGTCTACTCTACATCTACCGAATATACGTGCGGAATATACGTGACAATTATATTTTTTATATTTGTATATTATTTGATAAGATGACAATGCCTATTTACAGCAGCTATAATTATAAGTGTAGTTTTGTGTGGAATTATTGTGTATATAACTCACGTAGGTTTTTTTTAAAATGTTATTTTATGTTTGTATTGTAACGCACTGCTCTACATTTAAGTAAGGTTGTGTAGTTTCATGGCGTTCTACCTGGTAGAATGCTGTGAAATTATGTAGCCTAATATTAAAGTATACTTATTGTAAATTTTACATGTAAAAGTGCAAAATACAATATTTTTTTGTCCTATGCCTAATTACAGAAATAAACGGATTGAATTGAATTGAGCTTGGGCTACTTAAATAAAATTAAATATTATCTAAACAAGACACTCAGCTGAGCGTCTGGGCAAGGAGTTGTAGCTAAAAAGTCTGGAGACAGAAAAGCTGGCAATTATTTCTGCCAACGTACTTAGCCTCGCTATACAGAAGGGAAATGTCTCTAGAGAGCATTTTTTACTTATAGTTTGGTATATATTTATTTTAATAATTAAAACAAACTTTTGCATTAAACTAAACCAAATTAGTTGTCAGAGAATGCCTAACAGGCATTAAACTCGCCTATGTACCTAATTTTAAGTTTTGGTGCAATAAAGAATTTAAAAAAAAAAATAAAAAAAAAACTATCTATAAATAAAAAAAATGACCCCTAGAGACGTCCCATCAGAGATACACTACATTTTCCCTCTGTATGGCAACGCTAAAATACATAAAATGTTTTTTTTTATTGTATTGTTTTCTTGAAAGAGCTATTTAACTCAAAACTTTCTTGACATAATAAAGTTATGTATATTATATACAACCCGTCTGGCCAGCGTTGCGAGTGTAGGCTAAATTTTACAGATATACGAGTATGTTCTGGAAGGCCCATCTCTAAAAGTGGAGGTATAGGCTGTGTTTTAAGGGGCTGTAATGACATGTAGTTTTAATAAATAAATTTGAATAAAGGTTTGGTCCATACATTTAAGGTCACTCAGCGAGCTATGGAATGAGCTATGCATGATAGAATTCGAAACGATGATATTCGTCAGAGAACGAAAGTTATTGACATAGCTATTATAATTAGCAAGCTGAAGTGGCAATGGGCCGGACTCATCTGCCGCAGAACCGACGAAAGATGGGGTAAACGGTTTCTAGAGTGGAGACCACGTACGGAAATACGCTGAGTGCGACGACCCCGCGAAATATGGACGGATGCCCTTAAGGAGGTCGCTGGTGGGGGTTGGATGACGGTGGCAAAAGAGATTAAGTGGCGAGCCTTTAAGGAGGCCTACACTCAACAGGCTGATGATGATGACATATAGTTTTAATCATGACACTAAAAATAAAATGCCAATATATAACCATATATTGTCTAACTGCTTGAGATAATAATAATAATAATATGTTAAATTACCAATATACCTACAAAATACAATCTACACTTATTCCAAACAAATATTTATCGAATAGTAAGTATACTGCAACAAAATTTCAAATGTGATTAGTAGTGGACCCACACAAGGCACTTATGGGACCATGCAGTCTAATTACCAAAAATAGTTTACTAAAAGGAAAATATGATGTATATGTAAAATATATGTATAGATGTTTTAATGAACCTCGTAATTAAAGAGTAGACGCCTTGGTACTACTCTATCTAATCGTCTAAGGTCAGTCAGGTCATACAGCAGCAGTCCAAGTAGAAACGTGCCTGCCAAATCAATAAGTGGGTGGATATGTATGTATGTTGTATAACGCAATAAAGAGTATAGTGATTCCCTTTCATTATTATTGTATAATTACTAGCTGGTTATATTGATTCGCTTGTGAATTAAAGTGGTCAACAAACAACCTTAATAGATAGTGGCATGAACCATTGAATTGAGGTTCATGTCCTGAAGATACTCTCCATCGATCACTTTTACTAGAAATAGCACGTGAAGCGATCGAAATAAAGAAACACAAATAAAATTATCAAGGAGGGTTATAATTCTTTATTGATATGCCGGCATAGTGGTAGAGACTGATGTCGGCCGTCAGTGGCTGGCGTCAGTTGCTCACTTCCTTGGACCTTGTGTACCGTTCACCGTGGGCTAGATGTTACATGTCGTGGTCAGTTATAGTTAGTTAAGGCTGGGTATTTTTTCCGAATTCAGACTCATTGAGAACATTATGCGTGACCTGGGCCCTATTAATAAAGCCAACTTACGATCCTTCAGGAAGGCGTGGAGACCCGTCACGTCCTGCAGACCTCTCGCAGACTAAAGGAACCTCGGTCTGGGTGTAGCCACACTGGAACACCGTCTCTTCCTCTGCCATGTGTACCTTTGCAAAGTGGGCTATCTATAAAAAGGCTCTGTTTAGGCTCAAGGGACGCTGTGTAAGTTGTCTGTTAGGGCTGGAAAGGGCCTCCCTAGACCGTCTGCGACCTATAGCCAATCACTGAATCTGTTTGTGCAGTCTGACCGTTAACAGCTAACTTTTCCAAAACATGATTGGTAGGGGGAGTATTAGTAGGGTCTGTTAGTGTGGTGAATAGCTCTACACGCTGCCTCCAGGGTTAAGTGGCAGTCAAGAATTAACGACATGCAGTTGCTTTTGAGGGCCAGAAGGACGGCCATTCTGTCAGATAGAATGCGAATGTTAACCTGTGTATTGAACCTACCTTCTTAAACTGCTTGCACTGCTTCCAGGATTCCCAAACATTGATATATCTGTTGATGAGTGGATGTCATGGAGAACCCAGTTTATAAAAAAATCAGTATATACTATAGACGGGAAGTTGAGCAAAGTTACTCGTACTGTTAGGGTACTATAATTCTATAAGTAAATTAACTACTTCCTCCTGCATAAAACCATCCCACGCCCAATAGACAAACTCGTTGCATAGTTCTCCGCAACTAATATTAATTTAAATGTATTTGAACGTACTCAAATTGGCAGCCAGTTAACTTTTTACCTAGACATATATTTACTGTGTAAAAACTAGTTGTTTAAATCATCGTGATGACAGACACGTGAACACTGACAGTAGGTCTGATCCATAAGTTCAACGTCGCTCAGCGCCTTAGCTCGCCATTGCTCGGGGTTTCCCTGAAGGATAAAATCAGTAACATCCATCAGAGAACATCAAAGTTACCGACATAGCTTTTAAACTTCTAAAGTGGAGACCACGTACTGGAAGACGCAGTGAGATGACGCACCGCCAGATGACCTGATCAAGATCGCTGGTGACAGGAGATCGTGTGAAATGGCAAGCATTGGTTGAGGCCTATAGATATAAGTGGATAAGAAGTGGAGAGACACAGGCTGATGATGTATGATGTAAGTATATACCTCTATATAGCTTCATATACTGTTTTGTGTTGATTGTTAAAACCAAATCATTTTGTAAATGATTATGATAACGCAAACCAGCACATCAATCCCGCGGGATAGCAATCCCTAATGGGGTGTATCACTAACTTTTTATTATATGGTAACTAATATAACTGTCAGTTGCATTAAAAAAAATGAATTTTATTACGAAATTTATTATTTTCTGAATATTATGCCGAAGTGAGCAGCTTTTTAGTGTACACATCGAGATTTTCAAGCGAAATCAAATATATGATGATCTTAAAATTGATACATACATACATACATATCTTCACGCCAGGTCCCTTGCGGGGTAGGCAGAGACAATTGAGCGCCATTTGTCACGATCTCGACATACCTCTTTCGCTTCTTCGACATTCATCAACCTCTTCATACATGCCCTTTTGTTTCGATGGCTTTTTATTGCACCGGCAGCTATTGTTTTATTTATTTGATCGTGATAAGTGAGTCTTGGTCTGCCAGGGCCTCTTTCACCCACAACTTTCGCATTATATATCTGGTTCGTCAATCTCTCTTCAGTCATCCTTTCAACATACCCGAACCATCGGAGCATGCCTTTCCTTATTTTTGTCCCTATGCTTTCTTTCATACCCACCTTTTTGCGTATTTCGTCATTACGTATGCGGTCCGTTAAAGTAACACCGCATATCCGACGCAACGACCTCATTTCCACTGCATTAACTCTACTCTCATGCGTGCTCTGACATATCCACGTCTCATTTCCATACATAAGTGTTGGTACCAGCATGGCATTATGTATGGCGAGTCGGGCTTTGTCACTGACATTTCGACTGGCGATCAGTGACCCCAGGGCACCGTTAACACTATTTCCCGCGTTCACTCTTCTTTCAACATCCCTATCATACTTCCCATCCGCAGTGAAAACACTGCCCAGATATATAATTTCATTTACTTGTTCTAGAGTTTCATTATCAATCTTTATCGTCACGGTTGTCGTCCTTCTTCTTTCAAACACTAGTACCTTGGTTTTTCTCGCATTCAAACGGAGTCCTTTTTCTGCACATCCCTCTTTCATTTCCGTGACTAGTGATTGCAGTAGTTGTTCGGACGATGCCATTAGAACAGCATTATCTGCATAAAGCAGGCAGTTCATTACTAGATCACTCATCTTTATCCCACAGTCACTCTCTCTCACTCTTTTTAGGCATTTGTCGAGATATAGAGTGAATAATCTGGCCGAAAGCACACAGCCCTGTTTGACGCCCATTTGGGATTCAAAGCAAGGCGACATACCTCCTTCCACCCGCACACAAGCTTTACAGCCCTTGTACAGGGATTGTATAGCCTGTAGCAGTTTGTCCTCCACTCCATACTCCGGCAATATGTCCCAAAGCTTCTTTCTTACAACTCTATCAAAAGCCTTCTCCAAATCCACAAAAGCACAGAAAACCTTCTGGTTTAAGGCCAAAAACTTCTCTGTGATATTGCGGAGCGAGAAGATGTTCTATTAATTCAACCTTTTTTCTTTTTAACGACGGTGTTCGCATTCTTAATTTGTCTAATCAGGTAGATAACATTAAGTTAAAATACATTTTTCTGTTATAAAAATAAAAGACTACAAAAAAAAAATTAAAAATGATGCGCCAACAAGGTACTATTGCCGCTAGCGACATCTACAAAAAGCTTTGCCTGATACACCCCATTGTAGGTCAGCATTATCACCACTCGCATATACATCTATGTTGCCTTGTATATCTGCGCGTGTTACCCACACAAGTCCGTTAAGATGTTATCAATAATTGGCATATCTGTAGAGCTGGTATGGACGGTAGATCATTTAATTTTCTTAATAATTTTCTATCGGCCTCCGCCTCGGGCTCGCTTCGCTCTAGCTGGCGTTTTCTTTTTTTGCTTGTACTGTATAATCAATCTCGCGGCACAGATGCTCAGGCGCAGGCCAGGGATATGCTAGATTATGTCATATTACCTACTAACAAGAAACGCTTTAGCTGTTTCATAAAACCAACTTTAATGTGATTATTAAACCCAACGAGGTCAAATATAAGATAGATCACATTCATTTTTTTATAGATAAAAGTTCAATAAAAATATCCACGGAGTAATGCGTTTTTTTTTTTTTTTTTATACTAGTACGACATGTGACCTTGGGCCCACCTGATGGTAAGTGGCGCGCAAGGTCCATGAATGTTAGCAACTAAAGTCAGATACTCGTAACTGCCATCAGTCCCTAACACTATGCCGGCTTGACTATTTATTTATTTATTTATTTATTTAGTACACACAGCAGTACATATATTATCACACACATAACATAGTATAATTATAGCTTATCTAATATATGTACCAATTAGGTGTCACAGCATTCACCAATACAAAAAGAAGAAGAAGTTAAAAACTTATTACTGTTAAAACAATTAAAAACTTACTACTGTTAAAACAAAAAAAAAATAATAATTTAACAAAAACTATAAAATTTTAAAATTTACAAAATAAAAATATGACTTCTAAAATAAAATTATACATTTTTCTCTTTTTTAAGAATTAATTAGGAAACATAAAAATTGCGCAAATTTGGTACCTTAAAAAAAAAAAACGAAAACAAAACACTTGTTAAATAAATTATAAGCTACTCAAATATTGATGGTTTGAAATGTTCGAGAACATTTTTTCTGAATACATTGTAACGGTCATGAAATATGTCTATATCATTATTGGCACTGCAGAGACTACTGTAGGTGTTGCACATTCGGGATGTTGACGAATGTGAACCTACATTAGTTCTTGAGGGAGGACAGCACAGGATCTTGGTTATAGGGCGACGTGGAATATTATAGGGTACTGTCAGGGAAATGTGTTGCAAGAGTTCTATACATCCAGTCTGGCCATTGACAATTTTATGTAATAGTAAAAGGTCATGTATGGATCTACGTGATTTGAGAGCAGTCATTTTGAAGAAATCTAAACGTTGGTTGTACGGACATCGATGTGAAATTGCTGGGGCTTTGTATGCTAAATACCTAGTAAAAGATCTCTGAATGCTTTCAACTCTTTGAGAATGTATTGCATATGAGGGATTCCATACTGAACATGCATATTCCAAGTGGCTACGTACTAATGAATTGTATAAATAAATTTTCGTTTTAATTGTAAACTCTTTTGTGTTACGTTTTAGAAATCCCATCATTTGTGCAGATTTTTTTACTTTAAGGTTAATGTGGTCAGTATATTTTAATTTATTGTCAATAATAACACCCAGATCTTTAATTTGTGTTACTTCAGCTAATGTTTCACTATTGAGTTGATAATTAAAAGCAAATGGAGACCTCTTCCTAGTAAACTTTATATGGAAACATTTTTTTGCATTTAAAATCATGTCATTCGCTTCACACCAGTTACTTATCTTGTTAATGTCACTCTGTAATAATAATGAATCTGTTGTAGTTTTAATGGTTCTAAATATTTTAAGGTCGTTTGCAAAAAGTGAATACTTGCAGTATTTAATATTTTCTGTAATATCATTAATAAAAATTGAAAATAATATCGGACCCAGGTGAGAACCTTGAGGCACTCCGGATTTAGCATAATAAATAGATGATGTGAAACCGCTGAAAGCAACTAGTTGCGTTCTTCTTTCAAGATAGGATTTGAACCAACCTAGTAAAGAACCATGAATTCCACAGCCTTCCAATTTGGATATTAACAAATTATGATTGACCTTGTCAAATGCGCTTGAAAAGTCTGTATACACCGCGTCTACTTGTAAACCTGCATCAACTTCGCGTGAGAGGTATGTTGTAAATGATAGTAGATTAGTCTCTGTTGAACGATTTTTACGAAAACCGTGCTGATAATCACTGATAGTTGAATGAATATGATGTGTAATAATAGGACAAATAGCGGACTCGAACAGTTTTGAAAAACATGACAATATACATATAGGTCTATAATTAGAAATTATTGACTCATCTCCTTTTTTATAAATAGGCGTGACACGGGCATTTTTCCATAGTGTGGGGAATTTACTAGTTTGTAGAGATTGGTTAAAAATAATGGACAATGGGTAGGTTAGGGACGACGAGCAACGTTTAACAAATAGTGGATATAATGGAAATAGTGGACTAGATGCTTTTTCACACTTCGCTTAAAGGACTCCATGGAGCTAATGTCAACTTTATGGCCAGCTTTTTCTAAGATTCAGATAGACATACAGTGGGGTCGTCCAGGCCCGGATGGCTAATGAGCCTGGGTTGGGGATCCCTGTTTTCCCCAGCAAAATCTCAGCCGGTAATTCATGCACTTTTGGTTCTCAGCGCCGTAACTAGTATAACAGCGCCCGTGTAGCTCACGAACCCAGGGGGTTTAGGTCCGATTATTTTAGCTCTCCTCTCACAGTCTTCTAGATTCGTCTGCTTTAGACTATTTATTTATTTATTTAGTACACACAGCAGTACATATATTATCACACACATAACATAGTATAATAACTTATCTAATATATGTACCAATTAGGTGTCACAGCATTCACCAATATAAAAAGAAGAAGAAATTAAAAACTTATTACTGTTAAAACAAAAAAAAAAAATAACAAAACTATCAAATTTACATAATAAAAATATGACTTCTAAAATAAAATTATTTTTATTATTATATATATTATTATTTTTCTCTTTCTCTTTTTTAATATAACTAATAAGGAAACACAAAAATTGCACAAATTTGGTACCCTAAAAAAAAACGAAAACAAAACACTTGTTAAATAAATTATAAGCTACTCAAATATGGTTTGAAATGTTCGAGAACATTTTTTCTGAATACATTGTAACGGTCATGAAATATCATTATTGGCACTGTTCGGGATGTTGACGAATGTGAACCTAATTTAGTTCTTGAGGGAGGACAGCACAGGATCTTGGTTATAGGATGACGTAGTCTGGCGAAGACCAATAGAAACAAGTTCCAAAGTCAGCAGAACATATCGCTCAGAGTTGTATCCCGAGGGCATAGGTTCGTGCGTAATTCCGACATAGCTATAGCACTAAATGTACATAAATTACCAGTGGGTGATTACCTGCTGAGATCCTTTAAGGGAAAACGGGGGGATGTCCATATACCCACCATGGTGACGGCTGATTCGAAAGTAAAATTATTTACGACTTTTCTAATAACTGTACGAAATATCTGTCTTCACTATATACTGGAATTTTAATCTGAATCAGTTGCCGCGCTGTGATTTATAGGACGCGGGCAAACGTCCTGGCGCATTGACCTATATCCAAGGGCCTGGACAATCAAATATTACATAATGAGTCTAAAAATAATCCAACGTATATATACGAATAAAATTTAGGTAGTTTATGTACTTATCCTTTAATAAATAAATAAATGCTACAACACTAATGGTTCACATTCGTCAACATCCCGAATGTGCAACACCTACAGTAGTCTCTGCAGTGCCAATAATGATATAGACATATTTCATGACCGTTACAATGTATTCAGAAAAAATGTTCTCGAACATTTCAAACCATCAATATTTGAGTAGCTTATAATTTATTTAACAAGTGTTTTGTTTTCGTTTTTTTTTTTAAGGTACCAAATTTGCGCAATTTTTATGTTTCCTAATTAATTCTTAAAAAAGAGAAAAATGTATAATTTTATTTTAGAAGTCATATTTTTATTTTGTAAATTTTAAAATTTTATAGTTTTTGTTAATTTTTTTTTTTTTTGTTTTAACAGTAGTAAGTTTTTAATTGTTTTAACAGTAATAAGTTTTTAACTTCTTCTTCTTTTTGTATTGGTGAATGCTGTGACACCTAATTGGTACATATATTAGATAAGCTATAATTATACTATGTTATGTGTGTGATAATATATGTACTGCTGTGTGTACTAAATAAATAAATAAATAAACACTATTATTTATTTATTTATTAAAGGATAAGTATGAAGATCATGTATTTATTTAATTTAGTACATAGTTAATTTTTTTTTTGTTTTTTTGTTGTTTTATAAACTTATCATAATAAGAAGGTTGATGGTAAGAGAATGTCATATGTACACTACTAAGCTTTATTTGTTTCATCATTATCATTACAGCCCTAGAACACAGCATCGTAGACGTCCATTGTTGAAGATGGGCCCTCCAGAATATATGTCTAAGAGAATTTGGTCTACATTCGCCACGCTGGCCAGTCGGGTTGGCGAGGATCTGATGCCAATTTTTAAAGACAATTTATTACAAATTCACAAGTTGTTTTAAGTGGAACCGGGACCGACGGCTTGACATGCTCTACGAGGCACTTAAATGGTGGTATTGTAAATCTATGACAAATGTACGTAAGAAAAGTATCTTTCTCATTTATACATTATTTATTATTATTTATCATTGTTTATGTTGCAGTTTACGCTTTGGTGTCTGTGGCTGATGGGTAGGAATGAATACATATTTTCTTCCGTCTTGTTGTATGTTATTGTTTTCTTTGCGTTTTTGTTGTATTTTGTAAATTTCCTTAATTTTATGCACTTTTTGTTTTTGTTGATTTTTTAATCTGTCTTCACAGTGGATTTATATTTTTGTGTATAATTGTGAACCCATTCATGGCCTTATTTATTGTGTAAAATATGATAATATTGTTTTTTTGGTTATGCTGTTGGAGTTCCAGATAAATAAATAAATAAATGCCGGGGAGTTTGAGCCGACCTTTGTAGGATTTTAACGAAAGCGTTCTTACAACCGAGCCACTACCGCACATCTGTTTTATGTCATTAGAGAAAGAAGAGAAGAAAAATTTCTAAGCATTCCATGGATTCACCGTGCGGGTGCCGGGTCCATCGTGTGTGGGTAGGAGATGAGAAGAATGATGTCTCGGGCTTGCGACCGACAATAGGCTGGTTTAATAAAAGGAGGCCTCCTTTTCTTTATTGCGCTATGATACGCTCACCGGGATGGATCCACCATTCTACTTCTCTACCTACCCAACCAAATACTGTATGATTCCGTTAATGCCGTCTTGGAAGCTCATTCCATAAATGTATTGACGGCAGACCTGCTTAGGCCCGTGTTAATATGTGGCAAAAACGTATTTTTTATTCTTTCTTTCTTTAAATAATAAATAAACTCAATCAAAATATTAGCTACAATATGACATATGATAAGCTTATTCAATATACATCGATGATTGGTACACAAATTTGTTTATTTGCAAACACAGTAAAACACTCAATAAAATACAGAACCTGGTAATGCCCGATCATTGTGTAGAAGTCAATGTACACATTCCTGTTTGTCTCCCAGTCGGGTATAATAAAGGCAATTTTGTCCCGGAACGTAGGAGTCCAAGACCCTAATGCGGATTTGATTAAACGTAACCGGCACTAGTTATGATGGATGACCTTGACATGCATAGTAAACTAGATTCAATTACTTTAGAAAAAAAGATGCACTATTCTTTCGATCGATTCATAGGCTGTTGCAGAAGTATTTCCATAACTCAAAACTGACTAGACGCTATGTATGATTACAATTAAAATCTGCAGGATAAAGAACATCTATATCTGACTGAAATAAGAATGTCTGTGAAACCTAGTATAACAGTAAGCTTCACAAGTTTTTGAGTCCTCGTATTGTTTGAAGCGTTTTGGATTATATTCATGTATCAGCTCCTAGGCAATTGCGGATGATATAGACATAATGGCTAGCTTGCTAGAGGATCTTAGCAGAATCCTGAACGGCTTAAATGTGGCGCGCAACAGTATGAACTTAGACAATTAGCTAGGTGGTAGGTGGACTGATGGTGGTAATTTGCCCAGTCTGCCGGGGCGGGGAAGTATCCACCCAGTAAAGTGTATCCACACGTTTCGGGATCAGGCTCGAATTGACGTCATACCCAGTCAAGCCGACATAGTGTTAGGGACTGATGTCAGTCATGAGTCTCTGATTCTAGTTGCTAACATTCATGGACCTCGCACGCCACTTACCATCAGGTGGGCGCAAGGTCACATGTCGCGCTACAATAGAAAAATAATATAAAAAAAACAAGGCAAAAGTTATGTTCAACCACCATGTCAATCTGCGTGGGAAATGCCACTATTGAAGATGTGCAAAAATACAAAAATACGTCTACCTTGGACAGACCATCCCGTTAGGGGTAGGTATCTTCAGCAAAAAAGCTGTCGGCTTTCAATGCATTCAATGGCATTCGGGAAGTTACGTCACGTCTTCCTATAGAACATGCCACAATGTTCAATGTCGTATGGAGCAGAGACGTGGACATTCACTTTGGTTCTGATGCATAAGTATAAGGTCGCTTAGTAAGCTAAGGAGAGAGCTATACTTGAGATGTCTCTGAAGGATAAAGTCTGAAACGTTGATATATAATAGTTTAATTCTCTTTTATTTGTAACACTTAAAAAAAAAAACAAAACAAAAAAAATGAGATTGTTTATAATACATGGCTGATAACACATGCTTTGAGTTTTAGCAATGTCTATACACTATATCCATTATTTTTAGAAACTCTAATGCTAAAATTTGTTTTGTGCCTACTTAATAAATAAATAAATATCCGTCAAAGAACCAAAGTTACCTAGCTTTCAAAATTAGCAAGCTGAAGTGGCAATAGGCTGGCGACGTCTGTTGCAGAACTGATTAACGATAGAGTAAACGGGTACTGGAAGAAGCAGAGTGGAACGACCACCCGGCAGAAGGACAGATGGCTTGAGGAAGATCGCTGGAGGAGGATGGATGAGGGAGGCAGGAGATCGTGTACAGTGGCAAGCCTTAGGATAGGCCAATATCCAGCTGTGGATAGACAAAGGCTGATATTGTTGAAGATTTTTTAAATATATATTAGCACGACATGTGACCTTGCGCCCAACTGATGGTAAGTGGCGGGCGAAGTCCATGAATATTAGCAACTGGAATCAGACACTGACATCAGTCCTTAACAATATACCGGCTTGACTGGGCATGACGGCTATTCAAGCCTGATCCCTAAACGTGTGGATACACTTTACTGGGTTTATTGGTACGAACGGTGGATACTTCCCTGCCTTGGCAGATTGGGAAATTTACCACCATTAGTCCGCCTACCACCTGTTAAATGATAATGATGAGGTATTTAAATATATATTTATATATATAATTAAATTAAGTATCATCACGACCATTTCCCTCTCGGGGTGGTCAGAAACCACGCTTATAAATAAGCGGATTCACATTTAGCCAACTTTACTTTAGGCCAATCATGACAAGTGGCAAGCTCGTCGATGTCTCCAGCGTACCAAACTCGAGAAATATCTCAAATAAATTAAATATTATTTAATAAATATTTTTGTGTCCCTATCAGGAATCGAACCCGGAACCACGGAGGCATTTTTATATATATATTTAGGTATATTTGTCATTAAGATATTTAGGTCTCACAGGTTCATTGAAAATAGAAAAAAAATGCAGATAATTTTAGATTCCTTTAAAAAATGTGATCATTCATTACTCGTGCCTCTATATATAAGTAAACTAACTAAGTAGGCATGCCAGGGAATAAGTAGTCAAGCTTTATCAAGATTAGATCCCGAATTGATTAGTAAACCGGGTCTTAGATTTAACCGCGTATCGTCAGGCGGCAGCTTTTTACTGCGGTATAATTCGATTAAAGTTTTATGTGCAGGATTAGAGCACATGTCAATCAGAGTATAAGGCTCGCCGCACACAAAGCATAGACTTGTTTGTTGCTTCACATTTCCTTTCTTCCTTGCGTCGTGTTTCCTCATTGATGAGGGTCGTGACCTCCCGATGAATTGGTGTGCGTCTTGATGATAGCACGCCACCCGTTCCTGTCTTCGGCGGCATGTACAGCATCATGGACGCTAGTGTTGGTGGTGGAACGGATTCGGTCGGACCAGCGTACCGGACGTTCGGTCTCTTTCCTTCCACCTTGCCAGTAACAAAAAGTTTCTCCAGGTTATCTCCTCCTTTTCTGGCAATGTGTCCGAAGTACTGGAGTATCCGACGAAGGCATATGGTGGATAGCCTAGTCGATATGTCTAGTTGGTTTAAAATCGATATGTTAGTTCGATGCTCAGTCCACGAGATCCTCAGCATTTTTCTCCAACACCACATCTCAATGCTTCACATTTAAACAATTTAAATTCATATTATTTCTAACTATTCAATGTGCAATAAAAATATTCAAAGACTATAGGAACTAATTTGGTAAAGAGTGGCAACTCATCTAAAAAAAACTCGTGACCACAATGGTCGATATATATATATATTATTTATTTAGGCAACAAACAGTCAACATACAAAAAAATATAACAGATAAATAAAATTACCACTGTGGCTTGTAAGATACTAGATTGAAAACTAATAAATAATATGAACCACTAAGGGGCCCCTGTGAAGGCTTTGCCGGCACGTGACAAGTTTGAACATCTGTGTAATCAATTATTAACAATGAGAGCCAAAAATATTTTTATACATAATAGAAGTTAACACAAATACTATGAAAAGGAAAAAAAAAACTGGATAAAAAATAAAAACAAGGATAGAGTAATAACGCAAACATGATAGGTACAAAAGATACTAAAATTAACAGATGCAATAATAGTAATTTATAAATACATACTTATAATACTAATTACGGATACAACAAACTACCAACCATCAACAATAATTTTTGTATAAATTTGAATTAGAAACAAGTGATTTTATTATTTATCAACAATGAGATTGAAGTAGGATAGTATTATCTAGTCAATTGAAATCTGCAATGATGAATGCATGAATGTTTGGGACCCGGCAAGTTCAAGGTCAAAGCAGCGAAGAAAATACACTCCTCTACACTACTCTGGAACTGGTACCGAACATGTCTATCTCAGCAAATTCATCATTGCACATTTTTAAATTGTAATTTAATTGTAGACTAATCAAAAAACTGACAAGAAATTTGCCAACCCTGCTAGGCATTGCAGTTATTTACTTATATACAAATTTGTAGAACTGCGAATGTACTCGTAGCTCTTGTGTGCGTCCAGCTTAACAGTTTGAATTGTGATAATCCTGTCAATGTAGCGGCGTGATACGTGAGTTTTATGACACATGAATGCTTGCTGGAAGTCCATGTTTTGTGTTAGACCCCAAATTTGAGGGCAGTGTTAAAATTAATTTAACATGCATTCCATGTTTTATTAATCTCTTACTGGTGATATTTTTTTTTGTGAAATTCTAAATAATAGGTATTTAAATTAATAAATAAAAAATCATTTATTGTCACATAAATAAATAAATATAAAATAAATATTTCCAGACAGGTCACACAGCGCCATCTAGTTTCCGTGGTAAGCTACGAGGCTTGTGTTACGGAAACTAGATGGTTGATAAACTACATATTATACTTTTTTTTTGTAAATATATACATATTATACATATAAACACCCAGACCGAGACAAATTATACAATGTACAACTTGTCCCCGGTGGGAATCGAACCCACGACCTCCCGAGTTTACGGCAACGTTTGTTACCACTAGACCATGGAGGCAGTCCAATATAATATATTGCATAATAACATCACACAGTCTTATTATCCTGAACAAATGTGACAAAAGGAATCAGGTGTCAGCTGTTGTCGTGCATGTACAAGTACAAGTACGACGCTGTTTTTCAACCTGTTCCCGTACTCACGTAGTGATTATAATTTTAAAATTACAAGGTATATATAAATAAAAAGACCAACAAAACTATACAAAAAATCTAGGTAAACATTGCAGTGCATGGCAGAGTAGATGAATGAGGCTTCATTAAAAATATTATAATTGTGTTGTGTATTTTCTAGGGCTAATAATTAAACTAAATAAAATAAAAACCAAAAAATTTAATTAAAAACTTCATTCATCATCATTATCATCATTACAGCCCCTAGAACACAGCGCCCTAGAACTCCACTGTTGGAGATGGGCCTTCCAGGAGATATATCTGGAGAATTTGGCCTACACTCGCCACGCTGGCCAGACCGCTTGGCGACGATATGATGTCAATTTTCATTGACAATTTATTAACAATTCCACAAGTTGGTATTAGTGGAACCGGGACCGACGGCTTAACGAGGCACGGGAACGGTGGTGCTGTAAATCTATGACAAATGTACGTAAGAAAAGTGCATTTCTCTTTCATCTTCATTTCTCGGGGGGGTTTAAACCGACCTTTATAGGATATAAGGAACGCGTTCTTACAACCGAGCCACCACCGCGCCTTAACTAAACTAAACTATAACTTAATTCTAAACAATATTTATTCATAAAATTTGTTTTAACACTTTTTCTATTACCTATAACTGGTCTAGCGGTTAAGTCCGTGGATTTAGACTCGGAGGTACCGGGTTCGATTCCTGGTCGGGACACAAAAAAATATTTATTAATGTATATAAATACATTTAATTAATATTTAATTTCTTTGTGATATTTCTCGAGTATGGTACGCTGGAGACATCGACAAGCTTGCCACTTGTCATGATTGGCCTATAGTAAAGTTGCCTGAATGTGAATCCGCTTATTTATAAGCGTGGTTTCTGACCACCCCGAAACGGAAACGGTCGTTATGATACTTTGCTTTTGCTTTTATTGCCTATACTAATCTTACGTACCTACACTATGCGTCGTGAACATTAAGCTTTTAAAAGTATCACGAGATCGTTTTTAATTTCTATGCGACACAAACAGTTGTGCGCTTCGCCCCTCTTCCATCATTCAATTAAAAAATCTGACACATTCTTCCAGCAGATGTTCAGATTCTTTTACATTATCAACAGCCCGCAAGTGGAACCACCTTCCACTTAATCAAATACCTCGCCAACCCGCGAGTGTGGGGCAAATTCTCCAGATATATTGTTCTGGAAGTTCTGGAAGGCTCATCTCCAACAGTAGAGGTCTAGGACTCTGTGTTCAAAGGGCTGTGATGATGAAGTATCAAATAAGAAAGAAAAAATTGACGTATCCAAGTGTTCCTATAGGCTACTGAGGATAATAAATAAACAATATATGATATATTATCTGCAACAAATAAAGTGTGTTAGATGTGTTTCTTACTTGGTAAAATATATAAATTGAAGCTATAAAATTTTATTGCCAAATATTTCGCCTCTCTTTGGAGCGGCGTCATCAGTGACAGTGACTGAAGGTCTTTGTCATAAATTTTGAAAAAGTAATTTTATTTCTTTTAGCAATGGTAAAGGCAATGCACTATACAGTTTTGTATTTATTTTTTAGAAAAATATCATCATCACCTCGCGCATCATGGAAAACATCATCAGCATGTTATGTCCATTGTTGGTTCGATATTAATAAATTTACAAATCAAGTTAAACAAAACCTAATGCATTACATTCAGACCAGGGCTTTAGTATGCACCAAGCTGCCATATAAAAGAGCTTTCCCATGTTTTAAAATCAATAGACCGAATAGTTTTAGGAAAACTCTTTAATACCCTTACTGTGAAACAATTGTTAAAGGTAGTGTTATGTATACTCGCATGAATGGGCACAGGTAAAATATTATTAATTTGAGAATCTACTGAATGTCTGTGTCCATTTATGCGAGTACGAAGGGGTGTCGTAGTCTCTCCCACATAAAAACTGTTACAAAATCTGAACTCCAGCATATATACGCAATGAGAAGTAGTACATTGTGCGAAATTTTGAATTTTGATGACAACAGGGTTATGATGAGTTTGTATATTGATATCGGAATTTATTATGGGACATTAATTTTATAGCTTCAATTTATATATTTTACCAATATATGATATACAAATCACCCATATATTTAAAATGACCGAACCATCGAAGTATGCCTTTCCTTATTGTTTTTACCACTCAGAACATTAAATATAAGTCAACAAATACAAGTAAGTATCCATGTTAAGAGAGAAAAACAAATTATCAACAAAGAATAACGCTCCTATGTAGGTTAAAGATTTTTTTTACCATAACTACTTTACAAACAATTTTGTCTTAAAAATAAGAAATACACTTTAAGTCACAATTCAACGCCGCCTTTTTATTTATTACCCGACTGCGCTGCCTATGAAGGTATATATGTTTGTTCCTTTGTGGCACACTGGAGACCAAACGCGTAGGTCGATTTTGGTGATTCTTACGTCGATCGATTAGTGTTAATAGTTGCTACTATTTATTTATTTATTTATGGTGCAACAAACAAATTACAGTCATTTACATTATACATTTCTATGACTGAATTAAAGAACCAGACTGTAATTCTTGAGTAGTGCACACAACATTGAAAAATATATAGGTACGCGATCAAGCTACTTAAGTACGTACTACACACAAAATAAGGAGAAAATAAAAACAAATCATGCAAAAAGTTAAAAACAAATCAACTTAATCTAAATTTACACAATAAAATAAAAATAAAAACCTATAAAACATGCACACAAATAATAATAAATTATATAAAAAAATATTAAATTAATATATAATTAATTTAATACCTAACCTAAAATTATAACCTGACCTAATTAATAAATGTTAAAAATAAATAAAATTTAAAATGTTAAATATTTAAACCGGAATAAAATAAATAAAATAAAAATAAAACTGAATTAAATAATTGCGAACCACTGAATTAAATAATTATGTTATGGGTAAGTGAATTCGATGACATTCACTGTGAGACACCTTTTGTATGCTGAAAACCTGGAATTGAACACATCAATCAGAGACCCGTGCTTAGTGTCTAGATCGTTGTATGTCCTACACATTCGCACTATAGGGTAATTTATATGTATATATGTTACCGGCCAAACCAGATTTCAGGACAAACTAGTTTTGCCTAGGCTAACTAGTTCTTCCTATACACGATAGGATTAATTTAATACATAGAATCTTAATCTTTTATATTATATATATATATTATATATATTATCTTATTAAAAAAAAAACTTAATTTTGACTTTGACTTTGTGGGCGGTTAATTTGGCCTCGGAGTGTAGTAGTCGAAGAGATGTTAACGGATGTCGGGGGCACGTGACGCGGCGACAAAGCGCTGGCCGACAGGTACCGAGGTCGATTCCAAATTGGATTGTAATCGATGCGTGAAACGCTTCTGCACGGAGAAGTACATCTAAATAAGGACCAGTACATTTTAAAACTTTACAAGTCATTCATTTTTTATTCTAGCACCACCTGATAGTGAGTGGCGCGCAAGATTCATGAGTCTTTGCAACTGAAATCAGACACTCATGACTGAAATCAGTCCCTAACACTATGCCGGCTTGACTGGATGCGTTTGTCACACTTCGCTTGAAGGACTCCAGGCTATGGAAAAGTAGAAACACAGAGACTGGGTGAGCATTACACATATTTATTGTGCGACAGATGTATGAGTCCCTAAGTATTATCAGGAACTATTAAAAAAACAGCGTATATGACGATTTGAGAGTGTATGCACCATGCAAGTACTGTATTAGACTGTAGCATAATGCTCGTCCTGTCACATTAAAAAATAAATTCACAACTAAAATATATATTCATATGTACGTGCCATTGCATATACATCTCTGGTGGCAATAAGAAGGAGACCAGAACTCTTCTCGGACGGTCTTTTATGCACAATCGAAGGTTATTACGAGCAGATATTCAATTTACGTTCCTCTGATTCAGCAGTAATTTGGGCTTAAATCGACTTGTGGGTAAGTCTTTGACGCGGACGAGGCGTCAAGAAAAACGCCTGTAAACATTGACTTATATCCATTGTGGATAAGATATTGAGTAAAATAAATCAATTAAAAAGTTCCATCGTAGATCTCGCTTTTAAACAAAAACATCGATAGCGACTCACTTTAGTTTACAGATAAGTGACAAGTCTTTTAGCTCAAAGATTTTTTTAAATTTCTTTTCAAACTGAGCACGACATGTGATAACGCGCCCACTTGATTTTAAGCAGTTCGCGAGGTCAAAGAATGTGAGCAACTAACGCCAGCCTCAGACGACATCAGTTCCTACCACAATGCCGGCCTATAGCGATGCTTTTTAACTCTTCGTTTGAAGAACTCCAGGTTATAGGAATAGGTAAACACACTGGCTGGGAGAGCATTCCACATCTTCAGCGTGCGACAGGTGTAAGAGTCTCCAAATTATATGGAAGCATATTTTGGCCTGTGCGTGTGGTTCGGTGGCGGAATAGAGAAGAAAGGATAAGGTTGTGGAGCTCTTCAGAACACTCACTGTGGTATAGCTTGTAAAACACGCTCAGGGCGCATCTCGGCGACATAAAAGATGAAAAGCTTTGTTTTCAAAGCTGCAAAACTAATCTTAAAGGTCAGGTTGCGCTGCACTGTTGTGCAATGAATGACACCAAGCTACACCTTATGATAGACGAACGTGCGTAGTTTCGAAGTGCAGCGTATCAGGATATATAAAGAAAATCTAAGAGAATTAAAACAATAACTTAGCGGAATGCTAAAAGGTGGCACCCTGCTAGGTTAGTCTCGAAATGAACTTGGACAAAACAAAAGTCATATTTAACGTCGTACCGAGATCAACCTGCGTAGGTAACGTTACTCTCAAAGTTGTGCAATACGTCTACCTTGGACAGACTATGACATAAGACAATTAGGCGTAGCCAACTTTAGCAAAGAAGCCGTTAGACGCATTCAGGTAGGATGGGCGGCATTCGGAAAGCTGCGCCACATCATCTTATCAAGTTTTCCCTTAGAGTTTAAAGGCAAAAGTATTCAACCAGTGCGTTCTTTCAGTACTGTCGCACAAAGTAGAAACGTGAACACTGACAATGGGTCTGGTCCACAAATTTAAGGTAATATTACGTATAAAGCCCGAAAGATAGATCCATCAGATAGTCTTTAAAATTATTAAGCTGAAGTGGCAACGGCCGGACACGACTGTCGCAGGACCGTTGAAGGATTAGGTAGACGGGTTCTGGAGCGGAGACCACATAACAGGGAAGAAGCAGAGTGGGATGACCTAAATAATGTGATGGCTGGATGAGAGTGGTAGGAGATCATGTAAAGTGACGAGCTTTGGGTGAGGCCTATATGAGTGGAGAGTGGTGGAGAGGCACTATCTCATTCAAAATAATACTTCAAGTGTAATTGATTTATTAGTTGGTCCTAAATGTGGTTATTACCTGGTCGTTACATCTAAGTCATATACACAAATTATTTATATTACGCAGTGATCGGTAAATGAAGATTTTTTACGGATTCTTTTTATCGTCCGCTGTGGCTTTAAAATAATAATGTGAAGGTAAAAGTATCATTATAGCCGGATCGCCTGCGGGGTGGTCTGAATTCATGGTTTTTAAAGAAGCGGATTCAGCGTTCACCGTGACCAGCGACAAACTTCTCGATGTCTCAGGTATAACAAAGACGAGATGAAAAGTTTTATTTATTTATTGATAAACTATTATTTATTCCACAAAAACTTAAAATGTTAGCTGTTATAAAATGCCTTTCAGGATTTTATAACAGCTAACCTTTATAACTGTGGCAGAGGATTGCGGGGTGCATTATTATAAATATACAATTACATACAATACATAATAATCGTTACATACTATTACTTAAATATACTACGTGAAATTTATTACAAAGCAAATATTTTTATATTATAATCTAGAACAAAAATAACGAACTACGTATATTTTACATTAATCATTCAGTAATAAAATCTTAAGTTACGGTGCAGAGAAGTTTTCCTAAAAATATAGCCACTCATGCAGAGCCTAATTAAGTACGTCCACTTACGTAATTCTTTCTTTCTCTATTTCGTCTCTTGGCTGTGGGCGAGATCAATTATTAATATCAAATCAAATCAAATTATTTATTTCCTTTGGTTATCTTGTAACAACTTGGATATTGTCAGCACTAAAATAATATAAAACAAAAACATAAAAAAATGTATAAAAAATATAGGTTAGGTAATCATGGTTGAACCGTAAATAGGCCGTGTCAACTAAATATAAATTCGTGGCTGTAAAAGTGCCGAGTCAGCTTACAATCTAACAATAATAATAAATATCAAATCTTAATACTAGTTCGTAGCTGTATACGGGCCGTGTCACCTTACAATGTAATAACAGCCTTTAGGTACCTATTCATCACGATAGTTATTGTGATTTTCAGACGTAGCCTCATTCGCCATACAGTAGTGTTCTCTTTTACGGATATAATTTTTATCTTTAAAAATAAGTTACCTTTTTTATTTTAATAAAGTGTTCCAATGACACCTGAAGCCTAAAAAAAATATTTTGATATTTTTGCAATTACATGTTTAACCCAGTACGTCCTCCCGGTAATGTCCTACGGAGCAGACACGTGGACACTAACAGTGGGTTTGGTCCATAAACTCAAGGTCGCTCAGCGAGCTATGGAAAGAGCTATGCTTGGTATATCTCTAATGGATAGAATTCGAAACGTTGATATTCGTCAGAGAACGAAAGTTACTGACATAGCTTTTAAAATTAGCAAGCTGAAGTGGCAATGGGCTGGACACATCTGCCGCAGAACCGACGATCGATGGGGCAAACGAGTTCTAGACGAAGAACGAGAACGAGACGCAAAGTGGGAAGATCCTCCGCCAGATGGACAGATGACCTAAAGAAGGTCGCTGGTGGGGGTTGGATGAGGGTAGCGAAAGATCGCGTTAAGTGGCGAGCCTTCGGGGAGGCCTACATCCAGCTGTGGAGAGATACAGGCTGATGATGATGATGATGTTTTGGAGAAATTAACTTTATAAATGATTTAATTTTTTTTTGGTTTGAGATTTAATAGTCTACGAGTATAATACTTCATTTTATGTCCTAGTTACTCGTATAATCTGTGATTTTTCTGAATATAAATTCATAAAAGTCCTGCGCCTTACCTTAAATACTTGCTAAAAGAACGCAATTAACAAAGCCAATATTCTATATTGATTTATTTAATCTCATAAACAGCTATCCATCCTCTCTTAACATAAATTGAGGATTTTACGACGCCCGTGGTCAATAAAGCACTCACAGTTTGCCATTTGACTAATTTTAATTGCCAGCATTGAGTTAGTTTTGGAGAAGACTTTTATTTTAGGCATATATTAATGTGGCAGTAGAATATATAACGAATGTTTGATACATAATAAAAAAATAAATTATAAATTATAATGATCTGGAAAATCTTTTGTGTGTAGTTGAATAATAATGTGTATTTTGGAATGAGTAAATAGACAAAGGTTTTATTGTAATAATAGTATATTGGCAAATATATTAGGTCCGGATAAAAGCATTTATGTACAAATTCATGGAAGACACTGTAGTAGTTTGGTGAGTCAGAGGAACCTAAAGTGCTTTAACACAGACTATATCGCTTAGTTTACTTTTCCCTCCAGTCTCCTACATAAATGTTTCTAAAATATTGTTGCTAATTTTAAGCTTTGTGAGACAAAATACATAACTATTTCATTTATTATTTAATTTATTTATAAACTTTGTATTGCACAAATAAACTTAAAGAACGAACTTATTGCTTTTCTGTATTTTATAATTGCTTGTAAAACTGGATAAAACGAGACGTGTTTCAATCACAAATAAAATTAACATAATTTTAAATTATTTATTATTACTACTACTGTGTTATAATACAAACATTTTTTTAACCTATATGAAGATTTGTAACTGGACCATAACTCGTCCGGCTACAAAAACAGTTACACATGTCTTCCACAGTAACTCAATGACTGTTTGGTTTTTACGCCCTCCGTTCGGAATGCCATATTTCACGTACAATTTATTGTTTTAAAACTCTGCTGTTTTTATTTATAATACACACATAGTGCGATATCTATTTATCTATGTAGGTCTACATATGGGTCCGAATTAAGAACAGAGCACACTTACCAGAGCGAAGTGCTTAAATTATAAAATAAAGTAAAATAAAAGACAATTTGTATTATTGGATGTCAGTCAAAAATAAAAATATATCATATACGGCCAATCTATATATATAATATATATAATCTAAAATAATCTATGAAAAATATTTATATACGCCACGTGATTGGTAGTTAGCTTGTCACTTTGATTAATTCAGCCAATGACGTGCCTCTTAGGTATACGTTAACATGTCAGAAGATAATCAGCCTTATTGCAACTACCTATAAGACTAACAATATAAATGTTAAACAATATATGTAACTATTTTATTCGAAGTAATATAGAAATAGTATAAAGGAATTACAATATTAAATAATTTAAAAAAACAACTTAATTATTAAACTAAAATTTTAAAACATAAAGTAAAGTATCATCACGACCGTTTCCCTTTCAGGGTGGTCAGAAACCACGCGTATAAAGAAGCGGATTCACATTTAGCCAACTTTACTATAGGCCAATCATGACAAGTGGCAAGCTCGTCGATGTCTCCAGCGTACCAAACTAGAGAAATATTACAAATAAATTAAATATTAATTAAATGTATTTATAGAACCCAGTACCTCCGACTCTAAATCCACGGACATAACCGCTAGACGACGGAGACAGTAGTAAAAAAAAGTAATAGAAATAATTATAGTAATGTCAGTTTTTTTTTATTATTATTATTTTTTATTATTAGCTATATGATCAAAATACTTGTTGCAGGCAGATGGAAGCGAGCATAGTAGACTTTAAGCTCCTTGAGTGTTGATATGTTTGTTCTTCGGCAAATGAGCGTCAGTCTGGCACGCGCGTCGATAAAAAAATGGCAGCGATATAACGCGCTTTCTAGTTTCGTGTTTGTCTTATCCGTAACAATATTATCTCGGCCTTATTTGATATGACAAATTCAAAGTGGAGCGATTCATATTTTATGCATTAGGCGTGTTGAATGCGGCTCTGTGTCGCAACGGAAACAAAACTTTTATAGACCTATATTGAGTGAACTTATTCACTACTTAGATTTTTTGTATGTATATGTATATATATATATTGATCAACATAAGGTAAATATCACTTTTGTCATACATTTACAACACCACCGTTCCCGTGAGAGCACATTAAGACGTGTAGGTCCCGTATCCACTAATACCAACTACTCTATCTCGGATGGGACGTCTCTAGAGGACATTTTTTTTTATAGTTTAGTTTATTTAAATTTTATTATTTAGGTAGCTTTTAATTTATATTTAATGTACGAGTATATCAAATTATTTAATTTTATGTTTTACTATTGAGATTTATTTGTGATATTTCTCGAGTTTGGTACGCTAGAAACATCGATGAGCTTGCCACTTGTCATGATTGGCCTATAGTAAAGTTGGCTAAATATGAATCCGCTTCTGTATAAGCCTGTATAAGCAAGGTCTGACAACCCCGAAAAGGAAACGGTCGTGATGATACTTTACTTTTAATATTTTTATTTGTTATTATTCTTTTGGAATGCCAGGTCCTTGTTTAGAAGTCAACCGATGTATCTTCACAATAAATAGATATCCCATCATGGTATTGTTTATTCTTAGATGTTACACACATCTTCACGCCAGATCCCTTGCGGGGTAGGATCACTACATACCTCTTTACCGTCGACATTCATCAACCTCTTTCTACATGCCCTTTTGTTACGAGGCTTTTTAATACACCTTCAACCAGTGTTTTATTTATTTGATCGTGATATACTTTTTTATACCAATGAGAAATAAACTTTTCTTACGTACATTTGTCATAAATTTACAACACCATATTTCTCGAGTTTGATACGCTGGAGACATCGACGAGCTTCCCACTTGTGAATCCGCTTATTTATAAGCGTGGTTTCTGACCACCACGATAGGGAAACGGTCGTGATGATACGTTAATAGAAACTAGACAAATTTAAGCACGTTAGTCTTGGTCATAAATAGCTTTTAAATATTAAAGTCTATTGCAAAATAAATCAAAGTCAGCACGTGTGAGATATGACATTGTCTCGTAGCTGTCGGATTTCCCGAAGCCTTTGTGTTAACGTGTGTGTCATCATTTATCATCGATTTATCTCCAAGATCGAGGCCTCTACACCAACCCAACACGAACAAAAATTGTACACTTCAATTTATTTTAGAATTCCATTGTTTTTCGATATAAAGGACTGGAGGCCTATCGTATAATTATTTATTTATTACAGTCTCTAGAACACTGAGTCCTAGACCTCCACTAGTGGAGTTGGCCTTCCAGAACATATATCTGGAGAATTTGGCTTACACGTCGGCGGGTTCTTATGTAAATTTCAAAATTCAAAATCATTTATTTGTTTAGACACAGGTTAATATTATAAACAACAGGTTTAGGTTATAAAGGTGCACCAGTGCTCTGCCCATAGGGCGTACAAATATTAGTAATTGTGGATAGCATTTAAATTTTAATACACACACGTAAACAAAATTGAGATACAATAAAAAAATATAAATGACAATATTATTCATATCTAAAATTTTATATTAATAAATTATAAGTTAAGCAAAATGTCATGTAATTATATTTTTGTCTGTCAAAAAGTCATTGATTGTGTAGTATGTCTTGTCAATTAGTATACATTTAAGTCTTCTCTTCATTTCTCCTAACTCTAGCTCCTGTAGTCTCAACGGTGTTTTATTATATATTTTTGTGTATATACCTATTATATAACCTATTTACGTATTTGTATATGTAATAGTTAGTATTATTTTTATGTATTTGTTTTATAAATTGTTATTTTATATCTATTATTGCACCTACTTACCATGAAAACTGTCCTAATGTCCTAAAGGTTTGGCTGTCAGAGAATGCCTAGCGGCATTAAGTCCGCCTTTGTACATAGTGCAATTAAGTTTTTAAATAAATAAATAAATAAATTTTTGCCGTCATGATTAAAGCACTTTTATGTAACAAAGCTTTCTTGCTAATAGGTATATTATATTTTGATGACGTTTACTTCTGAGACGGTTTTGGTATAGTCCAGGATTCATTTTTACGAATAATTTTTTTAATGACTATTCTTTAACGATTTCACAGGTTGGTATTAGTGGAACCAAGACCGACGGCGTAACTTGCTCTCCAAGGTACGGCAACAATGGTGTCTATAACAGATGTATGTAGGAAAAGTGTATTTGTCATTGGAACATGGTGTTAGAACTGACTTTTTTTAGGATTTTATAGAAAGCGTTCTTACTACCTATCTACCGCCCCTTTATCTATCGTATATTATTATTATTAATATTATAAACTCTTTATTGCACAAAAAAACTTAAAAGTAATGTACAAGGGCGAACTTAATGCCTTTCAGCATTTTATAACAGCTAACCTTTGGGAGTGTGGTAGAGGATTTGCGGGGTGCATTATTATAAATGTACAATTTACATACAATACATAATAATCGTTACATACTACTACTTAAAAACATAAATATATATATATACACAAATACGAAACTAAGTAAGTGTATAGTACTGTTTACACACAATAAAAATAGTAAGATAGATATAGGTACTAGGAAGATCTATGTTGTTTGTTAAGAAAGTGAGCGATAAGTAGATTTTTAAATATATTAATAGACGGCGCCCGTCTGATAACCAGAGGAAGTTTGTTCCACTCTCGAGCAGCGGAAACTGTAAAAGAATCTGAATATCTGCTGAAAGAATGGGTAGGAATTTTGAGCTGATTGTTATTAGCAGAGCGAAGATGAAGATTATGACTGTTTCCAAGGAACTGGAAACGAGTCTTAAGGTATAAAGGAGTTTGGGGATTGTAAAGAATGCCTACAGTTAAATTAAATTTTAACATATTAGATAATAAATATTATATTACCAGGCCCCAACTTAGAAGGTTAGCTTTTTACGACGTGCCTCAACTAAATATAATTCAATAATCATAACAATAGATTGTTTTTTTTTTTAATTTAATTACAACATCTCTTTTACCCCAGCATTAAAATATTATTTAATTAAATAGTCAATTGATAAAAAATTATGTATGAAATAGATACAAAGCACTATTTATACTATTTGCACTAGAGTGGAGACCACGTACGGGAAGACGCAGAGTGGGTCGATCCCCCGCTAGATGGACAGATGACCTAAGGAAGGTCGCTGGTGGGGGTTGGATGAGAGTGGCAGGAGAAGTGTGAAGTGGCGAGCCTTGGGGGAGGCCTATATCCAGCAATGGTGAGACACAGGCTGATGATGATGACTATTTATACGAATAGGTTCTTTATTATGATAAGGTACATTGGATTTCAAAGTGTTTATAATTGTCTAATTAAATAGGCGGGATCGAATGTATATAATGTTAAATGTGCATAATGCTGGGGTAAAAGAGATGTTGTAATATATATTTTTTAAAACACAATTAATTGTTATGATTATTAAATTGTATTTAGTTGAGGCACGCTGCAAAAAAGAGCCTGGTTTTGGGCAATCTCTTTAAGCTTTTAAATATTAATTACTGCGTTCATCATCATCATCATCAGCCTGTGTCTCTCCACTGCTGGATATAGGCCTCCCCCAAGGCTCGCCACTTCACACGATCTCCTGCGACCCTCATCCAAACCCCACCAGCGAACTTCCATAGGTCATCTGTCCATCTAGCGAGGGGTCGACCCACTCTGCGTCTTCCCGTACGTGGTCTCCACTCTAGAACTCGTCTACTCCATCGTTCATCGGTTCTACGACATATATGTCCAGCCCATTGCCACTTCAGCTTACTAATTTTGAAGGCTATATCGGTAACTTTGGTTTTCCGACGGATTTCCTCGTTTCTGACTTTATCCATCAGAGAAATACCAAGCATAGCTCTCTCCATAGCCCGCTGAGCGACCTTAAATTTGTGGACGAGACCCACTGGCAGTGTCCATGTTTCTGCTCCGTACGTCAGCACTGGAAGATAGCACTGGTTGAAAACGAGAGTTGAACACTGGGGTATGTTTGATAAGGAGATGTGGCCCAGCTCCCCGAATGCGGCCCATCCTAGCTGAATGCGTCTGTCGGCTTCTTTGCTGAAGTTGGCTACGCCTAATTGCATAGTCTATCCAAGGTAGACGTACTTTTGTACAACTTCGAGAGTGGCATTACCCACGCAGATTGATCGCGGTACAACTATTGATTACCCGTTCCGTTTATAGAAATGTATGCACTAAATGTTTATTTATTGACATGAGTCGTTCCATTACGAAAACAAACTGACATTTGATGTTAATATTAAGCGTCCCATTACAAAATATTGGTCACTTGAAATGAAAATTGATAAGAGAAACCTCTATATGATTTTGAAGTACTTAATATAGTAAGTCGTTTGTTCGTCACATAATGGCGTCTGGTTTAATGAAATATACATTTAAATGTATGTCAAAATTTTCATATCTTCACTGACACTCGCGCAATAAAGACGAATCGGTTGACGTGAGAATCATAAAAAATGGCTGATAAACATATAACCCTTCTTTTTGTGGCACAGTCGAGTAAAAACAGAATTGTTAACATCAAAAAAATATATTTTAACGGTGCTACGGGTGGTTTGCCATTTGACAGATCGACATCAAATCTATACTGCGCAATTTGGTTGTTTCGCATTTTTACTTGTCAATGTCAAAAAAATACTAAAACCATTCCATTTATTGAAGCCAACGGAGCTAAAAAAATAACACAGCTTAACCCGAGTAAGATAAGGTGCGCCTCGGAGGCGCCTGCAAAAGAGATACTCGTATTGTTTGCAATCAAACAATTTTAACATAGTGTGACATTTTAATTTTAACATAGTGTGACATTTTAATTTTAACATAGTGTGACATTTTAATTTTAACATAGTGTGACATTTTAATTTTAACATAGTGTGACATTTTAATTTTAACATAGTGTGACATTAGTAGTATTTAAATTTTGTTTTTTGTATTTGATTATTTGGCATTCAATATGGCTCTTCCATAATTGAATTGATAGTTCGGGCTGTTTCTGGTCTTTGTCGTGTTTTTTCGTATTAAGCTGTCTGTCAATGATTGTGTTATCTCGTTTACTGTAGGTAACTAATATTAGTTACAGAGTATAATAAATTGACTTAACTAAGTGTTCCAAACGGTGATAAATAAATGAAATGAAATCAAACTCAATAATTTATCAACACTACCGAAAGATGACCGGTGTTGTTCGGTAATTACAACAGTTTTGTTACTATGGCGATGTGTTGCGCTCGAGAGGCGTATGTTTATTGCAATTTTTGACGTGACAACGTCTTATAAATTGGTTTGCCGGGTGACACTTCAAGAAACTGCGTTACGCTCCGCTCACGTTATGCGCTCACAATGAGAGCGAGTGAGAGGCACGCGTCCCTTCCACTCGGGCATGGTTAGCCCGCCTAAGAGCGAGAGAGACAGACATAAAAAGTGAAAGACATTGACTTGACATTTTCTAGGCACATTACAGCAGAAACACTTCCTTTCATTTCATACTTCTCCTATCATCGCCCTATCCTCAACAAAATCACTCAGATAGGAACAAGTTAAGTTGTAGTAAACGCTGTTTCATTGTACGCAAATGTATTGCAAGTTATTGTATGTATATTTGTATATAAATACGTATGTATGTGTAAAGGTAAAAATAAAATTTTGTTAATATGAAATTCAGTGCGAGATTCTTTGTATAAATTAATGTTTTAAATGTAATTCTTTGTATAAATAAATGTTTTAAATTGTTACTATTGTTTCATCCTTCTTCCTACTATACGAATGAATATTCACATTAAAATTATTTTACCACTCAAAGTCGTTGTCACGTAAAACTTTCGCCCGTATACCGACTTTACAGGCAACCAATTTTTTCTCTAAATATTGTTTTATTAAGTTTTTTTTTGGTATTTGAAACAGATTATATTATAATTTATTAGTAAGACAAGATACTATAAATGTTACATATTTTATTGTAAATTTCTACCAAATTTAGATGACTTCTATTTACTATTACTTTATGTTAATTATTTATAAAATGCTATAAGTATATTTTTTTTATAATAAAAATAAACAAATATACATTTGTGTTTTGTTTACTTATTAATAATGTAACATAATAAATATTTTTATTTGTAGAATCAATCCGTTTTTTAAGTTGTGCGCCTCTCAGGCGCCTGTTTTTTTTTTGTGAAAGAACCGAACCCACAAACCAATAATTCTACTGTACTGAATTAATTATTTGATTTAAAGTTTCGGCCTTAAAAGTAACCTGCACAGGTCAAAGTCATTACTCATAAATCGTACCTAAAGTAGATCTAAAGTACTAGCATAAAACACAAAAACGATAGCACTCAGAAAACATGCAGTCACGTAAAATCAACTAAGGTTTTCCGGCACGTACTTTTCGCATTATCGTCTAAATGATTATAGAACTGACCAAACGTATTGCTTCTTATAACTAAAACAGTTGTTCACATTTTACCACGAAACAATTGGTACTAGATTTAATGCCATTGTACACGAGGGCAGAGCAGTAAGGCAGCCACGATGTACAAAACAGTAATTAACGATAGACTGTGCAAGCAAAACTCTTTTTTAACCGACTTCAAAAATGGAGAAGATTTTCAATTCTACTCTAATGTTTTTTTTTTCTTTTTTATGAGTTAATTACAGCATTGTGATTCCTAAGTATGTGCATGATTTGAGCACATTTCATTCATTAAAACCTCTAGAACACAGCGTCCTAGACCTCCACTGTTGGAGATGGGCCATCCAGAACATACTCGATATCTGGAGAATTTGGCCTACACTCGCCACGCTGTCCAGACGGCTTGGCGAGGATATGACGTCAATTTTTAATGACATAAATTGTCGATTTATTAACGATTCCACAAGTTGGTATTAGTAGAACCGGGACCGACAGCTTAACGTGCTCTCCGAGGCACGGGAACGGTGGTGTTGTAATCTATGACACATGTACGTAAGAAAAATGTATTTCTCATTGGTACATGCCGGGTGGGTTTGAACCGACCTTTGTAGGATTCAAGGAACGCATTTTTACAACCGAGCCACCATCGCGCCTATATGATGAGCACAGATATTCATTTACAATATAGTTACCAGTTAGAAGTTTTGTGGGATAAATTAACTGTACTGTGCAATCGGCATAAACAGTATAGTAGATAAAAATAATCTACGCAACTATTATTACGTTTTTTTAATGCCATGCGCACACACTGCACTGTTCGTACTGTCTCCAATTAACTGCACTGCCTTCGTGTGCAAACCGCATTAACTTATCCTCAAACCCAATCGAGCTTTCGACGATTGTAAAAATATAAAGTATAACTATTCAATTGTCATTGACATTGAACACAATCAAAACATGTTGTGGGTTCAAATAACAATTCTGTTGACGTGACCCGCCCAATCCACGTCGGCCAATAACAATAACAGAACATAACAATGACATTTCTTGTTACTTCACAAGTAACTAATCTTTCTTTACATCAAACTTGACAGGTTCTTCCGCATAGTATGCGATACCCATAGGTGTACTCTTCGCTCGTCTCACAATAATCAAATTAAAATTCAGCCACATTCTTCTAGCAGATGTTCAGATTATTTTACTGCATCTGCAGCTCGCCAGTGGAAACAGACTTCCCTTGCTTTACGAAAAGCACATTCACTCAACATTTTTAAAAATTTACTCACCACGCACTTACATAAAAAGCAAAACAAGACCGCATAACATGACAATATGTATGTAAAAGTATCATCGCGACCGTTTCCCTTTCGGGATGGTCAGAAACCACGCTTATCAAGAAGCGGATTCACATTTAGCCAACTTTAGTTGATCGCCTCCGTGGTCTAGTGGTAACAAACGTTGCCGTGAACTCGGGAGGTCGTGGGTTCGATTCCCACCGGGGCAAAGTTGTACATTGTATAATTTGTCTCGGTCTGGGTGTTTATATGTATAATATGTATATATTTACAAAAAAAAAGTATAATATGTAGTTTAACAACCGTAACACAAGCCTCGTAGCTTACCACGGAAATTAGATGGCGCTGTGTGACCTGTCTGGAAATATTTATTTATTTATTTTACTATAGGCCAATCATGACGAGTGGCAAGCTCGTCGATGTCTCTAGCGTACCAAACTCGAGAAATATCACAAATAAATTAAATTTATTTATTTAAGTTAATATATATTTATGTGTCCCGATCAAGAATCAAACCCGGTACCTCCGAGTCTAAATCCACGGACTTAACCGCAAGATATCGTATATATATGTATATGTATAGAATATATTATTATTTATATACTCGTATGTTGTTATTGTTGTATTTATTGTTTATTTAGTAGATAAGTAGGTTATTTTCAAAGAAAAATAATTTGTTCTGTGGTTATTTTAGTTTGTACTAGCACCCACACTCATTTTTTGTTCAATAAAGAATTTATTTATCTATCTATCTATAGTACGTTTTTAAGAAAGTTTCACATCTCGTCGATGTGAAGTCCATAAAATGTCGTCTATAAACTTTTATAGAAATAACGGAGATTTAGGACATGTTCTCACTTTCATATACCATATTTTTGTGCGATGGTGGCTCGGTTGTTTAAAGGTGGGTTCGAACCCGGGCATGTACCGATAAGAAATTCACTTACGTACATTTGTCATAAATTTACAACACCACCATTTCCGTGCCTCTGAGAAAACGTTAAGCCTTCAGTCCCGGTTCTACTAATATCAACTAGTGGCATCGTTAGTAAATTCAGATGTCAGACCCTTGCCAACCCGTTTGGCCAGCGAGCGTAGGCCGAGTTCTCCGGAAATTTTTGGAAAGCTCAGAGGTCTAGGACGCTGTGTTCTAGGTCCTGTAATGAAAATAAAAAAAATATAATTAATTAAATAAATATACATTAATCATACTTTAAACTAAATAATAATAATACATACACTATATAGATGATATAATACATGAATTTTGAAGTTTACGATGGAAGTTGGAAGAATATTTTCAAAGTGATGCGTTAAAAGATTTAAGTTGAGAGTTTGAGACCCAAACATCTTTTTAGAAAACTTTTGGAAGTGGTCATAGACGTATAAATATTAACCATTCCAACAAATACAATTCATTCTTGTCCACGATCAATGCGAGGAATATGCTAATCATTTTGGTAATTTGTTACAATAATTTATTTGTGATATTTCTCGAGTTTGGAACGCTATGGACATCGACGAGCTTGCCACTTGCCATGATGGGCCTATAGTAAAAATTGTGAATTCTGTGGTTTCTGACCAGGGATACGGTCGTGATTATGCAACTGCACTGCTGAGAACCACAAGTTGCACAAATACGCCAACCTTGGTACCGAGTACGAATTTGCGCCGTTTGGGGTCGAGACGATGGGCCCATGGGACTTCAGCCAGGCGTCAGGCCAAGGAGTTGTCAAAGCGGCTGACGGAAAGGTAGGCTGGAAATTATTTTTGCCAACGTATTAGCCTCGCTATACAGAGGGGAAATGTTAATATAATGTGTCCTTGGGAGTATCTCTCGGATGGGACGTCTCTAAAGGATATTTTTTATTTATAGTTTAGTTTATTTTTAATTATATTATTTAGGTAGCTTTTAATTAATATTTATTGTGTAATAAAGTTTTAAATAAATAAATAAATATATTGATGGTTTGTCCATATTTCTTAGGTCTCTGGTCAAAAAAGAATTCTCAGAATTTTTGTAGACTAATAAGTGTCGAAGCCGAACCCGCATAATAAGGAGAGGCCACTTGCATGCTAATAGGGACGTTGACAGAATATAAAATTGTCAAAAAGCCTAACACTTTGGAAAGTTTCTCCAACATTATTTGTAGTCTAAACGATTTATATTGTAAAGTTGTCACTTTAACAAGTTATATCTCTATTTTAGACATAACTAGCTTATCGAACCGGCTTTGTTCGTATAGTAAGTCATGTTTCAAGCGGTAATATTTTTATATAAATATCATGGCTCATGCGTATCGCACAACCTCCCTCTTCGTTCTGCTTTCAACAATCAACTCAAAATCCCATCCCACTCCTCTAGCAATTCAATTTAATTCGTTTATTTTTTTGCAAGTAGGCATAGGACAAAAAGAGATGTATTCTGCACTTTTACACGTCAATTTTTAAATATTGATATTAAACGATATAATTTTATAGTACATATTGGTGAATCTGGAGCAGTACCTGATAACCATCATTTGGAAAGAGAAACAATAAAATAACAAAATTATAAATACAGATAACGTTTAACATTATAGTAATATAAGTATATACGTCGCATCCCACACCAGAGACCTACCAAACGGTCCAAGAAACTTAATTTACAACCCTATTATACCAGCTATAATAGGATAATCTCTATCATCATTATCACAGCCCCTAGAACAGAGTACCAGACCTTCACTGTTGGAGATGCAGAGAGCAAATATTCAGATTCCTTCACTATGTCTGCAGCCCGCCAGTGGAACAAACTACCACTGGTCATTAGACGGGCACCATCTGTCAATGTTTTTAAACAATTAGTCACTAACTTTTAACGAGAACAACAAATAGGTGGTAAGTGGAGTGATGGTGGTAATTTCCCCAGTCTACCGGGGCGGGGAAGTATTCACCGTTCGTGCCGATAAACCTAGTAATGTGTAATAACGCGTTTGTGGATCAGTCTCGAATTGCCATCATGATCTCGCGCGCCACTTATCATCATGTTGAATTGTAAAAATAACAATAATATTTAAAACCAATGTAATGTGACAATAGAAATTAATCCCAACCGTTTCCCTTCCGGGGTTGTCAGAAACCACGTTTATAAAAATTCACATTTAGCCAGATTTACTATAGGCCAATCATGACAAGTAGCAAGTTCGTCGATGTCTCCAGCGTCATCATTTATCATTACAGCCCCTAGAACACAGCGTCCTAGACCTCCACTGCTGGAGATGGGCCTTCCAGAACATATATCTGGAGAATTTGGCCTACACTCGCCACGCTGGCCAGACGGCTTGGTAAGGATATGATGTCAATTTTTATGACAATTTATTAACGATTCCTCAAGTTGGTATTAGTGGAACCGCGACCGACGACGGCTTAACGTGCTCCTCGAGGCACGGGAGCGGTGGTGTTGTAAATCTATGACAAATGTACTTAAGAAAAGTGTATTTCTTATTGGTACCTGCCGGGGGGGTTTGAACCGAGCGAGTCACCACCGCGCCTAACTCCAGCGTACTAAACTCTAAAATCTCAAAAAAATATTAAATTTATTTATTAAAATTAATAAATATTATTGTAATCCGACCAGGAATCGAACCCGGTACCTCCGAGGCCAAATTGTTATAAATTATTTTACTTTGAGATTTATTATCCAACTACAGACAGGGCTAGCACGTTCCTTAAACCGTTCAGGAGCTCTACTAATGTTTAAACCACACTTCTGGGCGTCGCCGCGTCGTTATTCTATTCTATCATTGACTAAGTATGGATTGGGCATTTAATACCATATAACTTACCAATTTCGTTAGAAATTTAACAAAATTATTAATCACACCGAATCACCAATGTTTTTATTTTATTGAATGAAAATATTATTTGTTACTACGTTAAAAAAAAAAGAATACTCTATAACTAGTATGTATATTTCAAGTATTAGTTAATTTTATTTAGACAAATAACTATGTATACCAACCGACACCTAATAAAGAGTTTTAGCTGCGGTGTTAACAAATCCATTATATATGTTTATATGCTTATCCCTAGTTTTGTTATTTTTTAGTTATTTTTACATGTTACCTACTTTATATTTATTTATTGTTACTGCATGTTTCCATAATATAATTGTTTGCGCCTTATCATATTTAAAACAACTTTAAGTTTGTCTATTATTTATTATCTATTAATTTTATATATCGCCATACCCATACTTTATCCCACTAGGGGATGGGTGTGCCTATCTCGCTCTAAAACCTGCGAGATCTTTCCAAACGCACCTTGGGTAAAGGAAGAATACGTAAATAAATGAACGCGATTCAGCTGTCAAAAGCGTCAAAATGTGTCAAGGTGATTGCTTGCACAGAATTTGAAGAATAATTAAAAAAAACAATTTCGTAAAAAGAAGCCTGCCCGCGGCCAGAAGCAACCTGACAACCCAAGAATAGCCAAATAAATTGCAGTGAGTACAACTAAGTGCGTGTGAGCATCCAACCCTTTCATACAGTCCACCTTTATATTTCATTAATTTAGATCTTTTTTCACACATATTATGTTTCCACACATTGTTATATCTACATTGGCACAATCGTTATAAAGTTGATGTAAAAAAAATGATTAAATAAACAATTTGAATTGAAGCAGCCCAAATTTTGTCGAATGCCCATTCCATAGCTAGTCATTGGTTGGTTCTCTTATCATTTGTGTTGATTATACGTCGGTTCTCACGACAGACGGACTATTAAACTGTCATTATAGTCTACCCAGTGTCATCTGCGGGTTCCATTTTCGTGAGACGTTTTTTGTTGCAGTTTTTTTGTTTTTACTTCCTTAATGACACTTGATGTAATTTTGATTCTAGACCTATTTACAAGGACGTGCCTTATAATAAGTTCCAATATTTTTTTATTAGTAACAGGTACGTGGTCCAAGAATGATAGCAACTTACGCCAGCCACTAACGACCGGCATCAGTTTTTACCACTATGCCGGCCTAACAAGATGCATTTTTACACTTAAAGGTACCTGGAGTAGGTTATGTGATTAGGAAAACACACTGATCGCGAGAATATTTTACATCTTTAGCGTGCGACAGATGTAATTATAATATTACAGTATATTATGTAAGTATATATAATTATATTGAATTTATCCTACTATTAATATTTATTTCATTGCACCTATAAATGTTCTAATTTTTAACAATTATACAATATGATAAAAGTAATAAGTGTAACAACAAGTATTAGTAACAATAAGTAGGTACTCAAACAACACTTTACAAATTTTGACAAGAAATATAAATGAAACAATAAGTAATAGGAAAATATATTTTTTTAAAAATTAAACAAGAATTAAATAAATAATTAAAAAAATAATAATAATAATGTAATATTTCAACATTTTAATGGACATCTGCATCAAACTGCCAACGTGGTCTAGCGGTTAACTCAGTGGACTTAGACTCGGAAGTACCGGGTTCGATTGGTCGGGACACAATAATATTTATTAATATAAATAAATATTTTATTTTAAAAATATTTTATTTATTTGTGATATTTCTCAAATTTGTCGTGGTAAAATTGGCTAAATGTGAATCTGCTTCTTTATAAGCGTGGTTTTTGACCATTCCGAAAGGGAAACGGTCGTTATGATACTATACTTTAATGGACATCTACTCAATTGATAATCAAAGCAATCAGTTATGCAAAAATCAAATGATGATTGGTCCAACTACTACCATTATTGAGCCAGTCTTCTAATATATATATATATATATATATATATGTCTATGGGTAAATTAGCCTGCCCCTGTCGGAAGGTGCACGCAAGATGTCAACTATGAAATTTGTAACCGACTCATTATATTTAATCATTTTGGGCGAACATTATTTTCAAATCACAAATATCTTCTAATGTACAAAAATTGACTAATTATGCGCTTGTTTTAAAAAATATCTTTAAAATATATACTATGTTAGGTGATTTTTATAGTGGAATATAGAAAAATGCTGAAAGTCAGCGATCGATCAATAAAAAAAGTTTATTTAATATTAATACAAAACATAAAAACTAACTGTATTAACTAAAACTCCAAATATTAGTATTGAAATTCTAGTTTTTTTTTTCTAGAGTATCACTTTATTTAAATGAAATAATTAAAACTACTTAAAAGTAAAAAAGAAAATAAATATAAAATAAACCTAATAAAAAAATACTATAAGTAAAAAATAGACGACCCTTCAGGGATAGTCCATAAGAAGACTGGCAACATTTTCCCTCTGTATAGCGAGGCTAATACGTTGGCAGAAATAATTAACTCCAAATATTTAAAATATTTTTTGGTTTAAATTGTTGAACAATAGTATAACTTATTTATGTAGTTTATATATGTATGTGTGTATGAATTCTTATGTAATTTTATTAATAAATATTTATTATAAGCAATAAATAATATTCTATAGACGTATATTTTTAATATATTTAATTTTAATTGATATATTGCACCTACCTCACATAAATGTTCTCGTTGTCCCGAAGGTCTGACAGGCAGAGAATGTCAAGCGACATTATGTCACGCCTTTGTATATTTATGTGCAATAAAGTTTTAAATAAATAAATAAATAAAGACTCCAGCAATCCTACCTTTGATGTAATAAAAGTTTTCGAATTTTATCCATCAGAGAAATACCAAGCTGAGCTGAGCGAGCGACGTTGAATTTGCAGACCAGACCCATTCTCAGTGTCCAGGCTACCATTACGGGGAGAATCTGCTGGTTGAAGACTCTCGCCTTCAAACACTGTCGTATGGACGAAATGATTTAAAAAAAAAACAGAGATGCTTTAATAAATTTTAAGGATAATGTGACAAAAAAATCGCCTTAAAATCGATGCAAGATTTGGTCGGAAGCGCTATGGACGATCGATTAAGTAGGTAATTTAACAATTATGCAAAGTCTTTCCGGGAACAAGGGCCTGCGGAACCGATCGGAAACCGCTTATTAAGATATCGGAGTCCCATCGACCATTACGTAACCATGGAGCTTGAAAGACATTGACTTGCTAAAGAAGACATCCCAAAGTTAAAAAGTTAACGAAACGCTTCTAACATGAAAAAGAAATTACCACAGAAGAAATTATTAGAAACGGATTTACGCAGTGGAATTAGTTGCGAGCAGAATTCTAGCAAAACCTTTGCACCACTTATACTGAAAGAATTGGACCTAAGCAGGTTTGGCGTGTTTTTATGGCACGAGCTTTCATTACAGCGTTTTCGGAATCATACAGTATCTGGTTGGGTAGGGACAAAAACAAAATGGCGGATGAAAAAGAAGAGGCCTACTTTGTAAACTAGCCTATAGCTGGTCCCAAGCCCAAGACATTATTATTCTCCTCTCTCTTTCCCACACATGATGGATCTTCAACTTCAGGTTATAGAAACTTTAAAACTACCTACATAACAGAGTTGTCTGCAGGATAACTTCAGGTTATAGAAATTTTAAACTACCTACATTACTTTAGGTTATAAAAACTCTTATAACACCAACTTAACCTGTACCACGAAAGGGGACAGACGTTGTCCTCCATGAAACTTGGCTTGTCTTATATTATACTGGCTTAACATGGGTCTATTTTCGGCGAATCGGCTGTTTAATGGCAATTGACTAAAGTCGCAAACCCCAAAGCAGAATACCTTCGACTTTGGGCGGCTGGTGACTAAAATCGAGAGTGTAAATCCACCATTTGTGAATTTAGTAAACAAAGTGGGCTGTATGATAACTTCAGGTTATATCAACTTTAAATTACCCACTAACAGAGTTGTTTACATAAGAACTTTAGTTTACAGAAATTTTAAACTACCAACATAACAACTACCAATTGTCTGCATGCGAAATTCTGGTTACAGAAACTTTAAACTACCCGCTTCCCGACAAAAAAAAAACTATAATTATTAAAATTAGCTTATCGAAATCTTACATATAATACAATTTTATTGTTTTAATTAAATAGAAAATACGAACAATTCCAGATGTCCTTTCCAGTAACTCAATGACCTATACCGAGTAATTCGTAACTGCAGAATAACCGTGACAAGGGCTCGGTACAATTTACCGTTTATACTCGTAAGTCACGTCAGCTTCCACGCACCAACATTTTTACAAAATTTTAAGCAAGTCTTCATAAACAGCATTTGTCATAGATTTTCAACACCGCCATTCCCGTGCCTCGGAGACCCCGTTAAGCCGTCGCTCAGTTCTAGTTCCACTAATACTCGTATCATCTTGTGCAATCGTTAATAAATTGTCATCAAAAAATTACATCATTCTAGTTGCGTTGTTGATGTGGACTGCAGCAGAAATATTAAAATTACAACAATTGTTTTTTTTTTTGTCGTAATTTGCTTTATCTCACCGTCTTTTGCCGTAACCATCATCGTCGTCATCATCATCAGTCCAACTACCAGCTATAAAGATTAAGAAAAAACCAACACTGTTTAGAAATCCTTCGATCCTAACCTCAGTAGTGGAGCGTGTTAGTAATGACAGTCATTTGGCCGCGCGATGCCCGTGGACTCAAAGATCATATTCTTGTTTTCGTTTTAGATCGATTTTAATATTTAAATAAATAAATAAAATAATAGTAAAAGATAATTATAAAACAAATATTTAATGTAGATTACGTAAACTGTGACGTAAACCTTCGTCCAGTTTAGTAATCTCTGAAACTAGAACGAAGAGTAAGCAAGCAATGGTCCAGTAAGCAATATTGATTGTGTGCCGAATCAGTATGATTATATTCCTGATAAAAGTATGATGGAGTAAATAGATATTAAATGAACTTTAAAGCATAGTAATAATATATTTATATAAAATACTTACTTCGAATAAGTCTACAACCGCCTTCCTCGCCAAGCCATCTGGCCAGCGCGTGGCGAGTGTAGGCCAAATTCTCCAGTTCTGGAAGGCCCATCTCCAGCAGTGGAGGTCTAGAACGCTGTGTTCTAGGGTGTTCTAAACTTAAAGTAAAATAAAAATATATTGTATTATAAATATGCACCTACACCGTATACACCGTAGCCACTATCCCGCTCAACGCGTACATATAAATTTGAAGGCTCTTGCATCTCTAGCACGCTAAATATGTGGAATGCTTTTCCAGCCAGTATGTTTCCCTATTCTTATAACCTGAAGCCATTCAAGCGTAGTGTGAAAAAGCAGATAGGCCGGCATAATGGTAGGGACTTATGTCGGCCGTCTGTAGCTGGCGTCAATTGCTCAGTATATAAAAAAAGATAAATCATTATTGCACAATGCGAATGCCGTTAGACATTCTATAGCTAATTTATGGAAAAACTTTGAGCACTTAACTGAAAGGTGATGTTGATTTGTAATAAATTTACGACACCACCATTCCTTTGTCTCGGAGAGCACATTAAGCTATCGGTCCCAGTTCCACTACTACCAACTTGTAGAATCGTTCATAAATTGTTATCAGATTCTTGCCAAGCAATAGTGAAGGAGGTGGCTGTAATAATAACAATATAGAGAGAAAATTAATATACATTTATTGGAAATAAATATTTTTAACATATAAAATAAAATTAATATTAAGGATAGGGATATAAGTCCCGTCCGCGTGGAATGGTGGCAAGAACGCTGGCTACATTTCCCCGCTGAATTGCAATACTGATTATCTGGGCGAAGAAAGAATCTACTCGATATTAAATTGATCAAGAATAGGGGATATAAATGGCTGGGAAGAAGCAAGGCGGCCGCAGTTTCAGAGCGGAAGCGACGTTATTATTACGATCTCTTATCTAATGTTATTATTTTAAACTATAACTCTCCTAATGGCTGATCGACCCACCAACTTTGCTACTGGAAACTTATTATGGAACTATCAAATCAATATAAAACGCTTGGATTGCAATCCTTGCGGCGAACGAGTGCCATCACTTGTAACCCAGACTTACACCCGTATTCTTTTTTTTTAATATTTTTTTTTTTTTTTTAAATCACACATTATTTTATTAAACATATAAACAAAGTAGCAATAGTGGAACACAAGCCAAAGAGATTTTATATTATTTAGACAATACAATTAAAACAGAAATAAGAGTAAAATATTGTAATTAGATTTAAATTAATAGTGCAATTGAACTGTGACTAGCAAAAGTAAAAGAAAAATAACAATAATAACAAATAAGTAAAAACCAATAGGTTAATGATTATTTACCTAAAACAAAATGAATGAAGATTCCGATTCCTCCACTGTTATGCCGCTCGTCAGTGGAACAGCTACCCCTGGCTATAAGGCGTGCACCGTCCGTCAACGTATTTAAAAACCTTCTAACCACATTATTTCTTAAGAAACAGAATGTATGTCTCTCGAATTAACGAAGTTGTTGACATTTTATATATATATATATATCTATTTATTTATAGTGTATGTTTATGTATGTATGTGTATTGTTTTTTATATTGTGTACGTATATGTATTTTTAAGTGCTATAAATGCGTTATGTTTATTTACAAATTTAAGCAATTTTAATATTTTTCTTTATCCTACCCATCACCTTACATGATCCCCAAGGTTAGCTGGTGAAGAATGCCTTATGGCGTTATGGCTCGCCTATGTACTAGGTTTTTAAGTGCAATAAAGTATTAAAATAAATAAATAAATGAATGAGAGGCAAGAGCAAAATTATACTATATACACGATAGCAGTATTCGTATATTAGCAAGCGAAGTGGATTTGCAAAGTCAGTCCGGGATAAGAGTTGTCTTGATACTGCCTCTGGTGATTAGTTAGATGTATCAGAGTCTAACATGGCTAAAACGTTAATATAGAAGAATAAAGTCATTAGTAATCTAAACAGGTGAATGAATAAATGTTTTTTTTTATTTTATATGAATTATGTTTTTTTTTGTGAGTATTCCTCTACGGCTCCTACACTCAATTATTCCTGCCAGCTGTTAAACAGAGGGACGTCACCATGCAATGCTTAGAAATTGTCTTCTTCATTATTACATGTCTGGGTTAAAAGCGACATTATATTATGTCGCCGCAAATCTGTGGAATGAACTACCGGCAGAAATCCGACAAGCATCCAACCGAAAAATGTTTTAAAAAATGGTGTCATCGCATTATTTAAATGGTTCATAAGTTATGTAATGGTATTATATGTATTATTAGTATTTAATATAAATAGTTATTAGTATGTATTTAGTAATATCATTGTATTTATATGTATATAGATTTATTTATTATTATTATATATAAATGTTAACACCTACCTTACATTTGAAATGGTTCCCATTGTCCCTAAGGTTGGCTGTCAGATAATGTCTAGCGGCATTAAGTCCGCCCCTTGTATAACGTTCAATAAAGTTTTAAATAAATAAATAAATATATTGGATTTTAAAGAAAATGTTCTTACAACCGAGCCACCACTGTTCGCATGTACTCGTAAGGTTAATATTTGCAATGCTGCAATGCAAAAGCCAGTTATCATAACTCGTGCCTCTATCTGAACTGATTATTTTGTAAAAGCAACATTTGTTCAGCAAGCGTATATCTAATTCATTGTAACTCCAGTAGTTTATGAACGGGAATAAAAGGGACCTGATATAAACACCCCGCTGCTTCTTTGTGTTTAATGCGTAGACATATAATATAGGGACCTGTACAAAATTCTTTGGTCTAATGAAGTGCTGGTCCGATTGTAAAATTGCTTTAATTATCATTGACTTATTAAGTTAAGTCCATGTCTATAAGAAAAAAATTGTAATTGTTTCAATGAACTTTATTTATTTAAAATATTTTATTCTGTCACATTTGTAGAAATTCTATTATAGACATCTTACTCGGTTGTAAGAACGCGTTCCTTAAATCCTACAGAAAATGCCTAACTGGCATTAAAATCGCCTATGTCCACTAATTTTAAGTTTTTGTGCAATAAAATAATCAATGACTGTCAGGCAGTATAAATTTCGCCGGGTCAGCTAGTATTTACTAAAACACACATTTTTATATATTTTTGGAAACAATAATGACATACAAACTTCATTTCAAATTAGCAAATGCAGCCAGCGTTCTTGCCACCATTCCACGCGGACTCGACTGATATTCCTATATATTATTTTAATTTTATATTTTGTGATTATTATTTTTTTCGATTAAATGATATTATTATAATAACATAAATTAAATTTTAGAAAAAAACTGTCATGTAATTTAATTCTAGTGCAAAAAAATTGTGATGCATCCAGGTCCTAAGTTGGTTGCCTGGACGCGGGGGTGGCAGGTATGGTGAAATACTCACGTACAGTGTGGTTTAGACTCCTCTTACTTCTTCTCCCAAAGACTACAGGGGCGCCGCTTCTTCTTTCTTGATGAACACACTTCACACTTGCTACAATAGGGGCTTGAAGAGCTACAGTTTTGCATAAAACAACACTACTACAGATAAACAAAATGGCACTGACACACAGTTAAAAGTGTTGCCAGATATAAAGTTTTCCCATAAAAAATGGGAAACTACAGTTGAGAGTGAACAATTGGACTGGCCGTGTCGTATATGTCTATAATTTAATGTTATTGGTTCGAAATGGGTTTCCTCAAAATCAGATTATGGTCTCCGCGCTGGCCTTTTCATTGTAAAGGCAAATGATAATGGTAATGTTAGTGGTATCATGTCGCGCCTTTATGCCATCGTCCCAGGAGCGAGCTCTTAGATAGCGCTCTTGGTTATGACGTCATTGCTTTAAATTTGAAGCAATATATTGCTCCAGATTTCATAAAATTCTATTAAGAATCTTTTTACTTTGATTTATTTTCTTCAGTATTTTTATTTAATTTATTTATTAGGAATCCAACAGCGTTTCAACTTTAATAAATTAAGTACTAACAAATTATCTATTTTAGGCCACTAACAAGATTCCACATATTATATATAACTTAAAAAAATATGACAAGTGATACAAATTAAAAAGTTGTAATATTCACAAGGAAAAAATATTTTAAAATGTAAATTGATTGCATAAAATTTGAAAAACATATATCCTAAATTTAAGTTAAACAGATTTATTCCTACACTAAGATTATGGTGAATGCATGTTTGTGTAAGCATTAAAGTGTTTAAATGAGTGTGTGTGTTTTAGTTTGTATAGTCTTATAATAAATAAATTAAAAAAAAAATACAATATTTTGGAAACATTTATGTAGGAGATATGCTAACTTAATATTAACGGTATAATAAACGGTGATAGAAGTAAAGTATCATGACGACCGTTTCCCTTTCGAGATGGTCAGAAACCACGCTTTTTAAATACGCGGATTCACATTTAGCCAACTTTACTATAGGCCAATCATGACAAGTGGCAAGCTCGTCGATGTCTCCAGCGTACCAAACTCGAGAAATATCACAAATAAATTAATTATTAATTAAATGTGTTTATTTACATCAATCAATATGACCGCCTCCGTGGTCTAGTGGTAACAAACGTTGTCGTGAACTCGGGAGGTCGTGGGTTCGATTTCTACCGGAAGCAAGTTGTACATTGTTAATGTCTCGGTCTGGGTGTTTATATGTATAATATGTATATATTTACAAAAAAAAAAGTATAATATGTAGTTTATCAACCATCTAGTTTCCGTAACACAAGCCTCGTTTACCACGGAAACTAGATGGCGCTGTGTGACCTGTCTGAAAATATTTATTATTTATTTATTATTATTATAATATTCTTGGGTTCTGACCAGGATTCGAACCCGGTACCTCCGAGTCTAAATTCACGGACTTAACCGCTAGACCACAGATGCAGTAAACGGTGATATTTACATATAAAAAACAACGATTTAATAAGACTTACGTCTCAGGAACGCCAGAGACATCAATAGCATTGGGAATTTGACAAGTTGGCTAAATGTGGTTTAAAATACGAGATGAAGGTCATGATGATATTATACTTTTACCATTTTAACTAAGTAAATATGTCACTATGTTTGTAACAATAGAAGGAAGCATGAATATACAAATTGATGTAGGATGTCGGAATTCTGGGAATTGCATATTGGCGGACGAAGCGGGTCGCATGCGGGCGGATGGAATCTGTCATCTTGTGAAACAATGTTAGCAAACAATATTAACCCTTCATCGCATAGTCTTCCAAAATTGCATCCATAACTTAATAAAATACTAGAGACATCGAAAAACATAATTCTATACTATACTTATTTATTAATAAAAAAATATACATAAGATTTATATCAGATAAAAAACACTAAGAATACCTTATTCTTATTAAAATTTCCAATAATAATAATTTATTGACATAAAACATACATATTGAACAAGAGTTTTGCAATTTCGTTGAAATGGCAGTAAGGTCGAAAATTGAACAATGCATGCGATATGTCAAAGTAACCTCATGCTCTAGCTAGCTCTTATGGTGACAGTTTGCTATACGATATTGAACCCTAGGTGGGTTGGAAATTAAATTCCTTGATCGTGTATATGGTTAATTTAAAAAATAACTCTATCCAGTATACTATGGTTGCCCGATGGGCACAGCGGTCAAGCGGTCTTCCAGCAGAACCGTTCTGTACAGTTTGTAACGAGTGCAATTGCACACACCTTATGCCTTACTCAATTTTTTTATAAGTTGAGAGCAATGCAAAGTGGATAGATCATGCAGCCTATACAACCTGTCATTTAATTTTATAAAAAAAAATATATTTTAGGCCCACATTTATTTTATACTGAACATGACATGTGACATTTTGCCTTCCTGATGGTAAGCGGTGCGCGAGATCCAAGAATGGGAGCAACTGACACCAGCCACTAACGACCGGCATCAGTCTCTACCACTATGCCGGCCTAACAAGAGGCTTTTTCACACTTCGCTTAAAGAACTCCAGGTTATAGGAGTGGGAAAAAGCACTGATTGGGAGACCATTCAACATGTTCAGCGTGCGGCAATAACAGTTCAAATTTATGAGTTCGCTTAGGGATAGTGGGTATGGTATGTGGATGCATATTTTGGCCTGTGCGTGATTCGGTTGCGGACTAGAAAAGACGAGATATGGTTATGGAGCTCTGTAGAACACTCACCGTGTGGTATAGCTTGTAGAAGACGCTCAGAGAGGCAACGTCGCGGCGAATAATTCGAGAGTTTAAGACACTGTGGTGTCGTCCACTATCCGAATTGCACGCCTCTGGAGGACATTGAGGGATATTATTTCAACGATAATAGTATAAATTATGGATTAGAGATTTGAGATAATAAAAAAAGATTTTGTTGTTGCGCTGTTACTCTGCTATATTATTATTATTTATTAAAAAACACAGTAATAGTATTCTACTAAGGTTAGTATGATAGTATTAATAATATAAATAAAACATCAAATTCCGCATAATGAGAAAGGCCAGATGGTCCTCGGTCCCCAACAATCCACATCGGAGCTTGTATAGTCAGCTGCATCATTTGCAGATAGCAAATGACCGAAAATCAGGCTGGCCGGACGCACGTCAGTTGTGGTTAACCGATGCGCCGACGACGTGACGTCACGTACAGGACCGCGCCTGCTACATCTACCCTCTACCATAGACGTATAATAATAATTTGGAATTCAATAAAAAATAAAAAAATAAAAAATTCCGGCTTCAAAACGAAACTGTTAAAATAATTATAATATAACTTAAACTTAAGTATTCTCAAATCAAAAAATATTATGTACATCGATAATTGTAATGACAAGGTATCTAGGGTTAACAGCACGCAAAAACTATATTGAAGGTAGTTTGATAATTAAGGCGTATTATTGACATAATTCGTTCAGATAGTTTATCGAAATATAAAAAGGAATAGTGTTAACTAGTTACAGTAAAACAATGTTTAATGAGGATAGGAGTGCACTGTATTATTGACTTATGTAAGTATAGTTTTATTGTGTCAATCATAGGGGAACTGCCTTCTGGAACCCAGAATTTCTTTATCAGAAGGCAGTGCTCACTAACTGAAATTATTTGATTATGATTCAATAATTCTATTTTATTTTATTTTGAAACTATAGTGCCTTTTTCCGTTTTCTGTTGACACCACATCGGCACGGCACGTCACGTCTCGTGCTAAGCTTGGTCGCGTCGAACTATTCCTATCACTAGGACAGCGCTCTAGTGACTGCTATTCTGGGGGTTGCTCTCGGGCTTGAGGTATCTTTCGAGGTGTGTCGTGCAAGGGCGTGGCGGATTCTGCATGGGCGTTAAGCCCTTTTAAATATATATAAAGTTATATAGATTAGGTTTGTTAATAACATAATGAATCTTTGTTTCTGGCATTGCTGATAATTATACTTGTATTTGATATGGTTATAGATAGTATTACATTTATTTATATGTATGTATTTGCATGTAGTATTTGTATGTAGATATGTAATTAATATTTATTTAGGTATCTAAGTATGTATTATTTATATACATACATCATACATCTGTCGCACGATAAAGATGTGGAATGCTCTTCCAGCCTTTTGTTGTCCCGAAGGTTTGACTGTCATAGAATGCCTAGCATTAAGTCCGCCTTTGTACTTTGTGCAATAAATATTTAAATAAATAAATAAATCTTGTTATTAAAAATAATGAAATATTATTATTATTAATAAATCGCTAAGAAAGCGTTCGTTATCAAATGTCGAGACTGCTGCCTCAGTACAACCCGCAGATTTTATTGCACTCGCTAGTCGGTCCTTACGCATATATGTCTATACTCTTCAATATAACAACACCAGCTTCAATATACTGTTTAAAGTATCCACATTACGAACAGCCTTGCAACTTTGGGTACTAAATGTCGTGTAATACAAGTTTTACTTAACCACAAGTACGAAAAATATATTTAATTAAATTCGTATTACTGGTGAAATATATTCGAGATTTCTCACTTGTGAGTTGGTTCATTATTACATACAGCCTCTAAAATCCAGAGTGCTAGACCTTTACTGCAAAAGATGGGTCTTTTAGAATATATATCTCGAGAATTTGCCTACACTCGCCACGCTGGCCAATTCAAGACTTAGATTTAAGACGGAATTCCAGCAAAATCTTTGCACTACATAAAGCAAGCATCCAACAGAATAATATTCAAAAGATTGGTATACTCACATTACTTAAACAGCTCCCAACAGCGTATATAAGCAGATATTGTATGTAGTATAGTTATGTAGTATATATATTATTGATAAATATAGTTATTATTTAAATTAATAAAATTGATCAGTCTTAAATACGAAAGCCTCCGTGGTCTAGCGGTTAAGTCCGTGGATTTAGACTCGGAGGTACCGGGTTTGATTCCTGGTCGGGACACAAATTTAAACAATATTTAATTTATTTGTCATATTTCTCGAGTTTGGTACGCGGGAGACATCGACCAGTTTGCCACTTATCATGATTGACCTATAGTAAAGTTGGCTAAATGTGAATCCGCTTATTTATAAGCGTGGTTTCTGACCACCCCGAAAGGGAAACGGTCGTGATGATACTTTACTATACTTAAGTACGTCTTCGCACCTACTCCTCGATCTAAGTTATAATTTTTATTGTCCCAAAGGTTGGCTGTCGGAGAATGTCTGGCGGCATTAAGCCATAAGATCGTGAAGTGGCTCCCCTTGGGGAAGGCTTATATCCAGCAGTGGAGAGACACAGGCTGATGATGATGATGACAAATAGGTGGTAGGCGGACTGATGGTGGTAATTTTCCCAGTCTGCCGGGGCGGAGAAGTATCCACCCAGTAAAGTGTTTCGAGATCAGGCTCGAATTGCCGTCATGCCCAGTGAATCCGACATAGTGTTAGGGACTGACTAACATTCATGGACCTCGCACGCCACTTACCATCAGGTGGGTACAAGGTCACATGGCGTGCTAGTATAAAATAATAATAATAATAATATTGTACATGTCTAGGGGTTTTTACCTCCACACCATTTATCTCCTCATTCTTTTACATGATGGACAAGGCATCCACACGTATATTTATTTGTATATACTAGCACGACATGTGATCTTGCACTCACCTGATGTTAAGTGGATGGAGCGCGAGGTCTATGATTGGAGGTCTGGAATCAGAAATTCATGACTGACATCCAGTCCCTAACACTATGCCGGCTTGACTGGGCATGACGGCAATTCAAGCCTGATTCCGAAACGTGTACAAACGGATACACTTTACGGGGTTTATCGGCACGGACGGTGGATACCTGCCCGCCCCGGCAGACTGGGCAAATTACCACCATCAGTCCGCCTACTACCTAATCTATGGAATGTTAAGAAATTTGTCACCTTAAGGCGGTATTCATTGCTGAGTTTGGACACACTAAGCTCGTTGACTTCTATTTGTATTACTTAAATTTCAATTTAAATGATTTTAGGCAGTCTGAATTGAAAATTAACATTTCTGTGCTCAAAGAGCTTAAGCTGACCAGGGAGCAAAGACTATATACCGTCTGCTTTGCTTGAATTCTGCAATACTTTGGCCACATTACAAAAAGAGAAGACAAGAAAAACTTCTAATCACTGGCAAGGCAGACGGTAAAAGAACAAGAGGAAGAAGCCTCAAGTGATGGCCCAGTCAGGTGACTGACCACCTGAACATCCCTGTACACCAGGCCATCCACTACGCCGAGAACCGAAGTTAGAGACGGCTGGTGGACGAGCTGCGATTGCGACGGAGTCACGATCCCCATCAGTGGGGTACCGTCTAAGGAGGAGGAGGAGGCAGTCTGAAAGTAGCAAATACCCTCGGGATATGTCGCCTGTGTAAATAAGAGCAAAACATTAAAATGTATTTATTTCCCTTTGAATTAAAAATTTGAAGTCATCCGTTCACCTTTGCATGTCAGGCTGACGTTACCGGCTCCCGAATAATTACGCTAATGGATTTCTCGTTTTAATGATGTCTTAGCTCTTGTAATTGACTATTAAAAAGATACGACCAAATTTACGACCATTAAGGCGTTTGCTCACGTTCAGCTTAGATGTCCACGTAAAGGTTAGCGATATTTATTTTAAAGTTAAAATGACATAGGATTTAAGATCAAACTTAAATCTTTATTGCGCAAAAATAAATGACAATCAAATGTATATAGGCGAGCTTAATGTTTAAGCATTTTCTAACAGATGATAACCTTTGGGAGAGTGAGAAGAGATTGTATTATGCTATGTGTATGGTTTGACGACAAATAAATATATTACTTTCTTTCTTTTTTTGACAATTACACGCGGTATAGTTGGTTTCTTAGGAAAAGTCGTTTGTTACATCAATAAAAAAAAAAAAAAATGCACAATAAATTGTACATAGGCTTAGTAGTAATTTGTGTCCTGACTGACCTTTGGGAGTGTGGAGACGTAACAACGATTCATTATAATAGAATTCCATACTAATATTACATATACTGAATAAATATATACATAAGTACCTACATCCTTTCCATAGTATTTGTGTTTAACTTCTATTATGTATAAAATATTTTTGGCTCTCAATGTCTTCTTATTGTTATTAATTTATTACACAGATGTTCAAACTTGTCACGTGCCGGCAAAGCCTTTAAAGGGGCCCCTTAGTGGTTCATATTATTTATTAGTTTTCAATTTTAGTATCTTGCAGAGTGACAATTTTGTTTATCTGTGATATTGTTTGCGTATATTGACTGTTTGTTGCCTAAATAAATGAAAAATAAAATAAAAAAGTTACAAACCTATAATATAAGGTTGTGTTAGTATATTTAGAAAATATGATTTGAAATTTACTAACTATAATAACATACCTATTAACTAATAAACAATAAATATATATCGTATAACAGTGATATACATTATACAAATAATAATATATTTCATATACATAACATAATATACGGGATGACTTTGTATGGTCATACGTTAGACTGATATGTGATTCTATTGATAGGAACATATATTTCCGACATATAGTTTCATAAGAAACTATATGTCGGAAATAACAACATTTTTGATTACTTAGGAAAAGTTTGTTTCTGTCAATAGAATCACAATATTACTTTAACGTAAGACCATACAAAGTGGGTGACTTTATATATATAACATTGACATCAATAATCTGTCTTTACAACAGACTTAGGAACGTCACTACAGCAATCTATGGTTCCTAAAATTTGTCTTTTATGTACTGAACAGAACAGCGACAGTCCTCGACTTCTACTGTTGGAGATGGGCCTTCCAGAATACATTTCTGATTAATTTGGTTTACAGTCGCCAAGCGTAGGTAAATTTAAATGACTATTTACGATTCCACAAGGTGGTATTAGTGGAACCGGGACCGACGGGAACGGTGGAATTCTAGATCTATGACAACTTTTTGTATTTTTTTGAGGCGAAGCGTTTTTACAAGTTTTAGTTTCGCATTTATTTCTGAAAGCCACAAGCCGTCATTTGAAATAAAACACATCCTTCATCTTGTATGGGGATTTGGGCTAAATTGTATTCACAGTTACTATGCAATTTTTAGATAATAATTTTAACAATTTATGGTGGCGCGGTGGTGGCTCGGTTGTAAGAACACTTTCCTTAAATCCTACAAGGTCGGTTTAAACCCCCCCGACATGTACCAATGAGAAATAAATATTTGTTAAGTACATTTTTCATAGATTTACAACACCATCTTTCCCGTACCTCGGCGAGCATTATAAGCCGTCGGTCCCGGTTCCACTAATACTTGTGGAATCGTTAATAAATTGTCATAAAAAAATTGACATCATATCCTCGCCAGCGTGGCGAGTGTAGGCCAAATTCTCCAGATATATGTTCTGGAAAGCCCATCTCCAGCAGTAGAGGTCTAAGACGCTGTGTTCCAGAAGCTGTAATGATAATGACACAGCATAAATAACATGAGTTTCATTAATAAAGGTATCGACACTACTATTTACAATATTTTGTTATCATTGTAAACAGCGTAAGTAGTACAAAAATAGCCTGAAATGTATGATATCATTTGTACCTTAAACATAACATACTCAACAATAAAATGAGTTTAAATAATCCTTATATGTAAAGTATCATTGTTGTAGATTGATTGTTGAAAGCTTTCCAAGTTCCTCGCACTTTGAGTTAAATAAATAACCGCAAAATTCAATTCAACAAACCGTTATAAAATAAGCTGGAGGCAACAAAGTCGAATCGTTTTGCGCGGTTAACCGCATCGCTTTCTGTCAGGTAAACCGTGGATTTGAAACTTTATGTTTAGTTGTCGGTTTCCTATTCCTTTATTATTTCACATAGTAGGTACATCAAAGGCGAAGCTCAAAACCAACTATCTGCATGCCTGTTGATCTTCCCATGAAATGGCTCGTGGCTTTACACTAATAAAATTTATTTTTCTCCAAACATTATAACTACAAAAAGTAAAAATTCAAATAAATATAAACTAAACCTAATAAAAAAAATTACTATAAAAATGAGCTCTAGAGACGACTCTTCAGGGATTGTCCCAAGGAGACTGGCAACATTTCCTCTCTGTATAGCGAGGCTAATACGTTGGCAGAAATGATTGTCAGCCTTCCTGACACCACTTTCTTGGCTTTCTATTAGCCGTTTGGACAACTCCTTGGCCAGACGCTTGGCTAAGTGTCCCTATGGGCCCATGCATCGTCTCGACCCCAAATGGCGCAAATTCGTAACCTGTACCGAGGTTGGCATTGCGCTTGACGAGGACGCCTGGATGTGTGATGGGGCTAATGTGTCTATACATGTCTTTACAAAGTAGATCCCTATGGCTGAATTGCACCAAGCGTCAAATGTATCAGTTTTATTTTGAAGGTCAACCCTCAGCTGTTACAATCGACGCAATTTTTAACTTTAATCGTTACATTTATTTGGAACATTTACAGCTATTGCAATATTTACAATATTTTTAGGATTGTTTGATTCCAATTACAATTTTTTACTGATAGAATTCACTAATTAAGTATACTTAACTAAAATAACTTAAACAAGGTTATGATGTCCAATTTTCATTTTCATACAGCCCCTAGAACACAGCGTCCTAGACCTCCCATGCTGGATCATATAATAAATAATAATAAATATTTCCAGACAGGTCACACAGTGCCATCTAGTTTCCGTGAGAAGCTATGGTTGATAAACTACATATTATACTTTTTTTTTGTAAATATATACAGATTATACATATAAACACCCAGACCGAGACAAATTATACAATGTACAACTTGCCCCCGGTGGGAATCGAACCCACGACCTCCCGAGTTCATGGTAACTAGACCACGGAGGCGGTCATATCTGGATAATTTGGCCTACACTCGCCGCGCTGGCCAGACAGCTTGGCGAGGATATGATGTAATTTTTTTATGACAATTAATTAACGATTCCACAAGTTGATATTAGTGAAACCGGGACCGACGGCTTAACGTGATTTCCGAGGCACGGGGATGGTGGTGTTGTAAATCTATGACTTCAGTACGTAAGAAAAGTGTATTTCTCATTGGTAGATGGCGGGTGGATTTGAACCGACCTTTATAGGATTTTTAAGGAAGGCGTTCTTACACCCGAGCCACCATGAGTACGGTGCAAATAGAGAAATAAATTTTAAAATTAAACATAAATAATATTAAAAATTAACATACATATATATAATATATACACATACATACTAATACTACATAAATATAATACAATAAAATTATATAATAATACATAAATACCTTAATGTTAATAATAACTAACTACAATAGATTAAAGTCAGTAAAAAGTTAAGCTAGTGACTTATAAAAATTACTGTACACTCTTTTCTTGAATATTGGTCTGCTGGGTGCTTGTCTGACTTCAACAGGAAGGTTGTTTCATAGGGATGAAGATGACACAACAAAAGATTTGGAAACAAAGTTTGTGTGATGGGAAGGGATAGATAGGGGGAATTATGTGAGGTTAATGATGATTACATAAAAAAAAAAATGTTATTTAAATAAAATATCTGGATAATATATAATGGAGCAACTGATAAAATAATATTTATATTATATAGAACAGTTTGTTCCTATCTATTCCATTCTATCATTTGTTTTCATTCAATCACCTTCCTCAGTTTAAGGACGTGGGCACACCAGATGCTTCGTCGTTAACTCTAGAAACATAATAATAATAATAATAAATTATTTATTGTACAAAACCAAAACAAGTGCAGGTACAAAGGCGAGCCTAATGCCGTAAATGCCTTTTCTACCAACTAACCTTTGTGACTGATATATGTAATAAGCGGGTGCAGCAGAAGAAAATTGATAGTTAAAATTATTTACACATTTATCACAAACATATAGTACTTATACCTAAATAAATGTCCTACATAAACAAATAAATATATAACTAAATATGAAATATATACATATACGCATACGAGTATGTATATAGTTTATCTTTAAATAGTTTAGGAGATGTTGCCTGTCTGATAATCCGATGAAGTTCCACTGGCGAGCTGCAGTAACTGTAAAGGAATTTGAAGTCTGATAAACTTATTTTATAGTACTAGCATAGAAGTAGTGATGATAAATGAAACGATAAACAGGCGCCTGAGAGGCGCACATCTTTTAAATCCGATTTATTTGACAAATATTATTATTAATATTATTTTATTTATTTCTGCCAACGTATTAGCCTCGCTATACAGAGGGGAAATGTTGCCAGTCTCCTTGGGACTATCTCGGATGGGACATCTCTAGAGGACGTTTTGTGAGAGTGGGAAGACCCCCCGCCAGATAGACCTTAAAAATATCGCTTGTGAGGGCTGGATGAGGGTGGCGGAAGCACACATAGGCTGTTGATGACATATATAACTTATAAATAGGTCTAAACCACGTTAGTAAGTTGTATTTATGTATGTCTATGTATAATATTGTGTATATATTAGTATTTAGTATATTGATAATATATTACATACATAAAACTATATAAGTACGTATATAATGTATGTTAAGTCATTTTATAATTGTATATTTTTACCATTGCTTTCATTGTACCTATATTTGTTCAAAAGGTTTGGCTGTCAGAGAATGTCTACGGGCATTAAGTCCGCCTTTGTACTTTGTGCAATAGTGTTTTTAAATAAATAAAAATAAATAAATAACTTTTTTGTATTTCGTACCTACTCTGTTAGACGCATCACGTCAAGTATATAACTATAACCTAATCCCTCCCTCTCCATTCCGCAACCAAACCACACGCACAGGTCAGAATATGCACCCACATACCGTAGTCACCATCCCTTCGCGTACGTATAAATTTGGGGACATCTGTCGTACGATAAAGATGTTGGACTTGGAGTCCTTCAAGCGAAGTGTAAAAAAGCATCTAGTCAAGCCGGCATAGTGTTAGGGACTGATGGCAGTTATGAGTATCTGACTTCAGTTGCTAACATTCATGGACCTTGCGCGCCACTTACCATCAGGTGGGCCCAAGGTCACATGTCGTGCTAGTATAAAAAATAAAAAAAAGTGTACGTCTAGCAGTGTGCCCAAATCCTTTATCCGGATCGAGTTGTCGCCCTCAAACAAAAAGTTACTTTAAATTATTGCTCGACTATACGCATCTTCAAAAAAAACTCCCCAGGCTTGTTCCTAATACCCGACGAAACCAATTTGAATTCAATTTGGCTTTTTTTCGAGCAAGCTTTTGTAGCCTCTCAGTTGTGTTTACCTTATTCGATTTCTGTAATTTCATTCATAACAAACTGGATTTGGGGTTCGAAAAGTCCAACGGGGTCATTGAGTTTAGACGATAAGGCAAACTGTTTTTGTTAAAACGAGTTATGGTTCAGTCACAAAACTTAAAATGGGGTAACAATATATCATACTGTTTTTATATTATTAAAAAGTTATTACAAATAACCATATCTAGTTTGACTCGAAAAGTAGTTCTAGAATCGTCCCTAACACTATGCCGGCTTGACTGGGCAGGATGGAAATTCAAGCCTGATCCCGAAACATGTGGATACACTTTACTGGGTTTATCGGCAGGACAGGGGATATTTCCCCGCCCCGGCAGATTAGGCAAATTACCACCTATTAAAAATTATTGCCTAGAAATAATTTGTTTATTTATTTATTAAATGACTTTTAAAAGCACGATGTTGTTTTATTTTATAATAAAAAGTTTACTAATGATGTTCCAGAATAATGTTTATTTTTTTGTTTTCCATATAATATGAGCGTAATTTGAAAACTCTCAACACAATTTTTGGGGCAAATAAGGAATATTTAAACAGCATGAGGCGAATAAGGAATTTTCGTTAGGTAGTTTATCAACCATCTAGTTTCCGTAACACAAGCCTCGTAGCTTACCACGAAAATTAGATGGCGCTGTGTGACCTGTCTGGAAATATTTATTATTTATTTTTATTATTTAAATAAAAAAATAAAGGCTACAAATATTGTCTATACTTGCATTAATTCAATGACCAGGGTCGTCAGGGGCGTTTGAAATAATATTCTGGTTGATAAGAGCTCGTGCCCCACGAGTGGTAGGGCTGGTGTTATCTAGCTATAGATTATGTGTCGGATTTGTCAAAGTGAAGTGACAAAAACTAATTACGGTTGGGTGCGGATTACCGAAGGGTAGCTTTGTATTGATTGACGATTTCAAATATTTTATAGATTTAAAGCAGGGGCCGATTCTCGAACGTATAACGGTTGTTTTATTTCAAAAATTACTTTCGCCTTCAAGTTTAACTGACATAACAGTTTTTTGGTCCTTCGAGCTGGATATTTGAACATTTACTATACCTTACTAAACCTTGTTACATATTCTATAAAATAATCTAAGGGCTTACCACCCAAAATTAAGGTTGCATATTTGTACATTTAACCTATAGTGCGTGATGTCCATCTGGCGGGGAATCGTCCCACTCTGCGTCTTCCCGTACGTGGTCTCCACTCTAGAACCCGTTTGCGCCATCGATCGTCGGTGCTGCGGCAGATGTGTCCGGCCCATTGCCACTTCAGCTTGCTAATTTTAAAAGCTATGTCAGTAACTTTCAGTCTCTGACGAATATCAACGTTTCGAATTCTATCCATTATAGATATACCAAGCATAGCTCTTTCCATGGCTCGCTGAGCGACCTTGAATTTATGGACCAGACTCAGTCCACGTCTCTGCTCCGTACGACATTACCGGGAGGACGCACTGGTTTTAAAGACCTTGTCCTGTCTTTAAACATTTTGATATAGACGATGAGAGGATGTGCCGGAGTTTTACGAATGCCGCCCATCCTAGCTTTTACATACTAACTGTTAATTTTAAAATAGCCAATTTGAACGGAGAAGCCATAAAAAAATTCCGACATATGGTTCCTTAGTTGTTTGTTTCTATCAATAGAACACATATTAATCTAAGGTCACCCCGTAAAATAAGCATTAGGAACACAATATAGTAGTAGGCATAAGACAACAAAACTATACAACTATTTAAATGATTTTTTCGTAGAAGATAAATTATGACAACTAATATTTATTTTCTGCAAAACGACATTTAATTTTGTTTTAATAACAAAAAAAAAGGTTTATTGGATCATAATCAAATAATTTCAGTTGGCGAGCACTTACATACATACATATCTTCACGCCAAATACCTTGCGGGGTAGGCAGAGACAATTGAGCGCCACTTGTCACGGTCACGACATACCTCTTTGGTGAGCACTTGCGTTCTGGAAAAGAAATTCTGGGGTCCAGAAGGCAGTTTCCCTATTTTTGACACAATAAAACTATACGAGTACTTACATAAATTTATAATACAGTACATTCCCATCCTCATTAAACATTGTTTTACTGTATGTAACCAGCCTCTCGGCAACTTTTGGTTTTGAATTAAATTTTATTTTTGACAATGTCTAGGTTTTAAATTAGGCTTGCTGATGTGTGTATACTCCCTCCTATAAATAAGAGTTCTTCAAGCGAAGTAGGAAGATTATTGTCAATTCGTGCGTCGTATGGACTAACGACATTTGTAATTTCTTTCTTTATTTTTGTACTTTACGTTCTTCAGCATCATGTAATATATCATCACAGCCCCTAGTACACGTAGTCTTAAAGATTTACCTTGTAGTTGAACTCTCCAAAATTGTCTGGAGAATTTGGCCTAACACTCGCCACGCTGTCCAGACGGGTCGACGAAGAGCTGAAGTCAATTTTTAATGTCAATTTATTAACAATACCACAATTTGGTATTAGTAAGACAGGGACCGACGGCTTAACGTGCCTTCCAAAGCACCGTTAATTATAAATAAAACTCCGACAGAATCAATTCTATCATTTTGGTTTTCTACTATTTCTTTTGTATTAAATCTTCGCAGGTTTTTTATCGTGTATTGTATCTTCTGTTTCCGAATAATTTGTATGTTCTGAATAAGCACGTCCTATGGTTCACCCCTTAAGCATCTTGGTATCATCTGCGCCTTTAAGACTTTGTTATTCTAAAGCAGATTAATTTAAAGGATTATGAAATGTCATCTGAATCGTTAATGTAATTTCAATTTGCTTTGACCGTCTTTGACTAATATTATTTAGTAATTTGTCAAAAACAATTGGCCATTAGGCTACGGATAGATATGCTAGCTATGCAAAAGCATTCTATTATTGAGCAATAACTACTTAATATTATTGGTTTCAAAGTGCATGCAAATTAACAGATGTTCGATTTTCAAGTTTAAAACTAGTATGCTGAAGTTAGCAAATAAAAACAGCTGAGCATGATAGGTTTAGACAAGCTTAGAGGTAAGCATGCTTTTTAGTACGTACAAAGTCTATCTATATCTTTATCTACTTGCTTGTTAAGGCTTATTGGTAATAATAGCGTCATTTACATTAAGCGAGCGAGCATTCTTTGAATATTCTATAGAATCTTCCTGAGCAAAGGTAGATCACCGAATCAATGCTCTGACTATCAACATCAAAAATAGTAATATTAATTTATTTTGGAAATCCTACAGCTAAGTTATACATAGGTATCCCTATATAGGAGAAAATAATAATACAATAGGAAGCTAGCAAAGAAAACAATGAGAATAAACTGATAAAAAAGAGAAGACAAGAATTACCAAAGAATAAGTATTATTCAATACAATAGAATAACCACAACAAAAGTAACAAAATAAATAAATATCTACAACGTTTACCTTAACAAACTAAAAACACTAAAAACTTAAAACTATGCCATTGCATTCCTACAAATGTGTCTCTGTTAAACAAATTAATTAGCTTTTCAACTAGTATTAAATATAGCTAGCAGATGTTACATAATTAAATCTATAAATCATTATATTCAGAAAATTTAAATTTATTAAATTCATCTAACAATAATAACAAAAAAAAGTAAAGTGTCAGTTTGCGGGGAAAGTCAGAAACCACGCTTTTTGAAGAAGCGGATTCACGTTTAGCCAACTATATGTCTGTGTATATGATGTCTCTTGCTTACCAAATATGACAAAAAAAAACTCTCAGCGTCTAAATTTATGGTCTTAACCGCAAGACTTCGGAGGCAGTCGTATAAAAAGAAGAAATACTTTTTAAAAGATGTTTGTTGGTGAGGGTTAAATGAGTGTATGAGATCGTGTGAATCCAGTAGTGGAGGGACACAGGCTGATGTTAATGATACAAAACAGAGCGTCCTGAATGTAACTAATGGTAAATAAACAAATTGAATTGGTTGAAACTGTCAGAAATGTTTCATTGCTAATGAAATACAGGTTTGTGGAAGGTCACAACTGTGCAACTAAGACAAGACAATAACAAGGCATCCCGCTGATTTCTATTGTGTCCACAGAAGCATCGCTTATCCTCCATTGGTGTTAATGATGAATATTGACCGATTTATTATAAAAAAAAAACAATATATCATCATCATTAAAGCCCATAGAACACCTAGAGTCCTAAACCTCCTTTGTTGGAGATGGAACTTCCAGAAATTTCTGGAGAAGTTGGCCTACACTTGCCACGGCTGGCCAGACAGGTCGTCGGGGGTCCGATGTAAATTTTTATTGACACGATTTAATAGATTCATGAACAAATTGGCATTTTGAGTTTTTACACATCTGATTCACTGTATTATAAAATTACCTTAATTCTGCTACCATGTCTTCAACATTTTCTTTGTGTGCAACAGTGTTCCAGTTCATGTCAGCAGCATCCGACAAAAGCAAATCCTGAATCGTTTTGGAAAAGTTACGCCGAAGATAAACTTTGGGCTTAAATCTTGGAATTATTACTTTGTAAGAAGCGTAAATCAATTAGTGGTGAGAAAATCTTGGTGTTAAATATTGTCTATGTGTAGATATCCTATCGGGGTTGGAGGTAAGGATTAGGTCGAGGAGGCTGCTGGAGTCATTTACATGGTAAGTTGTGTTAAGTGGAAGAAGAGAAACATTGACAGAGGAAGTACTAAATTAAAGTTTCCTACGGCGCGAATGTTTCTGACAAATAAATTATTTAATTTTTATTTAACTATCCAACCGCTGTATAGAGGTATAAATCCGTACATATGGTAAAGTTGGGTAAACGTGAATAATAGGTATTCAGAAGTCCCATTAATATATTTTTTGTATTTGTTTAATATTTCATTTCCCTCTTTATCTTTAAGATGAGATTCTTTTTTGTTCCGCTCAAAATATACTTCGCAAATTGTGTTTTTAATTACATGGGGATTCTTTTTATTCTTTCCATTCGTCTAATTTAGGGCTAATCCAGGCGTATCAGCTCGCCTTATTGCCTCAGGCGGCGGTTGGCCTCACTCCATTGTATTCTTTATTATTAAAAGACCCCACGATATATCGCCCTTCTCCAATGATGTAAAATTAAACAGATGTGGCAAAAGCGGGCGAAAAGGGGTTCTATAAATGTGATTAAATCGAGCATTCCCTTAAATAAAAGAGCTCTATACCGTGTCTGCAGCTCGTGAATGGAACAGGCTACCTCTATTCATCAGACAGGCGCCGCTTTTAAATATATTTTAATATCTTTTATTTACACACTTTCTTAATAAACAAAATCAAACCTAATCTCCATTTCTTGACATATACAATATAGTATATATACTTATATAAGTATTTATATATATGTTATTATATTTATATATATATTTTTGTAAATTATTACTTTTACATAAAATTCTCGGATTCTGCACCCATCTCATAAATCTATCACTCTTGCAAAGGTTAGCTGGTAGATAATACCTTCATGGTATTATGCTCGCCTATTGTACATAATTTTTTTTTGTATATTTTGTGTGCAATAAAGAATTTTATTATTATTATTATTCCCTCGTAGATAGGCGTGTAAAGATATGATATATGATTTAAGATCTTTAATTCGGTACTACAAGAGCCATTTTTTAAAACTTTTTATTTTATATATGCACTATATGTAACATTGTGCCCGCCTTATGATATACGGTACAGAACCCAAGAATGGGTAAGCCGATAATGGTTTACGTCAGAGCCATTATCGGCCGACATTAGTCATTATAAATATGCTCTTCTGCACTTCGTTTGAAGGACTCCAGGTTATAGGAATAGGGAATATATACTGGCTAGAATTCCACATCTTCAGCGTGAGACAGTTTTAGGTGTCTCATACGCTTAGGGATAGTAGCTACGGTATGGGAATTTTGTTAAAAGATTTTAAGAAGTATGTACATTGAAATAAGCAAAAGACTTCACAAAACGCATTTCACAAGGTTCACAATAAGTCAATATGTTTTTCTATGCCTTTTAAGGTGTAGGTACTCTAAACAAATATATACCTAGGCCCGTCTGGCAAGCGTGGCGAGTGTAGGCCAAATTCTCCAGTAATTTCTGGAAGGCCCATCTCCAACAGTGGAGTTCTCTGTGTTCTAAAGGCTGTGATAAGGTGTGTAAGTAAGGAATCGAGTTTCAACCTATTTTGTTACTTGATGCGGTATCTATGGTTTGTAAGATCTTTGCCATTCTCTGCTATAAAGATGTTCTCGATGGCACGTTATATTAAATTTAGTTCAAATAATAGAAGTTCGTTGTTAAATAACGTTTAACATAAAATTAATTATAATTTAATATGAAATACAATTAGAATCGGAATACATTTGAAATTAAATTACAATTTTGTCATCTAAATACTCACAGGTTTATGAAGTACAGCTATCACAAGTATTCATAATTTTTCGTCACTGCTGGAGATAAAAGAACATATTTATGGATATTTTTAATAATCTCGACCTCAGGACCGCTGCGTTTAAATCTAAGGTACCGCTGAACCACGAAGGCAGTCATCTTGATAACTGGTGTAATAATTATTTTGGTAGTAAAAATTAATTGTGCCGTGATCGACACAATCGAGGCATGGATCTTAGCCGTGTCCGGAGATTCCATGATCTGATATCTAATACTATGTTACAAGCCTTTACTGTCATCTTGGTCCCGGACATTCATTTATTTATTCAGAAAACATACAGATTTTAAAACAATATAATAAAAAAAAGATGTAAAAGTAAAGTATCATCACGACCGTTTCCTTTTCGGGGTGGTCAGAAACCACGCTTATAAATAAGTAGATTCACTTTTAGCCAACTTTACTATAGGCCAATCATGACAAGTGGCAAGTTAGTCGATGTCTCTAGCGTACCAAACTCGAGAAATATCACAAATAAATTAAATATTAAATAAATGTATTTATTTACATTAATAAATATTTTTGTGTCCCGACCAGGAATGGAACCCGGTACCTCCGAGTCTAAATCCACGGACTTAACCGCTAAGCCGCCCAGTTCATACATCTAAGTCAAATATTAAGTTTAATCACCGCGTTCAATCCAATCTCAATATCTTGTCATTACTACCGGTTTAACTGAACTCTCTCGATAAATTTGTATCATTTAGTTATTAAAACATTTAAAATGGCATCATTGGCATCATCATCATCAGCCTGTGTCTCTCCACTGCTGGATATAGGGCTCGCTCAAGGCACACCATTACCACTGCACATCATCAAACCTCCATCAGCGACGTTCCTTAGGTCATCTGTTCATCTGGCGGCAGGTTTTCCCACTCTCCGTCATCCCATATATTGTCTCTACTCTAGAACCCCATCAGTCATCGGTACTGTGGCAGATGTGTCCGGCCCATTGCCACTTCAGCTTGCTAATTTTAAAAGCTATGTCAGTTACTTTGGTTCCCTGGCGAATTTCAACGTTTCGAATTCTATCCATCAGAGAAATACCAAGCATAGCTCTTTTCAGACCCAGTGTCCACTATGCTCCGTACGACGCACTGGAAATTAACTTACTTTTTGAAAAACATTGTAGAAGTAAGTATCACCTACATTTTTTCTAATTCCGTGTTCTAGGGGCTGTATAGATGAATAAAAATATTTAATATTCCCTAAATATATATAATAATATGTATAGTATGTAAATATTAAATAGCGATTTAATTAAGAGCTTAAATCTTAAATTAATCTATTACTCAAGGTGCGGCGTTGAAACTTTATAGAATAGATTATTGTGTGTGGAATTAAGGAATTTATCAGTGAGACATCTCCGATACTATCGCAAATAAAGACAATCACAGACATGGACCTATATGTAACCCGGGCATTGACTACTTATATAATCTTCTAACAGAGCTTTATTTAAAAGAAGCGTTGACACTAACTTTATGAAGTCCGTGTTCTTGTCTTTTACTGTCACTGTCAAACCTGGAGACCCTGGTGCGTAGTTAGTTTTGTGGTATTATGATTTTATTAAAACCAGTAGTTATATTTATGTATAGTATTTATAATATAACTGATATTAATGTTATGTTCTCGTAGTTATTTATTTATTTATTTAAAAACTTTATTGCACTATGTACAAAGGCAGATTTAATGCCTTAAGGCATTCACTAACAGCCAAACCTTTTGGACATTTAGACAGTATAGCCGGTAGGTGCAATATTGACTGACTCTTATTAACAATATCTTGGCGTATGACCGCTGTATTGACATATTTTCGTACTCCGAGCCGAGATTTCTGACATCAGCTGGACGCCATTTAGAATTAATTTCTACAAAAAGCAGCGTGATTGATGTAAATATCAATTATTAATAACATAATTTTATTTCTATAACTATATATCTATAATTTTCATTTTGTAATTATTAGCCAATTGTATAAGTGCTACCTATGTGTAAATTTAATGTATATATAATTGTATAAATTGACTAAGAGCCTACATGTTTGGCACTAGCTGTAAGTGTTGGCTTGTAATAATAATAAATAAATATTAAGTAAGTCCATAAATATCAATATATACATACAAATATTTAATTATATATATAGTAATAATGTATATGTGTGTTTATGTAAGTATTATTTACTTTTATGAAATTAATTGAATTAAAAAAATTTTTTTTTAATAAGAAGGTTTATATATATGGTGATGGCTCGATTGTAAGAACGCTCTCCTTAAAATCCTACAAAGGTCAGTTCAAACCCCACCCGGCATGTACCAATGAGAAATACACTTTTCTTACGTACATTTGTCATAGATTTACAACACCACTGTTCCCGTGCCTCGATGAGCACGTTAAGCCGTCGGTACCATTTCCAATAATGCCAACTTGTGAAATCGTTTACAAATTAGTATTTAAATTGACATCAGATCCTCGCCATCCCGTCTGGCCAGCGTGGCGAGTATAGGCCAAATTCTCCAGATATATTCTCTGAAAAGCCCATCTCCAACAGTGGAGTTCTAGGACGCTGTGTTCCAAGGTCTGTGATGAAAAAACAAGGTTTCCGACTATATCCAGACCCACTGTCTGTGTCAATGTCCTGCTTCATATGACTAAAGGTGAGTTGCCCCAAAAGAAATGTACGATTAAAGTAAAAAATGGCGGCGTATGTACTAGTTTTATGTTGTAGTTACCTTTTACAATTACATTGACTTTTGTACAACCTAAGCCCGCATATGTTTTTTTTTAGTGAAATAAATATTTTAAGAATTGAAATCGAAGGCAAAGTGATATTGTGATGGCTCGGTTGTTCCCCCGGCAATGGGCATGTACAGAAATAAACTTCCTATATATATTTGTCATAGATTTAATGATGATAGAGTGATGGTTTGCATTATAAAAATGACAATAATAATTGCAATTAATGGCCCGATCCTTGTATGAAGGTGTATGTAATAAATTTGTATGAAGTTAATGAAGAAAGTTAGTATGTATTGTAAGCAGTACAGTTAAGAGCCCACTGGCCGTCTACATGACACTTTATTTAACTTAACACCAGGTTAATTGGCAATAAATTAAGTCCGCTCTTAAGGCTGGCAACACCGGCTCACCTTGTAACTCACTCGCATTTGCGTAGTCATAGACATAGTTAAATACGGATAGTCCATAGAAAATAGTTTAAAATTTCCATAACAATAGAGACCAGGCCCGTGTTTTGGCGTCAATCGAAAAAGAATCTGGCTACTGGTTACACGCTCCATCATCTGCTAATCTTGGAACGCTGCTGGACAATAAGAGTTTCCGCATTGCTGTTGGCCTTCGGCTGGGGTCGCCGGTTTGCATTGAGCACAAGTGTCCGTGCGGTAAATGAAACCATAAAACCTCCCCGGCATGTACCAATGAGAAATACTTTTCTTACGTACATTTGTCATAGATTTACAATACCACTGTTCCCGTGCCTCATAGAGCACGTTAAGCCGTCGGTCCCGGTTCCATTAATACCAACTTGTGGAATCGGTAATTAGTTGGTATTCAAATTGACATCAGATCCTCGCCAACCCGTCTGGTGAGCGTGGCGAGTGTAGGCCAAATTATTCAGATACATCTTCTTGAAGGCCCATCTTCAACAGTGGAGGTCTGGGACGCTGTGTTTTAGGGGCTGTAATGAATGAATGAATTGTGTCCCGACCAGGAATCGAACCCGATACCTTCGAGTTAAATAAGTTAAATTAAGTTTACTTCAAACCACTGGGATTCATATTTAAAATATTAGTACTTACAGATAAAGAAAGTGCCGTGTGGGAGATTTAAAACTCCCTCACGGGGGTGGTAGATAAGTGGATTGTATATGTTTTGAGGGTTTGATGACGAGCCAGCTCCGTTAAGTCCAAAGAAACGAGCCGTTTCAGCAGCAGCGTCTCAGTGGACTCGACCTCAGGGTCAAATCAAATGAAATATATTTATTGTAATATAAGTACATATTTTTATAACATGCTAAATAACTCTGTACGATAGAGTGAAGTAAGTAATGTGTCTGCACACTTCGTGAGGTGCAGCAGACATTGCTGCAGCACAGATGTGTCGTCTTTGTGCGACATGGTGTGGCGCGGTTGTAAGAACGCTTTTCTTAAATCAAACCCCCTGCATGTACCAATGACATATATGTCTATGCTTACTGTATTTAAAGGACACAAGATTAACTTTTAAGCTGGTATTATTAAGTGCACAGTGGCATGTATCGAATGCATCGGATTCTCTTAGTCTCTCACTGGCTTGTACTTTTAAAATAGCCGTGTAAATACACAAGTAAATTTAATTCATTAAAATATTTAAAGATATAATTTATACTAGGTGTGAATAGTGGCTTCTCTCACTGTAGTATATAAATATGGAGAATACTGTTAATCTATATATATTACTAAATCGGCATTAATTGGGTCGACAACATTATTTACTTTGGCCCAGTTTCTATATCGTATCATTAATCTTACATTTCAGCGCTAACTGTTATTGATATGGGCGTTGATTTAACTTAATAGTTATCTTATATTAGTATTACAAAATGCAATAATACCTGCCTATACACTATTTTGGCTTGCTTAAGTATGATCTTGTTTCCCAATTTCTTAAGAGTTAAAGTGGCTCAATATTCATAATCGCAGGTCTGCATATAGTCTTTCGTTTCTTTTTCAAATCAAACCATTTATTCATCATTAAGTGCCATATAATGACGTGGGTTTAGCGGACTGTATAAAAAAGCGAGGTTGCGGTAATCGCCAACTTAGAATTCACAGACGATACTGTGACAATTGGTGCAATCAACAAACAAGAAAGGAAACTGGTAAAGGAACTCACCTGATGTCATCGGCACCAGCACTTGGAAATATCACTAATTTTGCGGGGTTTGCGAATGCGAGTATAATAGCAACGATCACGGCGAATTCTTCGTCGTCTTCTATGACGACTCGAGGACAACAAATGCCGTGGCACACACCGCGGTCAGTCATATATTTCTTCTTTTCTGATGCGCAAGCGCAGCGTGAGCGGGATGGGTAATGTAGAAAGGAAGCGGAGAGAAAGAGACAGATCAAAGGTGTAGGGGTAACAAATTAGGACGTCTGTTTATGCACCGATGAATCACAATAACGCCTAACCATTCAAAATTGGTCGAATTACCGCGATCGGCGCGAACAACATACATATTACAATTGGTATTCAGTAGTTTGTTCGTTTAGCTATACTTACCCTTAAGGGCATACAGATAATTTATTTAAATGCCAAAGTCAGAATTTTTGTTTGAATAATGCATTAAATGCACAAATTAAATAAAATCGTTAATCGTATTAACGAAAAATAATTTTGGTATACAAACACAAAAGAAAATAAAGAATTAATGTGCTATTTTAAATATTATAATGTATGTCAAATGTGAGATCATCGTCAGTCGGAAAATCGTCAATTGTTTTCATTTTCCCAGTAAAGCTTTCTTTAGTTTTGACTTAAATAATGGCAGAGGCATGTCGTTGAGTATTGTACAATACTTTACAGTATTCTTTATAATCGTAATGCACCCCCTTACCTAAAAGATCGTTTCCAATTCCTATGTGACTCTCACAGCCTTTCACTTCGTTCTTCCCATAATAACCTACTTAAAATCCCTCCCCACTTGATAGCAACGCGTTTAATAGTTTAAAAAAACCAAGGTCAATGATTTTGAATTGATTTCGACGCTTTAGGGAGTTTGTCGTTAAATCGAGTGACGTTACATGGAGTTTACACATATATTTGTTTAAGTAAGACTCTTATCTATGTATATTATATTGCATATAATAAGTATTATTATTTAGTAATTAATATGTGTTTTATATATAAAAAATAATTTCAACTATCTATTTTCTTCGTAACCTTCTGCACCCGCTTATTGCATATCTCAGTCACAAAGGTTAGTTAAATTACAATACAATTAATCTGTCTGGTACTTAACATACTCTTTTACACTACAAAATCTATGACCCAGTCGGCATTTCGTCATTTGTAATTTTAATTTAAATCCAAAAGCGATTTGAGGTTAACCACATAGAGTTAGGTAAATGTTTTAAAACAACAAAACGTTATTGGAACTTCGGCAGAAAGTTTTGATGACACTCGTGTTGTCACCACTTTGGTTGCTTGTTATCAGTTTGGGGCACCTGCCGACTGGCACAGTTCCTACACCATAGACGTACATAATTGGTTTGTTAAATGGTACAGTGAAAATCAGCGCCAACAATATTGTTGCAGCCTATCTTGACCTGAATACCTATTTGTTCTCAGCTCTCTATCTTTTCCATTTTTTTACCATGTCGTGTTTTTCTAATTAGCTATACTTCCCCACTCTTCCAGCAGATATTAAGATTCCTTCACAGTATCTGCAGCTCGCCAGTGGAACATACTTACTTTAATTATCAGACAGGCACCATCTCTTAAAATATTTAAATATAAATTATAAAAATACTTACTTCACAAACAGAATAAGTCGGTATAACTTACTTATTTTATATATATATATATATACGAGTACATATATATTTTATATTTATTTGTTTATTTAGGATTGTTATCTATGTATATTGTATTGCATATAATAAGTACTATATGTATGTAATTAATTTGTGTTTTGTATAGTAATAAATAATTTCAACTACACACATCAAAAGTGTCTAGGGATCAACATATATTTTTGCAATAACTTTTCTCCTGATTGATATTTATTAAAATTTTCTTTAAGGATTGATCAAATAAAATGTTTTCGTTTGTCTACAGTAACGATAAACCAAGTCACCTTTGCATTAGTAAAAAAAATTGCCATTTTCCTAATAAAGGGATTTTTGACATTTGAACCACTAACATTAAAGTTCGAAAAAAAGACTGAAATAACAGTTTTTTTTTAATTTTATTGGGTAACTTAAACAATTAATAATCCGTGTTTCTACCGCGAACACTAACAACACAAGAACATCGGTTTGGCATACTCAAAATGAGTTCATCCAAATCACGCTGTGGAATGGCCGCCCATGTTCGTTGCAACAACAAAAAAAGGTCTTCTTGCGACTGGATACCCTCCATATTCGGCAGAGCTCTTCTCTGAAGAATATCCCATGCATGCTCAATCGGGTTCAAGTCTGGCGACTGAGCAGGCCAGGGCAGGACATTGATGTTAGCTGCGGCGAGAGTCTGTCTTACAACTCTTGCGGTGTGCGGTCGTGCATTATCATGCATTAACTGAAATAAGGGACCGATATGCACTTGTAGAGGAACGATGACGTCTGATACAACCGTCTCAGCATAAATTTGAGCGTTGAGGTTGCCTCTGATCCAAATCAACTCAGTTCTTCCGCCGATCGAAATACCCGCCCATACCATGATGGTTCCACCACTATAAGGATGGACTTCCTGGCAGGATTTTAATCGCTGTTGTCGTCCAGGGGTTCTCCAGTGTCGTATACGTCTTGTATCCGGCCTCATACCAAAACGAGACTCATCAGAAAAGCACACGAAACGCCATTGTTCTTCTGTCCAATTTCTGTGTTCAAGAGCCCATTGATATCGAGTCCTACGATTGTGCATTGCTATAGGTGGTACCCGTAGCGGTCTTCGGGAATGAAGGTTCACTTCATGCAAGCGGTTTCTGACTGTTTGGTCGCTAATTAAGTTCCCTGAAGAGCGATGAAGGCTCACGGCTAACATCATGGCGGTTATTGTTGGAGTTCTTCGAGCTGTGATTTGAATGTATCGGTCTTGTCTCCGTGTGGTGCAGCGATACCGTCCTCCATGGCGCTCAGCCACGGTACCAGTGGTTCGGTAACGTGTCCAAAGTCGACTGATAACACTCTGACTTGTATTCAGAGCTAAAGCCACAGTACGTTGCCGGGAACCAGCTTCTATCATTCCCACGGCTCTGATCATTTCTTCCCTGCTTAAATGACGTCGCCGCTCCCATAATAACGTTGGTTTTAATCAGTAGTAGGGAAACAGTAGCACTAATAATGTCTTCAATGCGTCTTATGTTTTTATAGGGAAAATATTGACAGCTGATTTTCATCTTTTACTCGAATTTGATTGACAGTTCCTGTTTTAAATTATGAAATGCACCAAAAAGGATCCATATAAATTTATAAAATCATAAATTTATTACAAAGCCACATCTCAATCACAAGAAATCCGCATAAACATGCTTGATCCCTAGACTTTTTTGATGTGTGTATCTATTTTCTTCGTAACCTTCTGCACCCGCTTATTACAGCTCTCAGTCACAAAGGTTAGTTGGTAGAAAATGCATTTACGGCATTAAGCTCGCCTTGGCCTCGCACTTGTTTTGGTTTTGTACAATAAATAATTTATTATTATTATACTTATTTTGCTTTTCTGTTATTGTTTATCACGTAAGCTGTTTTTGGAAAATAAACACTTTCTTTCTTACTTAATAAACCAGGCCAAATAAACAAAATAAAATTGGGCTACGACCTAAAAGCACACACTGTCCTTTAAAGTCTATTCTTTTGAGCAGTAACTGTTGAGGCTTGATTTATTGGACATGAATATATAAAAAGCCGACGAAAAATGGCATGAAAATAGGCTTTTAACAGATTTTTTTTATTGACCACCACATTCGTCGGAGAACCTAAGTTACTGACATAGCATTCAAAATTAGCTCAAAGCTGAAGGAAGGACACATCTGCCGCAGAACCGACGACCGATGGGACGACGCAGAGTGGGACCACCGGCCAGATCGACGGATCACCTAAGGAGGTTCGCTGGTGGGGGTTGGATGAAGGTTGCAAAAGACCGCGTGCAGTGATGAGCCTTGGGGGAGGCCTATATCCAGTAGTGGAGAGACACAGGCTGATGATGATGATGATGATGAGCACCACATGTAACGTCGCGGCGAGGTTCATGGGAGCAACAGTCGACCGACAGCATTTTCACACATCGCAAGGATTTCAGATTATAAGAATGAGGAAACACACTGGCTGGGAGAGTATTCCATATGTTCAGGGTGAGACAGATGTTAGAGTATCTAGATTTATGGGAGTGCATATTTTGGCCTGTGCGTATGGTTGCGGAAACGAGAAGAAGCAAGCTATTTAGAATACTCATCTTAGTTTTTTTTTTTATAGGTGTAAACCTAGCGACATTTATTTATAATTTTGTTTTATATGTAATTTATATTTTAATACTATTGTTTATTGTTGTTGGTGTTTAACCTGAAAAAAATATTTAGGATTTCTAGTTTTATTTATTAACTTCACTTTTAGTTCCACTCTCTAGAAATAATACGTCTATCATTGTTCTTCTTGTTGCGCTAATTAGAGTCAGGACTTTGCAGACTTCATTATTTAATGCTTGTGGTTTGATTGGGACAAACAGGACTGTAATTTGCAATACTGTAAAGAGTAAGCATTGATCATAGCGTTAATGTAGCGATTTACAGAGCTGTTATAATAGTTTTCATTTCAATCCTTATTGACTAACGTTCGTCTGTTGACAGCTGATAATTCGTCTTAAAACCTAGGTTGAGCACATTCGTCCACGCAGTAGTGATGGAAATACTTCCTAGTGCGCTCCCTAGTATATCCCAATATTTTCGCGACGAAGAGAATGTGCCTTCTTAGACATTCCGTCGAGCTTTTGACATTTCTGACAGACGTAATTGTTCCTATCCTAGATTTGTTCTTGGACGATTGTGTACTCCGTTTCACCCAGCTAATGAATAGAATCGTAACGTTGATAATCGCCTTAATTGGGTAATATTCGCACTTAAAATTTGCACGGAAGATACAGTAAGTCAATTAGTACATATATATATATATTTTGCTTATTGCTTAATCAATATTATCACAGAGAACACAGTCCCCCAGATAAGGAACATTTTCTAGAGAAATACTCCTGGTAGGCTTGTGTAGTTCGCAAACGAACTAGTTTTATAGAGCGCTCGCACAGTGGAACTACCGGAATTAGTTCCAACTCTGTCAGATCTCCGCTCCTTAGTTAATTCCGACTTATAATAGCGAGAGAGCGGGAGCGACAAATCAAGCTTGTCATACTATCGCTCAATCAAAAATTCACAAACCCCGTGTTCAACTACGTTTTACTTGCACTTTAAGTTTTTTTATGACGTCGAATAACCAAATTCAAGGACGCGGGGTTTACAGAAAATTACGTCACCGATTTTACCACAAATGCTTATTTTTTACGAGTAGTGCTATTTCCTAATTTGCAATACAGTAGTAGATATTAAAACCCATTCACATTATTAGTAAATCAAGCGAACAACTGATTTCGACAGAACGCTAGAAATGATCGCTCCCTCTCTGGTTCGGGACAGGGGCTCGCAGAAGAGGAACTAAAAGAGCGACCTAGTTTACCAAGGAGCGGCGTACTAAACTGAGCGGTTAAGAACTACTCGTATGTGTAACTCTTAATTCTTTATTCACGTAAACCTATTAACAGGCATTTGTAACACGTCATTATTTAAATTATTTGGTTTTTTTCTACTCCTGCTAGTAGGTTCCTAATTTTCCATGTTCCTCCTTTCGTTTTAGCTTAGTCTTAATCAGACTGTGATTTATCATTAGTAGGTATAGTATTGTGTATATATTATATTGTATTGTTAATATTGTATTTATGTAGGTTATATGTATGTATTAATAATAAGTATGTATATGTTATCTGCATTAAAACTCTTCAAATTTATTTAGTATTGCACCTACCTTATGTACTTACTGCTCTCGTTGTCCCGAAGGTTTGACCGTCATAGAATGTCTAGCGGCATTAGGTACTTTTGCAATTAAGTTTAAATAAATAAATAAATATGTATGTAGTTCAAATACAACATTAAGCACTAACTGTGTATTTAATTCAGCGTGTGTTTGAATGTCCCGGGTTCATGTAACATTAGCGTTGACGCGTTTAACAATGTTAAAAGTAGAGAGTTTGTTTCCGCGTTGTTGAAAGTTTTTGTAACATCTGCTTTGAAAATGAAATTTCATGTCATGATACGATGTAACTTTTTAAAGCTTATTTGGGAGTTTATTCGATTTTCTGTTTCTGTTGTGTTCTGATTCTCGTTTTCTGCTAATTATATTAAAACTTTACCCATATGTTGTTTGTCAAATAAGTAATGTTACGGCTATATATGTACATAGTCTGGCCTTAATTACAGTTACATTAAAAAAAATCAATATGAGTTTTATGCGCCATTTTACACAGACATGTCAAATGCAAGTTTTTGTTTTGTCAATTAAATTACTGTAGATATTGTTAGTCAAAAATGGTGTTGTTTTGTTTAACTATGTGCTACAATGTGAATAATTATAGAAAATTATAAATTGGACTTTTCACAGGATAGAATTTTTTAATTATAATTTTTATTACTAGCTCGCATTGTGACCTTGCGCCCGCCTGATGGTAAGTAGCGCGCAAGGTCCATGAATGTTAGCAACTGGAATCAGACACCCATGACTGACATCAGTCCCGAAACTATGCCGGCTTGACTGAGCATGACGGCAATTTGAGTCTGGTCCCGAAACGTGTGGATACACTTTACTGGATATATCAGCACGAACGGTGGGTACTTCCCTGCCCCGTCAGATTACCACCATCAGTCCGCCTGCCACCTACTTGATTTGAGGGATTGGGGTTATAGGAAAGTAGGAAAGGAATCTGAAAGAGCATTCCACATCTTTATTGTGCGACAGATGTATGAGTCCCCAATTTTATATGTACGCAAAGGAAATGTGACTACGGTATGTGGGTGGCATATTCTGACCTGTGCGTGTTGTTCGGTTGCGGAATGGAGAGGCAGGAATTAGGTTAAAGAGCTCTTCCGAGCACTCACCATAGTATAGCCGGTAGAACACGCTTAGAAAAGTTACATCTCGGCGAAACTGCAGGGATTCGAGAGTTCCAGATATAGTGGCATCGTCCACAATTTTAACAGCTCGCCTCTGTAGGGCATTGAAAGCATCTGTGAGGTACTTGGCGAAACCATCCTAAAGGTGTGTACAGTATTCCTCGCATGATCTGATCTGAGCTGCATTGTACAGTCTGATTAAAGGCGGTTCCGCTTCAGAAAACCGCTTCACCTTGTTCACTATTCCGAGGCTTTTTGGTATATTAAAAGTGCTATCTCTTCTTAAACTATTTTTTTTGAGATGGGTAAAGCAGCGTTAAAAACATACTAAAACGTCCAAAGTTCTTTGTTCAGATATTTCTTTGTACCTGAAATCTATTATGTGAGGCGCATGCTAAAGCTGATTGACTTATATGTAACAACCAAGTACATATCTATCACCACCAACGCGCTGAGAGCCTACTACCATTTCAAGCCACCGCGGCACCGGGTAAAATTTCAACCTTGCAACAATGCCTGTTCACAGCAGCTATCATCTTAACTGACATTTATATTTTTATAATTGTGTCTGTCTTAGCTTATAGTGTGACAATGCCTATTTACAGCAGCTATAATTGAAAAAAAGTGTTTTTTTTTTGTTATTTAATTGTTTCTCTTCCCAAATGATGGTTAGTTATCATGTACTGCTCCAGATACGCCAATATGTACTATAAAATGATATTGTATTTTATCAATATTGTGAAAAAGTGACTTGTAAAAGCGCAAAATACAACACTGTTTGTGCTTTGCCTACTAGCAAAAATAAATCAATTGCATCAAACGGTGTTCCATTGCTGCGACGGACTATGGACAAGATTATTATTATTATTTTTGTGTAAATTATTTGTAAAAAAAATACAAAATATAAAATAACAACGCTTACAAATAAGAACGCTTTCCTCAAAAATCAAAAAAGATAGCGGTTCTAACCCAGCATGTACCAATAAGAAATACAGTTCTTACATACATTTATCATAGATTTACAATACCACCATTTCTGTTTCTCAGAGAGCACGTCAAGAAGTCATCAGATAAATTCCAAGCATAGCTGTCTCCTTAGCTCGCTGAGCGACCTTAAACTTATGGACCAGAACCACTGTCAGATGTCTCCGTACGATATTACAGGGAGGACGCACTGGTTGAAGACATATCTTTAGGTATGGATGAGTTCATGAGTGAGTAACCCAAAAAAACACGAACAAGCACCATCGTTTCATTTATTTATTGTTGTTGTGTAATTCTGTATTTTTTTCATTTGTAAATCTGCTATTTTTTTAGTTTGAGTTTTCCTTGTAGATTCCTTTCTCAGTCAGATTATACATTAACAGGCCTTGCTTTAATTTGCTAAGCTGTCAGTCTTCGTCACGTGTCACAAATGCCTGTAATAGGTTTATGTGAATAGAGATATTTTGAATTTGACTTTGATCGTCCGTCTATACTTGTAAAATCGTGATAGATGCCCGGTTCCTTTAAACACGGTCAATAAATCCTATATGATATTTACCGAGCACACCAGGGTATAATGGTTTCCTGCTTCCCTTAGCCTTCCGTCACAATACAGCCTCAGACAAAATTTATAACAATCCGCTCATTTTAAGGGGCTACATCAAGTTTTGGATTTCGTAAAAAAATATTTTGTTCCATAAAAATATCGCAACAGATAAAGTCAAATTTTATTCATGTAAACCTATTACAGGCATTTGTGACACATACATACATACATACATACATATCTTTACGCCAGATCCCTTGCGGGGTAGGCAGAGACAATAAAGCGCCACTTGACACGATCACGACATACCTCTTTCGCTTCGTCGACATTCATCATCCTCTTCATACATGCCCTTTTGTTACGAAAGCTTTTTAATGTACCTTCAGCCAGTGTTATTTATTTGATCGTGATATGTGAGTCTCGGTCTGCCAGGGCCTCTTTCACCTACAACTTTCGCATTATATATCTGGTTCGTCAATCTTTCATCGCTCATCCTTTCAACATGCCCGAACCATCGTAGCATGCCTTTCCTTATTTTTGTCGCTATGCTTTCTTTTATACCCACCATTTTCCGTATTTCGACGTTGATTTGTGACACGTCATTAATTAAATTATTTTGAATGATTCTACTCCTGCTAGTGAAAGACTAAGGAGCAAAGCTATCCAAAGAGTAAGTTGTTGGCAGATTCCAATGACCCATTAATGTTCAATCTTACTAAGAAAGAAATATACAAGCAGATTAACAAAATAAAATAAATAAAGAATTACATAACAACAAAAACATATAAAAATATATTTAATTTATAAACAAAAATATTTACATAATATAATATAAAATTAGTATTTGGTTGGGTAGGGAGAGAAGTAGAATTGTGGATGGTGAGCGTATTATCGCGCAATAAAAAAAAGGAATAATAAATAGTAATAAAAGAAAAGGAGGCCTCCCTTTTTTATTTTATTGCGCGATAATACGCTCCCCATCCACTATTCTACTTCTCTCCCTACCCAACCAAATACTGTATGATTCCGTTAATGCCGGCCCAATTCTAAGTTAGTTTATTATAAGACCTGTAAATTAGACTAACATTTATGCAAATAAAGAATTTTTATCTTATCTTATCTAGCAGCAAGTTTAGTTACTTACAAAGTGAAACTCAGTGGGTCTTTCCTTTTCTACCTATGTTCCACTAAAACACCAACTAACAAAGAATCTGCTGACTCTTGCAATTTTATTCTATTCCTCAGACCCGACCTAATTCAATTCAATTCGTTTATTTCTGTAATTAGGCATAGGACAAAAAAAAATATATTTTGCACTTTTACATGTCAAATTTACAATAAGTATACTTTAATATTAGGCTACATAATCACAGCATTCTACCAGGTAGAACGCCATGAATCTACACAACCTTACTTAAATGTAGAGCAGTGCGTTACAATACAAATATAAAATAACATTAAAAAAAAAACCTACGTGAGTTATATACACAATAATTCCACACAAAACTACACTTATAATTATAGCTGCTGTAAATAGGCATTGTCATCTTATCAAATAATATACAAATATAAAAAATATAATTGTCACTTAAGATTATAGCTGCTGTAAAGAGGCATTGTCATTCAAGAAGCTAATGCAACACAAATATAAAAAATAAAAATTAAATGTCACTTAAAATTATAGCTGCTGTAAAAAGGCATTGTCATACTATAAGCTATACTATATAAACACAATTAATTCAAATAATAAATGGGTACACCCATAAGTTCTTGTCTTGGAGATATCAATAGTGTAATATCCCTTTTTAATCAATTGATGTTTAATAGATAACTTAAACCTATTAAGTGGCATATTTATTAGATCTTCGGACAGCTTGTTGTAAAAAAATATACATTGTCCAAGAAAGGACTTACTACATACAAGTGTATAGAGTAGGAATCAACTTACTTTCATATTTAAAGAAAATTGGGTTCTATGTTATTAGGAGTACTTAAATTCAGAGACTCGCTTTCATCACGAGTTATAGTTTAATCATTATTTTGTAAGATTTTTCTAGTTTTCACAGCAATAACGTAAGCAAGTTTATACAAAGGAACTTTCGCGTTAGGTCGTTGGCTATTGGGAGCGCCTTAAGTGCAAGCTTTTGCCAAAAATAATGATGCCGCCTTTTAATTTCGGTCCGATTTATAAAAAACTTTAAAAATTTATGCTGAAATATTTGACTAAATTATTAAAAAACCATCGTCTTGACCCCAAACGGCGCAAATTCGTAACCTGTACTGAGGTTGGTGTATTTGCGTAGCTTGAGGTTCTCAGCAGAAGCCGCGCTTGCTTGAAAAGGCCGCCTAGATGTGTGATGGGGCTAATGTGTCTACACATGTCGCATCCCACAACAGGGACCTGCCAAGTTTCCTCGGCCGAACGGTAATGCCGTCGGGTATCTTGCCATCGCTCCGCGCAACCCCACATCAGTATCGGTGGGCAGTCCGGGCACCGAGACAAAGGCACACCGCCATGGTCAGTGTATTTCGATCAAGGAGTATACCAACCGATGCTGTGGGAAAAGCCTGCAACCAGAGACTCGACTCCTTAGTGGAAAAGGTCATGAGGCGAACCCGCTTTCTCAAAAAACAAATCTAATAATAATATTTAAAATTTGATCAAAGGAGTTGACACCGCGGGAAAACCGCAAAAAATAAACTGCAACTTGTGCCCCATATTTAAAGTCCAATTTATCGTTTTCCATAATTATTCACATTGTAGCACATTATTAAACAAAACAACACCACTTTTGACCAATAATATCCACAGCAAATTAATTTACAAAACAAAAACTTGCACTTGACATGTCTACGCAAAATGGCGCGAACAAGTCCGCAGCCAGCTGACATTTTGACATTTGCTTCTAGTGTTGCAAAGGATTAAATAATATTTCCCATTAATATAATACACATATTAGGGCAAACAATTAGTTAATATGGACCTGCCTAATATTTTAATGACATAAGTTCTCATATTAAAATCGACAAACCTTTGGAACTAATTATATTTTGACCAAATCAGGTTGTTGATATTATAAGTAGCAACTTTTTTTTTACGCCAACCCGTCTGGCGTTGAGTGTTGGCCAAATAAAAAAAATATATGGGTTTGCTTTGGGTTTCAGAAGTAGACGGCATTTGCAGTCACGAAGTCTAGTGAAATTGTGGGCCACGAAGCCAAAGTAAGACAATTCGGATTCAAATGAGCGATCCTTGGTAACGAATGGCCGACATCCGTCGCAGGCCGCGGGCATTTGTAACCCGCCTGGGGGTCAACGAAGCTGGGAGCACGTTCTATACATTCCTTCCGAAATAACAGCCCGTCGCATGTGTTTACCGAAGACGTTTATATAAAGACCGGTCAAATTTTTTTGTTTATATATTATTAGTTTTTTTTATAAAGTTATAGTGCTTAGTTTAGGTTTAGAATTAGTTTAGCGAGCACCACCTACTCATGTATAATATCTATCGGTGGCAATTTGTTAATACCTATAATTTACCCATTTTTTTGTCAGTTGTCTCTGCCTACCCCGCAAGGGATTTGGCGTGAAGATATGTATGTATATATTGTCATGCTGTGAGTTCTCCTCTAACAATAAATAAATAATAAAAAAAAACAATGACTACCCCATAATAGATTTTCTAGTTAAAAATTACGTTTTAATATGATACGCATCCGTAACGCAGGTGTTTTTAGAAGGCATCTTACATTTATTTTTTTTGGCTTCTCTATACAAATTAGCTATTTTATAATTACGAGTTGTATAAAGAAGCCATTTTACTTTGGTATTTCTGACATATAGTTTCTTAGGAAAAGTTCTTTGTTTCTATCAATAGAATCACATGTTAGTCTAACGTTAGAGTATACACAGTCACACAGTATAAAGAGTAGAGAAAAAGGATTGTTTATTTCAACATCTGTCTCCAGCAACAACAATACTGTATCGCTGGAGCCAGCATCCTCTCCATTTTTGTACCGTTTGCTTATCCTCTATATTAGAAGATATTTTATAAACAAGGATAGAAGAAAACCGTGTATTAATAAAGCATGTCTTTATATATACGTCTATGGCGGTCTGACACCACGATTAATCTCCTCACACGTCTTTAGACAAAAATTCTATCCTAAACCCAAAGATCTATATTAGGCTTGCTCCAACAATATCATTGCACTGGCCCTAAAACTACATTATCATTTGTTTTTTATTTAGGCATATGTAATTAAAAAAGCAATAACATAGCGATATTTTGCATTGCTATGTCAAAAATAAGTATTTCAGTTTAAGTTACAGTATCTAAGTCATAATATCTGAATTCACATAAACCTATTTGTGTCATTATTTAAATTATTCTACTTCTGCTAGTGGAAAGCTAAACAACAAAGTGGTCGAAAGAGTAGGCTTTTAGTAAAAGACCAGCAGCTTAACTATGGCCTAACGTTAATTACAGCCGCTAGGTATTAATTACTGAAATGACTCCAACAATATATTCCAGAAAATTCAGTTCAGTTTAGTTCAGTTATCCAGGTGGACGGGTTGGCAAAGAATCTGAAGTAATTTTTTGTTAAAAATTTCTTAACGATTTTACGATCCTATTTTATACTCTCTAAAATTAGTTATATGAAAGTGAGAGTATATCCAGGGTGTCCGTTGTTTTTGTTTTGTTTCTTGGAGGTTGGTGGACTGCTAGGGGTTGCTCTCAGCCTTAAAGAATATTTTAAGGTGTTGGATTGTGCGAGCGAGGGGAAGGGGGCATGGGCGTTAAGCCCTCTTAAATGTATATAAAACATGTAGATTAGGTTAGAACTAACATAGTTTTATAAGTTTGTTTGTTACTAATACAATGACTTTACTTACTTTTTACTTTATTACTTGAAGTAGGTAATTCATCATCATTCATCATTACAGCCCCTAGAACAAGCGTCCTAGACCTCCACTGCTGGAGATGGGCCTTCCAGAACATTTATCTGGAGAATTTGGCCTACACTCGCCACGCTGGCCAGACGGCTTGGCGAGGAATGTAGGTAATATTTTAGTTATTTTCGTTACTTTTTTTATTATTTCTAAAAGGAATTGTATGTTTATTATATATATATTTTTAAAAATTGTTTCAGAATTAGTTTTTCGAATAATATTTAGTTTTTGTATACTTATTGAAAATTTTTTAATTTTGTTATTTCTTATAGGCAATAAAAGCTACTGTGGTAATGTGGTGGTCGCCTATAATAGGTGCAACATCTAACTTCTGATTTAGTGTTAAGTACAAATAAGTGTGTGATGTTAGCACTGTTGGCTACCCTATTATAAATAAATAAATAAATGAAATTTGTTATTTGAAATAATTAAATATTATTATTATTATTGGAACTGATAACGGCTAAATGAGCTTCGAGCCATGGAAATACCAAATATTATAAGAAATGTGTATTTTTATTTAACTAGCACGACCTAAAGTTAACCATTCATAGACACGGGATGGAGCAGCGCCATGCCTAATTCGGCAAAGGATATTATCCAAAGACCAATTTCTCAAGTTGATATATGTATTATTGGCCCTAAACATTTAGCTATGAAGCATGTGCGGTCCGTATAACCTACGTCTGTGTCCCAAAACCCATTTTTCTTCGAGAAAACGGTTCGAGTGTGTGTCCCCTTTGTTTTAGTTCTAATTAATTTAAATGCGAAAATAAGTTGGTTTCCGTGTTAGAATAAATGTGTTTCCCTTGTTGCTGCCATGGCTTTTTCTAAAAACCATTTTATATTGGATAGCTACAATAAACAAAATGTAATTAATTAATAAACATTATTTGTAAGTATTATTTAAATTATTATAACCGTTGACATAAAAGCAAATAACGTGTCACGTTGAATGTAGAGGTGGACGATTAACTATATGACGTTGTTTACTCTCAACTGTAGTTTCCTAATTTTAAGGGCAAACTTTTTATCCTGGCAACACTGTATACTGTGTGTCAGACGTGCCATAGTTTTTTGGCATTGGTTGATTAGAGTTTAACGCTAAATGCCGTAGTCTGTAGATGTAAATAATATATATCAATATCGTATGTTATCGGAAAAGTTCGTATTTATCGTTCTTTCTCAATTAGTTTCAGTGCCATTTGTTTAAGACTCGGGCTTAGTGTGTGCGAACCTCACTATTGTCCATGCGGCAAAGACGTCGACTGCCTGGGGCGCCATGGTCTATCTTGTTTTAAAAGTGCCGGCCGCTTCTACCGCCACAGCTCTATCAATAATTTGATCCGCAGATCTTTTGCCTCCATCTCTATTCCAGCCACTTTAGAACCCACGGGCTTATTTAGAGATGATGGCAAGAGACCTGACGGTATGACCTTAGTTCCTTGGAGTTTGGGAAAATCACTAGTGTGGGACGTCACATGTGTAGACACGCTAGCAACTTCCCATCTTCAAGGAACTACTGTCAGAGCTGGTGCGGCGGCAGAACAAGCTCAGAACGTCAAGCGCCGCAAATATATAAACATTTGCAATGATTATATATTTGTGGCCTTTGCCGTTGAAACCATGGGACCGTGGGGCCTCGAGGCAAAAACTTTATTTAAAGAAATATCTAAAAAACTAGTCGACGTCTCTGGTGACCCACGGGCTGGCAGCTTCCTCGCTGAAAAGATTAGTATTGAAATTCAACGAGGAAATGCTGCCAGTGTTTTGGGCACCATGCCACTGGACAATGGCCTGGAGGAAATTTTTATATTATAAGGTATGTATAAATTTTTTTTTATTATATTTTATTTGTTATTTAGATTTAGTTTATTTTTTTAGGTTAATTATTATATTGTAATTCTTTTATATTGTTTGTATATTACTTCGAATAAAAATTTACTACTTATTTAAATAATAAAAAAATTACAAATAAATAACAAAGTTTCATATTAATGGATATGTAAATGTCACTCAATTAATACAATAATTGAGTGACACGTATTCCGAATGAGACCCGAGCTTTCCCGATGGAAATACATTATGCACTATATCTGTATAGGCATTTGCGACTAGTTGGAGACTAAGCAGCAAAGTGGTCCGAAGAGTAAGCTGTTAGCAGAACGTAGCAGATTCCACTTAATGTTTAATCGGAATTAGAAAGGAATTTTCTAGGAAAAGTCAGCTATATCTATTTACAATGTAATAGCAATGTACTCGTAAAACAATTACAGAATTTATTATTATTTAATTTAATGATTTATATTAGTGTATGATATAAATATATCCTTAAAATCAATAAATATTAAAATACCATTATTAATATTGAAATAAAATAAAAGAACAAATTGATTTTCGTTTCATTAATCAGAAAAGCTGTGTTTTTTTAAGTATTCATAGAATCCGGTAATACAAATTCCTTGTGGCTGTTTCTGGAGCAAGTTGGTCAGATCACGTCTCACACAGCTGCTGGCTGAGATCATCGACTTATAGCAAAGGACCAGCACCGCAATAAGTTGACCTTCCCAGTTTAAATACACCGTACTTGCTAATATCCTTAGCGATTTAGATTAGATGTGCAGTTTTAAGAGCCATGGTGGCTTGGTAATAATATAGCGTTCCAATCCAAAAAAATATATAAAAAATATCATATTTAATTTATTTGTGACATTTCTCAAGTTTGGTACGCTTGATAGGCCATGGTAAAGTTGCCTAAAAGTAAATCCGCTTCGTTAACAAAAAAAAAAGGGTGGTTTCTTAATTCCTCGGGAGGGATACGGTCGTGATGATACTTTACTTTACTTTATTCTTATTATATTAATTATAATCATTTAAGTTACTATTTTTTTTATCAGAAAAGTTACTATAGGATGTTTTTTTAGATACATGAGTAGTTTCGATGGTTGTTGTCTATTTTTTGACAGTTGAGAACGTCAAACTGTGTTGGTATTTTTTTTAGTAAGGATTGGCAATTCATTATACTTTTTTGACCTTTCAAATTTTAATTTACTTTAAAAAAAAAAAATCGCGTAGTTTATAGAACACTTCGTCCATTTTACGGTGAATGAGCAACAATCGGCCGAGTGAGAAACTAATTCGTGCAGTTATTGATCGTTTTCGCACTAATTTTACTCTTCTTAATTCAAAACCATCAACAAGACAAAGAAATGTGCGAACTGAAGAGATTCTTGTTGCTGTAGTGCAAAGTGTTAAGAAGACGCCGAAATGTCGATTCGTCGCAAAGTAGTGAATAATTGGTCTGATCGAATGGACTACGTAACTCGTAGCGGCGGCAGACATATGCTGGAAATTATATTTAAAAAATAAATGCCATGAAATTATCTACCAGATTATTTTAATACAAAATAATTTAATCAATATTTCTGTCTCGTATTACTATTTAAAGTTCTCATGTTCCTAAAAAAAACACCCATTATAACAAAAAGTATTAAAATTAATATATAATTAAAATATGTTTTTTGTACCGGCCTTTATATTAGGTCTATGACAAACTATAGCCTTTAGTTTCGCTCGCCAAATTGATCATTGTTCCGTTTACTTAATTTTAGTTATTATTTCTTTCTGCATAGCTTTTTCTGAGTGTATTGATTCAATAATGGAAGCAACTGACGTCAGTCACTACCATTTTATTTATTTAAACTTAATTACACAAAGTACAAAGGCGGACCGCTAGATATTCTATGATCTCAAACTTTCGGGACAACGAGAGCAGTAAGCACATAAGGTAGGTGCAATACTGGATAATTATACCTTAGCCGAGGTTACAGTCCATTCCAATTATGAAATGAAATCATACATTTTAGGCTATTTATGAACTAATTGTATTTTTACTATACATTTTTCTTAAGTACATTTGTTACAGATTTACATCACCACTGTTCCCGTGCCTTGGAGAGCACGTTAAGCTTTTGGTCCCAGTTCCACTAATTATTATTGGAATAGTTAATAATTTGTCATTTAAAAAATTGTCATCAGACCCTCGTTAACTCGCCTGGTCAGCGTGTTAAATGTAGGCCTAATTCTCAGAAATTTCTCGAAGTCCCATCTCCAACAGTGAAGTTCTAGGACTCTGTGTTCTAGGGGCTGTGACGATGATGAAAGTATTTCTCATTGTTACATGCTCGAACCGTCGATGTCGTATTAAAAAAATAAAAAATCGGTAAGTGATAAAGCTAACCACTCGTCGCGACTACTGTATTATTATGTCACATTAACTAAAATTGGACTTCTTCAATTCCTTTCACGAGTTGAGTAGTCGTTAAGCTTTAAGTAAAGAACCCATTGAGTTATATACAATGGCCGAGAAATTTTAAGTGTATCATTGTAAATTATTAGCCCTAGAAAATACATAATTAGAGGGCCTGTAACAATTATAAACTGCCTCTGTGGTCTAGCGGTTAAGTCCGTGGATTTAGACTCGGAGGTACCGGGTTCGATTCGTGGTCGGGACAGAAAAATATTTATTAATGGATAAAAATACATTTAATTAAAAAATTGTGTATCTCTCGGGCCGTGGGGACAAAGTGCACATGAAATTTTCAAGGCGTTGTCAAAACAGCTCGTCAACACCTCGGGAGACAAAAGGGCTGGGCAATGTTTGGGCCAAAGGATCAGCATTGCCATTCAACGTGGCAATGCTGCCAGTATCCTTAGCACTTTGCCCATTGGCAGCGATTTGGAGCATTTTTTTTTTGTTTTTTCTTCATTTTAGTTTTTAGTTGTTTATTTTTATTAATAGTCATTTATGTTTTAAAATGTAAGTTTTTAGTTTATTAATATATTTTTGTTTTTAAATCAATTGTACCTTAATTCCTTCGAATAAATTGTTACAATGTAATGCTAATTATAACCATTTAATTAATATTTAATTTATTTGTGATATTTCTCGAGTTTGGTACGCTGGAGACATCGACGAGCTTGCCACTTGTCATGATTGGCCTATAGTAAAGTTGCCTAAATGTGAATGCGCTTATTTATAAGCGTGGTTTCTGACCACCCCGAAAGGGAAACGGTCGTGGTTTTACTTAACTTATTTAACTATTTATAACTTTGTATTAAGTAAATTTTGTACTTACAGTTTTGTTGGTCTTTTTATTTATATATACCTTGTAATTTTAAAATTATAATCACTACGTGAGTACGGGAACAGCGTACTTGTACATCCACGACAACAGCTGACACCTGATTCCTTTTGTCACATTTGTTTAGGATAATAAGACTGTGTGATATTATTATGTAACAATAAATGATTTTTTATTTTATTTGAATACTTTAAAAGAATCATACAGTTTTTGGTTGGGTAGGAAGAGGAGCAGAATGGTCGATAGTGAGCGTCATGTAGCGAAATAAATTAAAAGAGCAAGCCCGTAAAACCATTCGTCACATCTCTCTTTCCCACACACGATGTACCCGGCACCCGCACGGTGAATCTGTGGAATACTTAAAAATTTATAACTGCCACCGTGGTCTAGCGGTTAAGTCCGTGAATTTAGACCTAGAGGAACCGGGTTCGATTCCTGGTCGGGACACAAAAATATTTATTAATGTAAATAAGAATGCATTTAATTAATATTAAATTTATTTGTGATATTTCTCAAGTTTGGTACGCTGGAGACATCGACGAGCTTGCCACTTGTCATGATTGGCCTATAGTTGGCTAAATGTGAATCCGCTTATGAATAAGTGGTTTCTGACCACCCCGAAAGGGAAACGGTCGTCATGATACTTAACTTTTTACTTTTTTTTTTACTTTAAAATTTCTCTTCTCTACTATCCCCGTGGTCTAATGGTAAATCCGTTGAATTAGACTTCAATTCCTGGTCGATACATAATAATTTATTATTAATATTTCTCTAGTTTGGTAATTAGAGACATCGACTAGCAAGAATATTAGGTAAGTAACATACTAACTTCCTTTTTTTTCATGTTCTCTTCTCCCGACGGATGATAAATGAGGTGATAGGGAAGGCAAAGGATTTAGCCCATACAGCCAAGTCTGACGTAATATATATTTTTATTTTTATGAGTTAATGAGGTTATCATGAAATTCCAGATGTTGCAGAATTTGATGCTTTTCTTAGAGTCACTCGCGGAATTATAGCCCAAACACGTATATGGGTATATGGGAGTTCACAGCGCGGGAAAACCGCAAACAATAAACTGCAACTTGTGCCCCATATTTAAACTCCAATTTATCGTTTTCCATAATTATTTACATTGTAGCACATTATTAAACAAAACAACACCACTTTTGACTAACAATGTCCACAGTAATTAAATTTACAAAACAAAAACTTGCAATTGAACATATCCGCACAAAAAAGCGCGAAGGGCCTTTTTTTTCAAGTTTTTTTTTGTAGAAATGCCCTGTATTTTTATATAAAATCAATGGTAACTTAAAGGTCAATATCATCACAACTAATGAGGACAGGAGGTATGCTTCGCTCCAGCGCCGCTCTATTATTACATGACTCTTAATTGATTAAAAGTTTCCAAAAAAATATTTATTTATTTTAAAACATTAAGTATGTACAAATGCGGACTTAATGCCGCTAGGCATTCCATGAGAGTCAAACCTTCGAGACAACAAAAGCAATCAAACAATGTAAGGTAGGTGCAATTACAGGCTTAATTAGATAATATAATGACATCTAAAATTACGGATATTTCTTCACTTTCTTATACCTAATTTTAGACATAGTAAAATAGCAAAAAGTTCGGCCAATCTGGAAAAGCTGGTGATCACGGGTAAAATCGAAGGCAAGAGGCCCCGTGGCCGAAGCCCGATACTTAACACCCCAGTCCACAGTGCGCTGCATGCCGCCGTGAGCAGACCCGGATGGCGCAGCATCGTCCGATACAAAGTGATTCGTGGAGGGGGTCACGACCCTCAGCATTCAGGAAAACGACGCAAGGAGGAGGAAAATTGCAAAAATATTTGTAACTATTTTCTATATTTTACTAAAACAAATATATAATTAATATATGTCCAAAATATTATTAATTTGATTTCCGGGAAAGTTGTGTTGTGCATATATCTATATATATATTATATAAATACTTAATTAGGTTTATTTTTTTCTAATAAGACAAATTACACTCGTGAGATAACAGTAATGCTTTTAAAGTTTGCCTTTAAAAGCACGAAAACTTTCAATATATCACAGATAGAAAACTGATTATTTTTCAACTTTGACTGCGACGAACAAATGAGTTTTGCGCGTATGTACTGATATATGATGATGCACATAGAAAAATAAAAGATATCACAATTTATAATGTAATGGTTAATGACAATGATGATGTGCCATTTTATTAACAATTAAATAAATTTGAAAAAAAAATGGACTACTACCGGCACTTAAGTCATTAGATAAGCATACAGAGTAGGTATTACTTTAATTTTTAATTCAAAACCACTCGAATGTGAATTGGCATTAACTCTGGCATCTTTATCCGAACATGTCTGACCGATTGCTACTATAAAGATAACAATAATTAGTGGTAATGACCACTTTTCGTGGACATATATACGACGGCTTGTCCAACATATATACGAGTATTTATTCTTGCCGTCTCGTGCAAAAATTATTTTTAAAAAATATTCAAATAAAAAATATCTAAGCAATAAATAATGCTTAAGTAAAATAGGTAAGAGTATAGCTTCAATATACCTACTTATTTATTTATTTATTTTATTTTTATTTTTTTTATTTAAAAACTTTATTGTTATACAAACAAAAGGCGGACATAATGCCTATAGGCACTCTCTTCCAATCAACCTTCGGGACAATGTAAACTTAAGAGGTAAGGTTAGCAAATAAACAACAAATATGAAAAGAAAAATAAAAATACAATATTTACTTACAACTAGGTACAATATAAAATTACATATATAAATGGGTATACACATTACATAAACGAAGTACATATACATACATATATAAATTATTATATAAACTACATATACAGCATACATACATATACTACACTACATTACAACATCTTTAAAGAAAACAGACAAGTGCTTATTTTTAACTTATATTTTACAACTTGATTTTTCTCATCTTGTAATTGCCCAATATTTTCATGCCATTCAGGTAAAACATGTGAAGAATTATAAAAAAAAGTGACTTGCATTCTTGTATCGCAAGCATTCATTCATTCATTACAGCCCTAAGAACACAACGTCCTAGACCTCCACTGTTGGAGATGGGCCTTCTATAACATATTCGGAGAATTCGGCCTACACTCATCACGCTGGCCAGATGGGTTGGCGAGAAAAACACACACACACGCAATAAGCATAAATTAGCTTTGCCTCACCTTCGCCTCAGTAAAACTAGTAAATCTTTTTTGGGTCTTGGTGTTCATTTTTAAAATACACTACTAAATTAACTGACTAGATTTTAGAGAGACAGCGTCCTAGACCTCCACTATTAAAGATTGGTTGGCCAGACGGGTTGGTTGTCAATCTGATGTCAACTATAATGACAATTTATTAACGACTCCACAAGTTGGTATTAGTGGAACCGGGACCGACGGCTTAACGTGCTCTCCGAGGCACGGATACGGGGTTGTTGCAAATCTAGGACAAATCCAACCTTTGTAGGATTTTAAGGAAAGCGTTTTTAAAACCGAGCCACCACCGCGACTGACTAAATTATGTGTAGATTAGTCATGTTATACGTAGACTTATTATTAGCGACCAAAATGTACAAATGTATTTTATTATATTTTGGTAACCTTTATATTTGGTGTAGGTTTATATTTAGGTCAATTCATATTATAATGCAAATAATAATAATTAAACCAAATTAATGTGTCAATACAAAAAATCCCGAGAAGGCCAAATAGTAATACATGATTTGACTTTGACTTTGAACGAATTTTCTAGCTTCTTGCAATGTTATAATGTTTTCAAAAAAATATATTTTTATTTATTATATCTATGGTTATTTTAGAAAGTCAGTCTTGTTCGATATACGTCGATGCTACATCAGTGGGCAGAGTGCAGTGGCGGCTCGAAGTGATCTGAAGATAGCGCGTCCATCAAATTATACGATAATCGGGCGCAGTTAATTCCATTACCAATAATAAATGCAGGTATTATATGAGACCCGTCGCATGTTGGGACCTTTATAAGGACTGGACATTATTTAATTAATTTAGAAACTTTATTATTTACTTTTTTATCTGGAGATAGGTAGGCTGGAAATTATTTTTGCCAACGTATTAGCCTCACTGTACAGAGGGGAAATACTGCCAGTCTTGGACACAAAATTTAATTTGTGATAATTCTTCAGTTTGGTACGCTAGACATCGACGAGCTTGCCACTTGTTATAATGGACCTATTATAAAGTTGAATACAGGATAGATAGATAGATAAATTCTTTAACAGTACATAGGCGAGCTTAATGTCTAAAAACATTATCTAACAGCTAACCTTTCATAGAAAAGAACAGGAATTGTGAGTGCATGACCACTAATGTTTGACAATGATTTTCATTAAGAAAACTACGAGTACTTACCTAAAAAACATGTTAATCCGCTTCTTAAAAAAAACTGTTTTTGATCACCCTGAAAGGAATACTTTATTTTAAATGTCATAGCTTCGCGATATGAGCCTTTATGTATAAATTTATTATATGCCCTATGTAACAACAAAATTTAAATGTACTTTTGTATGCAAAAAAATAAATTAAAAGAATGATGTAATGATACATACATATCTTCACAACTACAAATGGGCAGATTGCACAGCAACTTGACACGATCACGACATATCTCTTTTGATTCGTCAACATTCATCAACCTCTTCATACATGCCCTTTTGTTACGAAAGCTTTTTAATGTACCTTCAGTCAGTGTTTTATTTATTTAATCATGCTATGTAAGTCTCGGTCTGCCAAGGTATCTTTCACCCACAACTTTTGCTTTTTTTTAATATTGTTAAATTATATATCTGGTTCGTCAATCTCATCCTTTCAACATGCCCGAACCATCGTAGCATGCCTTTCCTTATTTTCGTCCCTATTATTTATTTTATATACACCAATTTCCGTATTTCGACGTTACGTATGCGGTCCGCCAAAGTGACGCCGCATATCCGACCCAACGACCAGATGTCTACTGCATTAACCCTACTCTCATGCGTATTCTGACATATCCACGTCTCGCTTCCATACATCAGTGTTGGTACCAACATGGCATTGTGTATGGCGAGCCGTGCTTTGTCACTGACATTTCAACTGGCAATTATTGACCCCAGGGCACCGTTAACACCATTTCTCGCGTTTAATCTTCTTTCAACATCCCTATCATACTTCCCATCCGCAGTGAAAACACTGTCCAGATATATAATTTCATTTACTTGTTCTAGAGTTTCATCATCAATCTTTATCGTCACGTTTGTCATCCTTCTTCTTTCAAACACTGAATTATACAATTATAATTTAATTGTTATAATTATTCGTTTTTTTTTAAGGTACCAAATTTGTGCAATTTTTATGTTTCCTTATTAGTTCTATTAAAAAAGAGAAAAATGAATAATTTTATTTTAGAAGTCATATTTTTATTTTGTAAATTAGACAGTTTTTGTGATTTTTTTTTTGTTTTAACAGTAATAAGTTTTTAATTTCTTCTTCTTTTTATATTGGTGAATGCTGTGACACCTAATTGGTACATATATTAGATAAGTTATAATTATAAATAAATAACATTATATAATACATTAAAACTTTATTAGTCACAAAGATTTGGGAAAAAAAGATACTTAACTTTTTGCCCGGCCATTTATTCTAAGTCACCTGCATGAGTCGGCGGAACTCAAGCGCGATCCGTCCAATCATTCTGGATTATGATATGAATAATTTATCAGACCAAATAAAGAAACACATATTGTTTTGAGCTTCAAACGTCAAGCGTGACTCTGTCTTTACGTTATTACTCGTAGACTATAGACGGAAACTTAAGTAACGTCAATTCGATTTACAGAAACAGTCAGAAATTGACACAGTGTCAAATTCAAATTAATTAATTTAGTAAGTAGGCCTACTTTACGCACGTCAAATACATATATTAACATTTGTTTTATTATAACAATGGAAATGAAGACAAAACAGACACATTAATCCACCAAACCACTTTATATACTTCCTGATATATGTATACAATGTCATAATATCAATTTATTTTGCAGCTGTAGATGGGCATTGTCATACTAGAACTAAACTTATAAATTAAGATAAAACTGTCTCATTTTAATTCATTACAGCCCCTAGAACACAGCGTCCTAGACCTCCACTGCTGGAGATGGGCCTTCCAGAACATATATCTGGAGAATTTGGCCTACACTCGCCACGCTGGCCAGACTGCTTGGCGAGGATATGATGTCAATTTTTAATGACAATTTATTAACGATTCCACAAGTCGGTATTAGTGGAACCGGGACCGACGGCTTAACGTGCTCTCCGAGGCACGGGAACGGTGGTGTTGTAAATCTATGACTGCAGTACGTAAGAAAAGTGTATTTCTCATTGGTACATGCCGGTGGGGTTTGAACCGACCTTTGTAGGATTTAAGGAACGCGTTCTTACAACCGAGCCACCACCGCGCCTAATAATAATAATAACGTTTATTGGCGTAAAAAAATACATTTACATATAACATTTAAAAACAGTGCAGAAAAAACAATAAAACAAAGTTGATCGTCCTGGGCCGGCACCTGTAATTAAACTGTATCACCAAGCGCAGGTCATTCAGCCATTTGTTAAGACATTTTAAAAAATAGAACATAAACACTTTTTAAGAAATAAAAACACAATTTTAACAAAATATTAAACACAAATAAATGATAAACAAAGAACGTAATTTTAATTTAGTGACAAAAGTGAGGGTAATGCATATAATATTTTTGGCCTATAGCGATGCATGGAGTAGTCTGATATCATTCGAGTAAATAATAATTTTACAGAATTCCGCAATTAACCAGTACATTTTGGAATAGGTTAACCAAATATACCTACTATTGTTACAATATCTAATTAACAGCTGCTTAAACAGAATAGATAATCTAGCGCATAGATAATAAATATGATATGTAAGGAAGGCCGAATTTATAAATAAACATACATGACATAATTACAGATGTGTATATAACGTCAATATTAATAATAATAATATGTTTAATTACCAATATACCTACAAAATGCAATCTACACTTATTCCAAACAAATATTTATCAAATAGTAAGTATACTGCAACAAAATATCAAATGTGATCAGTAGTGGACCCACACAAGGCACTTTAATGCCTGACCAACTATGGGACCATGCTGTCGAATTACCAAGAATAGCTTACAAAAAGGAAAATACAAATAAAAATTAAAAATTAAAATCTAAGTAAAAAAAGCATAAGAAATATAATCAAATTATTGTGTTCTTTAATTCAACGGATGGTTCTTAAAAATTGTTCTATATCTTGATAGTCCCATGTTAGCAACAGTTCTGAGAGTCTGGACCTAGCTTCGCGAAAACTAGCGTCCTTGAGACTACACATACTGTCTATACACAATTGTCTATACAATACAATAATGTCTATATTAGTAATATTTTGATAATTGGTATATGCGTGCTGTTTACAAACTATCTGTAAGATGAAGAGTTGTACGAGGAGTCTGTAGGATAGCTTAAGGGTTTGAATGACATGACCTTTAACCTCCATAAGAACCTATACAATAGGATATAATTGACTGACATAATGCGTAATAGACAGTTTTAAGAACTGTGTAATGCAACATGACGCAAGTTCCTAAATATGTAAATTAATTTACGTGTTCGAGCAGTCACTGTTTCAATGTGTTTACTAAAACTTAAGGTGCTGTCGAGAAACACACCAAGATATTTGGCGGAATAACTTCTCTCCATTATTGGTATATCATCATCATCATCATCAGCTGTGTCTCTCCACTGCTGGATATAGGCCTTCCCCAAGGGTCGCCACTTTACACGATCTCCTGCCACTCTCATCCAACCCCCACCAGCGACCTTCCTTAGGTCATCCGTCCATCTAGCGGGGGGTCGACCCACTCTGCGTCTTCCCGTACGTGGTCTCCACTCTAGAACTCGTCTACTCCATCGTTCATCGGTTCTACGACAGACATGTCCAGCCCATTGCCACTTCAGCTTACTAATTTTGAAGGCTATATCGGTAACTTTAGTTCTCCGACGGATTTCCTCGTTTTTGACTTTATCCATTAGAGAAATACCAAGCATAGCTCTCTCCATATTGGTATATGTAGGTATCTAAAAAAAAAATGTAAACTTAAATACTGATTGGTAAATTCAATATACAACTAACTGCATTTTCCCTAACATCCATTTCCTAACATTATATACATTACACAATTTGTATAAATAAGTAAATAAATAAATATTTCCAGACAGGTCACACAGCGACATCTAATTTCAGAGGTAAGCTACGAGGCTTGTGTTACGGAAACTAGATGGTTGATAAACTACATATTATACTTTTTTTTTTGTAAATATATACATATTATACATATAAACACCCAGACCGAGACAAATTGTACAATGTACAACTAGCCCCCGGTGGGAATCGAACCCACGACCTCCCGAGTTCACGGCAACGTTTGTTACCACTAGACCACGGAGGCGGTATATATTATTTATTTATTATATTACCCACCTGTTGTTTTGATTAAAATACCTTTATTTATTGTAAATATTTTTATTGTTAACTGTTGTCACTACGTATTGTATTATTTTTTGCATAACTAATGGAAGTAACTGGGATCCTAAATGACAGGTCTAACTTAGTTAGACGTAGTTTAGGAGTCAGTGTGTAAATCAATTTGTTAATTGTACTTTTATGAACAATAAAATATTTGTATTATTATTATTATTGTATTTTACCTGAATATCTGCTAGAGGAGTGAGAAGGGGTTTTAAGTTGGTTGTTGTGCGAAGAACTAGTATGAGAGTCACACTGATACTCGCAACGATCGCTCAAGTAGGATTATATTTATAGATAATTAATAACTCAAGTCTTTCTGGGATAGAGAAAACAAATAGGCAAGGCGACAAGAAGAAAGCAACATTGTTAGCAGCTGTCGCGAGAAGAAACAGCTCATATTTCATAGGAGATTTCGTTTCCAACGTAAATCACTAAATGCTACAATTTATACATTTTTTTATTTAAGGCTTACGCTAAGAAATGTGGCCGCTTCTAAAATGAAAAATAAAGATGCTTTTTTATATTGTTACATTGTGGATGTATTTTTTCAAGTTTTAAAATCATTACAGTCCTTAGAACACAGAGTCCTAGACGTCCACTGTTGGAGTTGGGCCTTCCAAAAATTTGTGGACAATTTGGCATACTCGTCAATTTATGTCAATTTTATAATGACGTTTCTACAAGTTGGTATTAGTGGAACCGGGATCGACGCGCGACGTTTTAACTAAACAAATCCTAAACTAATCTAGTATATAATAAAAAGCAATAATATATATATATCACATAAATAAAAAAAAGTTTTTAAATTTATTATTTAGGTAGCTTTTAATTTATATTAATTTACTTCTCTTAATTTAATTTTATTAATTTATTAAAGACATAATAAAATTATTTAAACAGACTAGAAAAACAAATAAATAGAAAATAAAGTGGAGTGTAGCTGTGTGAGTTCATATATTGGCCAAACTAAGCGCATGATAGCCGAGAGGGTCAAGGAACATATAGCTGTAAAAAACTGCCAAATAAACAAGTCAGCAATAGCAGAACACCTAATGGATAATGGCACAAACCATTGAATTGAGCTGCATGACTCAAAGATACTTTCCACCGATCGTCACTATTACTGACTGAGAGGGGGGTTATAAGCTATTTTCATTGTGGAATCCAGTAATCAATAGGTTTCGACGCCGGGAAAAATCGCCCGGTGTCGCCAAGGATATTGTAAGTGTCGTGTGTCGTGATTTCTAAAAACTTTTACAAGTGGTAAGTGGGTACATTTACATCTACCGTACAGTATGTACGAGACTACACCGTATAGCTCCAGTCGACCTGTGACCACGGCCAATGCAACTTGGCTGAAACGACAGGAGAAATATGTCTCTAAGGTAAATCGCGATGAGACCCGTTAAAATTATAAAAACAAATATAATATATATATAACTCCCTCCATAGCGGTTAAGTCCATGGGTTTAGACTTGGAGGTACCGGGTTCGATTCCTGGTCGGGACACAATAATATTTATAAATTTTATTAAATAAATTTACTTAATATTTAATTTATTTGTGATTTTCTCGGGTTTGATACGCTAGAGACATCGACAAGCTTGCCACTTGTCATGATTGGCCTATAGTAAAGTTGGCTAAATGTGAACCCGCTTCTTTCTTTTCTGCCCACCCCGAAAGGGAAACGTTGTGATGATAAAACGTAAATATAATAATTCTTCTAGAGACATCTTATTAGATAAAGTCCCAAAGAGACTAGCAACATTTTTCGACTGTATAGCTAATAATACGTTGGCAGAAATAATTGTCCGGTCCTTCCAGTCTTTAGATTGGTCCCTATGGAACAGACATGGAATCATCTCAACCCCAAACGGCACAAACTCGTAACCTGTACCGAGGTTGGCATAATTGCGGAACTTGAGGTTCTCAGGAGGAACCACCGCACTTCTAAATGTATGTCATAGATGAGAGCACGTTAAGCCGTCGGTCCCGGTTCTACTAATGCCAACTTGTGGAATCGTTAATAAATTATCATAAAAAATTGACATCATATCCTCGCCAAGCCGTCTGGCTAGCGTGGCGAGTGTAGGCCAAATTCTCAAGTACTTGAAGGCCCATCTCCATCAGTGGAGGTCTAGGACGCTGTGTAGTAGGGACTGTAATGAATGAAAAAATTAAATGGAAAGTTGACTTCATCAGTGAAGGTCTAGGTCTAGATAGTCTCAAGAAGATGACAACATTTCCGAGAACACAGTGTCCTAGTAAGGTAAGGCCTGCAGAAATATTTTCATTTTTTTTACCACAATTATTAGCAATCGTTAGTGTAACATTTATAAAATTAAACATTAACGATTAATTAACGTCTTCAAAGTGTTTATTGATAGAGCCAATGAAATCGACCGGCTTTATTTTGTTGCTAAGCAGCAGGGATATTACGTAAACCCTTCACCTCTTGTAAAAATCCCGTCAAAAAAATAAAAATATACCGTAATTGTCATTGTCGTATAATTGTTGCACGAATTTCAAGGACATAAATGTTATTAGATTATAAGCTGACACGGCCTTTTTACAGCCACGAATTAAATTTTAAGTATCTAGTTATAAATAAGTACAATATCCTCGCTTATGGCAACAATGTTTTATTTATTATAAATTGTATTGCTGTTAGATTCGGTCCAGCCAAGCTTGTATTGTATAAAAATATATGTATTGAAAATATCCAAGTGTTGTGTACTAACCTAAGGAAATAAATGATTTAATTTGATTTGTCAAAAGAGCAAATATTTTTTTAGGCTTTAGGTGTCTTTGGTAGAACCCATTTTTGAAATTAAAAAGGTATATTTTTTTAAAGATAATAATCATTACCCTTAAAACAAGTGTTATTACGAGTATTAATTGATCTCGCTCACAGCCGAGAGACAAAATAGAAAGGGAAATAATGACATAAGTCAACGTTCGCGCGATCGTCGACCTTTCGCTACCTACTTGATTAGGCTCTGTATGAGTTGCGATATTTTTAGGATAACTTCTCTGCATCGTAACTTGAGATTTTATTAGTGAATAATTAAAATTAAAAATACGTAGTTCTTTATTTTTATTCTAGATTATTTTCAAAAAACCTAGTCGACGTCTCTGGTGACCCACGGGCTGGCAGCTTCCTCGCTGAAAAGATTAGTATCGAAATTCAACGAGGAAATGCTGCCAGTGTTTTGGGCACCATGCCACTGGACAATGGCATGGAGGAAATTTTTATATTGTAAGGTTTGAGACATTAGGATGCTTAAATTTTTATTATATTTAATTTGTTATTTAGATTTAGTTTATTTTTCTAGGTTAATTAATAATATTGTAATTATTTTATATTGTTTGTATATTACTTCGAATAAATAATATTCTAGATTATAATATTAAAATATTTGTTCTTTAATAAATTAGACGCAGTATAAAAACCAATTGCGTACAAAAATATTTCAAAATTAAACTGAGTATTATTAACTATAACTAAAATGGGGCAAAACTAAGGTTAGCGTATTTGTGCTCTTAAGTTCTCAGCAGACACCGCCGCACTTTTAAATAAATAAATAAATAAATATATATATATATATATATATATATATATATATGTGTTAAATAATAAGTAAGGCGGTGGCAAGGCGGTTACAACAACTTTGCTTTATTCAAAAGGGTTCGAACCCCGGCATAAGTACTTTTCTTACGTACAATAATACTTTTCTTACGTACATTTGTCATAGATTTACAACACCAGCGCTCCCGTGTCTCGGAGAGCACGTTAAGCTGTCGGTCTTGGTTCCACTAATACCAACTTGTGGAATCGTTAATAAATTGTCAATAAAAAATTACATCATATCCTTGCCAAGCCGTCTGGCCAGAGCGTGGCGAGTGTAGGCCAAATTATCCAGGAAGGTCCACTCTTATCTTCAGCAGTGAAGGTCTAGGACGTTGTAATGATAAATGAATGACAACATAATGGTTTGGGAGGTTCTGTGTCTCTTGCCCACTTGCTTGTTTTGTTTCTTTACTGTACCAATTTCCGTAACTCAATTTTCTTTAAAAAATAATAAAAATATTAAACGATTTTGACTATATTTACTTTACTTAAATCTCTTTTAAACCAGTCAAAATGTTCGATGGCTGATCAGTCTATAAGATACGCAATAGCCCCACGTTTCGAAGCATTATGCTGACTCATCGTTACGAGGTCAAGTGTGGATTTAAAAAGCTATCGCAAGTCAGCTGTGATGAGCCCGCTTTGTACCCGTCAGCCTTAATTATAAACTTTGTATATTAACTCGACAATGGTAATTGTTATATAAGACTTAATATTAAGACTTGCTCAGAAACAAAGAAAAAAAAGAAAAAAAATACGACAATTTGAAGACGAAGGTCTTTAACCAGTGTGTCCTCCCGGTAATGTCGTACGGAGCAGAGACGTGGACACTAACAGTGGGTTTAGTCCATAAACTCAAGGTGGCTCAGCGAGCTATGGAAAGAGCTATGCTTGGTACATCCCTAATGGATATAATTCTAAACGTTGATATTCGTCAGAAAACGAAAGTTACTGACATAGCTTTTAAAAAGCATCTGCTGCAGAACGGACGAACGGTAGAGTAAACGGGTTCTAAAGCTGAGTCCACGTACGGGAAGACGCAGAGTTGGAAGACCCCCCGCCAGATAGACAGATGACCTAAAGATAGTTGCTGGTGGAGGTTGGATGCGGGTGGCGAAAGATCGCGTTAAGTGGCGAGCCTACATTCAGCAGTGGAGAGATACAGGCTCATGATGATTACGACAATTTTAACTTACTTAAATTTACTTTACCAATCAAATTGTACGTTAATTGTGAAATTTAGGTAAAATAAATAATTGTAGAATACTAGGGTAGTTAGGGCCCGAGAAATAAGACGAAAATTCCTGGTTTGGGCTCCATCAATTCAATTGGAAGTATGTAGTGTCAATTTAATAAAATATACATTTATTCGAAAAAATATTTACAACATATAAAATAAAATTAATATTAAGGATAGGGATATAAGTCCCGTCCGCGTGGAATGGTGGCAAGAACGCTGGCTGCATTTCCCCGCTGAATTGCAATACTAATTCTCTGGGCGAAGAAAGAGCCAGCCCTCTTGTCACCGGAGGAGACAACAAGACGCGGTGTTATGTCTTTTAAAAACTTTTTTGCGCTTGGACTCCATGGGCCCAGAGTTTCTACAGCAAACGGCACAAATATGTAATCTTTTAATATAGTTACATACTTACGACGTTTGCTGGACTCCGCATTTTCCGCCGCGGCTCCCGCTTTATGCGCTGTCCCCCTGAGATGCGACGCGGCAAGGGTGTCGACGCACGTGGCGTCCCACACTAGAGCACGTCCCCGTTACGTCATACCATCGGGTCTCTTGCCATCATCTCGGATAACTCCAACAGGCTCTAGAAGAGCTGGAACCTCGATGGTGGCTAGAGCCCTTTTTATATAATCGTTAAGGGAGTCGTGGCGGGAAAATCTGCCCGCACTTTTGGAACAGGAGAGCCCATGAACTCCAAGACAGTCGACCTCCTTTCCACACGGACATCTATGTAGGATACATAATGGTGCTCCTAACCGAAGACCAACGGCGATACGGAAACTTTCGTCGTCAAGCAGTGTGCCGAAGGCAGTGCGTGTAACCAGTGGCCGGATTCCTTTTCTACTGAAGCCAGAAGCCGGGCGCGATGTTGATCACTGATTGGATTTTGAGCCAAATGTTTATAGGTGTTTTGTACCAATGGTGTATCCCAAAGTTTTTGAAAGTTTGATTCCTTTGGAATATCATCATTGGGACATTTTATTTTCCAGGCTCTAATTGCCTCCAGTGCACATGTTAATTCAATACGATTTTGATTTAAGATTTTTGAACTTAAATCTTAAACACTGTGCACCGAAGATAAGAACGCCGGTAAAGCAACGGTGTCAATTTTGTATGCATCAATTAATTGTGATATTGAAATATTTCACGTTTGTATTTATTTATTGTAACTATTTTCAGCGTTTAAATAAATAATAATTATTAATTCTAGTGGCTTCTGCTCGTATATGTGTACTTTCACAGGGGGGATATTCTTGGTAAGATTTTAATGGTGGACTTCCACGTCCTTCCACTTGACAGTCAGCCTTCATCAGGAGGGGGTCGCCGTACCCAATAGGTATTACTTTGCGTTCACTCATTAGTGTTGCTGATAGCATAATGCGAACAGTATGCAATACCACTATTTAGATCACACCAACAGTATTTTACATTGGTGACCCCGAAGTGATTAGTGATGCAATCGTGATGCAGGACTAAGAAATGGTTGCAGAGAGAGGTGAGGAACCTGACTACGTGCAATAGACCTAATAGTTAATTTTAAGTTAGGTAACTTATACAGTTAGTGAGAAGCCAGATTGCCGATATCATGGGGCACTGAGTACATACTCACATGCATATGTCAAGTGCTTCAGGAGGGCAAGGCAAATACAAGTATGAAAAATAAATCTTCTATTTTTACTAATTTACTCGTAAGCAAACACTAACAAAATTATTGATTTGATGGGAGTAAAATCAGCGCAAGATCTTATCACAAAACCGAGGGCTTTGGAAGCCTTGAAAACGATAGATTCAATATGCATATCATGTATAAGTTGTCACTTCTAAGTTCCTCATAGAATTTACCCCTTTGCAGGTTTTTTAGATTGTTGGTAGAATTAATAATGTTACGTTTTCTGCTGAATGTCATGAAGAAGCAATTGCTAACGTAGAGGTCGAGTTTGTTTGATGTACAATAAGTCTCTAGTCTTGTATGGTCATCCTGAAGTAGTTGAACATCATAAGAGTTTTTGATTCATTTCATTATTTTCATATCATCAGCAAAGAGTAAAAATTTAGAATATTTAAAACAAATATTAATGTCGTTTATATATAGAGTAAACAGGAGAGGACCCGTAATACGGATGAATTATTGGTTCGGACGATTTTCATTAAAAAATTAATATAAATGTTCTTGTTTTAATTCGATACCTTGGATAATTATAATTTATTATTTGTTATTTTTAAGATCATCCTACAATGGACGACACCTAATATATTTTTCACGATCAGTTGTAAAGGTAATTCTGTCATCAAGGTGAATATTTTCTGTAAATTGAGAACCTAACGACATTTAACTTAGACATATAATATACAGACCTACTCGACGTATTTTGAGCATGTTATGGAAACTACAGACTGTATACCTAGACTCACATATCACGATCAAATGAATAAAACACTGGCCGAAGATTCATTAAAAAGTCTTCGTAACAAAAGGGCATGTATGAAGAGGTTGATGACTGTCGACGAAGCAAAAGAGGTATGTCGTGATCGTGTCAGGTGGCGCTCAATTGTCTCTGCCTACCCCACAAAGTTACCGCCAGATAAAAACAGAGAAGAAAATTGCACAGAAATAGATTATGGATTCCTGGCGCTATGGCCCCCTAAAAATATTGTAGATTAAAATTTACGAGAATAAAAAGTATATTAGTCAATGAGAAACATAACTGAGATGGATAAAAAATAGAATTTAAATCAATCAATAGTAAAATAATCATGTCACTGGTGTGTAATGCGACACATTAGCCCCATCTCACATCTCACAACCTCATCCAGAGTGGGGAGTGCGGCGGTTTCTGCTGAGTACATCAAGCTGCGAATGCTGCAAATACGCCAACCTCAGTTTGAGTTTGCGCCGTTTGGGGTCGAGACGATATAAAAAAATATTTACATAATACACCTAAACTTAAACACTAAATTATAAATAGATACACACTACAAAGGATATTAAAATTATAACCGTGGCCGAGGTCATTCACTGCGTTTCCCCGTTGTATGCTGACCTTTAAACAAAATGTTCTCTACTCAAAGGGTCACCCGTTGCCAAGCGGAGTTTTTCCCCAAGCTCTCGAGAGAACACCAGAGCCTTCTCGAAACACGGAACAAAAGTATTATAAAAAACATAATTATATAAAAAAAAAAACCTTATTAGACAGGTTCAGAAATATACGTCTTTGACTTGAACGGAACATAAAATTTATTGTTGTCGCCGTTCGATTCGTTTTACGGCTTCGACTTTTATTCGTTTAATTTTAATCACGAGGTCAAAATACAGTTTTTTTTTTACTCTAAATATAAATAAAAGATACCTAACATGAGCAAAATTTATAAAACTACCGTAGACGTAGATTTAGACGAGAACCCGGTAAGGGTTCTAATTCTGGTCAAGAGACAATAATTTATATGTCGAGCACAAAATCGCCGCACGCTGGGCGCGTAAATTCCGTGCTTTGTGATCGAGACGATCGGCCCATGGAGATACTCTGCCAAACGTCTGGCCAAGGAGTTGTCCAAACGGCTAATGGAAAAGTCTGGAGACAGGGAAGCTGGCAATTATTTCTGCCAACGTATTAGCTTAGCTATACAGAGGAGAAATGTTACCTGTCTCCTTGGGACTATCCCTGAAGGGTCGTATCTAGAGGATATTTTTTACTTATAGCTTATTTTTTATTAAAGTAAAGTAGTATCATCACGACCGTTTCCCTTTCGGGGTGGTCAGAAACCACGCGTATAAATAAGCGGATTCACATTTAGCCAACTATACTATAGGCCAATCATGACAAGTGGCAAGCTCGTCGATGTCTCCAGCGTACCAAACTCGAAAAATATAACAAAAATTTTCATAAATGTATTTATTTACAGTAATAAATATTTTTGTGTCCCGACCAGGAATCGAACCCGGTACATCAGAGTCTTAATCCACGGACTTCGACCATTTTGTACTCGCCATGATCGGTCAGAGCGTGCTTTCTGGCCCCGAAATGGATGTGCGTTTAGAATCCGAGAGTTTAAAAAAAAAAGATAAATTTACCTCTTTACGAATATATGGGGCAGAAGTTGCACTTTATTTTTTGCGGTTTTCCCGCGTTGTGAACTCCCGTATACCCTTCATGTTTGGGCGATATTGACCTGAATTACTCCATGAAAAGCATCAAATTCTGCAACACTTGAAATTTGATGATCCCAACTCGGTTATGAACTCTGTTATGAACATATATTATGTAAATAAATTACGTGTTTAGGGCTGATGTATTCTGTACAATGTCCTTTAATAAAATTCTGTTTTATCTATCCCATCTCATCACTCTAGCTTCATGTTTATCTATTTATTTATTTACTATAGGTGAACAAAAAGATAGATAAATTCTTTATTGCACAAAAAAATAAAAAAACATTCCAATGTACATAGGCGAGCTTAATGTCTAGGCATTTTCTAACAGCTAACCTTTGGGAGAGTGAGAAGAGAGTGTGGGTGCATGTGTATAAGAATATTTAGAAACTATGATTTAAAATTACTAACTAAAATACTTATCAACTAAATAAACAATAAATATATATCATACATCAATAAAATACATATAGATCACAATCACAATCAGTTCACATTTTCCAACAATTTCTCAAGTTCTAGATTGCAATCCAAAAGCAGTGTACACAGCATGCTTATTGTGATTTAGCCATGACATTGTCATTTCAATTAAATTATTTCATTTCAGTGAAATATGTCAAAAGGAAAATAATATTATTAATAAAAAAATTGGTATCATATCATGTCAAACCCTTTCGCAGTAGTGGCCGCGAATCTGTGGAACAATTTGCCGGTAGAAATTCGCCAAGCGCCCAATAGATCACTCTTTAAGAAAATGGTATAAATATAAATAAATAATATAAATAATAAATAAATATTTCCAGACAGGTCACACAGCGCCATCTAGTTTCCGTGGTAAGCTACGAGGCTTGTGTTACGGAAATTAGATGGTTGATAAACTACATATTATACTTTTTTTTTTGTAAATATATACATATTATACATATAAACACCCAGACCGAGACAAATTATACAATGTACAACTTGCCCCCGGTGGGAATCGAACCCACGACCTTCCGAGTTCACGGCAACGTTTGTTACCACTAGACCACGGAGGCGGTCGATATTACTTAAACAGCTTCCAACAGTGTATGTAAGATATATTGTATGTAGTATATATATATATATATATATATATATATATTGTGTAGTATTTTTGCGTACATATTTGTATGTATTGGTGTGTATATTAATATGTATTGAATTATCTTAGATTAAGTTTATTTAATATTTTTAATAAGTTTCATATTTAAGCCCTTTGCATCTACCTCATAATCAAAATTCTCTGCATTGTCCCAATGGTTGGCTGCTAGAGAATGCCTGGCGGCATTAAGCCCGCCTCTTGTACATAGTGCAATAAAGTTTTAAATAATAAATAAAAAAATCAAAAAGTTTTGAGTCTTTACAACTAAGAGAGAATCTCTGAGAGAATTCCTCAAGGAAACCCTTTTGATTCGAGGACCTGTTAAGGAAACATCTTTGTTTGTTTTTTGTTTTTTTTTTTTATACTATCACGACATGTGACTCTGCGCCCACCTGATGGTAAGTGGCGCGCAGGGTCCATGAATGTTAGCAACTGGAATCAATCCCTTATGTCCGACTTCAGTCCCTAACACTATGCCGGCTTGACTAGATGCCTTTTCCCACTTCGCTTGAAGGACTCCAGGTTATAGGAAAGTGGAAACACAGAGGCTGGAAGAGCATTCCACATCTTTATTGTGCGACAGATGTATGAGTCACCAAATTTATAGGTACGCGAAGGGATAGTGACTACGGTATGTGGGTGCATATTCTGACCTGTGCGTGTGGTTCGGTTGCGGAACGGAGAGAAAGGAATTAGGTTATAGAGTTCTTCAGAGCACTCACCATAGTATAGCCGGTAGAACACGCTCAGAAAAGCTACATCTCTCTCTGAATACGTGTGTCTCTAATTTCTATCAATATCTTATCGTTGGAACTGGAACGTAATTTGAGAGTACGCGTAAATCCCTCTGATTACTAGACTAGGCTATTGTTGACCCAATTACTGCGTCTATAGTACAAGATCCGTAGAAGGGTGAACTTCACGGATCAGTTATTTAAATGAAATGCACTTTTTACCTGACTGCGTGACGCAAAGAAGGGTAATGTATTTATCAGCCTATTGTGGTATATATAATTAATGGTAGGTATATGTGATTATCGATATGTTGCTTCATCGATGTATTTATTATTTTTGTTTATTCCTTCTTACACACCCTCTCACAGACACTCATACACATTCACATAACACAGAGAGAGGTTACACGAAATTCCTAAAATACCCACCAACAGCCCTATAATACTATTTTTTTATTATTATTATTATTTATTTGTTTGAACTTGGTTAGGCTTTACAATGTTTAAATAAATTGTATAAGCTTGTTTTTGAGTCACCTGGGAGTGAACTGACCCCTGTAATTCAGAAATATCTACGACAGGGGTCAGGACATCCAATCTAAATTTAAAGTGTAAAAAACATTTGTTAAATAGTGTCAATAAACGATTTTTATTTATTTATTTTTATTTATATATGTATGTTTGTTGATTTGTAGCACACTGGAGACTAAACGTGTTGGGCATTTTTAAGATTATTACGTCAACCGATTCGTCTTCATCACGCGAGTGTCAGTGAAGATATGACAATAATAAAATTTTATTAAAGGACCCCATTGTTGTGAAGATTTGAATCTGTATCAGGTTTTAATGGGTCCTGACTGTTTCGTTATGTAATAAAATATATAAAATTATTTCAATTAATAGTTAAGTGGATATCAAACTTTGGCAATGGCAACTCATGTGCTTGGTTTAATTTTTTTTTGTTTGTGTTTATTTCTTACATTACATTACATTACAGCCCCTAGAACACAGCGTCCTAGACCTCCACTGCTGGAGATGGGCCTTCCAGAACATACATCTGGAGAATTTTGCCTACACTCGCCACGCTGGCCAGACGGCTTGGCGAGGATATGATGTAATTTTTTATGACAATTTATTAACGATTCCACAAGTTGGTATTAGTGGAACCGGGATCGACGGCTTAACGTGCTCGCTGAGGCACGGGAACTGGTGTTGTAAATCTACGACAAATGTACGTAAGAAAATTGTATTTCTTATTGGTACATGCCGGGTGGGTTTAAACCGACATTTGTAGGATTTAATGATCGCTTTCTTACAACCGAGCCACCACCGCGCACTTTTTATTTATTATCAGTTATTAATTCAAGAAAAATTTATGCATAGCCTGCTTTTAATTTTTTTTTTAATAGCAAATTGTGGATTTTATTCGGATAACCGATCGGTGAAGGTCGCTCTTAGACGTATCTTAGACTATTATATCTACTAGGTCACTTTCAAGGGCTAGCAATCAAAGTCAAATGCATAATAGATCAATAGCTATTGCATACTTTTTCCGTTATGTACAGGTAGCAAAAAAACTGTTAAGTAGCAATAGTAAACGTTAGAGCTAGTATCAGACCGGTCCTTACCTACGTCAGTCCGGCGTTTGCCAACACTAATCAGACTCTCATTAGAAAGTTTCAGGTGATCCAGAACTGATTCCTACGCCAGGCGGTGGACGCCCTCTGATTCGCGCGCACCGTCAACCTCGACCACGACTTCAACAAGAAGATTTTATTACAGGCCGTAACATAGCTCGAGCCGCCTTCGCCTCATTAACGACATGGCAGGTAGTGTTACCCAAAGCAAGATCAAGACCAAGACTTAGCTAGTCTTGGTCTCTCGCAAGACTTCTGCAAGACTTACTCTGACTCAATATATAATTTAATAACTTATTGTGTGACCAGGAATCAAACCCTGTACCTCCAAGTTTAAATCCACGGAATTAACCGCTATACCTCGGAGGCAGTAGGTATAGGTAAGATTTAGGCATACTAAAATAAAATTATTTGCCAACGTAATAAGGCACTAACAAAAAATTTTAGTTTACTAACTTTAATGTAAGCCATTGTTACTAACATAGTGATAGGTATACTAACAAAAATGGTTTGTAATTATCTGTTAAATTGAATATATTATTATTATTATTAAACGTTATTTTTTTCCTTAGGAACAAAAAAAAAATTCAAAATTACGGACACGACGCAATTAAAATTTATTTATTTATTTATAATAGGGTTAGATAGAAGTTAGATGTTGCACCTATTATAGGCGACCACCACATTACCACAGTAGCCTTAATTGCCTATAAGAAATAACAAAATTATAAAATTTATTGAAAACCTAACCTCAAAAAAAGTAAACACTAGCAAAATTTGGAAAAAAAAGTCTGTGGAAGAGTCTTGCGAGACTCTTGCACAAGACCAAGATCGGGCAACACTAATGGCAGGCCATCTCACCCTTTGTTAACGTCCTGATGATCAGCGAAACAGAAGCTGGAAGAAAATTCAACTTCTATAGCGTGCAACAGATGAGTATGAGTACCCAAATTTACCATAAGGCAAGTAAGACATTATTCTAGAAGCATAATAGTATGGACTGACACCCCCATTACGTCAAATACATTAGTTGCTCCCAAGTTGCATGCTTTGTTAAGCCTTTGGATTTTTGATCGGGTATTGGCAAATTAAAATCTAATTATCTAACACCTGCGTCCGGCTTCACAGCGCACCGGCAGCGTGTCGAATTGCTCAAAGCTAATATTGGAGTACTCGTAAAATTTATATAAATACATTTTCAAAGTAAACAAGTTCAAGTCATTATTAACTTAATATTTATTTATTTATTTAAAACTTTATTGCACTATGTACAAGAGGCGGGCTTAATGCCGCTAGGCATTCTCTAGCAACCAACTTTTGGGACAATGCAGAAACATTTAAGTTATAAGGTAGGTGCAACTGGCAATATAAAACATTAACAAAATAAATTAAATCGTTCTTATATATACAACAATACATACAACTATAAATACACATACATTCAAATATTAAATAAAAAAATAAAAATAAATACATATACTACACACTATCACAACTAACATTACCACGACGAAAAATCATACTTAAACCGTGGATTACGCCAGGGCTTATGAGATGTATGAAGAATCGTGATAAAATGCATCTTAAACTAAAGCGATATCCCAATGATGAAGTCCTACAAATAACATATAAACGCTATAGGAATTTCTGTAACAACCTCTTGAAAAATATTAAACGTAATTATGAAAGGGCAGAATTGGAAAGAGCTAGTTCTACAAGTGTAAAAAAAACCTGGCAAATAATAAAATCAGTTGCAAACTACAATACAAATTCCACGTTAGCCCATGACCTTATTGCCTCTCATAACATGCCTGATAAGGTCGTGAATGATGCGAATCATTACTTTGCCAACGTAGGCAAAAATCTTGCAGAAAAGATCTTACAAAATGACGTGCACACATCGGATATGTGCATTAATGATAAGTTACTTTCTGGTGTGTCCATGGTATTACTTGAAACAGATACTGATGAGATTATATCAATTATCGATTCTTTAAAGTCAGACTGCTCTGTTGGCTGGGATGGTATTTCTACAAACTTCTTAAAGCAATATAAGGAACTATTAGCACCATCTATTTCACATATTTGTAATCTTTCTATTCGTTCTGGTAGCTTTCCTAAAGCTTTTAAAAAGTCTATAGTTCTTCCTATTTTTAAAAGTGGCGACAAACAAGTTATTAATAACTATCGTCCTATCTCGCTATTGTCTAATTTGTCAAAAATTCTCGAAAAAATCATTAACCGACAATTAGTAGGCTTTCTAGAAAAACACCACATTTTCTCGGAGAATCAGTACGGGTTTCGTAGGGGTAGGTCAACAGCTGATGCTGTATCGAACTTTGTGGCACATACAGCTAAGTGTCTCGATGATAAACAGAAGTGCCTTTCCATATTTTTGGACCTAGCGAAGGCGTTTGACGCAGTATCGATTCCTTTACTATTACAAAAACTATGTGACCTGGGAATCAGAGGCTTACAACATGACTTGCTTACCAGCTATCTGGCGGATAGATTTCAAGTCACAAAAATTGGTAAATATCTCAGTGAACCACTACCTGTTTACTATGGCATTCCCCAGGGCAGCATATTAGGCCCTACTTTGTTCCTAGTCTATATAAACGACCTGTGTAGCCTGGAAATCGATAACTGTAAAGTGTTTACATTCGCAGATAACACGGCGCTACTGTTTCAAGGTAAAACATGGGACGACGTTCATGGTGTGGCACAGAGTGGCTTTGATAGAGTAATGAAATGGTTAAACAAAAATCTTTTGACAATAAACACGGATAAAACCAAATACTTAACTTTCTCAATTCTTAATTCTTCTCAACCAGAACTAGACATCCCTGGCATCCAAGCCCATACAGCGACATGTCTACGGACTACCCCATCAAATGGGTGTGCCTGTCCGATTCTAGAAAACGTTCCTAACATACGATATCTAGGCATAGTGCTTGACAATAATCTCAACTTTAAACAACATATAGGCATTCTTACACAACGGGTACGTAAACTAATTGCAATTTTTAAAAACATACGACATATAGCTGACACAAAGGTCATTAAAATGATTTATTACGCCCTTTGCCAATCCATTATAGGATAGTGTATCACATCTTGGGGAGGTGCTGCGAAGACGTATCTGTTAGCCCTGGAGCGGGCTCAAAGAGCAATTTTAAAAGTAAGTTCATTCCGACCAAGGAGATATCCGACATACGATTTATACAGTGATTGTCAAGTTTTAATAATAATAATAATAATAATATAATAATAATCTTTATTTTCAGGCAACAAAATGAATATACAAAAATGAATATACAAAAGGCCCATAGATATATACCTTAAAAACTAAAATATATATAATATAAATATACACAACACTATAGCTTCCGCATCTTCATCTTATTGTGGTCAAAGTAGTACCCATTGGGTACGGCGACCACCTTCTGACGAAGGCTGACTGCTGCAGTGGGGATCGGCGCCGGGGTCCTCTTAGGTGGTTCACGAGGGTTCAGTGCTGCGGTAGGCCTTGTCGCATCTTCCGTGGTGCATTTCGTGGGCCCAAATGAACCTATGTATCGACGAAACACAACGCCCTGCGGCCAGAAATCTTTCATCAAGAATTTTTTTACTTTTTCCGACCGCACAAGAATGCGATAGGCCTTAAAATTTGTGTCTCGCCATTCCGAGCCCAGCTTGGTGATTTCCATAACGGATTCGGACTCTCCTCGTCCACGTATGTGGTCAAGGACATCCTGGTGTGTTGAACTTTTACAAAGCCGCGACACGTAGATAGATGTCATTGGTGTGGCGGCTTTCAGCTGGCATGTTTCTGGGGCTGCCGTACCTCGGATGTTGCGACGGCATCTCCTTTTACGTTTTTCCACGATCTTAAAACCTTCTTCCGCTATGGGGGCTCCCGTTTTCTTGGCAGCCGGCCTTTGCACAGCCTGCGCATAGCTGGACTTCTCATTTGTATTTATGGTTTCGGTCGGCTGAAATTTCAGCTGGGTCGGTATAAAGTCCGGCGCTGCAGCTCGAAGAGGCGCCGGCATGTCAGGCGTTGGTGACATAGGCGAGCGGTCCCCGCTGTCTACGTGACTCACGGCGTCGGTTTGCACGTCATCAGCAGAGTCTTGCACTTCGGCCGGCCGCGCGTTTCCAAACGAGGTCAGTGAATTTTGCGTGCGTCTGCTTGCATTGTTCACTGACTTTATCGCCGTGGGCACACGTGTAATGACGTCAGCCCTTGCATTTTTTATATCGCTCAATTTTTTCTTAATATCCCGGATTTCCTCCAGGATTCCGGCGCTGTTTGTGTCCTTCAGCTTCGCGATGTCGGCCTTCAATATCGTCATTTCTCTCAGGAAGACGGTGACGTCAACATGATCGAAGGTGACGGGGGGCAGCTTATTTAGGTCGCGAGCCACGAACGTCGGCAGGTCGTCTGGATCGGTCTCCTTTAGCGTGGTGATGATTTCCTGGATCTTCCGGGATATACATCCACTACGCACGCGACTGGGTCTTCTGGACGGCACGATCGATAACAATACTGATTTCGCTTCATCCACGTCTACTTCCTTGTAGGCAGATGAGCAGATCTGCAAAAGACTCTGCTCATCCATCACATCAATCTTGTGGTTGATAAACGCCAACACTTCGTTGACGCACACGCCACATGACACACATTTCGCCATTTCGGCACAACAATAGAGCCGATGCGCTCACGTCCGTACTAGTTAGCAGTCCGTGAGCGAATGACAATTAACCGTTAGGCAAATATTTATACTTCAAACAATTCTAAAAAAGCATAGAAACGTTGTATTTGATAAAGATATTATTCAAGATAGTAGACGTAAAAATAGAATTTGTCCTACTGTCAGATGCAGAACAAGTTTTCTTGCCAGATTCAGTCCTTTTCTTGAAGGTTATTTATATAATGAGATAAATGAACATTTGAACATTGGTGAAATTAATTATTTTCAATGTAAGAAGGTTACTTGGAAGTGGTTGCAACCTCTAAATTATCTTCAGACTGAACAACTTTTAATCGTGGACAAATAAAGTTAAACTAGTACAAATAATTATATTCTATTATTATATATTTTTATATTACATTATGTTATGTTATATTATATTATATTATATTATATTATATTATATTATATTATATTATATTATATTATATTATATTATATTATATTATATTATATTATATTATATTATATTATATTATATTATATTATATTATATTATTATAAACATGTACATTCTAGTACATTATTTTTAATTTATTATGCTTTTATATATATACTTAAATAAAATATAGACCTAACTTAAATTAATTTATTATAATCGTTACTTTTCTTGTGCTTCTTTTTATATGTAATACATTGTAATGAAACTTTGCTTCCAACCCAGTTGAGCCAGTTCCTCTAACGTTTTGATACCATTTGCAACCACCTTTTGCTCTCCTGGAATTGGAAGCTTAATCTTGGTCTCTAAGCTTATATTAAAAATGTGTCTTTACTGTAACGGTGAGAGCACTGATACCAGTATGACAGTTAACTGGTATAGGTATCAGTGAATCAAACCAACAATTGATAGTGTACCTAATGTAAAAGAGTTCTTTTTTATCTATGATGTACCACTTATTTAATGAATAAACGCTTTTTATTATTATTTATTATTATTATTACTATATACATACATACGTAGATATATATATATATATACACTACATGCAACATTTACTTACATACGCTAAGGAGCTCTTTAAGAAATGAGAGTAAACCATCTTTTTAAATAGTAAAACTTTTTAAACTTTCGCGCATATTCATAATAGTTTTTATAATTTTAACGGGTCTTTACGCGATTTACCTTAGAGACATACTTCTCCCGACGTTTCAGCCAAGTTGCATTGGCCGTGGTCACGGGTCGACTGAAGCTATGTAAACCTACCCACTTATCACTTTTAAAAGTTTTTAGAAATCACGACACATGACACTTACAATATCCTTGGCGACACCGGGCGATTTTTCCCGGCGTCGAAACCTATTGATTACTGGATTCCACGATAAAGATAGCTTATAACCCCCCTCTCGAATGAAATTTTTGTGTTTCTTTATTATTTTTATTATAATTAGTGACCACGGCCAATGCAACTTGTCTGAAACGTCTGGAGAAATATGTAAATCGCGTAAAGACTCGTCAAAATTAAAAACTATTTTTAAATAGTGTTTTGTTGGGGGCTTTGCGAATTTCAACTGGCAAGTCGTTCCACAAATTTGCTGCCACTACTGCGAATGAGTTAGCCTAAAAGCTAGAGTGATGAGAAGGGATAGATAGAACAGAATTGTGGGACGAAAGGAGGGATCTTCCATGAAGTGAAATATAGGCAAATTTGTCCTTGAGGTATTTCGGTGTCGCTATATAACTAAATAAAAAAAAATAAAAATAAAATAATAATAATAAAATAAAAACTACTGCCGAAACCTGGACTCTTAGAGCCAATGACCGAAGCCGCGTCGACGCCTTCGAAATGTGGTGCTGAAGGCGTATGCTACGCATCCCGTGGACAGCGCGCAGAACAAACTTATCAATACTCAAGGAGCTCAAAGTCACTACCAGGCTCTCTTCCATCTGCCTGCAACGAGTCCTTGGGTATTTTGGTCATATAGCCCGTAAAAGCTTTGGCAATCTGGAAAGGCTGGTAATTACGGGAAAAATTGAAGGCAAGAGACCCCGTGGCCGGAGCCCGACACGCTGGTCGGTCCAGATCCGCACCACACTTCACACCCAAGTCCACGAGGCTTTGCACGCCGCCGTGAGCAGACCCGGATGGCGCAGCATCGTCCGTGACAGAGTGATCCGAGGAGGGGGTCACGACCCTTAGCATTGACGAAAACGACGCAAGGAGGAGGAGGATATAACGACACTAATGGGACTGTGCATTTTATGGCGTTATAGAGAGTTGTCGTAAATGGAGATGGAATCATTGTACGGAAGACAAGCTAAACCAACCAAAGCATTTTGACGCTTTATGGAGTTCGTCGTTAAATCGATTGATGTTGCATGGAGTTTACATTGTAATTTTAAATAAAAATAAAGATGTTTAATATAAATTTATAAACTTTTTATAGTATGTGTGTGGAAGTATGTGTATATTTAATTCGAAATATATTTTCGCTAGAAATTGTGGTCGTAATGATACTTTAATTTTACCAAAAATCTGTAGTAGTCTGTTGTATTTTGGCGGAGCTATGAGTAATTTAATTACCGACGTGTATTTTTAATTCCAATATTAATAAATTGTAAACAAAGCGAACTCTATAAACAAAAATAGCTGTTTCCCCTCGGCCAATTAATTATGATTATTAAAATTAATTATTAATGAGTTCTTAAGACTGCTTTTGCGAAGAATAGGCATGGCCAAAAACGCTATGAGTCAGGGGAAAGGAATATGGAAGGGTAGTATGCTGCCGGACGATCAAAGCATTTGATCGTAGCCGCGTCGACGCCTTTGAGATTTGGTCCTGGAGGCGTATTTTGCGCATTCCGTGTACAGCGCGAAGAACCAATGTATCAATACTCAAGGAGCTCAAAGTCATCACCAGGCTCTCTTCTATCTGCCTGCAGCGAGTCCTTAATTATTTTGGTCATATTTGGCCAATTTGGAGAATCTGGTGATCATGGATACAATTAAAGGCCCCGTGGCCGCAGCCCGATACGTTGGTCTGACCAGATTACTTAATAGACTTAACACCCCAGTCCACAGTGCGCTGCATGCCGCCGTGAGCAGACCCGGATGGCGCAGCATCGTCCGAGACAAAGTGATCCGTGGAAGGGGTCACGACCATCAGCATCGAAGAAACGACGCAAGGAAGCGAAGGAAGACTGCTTATCCAACATATATAATATAGGTTGTTTTTTCTTTAACTTTTGTTTAATCTATTTTAGTTAATAACTGCCTCCGTGGTCTAGCGGTTAAGACCGTGGATTTAGACTCGGAGGTACTGGGTTCGATTCCCGGTCAGGACGCAAAAATATGTATTAATGTAAATAAATACATTTACAAGCTGATATTCGTATTTAAAAATTTGAGACATGTTGCTGACGCGAAACTTATCAAAGCAGTATACTACGCGCTGCGTCAATCGCTGATAAGTTATTGCATCAGCTCTTGGGGTGGCACATGTAAATCATCCCTGATCAAACTTGAAAGAGCTCAAAGAGCAGTTTTAAAGGTAGGTTCTTTTTTACCTTTTAGATTTCCTACAATTGAGCTTTACAGACGTTGTAAAGTATTGACAGTTCGCCAACTCTTTCTCATGAGCGTTATTATGAAGATGCATAAGTTATCATCAAATAAGTCTATACACATGACATATACTGTCGATAGAAGAAATAAAGATGTTTTTCTGCCAAGGTCTTTTAAATCTAGCTTTGCGAAAAGATTTATCGGCTTTCTTGGTTATTACATTTATAATAAAGCAAATAAGGCATTATCCATTAGATATAAAAACAAAAGGTTTTGCAAGAGAGCTGTAGCTGAATGGCTCCAGCATCAAAGCTATCATGAGACTGAGCAAATGATGGTCGTGGTGAAGTAGAGTAAATTGTTATTTTATTTTGTATATTATAGCTTACTGTTAAAATCATAAATAAGATAACTCTTTATTTATTATTAATGTAAATACTTGCTAGTCCGAGGGGTGTTAACTGGTGACCTGAGATACAGGTATCTTCTAGGTACCCCGTTCAGGCACCAGCTCTCATGCTCGGTAAGTTAATTTGTTTAAAATATACATTTTGTTTTTGGGTACAATATCTAATAGGTATGTTTGTACCATATTGTAACTGTTGATATTTTTAATGTACCTACATATGTATTTTATGAGAGAAATAAACATTTTTTATTATTATTATTATTAATTAATATTTAATTTACTTGTGATATTTCTCGAGTTTGGTACGCGCTGGAGACATCAACGAGCTTGCCACTTGTCATGATTGGCGTATAGTAAAGTTGGCTAAATGTGAATCTGCTTTTTTATAAGCGTGGTTTCTGACCACCCCGAAAGGGAAACGGTCGTGATGATACTTTACTTTTTTATGATGCTGGTCTTCTGCTAACAGCTTACTTTGGTGCTTAGTCTTTCACTAGAAGAACTATAATTATTTTAAATAATTTAAATATTGACGTGTCATAAATACCTGTAATAGGTTTACGTGAATAAATAAATTTGACTGTACTCACTGTGCCTGACCCAATCCACCAATCTGATATTAATACGCGTCTAGAACGTACAAATAAAACATACACAGAATTACACAACAACAATAAATAAACTTTACCGATTAAAATACAAAAAAATCCTTTATGTTGTTGTGGTGTTCTGAACATTGTGTAGAATTTGACACCTCTACACCTAACCAGTGTCGTTGTACAGCGTGTAATGTGTAAAAAATGAATGCATAATGCAATTTTATACATTCATAGTTTACCTAATAATTATTTATAAAAAAATAACCCTAACACATCACATTTCCTGTTCCACGCGTACTTCCGCAAAAGCTCAAAGAAATAAGTAATTATTGTATACAAACATAGACGTATATTGTTAAATAAGAACCAGCCCAGTAACATTTAAAAATAAATTAACATTAATTATTATTGCAAGCGACTAATAGATTTTAAAACACTTTGCATAAAGTACTTCATTCATCTTGTATGAGGATTTTGGTCAAATTATAAATTATAAATATTTTTTCAGTAACTATTTAAAAAACGTGAATTAAGTTAAGCTACTTGCCCGCGTGAAACCCGAAAGCGGACAAAACGCAAAACCACTGCTAATTTAAGAACAATACATTAAACGAGTTTGGCAAAGGTCCCTGGTCCCATATCACCAGGGGCGTAACGCATGTGGCAACAATCCCCCCGCTCGACCAGACCCTTAGGGTGCGAACCAGGACCCGACACACATTCCACCAATGCAATTCCAACCTTCTAAGCACGACCACTAGTCACTTGCAATGCCATTATTTTTTATTAATAGAGATTTGTATACAGTATTTGCAGTTTGTGGAACTTTCAACTTATAATCGTAATAATGTTTTTAATATATCGTAATGTGTTTGATATACGACTATAACCTATATTTAAGTTTATTGTTTTAGTTAATATTTTTTTGTATTATTTATTATTTGCCCGGTCCTGGTATATTATGTCTATGTGGACAACCCTTTTTTCATATCCCATTTGTTCTCTTTCTGAGCAATAGACCATAACTACACCATGACCAATTTTGAAGGATATACCTAATTTATCACACTAGACCTCAATTTCATGTGTTCGTGTTACATCCAAATTAAACATGGACGCCATGTTATTAATACTGTCTATCTAAAGGCTACATTCAGATATAAAACTAGTTATGTTAAATTTGTATTGTATTTTTATTTTTTTTGACAATATTTTCTCTGCATGTTGTTATTAAAAATATTTAGTTAATCAAAAACATTTACTTCGAATATATAAATGGAAATCGTAAAAATTAAATAAATAAAAACTACTTAAATAGTCCCAAGGACACTGGCAACATTTCTCCTTGGCTAATGCGCTGGCAGAAATAATTTTCGCCTTCCTGTCTGCCGCTTGGACAATTCTTGGCCCCCAAGGGCCCATCATCTCTAACCCAAATGGCGCAATAGTTAAGTCCGTGGATTTAGACTCGGATGTACTGGGTACGATTCCTGGTCGAAACACAAAAATATTTATTAATATAAATAAATACATTTAATTAATATTGAATTATCTTGTGATATTTCTCGAGTTTGGTACGCTGGAGACATCGACGAGCTTGTCACTTGTCATGATTGGCCTATAGTAAAGGTGGCCAAATGTGAATCCGCTTCTTTATACGCGTAGTTTCTGACCACCCCAAAAGAGAAACGGTCGTGATGATATTTTACTTTACCTACCACTTGTATTTTGTGCATGTTGTGGCACCTAAAGGTAGTACATTTATCGTCGATTCAATGTTTAAGTTTTTTTTCAAAATCAAAATAGTTTATTTCCATTGGTTCGCTTAAAATAACTTGGATACAGTCAGAACTAATAAAACCAATACAATTTTCAATACATATTTACTAATCAAAGTGGTAATAATGGTTGGACCGTAAACAGGCAATAATCCATATTTATGTATGTTATGCACAACATTATTGCTACAAGCAAGTAAAACTAACTAACTTAGAAACTACTTAAATAAGATCGTGGCTGTAAAGAGGCTGTGTCAGTTTACATTCTAAATACTTAATAATTATGATGTATAGAAGCAAGTAATAATGTAATTGACCACTGGTTGTCCTAAAATAAATAAATAAATAACCTTCGAAGTCTTTCAAAGCAGTGTGAAAAATGATCTTGCTAGGCCAGCATAGTGGTAGATACATCAGGTGGGCGCAATGTTGTATACAGTTTTTTTTTTAAATTATATAAAAAAAGTATTTTATAATTTAGCAAAATGATGTTGTGACAAATACTTACAGTTCTCCCAAAGTGATAATGCGCATAGAAATCTTCGTCACTGTTCGGCAACGGTCGTATTCCCCGAGCGTCGGAAGACGATATGTATATAGAGTGGTTAAGTGCATTTTCTTCATGCATAATTTAGTAGAATTATGTGTTTTGTGCTAAAAGAGATAAATATTGATTTATCAGTAACAAAATTTGATTCGATAATTCCATGTAAGTAAATAGCGAGGAAAACCACACGATTGAGAATATGCTACAATCTTTGTTGGATTGATTTACTTCGAAAATTTTATAGTACTGTAGTGACCTCCTTTAAATATAAAATCTCTGCCTGTGTCAGACAGACAAGCAATTGTCAAATAAACTATTTAAATAAGATAATTAAAGTTGAAATTAAATTCACCTTTGAAAACAAAACCAAGAAGGGTGTGTGTGTAATAGCAGCTCTATATAATTTCACACAGAGAGAACACGTGCAGTCACCGCCAAAAAACAAAAACAAAAAAACACTGCCCGAATTGTTTTCGATTGTGTACACATGATATTGACTTCTATTTCTTTCGAACAAGGTGCAAAATGCAAGTGCAATGTTTAGGCTCTTACGATTCAATGATTCGGGTGTTTCCGGGAATACGACAATTAGCGAAGATCTGTATGTGCATTATTAATTTGGGAATACTGTACCTACGTTTGTCAGCACCACCGTCGCGCGCGTCTGTCTCAGTTCAACTAATAACAACTTGTGGAATGGTTAGTAAAATGTTATTAAAATTGACATCAAATCCTTTTTTTTTTATACTAGCACGACATGTGACCTTGGGCCCACCTGATGGTAAGTGGCGCTCAAGGTCCATAAATGTTAGTAACTGAAGTCAGACACTCATAACTACCATCAGTCCCCAACACTATGCCGGCTTGACTAGATGCTTTTTTACACTTCGCTTGAAGAACTCCAAGTTATAGGAAAGTGGAAACACAGAGCCTGGAAGAGCATTCCAAATCTTTATCGTACGACAGATGTATGAGTCTCCATATTTATACGTGAGCGAAGGGATGGTGACTACGGTATGTGGGTGCATATTCTGACCTGTGCGTGTGGTTCGGTTGCGGAATGGAGAGGGAGGGATTAGGTTATAGAGTTCTTCGGAGCACTCACCATAGTATAGCCGGTAGAACACGCTCAGAGAAGCCACATCTCGGCGAAGCTGCAGGGTTTCGAGAGTTCCAGATATACTGAGGTACTTAGCGGAACCATCCCAAAGGTGAGAACAGTATTCTATACATGAACTGATATGTGCTTTGTCAGCAACAGTCTAATTGAAGGCGGAAAAAACCGCTTCACCTTGTTCAGTATTCCGAGCTTTCTTGACGCTAGCTCACCCCAGCGTGACGAATGTGGAAAAGTCTCCAAAAATATGTTCTGGAAAGCCCGACTCCAGCAGCAAAGGTCTAGGACTCTGTTTTCTAAGGGCTGTAATAATAATGATGATTTGCATTGAGTTCCCTTGAGCTTTAAAGGCAGCTGTCTAAATCGTAATATTTTATAAGCGATATAAAAATTTAAAGATTAACTTTATCCGAGTTCAGACGCTCATCTCCGGCTTTTATAAATTTATTATTATCATTCACTTATATATAGACCTGGGCACATCACTGCCGATAAGATTCTTATCAGACAAACCACCGAGTTGAAAGACGTCTTTCAGTATTGTCATACGAAGTAGAAACGTGGATACAGACAATAGTTCTGGTCCACAAGTTTAAGGTCTCTTAGCGAGCTATAGAAAGAACTATACATATCTTCACGCCAGCTCCCATACGGGATAGGCAAAGACAATTAGGCACCATTTATCACTATCTATACAAAGGTCTTTCGCCTCGTCGACTGTTCATACATGCCCTTTTGTCTCGTCATTACTGCCACTTAACTGCATTAACTCTAATCTCATACGTATTCTGACATATCCACGTCTCGCTTCCATACATTAGTGTTGGTACTAACATGACATTGAGTATGGCGAACCTCGCGTTCTTGGGGAGTGTATCGCTTCATGGCTTGGTCACTTGTATACTGCATCTGTCTAGTCCACAAATGTCAAAACAGATTTGATATTGGCGGCCATTTGCAAAAACGAGAGCATCTTCCAATAGGGTGATTTCTTTTGGCCCACCTTGTATATCTTTATTTATTTTTCAAATATCTTTAAGTATTCTGTATCAATGACCTGGTCGTCTTATAAAGGTGTATGTTTATTACAGATTATTTATATTTTAAGTATAGGTGTCATAATGCGAGCGATAGACACGTCCGGGACAAAACCGTTATGGTTGTGTAACAGGTTATAAAATCTCTTTTTTTAAGCTTAACGCAAATAACATCCTTTTATTGTTTTCTTTAACATCAACTCACCTTCTTTTTTATATACTGAACACGACATGTAACATCGCGCCCACCTAATGGTACGCGAGGTCCAAGAATGAGAGCAACTGACGCCAGCTACTAACGTCTCTACCACTGTAACAAGAGCTAAAATTAATCTTAAATTACGACCCTTCAGGGATAGTCCCAAGGAGACTGGCAACATTTTTCCTCTGTATATCGAGGCTGATATGTTGGCCGAAATAATTGCCAGATTTCCTGTCATCAGATTTTCCGTTACCCGTTGAGGCAACTCCTTGGCCAGACGCTTGGCTGAAAGTCCCCATGGGCCCATAATGTTTCTGCGAAAAAAATATTTACAAAATAAGGTTATAAGTCCCGGCCGCGTAGAATGGTGGCAAAAATACTGGCTTCCCCGCTGAATTGCATTACTACTTCTTAAATCGAAGAAAGGCTGTTTCTTGTCATCGAAGGAGAAAAGACGTGGTGTTATGTCTTTTAAAAACTTTTTGGTACTTGGACTCCATGGGCCCAGAGTTTCTACAGCAAATTACACAAATATGTACTATATAATATCTTTTAGTACATGTATACATACTCGCGCCGCTTGTTGGACTCCGAAATTTAATAAGACAATATTTATTCGAAAAAAATATTTAAAAATATAAAATAATATTAATATTAATACTAAGGATAGGGATATAAGTCCCGTCCGCGTGGAATGGTGGCAAGAACGCTGGCTGCATTTCCTTACTGAATTGCAATACTGATTCTTTGGGCGAAGAAAGAGCCAGCCCTCATGTCACCGGAAGAGACGACAAGACGCGGTGTTATGTCTTTTAAAAACTTTTTTGCGCTTAAACTCCAAGGGCACAAATATTTAATCTTTTAATATACTTACATACTTGCGCCGCTTGCTGGACTCCGCATTTTCCGCCGCGGCTCCCGCTTTATGCGCTGTCCCCCTGAGATGCGACGCGGCGAGGGTGTCGACGCACGTGGCGTTTCACACCAGAGCACACCAATTTAATTAGATAAATTATTAATTCTTTATGTACCATAACCGCTAGACTACGAAGGCAGTTTAAAAAAGAGTTATGTAACGAATTCCTACGGCTTGCCTACTCCAATATTTTTATAACGTTTGATAACAATTTATTGCTCTCTAACGAATTTGTCTATAAATTTTATTTTAAGCCTGTCTCGCTCCAAATCGACTCCACACGTGTGTCCAGTTTTTCGTGCACTTAAGGCGAAAATGAAAATAATAGGTTTCACGTTAGGAGAGACAATTAAAATGAAACTACAATAATTAATTATATATGAGTATCAACTTTATTGAAGTTAATTAAATGTAGGTATATGCTAAGCTGCTGGTCTTCTGTTAACAACTTACTTATTGTACCACTTTGCTGCTAAGTCTTTCACTAGCAGGAGTAGAACCATTCAAAATAATGACGTTTTATAAATGCCTGTAATAGGTTTACGTGAATAAAGATATTTTGACTTTGATTTTGATTTTGTATGTTCAATAACAAAGGAGATTTTTTTTACTATTTCAGCAGGTAGGTTCATCACTTTTTTTAGATAACTTAAACTGTTTTTGTTAGGTTTTTTATACATAACATGCTTCAAGCTGATATCCCTGCAGAGCTAACTCATATCACCTTATATTGTATCTATTTTACATCTATATGCTTTTTGTGATAATAAATTATTTTATTATCATTACTTTTTTGTTTCACACTATACGGTGTATGTTTTTATTATTTATTTATTTATTTATTATATGATAAACCTTACAGCTATATTCCCAGATCAATAAAAAAACAGATTAAAATTGCCTCAGCCAACATAGGTTCCACTATTTACTTGAAAGTTATGTTAATGAATTTAAATTTAAACAGATATTAAGAAAAGAAAATAATAATAATAAACTATAACTAACTTAAACATAAAACATAAAAATTGCAATAAAAATAAAAATACTAAACTAGATATTGGGTAATAACATTGATCCAGTGAAAACAAGTATGGAATGTAATTATTGTGCTCGTGTGCGTGATACACATGTTGATGATATAATAATGTTTTAAAATAATTAATTTCTCTTGCAACCTAGTGTGTCATAGAGTTAATTATACAAAATGCCTTTACGTTTTGACATTCCAAAACGTTAATTTAGTTTAGTTTAATCCATTATATTTTAAACAACGTTAAAAGTTGTCTTCTTGTCTCTCTTAAAACAGTAATAAAATGTGAAAACTATTCAAACTTTAATATTTCCCATTAATATCACAATCAAATAATCAAGATACCAATAACTATTTCTTGCACAAGAATTCTACTTGCCTGCTTAATAACTGCTATAATAGATTATAGAGTCTAGCGGTTAAGTCTGTGGATTTACACTCGGAGGCACATCGACGAGCTTGCCACTTGTTACGATGGGCCAATAGTAAAGTAGACTAAATGTGAATTCACTTCAAAAAAAAAACCAAACGTGTTGGCTGGTGTTGTTCTGGCTACTCCGGAAGCGATATAGTCGTGATACATAAGACCATTTATAAATAGACAACGGCATGGAGTCTTGCATTTATCTTTTTTATTAATTACTTTCGAAGGTCTGAATTTCCAGCCACATACCATAGTCACCACCCCTTCGCGTACGAATAAATTTGGGGACTCCTACATTTGTGGAATGCGCTTCCAGCCTCTGTGTTTCAACTTTCCTATAACCTGGAGTCCTTCTAGCGAAGTGTGAAAAGTCATCTAGTCAAGCCGGCATAGTATTAGGGACTGATTTCAGTTTCTAACATTCATGGACCTTGCGCGCCACTTACCATCAGGTGCTATTATAAAAAATGTTTAAAATCTCTCAAGAGTCCCGCCTTAACAAATCGACTGGACCACCATCTAAAAAAAGACGTGTATTATAAAATTGTTTGTTCATTTAAGAGCCCGTATCTTCAAGTAATTAAAACCAGCCGATAATATTTGCTCATGCATAAAATCAACATAAATATCTGGCATTAAGACACTTGGAACTAGTTAGGCGACTATTAGGGATTTGATGTCGTAAAATAGTATTAAATGGTCCCACGTTTGTATTTGTTTTTTATGCGTGTTCTACAGCTTGACTACAAATTCTAAACATAAGATTTTAAATAAAATCAAATCAAATTATTATTTAGTACTAGTAGAGTTAGTAGTAGGTTTCTGTTTTTTTCTTGATTTTTTTATTATTTTAATTTTATTTATATTTTATTTATATTACTGTTCCACTAAATTTAAATATAGACCCTATTGTCATAATATCTTTGTTTTATTTTTTAACTATATTTTACATTTTTATTAACTCTTATTTTTGTGACAAATAAATACTGATTGTAATTATTTATTTATATGGATAGGATAAGCTGGGTATTTTCCGTGGTTAGTCTCATTGAGACCGTTTTGCGTGACCAGGGCCCCGTTAGTGGAGCCAACCTATCTCCTCCAGGAAGTCCAGGAGACCCATAACGTTCCTGCAGACCTCCGGAAGAGTCCTCGCAGTCTGAAGGAACCTCCGTCTGGGTGCAGCCACAATGGACCACTCCATGAGTGCGTGCGCGGCCGTCTTCTCCTCTGCCATGCATTGTGTACACAGTGGGATATCTGTCATATTCAGAGTGCATAAGTGTGTGTTTGAGTCAGAGTATCATTGTACCCTACCACTGTACGAATCCTGGCTCTCTTTAGACTTAGAAGTTATTGTGTAAGGTGCCTATCAGGGTTTGGCGGGGCCTCCCTAGATTGTCTGCAGTATATCGCTGATGACCAAATCTGCTTGCCCAGTCTGTTTGTTCTTTGGCGGAGCCAGCTTCGCACAAACTAATACGAGTGTTAATACTAACTAGTTTATAAAACTTCAGCTCTGCCTTTAGGTGTACGAATACAAGTAAAGATGTCTAGCGGAATTAGGCCAACCTTTGTAAAGTAAAGTATCATCACGACCGTATCCCTTGCGGGGTGGTCAGAAACCATTTATAAAGAAGCGGATTCACACTTAGCCAACTTTACTATTGGCCAATCATGACAAGTGCCAAGCTCGTCGATGTCTGTAGCGTACCAAACTCGAGAATAAATTAAATAATAATCATATTTATTTATTTAATTAAATAAATATTATTGTGTCCCGACCAGGAATCGAAGCCGGTACCTCCGAGTCTAAATCCACGGATTTAACCGCTAGACCACGGAGGCAGTTTTAAAATAAATAAATATGAATCTGTGTTATTTTTATCTTGTTAAGAACGTATAACTGCTCGTTGCAGTTACTAATACCATGTAAAAATATTGTCAAACGTGTTGAATAGACAAGGAATTACGCAAAAATCATTGGTCATAATATAGAAGGGTCGCTTCACTCCCTTTAAATCATTAGATAGGCATTAAGATATAGGCAATTTGCATATCGAAATTAAAGCTGAATTTAATCTAATATTGCGTGGCTGGAAACTGCGTGCACGTTGACAGAATGACGTTGCAATGATACGCCGCGTGCACGTTTCGAAAAGGGTTCATATACATCAACGAATGTGAAATGTTCGCGCACTTTTGATTTGTCGTGCGCAATTTTTACTCTGAGGTGTTGTTGTAGTAAATTTTTTGGGTATTGATCACACAAAAATGAGGCATTAGAATTAATTATTATTATCGTCATCCCGTATTGTGTTATTACCAATTTGGGTAGCTGAAAATGCGCTTAAGTCAATAGGTATTTTACGTATTTTTACGCTCTATAAACAAAACCTTTATGCGAGATATACAAATCCCCGAGACACCATTCTTCTCATCTTTTACCCACACACGATGAACTCGGTGAATCCATAGAATGCTTAGCTTATTGTTGTTCTAATATTATTTCTTAAGGTCACTTCTCATCATTCTGGAATTGTTTCAAATTATTTTGTCGTTGTCGCCACATATTTATGGAACGCACCCTCTGCAAATATAAGACAAGCATCTACCAGGTCGTAGTTAAAAGTAATTAATATTTCTTGCATTGCACCTATTATATACAAGTTGAAATTTTTCCCCAACGCGAACTTTTGGCTGTCAGAAAATGTCTACGGGTATTAGGTCAGTATTCGTACTTCGTGCAATACAGTTTTAAATCAATTAATACATACAAAATAATAAATAAAAAAATAAAAATTTAAAGCTATTAGATACTGCAAGCTCAAGCTCACCAGTTTGAGTAAGTTACGCGTACAGCGCATTGACTAATCTGTACGCAACTTAAGGGTGAAGACATGTCACAACATTAGCACCCCTAACTCATAAGGCGTAACGATAAAAGTTCGACCTCACTGTACCGTGTTACAAATCGCGTGACAACTTGTGCATGCCACTTGAGTGACATTGCAATTTCGTTGTAGTTAACGGTCGGTAGCTGCAGAATTATTTGCCAATAAATTATACAAATAAGGCGTTACAATAAATATTCAATCGAATTTTAAAAAACAAAACAATTCGTGTATATAATTATTATTTTTATTATAATTGGTTGTGTTTGCAAAATGGATTTTCATTAGGTCCAAAAATGAAACCAACTGACGTCCAGATATTACCAACCGATATTAGACTCTATGTTAACCTAACAGCCCTCACATTAGCTGTGATATACGCCTTAAAAGTCCGTTATATCAAGGGCGACGAAAAAGCAAGCATAGTACGAGTATATACGTCAAATTTGTCATAAATTGTTTGTTTTTCAAAGATAGCAACGTTATATCTTATCCATCAAAGAATATTAAATTTAAGTATCTTAGTTACATCTGGACTTAGGGACGATGCTGATGTTGAGAGAGAGAAGCGCCCGTTTGCTCATTGCACGTGACGTGAAGGTAACATTGTTCAGAGAAGAAACGTGTGCAGTATAACAATGCATTTACATTTACTCCAGGTTATAGGAAAGTGGAAACACAGAGGCTGGAAGAGCATTCTACATCTTTATTGTGCGACAGATGTATGAGTCACCAAATTTATGGGTACACGAAGGGATGATGACTACGGTATGTGGATGCATATTCTGATCTGTGCGTGTGGTTCGGTTGCGGAATGGAGAGGAATGAACTAGGTTATAGGAGCTCTTAAGAGCACTCACCATAGTATAGCCGGTAGAACACGCTTAGGGAAGGGATTCGAGAATTCCAGATATAGTGGCATCGTCCAAAATTCGAAAAGCTCGCCTCTGTAGGACATTGAGAGCATCTGTGAGGTACTTGGCTGAACCATCCCAAAGGTGTGAACAGTATTCCACGCATGATCTGATCTGTGCTTTGTAAGGTAACAGTCTGATTGAAGGCGTGAAAAACCGCTTCACCTTGTTCAGTATTCCGAGCTGTTTTGGTGATGCTCTCAATGTAGTTCCGGTGGTTAAGGTCTGAGCGTATTTCCACCCCGAGAATGCGGATATATGTCTGCGGAGGCGAGAGTAGATTCCTTCTATGCCACAATGCGCAAGAGGTGCGGTCTCTGCTTAGCCGGGCACGGGGCAGCGCGAAAAGTATCCTTTACATGGTGACTGAGAGCCAACACTCTCCGGACATGTCGCGAAGCTGTGGCGTGAATGTGCGGGTGGAAATTGGGCCTCAGATAATTATTGTAATTAATAGGGTTTGACGCTGTCCGTCTCGATTGTACAGTCCAATATTTTCGGGGTTTGTTGGAGTCTGTTTTGGAGATGCATTGTTAATATATGTTTAATATAATAATATAATGTATGTTTTAGTAAAATAGGGGAAAGTTAAGGTTGTAAATGTTTTGCTATTTTTCTCTGTCTAAAATTAGGTATATGAACTTTTATATACCAAATTTTCGAGTATATCCGAGGTGTGGTTTTGTTTTGTTTCCTCAAAACAAGCTTTAGGAATATTTTAAGGAGTTGGATTGTGCGAGGGAGAGGGGGCCATGAGCGCTAAACCCATTCACATGAAAATGTATATAAAATCTCCAAAATATCGCATAAAGATGGTGACTACGGTATGTAGGTAGACGAGTGCCTTAACTTGTAGCCACGACTCAGACTTAGCTGTAAAAGCATACAGGGAATGACATTGAAGGGTTATAGAGTTTTGGTACGTAGGTAGGCGCTTTGAGCCCCCATAGTGATTCAGACATGTGTTTCCCCATCAGTGATGATTTTTCGATATATAAAATATTTTTACTGCCTCCGTGGAAGTCCGTGGATTTAGACTCGGAGGTACCGGGTTAGATTCCTGGTCGGGACACAAAAATATTTATTAATGTAAACAAATACATTTAATTATTATTTAATTTATTTGTGATATTTCTCGAGTTTGGTACGCTGGACATCGACGAGCTTGCCACTTGTCATGATTGGCCTATAGTAAAGTTGGCTAAATGTGAATCCGCTTATTTATAAGCGTGGTTTCTGACCACCCGGAAAGGGAAACGGTCGTGATGATACTTTACTTTTCGTTCTTTTTTTTTTTGTAATTGATTTGTAGTTGTATCTAAATTGCTAGTTAATGCGGATTATGTTTTACAGTTTGACTTCAAAAGTTTAGAATGATTAAATACAGTAAATGTAAGATATACCAACCCTTAAATAATAGGCTTAAAAAACTACAACATTGTTAGTTATTATATTGTCCGCTAAAATGCAATTTGGCATAATTGTTTTTTTAAAGCAATGCCAAATCAAAATCTTTAACTTTCAAAATCAGAAACTTTTGCTATGGAATAGAATAAAGATCAAATAAACAATATTACAATGTAATTTTCCTTGAACTGAAAGCATAATATCTATTTTAGCGTATGTGATTTTGGATGTACCATAGACGTATATTAAGGAGACCAGGCCGGTTTATTATTTATTCTTGCCTGAATTCTCAACACAAAAAATCAACTACAAAACTACCTATGCCGCGTGTGGTTGTCAAAAGAGCAAATATTTTTTTTAAGCCTCAGTACTAATGATGTAGAAAAAATATTTGAAATAAAAAAGGTCACTTTTTTTTAAATCTACATATTGTCTGAAAAACAAAACATTACTGCATGACGAATAAGACCGCGTCTGAAAATCGCGATAACTATCAGCTGTTTTATAATTACCTAATTATTATTATTACCCACAGCCGAGAGACGAAATAGAGAGAGAAAGAATTACGTAAGTCAACGTTCGCGCGATCATCGACCTCTCGCTACCTACCAACTACATGATTAGGCTCAGTATGAGTGGCGATATTTTTTTTGAAAACTTCTCTGCACCGTAACTTAAGATTTTATTACTGAATAATTAATATAAAAAAACACGTAGTTCCTCATTTTTATTATAGTAAATTTCACGCAGTATTACAAACTTAATCTAAAAAGTAAAAACTAATATATTAATAACTTCAAAGCAAGAGCCTTAAATGACAATCAAATAAATATTATTTATTTTTAAAACTTTATTGCACGTTATACAAGGGGCGGACTTAATGCCGCTAGACATTATCTGACAGCCAACCTTAGGGATAATGGGGACCATTTCAAATGTAAGGTAGGTGCAAATATTTATATATAATAATAATAAATAAATCTATATACATAAAAATACAATGATATTACTAAATACATACTAATACTATGATATATTAAATACTAATAATACATATACTACATATGATACCATTAAATAACTTATGAACCATTTAAATAATACAATGACACCATTTTTTAAAACATTTTTCGGTTGGATGCTTGTCGGATTTCTACCGGTAGTTCATTCCACAGATTTGCGGCGACAACAGCAAATGAGATGGCCATAAATCCAGTATGGTGAGAGGGAATGGAGAGAACAGAGTTGAGAGAAGAGCGAAGAGACTTATCATGGAATAACGAGAGATTTTTTTTTTTTTTAATTATTTATTTATTTACATATTCCACAGCTGTCTTTTACAAATTAATATTTGATTCAAACTACTTAACACCTAGCCAATTACGGAATAACATTATTTTAACTAAACATATAGCAAAATCGGATTATAAATACTACTTAAAAAATAAAGAGACAGTATTTAAAAAATCTATCTACAAATCATTGTCTTAATTGTGTATGTGAATGTAGGTGTGTAATAAGAGAAGACAAATTTCTAAGCATTCCATGGATTCACCGTGCGGGTGCCGGGTCCATCGTGTGTGGGTAAGAGATGAGAAGAATAGTGTGTCGGGCTTGCGACTGACAATATACTGGTTTAAGAAAAGGCGGCCTTCCTTTTTTATTTTATTGCACGATAATACGCTCACCATCCACCATTCTAAGTGTCAGTTAGTAAAAATGTATAGATTTCATTGCATTGTAGGTACATATCTAATGTATCATTTGTATTACAGTAAAACAATGTTTAATGAGGATGGGAATGTATTATTAATTTATGTAAGAACTCGTATAGTTTTTTTGTGTGAAAATAGGAAAACTGCCTTCTGGAGCCCAGAATTTCTTTTCCAGAAGGCAGTGCTCACTAACTGAAATTATTTGATTATGATCCAATAAACGTTATTTTATTTTATTTTATTTACATACGCTACACCTCTATCTTATATATATGTCTATGTTTCTATGACTATATGTTGTGAATAATGTTATGGCTCGATGAGGGTCAAGCTCAATGGCACAGAAAATGTTTATGAACGACTCGGAAATCTGGGGATACGAGGGAATCGAAAACAAATAACAATATCTTCATGAATTCGAATTCTTAGACGATGAAAATTAAAGGAGTAAAATTTGGTATCTATTTCAATATCATAAACGTGAATACTATAGACAAACTGAAAAAAATATATTATAAATAAATAATAAATAAATATTTCCCGACAGGTCACAGAGCGCCATCTAGTTTCCGTAAGCTACGAGGCTTGTCTTACGGAAATTAGATGGTTGATAAACTACATATTATACTTTTTTTATGTAAATATATACATATTATACATATAAACACTCAGACCGAGACAAATTATACAATGTACAACTTGCCCCCAGTGGGAATCGAACCCACGACCTGCCGAGTTCACGGCAACGTTTGTTACCACTAGACCACGGAGGCGGTCATATTGGAGGAACCGAAACGTTACCAAAGCTTCTGCAATCCGGCTGGGTATAGCTATTGTTTCCCTATTTTTGTGTATGCTGCGGAGACGTGAACCCTTTGCAAAAAAAAAAAAACGAATTAATGCTCTAGAGACTTGGTGTTGGCGTAGAATGTTGGTCATTCACGGAGTTCCGAACCAACAAATCTGGAAGGAACTGGGGATCAAGCAACGCCTTTTCTCGACTGTACAATGACGCATTCTCACTTTCTTCGTACACGAGTCACGGCGTGGAGAATCTTCGAATAAATAAATAAGAGTATGCGTCTCCGATGAGATAGACTGATAAGGTGAAAGCTGTGCATCAGGAAAGCTGCCAAGAGGAGTGTCGACGGCTTATTAAGCGTGCCACTAGCACTCAAATTGCGACCACGACTACTCTGCCAAGAGTGTAGGGACTAAAAAGAAAAATGTACGTATGAAACACGCTGTATATAAATCTGGATTACTAAAACAGAATATTCTATGCTGGATCACTGACCGAATTAACGAGCACTTCGAAGTGGTCATCAAATACTATGTTGTTCTTTAGACATTGACTTTTATATAAAACCAGGGGTTTAGTTTTATTTTATTTATTTATTTATTTATTTAAATCTTTTATAGTATTTACTGCAGCCGTATTGCATTACCTAATCCATAGCGTTAGATTGTCAAATTAGTGGACACTGTTATTTACCGGACATACTCACGACGATTTCATCAGATTCCATCATATATAACGATTGTAATCTTTAACTATAATACATATAGAAGTAAAGTAAAGTATCATCACGACCGTTTCCCTTTCGGGGTGGTCAGAAACCACGCTTATAAATAAGCGGATTCACATTTAGCCAACTTTACTATAAGCCAATCATGACAAGTGGCAAGCTCGTCGATGTCTCCAGCGTACCAAACTCGATAAATAGCACAAATAAATTAAATGTATGTATTTACATTAATCAATATTTTCGAACAGGAATCGAACCCGGTACCTTCGAGTCTAAATCCATGGACTTAATCGCTAGACCACGGAGGCAGTTATATAATAAATACATAAATAATATATTTCCAAAATGTTCTTTCCTAGTAAGTTAATAGACTAAATTTCTTAAAGTAAATTCAGACTTGAAAAATATTGGATTGTGCGAGCGAGAGGGATAGAGAGAGAGAGAGAAACATAATTGTATAAAAAAATAACAAATTTTTCGATCCTGCCTACTCAAACCCAAAGGTTAACTGGTAAATAATGCCTACTGGCTTTATAGCTCGCCTTCATAATAGTTTTATAAGTGCATTAAAGATATTAAATAAATAAATCAAATGCTATAAAAAATAAATAAATTATAATTTACAAATTATCGTAGCACGTCTAATAGACGTGGTAACATATGAAATATCAACATCAATCTTTTCATTTTTTTCATTTCATTTAATTTATTTATCACCGTAGGAACCGTCTGGAACATTTGGTTAAGTCAATATATAATAAAGGTCATTAAAAAGACCACTTTTAACTGTACGCTGCCAGTCGGTAAAATTTAAGCTATATCATCACGACCGTATCCCTTCCGAGGTTTTCTAAAACCACGCTTAAAAGAATCGGATTCAGATTAAGCTAACGTTACTATAAGCATAGCACGACCAGTGGCAAGCTCGTCGATGTCTCCAACGTACCAAACAGAAATAAATTATATAAATGATTGTGTCCCGACCAGGAATCGAAACCGGTACCTCGGCGTCTAAATCCACAGACTTAACAAGTCTCAATGTTTTAGAGATAATAAATTTAATAAACAAAGAGCACTCGACGACGCCCTAGGTCCAGAAAGGACAGAGACAGGCAACATAAGAACATAAAAGATAGCAACAGAGTAGATGCAATTAAAATTATACCCGCCACCAGAATATTTCTCACTGCTGTGAACAATAGTGCACTCTTTGTGCGATACAAAATTCGTAAAATATCACCTTGGCCAGGTATAAAGAAAACAACTGCATTGTTTTTTTTTTTTTTTTTTTTTTTTTTTATACTAGCACGACATGTGACCCTGCGCCCACCTGATGGTAAGTGGCGCGCAGGGTCCATGAATGTTAGCAACTGGAATCAGACCCTTATATCCGACATCAGTCCCTAACACTATGCCGGCTTGACTAGATGCCTTTTCACACTTCGCTTGAAGGACTCCAGGTTATAGGAAAGTGGAAACACAGAGGCTGGAAGAGCATTCCACATCTTTATTGTGCGACAGATGTATGAGTCACCAAATTTATAGGTACGCGAAGGGATAGTGACTACGGTATGTGGGTGCATATTCTGACCTGTGCGTGTGGTTCGGTTGCGGAATGGGGAGGAAGGAATTAGGTTATAGATCTCTTCAGAGCACTCACCATAGTATAGCCGGTAGAACACGCTCAGAGAAGCTACATCTCGGCGAAGCTGCAGGGATTCGAGAGTTCCAGATATAGTGGCATCGTCCACAATTCGAACAGCTCGCCTTTGTAGGACATTGAGAGCATCTGTGAGGTACTTGGCTGAACCATCCCAAAGGTGTGAACAGTATTCCACGCATGATCTGATCTGTGCTTTGTACAGCAACAGTCTGATTGATGGCGGGAAAAACCGCTTCACCTTGTTCAGTATTCCGAGCTTTTTTGACGCTGTTTTGGTGATGCACTCAATGTAGTTCCGGTGGTTAAGGTCTGAGCGTATTTCCACCCCGAGGATGCTGAAGCTGGGCTGTAGATCCAGCGTGGTGCCCTGAAGAGTGGGGGGAGGAGAGAAGGGGGACTTCTTGGCCGTCAGCGCGCATGCCTGGGTCTTGTTGGCATTGAACTGGACAAGATTTTGGACACCCCACAAATATATTTTGTGAAGGGTGTCGTCCAGTTCTGCCGTCATAATACGCCGTGATTCTTCTAGTTGGCTACCTCCCAAAGCTCGGGGACTTAGATACCTCCCGTGGGCCGTGCTGTCGTCTGCATAACAATGAATGTTGCCCAGAGACAACATATCATTGATATGCAGAAGAAAGAGTGTTGGTGATAACACAGAGCCCTGCGGTACGCCAGCGTTCACTGACATGAGATCAGACGCATTCCCGTCCACAAGGACACGAATGCTGCGCTCATGCAGGAAGCCAGCTATCCAGTCCACCAGCCGTGGGGGCAGACCATATGCCGGCAACTTGGAAAGCAAAGCCTTGTGCCAAACCCTATCGAAGGCCTTGGAGATGTCCAGACTGACCGCCAATGATTCACCAAATTTATCCATTGCCTCACCCCAGACATGGTATACGAATGCCAGAAGATCACCCGTTGAGCGCTTTGGACGGAATCCATATTGGCGGTCATGGATTACGGAGTGATCTTCTAGATATTTAACGAGTTGGGCGTTAATAATTCGTTCCATTGCTTTACACCATGGATGCACAGACCGCGGCCCGCGGGCCGCATGCGGCCCGTGGGTCGAATACTGGTGGCCCGCCGACAGCAAAAATAATACTCTCGTGCATTCGAAAAATATTGAATTCTATTCCAGAATAAAACAAAAAAAAAATATGTTCGAAAAGTAATGTGAAACTCGCGCGCGCGCAATTTGAATCTAGCGCCCAAAATTGCTAAGTCAAGTAACATCGCTCGCTATAGAAATCAAGAATTTTCTAGCGCGGTGAGCAAGCGAGATAGATATAGTCCCGTATTCCCGATTGCTCGCGTATCTACACGAAGCTTCCAGAGTCGTTTGCGCGGTATAAAAATCACGTTAACCGCAGCGGCCGAACAGTTCGCTTTTCATTTGAGTAAAGTGTCAACAACAGAAAGAAATAAGCGCGAAAATACAAAGCGAAGTAATAAGTGATTGAGAATAAGTGCAGTTTATTAGTGTTTTTGGGAGGCAATAGTTCTAGTGTAGATTTTAACTCGACTAGCCGGTGTCATATATTTTGATCCACATTCAACGTAGATTTCCTGTTGCAGTGTTAACCCGTCAAGTGCCGTGTATAATTGTGTTGTGAAAACGTAAGTAAAACTCTGTTATTAATAAGTGTTTCCCTACCTATTTAATCAATTTTAATCAAATTTAGCTTTAATGTTGGCTAAATATTAAAATAAACAAAGAAATTACTATTTTTATAAGAATTTCTCTAACTGTAATAATTACGTCATTATTTCAGATAAAATCTGTATAAAAATCTTAAAATTTCTGAGAAATAATATTTAATCAATTATTTTTGATAATTTAAAAAAGGATAGGTAATTTAAGTGGGTACTGTAATTGTTTTTAGGTGCTGTGTTAATCCTAGCCAGGATTAGAACGCAACATGGAGAAGCCAGGACCTAGTAAAAAACGTAAGGTTAAAGATGAAAATCGGCAGTTTCAAGAAATTTGGACTGAGAAATACTTTTTTGTATGGTCGCATAACAAAGTCGTTTGTTTAATTTGCAAGAATTCTGTTGCGATTGCAAAGGATTATAATGTAAAAAGGCACTATGAAACGCAGCATCCTTGTTTTACCAAGTTTACAGGCGAATTAAGAAAGCAAAAAATGTTGTCTTTAAAACGGGAGCTTATTGGTCAGCAAGCTATGTTTACAAAACACATTCAAGATTCAGAAACGGCTACAGAAGTTAGTTATGAAATTTCTCGAATGATAGCAAAGCGAAGTCGCCCCTTCAATGATGGCGATTTTGTAAAAGAATGCATGGAAATTGCCGCTAAGAAAATGTGTCCAGAAGCAGCAAAAAAGTTTGAGAAAATTCAACTGAATCGTATGACTATCCAAAGACGAATTATGTCCTTGTCAGGTAATATTGCGGAACAATTAATTGAAAAAACTAAGATCATGGAATTTTTTTCATTAGCACTCGACGAATCGACTGATATTAGTTCCACAGCTCAACTTCAAAAACTGATTTGGACTTATCTAAGTTATCGGGAGTTGCGACTGACGGTGCTCCTTTCATGATTGGTATCAATTCCGGGCTAGTTACTTTGCTGAAAAAGCACCTGCAAGAAAAAAACATAAACACTGAAGATCTCATGCAGTTTCACTGCATTATACACCAGGAAGCCCTCTGTTCTAAAAAAATGAATTTCAAAATGTAATGAAAGTAGTAGTTTCGACTGTAAATTTCATAAAATCACGAGGACTCAATCACAGACAATTCAAACAATTCCTTGATGACATCGAAAGCGAATACGAAGATTTACTGTATTATACAGAAGTAAGGTGGCTAAGTCGTGGATTGACACTGGAACGATTTCTAAATTTAATAGAAGAAATTGGAATATTTCTGGCGGAAAAGCAAAGGGATGTCCCGGAACTTAAAAATCCTGATTGGTTGTGTGATTTAGCTTATTTAGTTGACATTACAAATCATTTGAATGTCTTGAACACACGGCTTCAAGGCAAAAATCAACTGATATCCCAGCTCTATGCTCATGTAACATCCTTTCAATGCAAGCTGACACTTTTCAGATCACAATTGAATTCTGGAAATTATAATCATTTTCCGAATTATAAGAAAATGGCTGAAAAATTCAACAAAACTGCGATTAATTTCAGTTATGTAGAAAAGCTAGATATTTTGATTCAATCTTTTGAAGACAGATTTTCGGAGTTTAAAAAAGTGAAACCTCTGTTGGACATATTCAGCAATCCTTTCACTATTTCAGTTGAAAATGCGCCAGAGTCAATGCAGTTAGAAATTATCGACATTCAAAATGACCAAGATTTACGCAACAAATTCAACGAAGGAGACTTGCTGAACTTTTACCGCTGCATTGATAAAAATATGTACGAAGAGTTGCGCATAAACGCTCTGAAATGTGCCAGCTTATTTGGTTCTACCTATATATGTGAACAAACTTTTTCAATACTAAATAATAATAAAACAAAAAATCGAAACCGCCTTGCAAATGAAAGTTTGGAAGCAGTTTTACGTGTTGCTACAAGTAAATTTGAGCCAAATATAAAAAAGATTGTAAGCACTATGCAGTGCCACGCTTCAAATTAATAATTTCTTTTTTAATTTTAATAAATTTTTATCAATTCTTTATTGTCTTTAACTACCTATACCTACTTCTGGCGGCCGGCCCGCTATCAGTTCATGATTTGGCCGAGTGGCCCCTAGTATTAATAAGTCTGTGCAACCCTGCTTTACACAGTACTGAGGTTACGGCAATGGGGCGGTAGTTGGAAGGGTCTGAACGATCTCCCTTCTTCGGGACGGGCTGCACATTGGCCACCCTCCAGGTTTCCGGCACAACACCAGAGGAGTATGACTGACGGAATAGGCGCGTGAGGACTGGAGTCAACTCAGGTGCACACCTCTTTAGAACTATGGCTGGGATACCATCAGGACCATTAGCCTTGCGAACATCGAGCGATCGGAGCACTGCCCGCACATCACACTGCCGAATGCGTAAATCACGCATTGAAGTGCCGCAATCAGGCAGTGTGGGGGGCTGCGCATTCCCGTCGTCGAGTCGGGAGTTAGCCGCAAAGAGTTTGCCCAGATAATCGGCTTTCTCCTTAGCGGTGTGGGCTAATGATCCATCCGGATATCGTAGAGGTGGCAATGAGGAGCGACAGAAGTTGGTCTCTACAGACTTTGCCAGCTGCCAGAAAGTGCGACTGCCTCTCGGTTGCGCGGCTATGTCTCGGCCAATCTGAGAGACGCGCTGGGACTGAGCTCTGACAAACACCTTCCTGCAGGCCTTAGAAGCTTGTATGTGTTTGAATGCATTAAAACTGTAAGGCGAACTCCGAAGCAAACTGTCCACACTTTGCGAGCTAAACCGAATGTAGCAGCTTCTTGATTTTGGCTTTGAAGGCGGCGCGGGAGTTACTGAATATATCCACGTCCGATACACGCCTGTTGTACGTGACGCACATCCGACGTACAGGTGCGCGCATGCCAGATATTGCACGCACGCGGCAGACATGGAAGCTCTCGCCTTTCGCAGTTGGCCCTACGAGCGTTTACACATAAACATCTTGTAGCATCTTGTAACATGCAAAAATAGTCTGAGTTGCGTATATAATACAAAACACCATCTTACGGTGTATTTACGGTCTACGGTAAATATATATTTATTTTATGTATATATTTATTTGTGTATATGTGTATGTATATGGATGTTATAATATTTATTGTTTACTTTTATGTATATATTTTAGCTATTTATTGTTATTGTTAAGTATCGATATTCACATCTAATTCTATTGACTTGTCGTTTATAAGCACCCTATAACCTCACTTGTCACTATCACAAAGGCATTAAGTTCGCCCTTGTACACTACTTTTGTAATTTTGTGCAATAAAGTATTTATTATTATTATTATTAACAGCAGTGTAAAATGAAAACTCAGTCACTTGACTGTTAGTTGCATTATAGTCAATGTCAGTAGGCATTAAATTGTCCATAGGTACAGACCAATCATAAAGTTACGATCTAGTACAACTTTACATTGTAAGTCTAGTGCACTTTCGTTTTAACGTATGTAAACTACGTAATTGTATAAATTAAGTCATAATTTAGCTGCGATTCAGAAGCGACTCTGCAGAAAGCATTTAGCTCGCCACGTTTTGTACAATACGAATACATGACGGTGTGCAAGGCCCCGGTTCTTATGAGAAAAATCCTATTAATGAGAAAAAAGATCTGTCTATATTATTGTCATCTTTCACGTCTATCTTACTAAACCGATTTTGACAAAAAAATACAGAAATGTTGCATGGAACCCAGGGTTAGACATAGTACATAATATATATATATATAATAATAATAATATTCTTTATTGCACACAAAATATAAAATATAAAAACATGTACGTAGGCGAGCATAATACCATAAAGGTATTCTCTACCAGCTAACCTTTAGGAGAGTGGGAGAAGAATATTATGGGTTCAGAGTAAGAAAAATTTACACAAAAAGATATATATGATGTCATCACTTTACTACGAGTCCACAGCCATATATATATGTGTGTGTTTAATTTCCCTTAATTTAATATGACTGAATCGATTTTAATAAAATTTGGATGAAATGATGCTCGGCAATAAAGGATGTGTATGACTAATACATTTGACCCTACGGCTGAAGGTTTTTCTTTTTCGATATTGCCCGTGCAATGCCCCTAGTTCCCAATAAACCACCCAACAATGGCATCGTAAGATTATGCAATTATTTTTTAATTAATCGTAGATATATAATTGCTAGATTAGTTTGAAGTTTGATTCGTTGTCACGGGATAAAATGTGGGCTTTAAATTTTTACACAAAATAATATTATATAGGTACAATAAAAAAAGTGCTTTATAGTTTTTTTACATGGCAATAGTGCGGTGTTTGTAAGAAAGCTTTCCTTAATCCAAAAAACCCCGTCATGTATCAATAATGAATACTTTTCTTACGTATTACAAGTTTGTCTCGGTTCTATTAATGACTATTTATGGAATCTTTAAAATTGTCATTAATATTGACACCATACCCTCGCTATCCCGTTACTCAAGCGTGGCGAGTTTAGGCCTAACTCTCCAGAAATGTATTCTTGAAGGCCCATCTCCAAGAGTAGAGATCTAGAACCCTGTCTTCTAGGGGCTGTGATGATGTATCATCATCACGACCGTCTTCCTGTCGGAGTGGTCAGAAACCACGCTTATAAATAAGCGGATTCACATTTAGCCAACTTTACTATAGGCCAATCATGACAAGTGGCAAGGTCGTCGATGTCTCCAGCGTAGCAAACTCGAGAAATATCACAAATAAATTAAATATTAATTAATTGTATGATTGTGACTGTGACTGTTGTGACTGTGATGATGATGATATGGAAATAGATAAAAACATTAATTTCCGAATATTAATTTAAGTATTAGATTCAGTCTTAACAATGCCCAGTCCATTGACATAATTCAATATACAAGACACTATAATCAAGCACATTACAATGAAGCACTAAATCATGTCCTACGCAACTACATTTAAAAGTACAAAAATGGTCCAAAAAGAAGCTTAATGACTCAGTCAGTAACCACATGGCGCCAATCGGATGCAAAAACATGCTACTGTTGATGTCAAGAAATTCAAGCATAAGTACAAAGAAAGAAATATAATTTGGCGTAGACATAATAATATAAAAAATAAGGGCACGTCTAATAAAGTTTGTTTTTCACCCGCTCTTTCGAAAATAACGTTTATTTTTTTATTAAGGAACCAACAACGCAACAATATGCTTAATAATAGTATGGTACAATTTTATGGAGAAAGGTCAACACTAGGTGTCGCTATATAAACATAGTAAGTAGTGGAGTTTATCTACTTACTATACAAGACAAACTAAAACTAGGTATATAAATGTTTTACGAGTATATTACAACATAATGAGCACTTCGAGTTAGTAGACTGACCTATTATTTTTTAATTTTATTATTTTTGTTTTCTTTTCTGCAGTTGTATTTATTTGTCATGTCTTTTTATTATTTTATCGTATCTATTTATAGTTGTTCCTGTATTCGTACTTTGCTTTTCTAAAAGTTTTTCTTGCATGCTTTCTATTGTAACTATCTGTGAATTCTTGTTATCGGCTTTATAGTATTATTATCTTTCTTATATTTGTATTGTAAGTTTTCCTAATTAAATAAATAATTTTATAAATAACGGAAAAAAAATAAATATATATATATATATATATTAGAAGAACATTAAATTTGCATATGAGAAAGTCAACAACAACATATATATATATTTATTATTAAAATTATAAAAACTATTATGAATATGCGCGAAAGTTTAAAAAGTTTAAAATATATTTATCCACTCTATCTGCGAACTAAAACCAACCAGGAACGCGCAAGTGCATCTCCCCGTCACCTGTCTATTCATATAAACAAACAAGAAATTAAGAAAACACACAAACACACGCAAACCAACTTTAGTCCTAAGATGTAATGTGCATGTATAAGTCCTTTTTGTGGCTAGATTGAGAAAAAATATATTTAGTCAGTGAGATACGCACAATGGTCCCAATTGGGGTAAATTCCTGGATATTAACATTCAGTTTGATTTAGAGTGTGTTGTTGCACATGTTTTGTTTAACATAAACTAAGCTTTTGCTTGAGGCATCAAGTTTCCTACATAAATGTTTTAAAAATATTGTTAGTAAAGTATCATCACGACCGTTTTCCTTTCGGGGTGGTCAGAAACCACTCTTATAAATAAGCTGATTCACATTTAGCCAACTTTACTATAAGCTAATCATGACAAGTTACAAGCTTGTCGATGTCTCCAGCGTACCAAATTTGAGAAATATTACAAATAAATTAAATATTACTTAAATGTATTAATTTACATTGATAAATATTTTTGTGTCCCGACCAGAAATCGAACCCGGTATTGCTGCTAATTTTAATTTTTGTTGTAGAAAATAAATACATAATTTACTATTTATTTTTATATTGTAATCACAATGCCACACCAAAAATCATTAATCAACGAGAAATGAGAAATACCGCGCATAGACCTTTTACTTGTGGATCTGCTCCATACGACATTATTTTTGTCTTCAAACACTGTGGTATGTTCATTAGGAAGATGTGGCGCAACTTCCCGAATGCTAGCCCATCCTAATTAATATATACGTCTCCGAAATGCATCTACAGCAGCCAATAACAAGCGATGGGAGTGAAAGAAGCCGTTTGTTTTCTCTGGTGCTACCCGTCCATAGGTTTGTTATTTTATTTGCTCTGTACTCTGTAAACCCTATTACAAAATCCACGGTTCGATTCCGAGAAGTCCCTGTTTACTTTTGCGGTTGAAACTGATGTCGCGAGCGTGACAATGTTAATACTTATTGACCGTGAGTTGTGAGAATGTGTCCAAGTATTCAACCCACAGACATATATAATGTGGACAAACTTCAATAAATATAAATGTGGTTTGCTTTTTATAAATAAATTTCATCATGATTCCACAACATTTGGATAGATCTGCATGACCCGAATATACTCCCCACCAATCGCCTCTATTACCCTAGAATAAAACGTGAAGCGATCGAAATAAAGAAATACAATAAAATCAGCTCCATATCCCTCTCCAGTCTTCCAGCAGATATATTAATAGACGGGAATAATGATGTAGTATCATCCGAAGAGCTATTGTCACTGCTGGTGTACCCGCAATCTTAGAACCCTCTGGGATAGTGCAGAGCGATGGCAAGAGACCCGACGGAATGACTGTTGAGCCGTAGAAACTTGGCATGTCTCAGGAGTGGGATGCGACACATTAGCTCCATCTCATATGTAGGAGACCTCGTCAGGTGCGGGGGGTGCGGCTTTTTCTGCTGAGAACCTCAAGTTGCGCAAATACGCCATCCTTGGTACCTGTTACGAATTTGCGCCGTTTGGGGTCGAGACGATGGGACTATAGAGACCTTGGAGGCAAGGCGCCTGGCCAAGAAGTTCAAAACGGTTGCCGAAAAGGTTTGGAGACAGAAACGTTGGCAATTATTGCTGGGGAATGTTTTTGGGACTATCTTGGATGGGATAGTGTTTGAAGACAAAAGTTATCAAACAGTCCGTTCTTCCAGTAATTTCGTATGTTGCAGAGACGTGCACACAGATGAGTGGGTCTGATCCATAAATACTCGTGAAAGGTCGCTCAGCGCGGTATTTTTCTGGAGGATAATTGATCCGTCAGAGAACGAAAGTTAACGACATATAGCTTTCAAAATTATGAAGCTGAAGTGGCAATGGGTTGAACAATAGAGTAGACGGGTTCTGGAGTGGAGACCACGTACTGGAAGATGCAGAGTGGGACGACCACTGCCAGATGCCAGAGGAATGAATGAGGGTGGCAGGATATCGTGAGAAATGACGAGTCTTGGGGAAGAGCTATTTGTTACAGTGGAGAGACACAAGCTGAAGATGAAATGCATTCTTGATGAATTCCACAATCTCATTTCATCGCTTGCTTTCAAAAGACGTGTTTGGTCCTTATTATCGTGGATATACGTCTCAGATTAAACCACTCGATGAAAGGATGAGAGACTTTAGTCTGTTATTCTTGTGGCTTATTGGTTTTACGTGCGGGTATTTACTTCATACTGTGGTAGGTAAATTAGTAATTAGAATGAAGACGTCAAGATTACATCAAATAATGAGTAGTCCTTATTGGAACTATTTTATTTTTATACAGATTTTTTACTACCACCGTGGTTTAGTGGTTAAGCCCGAGTTGCACCAAAATGTAGTTTTTTTAGTAGTTTGTTTCAAGCGGTGTGTTATTTTTATATAAATATAACTATGGCAAGTTTACAATATTAGTTCTCCTTGAAAGTAAAAAATAGCATTTGACATCATTGCAAATGGCCACAAGAATAACAAATAAGTGGTAGGCGGATTGATGGTGGCCATTTGCCCAGTCTGCCAGGGCGGGGAAGTATCCAGCGTTCGTGCAGATAAACCCAGTAAAGTGTACCCACACGTTTCGGGATCAGGCTCATGCCGTCATGCCCAGTGAAGCCGGCATAGAGTTAGGGACTGATATCAGTTATGAGTGTCTAATTCCAGTTGCTAACATTCATGGAGCTCGCCCCAGCAGACTGTGTAAATTGCCACATCCGTCTGCTTAGACTGTCTGGCCAGACGTATTGGCGAAAATAATAAAGGAACCGGGACCGCGACGGCTCAACTTATTCTCCAAGGCGCGGCGGGTGTTGTAACTATGACAAATGTACGTAAGAAATATATACTTCTCATTTATGCCGGTGTTCGAAGCGCGACAATGTTGAATTTTAATAAAAACATTTTTATAACCTCCACACCATCTGTCATCTATTGTAAACAGCCTTTATAAAACTAATTAAATTTTAAAACAATAAACTATTAGCTAATACAAAAAATAAATAGCAAGATCTAATAAATGCTCCATAAATCTGGTCCTAAATCTTGGGAGACTGATAAAACAGATTCGCAGTCTAATCCGGCGTTGTTTTCTGAATCCCCGTGATGTTCCATCAATGATAAACACAATCCCTTAATGCCCATCAAAGGCCAAAACCCAAGTATTTAACCCCCGCAGATGTCCAGATACAAAGATCTTTAAGTTATGGATACTGCATCAAGCAAGTTAAATATTTATTAACCTAGTTTAGTTAAATATGTACTGAATAAATATAGTTTAATAAATATTTGAACCGAATGCTGATTTTTTGTCGTTAACTATGCTAATAAAAGAAGAAAGTCGAGGTCAAAATGTGTTTATTCACGTAAATCTATTACAGGTATTTATGACACGTCATTATTTAAAATAATTTTCACTGATTCTACTTCTGCCAGTTAAAGAATAAGCAGCAAAGGAACCCAAAGAGTAAGTAGAAGAAGCAGCAGAAGACCAAGATCTGTTAATGTTTAATCTGACTAAGAACGGAATCTGCAACGAAAACTCAGCTATATCAGGTTTACAAAAGAAAACAAATACAGAATCACACAACAACAAAAAAATACTTTTTCTTTCAACTCAAAATTATCCTTTAAATACATATGAAAATGCAAGAACGTGGTACAGTACTCTTACCGGGTAAGTCAGAATTTAGTTGGATATATATACTTGCCGATAGTGTCCACCCCGAAATGTCGTAGGTACGGAGCAAAGACGTGTACACTGACAATGGGTCTGGTTAACAAATTTAAGGTTGCTTAGCGAGCTATTGAGAAAGCTATGCTTTGTTTTTCTCTGATGGGTAGAATTTAAAACAATGATATTCGTCAGATAACGAAAGTTACTGAGTATTATCAAAGAAATAAAAACGTTTTTGATTTTTTGATTTTTTTTACAATAAATTGGCTGCCAAATAAACTTGGTGAGATTATGCATACCTATTTGTGACAAGCTTTTATATCTGCTAATGCGTCATCTACTTAATTTTAAAATCATGGTCCAGATTGCTCAATACTATGTCTTAAGGCCTGATCAGAATCTACTAAATCCACTTACATTTTCTTATTCTTTATCCTCTCGTGAAAAATCTTGCTAAAAGGCCTTTTGTAGTCTTTCGCTTCGGCCGACATAAAATAAAACACAATTTTTCTTAGATATTCTTGTTGCGAATAAATTGACCTTTGTACAAAGACCAAAACAATTTAATATATATATATATATATTTATCATTATCATGACCGTATCTCTTTTGGGGTGGTCAGAAACCACTATTATAAAGAAGCGAATGCACATGTAGCCAACTTTACTATAGGCCAATCATGACAAGTGGCAAGTTCGTCGATGTCTCCAGCGTAACAAACTCGGGAAATATCACAAAGAAATTAAATATTAATTTTATTTATTTAAATTAACAAATATTATTGTTTTCCGACCAGGAATCGAACCCGGTACCTCCGATTCTAAATGGACATAACCGCTAGATCACGGATGCAGTTACTTAGTCTTGTATACATATATTAAATATTCATAGGCAACTCGAGAAATATCACAAATAAATTAAATATTAATTAAATGTATTAATTTACATTAATAAATATTTTTGTGTCCCGACCAGGAATCGAACCCGGTACCTCCGAGTCTAAATCCACGGACTTAATTTTTTTATAAATTATATAATACTCATTGCCCGGTCACATTAACTAGGTCAATAATCTATTCTTTTGCTTTTTATGATTTTTGTGTTCAATTGTTACACAGATGTTAAAATAAAACTATATAAATAATATATATATATATATAATAAAGTTGCAATTTTAATAATAATAAATAAAATCATTTAATTTGTATTTATGATATGGTTACATACCACTAATGCTAAGTTGAAGTGAAATCGCAGAAATCTTTAGAGTTCTTAATGAGCCTGCCACACCGACATACCTTAAGGACAATTTCAATGTAAAAATCTAATAAGGTCGTTTCGAACCCCGATGTATGAGTATCACTAATGCGAAATACACTATTCATAGACCAACACCATCGTTCCCGTGCCGCAGATAGGACATTAAGTCCCGGCAGCTCCAGGTTTGATTATTACCAACTTGCGGAATCAGTAATAAATTGTCGTTAAAAATTGTCATCAGACCCTCGCCAACCCTGTCTGGCCAGCCAAATTTTCCACACTATTCTGGAAGGTCCATCTCCAGAAGTGGAGGTCTAGGAATCTATGGTCTAGGGGCTGTAAGGATAATGCAATTACGAATATACCGTGTGAATTTGCACGCTACTTAAGATTAATATGTGATTAATAGAAAAGTATTATTATTAATGGAAAAGATTTTCCTAAAAAAAAGTCGAATGTGACGAAATGAGAATGCCCATTTTTCTTAGAGAAATGGGCCCAATTAAATGTTCTCTTGGCAAAATGATTTCTTTTTTATTTGATAGTTAATATATTGTGTGTTCATAATCTGTAATTAATTTTATTTATTTAAATCCTAGCATAACGACAATTGACAAAAACTTTTTTTTACGTTAATAATTACATTGTTTTGATCCCGCCGATTCGAAATCCAGTGTTTTATCTATTATAAAGTACCTGGTAATAATAAAGAACCTAATCGTATAAATAGTGCTTTGTAACTATTTCATACATAAATTTTAACCAATTGACTATTTAATTAAAATATATTTTAATACTGGGGTAAAAGAGTTGTTGTAATTAAATTAAAAAAAAAAAAACATAATTAATTGTTATGAATATTGAATTATATTTTGTTGAGGCACGCTGCATAAAAGTTGGGGCCTGGTTTTGGGCAATCTCTTTTGTTGGCTTCTCCGTACTCCATGTTAATTTAGCGTTTTACTATGTATAAAATAGTAGTTTATGAAACTGTTGCATAATAGGGGGGGGGTATTATACACGAATAATAGTATCACACGAGTGTTTTAATACCTAGTTATGTGCAGTTTCATACATTAATTTATCTACTCTCATACATTGGGATTAAACCTACTAAATAAAAATTAAAAGAGTAAATATTTTAAGCAAGAATAAAAAAAATCATACGAAATGCAATACAACAAAATGTATTGAATTGCGCCATTTTTTTTTTTTTTTTTATTGACCATGGTACATAATACATAAGTCCTAAACAATGAAATGGCGCCAAAACCTAACTTATGACCGCCCACGCGCTATGGCTATGGCTATATAAAAAAAATAAGTGTTATATAATATGTATGATTCTATTTTTAAATTTCAGCAGTATGTTTATAAAGTATGTCAATATAAATTCGTTTTCAAGTTTTTAATTCGCATTTTACGATATGAGAGTAGATAAAAAACATTACATTAGAAGCTACAGCGATTAAAATAATAGTTTTGCAGATAAATTTAATACCATCAAAAATGGAAAACGGTAAATTTCAATGGGAAAGTTAAGAAAATTTCATTTTAATTATATCTGAAGCTACAAAATGGTATGCAAATGTTTGTTTTATTCCGCGACTGTGCACACTTTAACCGGGTTTAGTGTCATCTGATCCCACTGCCAACTGGACCCATGGGCCCAATCAACAATCCAACCGCAGTTCTTTAGAATTCAACGCCATAGTTTGTAATTTTTTTTTTTATTTAAAAAAAAAATCACAGCTCATGATATTATACATATAAACAAAGTAGCAATAGTGGAACACAAGCCAAAGAGATTTTATATTATTTAGACAATACAATCAAAACAGAAATAAGAGTAAAATATAGTAATTGGATTTAAATTAATAGTGCAATTGAACTGTGACTAGCAAAAGTAAAAGAAAAATAACAATAATAACAAATAAGTGAAAACCAATACCAAGAGTCATCCAAGAGAAAATTTATACACGCACTAATGGTGAAAAAGGTGCAGAAACTATTTCTTAGAGCCATGTACAAGAAGACATAATATGGTTACTACCCCTTTTTATACCCCACCTTATTTATATTGGCTATAGAAACGCTAAAGGGGTATCTTTTGACATGTTTAACGTATGCTATTGAGGTATATCATTGGCCGAAATGTTCAAAGTGATTATACTCGTTTATTATTTTAATCATCCGTTCTGCAACTAGCCTACTATAAGACTAACATCTTATATAAAGTAAAGTAAAGTATCATCACGACCGCTTCCCTTCCGGGGTCGTCAGAAACCAAACTTATTAGCCTACTTCACTATATGCCAATCATGACCAGTGGCAATCTCGTCGATGTATCTAGCGTAACAAACTCGGGAAATATCACAAATAAATTAAATATTAATTTTATTTATTTAAATTAAAAAATATTATTCTAAATCCATGGACATAACCGCTAGATCACGGATGCTTACTTAGTCTTATATACATATATTAAATATTCATAGTCATAATGGGGCTATAGTAAAGTTTACTAAATGTGAATGTGATTCTAAAAAAAGTAGTGTTTACCACCCAGAAAGGGATACCGTCGTGATGATACTTTTTAGATATAGATTGTAAATATGTTTGTGTATACGATTGGGTACAGAGGGCGGTAATAAATAAATAATTGCACCCGCGAGTCCAGTTGTTAGTGGGTCCAGTAGAGAATTGGTGTAGTTGACACCTAACCCTTTAATCGGGTCGTCCTAATTAAACGTAATTCGCTAAGCAGCGGCTGTTAGTTGCAGAAAAGTTGCCAACTTCCCAAAACATTCTTGATTTTAACAGTCAAACAGGTCGGGATCTGTTTGCGCAAACAAAATCTACGCTTTCACTGAAAAAGAACGTAACTGATGATCTCAGTTTTAGGAGGAACAAATAAAACTGTGCTGCGGGGGAATGCTGCAAGTGTTCTTGGCACACAGCCACATGATCAAATCATAGGTGAATATTTTTATATGGTTTAGTTTTATTTATAATTTATTTTTATGTCTCTGTAAGAATAACTTTCTTCCAATAAATTTATTTATTTATATAATACACACATCAGTACATATATTATCACACATAATATAATATAATTAAAACTTATCTAATACTCGTATATGTACCAATTAGGTGTGTCACAGTATTCACCATTAAAAAAAAAGAAATTAATAACTTTATATCTGATATATATATATATATATATATATATATATATATATATATATATATATATATATCAAAGGTTAGTTGTCAGAGAATGCCTAACAGGCATTAAACTCACCTATGTACCTAATTTTAAGTTTTGGTGCAAAAAAGAATTTAAAATAAAATAAAAATATATATCTCAAACAAACTCGAAATTTATTTAACGTAAACCTATTACAAGTATTTGTGGCACGACATTAATTTAATTGTTGTGAATGATTCTACTCCTGCTAGCTTCGCAGAATCTGACTGAGAAAGGTATCTGCAAAAAAGTCGACCTGACTCATCTTGTAACATTAAATTGTATGTGTAGACATACAAGCGCAACCGTGCTCATGGAGTGCTCCAGTGTAGCTACACAGAGGCTGGTTTCCTCCAGAGGTCTGTAGAAACGTAACGGGTCTCCTGGCCTTTCTGGAGGAGATAGGATGGCTTTAATTAGGACTGAGTACGGAAACATCCAGGCCATAACTAAACATTTAAAATGACAAATTTTATTTAAACTTGCATTTAAATCGCGACTGCTTACGAGTCAGTTTAAAGATAGATTTCAATATGTACTGTTGCTCTATTAAGAAATATAATAAATGGTCACTCGAAGTAAAAAGTGATATGAGAAAACTCAACTAAATTTTCAAATACCTATTCGACGATATCTCACTTCGTCGACTTTTGTTTTTTTATTTTTCACAATATGGTTGTCGCCTTACTGGAATTGGATTAATGCCATATATTCAGCTTGGTCTCCAGTGTGCCACAAAGGAACAAACATACATATATATAGGCTGATAAACATAAAGCCCTTCTTGGCATCGCACAGTCGGGAGAAAAGTAGACGTCAACGCAAATATTTTTTCATAGAAATTAAGAGAAACATCTGTTTTAATCTGTACGGTTTTTTAGATACGACGTTTTGCAGAAGATGCGTGGATATGCAAAGTGGGTGCGGGTACGCGATACGGGCTCCGTCTGATTATGTAGGAGCACGGCCCAGGACTGCCACTTGTCCCACATTCGGCGAGCTAATAAAATAAAAATTACAAAACATGCCGCAATTTTCGTCCGCATATTCCTCTAAATCTGGTGTATATAAAGCCACAGACTCTCGCTGCCTCAAAAGAAAAAAAATCTTTAAATCGAGCCCAAAGGTGCATCAACTCAAGGGCATTTAACAAGTATATGAGTTGGGGATTCCTAATATTAGACCTAACCAACACAAATAAGATACCAATTAACTAATACATAAAATAGTAAAGTAAAAGTAAAGTATCATCACGACCGTTTCCCTTTCGGGGTGGTCAGAAACCACGCTTATAAATAACCGAATTCACATTTAGACAACTTTACTAATCATGAGAAAAAATCATGACAAGTGGCAAGCTCGTCTATGTCTCCAGCGTACCAAACTCGAGAAATATCACAATTAAATTAAATATTACATAAATAAATATTTTTGTTTCCTGACCAGGAATCGAACCCGGTACCTCCGAGTCTAAATCCACGGACTTAACCGCTAGACCACGAAGGCAGTACATACATAAAACAAATATTTTAATATATTTAATTTAAGGTTACGCCACATATGATATTAACGATTTTAGAGCATGATAAATCTGCAAGGGTGCAGATACGAAATTAAGCCTATGTTTGGATAATTCTCATAACTTTAGTTTGATCACAATAATCACACTAATACTGTCCTTGGAGCGGTGGTGGCATGGTTGTACGTTAAATACTACAAAGGTGGGTTCAAACCCACCCGGTATCTACCAATGAGAAATAGACTTTTCTTACGTACATTTGTCATAGATTTACAACACCACCGTTCCCGTGCCGCAGAGAGCACTATAAGCCATTGGTCCCATTTCCACTAATGCCAACTTGTGAAATCGTTAATAAATTGTCACAAAAAATTGACATCATATCCCCGTCAAGCCGTCTGGCCAGCGTGGCGAGTGTAGGCTAAATTCTCCAGTTCTGGAAGGCCCATCTCCCAGTGGAGGCCTAGGACGCTGTGTTCTAGGGGCTGTAATGAATGAAAAAAAAATGATGAGCTCAGGTTGCAGGCTCGACGCTCACGAGTGACGACGCGTGAATATTGCGCTGGCCGGCATAGGGGAAGCGCTCCGCCGTCCCAAAGATCTCATTAAACTTTGGGAGAGACCGACGACAATTTCATGGCCCAAGCTTATCATAATCATCATTACTATGTGCTCATCCAACCTACGCCACCGACTTTGCGTGGTCTCCACTCTGGAACCCGTTTACAACATAAACTAATCTCAGTTTAATTTTTTATTTAGAAATGTTTTAGCTGAACCAAATAGTGTATTTACTTTTGCGGCACTCGTTATAAGCGACGATACAGTATATACTATGCTTTCAAGACAAAAAAATCCGAATTCTTAGATGTAACTCAATTGTTTTCCACTCTCTAAACATTGACAAAAAGATTTATTGTTTGTAAAATGAAACTTTACGAACGCTAAAGAAGGATTTTATCTTCCCCCAAATGCAATTTATTTAAGTGCAAGATGTTGGAGTTATTTCAATAAATCACAAATACGTATCGAGTTTCGAAAGCACCCTTGCTCCTAAGTCTTCTCCTCAGGGGTGTTATTGTAAGGGTGCGATAACACTATTAATTTATGCATTTAAGAACACTACTTAGTGACAATAATAAAACTGTTGACAAGAACTTTTATTTTTAACCGACTTTAAAATAGGAAATTCGACTGTATGTTTGTTACGCGATCATTCCGACAATTACAAAATTATTTTAATGATATTTTCTTTGTTAGCCAGTGCTAAGTGGTCCCATATACATTTTGTCGAAATTGATTAAGCGCTTTTTAAGAAAATCAACTTAAACTAATATATACAGACAACGCCTTTTCTCGACTATTTTTACTTACTAAATTTATTATTTTTTCATCCTGCCTATCACCTTACTCGATCCCCAAGGTTAGCTGGTAAAGAATGCCTACTGGCATTATAGCTCGCCTCTGTACATTTTGAAGTGCATTACAGAATTTAAATAAATAGATAAATAAGCTGTGGTCTGAGAGAAGTTGCGACGGCTTGTCACTAGCACTCAAATGTTTTTTTTTAAATAACTCGTGTAAAAAAAAATAAAACGGGTAATGCCGGGTCACACAGCGAGTATAAAATTAAATAACATACAAATGTTACTAAATCACATGCAAAAAGTTGACACGAAACAAAACTCTTTTCTCCATCGGGCAGGGACGTAATGAGTGGCTGTCAGGACGCGCGTGTGGGCGATCCAAGTCCAACGCAAACATTTACCCTTCGCTCAACTGTAATTGTTTAAAATTGAGCCTAACTGTGTGGGCCTCGGCCGTCGTACTTGCCAGCCGAAAGGCCAGGCCACAGTGAAATAAAGCAAACACGTTTATTCTTGGCAACTGGCAATGTAAACCCACCACGATCCTTGACGCCTCATCAAACTGGAAAAATCTTGTGGAATACTCTTCCAGCCTCTGTGTTTCCACTTTCCAATAACCTGGAATCAAAAAAGAATCTAGTCAAGCCAGCTTAGCCGGACTTAACCGTCTGATTCCAGTTGCTAACATTCATGGAACTTGCGCGCCACTTACCATCAGGTGGGCGCAAGGTCACATGTCATGTAAATATAAAATAAGAATAAAGTTTTTTCTCTAAACTTGACAAAAAATATTCTTATTGAACTTCTTTTCCTTAAATTGTATTAGCTTTGTTTACTTCCATTCCAAGAATGAAATATAAAATAAAATATTATACAATTATTACTGCGAATTTGCTATTGTTATGAGTATTTGTGTGTGTATGTATGTATGTATATAATATAAGCTTAGAAGTAAAGTAGTATCATTACGACCGTATCCCTTATTGTAATATATTGTATATAAACCACATTATTATAAGGATCGCGTTTACCAACTTTACTATTTATTGGCTTGTCATAAGTGGCAAGCTCAAGAAATATCACAAAAACGACCAGAGATAGAAGATAGTGCCTCAGCGTCGAAATCCACGGACTTGACCGCTAGACTACGGACGCGGCATGAAGCAGGAGTAGTATTATTGAAAATAACTTAAATAATGACATGTCACAAATGCCTATAATGCTCGTAGGAACATTTACGCAAACAACGCGAATAAAGAAAAAATATATTTAAAAAAAAAACATTAATTTAACTTTTAAAATTGTAATGTTTGACTACTGGGGTACTGGCTAAGTAGGAGAAACCCCTATGATCTTATTGTAGATATTAATCCTAAAAAAACAAAATGTAATAAAAATTGCCTAATTATGTGTATACGAACTTATAATAAATTACCTAACAAATTGAAATTGTTGTGAAAAAATGTATTTAAAAATCAATTAATTATTTGGTTGAAACAAAACATGTTTTATAATTTCAAATAATATTTTGACAATTGTACTACAAAGTTTAAGCTGACAATATTGTATGAATACCTAGATGTAAGTTTATGGACATATTTTATTTAAAAGTTTAAAAAAAATATATTATTGTTTGATATATTTGCTCGCCAATTTACTTGGTAAATGTTGTTACGTTAAGTTAGTTTACTATAAGACCTGTAAATTAGACTAACATTTATGCAAATAAAGAATTTTTATCTTTATCTTATCTACTTTTTCTGCGCCCACCTGTTGGTAAGTGACGCGCAAGGTCCATAAATGTTAGCAACTGGAATCAGACACTCATGACTGATGTCCCTAACACTATGCCTATGACTGGGCATGACGGCAATTCAAGCCTGATCCCGAAACGTGTGGATACTTTACTGGGTTTATCGGAACGAAATTACCACCATCAGTCCTACCACTTATTAAATATTATTTTTTTGCATAATAATAATTTTAAACCTAATTAATATAAAAACTAAATACTTTCAAATATCTTGATTACTAATATAATAATCTACATGTCATCGAATCCAGGAGAAGATGAACTACTGATGACTCCGGCGACGTTACCTCGTTGGATGGCAACACTGATCCTCTGAATAAGATATTCCCTACTCAAAGGATCACCTGTTGACGCTCGGATGGCAACGCCTATGTCGCGTATTAACGATTTAGCGTCCTCAGACCAAGGGCCCATCGTCTCTATGGCAAACGGCACAAAATGGTAACGATTTGCCAACTCTATGTACTTATTACGTTTGCCGTTTGCATCCAATTCAGCCGCTGCACCTGCTCGTTTTTTTTTTGCATAATTTTATTTAACTTACACTTCATATTTTGGATTCGCCAGTTTCTGATAGTGTGCCCTGGTGCCTCAGTCTTGCTTTGTTTAATATCTACGATAAGCAGATAGTTCGTAACTTAAGTGGTGTCAGGAGTGCAACGGCTTATACTATTCCGAGCCCTAAAATATGAAGCATCCATTATATTAATCTGAGTATTACATTATCATGAACTATGGAAAGATTAAAAACTTTTATAAAGGGCTTACATAAATAATATACATAGTTAGCTTGCACTAATTCTTTGTAATGATAAAGTATCTTAATACTTACGACCAGAAATAAACTGCCTCCGTAGTCTAGCGGTGAAATCCGTAGTTTAAGACGCGGAGGTACTGGATTCGATTCCTGATAGGGACCCAAAAAAAAAAAAATGTTTGTAATAAGTCTTGAGTCTGGTACGCTAGAGATATCGACGAGTCTGCCATGATGGGCCAGCAGTAAAGATTGCTAAATGGCTCCACTGCTGGATGTAGGCCTCCTTCAAGGCTCGCTTAACGCGATTTTTCGCCACCCTCATCCAACCCCCACCAGCGATCTTCTTCTGCGTCTTCTCGTACGTGGTCTCTACTCTAGAACCCGTTTGCCCCATATCGTTCGCCAGTTCTGCAGCAGATGTGTCCGGCCCGTTGCCACGTCAGCTTGCTAAATTTGATAGCTATGTCAGTAATGTTCGTTCCCTGATGAATATCAACGATTAGAATTCTATAGCTCGGTGAGCAACCTTAAATTTATGGAGCAAACCCACTTTCAGTTTCCACGTCTCTGCTACTGCTATGTACGACATTACCGGGAGGAGGCACTGGTTAAAGACCTTCGTCTTCAAACATTGTGGATGGAACAATGAGAGGATGTGCCAGAGTTTCCCAAATACCGCCCATCCTAGCTGCATAATGCGTCTATCGATTTCTTTGCTAAAATTAGCTGCGCCTAACTGGATAGTCTAGACTCCGAGGTAGACGTAATTTTGCATATCTTCGAGAGTAGCGTTTCCCACGCAGATTGGTCTCTGCTTGACATGATCATTAAATGACATCATTTTCGTCTTGTCCAAGTTTATTCCGAGACCAAGCCAAGTTTAAGTAAAGGCATCATTATTTGCCAAATCAAGCGTTTCACATTTGAATACGGGAGAAGCCGGTTCAAGCAGCTAGTTTCGTATAAATAATAGGTGCTGTGACCACCTAATGCGATAGTAAATTAGGGTGTTTGGGAGCGGAGTGGCGAGCTCGGTCCATGCTGACGCGGGTATTAACTGATTTATACGAAGCTATTATCTAGCTTAGGCCACGCTCAAGCAGAACTAATTTTAATAGCGTCTACAGTAGCCCTAGTATGTTTCTTCAAGCGGAAATATTTAATTGTCAAAACAGTGGATTTCTTCAAATCAATACATTTTTTTTTTCCATTGGTTCTCTCAAAACAACTTAGATACAGTCAGAACTAATAAAATCAATACAATTATCAAAACATATGTACTAATCAAAGTGGTAATAATGGTTGGACCGTAAACAGGCAATAATCCATATTTATGTATGTTATGCACAACATTATTGCTACAAGCAAGTAAAACTAACTAACTTAGAAACTACTTAAATAAGATCGTGGCTGTAAAGAGGCCGTGTCAGTTTACATTCTAAATACCTAATAATTATGATGTACAGAAATTATATACATATGTCAGATAATTTATAAGTTTATAAAACAAAAAATAATAATAATAAAAAAAAGACGTATCATCTTATAATCTAAATAATAATAATAATATGACAATTAAATTCATTGCTGTAAATGGGCCGTGTCATCTTATATTCTAATAGCATTAATATTCGTGGCTGTAAAATGGCCGTGTCACCTTACAATCTAATTAAAATTTGAATGTCAAGTAAATAAACTTAAATTTAAATTTAACTTCGTGGCTGTAAAAGGGCCGTGTCAATTAAGAATAAATATAAAATTAAATAATTTAAATTTAAATATTAAGAATTATTATTATTTTTATAAAATTTGGCCGAGTACTTCTATGCAATGGTATCTTTCATTGCATCTTGTAGCTCATAATAACTTTTGTTTATGAGAATATTTTTAGTGATGTTTTAAATTTTGCTAACTAAGTATGACACCGATATTGTCTTTTCAAGTGTTAAGATGGTAAGGCATGTGCTAAGCAATCGTTTTTACTCTGTATTAAAAACAATGATAATGAAAAAACAATGTCTGTAGAAAATAAACTTAAAAGATGGCATATATTTACAGAAGAAACAATTTTAGATAGAGACAAAATAAAATCGGAACGATCGTATAATGTACAAACAAAAAAAAATGATTGATTTAAATTATTTATTAACATAGTAAATAATCCGTCTGACATACCACCAACAATGACACTAGATACATTATAACCTTCCTGTTGTAAAGGCGTTGAATCCAATTCAACACTTCCTTTCGTATTGACAAAAATAGGTAACCTATTTACTGATTTTACTGATTATCATGTAGAACAGTACTGGCGAGGTCCGCTTACTACATACTATGCTCCAGACTATACAATACTGTTAATACAAAACTTAACATATATTACTTCATCCATTACTTCAGGTAAATGTGAAATAGTGGTAAGATATTGGTTACATAATCTAACGTACAATGAAACCGAAGATTTACTAAAGGTAATTATATGATCATGGACGGTTACATGAATACACAAATGCACACACAGACTTATATACGCAAACAAATCCCCATACACTTACATACTCACTCACATCACACAAACATTAGTACACTAACACTCTTTACCCAATAAACTCTAAATAAGCGCAATACCTATGTAGTATATGCCATAGTATATTTCGTAATTCTAAGTTTTGATTTTATTATATAAATGTTTATACTATATATTAGATTTAAGTTTGTTATTTTCACAACTTATTCATCGTATGTTTGTATTTGTCTACTGCATGTTTTATTATGTTCCCCTGGGAGCTAACGATTGCTGTCACACAGTGTCATACTGACATTGGCACAGCAACGTTATTTATAAGTTCTTGTAAGAAAAACTACGAATAAATAAACAATTTGATTTGATTAATTATTACGTATGGCGAAGTTAAATCTATAAATATGAATAGATAACGATATAAGATACACGAAAGATAAACTGCTACTTTGTTTGATAGAAGTTCAAACAACGATCTATAAATCAAGCGATGTTTTATAAATGAGAAATAGAGCAGTCAATTCCCGTATTCTTGGTCTCCTGTACAACGAATTGACATCAAATTAATTTGTCACTTCAACGGCCAGTTGAAAAAGGGATAATTCAAATAATCTATGATTAATATTTTGATATATGTAGATACGCCAATGACGTGTCTCATAGGTATACGTTAAACACCGGGTTCGATTCCTGGTCGGGACACAATCATATTTATTAATTTAAATAAATACATTTAATTCATATTTAATTTATTTGTGATATTTATCGAGTTTGGTACGCTGGAGACATCGACGAGCTTGCCACTTGTCACGATTGTAAACTTGGCTAAATATGAATCCGCTTTTTTATAAGTCATCAGAAGACCACCCCGAAAGGGAATTTTTTTTGGTCTTGATGATACTTTTTTTTACGTTAAACTTGTCAAAAGATTTTTTTTTATACTAGCACGGTATGTGACGCTACGCCCACCTGATGTTAAGTGGTGCGCGATGTCTGTGAATGTTAGCAACTGGAATCAGACACTCATGACTGACATCAGTTCCTAACACTATGCCGGCTTGACTGGGCATGACGGCAATTCGAGCCTGATCCCGTAATTTGTGGATACACTTTACTGGGTTTATCTGCACGAACGGTGGATACTTCCCCGCCCCGGCAGACTGGGCAAATTTCCACAATTAGTCCGCCTATCACCTCAAAAATAATCAGCCTTTCCGTAAATGTCCGTAAGTTGGACGTAGAACCTAACTTTTTTTATGACATAAAGTGTTACTTACCTTATATTGTATTATATTGACTTTTCTTTGTTTAGTTAGGTATATAGTTATCAGAGAAATGAAAAAAAAAGTTAAAAATAGACTCTTTTGAATGCGAGAAAAAATAAAGTTTAAAAGAAGAAGCATGACAAACTTACGATAAAGATTGATGATGAAATTCCAGAAAAAGTCAATTAAATCATACAGGTATATGTAAGCAGTGTTTACACTATGGAGGGGAAGTATAATAATGATGTTGAAAGAAGAGTAAACGCAGGAAATAGTGTTAATGGCGCTCTGGGGATCACTGATCGGCAGCTGAAATGTCAGTGACAAAGATCGGCTCACCAAACACAATGCCATGTTGCTACAACAATGATGTATTGAATCAAGACGTGAATATGTCAGAATATAGATGAGATAATGGATCGAAAGGTAAAGAAACATTGACGAACCAGATATATTATGCGAAAGTTGTAAGTAAAGGAGGCTCTGGCAGACTAGACTCACTATTACGACCAAATAAATAAAACACTAGCTAAAGGTAAGTGAAAGTCATAATATCTTTATTCACATAAACCTATTACAGGCATTTGTAACACGTCATTAATTATATTATTTCGAATGATTCTACTCCTGCTAGTAAAATTAATTGCTAGATATGGTTGGTCTTAGGACACCAGTCCGTTGCTTGCGTGCTTCTGACATACTATGTGTACCTCATGCTCATAGCAATTATAGGCAGAATAGTTATATACCTGGAGCAGTATCGTTGTTTAATTTACTAAGTCACAATTTAGACATTGACTTATTTTGTGATAGTATTTATTCCGTGAGGAGCAAAATAATTTCTAATTTCGTAACTTTAAATGATAACTATTTTTAGTTTACTTTTTCTTACTTTTGGTTTTTCTTTTTTTAACTTGTATTTATGTTATGTGTGGTAACTTTTAATTAGCTTGTAGTCATTAACATAGTCTTTAATTTATTGTATTAGCTGTAAGTTACCCAAATAAAATAAAATAAAAAGGCGAAGCAGCAAAGTGGTCCAAAGAAGTTAGCAGAAGACCAGCAGCTTAGCAGATTCCAGTGACCTGAGAGGTTGATGAATGTCGAAGAACCGAAAGTATGTACTCGTATGTGATGATCGTGACGAATGGAGCTCAATCGTTTCTGTCTACCCCGCAAGAAAACTGAAGTTAGGTAGCTGACATTACATTGCCTTATTTCTGAACTATGCATCTGTATGGCCATATGAGTTCAAGACGAAATCCCACTCATTCTAAGACCTCGCGTCCAAAGTTACTTATATTCAGTGTTTAATATTATAAAGATTTCAAATCGATATTGCGAATATGCCTTTGATCAGGGGGTTGAATGTAGTACAATGCGATGGTAGCTTACAATAGTGCATTGTTCTTGCCTTGTCGAATGTATCGAGCAGGAACGGGCCGCGGGATAAACTTCTATCACGTGTACTGGAGTCGTCATTATTGGAGAAATGAGCAAAATACGGTAAATCAATTCTTTGTGGAAGTTCTTTGTGTTTTATATTGTTTTTACACACATCAATAACTTCACGAGACAAACAGACCTTTGTACTTTAAAAATAGCTAAAAATTACATAACATCATCACAATTAGTAAGATGTTTATTTATTTATTGTTCTTGTAAAGACAGATGTTAGAAGTTTATCTTCAAGGATTAAATCACAATCTTAGACGGCGAACTAAATATGACAATGTTGACTACGGCTAGACATATATCATTATATTTGTAGACATGTAGGACCGGCTAATAATACCAATTAATATTCTTGACAAGATAAATCAATGAAGCTTAAAAAAAAAAACTGTTAATTTAATTAAATAATCATTATCACGGTTTCTTGAACACAGAGTACTAGACCTCCACTGTTGGAGTTAGGCCTTTTAGAAATTTCTGGAGAAAATCACTGCATATAGTACACTTTTTTCACATCATGTTAAAGCAAGAAACAGAGATTAACTGTGAATAGTGTCGCCAGGGCTTTTCGCAGTTGCTTATTAAGAAACAAGTTGGTGACTAATCGTTTAAAGAGGATTTAGACACACATGACTGACATCAGTCCCCAACACTATACTGGCTTGACTAGATGCTTTTTCACACTTCGCTTGAAGGACTTCGGGTTATAGGAAATTGGAAACATAAAAGCTGGAAGAGCATTCCCCAAATTTATACGTACGCGAAGGGATGGTGACTACGGTATGTGGGTGCATATTCGGACCTGTTCATGTGGTTCGGTTGCCGTACCATAGTATAGCCAGTAGAATAGCTACATACTAATACAAACATACTCGTACAAACTATTGGGCAGCGGTAACTTGTTTCACTGGCGGGCTGCAGACACAGTCAGATTTCAGACGAGTTCTCCTATATACGTCTTTGGTTCTATTCTAATTATTGTTGCGGCTGTCTGATGCGATTTATTAACGCTGGATTTAAGCTGCAAACTAATAAACTAAAGCAATATTTATACATGTTTCTTCATTAGTAGAAGTAAATCCATATTTGTTAAATTTATGTTTATTAAACTTAATTAATATAATATTATTTTCGTTACAAGTAAAATTTTAACTTTAATCATCATCATCACAGAAAAGAAGAACACAAAGTCCTAGACCTCCACTGTTGGAGATAGGCCTTTCAAAAAATTCTGGAGAATTTGGCCAAACTCGCCATGCTGGCCAGACCACTGTTTCCCGTGCTTCGGAGAGCACGATTAACCATCAGTCCCGGTTCCACTAATACCAACTTGTGGAATTGTTAATATATTGTCATTAAGACATCAGACCCTCGCCAAATCGACTGGCCAGCGTTTTCCTTGCAGATTCCTTTCTCAGTCAGATTAAACATTAACAGGTCACTGGAATTTGCTAAGCTGCTAGTCTTCTGCTAACAGCTTAGTCTTTGGGCCACTTTGCTGCTTAGTCTTCCACTAACAGGAAAATAATCATTTAAATAATGACGTGTCACAAATGCCTGTAATAGGTTTACGTGAATAAATATATTTTGACTTTGACTTTGATGATTTAGAAAAATGCTTCCCTCGCCAACCCGTCTGGCCAGCGTGGCGAGTGTAGGCCAAATCCTCCAGATATAGGTTCTGGAAGGCCCATCTCCAACAGTGGAGGTCTAGGACGCTGTGTTCCAGGGGGTGTAATGGTGAATGAATAAGCATAAAATACATATGATAAGGATGTAAGGATGTGAACGGATGTTAAAACTCAAATTGTAATTTACAATCAGCGAACATAATACTGTAAGGCATTGACATCTGACTGTTGACCATTGGAACAAATGCGATATGAAGACGTTATATCGACGAAAGTGAAACGATATTTACAATTTATTTTTTTTAATTCAAAAACTTTTAGTACATACCAAAGTAGATGAATTTGGTTTAGCTCAATTTTTGCTGCTAGAGGACCCGAATACTTTTCGTTTGATGCTGATTACTTGTGCTGTCCAACTAAGATTGTTATCTATAATCACACCGAGATCTTTAACATTACTGCAAAATGGGATGGGTCTGAACAGGTGGCAGTTCGGAGAGCACAATTTCAGACATAAGCTTTCAATAACAATAGACTGGCATATGTTAGGGTTTACCACTACTATAAATTGCTTAGACCAGGATTTGATGCTTATATCAGTTTTTACATAGAGTTGCAAGTCATCGGCATATAGATGATATTCACAGAGAAGAGGTGATTACATTTTTGAATAGAGAGAATAGCATAGAAGAAAGAATGCCACCTTGTGGGATACCTGTGGCTAGGCTTAACAATCCTGACGACTCCTGACGAACGCGAAACTCCTGCCACCGACTAGGTAAGTATTGCAAAAACCACTCCAGTGCCGCAGATGATGAACTAAGACGAGAAAGCATAGCGATAAGAAAATTAGGATCGACTGTATTAAAGGCATTCGTCAAATCAATTAATACCAATACGGTAATTTTTGTTTCATCCGTGTCACCCCAGACGTCTTAAGTTCCTTGAGTAAAGGTAAGTAGTGCTATGACCAGGTATCTTAGTGTAGAGGTTCATTTAAAACAAAACGAATATACTCGTAGCAGACACAACCATAAATTTCTTCTAGGTACTAGACAAGTATTTAATAATTAAAATATCATTAACGCTAGAATTTTAACAATTTTCTCTCGTCAGACGTCAATCAGGCTTTAGTCGTTCGGACTGGGATAAATAAATTAATCTACCCTACAATTTCTGACCCCCAGCTGTAACTACAGACTTGAGTTAATAGCATTACTTCGTCCCCCAGGACTTCCACTGCATCGAGGAATTTCAACTATAAAATTCTGTAGTTTACAATCTGCAATTTTCTTTTATAGATATTGTCCAATAAATCAGGGTAGGTTAAATTTTCGTTTAGGTTATTTTGTTCTGTCTTTCGTAGTCGTAAAAACTACCGAGCAATTAAAGAATATCATTTATTTTGTATTTTTTAAAATAACATATTAAATTTTTGTATGAAATAATATTCGTATTTTCAGCAGACGTTGTTTTGTTTTTACGTCTACGAAAGACAAAACGAAATAACCTATTTAATAATATATGTGCGAAAGAGCAAACGAAAATGTTGTAACAAAAACTAATAAATGCTACTAAAGCCGGTGCCAAAAAGTTAAGCCCACACCGGACTAATATTGAAGCTATGGATTGATTTATTGACTGACACGTCCCATTCTCTGCAGATTCGATATAATTTGTTAGCCAAATAATCCGGGTTTTGGATGCCGACCCCACAACGTTATAAATAAAAGAATTCCCAATAAAAGCTCCAAGACAATTATGCGACCCTGTCGGTGACGAACTAAACTTTATATACCATAGACATAATACTATAGGGACAAGAAATAATAATAATAAATCTTTACTTAAACAGTAAAAATAATTAAATAGAGAAAAACTAAGATTAAGGAATTAAATTAACTTGAGATGTGTTCAAAATTGAAAACTCCATTATTAGTTGGTAGTGGTAAATTGCCCAGTCTGCCGGGGTGGGGTTTATCCACCGTTCGTGCCGATAAACCCAGCAAAGTGTATCCACACGTTGTCAGCTATACGAGTAAGTATCTGATTCCAGTTGCTAACATTCATGGACCTTGCGCGCCACTTACCATGAGATAGGCGCAAGGTCACATGTCGTGGTAGTATAAAAAAAGTTGTAAAGCCCAAATTAGGAATTTTCGTCTTGTATTTTGGTCCCCAGCTGCACTCCAGCAATTATTTATTGGATCTAAATTTCATAATTACCGTGGTACAATTTTTATGCGAAAGTATAATAGTAACTTTAAACTTTATACACTGTTGGAGATGGGCCTTCCAGAACATATAGATGGAGAATTTGGCCTACACTCGCCAAGCTTGCCAGACGGGTTGGTGAGGATCTGATGTCATTTTTTTTATGACAATTTATAAACGATAACACAAGTTGCTATTAGTGGAACGGGACCGACAGCTTAACGTGCTCTCTGAGGCACGGGAACGGTGGTGTTGTAAATTTATGACAAATGTACGTAAGACAAGTGTATTTCTCATTATGTACCAAGGGGTAATTTTTAGGATGTTGAGGAAAACGTTAAGAAGCGAGCCACGACCTCTCTTAACGCGATCTTTGCGGGTTACAGTGGACTTGACTATTATAAAATATACGTCAATGCTGGCCACATTATAGCGAATAATAGCAAAACAGGAGGCGATGTGTCGATCGTCACCCCTCGCCGCCGATATGTTACGCCCAAATCCCCTTTATGTTCAAATGCACAACGGGAGATAGAATAGAAAAAACTTTGTAGCTTTAGGGCACTGTGCATTCTATGCAATGATCTTGAAATTAAGTAGATGCGGCATTAGCGGGCAACATAACTCAAATCGACAGTAAACATCATTCGCTTGCAGAGTTGCGTGAAGGGTTCAAGGGCGTACAGAAAGAAATAGAAAGATAAATTTACAGGATAAAAAAAATACTGTATAATAACTGAAACCGTTAGATGGGCCTAGGTCACTCTCTACATTCCCCCATTCAACGGCGAGGCTGGCCCTTTGAACAAAATATTATCTACTCAAAGGGTCACCCTTTGCCAAGCGGAGTATTTCCCCAAGCTGACGAAAGAACGCTAGACCCTCCTCGGACCACGGATCCATCGTTTCGACTGCAAATGGGTTGAAGTTGTGATTTATGATAATCTCTGAGTACTTGTCGTGTTTAACATTCAATGCTTAACCGCTGAACCACGGAGGCAATAAACAATACATTTTATATTTATCTCAAAATATTGAAGCTGTTTGTGTTAAGCAAAAATTTGTACGTAATGCGGTATCTTTATTTAACAGATCTTTGGTTCTATGCAATAATGTGAATATTTATGTCACGGGCACGTGCTGATGTACCATAATGGGTACAAGGAATTCACATATTGGTAATTACGTACATTTTTTGATAACTATTCATAACATTTATACTAAAAGATATTATGTTTACTAAAGAAGCTTTGTCTGTATGCATGACTGTTTGTCTTGCTTGAACTGAACTGGTTTTGATAAAATTTGGCTGAGCTGGACATATAATATTTAGACCAAACGATTAGCATTAGCAACGTGGCAATGCTAATCGTTGGCCAAATCCTTAGCACTTTGTCCATTGGTAGCGATTTCGAGGAAGTCTTTTTTTTGTTTTAATTTTTAGTTGACATACAATACTTCACGTCAACTCCTTTTCGGGATAGGCAACATCTTCATACATGCCCTTTTGTTTCGATGGATTTTTATTATCACACATTTTTGATGCAATAATGTATATTGCAAACTGCCACCGTAGTCTAGCGGTTAAGTCCGTGGATTTAGACTCGGAGGCACCGGGTTCCATTCCTGGTTGGGACACAAATGTATTAATTTACATTAATGAATATATTAATGTAAATAAATACATTTAATTAATATTTAATTTATTTGTACTATTTCTCGAGTTTGGTACGCTGCAGCTGAAGACATCGACGAGCTTGCATGATTAGCCCATAGTAAATTTGGCTAAATGTGAATCCGCTTATTTTATAAGCGTGTTTTCTGACCATTCCGAAAAGGAAACGGTCGTGATGATACTTTTAAATAAATAAACAATGTCTAGTAAGCAATCAACGATATATATAATTGAGACCGGCAGTCAGGCAAAGTCAGGTCAAACGACTTGTTATTATACTTGGCAAATATTTCGCAAGTCAGTCTATAATTTGTAAAGGTCTGACTTATGATTGGTGCTTTTTAAATAAGACATTAACATTTATGTCTTGTTCGCATATTTGTGCGAATTAACTTTACCATTTGTTTATTAAACTAGCTGTTTAACCCGGCTTTGTCCGAGAAAAAAAAAACGAAAAAAAACCTTCAGGGTCACATGTCGTGCTTAATGGTTAAAGTATATACTCCATGTCTGGAATTGGCTTATTTAAATACTTTAATGCATTTAAAGCAAAAGCGATGGTGGCTCGGTTGTACGAACTCTTTCCTTAACATCCTAAAGAGGCGGGTTCGAACGCCGGCATGTACCAATGAGAAATACACTTTTCTTAAGTACATTTGTACATAAGTACATAGATTTACAACACCACCGTTCCTGCGCCTCGGAAAGCATGTTAAGTCGTCGGTTCCAGATATTTATTCTGGAAGACCCAATTCCAACAGTGGAGGTCCAGGAAGCTGTGTTCCAGGGGCTGTAATGAATGATTGACCGAATGAATGCTAAATGCACCTAAACCTGTAGTTAAAGCAACCTTTGCGTAATTGCAGTACCTATTGAAAAATCAACAATTACAATGTACGTACATTACGTTCGTAAACATTTTTTTTAACATTTTATCCCCCACCCCTTTTCTCCAATTCCATAAATTTTGGGGGTATGAGGTACAGATACAAAAAATGTCTACACACCTTCTCATCCCACACCAGTAACCAGCCAAGTTCTAACAGCCCAACAGTCTTTCGTCGGGTCTCTTGCCATCGCTCCGCACAATCCCAGAGGGTTCTAAGATTTCGAGTACACCAACGCGGTTGCAAATCCTTGGTGTCTGAGATGATCGACTGGTTCTCCGCATCGACACTGGTGCGGGTAGACAATGATAGGGCTCCGAGACGAAGGCACACCGCCATGGATAGTGTATTTCGATCAAGGAGTGTGCCAACCGATGCTGAGGGAAAAGCCTGCAACCAAAGACACAACTCTCCAGGGAAACGGCCATGAGGCGAGCCTGCTCTTATATCATACACAGGGTGAATTTTTCAAGTGTGCCTTCAAGGCCAAATCCTAAACTACAAGGAGTATCAAAAAATGCTCAAAATAGTTTTAAAAAATCCCTGAAGTCTATATCTACATATCTCATATTCTGTCTATATCTGTCTTAGGGTTCCAAGAAACTGTTCTGCCAAATTTCATCAAATTAATTTTATATTTAATTTACTTTTTAAGTAGGTAGTTTTTAATTGTAAATTTCTTTAATTCAATTGCAAAATTCACTTAAAATAAGTTATGTAATATACAAGATAATACAAACATAATGTACATACAGCTATATAGGTTATATAACATTAGTATGGATTTACAATGTTGCGATTGATTTTTATGATTATACGACTGATCCCACCGTATTATTATTTTGAACAATTTGTGTTTTATACAATTTGAATATTGACAATTAGCTTCGAAGAACTTTTAATTGAGGAAAAGTATTATAAAACATCATCATCATCAGCCTGTATCTCCACACTGCTGGATGTAGGCCTCCCCCAGGGCTCGCCACTTAACGCGATTTTTTGTTACCCTCATCCAACCCCCACCAGCGACCTTCTTTAGGTCATCTACCCATCTGGCAGAGGATCGTCCAACTCTGCGTATTCCTGTACGTGGTCTCCACTCTAGAACCCGTTTGCCCCATAGTTCATCGATTCTGCTGCAGATGTGTCCGGTCCATTGCCAATTCAGCTTGCTAATTTTAAATCAGTAACTTTCGTTCTCTGACGAATATCAACGTTTCGAATTCTATCCATTAGAGATATACCTAGTATAGCTCTTTCCATGGCTCGCTGAGCGACCTTGAATTTATTGACCAGATTGCGACCGATAATAGGCTGATTCACAAGGAGGCCTTCTTCTTTACTTTATTGCGCAACAAGACGCTGACCATAAACCATTCTACTCCTCTCCCTACCCAACCCAATACTGTACGATTCCGTTAATGCCGTGTTGGAAGCTCTTTTGATAAAAGCATTGATGTCGAAAGAATTGGGCCTAAGATCAGCATAGCCCCTAAAACACTGAGTCGTAGATCTCTCCAGTTTTGGAGATGGGCATTCCAAAACATCTGGAAAACTTTCCCTACACTCGCCACGCTGGTCAGTCGGGTTAGCGAGGGTGCTATCATTGTCAGTCCTACTGTCAATCCTAAACTCTAACAAGGAATAGCGAAAATTATTAATGGCAGAAACTGATTTTTGATAAATTTATTTGCCTAGTTTAATCGAAAGAAAAGATATAAGGTTACTCAGAAACGAATCCGCAAGTAAATCGCTAAGAATAAGGGAATTATTTGTAACAAAAATATAAAATTCTTTTGTAAATATCTCCGCACAACATCTTGTGTAAGAATTTCACAAAAGAAGCTAATGTCATTTTTGGGGTAGGGGAGGGTCCCAGGGGTCGCAGTCTGCAGAACGTCTGTAACTCTATTAAGGCTGGCTACATCCCCCAAGGCGATAGAAATGTACAAGGAAACGATCACACAAAACAGTTTGCTATGAGAAAGTCCACCTGCTTAACAAAGACGTATTATTTCATAGACTCACGTACGGTTGTACTTTATAGTAACTTTATATATTATTTTCACAGCTGTGGCTTTAAAAATAAATAAACCGTACCTAAAACAAAGCTTAATATAATAATAATAAAATCATTTATTGTCACAAAAAGTATACAGATGTAAAATAGGTGAACAACATAGGGTGATGTTTTTGTGATACCTACACGAGGTTGCCCTGTAGTACATCGGTGCTCTTCCGTGTTATACTGTTACAACAATAAGTGATGTATGTCCACTCTATGTGTTCGTGACATATATGTGAGGGTGTGTATGAGATTTATATATGTATAATAACAATTTAAAAACCATGCTCCTTAAATAGCAGACGCCACAGCGAAATTTATCCAAAAAGTAAACAAATCAAAAATTATGTAAGTATATATCCCTTTATATAATTACTTTTAAAAAACATTCCGTATCATCATATGACTGAGTGTAAAGCCAGTCAGTGACTATTTTGAAGCAGTTAAACTTTGAGTGCGAGTATATTGAATGAATAAATATATATATTGTGTCTGTGTGTATTCGTATATATGACCTTTCCCATTCAATGTTTCACTTATGTAACATCTATTTTATCCGCAGAGCAAACTGTGTTATTAATTGGGAAACATATTAATTACAATCGTGACCTCGGCTGTAGTGGGATAGAGTAAACATGGCTTCTGGAAAACAAAATAAAGTGAAGTATCATCACGACCGTAATTATTTCTTTATTTAGACTTAATTGCACAAAGTACAAAAGACCTAATGCCGCTATACATTCTATGACGGTAAAACCTTCGGTACAACGAGAGCAGTAAGTACATAAGGTAGGTGCAATACTAAATATACTTGAAGAGTTTTAATGCAGATAACATATACAGTATTATACACACTTATTAATAATTACATACTAATACATACATATATCTGTGGTGTCAAGGAAAAAGGGGATAAGTACAAAACTTGAACTTTTCACTAGACGAAAATTAAGAAAACAACTCATTTTTATAATTAGAAAATTGTAATTTACGTAATGTTCAATTTCATTAGTCGTATACTTTAGGTACGAGTCCACTTTTCGCACTATGCTATGAGGTCTACACAACACACATCACCATAATCTAGCATAGGCAGTATCAGAGGCACGGTGGTGGCTCGGTTGTAAGAACGCGCTCCATAAATCCTTCAAAGGTCGGTTCAAAACCACCCGGCATGTACCAATGAGAAATACACTTTTCTTATGTTTAATTACGATTTACAACACCACCGTTCCCGTGCCTCGGAGAGCACGTTAAGACGACGGTCCCGGTTCCACTAATACCAACTTGTGGAATCGTTAATGAATTTTCATAAAAAAATTACATCATATCCTCGCCAAGTTGTCTGGCCAGCGTGGCGAGTGTAGGCCAAATTCTTCAAATACATGTTGTGGGAGGCCCATCTCCAGCGTTGTGTTCTAGGGGCTGTAATGAAAAAAAAAACTTACGTATACATACTTGCATTTTCCGCTGCGGCCTCTGCTTTATGCGCTGAGTTGCGACGCACGTGGCGTCCCAGACCACCTAAACTATATAAAATATAGGTTTTTTAAATTTAGCCCAAAATCTTTATACAAGATGAATGATATTATGTTGTAAACATCCTTCCACGTACAATATTTAATATATCCTAATATGCCAGACATAAATAATACTGTGGTAACCAATAAACCACGCGCTATATAATTAGTTCTTAAACATAGACGTCATATAAAAGCAATCCAAGTATGAAAACCCGTCCGTCTGAAAATTATTATTACATCGTCGTTAACATTGACCTTTATATAAAGGCTTGGTCAAGAATAGATACATAATAGAATACAACATAGCGTCCTAGACCTCCATTGTTGGAGATGGGCCTTCCAGAATATAAATCTGGAGAATTTGGCCTACACTACGCTGGCCAGACGGCTTGGCGAGGATATGATGTAATTTTTTTATGACAATTTATTAACGATTCCACAAGTTGGTATTAGTTGAACCGGGACCAGCGGCTTTCGTGCTCTCCGAGGCACGGGAACGGTGGTGTTGTAAATCTATGACAAATGTACGTAAGAAAAGTATATTTCTCATTGGTACACGTCCTATTTATTTAATTTAATTTTATTCATTTTAGAGGTATATATTAGAACGCATAAGACCACATTCAAGAACAGCATTTTTTTTTAAATTCCTTTATAGAACCATACTTTCCTACTGGAATTCGATTATATATTCATCTTTAAAAAACAACTTAATACTTTCTTTTTAAACAAGCAGAACAGTATATTTTAAATTTAAATAGGTATTTCTTTTTATTATTATATAATTTATTTGTCCGAAGTAGATACAAAAATATTAAAATAAAATAGATTAAAAGCTAATTATAAATAAAACTAAACCAAAAATACCTATGAAATTAAAACTATTCTACAAAATAAACTAAGGGCTTACCACCAGGGAGGGTACCTAAAACGCTCGCCGCATTTCCTCGTTGAATTATAATCGAAATATTATGTTTTAGGTAGTTATGGCTTTTGGGATCGCCACACTCTTGGAAAATTCGTTTACCCAGCTCTTTTATGAATTTGTGGGTATCAAGAGAATATACCCCCATTGTTTCAACCCCAAATGCCACAAAGTTATTATCTATTGTATTTGATGTGCTTTCTAAATTCGGCTGTATGAGCAGCCGAACCGACCTTTTTTGATGTAGAGGAAATGTGGCAAGCGGCAAAAGTATCCACACAGGTGGCATCCCAAACAAGACATCTTCCCTCACTCCATGGTACAAGAGACATACCATCCGGCCTTTTACCATCACTACGTGAAAGTCCTGATGGTTCAAGGACGGACGGAGTTTTAGCAGACCATATTTATTTTTATTATATTATCTTCATATATATCTACTATATATTAATAAGTACTTAAGTAGTCTATGTATGCATACTATTTATGTAGTTTATTCAAATTTAAAATAAGGTTAAAATTGCACCCCACATATTATACCAAAGGTTAGCTGGTAGAAAAAGCCGAAATGGCTTTAAGTTCGCCTTTGTACATACTTTTAAGTTAAAGTGCAATAAAGTAGTTTAATAATAATAATAAGTCAATATTTTACAAAACATGTTGTACACTATATACTTGTATATACACCTTAAAGTTTTAGTTGTCATGCCTATACAGTGTTATGGTAATATAGGCAAGGAACAGAACTGGAGTATACACTACATTAAGTAACACCAACACAAAACAAAATACAAATTAACAAGCTATACTAAATAAAATTAAATCGTATGGTTGCAGCTGAAGAAAGGGCCTTGTGAACCTATTTGTTTATGAAAAACCTCCTAATAAAATACTTCTTTTTGTTCAAGAAATTACTGGTTCTAAACAATTTGGCAAATGAATTAATTTGAACAGGTCTACACATAGGTGAATCAATTCTGTCTGCCCACAAGTTATAATATTGCCGTGTGTCATAACTAAACGCATGCGCCATTAAACAACAAAATTATATCGCAGACAACGATATATGTCATTCTATTTTATAATGCAAATATGTCGTAAAGACTTGCACACAAGGCAGATATAAATAAAATCACAAACACAGACCTATATACTTATACGTTACGTTAGACGCGATCAACTAAGAGAACATTATTTCTAAACTGCTTAATCACTACATTTTATAAAACAAAGTTATCCGCCGCATCTATCTGTCTGTTCGCGATAACTCAAAAACTATTGCATTCATTTTGATGCTGTTTTCATCAATGTATAGAGTGGTTTTCAAAGAAGGTTTTGTATATAATTTGTTATATACTTGTATATATCGTGTTTATTCTGACAGTTGGTATTTCTCTAGTGGATAGAAATGAAAAGGCTTATATTCACCAGAGAACGAAAGTTACTGACATAGCTTGTAAAATTTGCAAGCTGAAGTGGCAATGGGCCGGATGCATTGCCGCAGAAGCGACGAACGATGGGTTCTAGATTGGAGACCACGTACGCGAAGACGCAGAGTGGGACGACCCCCCGTAAGATGTACAGATGACCTAAAGAAGGTCGCTTGTGGGGGTTGGGTGGGGTGGTGAAACACCGCGTTAAGTGGCGAGCCTTGAGGGAGGCCCACATCCAGCAGTGGAGTGATACAGGCTAATGATGATGATCGTCTTTAGGACTAAAGTATTCTGTACAATGGTTTTAAAAATCTTTTAAAAAATCATTTACTTTTTGACGCGTCAAAAATGGCTTTAATACTCGTAGGTTAATACACTTTTGACTTTGACTTTCGAATGTTCGAATGTACCAGCGTTCTGTTGTCTTTGGGACCAACTTTGTTTTGTATTACATATATTTATATACATGTCTATGACACAAACTGAAACTTAAGATCGACTGAAGAAATAAATTAATGGCATTTTAATTGCATATTACTGTCTGACACTTCCATTTATAACTATAATTTATTGGATGCGCTGAAAACTAATTTAATTTGAGAATTTTGTATTTTAGAGGACAATCCTAAATTCTTCTCGATTCAAAGTGTAGTCATTATTGAGCGTGCAATACTATTTCCAGTCGCAAGCCCGAGACACCATTGTTCTCATCACTTACCCACACACGATGGACCCATCACACGCATGTTAAATCCAGGAAATGCTTAGAAATTTGCCTCCAAGAAATTTGTCTCAAATAAATTGTCCCAAATAAATTAATTACTTAGAAATTCCTAATTTGATATTGAATACCTTTGGTCCTCTTTCTCTTCCTTAGTTGGTGACCTACTGATCGTGACTCCGTCGCAGTCACAGTTCATCCACCGGCCGTCTCAAATGGATTTTATCCTCGGGGTAGTGGATAGCTTAGTGCACAGTCACTGACTGGGCCATCGCTTAGGGCTTCTGCCTCTTGTTCATTTACCGTCTTTACCTTGCCCGTCATTAGAACTTTTTCGAGATTATTATCTCTTCTTGCAATGTGGCCAAAGTGTTTCAGAATTCATGCAAAACAGAAGGTAGACAGTCTGCTCCCTGGCAAGCTTAAGTTCTTCAAGCACAGAAATACTAGTACGTAAATTAATAAAAGAAATAGCATTTAAGTGCAAAATATTGAGAATTAAAAATGCACTAATAGTTTGGCTAATTTATTCCAGGGGTAGCAGTTAGGGGTAGTTCCTAAGGGATTACACTCAGAAGTGCATATGTAAATTAGGCGCAAGGGAATTGTGTCACAGAAACGCGACCGATAAGTCGCCATCGTTTAACACGTAAAATAATTTAAGCTTGCTATAAACTGCATGTCTAAGCTCCTTTAAATTAAATGGATGATCCATTTTGGGCTATTTATGTACTGCTTTTTCTGTGTACAAAAAAATTTAAATTTACTATTTAAAATTGAAAATACTTTTCGATACTTTTATTGATAATAATAGTAATAAATTATTTATTGTACAAAACCAAAACAGGTGCAGGTACATAGGCAAGCTTAATGCCGTAAAGGCAATTTCTACCAACTAACCTTTGTGACTGAGAGCTGTAATAAGCGGGTACAGAAGGTTATTTATTACTATATAAAACACAAATTAATTACATACATATAGTACTTATTATATGCAATACAATATATTTATTTATTTATTACAGGAAAACTTACAGCTAGATAACAATATAAATGAATAGATATAATAAAAAATGAGCCAATTAAAAGTTTTCGCCTATAGCTACTAAATACATTAATACACTGGCAAAAATATAAACAACACAAGAAACAAAAAGAACAAATCCTAAAAATATACAGAAGCCGGAGGGTTAAAGAATTGAGAAGAAAGTAGACGCCTTACTGTTGAAGGCTTCATAGCAAAAATATCAATGTCAATATTTTATTTTATTATTTTATTTTATTTGGGTAACTCACAGCTAATACAATAGATTAAATACTATGATAATGACTACAAGCTAATTAAGAGTTACCACACATAACAAAAATACAAGCCAAAAAGAAAACCAAAAGCAATAAAAACTAAACCAAAAATAGTTACTCATTCATTTAGAGTTACGAAATTGGAAATTATTTTGCTCCTCACGGAATAAATGCTATCACAAAATAAGTCAATGTCTAAATTGTGACTTAGTAAATTAAACAACGATACTACTCTAGGTATATAACTATTCTGCCTATAATTGCTATGAGCATGAGGTACACATAGTAGGTCTGAAGCACGCATATATTGTCATATATACATAGATAAACATCCTAAATAAACAAATAAATATATACCTAAATATAAAATACATATATACTCGTTTGTATATATATATCAATAAGTAAGTTATGGCGACTTATTCTGCTTGTGAAGTAAGTATTTGTATAATTATCTTTAAATATTTTAAGAGATGGTGCCTGTCTGATAATTAAAGGAAGTCTGTTCCGCTGGCGAGCTGCAGATACTGTGAAGGAATCTGAATATCTGCTGTAAGAGTGGGGAGGGATTTGAAGTAGGTATTGATGAGACTAATGTTACTTTTACTATACATTACTGTGCAAGTTATTTGTTATAATTAAATATGTAGTTTTCGTATCAATTTCGTCTGTTAGTACTACTTGTAAAGCTGTCATGATGATATTTTAATCAATTTGCACACCTAAACTATATAAAACTAGCGGCCCGTCCCGGCTTCGCACGGGGGGACTTAGGATTTTTTACATAGTTTTACGTTTTATTTATATATATTCTCAGTTTTTTTTTTATTTAGGAAGTATTTACCTTTTGAAAATATTTTTCCGGACTTCATTTGCTTATTTCATTTATTTAATTAATTATTTTCTTCTTAAATAGGAACCTACCTATTTTGTTGTTGTTTGTTACCTATCTCACTGATCTGACCTCCCCTCCCCCGCACCGCTGCGTTGCCCGGCTGGCTAGTCACTTCACGCCGCGCGCCGCCCCGCGCCTTTTTTATGTATTTTTGAAATAGTAGGTAAGCAAATAAACGGTATTTTTACACAATAACATTTTTTGATGCCAATTCATCATAGAGTAATAAATGACGCCTACTTCTATGCAATTCATCCTGTTTCATCTCAAAAAGTCTACTGAACCGACTGAGGTTTGAGTACTAGAAATGACAGATATTGCTGTAAAAAAAAGTTTTAGTGTAAAATTAAGATTTTCTTGCCGAGAATACATTTAAGCTAACCCAGCCCTATTCTGTTACTTAGCGCAAATTACTAAGTAACAGAATAGGGCTGCTGTAGCCCTGGGTGTTACAGTCACGAACGTTTCGTCACTTACTTACTGTCTTGTCTCAAAAATCCATTGTGTATACCTAATAGGTATCTTTTGGATGAATTAATAGTCTTAAGGTAACCGATTGAACAATTCAAAAGTTATCTAGAGCAAACTTTTATAAGGATTGAACCATTCATTAAAACAATTGTTATGGGTAAACTATAAAAGGTAGACATATGCTCTCGCGGACTTTTTTAAAAATAATGTTAAGATGAACAATTCATCCATAGAGCATTTTTGTATAACTTTAACTATATGCTCAGCGCACGCCACGGAAGGCCTCAGAAACGATACTTTTCCCCCGTTTTTAAAACATTTTTGGTTACTGCTCCACAACTATAGGACCTAGCGTGATATTATGTAGCCTATGTTACTTCTGAATAATGCAGCTTTCTAATGGTGAAAAAATTATTGCAATCGGTCCAGTAGTTTTTGAGTTTATTCATTACAAACATACAAAAATACAAATCTTTCCTCTTTATAATATTAGTATAGATAGGCGTTTTACTGTTTAAATTATAATTTGTTAAAATAATCTATAAAAGCATATATTATAACTGTGAAAACAATGCAAGATGGATGATCTGTATAAAAAGTTTGAATGAATGAGTCAAAGTCAAATCATTCATTACAAATTGGCCTTGTTATGTTCTGTAGCCGTTTTCTTAGTCGCAAACGTTATTAGTGGAGATTTACGTCAGAGCTTGCGTCATAATAACAAAATATTATTCAATTCTGCCAATACTGCCTCCGTGGTCTAGCGGTTAAGTCCGTGGGTTTAGACTCGGAGATTCCTGGTCGGGACACAAAAATTATTATTAATGTAAATATCTATTTATTTAATAATTTTTTTATTTTATTTGTGATGTTTCCCGAGTTTGGTACGCTGGAGACATCGACGAGCTTGCCACTTGTCATGATTGGCCTATAGTAAAGTCGGCTAAATGTGAATCCGCTTATTTATAAGCGTGATTTCTGACCAACCCGAAAGGGAAACGGTCGTGATGATACTTTACTATATATGTATAGTGTGTAGTATATATATTTGGAGAATTCGGCCTACTCTCGCCACGCTGGCCAGACGTGTTGGTGAGGAAATGACTCGCTTATGTACACTAATTAAAGTTTTTGTGGAATAACGTTTTTTAAATAACACAAGATCAGTCGAGTAGCTATAAAACTTGACACAAAATGGCGGCGTAAAAACGGTTTTTTTTTTAAATTACGAGTATTGCGAGGTTTTTTTGTTTTCGAGGGTGAGAATATGTAGGCGAATAGTGTAAACTGAGGGATTGTATCGGGGAGAAGGGCCAAAAAATGTGCGGTATGAGGAAACTAACCTTTAGGCAGTTGCGGCGAGGAGCAGTGGACTGTATATGGACGGCCTGGCACGATTTCTCACAGTTTTTCACCATTAAATGTCTATAACACTCTGTGCACACAGTTTTAATTATTAGTTTAATTCACTTGTTAAATTCGCGGATACTTTTTCTACTTTTTACTAGTTTAACCGAGGCGAAGTTGAGGCAGAGCTAATTGCGTGCGTTACGGGAATGAAAGTCAAAAAAGTAAAAAAAGTAAAGCGAGTTACAGTTATAGTTACCTAATTGATTTGTAGTGTATTACATTGGGTCGTGTTTTAAAGCGCTATTTTTATCTGTGTTGTAATTTTAGATTTTATAACCCCTTCGCCACTTGGTTGTTTATGGGCTGTGAATGACTGGGACCATCTGCGGTGGATTTATTTCCATATCCACCACTCTTCCAACTTCCGTTACACCAACAATAAATCTGTGTAATAAAACATTTAAGTAGTTTTCTTTTTCCGAATCAAATTGTCAATCCTTGTCATCGGTTTGATGGCTCTCTTTCATAGACGTACATTTTTTTGTATATAACGGCCCAATAATGCTTGAATTCTTACTCAACTGCGCGTCTAAAATAATTATTCGCGTCTGAAACATAATCTCCAAGATAAGTAACCAAACGCAATACAAATTCAGCAATGGGCTGTATTAATTTTCATAACAGCTAAAATGGATGGTTACTAGTAATCCGTAGACAGAGGATGAAAATGAGGAATGAGAGAATGAATATATAAGGAATGTATTACCACTCCTCTCGGACCCCGGCTTTCCTAGAGCACTCATGTAGGGGATGATCCATTGCAACCTTCACCTGATCGGTCCATCTCACCGGAGACCTACCACGCATCCTCTTGCCATCGACTTTCTCCTGGACTACCAAGCGCTCGATGGATGTTTCTCCACGCCGTGACATGTGTCCGAAGAAAGTGAGAATGCGTAATTGTACATTCGAGGAAAGGCGCTGTCTGATCCCCAGTTCCTCCAGTATGGATTTGTTTGTTCGGAACTCCAGCATTCTCCGCCAACACCACATTTCTAGAGCATTAATTCGTTTTTTTTTCGTTTCGAGTAGGGTCCACGCCTACACAGCATACAGAAATAGGGAACACAAGAGCTCTAACCAGCCGGATTTTAGTGGCTTTGGTAACCTTTCGGTTCCTCCATATCTTCTTCAGCTTGTCCACAGCAGATCTTGTAACTGCCATTCGACGCTTGATTTCATCTTCGCATTGACCGTTATTAGATATTAGTGCTCCCAGATATATTTAAGATCGGACCACATCGCACTTTGCTATCCTTGTAATTTCTCAATAATAATACTTTATAAGAGCTTGTCCTTATTTGTCTATGCTTTATATCTATGTTTTTTTTTTTCGAGTTTGTTATAGAGCTTTGAGAAGCAACAAGAGTTAATGTAGCGTGACTTAAGTCAAATAAACACCAAACTTTTATACCAATTGAGACAGGCAATATAGAATAGTAATAAAATTACAATTCTTTTTAACTTTTAGTTACAAGTTTTGTACCTTGTTTGTTCGCATGGTAATTTGTAAACAAAGAAAGTTACAAAAATTTTATATATAGTTTATACAAAATAAATGTATATATATAATAATCATGGACATGGAAGATCACATGCCTTACTAGTATATAAAAAAATAATTCTTATCACAGGAAAAATCGAAAGCAAGAGACCACCTGGCCGAAACCCCATATGCTGGTCTGATCAGATTTGCACCACCCTAAATACCACGAAGCCCTACGTGTGATCCGTGGAGGGGGTCTTGACCCTCAGCAGTGGGGCAAACGATGCTTGGAAGAGGAGGCCGGCATAATGGTAGGGATTGATGTCAGTTGCTCCCATTCACGGACCTCGTAGGTGCCGCTTACCATCAAGCGGGAGCGGCGTCAGAATTTATATTAGTATAATATTTTGCGTTTACTTTATAAATAAAATAAATAAAAATGTACCATTTTATATTATTAGGAAGTAGTATTAATAAAATCTGTCGTCGACTCCTGAAATAAACTATTCCTGTCTTAATTCTCAAAGAAAATATTAATTCGGAAAGTCCTTAACAAATTAACACGTCTTAAAATATCTCATGTCACAAGCAAAGATCTTGCAACATTGGATACCGCATTACGTACAAAATTAAAACTCGGTTCCTATTTCTCGCATCTACATTTATTTTGGAACACTTGGTTAAGTCAATGAATTATTTAATAAATTATAATACTACAAAAATAATATTAGTAGCAGTTATATTGTTTTTATAGTTTATTTTTTTAACATAACATTGCCTTAGCGACCGTGGCTATTTAAAAAAAGGCATAAGCTGAAAATCAGTGCTGCAGCTGAAGCTAAGCTAAAGATGTAGCTAATACTGAGCTGACTTTCTATTTGTCGACACACTTGTATTTTTTGTTTAAGTTTAGTTTTATTAAGAGTTAAACTCAGCCATTAGAACTAAATTACTTAACACTTGCCACTACTAACCTACATTGTAAAATATTCTTATGTGATGTGAAGCACACCTATCTTGATGCCGCCGCAAGAGTTTGTCGAGGACAAAGAAATACAAGATCGGGGTTGGGGATGTATTTTATATTGGGCCCTTCAGAACATGTGTCTTAAAGGTTTTAAACGAATAGCTTTTAGTTATTATTGTTTTTTTTTTTATTATTTATATTATGTTTTTACTTGTTTAATTTAGTTTTTTGTTTGTTTTTTTTTCCTTTCACATTTGTTTATTATTATTATTATTAATAAGTAAAGTTTATGCAATCATAAATATGTGGTTAACGTGGTGGGTATTGCATGATCTAATGTATCTTATTATTGTTAAATGTTAAAACCTGTGCAATGCTATTTGTTGTCCCTAATAAATAAAATATAAAAAATAATAATATTTTACTAGTAATTAATCAGAACAGTTTTTTCATCTGTAACATATCTACTTAGTTTCAAGATCATTGTGTGACACAACTAATAACTTTAACTGTTACGTCAACGGTCCTCTGGGAATGCTCCAAAACATGTGATACCAATTATACTTGGTCGTTTTTTTCGGTAAAATTATAATTGTAAAAATAAACATTGCATGCTTTATTGCTTCGTCAACAATGCGGGGAATATCTAAATTACTCTTTTTAGACGTTAATATATGGACCATATAATTACAGTTTTTTAAACTGAAACATAAATTTCAATTTAAATATCTTTATTGTAACGCCAAAGCAACTTTATTCCATACTACTATGCCGGCCTAACGTGATGCTTATCGCTCTATTCGTTCGCTTTGAACAGACTCGAGGGAATAGAGATAAGAAGTGTTATGTGTCCCATATCCATATATTAAAAAATATTCGTATATTAAAATAATTAAAAATAAGCTATACACATACTTATTCCATAAGCAGAATAAGTCGCCGTAACTCATTTATTATATATGCGTATATGTATGTATTTTATATTTAGTTATATATATTTATTTGTATATGTAGGACATTTATTTATGTATAAGTACTATATGTTTGCAATTAATGTGTGTTTTATATAGTAATAAATCGTTTTAACTATCAATTTTCTTCTTTCACTGCCTCCGTGGTCTAGCGGTTAAATCCGAGGATTTAGACTCGGAGGTACCGGGTTCGATTCCAGGCCGGGACACAAAAATATGTATTAACCCATTTGGATCCAAATACAAAGTACTAGCAATATTTTGAAAAAAACTTTAATTATATATTTATTGATGTCTAACAAAATATTTTATTACAAAAAACTTTTTAAAAAACTTTCCTATATATATAAAAAAACACCGTCCTCAAATGGGGCCAATGGGTTTATGTGTGATACTTTTCGAAACCTCCTTTCTTGATGCACAATGTTTTTATACATTATATTATATTACATTGCCAACGTGCTTCCATATGGCAAACGACGCATCGTATCTGGCTTGACAGTTTCTGAGGGAAGTGTCCAACACCATCTTGACTCTTACCTGGCACTATTGAAGAAGGTTTACGACGCCTTCCGTCGGATCTTTCAATACCTTCAATGACCTACATTCTTTAAATATCGTGAAACGATACTTCGACGAAATTAGAGCTGGTATAATTTGTCTTTAGCAGTCATGCCACGAAGACGCCAAGCATTGGCTACAGCCAAATCTAGTATGTTGGTAAATAGAACCGACCACCATTTTTTGCCACGTACAGCCGTTCTATACACTGCGATGGACTGATCAGCTTGATCAACTCCGCCCATGCCTTTGTTGTAGTTCTGGAAGACAAGAGGGAAGTCCACGTCAACCTTTCCTCCTTCTGTAGAGCTCCATCTTTTTACCTTACCCAGAGAATGAACAAAGTCATAGTTTCTACCCATGGTACAAACACTGTTGTCAAGCCATCTCACGAACAGAATTTGATTGACTGTATTGAATCGGTAGTCAAATTCTGCTCAGATCTTCTTTTGCATGTCCTTGACAGATACTAGTGGGCATTTCTTAGTCCTATATTCCCTCACAGTGCCAGTCGCACGATAACTGGCTTCACGGAAACATCGCAGCAACGCGTGATCTGAATCTGTTCTTTGACATTGCTTTAGTTACAATGGTTACATTACAGTCTTCATCTAGAGACCAGTACAATCGTTCTCGTGAAGTGAGGGATATCCAGTCAAAAGTAGAATGCCAAAAAATAATTTGAGTTTATCAACAGTTATTTGGAAGTCATGATTGTTTTGTTGTGCAGCATATAACTTTGTGTTCAAAATGATCGTGTCAAAGAACTCATCATTAAATATTTTTTCAAAAATATTTGAGTGGCGTTTGATCTTTCAACTCGGCTATAATATTTTCCCTTCGCTTCTGAACATTACCAATTCACAGTTGAAGGCATGACAACATATGAACCGTCACACTTACGCTAACGCGGTTCCTGGATTTCAACTCTTCTGTATCCTTGTAAAGACTCATCATCGCTCCTATCCCAGCCATCATTATTTCTCGACTCAAACACTTCCACTCTACCTGGGATATCGTGCGGGAGAATTTTTTGTTGAACATCATCTACATCACCCTCTTTGTTATCCGTGAGAACACTCGGGTCGGGAGGGATGGCTACTAAATCGTAACCTACATCAGAATCTTCGTCATTTAAAATGCTTTCAATAGCTTCACCAAGTCCTCGATACTCGTTGGCAACATTTAATGGTCGCTTAGTCATCGTTTACCTCAAAACTAAACCTGCGAATAAAAAACAAAAATATTAGCAATTAGCCCATTGGACCCATTCGGGGACACCATACTAAATACCTCCCATTATGATTCAGTCTTCAAAAATATCCAACAGAATAGCAATATTTACTAGTAGTTACTATAACCAAGTAAAAAATATAAAAACATGTAGTAAATAGTGATGTAAATATAAAAAAAAAACACTTACCCTTGGTCGAAAACCTATTTGCTCAATGAAGTAAATGAAGTCACTTATTTTATTAAAGTAATGCAGTAAAATACAAAACCACACGTCGCATCATAAAGCTACACTCTTTAACAATGCAGATTCACCTCTAAACAAAATGTAACTAAAATTCAACGTGGCAATGCTGCCAGTATCCTTGGCACCTTGCCCATTGGCAGCGATTTGGAGCAAATGTATTATTTATAATATTTTTTATTTCGTTTTTTCTTCATTTTAGTTTTTAGTTATATTTTTATTTATTAATTAGGTTTATTTTTATTAATAGTAATTTATGTTTTAAGATGTAAGTTTTTAGTTTAATTAATATGTTATTATTTTTTTAAATCATTGTACCTTATTTTCTTCGAATAAAACTAAAATATAACAGAAAACGTGGGTAGTTAAATGAATGTCCCCAAACGAGGACAGCGGGCGTAAATGGGTTAATGTAAATAAATACATTTAATTAATATTTAATTTATTTGTGATATTTCTCGAGTTTGGTACGCTGGAGACATCGACGAGCTTGCCACTTGTCATGATTGGCGTATAGTAAAGTTGACTAAATGTGAATCTGCTTATTTATAAGCGTGGTTTTTGACCACCCCTAAAGGGAAACGGTCGTGATGATCCTTATTTTTTACGTTCTTACAACCGATCCACGCTTTAGAACATATTTCTGAATAATTTGGTCACTCTGAGCATGGACCTGGCCATGCGTTTTGGCGAGGGTCTGTTATGCGACTATTATGAGGGTAGACCTCATATCTTTTATGTGACATATAATTATTATTATTTAGATTATAATATGACACGTCTTTTTATTATTATTATTATTATTTGTTTTATAAATTATCTGACATATGTATATAATTTCTGTACATCATAATTAATAAGTATTTTGAATGTAAACTGACACGGCCTCGATTAAAGCCACGATCTTATTTAAGTTAGTTAGTTTTACTTGCTTGTAGCAATAATGTTGTGCCTAACATACATAAATATGGAGTATTATATTAGTACATGTGTTTTGATAATTGTATTGATTTTATTAGTTCTGACTGTATCCAAGTTGTTTTGAGAAAACCAATGGAAATAAATTATTTTGATTTGATTTGATTCAATCAAAATGTCCATTTTTTGCAAAGCCATAAAACTTACAATAAAGAGAACTGAAATAAATTACATGTAAGGGTGGTCCGGAAAGGGTTTGCGTACAAATTACTTCTGCTTAATGTTCTGAATAAAAGCGTTTTCTGAGAATAAAACGTTAGACGAATGGATAACACAATAGCCACTTTATTAAGAGGGTTTTACTCTTTGCATTCATCTCGCTAACACAATGCATATTTTTTTAAGATTTTTGAAATTTTTGTGTATATTTGATATATGAAAATAAAAAAGGAGACGATGCAGTGAAGAAATCCTTTTCGTAAGCAAAAAAAAATATCTAGAGAAATGAATAGTAGCACCCACAACCATATTGTGTATTTTAAAATGTGACTTAAGTCGTGCAGAGACGCACTGGTCATTCATCATTACAGTCCCTAGAACACAGCGTACCAGACCTCCACTGTTGGAAGTCTTTCCAGTACATATATATGGAGAATCCGGCCTACACTTGCCACGCTAGCCAGACGGCTTGGCGAGGATATGATGTCAATTTTCAATGACAATTTAGTAACGATTCCACAAGTTGGTGTTAGTGGAACCGGGACCGAACGGCTTAACGTGCTCTCCGAGGCACGGTGGTGTTGTAAATCTAAATTGTATGTAAGAAAAGTGTATTTCTCATTGGTACATGCCGGGTGGGTTTGAACCGACCTTTTTGGATTTAACGAGTATCGGAGACATATTTTTATGAAAACCCTAAATTAGATACTCAAACATCGGCCCAGGTATACCAAGATACGATTATTGAGAAGGTTAAAGCCTCTTAACCACTTAACCTAATTGTTGTGTATACAGACCTGTTATGACAGTTATAACAGTTGATATTAACTAGTGGGTAGTATTAAAAAGTGAACATAGGTTGGAACTTTAGCAGTAAAGCTGTATCATGCATAATCCTTAATTGTGAGTATATAATACTAATGTTTAATAACCAAGAATGGTCTTTTCAGCTAGACTTAGCACCGGAAGTTCGATCTGTTTCATAGAGTATGGCATGCTCTAAACATTCCATAAGATTGGCAGTGCTCATTTTCCCCTTGGAGTTAGTGCATACATGAGGTCGTTGCGTAATGACGAAATACGCAAATGGGTAGATATGAAAGAGTTAAGGCATGTTGAAAGGATGAATAAAGAGAGATTTACAAACCAGATATATAATGCGAAAGTTGTGGGTAAAAGAGGTCCTGGCATCCCAAGATACACATATTATGATCAAATATATAAAACAATAGCTGAAGGTGCATTAATAAGCCATCGAAACAAAAGAGCATGTATGACGAAGTTGATGAATGTCGAAGAAGCGAAAGAGAAAGTTGTGGGTAAAAGAGGTCCTGGCATCCCAAGATACACATATTATGATCAAATATATAAAACAATAGCTGACGGTGCATTAATAAGCCATCGAAACAAAAGAGCATGTATGACGAAGTTGGTTAATGTCGAAGAAGCGTAAGAGAAAGTTGTGGGTAAAAGAGGTCCTGGCATCCCAAGATACACATATTATGATCAAATATATAAAACAATAGCTGAAGGTGCATTAATAAGCCATCGAAACAAAAGAGCATGTATGACGAAGTTGATGAATGTCGAAGAAGCGAAAGAGAAAGTTTTGGGTAAAAGAGGTCCTGGCATCCCAAGATACACTTATTATGATCAAATATATAAAACAATAGCTGAAGGTGCATTAATAAGCCATCGAAACAAAAGAGCATGTATGACGAGGTTGATGAATGTCGAAGAAGCGAAAGAGGTATGACCGTGACAAGTGGCGCTCAATTGTTTTTGTCTACCCCGGAAGAGATTTGGCGTGAAGATATGTATGTATGAGAAAGTGCTTGTTTTAATCGGTAACTAGCAACAACGTTTAAAGAAGTGATTTGAGGCCAATTGATATCATTTTGAATCAGTTTAAGTTTTTTTTTAAATGCTATTATAATAATGTATATACGTACCCTGCTACTGCATAAATGTTTTATGTAATAGAAAAAAGCTATGTTTTCCTTGTAAGAATATTTATAGCAAGATTATAAGGATATATAGCTTATGGACGGCAATATTACGGCTTAAATGATGAAATGACATTAAGTTTGAAACCTTACTGGGTACTATTTGTAGCCAGTATCTCGCAAACATTTGTAGGTACACCAAATTGAAACTCCGACACATGTATGAACAAGTATACAATCATTTTGGTCGTAGTTCCTACTATCAAAACCATATAAACCTTTATATTTTGACCCTTATTTTAAAATTAGAAGCCTGCCTCCGTCGATTTAGTCGGGTCACAATAATTTATTAGTGATATTTCTCGAGTTTGGTACGCTAGATATATCGACGAGCTTTGTACTTGATGTGATTATAGTGCAGCGTGTTCCGATGGTGGTCGGGATTCGGCTGGATGGGGTGCGGGGGCAGATTCATAATTCATAGGATGATTTTTAGTTCTTTTGGATTTGTTCTTTTCAGATCGTTATAGCGGCTGTATTCTGGGCATTGTTGGGGTACGTTATTCTCCATATGTAAATTGTTTAAATATATATCTGTAAGTAATTTTCTTTGAATAACTCATATGAGTCTTTTTTACTCGTTAGTAATCAATGATATCAGTAAGCTTAACAGGTCATTTTCTTATTCAAATTTAAATTCAAAATTGTTTATTGTTTAGATTACTTATTCTAATAATAGTTGTATGCACGTACATGTCATGATCATACGATTTGCCCATACTATGGGCATATGATATGCTTATGTCAATAGATATTTATTTACAATATATGTATATATTTATCATTTAACATTTTTGTTATCAATTTATTAGAATCATCATCATTACAGCCCCTAGAACACAGCGTCCTAGACCTCCACTGTTGGACATGGGCCTTCTAGAACATATATCTGGAGAAGAACGATGGTGTTGTAAATCGAAGACAAATGTACTTTAGAAAAGTGTATTTCTCATTGGTACATGCCGGGTGGGTTTGACCCGACCTATGTAGGATTTAAGGAACGCGTTCTTACAACCGAGCCACCACCGCGCCAAATAGAATCGATTGTAATACAATACATGTTAATGTCAAAATTTAAAAAAATATTTAATTGAGATAAAACAGTAGTCAATAAGGATTTAATTTAATTTAATAGTAAAACGTTTTATGGGGATTTCTCTAGTTTTTTTTTTATTATGTACTCAAATGCACATTATGTAATTATTTAATAAATATATTATTATTCACTTACACATGCTGAGTAGATTTTACGATTTATTACAAGTATTATACTTGACTCTTAAGTCAGGATATTTATTGAAAAATATTCCCATTATAAGGATAAACATTAAAGCCAATGTCAATAGTTTATTTTTTTAAATAAGTCGCTACAGAGTTCAAATGTTGAAATGTGAAAATGGTCCGAGTCCACAGATAGCCAGAACACACTTCGTTTGAGTGATAAATACTTTATTCACATCGAATATGTTAATCCAAAAGAAGGTCAAAATATGACGGTCAAACTGAGCCCCACTCTGTCGTAGTTCGGACAACTCGTTCAGGTCACTTCCGTGTTTGCGGCGAGCAATCTGCAGAGGTACATCCTAGAATGCGACCTGGATTCTTGTCCGGTTAATAACAAGGACATATTTATACGGACTATTTTTTCTTCAATTTATTTTTTAATCATAGTACTAAAAACAACTACAAACGAGAAATTAAATACATCATCATCATCAGTCAATGTCTCTCCACTGCTGGATTTCATCTCGCCATTTCACAAGAACCTTTATGACACTCATCCAAACCCCACCGGCGACCTTTTTCAGGTCATCCGTCCATCTAGCAGGGAGTCTTCCCACACTGTGTTTTCCTGACATGATCTTAACTCCAAAACCTGTCCACTTCATCTGTCATGGGTTCTGCGACAGACGTGTCCGGCCCATTGCCACTTCAACTTACAAATTTTGAAGGGTATATATACAGATGTAACTTCGGTTTTCTGACGGATGTCAACTTTTTGAACTCTATCTATCAGCATAGCTCTCTCCATAGCTTGTTGAGCGACCTTAAACTTGTGGACCAGACCCACTGTCAGTGTTGATGTTTCTGCTCCGTACGACAATACTGGAATAACGCATTGGTTGAAAACTTTCGTTAAATCTTGATAGTATGTGGCGTAACATCCCAAATGCGACCCATCCTATTTGAATGCGCTTGTCAGCTTCCTTGGTGAAGTTGGATAAGCCTAGTTGTATAGTCTAACCAAGGTAGACGTATTTTTGCACAACTTCGTGAGAGGCGTTACCCACGCAAATCGGTTTCTTGTGTCTTGTCCAAGTTCATTCCGAGACAAATTAACTTATTAGACAGATATAATTTTATTTTGTTGAAGATTTATTTTTTGCGAAAACAAATATATTAACATCTGCAAGGATTCATGCTGTGGGAATAATTATCACCGCAAATTCATCACACACAATATTACCTACAAGAACAAATGACTCAAACCAACGACATAAAAATCAAAACTAGACAAACCAAAACACTGGCCCTAAAATTTAAGACAAACGAAAAGTATGAAGTGCACATTCACAGTAAGTAAATAAGTGCGATATGATGTATTATGAAGCCAAAATACGTAGAATTCAAGGTATTTATTAAGCAGGGATAGTGAAACGCTATAATGATGGAATATATACATGAATTGAATGCGAGAAAAACCAAGGTACTAGTGTTTGAAAGAAGAAGGATGACAACCGTGACGATAAAGATTGATGATGAAACTCTAGAACAAGTAAATGAAATTATATATCTGGGCAGTGTTTTCACTGCGGATGGGAAGTACGATAGGGACGTTGAAAGAAGAGTGAACGCGGGAAATAGTGTTAACGGTGCCCTGGGGTCACTGATCGGCAGTCGAAATGTCAGTGACAAAGCTCGGCTCGCCATACACAATGCCATGTTGGTACCAACACTGATGTATGGAAGCGAAACGTGGATATGTCAGAATACGCATGAGAGTAGGGTTAATGCATTAGAAATGCGGTCGTTGCGGCGGATATGTGGCGTCACTTTGGCGGACCGCATACGTAACGTCGAAATACGGAAAAGGGTTGGTATGAAGGAAAGCATAGGGACAAAAATAAGGAAAAGCATGCTACGATGGTTCGGGCATGTTGAAAGGATGAGCGATGAAAGATTGACGAACCAGATATATAATGCTAAAGTTGTGGGTAAAAGAGGCCCTGGCAGACCGAGACTCACATATCACGATCAAATAAATAAAACACTGACTGAAGGTGCATTAAAAAGTCTTCGTAACCAAAGGGCATGTATGAAGAGGTTAATGAATGTCGACGAAGCGAAAGAGGTATGTCGTGATCGTGTCAAATGGCGCTCAATTGTCTCTGCCTACCCCGCAAGGGATCTGGCGTGAAGATATGTATGTATGTATATACATGAAAATAAATATATAAAGGTATACATATATAAATGAATTCAACAATAACAATTAGTAAAACAAATATATAAGTTACGAGTAATAATACAAAGGTAATTTCCGGAGCTGACAACGTTTAGGTCGCACGAAAACAGCACATAAATAGGTGATATTATTCACTGTACTTTTTCTCTAATTATTTCACGACAAGTGAATCTGCGCCTATTTGGTGATAAGTGGCGTGCGAGGTCCATGAAATGCAACTGGAATCAGATACTCATTACTGACATCAGTCTCTAACACCATGTCGGCTTTATTGGGCATGACGGCAATTCGAGCCTGATCCCGAGACGTGTGGATACACTTTACTGGGTTTATCGGAACGAACGGTGGATACATCCTCGCCTCGACAGACTGGGCAAATTACCACCATCAGCCTACCACCTATTTAAAACTTACTCGTAAAATTATAACGCAGTTTTGAATAAAAAACGTGGCACTGATGTATTCTGTACAATGTTTTTTTTTAAATAAAGAGAGTATCATCACAACCATATCTTGCAGGGTTGTCAGAAACCACGCTTATAAAGAAGCGGATTTACATTTAGCCAACTTTACTATAGACTAATCATAATAAGTGGCAAGCTCGTCGATGTCTCTAGCGTACCAAACTCGAAAAATATCACAAATAAATTAAATATTTATTAAATTTATTGATTTAAATAATCAAATGTTATTGTGTCCCGACCAGGAATCGAACCCGGTACGAAACCGGCCCGAACTTATCCGCTGAACAACGGATACAGTTTCTTTAAATAACTTAATAAAAAGGTACCTTTAAAAAAAAGGAATATACATAATTACTTTACAGTTGACCAATTTAACATTGGCCCTAAACCTAAATTTAGCAAGTCTACGTCTATGAACTGGCGGACTCAGTCAATTAAAAACATTATTAATTGCATACTCTTGGGCACTGACAGTTTGCTTGCGAATATAATTTTATTTATGCGTTCGCGAATCTGACCCTGACAGGCGAAGTCGGATCACTCGTCACGTCTTTCCCGCGTCTTCTATACCTCTGTGTTTACATACAGTTACAAAACTTATGGTTTTTATTATTGGAATCGAATGTTCCTAAAAACCAGAGCGTCAAGTAAAACTAACATTAAGACCTCAAAGTCAAAGTCAAAATATGTTTATTCATGTAAACCTATTACAACCATTTGTGACACGTCATTATTTAAATTATTTACAATCATTCTACTTCTGTTAGTGGAAGTAGCACTAGTAGTAGTAGTAGACTAAGCAGCGAAGTGGTCCAAGGAGTAAGCTGTTAGCAGAAGACTAACAGCTTAGCAAATTCCAGTGACCTGTTAATGTTTAATCTGACTGAGAAAGGAATCTGCAAGGAAAACTCAGGTATAGCAGATTTACAAATGAAACAAATACAGAATTACACAACAATTTTTTTTTTTAAATTCACCTACGATATTATAATACCTGGTACAGTGAAAAGAAACAAAGAAAAAAGAACAGAAACCTTACACAAGAAACAATCAGGAGTGGATTTGTGTCTTCAACGGCTTCTTACCTAAATTATTCCTTCCAGCAGCCCAATTCTGTTACTTAGTCGCAAATGTAAGATTGTCAAAATAGTGAATTATGTTATTCACTACCACTTTTAGCCTGAGTTTCTCCGACCATAGCCGACCTTACGTCAAAATAGAGTTTTCCACTATTTCTAAGGTCACTCATGGGGTTGCAACTTTAAAATCATGGGGAAAACGTGAATTAAATACTTAAATTGTCCGCCGCGAATTCATATTAAAGTTAACAACATTTATAGTAATTAAACTAAGATTATATATTTACATTAAATATAGTTTTATAACACACATTAGGCAATAAATAATAAAAAACGCATCGTAACGTTATTTTGCTGTCATCTGTAGTGGAAACCTTAAAACAAGAATACTTACCAATTTTAATAGCGTATTACACTGACAGTTCTGTTATTTAAGGGATTCCACTATATAACGTTGGCGCTTAAGTAACAGAATACTCGGGCTAGGCTACAGCTGTCAAAGAGAGATTCTCAGCACGTCACTTCGCTAGAGGAATAGACTGTCAAACTTAAGGTAAATCGCGACTAACAAATGTTTATGTTATTTTTGCTAATACTAATAAAAAGGCAGCGTCGATACTGCGGAGAGTAAGAGACAGTGACAACAGCATTCTGAGGATGATATCGTCGCGCTTTGACAGCGCTTTTGTTAAGCGCTGGATTGGAGTTGTAACTGGGAATGTGTAAATTAAATATGTACAGCATTTGCGTAGTATAAATATCCCCACAGATATTTAAGAATTAATATTATTTAAATTAAATTAAGTACTAAGTATTGTTATTATTATTATTATTGCCTTTTTGACTTTTTAATTAATGTGTATAACTACTAACATAGTTCTAAGTTGGAATGTTACTAATAATTATGGAATTACGAGGGGCGTTCAAAATATTCTCGGTATGTGGATAAAAACAAACAAGTACGAAAAGTTTGATATTTTTATTTTTCAATATACTCCCCCCCTATGTTCATACACTTATAAGATCGATCAATTATTTTTTTTAATCCCTCATAAAAATATTTTTTATCTTTGGTGTAAAAATGCTCCTCCACGGCCGTCTTCAACGCTTCATCGTCAGAAAATTTATTTCCACGCAGATCCTTTTTAAGATTGGGAAACAAAAAGAAGTCGCTTGGGGCTAAGTCCGGACTATAGGGTGGATGAGTAACAGTTTCAAACCCACATTCAACAATAGCTGCCTTGGCAATATGAGCAGTATGGACAGGGGCGTTGTCATGCAGAAGCAGAACACCTTTGGTTAACTTTCCTCGCCTCTTTTCTTTGATCGCATCTCTTAATTGACGTATAACGTTAGCGTAGTACTGCCCTGTGATATTTACACCTTTTTCTTTATATTTATTTATTTATTTTATTTAAAACTTTATTGCACATAAATTACAAAGGCGTGACATAATGTCGCTTGACATTCTCTGCCTGTCAGACCTTCGGGACAACGAGAACATTTATGTGAGGTAGGTGCAATATATCAATTAAAATTAAATATATTAAAAATATACGTCTATAGAATATTATTTATTGCTTATAATAAATATCTATTAATAAAATTACATACGAATTCATACACACATACATATATAAACTACATAAATAAGTTATACTATTTATATACTACATAAACATAAATAAGGTACTACGTACTTAATGATAACCGATGATGTAGGATAATAATAAGCAACAATCAATGAAAATTTTATGAAAATTATGAACCCAAAAAGTGTCTGTAAACTAATCTTTTAAATATAGCTCTGTTTGGAGCATCTTTAACCTCCGTCGGTAGGTCATTCCAAAGCCTTGCAGCCACAACTGCAAACGACTTGGACATAAAAGCGGAGTGGTGAGAGGGGATAGCAAAAGTAGTATTAAAGGAAGAGCGAAGAATTCTGTCATGATGCGAACCAAGCAAAGTGAAGCTGTCTTTAAGGTATTTGGGGGTCACAGGCTCGTATAATATGGAGTATAGTAAGCAGAGCACTCTGCTATTTCTCCTACTGCGAATATTTAACCACTTCAGCTTTTCGCGAAATGGAGAAACGTGATCGTATTTGCGAAGACAAAAAATGAATCTGATGCATGCATTGTGTAGTCGTTCCATCTTGTTAAGTAATTCTTGTGAGAGATCGACACAACACATGTCACCATAATCAAGTAAGGGAAGCAGCAGTGTTTGTACAAGCGTAATTTTAGCTTTCAACGGCAGAAAATTCTTTAATTTATTGAGAGAGTGCAGTGAAGAAAAAATCCTACGACTGGTATTGGTGATTTGCGCTACCCAACTAAGCCGAGAATCAAGGTATACACCAAGATTCTTAACCTCGTCAGAGAAAGCAATTGGAACGTTGTCAAACCGTACAGAATCAATTTTGCTCATGTCAATTTTGGCAATTTGTCGGGGACTCCCGATGATAATAGATTGACATTTGCTCGGATTGACAACGACACCAAACCGTGTTGACCAAGACAAAATACTACCAAGATCTGAATTGAGCCAAGCTATAGCACTATTAAGTGTGTCGATGTCTGTCTGCACATAAAGTTGCAAGTCATCAGCGTAAAGGTGGTAGTGACAGTGAAGAGATGAAGTGATACCATTAATAAATAATGAAAAGAGTAATGGAGAAAGAATTCCACCCTGTGGAACGCCCGTATTTAAATCACACCAGCTCGACGACGAAGTTTCATTAATACGAACTTGTTGTTGACGGCCACAAAGGTATGCCGAAAACCACGCAAGAGCTTCCGACGAAATCCCAAGACGAGACAAAGTAGCGATAAGCAAATCAGGATCTACAGTGTTAAAGGCATTCGTGAAATCAATAAGGACGAGAACCGTCACTTTGGTTTCATCCATGCCATTTCTGATATCTTCAGTTACTTTAAGTAATGCTGAAGTTGTGCTATGTCCGGGACGAAATCCTGATTGAAATGGGTTTAAGAGTTCGTTGATATAAAGAAAAGATGATAACTGTTTATGAACTACTGACTCTAAAACCTTTGATAAAAACGGAAGAATGGAAATCGGGCGATAGTGCGAAGGGAGTGTCGGAGAGGAGATTTTCGGAAGAGGTATAATAAAGGCTTTACGCCAGGATAATGGAAATTGGCTTAAGGAAAGGGAAGCGTTTACGATACGCGTTATATGAGGCAACAGTAAATCAAGAATTGTAACGATCATAACACGACCAATGGAGTCACATCCTATTGCTTTAGAAGTAATTGAGTTAATCGTCTTAAGGATCACGTCTTCAGACACTTCTTCAAAAAAAAACTGTTCAACTTCAGGTGTCGGTATCTGAGCTATCTCGGCTAATGTTTTAGCCTTTGTAGCTACATCTAGTATCGGAGCTGATGAGAAATGACTATTTAGCTGGTCGGGTGTTACAGAACCAAGACAGACCTGGCTCTGAGTTTGCCCTAACCCGATAGAATTGAGAAATTTCCAAGTGTTGGTAGAAGATTTATTAGATATATTATCGTGAAAATGACGGCGTTTAGCTGTTCTTACCACCTGATTACAGCGATTTCTCGCAACCCTATAAGCATCCCAGTTGTCGTCACTGCGAAGACGTCTATACTTCCGATATGCACTGTCACGCTTCCTCATTGCTAAACGTATATTTTCGTCAATCCACGGCGCAGGCTGACGCTTTAATTTCGTGGGACGAACAGGAGCATGTAAATCATATAGTTTAAGGACTTCACTACTAAAACAGTTAACCATGTCATCAAGGTTCACTGCCCTCTCAAAACAGCCCCAATCAACCCGACGCACATCATGACGAAGCTTATCAAGGTTTATACGGCAGAAGTGCCGCATAAAGACAAAATAAAAATAAAAAATAAAAATATCTTTATTCGAAGTCAAAGAGTTCAAGTTTACATTTTATAAGGAAGTAGGTATAAGGCAGTTGGTGGGCGAAACTTAGGAGGCTTAGATTTATAAGAGACATAAATGAGATCGTGGTGAGAGAAAGCAGAGGCAAGAAGCTGACCATGACAAGCGACAAGGTCAGCGCGGGAAGTAAACATTAGGTCTAAAAGAGTGTTAGAAGAAGCAAGATGGTGAGTCGGGCCAGTTGGCAGAAGAATTAAATTAGTAGAAGAGATAATATTTAAAAGTCTAGAAGCACGGGCCTTTGTTAAAGAATTATCATTAAGTAGGCATGTATTAAAGTCTCCCATTATAATATTATGGGGGTATCCCGCCACGATCTCATCAAAAACGTTCTCCAAACAGGAAAAGTAGTTTACAGATGGCGGACAGTAGACAACCCCAACGAGTATGCTTGCACCTTTAAAGCTGACATCAATAAATAGGTATTCGCAAGATGCAGAGTACAATGTAGGGGAGCAGCAAATAATTTTGTAGGAAAGGTTAGCACGTAGATAAATTGCTACTCCACCTCCACCTAAACCCGTGCGATCATTGCGAATGAGAATATAGCCTGGAAGTGAATAATAAGTTGAAGGTAATGAGGGTTTGAGCCAGCTTTCTGAAACGAGAATAGCGTCAATGACGTCAGGAGAGGAAAAAGTAGTAAGGAGATCCGTATAGTGTGCTGGCACACTTTGTGCATTAATGTGGCATACGTTGAAGTTGTCTGTACAGTTTGAGTACCTGTTCTTTAATAAATCATCCAGATTCGGCTCAACATCATAATAATCGCTGGAAGTGTCACTACCGCTTATTATGGAATACAAGGAATTTTCGCTATCATTATCTGACATCACGTAGCAAGTACCTATGATATAAAATATATAAGATAAAAATATAAATATATACTTAAGATATAATAAATATGACTTAAAATAACTTACTACTAAATATTTTGAAGAAGAATAAGGTTTTTGTTCTGCATATCCTGCTGGCATGACAGACTATACATGCGTACATTTTACCACAGACCCGAAGGATATAAACACTGGAAAAGTTAACTTAATAACCTATATAAACTACAGAAAAAAATTATATATATATATATATATATGTCAGGTTACGCTGAGCCACCCTCCGTGTCTGTACCAACCTGCACGCTTAAATTACAATAATATACATACTATTAATAACCTACTACTAATACAAACTACAATAACCAGAGAAGAACAAAAAAAAAAAAATTTCAAAAATAAGCGTATGACATTTCATTACCAATACAGAAACGTCCACAGATTACAGGATACCACGAAACGTCTATTGAGCTGCAGAAAAAAAACAACAACAATGATATAATACTCACGGCCAAAAACGAAACAAAATTACAAACGAATAAAATTAATAGCTCCCTGGCCATAGATTATACCTTGGTTGTCACATCATTATTAAATTCATTCTATACGCACCCGAAATCGTGTTCGACCATCGCTTTCTAATACTCAAAGCGTTTGTAAAAAACTACAAGAACACGAAAGCAAAATTAAGTAATAAAAGCGCCTTCAGCAGTTGGTCGAACACGGATTCAGAATAATAACATGCCATGCTCAACCTGAAAACGCTCGCCTTGCCTTGCCTTACTAAACCCCGCTTAAAATGTATGAAGTCATACGCTTTCAAACCGAAAAAAAAAAAAAAAAAAAAAAAAAAAATTAAAGCGCTTACAGCGACAAGTCGAACACGGAGCCGATATACATAATGTTAAAACTTTGTCTACGCCCAGAGAATCAAAGTACATGAGCAGAAATAATAATATATTTATTTATTATGATTAAGGTTAAAACAATATCTATTGCCTAAGGTAAGAACAAATAACAAACAAAATTAAACTACGCTGAAGAGGAGAAACAATAAAAATAAAAACAATTAGGCTGAAGGATTAATATCCATTACCTCACATATGTTGTATTTATGCCATGTTTGACCTGAAAGCAAAAAGCATAGCTTGTTTTTCTTACCGAGTTTTGTATGAAAACCATGAACAAACGATTTCAAAGCGTAATGTAAAAAACAAAGAGCTTAAAACGACAAGTCGAACATAGAATCAATAAAATTAAAAATAAATTGGTCATAGACAAAGAAAAAAGGTTATTGAATCGTACTATCCTATATAATCTGTGGTTATTGACGTTTCTGCATCTGTCTGTGGTTTCTGCAAATCATGTAAAAAAAAATGCAAGCTGCCATGTGCTAATTTTACTACTTATATTAAAATTTATTATGGAGCAAAAATTTGCTGTAATAAGTCATTGTGGAACTAGTTTACATATGAAAATATCTCTGTCTACTCCAACTTGACCGCCGTGACACATTTTGGATTAAATGCTTTGTGGATGCTCATTATTAATAAATGCAATGTAATCCTATGCTGGTTTGTAATAAAAAGTACTCATCTATCTATTTTACTAGGTACCAGGTAGGTATTAGTACACACAGCGATCAAGCTACAATAAACAGGAGAAAAAAAAACCAGCTAAAATGTCATAAACTTTGCTAAAACATTGTCAAATCTCAGTATTACTTTCTAGCCGCTCTTCTTGGTCGCTCCTTGGTTTGATGATGTTCACCTAAAGACTGCTGTGACGCAGAAGTTTCCTTTTCTGATATAAGGGCAGTGAGATCATTACGGTGGACAATTTTATGACGGGAACCATCGGGCAACTTTACAACAATTGTGCCATCCTGAGTCCAGCAGTTGGTGACACCGAAGACCTTGCGTGTGTCTATAAACAATACTTGTCTTACCCTGGTCAGAAATTCTGAGCAACTGTAATCACTACCCTTAAACTTTGTTTTATTCTTCCAGACATCATTCCGTAGCCTGTAATCTGAAAAGCGAACAACTATCGACCGGTTCACGGAGTCTCTATATGCACCAAGTCTATAACATGACCGAAAGGAATGCAAATCTACACCAGAAATACCTAGCTTAGTCTGTAGCACATCACTAACCACTTGTCCAATATTTTCTCCATGATTTTCTGGAAAGCCTTTCAGAAGTAGGCAGTCGGAGCGAGATCTGGTCTCGAGCCTATCCAGCGACGTCTGCATATCTGTAATTTGCTCTCTCAACAATGACATCATCTTGACAACAAAAGCTTTAAATTTATAATAGTCTTTTGCCAAATCATCCAGCTTGACACCGTGGCGAGGATCCTTGGATGCAGCCAGCTGACTCTCAAAATCAGCCATCCTTTTAGTGAGCTGATCTTCCAACATCTGCTGCGTCTCGTGAATCTTATCAGCTGCACTCATTGTAGCTTGGTTTTGTAGATTAGGTAGGTTTAATGTATAACAATAGGTTACCAGCAGGTTTGATGCAGATTTATTATTATTTCACTTATAACATGTGTAACTTACTAACAATAAATATTTACACCACTAAAATAACTAATTTAATAATTATTTAATTAAATTGTACAATTGAGCTCAAAAAATACGTGTTTTGTTTTTCACACCTACCCACAAAAAAAAGAAAATAATCGATAAGCAAAACTCCTTCACAATCCCAAAATATTGTGGCCATGACCTTGCCAGCTGACGGGATTACCTTGAACTTCTTGGGATGAGCTGAACCCTTAATGTGCCACTGCATGGACTCCTGTTTGCTCTAATGAACCCAGATGAACCCAGGTTTCATCTCCAGTAACTATTTTTTGCAGCACCTCATCGGGATTTTCACCACACAGGTCGATAAAATCTGAACAGCAAGCCACACGCATATCCTTTTGAAGAAGCGTCAGCATTCGCGGAACCCATCTTGCACTTACTTTTGACATATTAAGATGGTCATGTATAATGTCATGTACGGTACCAATAGAGAGATTGGTTACTTGAGCTATAGATTTTACCTTCACTCGGCCGTCTTCCAATATAAGTTTTTCCACTTTATCAATATTTTCTTGTGAGGTAGCCACTACAGGCCGGCCAGGTCTAGGGTCATCTTCAATACTCTCCCTTCCACGCTTAAATTCGCTTGACCATTTTTGAATAGTAGATAAAGAAGGAGCAGACTCACGGTAAACACAATCCATTTCCTCTTTTATGGTTTTTTGATTTTTACCCTGTTTTGTCAAGAATTTTATGACGGATCGGTGCTCTAATTTCGTTAAAATTGTTAATTCGCTCATGGTGTTCATGTTTGTTCGGCAATTGCAGAAAAACAAAAGAACATCTCGGTTCCAATTTTACTTTTTTTTAATGTCAATGGATGAATCTTAGCGGCCAGTAACAAATATATATATAAAAGAGGTTGTAACGTATCAATACCGAGAATATTTTGAACGCCCCTCGTAATTCTGAAATAAATAATTTATTATTATTATGTAATGTGTATTCTTAAAGAATCTCGGTATTTAACCGGTTAATCTAATGATGTTCACAGGCCTCGACCAAGTGAGCATCATGCTTCTTTAACTCCAAACTTCCTAACTATACGGCAAGTATTGAGGATTGTAGCTTTTTGCAATTGTCTGTATGTGTGCTGGTCTACATTAATAGTTTTGAGGTTGTCATGTAATGTTTTGGGTATTACTCCGGTCGTGGATACTAATATGGGTACAGTTGTTACTTTTTCTAATTTGAGTTGGGATTTAAGCTCTATTGCAAGGTCTCTATATTTAGTATTTTTTTCTGTATGTGTAGTTATTAGATTATGAGTGTTAGGTGCGGCTATGTCTATTAAATATGCTGTTTTATTTTCTTTGTTTATCAAAGTAATGTCAGGTCGGTTGTAGTGTACTGTTTTGTCAGTTATAATCGTTCTGTCCCAGTATAGTCGAATATTGTCATTTTGCAGAACGGTGCTTGGCTTGTATTTGTAGTATGGAACAATTTGATTGACTAATTTATATTTGCTTGCTAATATTTGGTGTACTATTGCGGCTACTTGGTCGTGTCTATGTTTATAATCTGATTGCACCAAAGATTTGCAAGCTCCCGTTATGTGTTGGATAGTTTCGGAAGCACTATTGCAGAGTCTACATAAGTCTGTGGGTAGGTTAGGTTGTTAAAAAAACTTATATTTTTTTCATAAAATGGTTAAATTACTAAATTTAGTTCTTAAAAATACATTTTTTAACAAAACAGATTATTAAAATCATTCAAATCTGATTCCGTTTCAAAAATATGGGTGTTTAAAGCGTGTAGTAAATGTGACAAAAAATAATAATATTAAAAACTTTATTGTTTAATACAAAAGGCGTATGTAATGCCGCTTGGCATTTTCTTACCATCAACCTTCGGGACAAGAAATCGAAGTTTAGGCATGGCAAAATAAAAAAACAAAAAATAAAAAAATAAAATTATATAACTTATTACTACTAGTTAAATTAAATATATTCTTACATTGACATAGACTACATAACTAATTATATACATACACTACGTAAACGTAAAAAAAATATTTAGATTATTTTTTCTGGCAACATTGAAAACAACTCGTACATCTGTCGCAAATTAAAGATATGGAATGCTCTTCCGGCCTTTGTATTTCTACTTTCCTATACCTGGAGTCCTTTAAGCGCAGTGTGAAAAGGCATGTAGTCAAGCCGGCATAGTGTTAGAGACTGAAGTCAGTCATTGACTACTTACAAGTATATAAAAAAAAAAAACTTGTACATATATTGGTATGACTGCCATAGAACACTGAGTCCTAGACATCAATTGCTGAACTATTCAGCCTTTCACAACTTTTGTCTCGTTGGAGAATTTGGCTTCCGTACTTGCCAGCATAAATTTCCGAAAACTTATTAACTACACGTATTGATTTTCTATTAAGTTGCTTGCAGGTTGCTCCAAATAGGTAAGCTAAATAATTATTGGAAAATTATTTAGCAACATAATTGTATTGTATGCACACGTCGCTTTTGTTAGGACTATGCTATTTATTTATAATACAATAATTAAATTCTGTATTTCACATTGTTTACAAAAGTGATGAAAGTGACTTTCATTAGAGAATTCTTCGTTCTGCTCATAACTCTATCCTTGCTATTCCATTCACCACACTAACTCTGTTTATGATTATTTTAATGTAGTAGCTGTATTGCTTTGGAACAGCTTGCCCCTTAATATCCGCCAAGCCCCAAGCAGGGTCATCTTCAAAAAGCTGGTTTACACTCACCTTTTGAAATCCCAATAAAGTCCTTGTCTGTATCGTCCAAGGAAGTTGTATTGTAGTGTAGTACTTATATGTATGTATGTTGTATGTGTAGTTTATATATGTATGTGTATGTACGTTGTATATATATATGGCTTGTGTTACGGAAACTAGATGGTTGATAAACTACATATAATACTTTTTTTTTGTAAATATATACATATTATACATATAAACACCCAGACCGAGATAAATTATACAATGTACAACTTGCCCCCGGTGGGAATCGAACCCACGACCTCCCGAGTTCACGGCAACGTTTGTTACCACTAGACCACGGGGGCGGTCAATGTATATTAAGTATAATGTATGTAAATATGTATTGTATATTCTCACTTATATATGTAATTTAATACTTTAGTTGTTAGTATATTGTATTTATTTCTTCCTTAATATTTTTTGTTTATTTATTATATATTATTACAAGACTTCTATTGGTGTAGTTTCTTTAAGTTTGACGTTTGACATTACTTTCCAAAATTTGACCATAATTAGCGATACTATCAGCCGAGTTTCCGAACGACCTTCGTGTCATCAATACTTACTTGGTCACCTCGCGTATTATTTTCGAAATATTTAATTGATCAGTGTGTATTTCGCGTGTGAAACTAGCGTAGCATCTGCAGTGTTTTTCGCCTCATTAAATTCATACATCAAATCACTTATTTACTAACGAAATTCGCTAATAATCAACTAAAAGCTGTGAAAGAAAACATATAGATAGTGACAACTAGATTTCTATAACATTGACTTTGACGTATGACCAGCTGTTTTTGACTGCACGACTGACAACTGTTACCTGTCATTATTCATCTGTCATCAGTCTGTCCTGACGCCTGTCACTACTGTCATTTTCTGCGGTACGAATTTATTCTATTAGCATAAATAACAAGATTGTTCGGATAAGTTTTAATTTTTTTAATTTTTTTATTATTATATGTAATAAAAATAAATGAACGATTATCAATTTGGGGAGAGGTAGCAGTATCAAGGACCCACAATGTCATTCGAGAATATAACTCAACAACGCCCAAAGTATGGAGCTATGCAATCACAAGATGATTTGTATTTATTGGAAAGGGACGAAACGCTACTAAATTCAAACAATGAATCGGAGAATAATATAAATAGCCTACCGGAATTATCATTTAATGACACCTCACAATTAGAAATAGTAAAAAATAAACTGACTAATACATTATTGGAATTAGAAAGTGCTCACAATGAGATAGCCAAATTAGTAACACAAAATAGTAAATTGATAAATATGAATGAAGAATATAAAAATAAAATTGCCCTCTATAAAAAGGTAACTAGTACAGATATCATTGCCAACGTCAGTCTAACTGTTGATAGCCCGGACAAACAAACGAGCAATTATACTTACACTCCGATTAATCATAGAAATGTTAGATTTCGCAATATTAATATGCGAGATCATCCATCTTTCTCTGGATCTTCTACTCCAATTAATTCAGCATTCTATATTCCTTCAAACTCTAAACAGACACAAACTTGCAATAATATAAATACATGGCCAGACTCAAATCTACCCAGCTCAATTTTGGTCAGATTAGAAGAAAATGATCAATTAATAAATCAACAAAAAAACAAAATAGCTGAGTTATTGGATCTAAGTGGAAACAAAGAGTATGAGGATGGATCAAACAATGACAATATCGTAACACCCTTTAAAACTAAAATAAACAATCTTAATAGAGAAATAGAAAAAACCAAGAAAGAATTATTTGAAATAAAAAAAGAAAATTATTTTTTAAATAATATAATCACTAGTTCAAATATCGGGATAACTAACTATGACCCACAAAAAAGAACACAGGAAATAAATAAATTGAGAAATACTTGCATTAAGTTTAGGAAGAAAATTGTTAACTCTCAACAAAGACTAAGGATAATATTACGTAAATATAGGAGTCTGCAAGACAAGTATAATAGTATGAAAGGAAAAGAAACTGCTCTTGAGTGTTTAAAACAATCGTTAAACCAGATGCAGATGAAGATTACAGAAACTAATTATAGGCTTAATGATATATGTAATGATAAAATAACTAGTAAGGATTTTAGTACAATAAGAGAAAGCACCAACGGTCAAGAGACAGGAAAGCTAGAAATACAAAAACCTCAACTCCTATTAATCTCTGACTTCCATGGTGAAGATCTGACCTACATATTATCCAAAATTCGGCGTAAGGATTACAATTTCATGGCAGACATTATAAAATTGGGCACCACTGAACGCGTACTTAAAGATATCGTACTTAAAACAAAGGATTTTACTAAGAAGGATTGCATTATTGTTATGTGTGGTGGCAGTGACTATGGTATAAATACTGTTGACAACATTGTTGATAAATTAAGGTTCTACATCAGTAAACTTGTTAACACTAATGTAATAATATGCTCTTTACCACATAGCGTTGCCCAAAATGCAGAAAGACTAGAAGGCTTTAATAGCTTTGCCCGAAGTTTAAACGAAGAAATAATAAAATTGGACGGAGAAATGGACTTTGTAAATATACTAACTATTAATAATAATCTTAATATGCTGGACTTCGAAAATGATGGCTACTGCCTTAATAACAAAGGAAAACGGAAGATTGCTCTTACTATTAATGCTAAACTTAGAGATATTAATGTAAAATTTTATAATAGTCTAAATTTTTTATAGGCAAGGATATTGAGGCCCGAATTTGTACTTTTAGCAATAATCTCTCAGTTATGCACTTAAATATATGTAGCATCAGGAATAAGCTATTAGAACTAGAAGCATTTATTGATTACGAACTAGAATTTAAACCAACATTTATTTGTATTACGGAAACTTGGCTTGAGGTCAATGAAAAGGACTCAATATCATTACCTAATTATGTTATAGTTGCGGACTCCTCTAGGATAATTACTATACATGGAGGCACTCTTATATTTGTTAGTATGGAGTATGCACATTTGTGTAAAGTTGTGTCAACAAAAGGAGTCTATTTAGAAAACATATTCGAAATTAGTGCCATTACAATTAAGTTTCTTGATAATGTGAAATATTACTTGGCAGTCATATATAGATCACCTGGTAGCGACATGGCTGTATTCTTTAAAAGACTAGACTTACTACTCTATAATTTAAAATCGCCCAACATTATACTAGCGGGAGATTTTAATATTGACTTGCTAAATCAAACTTCAAGTGCAGCTAGAATTTTTTTGCAGGTATTAAGCGAGCATAATCTGAAGCCGTTGATAGCTGTAGCAACAAGGATAACAGACAAAACTAAAACTCTAGTGGATAACATCATAACTGATAGTAATATGATTAGAGCTGATGTTATACCCTGCTCCTTTTCGGACCATGATTGCCAACTAACAATTTTTAACAAAACTCTTAAAACTAAAATAAATAATATAAAATATGTAGAAAAAAGATGTTACACCAATAGTGCTTTAAAGGAATTTAATAAGGATTTACTAAAGACCGACTGGAAAGTATTACATTCAATTGATGGATCAACAAATAAGCTAAATAAATTTTATGAAATTTTACATGACTTAATTGAAATGCATTATCCTATAAAAAGGTGTAAATTGAAGATTGGCAAAAAATCATGGTTAACCAAAGGTATCAAAATATCCTGTCAAAATAAAAGAAAGTTTTTGACACGTGTTCGAAAAAGTAGAAGCATATTGATAAAACAGCATTACAACAAATATAAAGCCATTTTAAATAAAACTTTGTATGTCGCAAAAAAACTTCATACAGGTAAAATAATAAAAGACGCAAAATCAAAAACTAAAGCAATGTGGCAACTAGTTCGGGAGAATAATGGTAAGGCGAACCAGAGGAGATATAACTCCTGGAAACTCTTACATGATAATAAATTTAATAATAACCCTCAGGATATTGCTAATATATTCAATAATTTCTTTATTGATGTTGGAAAATGCGCAAACAATGTATCAACCACTAACTACAAAATACATTTGAGACGCAAAATTATTAAAAAAAATAATGGTATGTTTCTTGACCCTATTGACGAAATAGAAATTATTAGAATTGTTAAATCTCTAAAGAATAGTGGATCGTGTGGACCAGACGGCTTAAGCACTATTATTATAAAAAGACATATAGAAAACCTATGTATACCGCTTGCACATATATTTAACGAATGTATTTCGGATGAAAATTTTCCTGGTCCTTTAAAGCAGGCTAAGGTGATACCCATACATAAGAAAGGCAGTAAGACAGATATTAATAACTTTCGTCCAATTTCACTGTTATCTGTAGTCTCTAAGATATTTGAGAAAGCTATTGCATCGAGGATCGAGCAATACTTTACGTCTAATGATTACTTTGCGCCACAGCAGTTTGGCTTTCGTAAGCAAAAGAACACTACGAATGCAATATGTGGAGTGACCCGAAACATTCTTGATGCTTTAAATGGAAACGCTAGATGTGCTGGTATGTTCTGCGATCTGAGTAAGGCTTTCGACTGTGTCAACCATGGCATACTTCTTGATAAACTCGAATATTATGGAGTAAGGGGTACACCACTAAATTTATTGACATCCTACCTAAAGAACCGTACACAATTTGTTCAAATCACTGATGAAAGTGAACATGGTATTCTAAGAATGTCTGACTCGGATATCAGAACTGTATCGCATGGAGTTCCACAAGGATCAATTTTAGGTCCTCTGCTTTTCATTATATTTATAAATGACCTGCCACTATGTATAACATCTGGAGATACTTTTTTGTACGCAGATGATACAAGTTTAATGTTGAAAGGTTCCACTTTTCAGAAGTTGGAGGATAAGGCAAAGGCTTCTTGGTTAGAATTGTCAAATTGGTTTGAGGCAAATGGTCTTAATCTAAATGTCAATAAAAGTTTTTACGTCCTCTTCCGTCGTCACCCTAACAGTCAGAAGTTTAATCTGAATATTCCAATAGAGGAGTCTTCCTGCATGCGTTTTCTGGGTGTGGAATTGGACCAGTTTGTAAAATGGAACAACCATATTCAGAAGATTAAAGGAAGGCTCGCAAGTTCATGCTACATGATTAAAAATCTCAGTAAAATATCGGATGTCGCTACCAGGAAAATAATTTACTTTTCACATTTTGAAAGTACAATACGTTATGGCATTGAGGTTTGGGGAAATTGCGTCGGTGTTCAAGATTTGCTCATTATACAAAAGAAAGCAATCAGATTGGTTGAAGGGGCAAAGCCGCTCGACCACTGTAGACCACTTTTTATTAAACATAGAATATTAACTGTGTGCAAGAATTGCAATCGGCAATTAGAAGCCTGAAATGTGGCAAAGCAGCGGGAAAAGATCGAGTGCTCGCTGAAATGATCAAATACGGAGGTATACCGGTCTGGAACGCTTTCCACCTACTGTGCAACCTTTGCTGGCAGGAGGGAAGAGTACCAGAGGACTGGCGGCAATCAGTCATCGTTCCTTTATACAAAGGTAAGGGATCTAGATTGGACTGTGCCAACTACCGAGCGATTAGTTTGATCAGTTTGGCGAGCAAGATGTATGGCAAGATTCTCACGAAACGCTTGCAAGAGAAGACTGAAGGTCTTTTATGGGAGGCACAAGGAGGCTTTAGACCTGGAAGAGGATGCACTGACCAAGTCTTTTCGCTCCGCAATATCACAGAGAAGTTTTTGGCCTTAAACCAGAAGGTTTTCTGTGCTTTTGTGGATTTGGAAAAGGCCTTTGATAGAGTTGTAAGAAAGAAGCTTTGGGACATATTGCCGGAGTATGGAGTGAATGACAAACTGCTACAGGCTATACAGTCCCTGTACAAGGGCTGCAAAGCTTGTGTGCGGGTGGAGGGGGGTATGTCGCCTTGCTTTGAATCCCAAATGGGCGTCAAACAGGGTTGTGTGCTTTCTCCTAGATTATTCACTCTATATCTCGACAAATGCCTAAAAAGAGTGAGAGAGAGTGACTGTGGGATAAAGATGAGTGATCTAGTGGTGAACTGCCTGCTTTATGCAGATGATGCTGTTCTTATGGCATCGTCCGAACAACAACTGCAATCACTAGTCACAAGAATGAAGGAGGGATGTGCAGAAAAAGGACTCCGTTTGAATGCGAGAAAAACCAAGGTACTAGTGTTTGAAAGAAGAAGGATGACAACCGTGACGATAAAGATTGATGATGAAACTCTAGAACAAGTAAATGAAATTATATATCTGGGCAGTGTTTTCACTGCGGATGGGAAGTACGATAGGGACGTTGAAAGAAGAGTGAACGCGGGAAATAGTGTTAACGGTGCCCTGGGGTCACTGATCGGCAGTCGAAATGTCAGTGACAAAGCTCGGCTCGCCATACACAATGCCATGTTGGTACCAACACTGATGTATGGAAGCGAAACGTGGATATGTCAGAATACGCATGAGAGTAGGGTTAATGCAGTAGAAATGCGGTCGTTGCGGCGGATATGTGGCGTCACTTTGGCGGACCGCATACGTAACGTCGAAATACGGAAAAGGGTTGGTATGAAGGAAAGCATAGGGACAAAAATAAGGAAAAGCATGCTACGATGGTTCGGGCATGTTGAAAGGATGAGCGATGAAAGATTGACGAACCAGATATATAATGCGAAAGTTGTGGGTAAAAGAGGCCCTGGCAGACCGAGACTTACATATCACGATCAAATAAATAAAACACTGACTGAAGGTGCATTAAAAAGTCTTCGTAACCAAAGGGCATGTATGAAGAGGTTAATGAATGTCGACGAAGCGAAAGAGGTATGTCGTGATCGTGTCAAATGGCGCTCAATTGTCTCTGCCTACCCCGCAAGGGATCTGGCGTGAAGATATGTATGTATGTATGTGTAGAATATTAACTATTATCTCACTATATATATACCAGGTTTGCCTCGATCTATTTAAGATAAAAATATTAAATACCAAAGATGGGAATGAAAATAAAATATTTAAATATCCGGTAAGATTAAAATATAAGTATGACCTAAGAGCCCCAAAGCCAAATTATAGTGGCTATCACAGGGGCTTAAATTATAATGCAATAAAGGTGTTTAACTGCTTGGGTACTGATATTAAAAGCAGTGATAATGTCAAGACTTTTTCACATTCACTAAAATCTTTTCTTCTGGTTAGACCCTTTTATAATTTAAAGGAGTACTACGACAGGATGTACGAGTATGGCTGATTTTACATGGGGTACCCTTCATACAATGACATTTGGTATTTTATTTATAAGTAGGTATCTTTTTAATTTAGTGTCGTTCTGTTTTGTTATTGTTACAGGTATTTTCTGTTATTGTTTGTTGCGGTTTATTTCTTTATTAATTTAATCTATTACTTTATAGTTGTTGTAAACAAATTTGCACACAATTGATGTATTGTATTTTACAAGCAAATAAACGTTCATTTCATTTCATTTCATTTCATTTCATTTCATTTCATTTCATTTCATTTCATTTCATTTCATTTCATTAGTGTAAAATTACATATTGTTTTTAATTTGATCAAAAATATAATCTTACCAAGCTTCGCAAGGCAACCCATCACCATTGCTTTGTTGGCGTATTTTATTATGTAATTATTTTAAAGAATAAACAAAAACCCACTTCAAAACTATAACTATATCTACAAACTTAAACTAAAAAGTAAAAAAATATATTTTAATACAATTATAAATTCAAATTTATTATTTATTAAAAATAGTGTGTTAAAACCTTACGAGATAGACATATGCCACTATGATATATAAGATAATTAATTCCGCCATATTTTTTTTTGATATATCTTAAAGGGTTTAGGCAGTGATTGCGTTGAAAGCTCCCAGATGGCTTTTTTTTTCGACACCTCTTAATATGGTAAATGTATACAAAAACTTAACAAATTATATTTTTAAACCTTCCTCGAGAACCACTCTATCGATTGGTAAAAATCATGAATTTCGGGGAAATAGTTTTTGAGTTTGTCGCGAACAGACAGACAGAAGCGGCGGATGACTTTGTTTTGTATGTAGTAATAGTGATGACTTTTTGAATACAGTATTGGCAGGTAATTGGCCAATCTGATACTGTCGATGGCCGACGTAGCCATCAATATTGGCCAGTAAACCGTTCAATCTTGTACACGATTCATGGGGTGCAGCTCCGCGCAGAATGATAAATAAGTTAGAGGCTGCCCGAATATTCTCATTTAATACGTGACTTGTTTACGAAAACGGTATCAGAATAAAAGAAAGACAAAAGTCATCTGTCACATTACATTACAATAAATAATATTTTATTTATATAATTTATTCCACTTAAAAACCTAAAGATTCGTTCTCCTTCAAGAACTAATGTAGGTTCACATTCGTCAACATCTTGAATGTGCAACACCTACAGTAGTCTCTTCAGTGCCAATAATATATTGTATGAAGAAAAATAAAAAAAATGCACCTAGCCTCATGACTGTAATGTTCTGCTCGTATTGTCCCAAAGGTTGGCAGCTAGAAAATGCCTAGCGGCATTAAGCCCACCATTTGTACATAGTGCAATAAAGTTTTAAATAAATAATGATATAGACATATTTCATGACCGTTACATTTTAAAAAAACCAACTGTTTGCGCCTTATCATATTTAAAACAACTTTAAGGTTGTCTATTATTTATTGTCTATTAATTTTATACATCGCCATACCTATCCTTGTCTGTGATTTATTTTGAAAATTGTTTTGTGTGAGTATTATTAATATTAATAATGGCATTATTTGACTGTCCGGCGATACGAAGTTCGCCGGGTCAGCTAGTAATAAATAAAATCCACTTTTTTTACTATACTATAGTGACCCACCCTACTGCACATTAATACAGACCTGACTTTTTACCAAATAGTTCCAACCATTTAAAAGTCAGCAATGGTGGTTAAAAAAAACTAATTAAGTAATTTTGGCTGCCAGTCGCTGAATTTAACATAAATTCTTGGTTCTTGTCAAATGAGCGCAGAAGTATATATAAAGGACCGGCCCAACATTTTAAATTATTTGCTAAAATTTTGGGCATGTTCTTTTGGATATATGTCTAAGGTTAAAGATCAGTGACCTCTTGATTCGTCGCAGTTTTTGCGAATAGGAATTAAATCATAAACGTCGGTACATCGGGTTAAACGTGGTATTTTTCTTCCTTCGTGATCATCAGTCAACGTCAGGCTGTAATGAGGCAGGAACTTTTGACTTATGTCATAGAGACTGGGCTTTTAAAATGAAAAGAATGAAAAAAAAAAAACGTAACGAAATAAAATACAATTAAAGAAAGTTGGTTAGAATCATGGTAGCTATAAAGATGTAAATTGTTATATGTTTGCACATAAAGGCAAGATAAACATACACAACATTTCACATTTGATCAAATTTGAAAATAAAAAAAAACATATACTCGTATTTTCCGTAGATTAATACAAATCTTTATTATCGCTTTCAATAGCCAATATAAAACGCCTTAATTAGTTATATATTTATAATTTTTGACAAATATATATATATAGGTATATATGAAATGAAATATCGTTTATTTGTAATAAATACAGTACAATGGTTACAAAACTTTAGTCAGGTCTACTCACATGTATTCTACCTGCAAGCAGGCGTGCAAATCTTTACTTGCATACTAATATCATAATCACAACTACATTAAAACAAAAAAATATATTAATTAACCTGTTTTGCACTCAAGATACTCTTTTACACTATAAAATCCATGGTCCAGTAGCCATTTCGTCAGGAAGCTTATTATAAATTATTATACACATATTAAATATACATTTTTTTTTTTATTTATTGAAAACTTTAAACTCTACAGACTTAATGCCCGTAGACATTTTCTGACAGCCAAACCTTGGGGACAAATTTGAACTATTATAGGTGCAATGAAAGAAATATTAAAAGTTAGAAAGAAAAATTAACAGCTTAATTATACACTTAAATATTATACTGTTATATATATAATTCTGACAAGTCCATTCTACAGCTGCATAATTATATATTACTGTTACGTTTTATTATTATTTTTTAACAAAAGGTTTGTGTTTAATTTCCCTACTTTAACCCAGAGTTCTCTTTCTTGCCTTATAACACTCTTCAGACAGAACAAATGTTTATTTTCTATTTTACTATACTTAGTTATGATATTTCTTTTTTGTACTTATATTTGTAATCTTCGACTTAGCCGAATTGCAGTGGGATTGTATGGCGGTAAATGAAGAACAACGATTAAACCAATTTTCCATACACTTGTTGCAAGCCTCGGGCTGGCCTTTATTTCCTTAAGCTAATTACTTTATATGTGGCATTAAAGTCAACGGAGAATACATCTCGCACCTCCGATTCGCAGATGACATAGTCATAATGGCTAGCTCGCTGGAGGATCTTAGCAGAATGCTGAACGGTTTAAATGTGGCATCCCAGCAGGTTGGTCTCGGTATGAACTTGGACAAGACGAAAGTCATGTTCAGCGAGCATGTTATAGCGAGACCAATCTGCGTGGGAAACGCTACTCTCGAGGTTGTGCAAAAATACGTCTACCTTGGACAAACCATCCAATTAGGAGTAGCCAACTTCAGCAAAGAAGCCGATAGACGCATTCAGATAGGATGGGCAGCATTCGGGAAGCTACGTCACATCTTCCTATCGAACATACCACAGTGTTTGAAGACAAAAGTTTTCAACCAGTGCGTTCTTCCAGTAATGTCGTATAGTGCAGAAACGTGGACACTGACGGTAGGTCTGGTCCACAAGTTCAATGTCGCTCAGCGAGCTATGGAGAGAGCTATGCTCGGGATTTCTCTGAAGGATAAAGTCAGAAACGTTGACATCCGTCAAAGAACCAAAGTTACCGATATAGCTTTTAAAATTAGCAAGCTGAAGTGGCAATGGGCTGGACACATATGCCGCAGAACCGATGAACGATGGAGTAGACGGGTTCTGGAGTGGAGACCACGTACTGGAAGACGCAGAGTGGGACGACCCCCCGCCAGATGGACAGATGACCTGAGGAAGGTCGCTGGTGGGGGATGGATGAGGGTGGCAGAAGATCGTGTGAAGTGGCGAGCCTTGGGGGAGGCCTACATCCAGCAGTGGAGAGACACAGGCTGATTATGATGATGATGATGATGAATTACTTTTTATGACATCAATAGACTTATAGCGCGTTTCACAAAGCTCATTTTTAAGTTTAAAAAAAAAGGAAAAGTTACAAGAAGCTAAATCTGGCGAATACGGTAGCTGAGCGATGACTCTCGTTTCGAGTTTGGCTAAAAAAACTGTCAAAAACATGTTGGAATTTTACGTCGCATTATCGTTATTTGTAATGATATAGCTGAGTTTTCCTTGCACGTTCCTTTCTCAGTCAGATTAAACATTAACAGGTCACTGGAATCTGCTAAGCTGTTTTGTAAAGATATTTTATGATATAGCATACGGTAATAAAACATGATTTAGAAAGACTATCGCGTTGATGACCAAACAAGTTGTATGATAAGCCCAGTTAGTAAAATATCAATGATAAGGACTTGCAAGTATCGTAGAGATGAAATACATAAATCAAGTGAAATTAGTCGCTCCCGCCCCCTACTTGTTATACATTTCGATGGATGTCGATGCATGTTGAAAGCTTAAAACTAAGTCTCTACTCTGATAGTTCAAGAAAAAGTAATAAATAACTAAAAGCTATTACATGTATGTGTTTTCTGTTCTCATATATTAAACACATTTTTTTTTAGTAAAATCGTTATAAACGATTTTGTCATTTTGCTTTGTCTAAAATTAGGTCTGTGAAAGTGATAATATATGTCAAATATACATATACCACTTTCACATACCAAATTTTAGACAGAGTAAAAAGGCAAAATCGTTTATATATATATATATTAATATTTATAAAACAGAATATTTCCATTATTGCCTCTAACTGCCTCCGTGGTCTAGCGGTTAAGTCCGTGGATTTAGTCTCGGAGGTATCGGGTTCGATTCCTGGTCGGGACGCAAAGATATTTATTAATGTAAATAAATACATTTAATTAATAGGTATTTAATTTATTTGTGATATTCTCGAGTTTGGTACGCTGGAGACATCGACAAACTTTGCCACTTGTCATGATTGGCCTATAGTAAAGTTGGCAAAATGTGAATCCGCTTATTTATAAGCGTGGTTTCTGACCACCCCGAAAGGGAAACGGTCGTGATGATACTATACTATACTATTTCCATTATAATTTAACGAGGAAATGCGGCGAGCGTTTTAGGTACCCTCCCTGGTGGTAAGCCCTTAGTTTTATAGAATAGTTTTAATTTAATTTATAATTAGTTTTTTAATCAATATTTTTGTATCTACTTTAAATAAATATACATATATATCTAAAATGTAAAATCTAAAAATATATATAATTTTGCTTATACTGTATATTACATATTGTGTATGCTGCTATGCATTTCAGTATACTGTAACTGACACAAAATCTAAAATCGACTGGAATGTGTAAGTAGTCTAGTTTAACCTCGTTTTTAACAAATCTAGCCAAGGTGGCAAAAATAAGGTCTATCTTTAGAATTCCTAAAGACTTTGTATTCTAGAGGTATGAAGACGGTTTTAACTAATTCTCAATTTAGATAGTTCAGAGTCGGCCTTCTGATTATGCCATTACGTTGGTTGCACGACAATGTAAGTGGTAGATTGGAGCTTTCAAGAAGTCGGACTGCATTAACCTTTTTAATATTGTTCAACCATTTAGTTCACTTACAAATCCGTACTAATATTATAAATGTTAACCAAGCTTTGTCTGTATGTATATACGTTATTTACGCCTATATTACTGGACCGATTTTGATCGAATCTCTCAGAATTTTTCCTTGTAACCCTGGTGAACGGGAAACGACTAGGCGCTGGTGAAAATACTCCAAAATTGAGCGAAAGAAATGAAATTAGCAGCAACTAACCTTTATTCCGGGTCTCGAACTGATGACCGAATTCCTTTGTGGTTTTGATAGCCGACGGGTCGCGAAATGGATGATGATGATGAGGATCACAGGCGAAATTACTGCAGGTCCACGGCACAATCACAGCGAATAAATACGAATTGATTAACTGCCTCTGTGGTCTAGCGGTTAAGTCCGTGGATTTTAGACTCAGTGGTACCGGGTTCGATTCCTGGTCGGGACACAAAAATATTTATTAAAAGAAATAAATATATTTAATTAATATTCAATTTATTTGTGATATTTCTGGAGTTTGGTACGCTGGAGACATCGACGAGCTTGCCACTTGTCATGATTGGCCTATAGTAAAGTTGGCTAAATGTGAATCCGTTTATTTATAAGCGTGGTTTCTGACCACCCCGAAAGGGAAACGGTCGTGATGATACTTTACTTTTTTTTACTTTTGATTTGGGGAGCAACGATATGCTTCGACCGGCGACCGCGCTTCGACTCTCACGACAGAGAGCGTTGTTTTTTGGCGGAAACGTCATTAACCGGAAGTGCACCAAGCATAGTCCGCTAGTTACTGCTAGAGGGCGTCGAGACGATGGAACGTCATCGACGCGAAGTGCGCCGGCGCACAAAGGCGTTACCGCGAATATTCAAATCAAACGACTCAATTAACGAAATATCGAACACCTGGGACGGCCGTAGGCTATATGACATGTCACCTCGTGGCTATATAACTGTCTGCCTTAACGTCTAGCGCGAGGAGCGCGGCGATTTCTGCTGAGAATCTTAATCTGCCCAAATACATCAACCTCAGTACAGGTTAGAAGTTTGCCCCGTTTGGGGTCGGGACAAAGGGACCATGGAGACCACCAGTCTGGCCAAGAAGTCTGGAAAAATCTGGAGGCAGGAAAGCTGGAAATTATTTCTGCTAACGTATTATTCTCGCTAAACTAAACTAAACGCTAATGTTTATATGGTAGTCTGAATGGTTCACTGTTTTTAATCATTATCATGGTATAGGGTGACAATTTTTTTTTTTTTGTTTTTTACACTGTTTTACACATCTATTCCTATTTGTGAAATCTTATAAATGACACTCTGATGCTAAGTTAAGTTATATAATGACCGCCTTCGTGGTCTAGTGGTAACAAACGTTGCCGTGAACTCGGGAGGTCGTGGGTTCGATTCCCACCGGGGGCAAGTTGTACATTGTACAATTTGTCTCGGTCTGGGTGTTTATATGTACAATATGTATATATTTACAAAAAAAAAAGTATAATATGTAGTTTATCAACCATCTAGTTTCCGTAACACACGCCTCGTAGCTTACTACGGAAACTAGATGGTGCTGTGTGACCTGTCTGGAAATATTTATTTATTTATTTGTTTGTTGTTGGATATTGTCAATAGTTTTACTTAATTAAATAAATAAATACAGAGGGTAAATGTTGTTGTTGAGTCAAAGTCAAAGTCAAAGTTTTTGACTTTGACTTTAGTTGACATTTGATCCAAACCTGGTTAAGTACATTTCTTAATGAAAACAAACGCGTGTCAAACCAAAAATATCCTAAGTGAATAAATAGACCAATAGGGTATTAAAAAAACTAAATAAATTAAAATTTATTGATTGCCTCCGTGGTCTAGCGATTAGGACCGTGGATTTAGACTCGGAGGTACCGGGTTCGATTCCTGTTCGGGACACAAAAATATTTATTAATGTAAATAAATACATTTAATTGTTATTAAAATTTATTTGTGATAAATCTCGAGTTTGGTACGCTGTAGACATCGACCAGCTTGCCACTTGTCATGATTGGCCTATAGTAAAGTTGGCTAAATGTGAATCCGCTTATTTATAAGCGTGGTTTTTGACCACCCAAAAAGGGAAACGGTCGTAATGATACTTTTTTTCTATTAAAACATTTTTACTATAATGGCGCCACTAACTAACATCATAAAAATAGGGTCAGTCCACATACCATTATTTATAACAAACCTACACACAATATTATTCATATACACTTGATTAATGAAAAATTAAAGCAGTGGAACAGCGTAATCTTTAGATAGAGCCTGATTTACATATTCAATTGCTGATGGAAACAAAAATTCAGAGACGTGTAAGCCTCGACTTAACAATATCTTTATTTTCATTGAAGTCAAAGACAAAATATATTTATTCACATAAACCACAGGCATTTATGAAACGTCATTAATTTAATTATTTTGAATGATTCTACTTCTGCTAGTGGGAGAATAAGCAGCAAAGTGTTCCAATAAGTAGGCTAAGAAGACCAGCTGCTTGTCCGATTCCAGTGACCTGTGATGTTTTGTCAAAATCAAAATCTAAATATTTATTTCCTTAGGTTATCTTGTAACAACTTGGATATTGTCAGCACTAAAATAATAGAGAATAAAAATATAAACAAACATAAGTTAGGTAATCATAGTTGTACCGTAACAGGTAAACAATCCAGATTTATGTGTATTATAATAACATTATTGACATAAGCAAGGTAATTGTAACTTAATAACTACTTAATATAATATCGTGGCTGTAAATAGGCCGTGTCAACTAAATATAAATTCGTGGCTGTAAATAGGCCGTGTCAACTAAATATAAATTCGTGGCTGTAAAAGCATATACAGTATAATATATATACAGTAGCCCCTATTCCAAAACGTTATAAATTTGGAAATTCCTAAGCCTTCCAAAGAGTAGTGGTGGCTTGGTTAAAAGAACGCTTACTTTAAATCCTAAAAAGGGCAAAATCATTGGACCGTACGACGCACTAAAGTTTTGATGCTAAGAAAAAACTAACCAAGGTACAGAGACTTTCTGCCGTCTGCTTTACTTAAGAAGAAGAGGAAGAAGCCCCAAACTATGGTGCAGTCAGGTGACTGACCACCTAAACCCAGTGCACCAAGCCAACCACTGCGATGAAGACCGCAACTACTAAGAAACTGATAGTGGGTGAACGGCGAAGGCCAGGCTAAAGGGGTTAATATATAGCAAATTCAATTACTTACGTTAGATTGTCAATATTGTAGATGCCCTTATTTCAGTTTCAACTCTAGTAGCATTTAAGACTGACAGTGTCCGTGCCAATATGAACTCTAATAGCGTTTGACATTGACAGTTTCAATAGAACGTTTGCGGCTAAGGAATGAGAATCTTCAATGTTGCTATAAAGTTGATTTACTATGTATCTAAATATTAGTATTTCTTGTCGCCTTGTTGATCTTGCTTAATTGTTAATCGGTTCAACTTGTACGTGGGCGACTTCAATTTTATCGATACTACCTAACAATAATTGTCTATATCAATGACTTAATTATTACCGGGCATTGGACTAATTTAAAAGGACGGAATTACATTTGAAATTAGTTTGGAGATATATATTTGTTTAGTAAAAGAGAGAAAAACGTTATAATTTTTTTCTGTCTAAAATTAGGTATATGAAAGTGGTAATATGTCCAAACTGTCGCACGGATTTAATGGTAGATATTGCCTTTCGCCTTGGCTCCAGGCACAATGCATCTTTAAGTGGGTTCGATTCCCACCGGGGGCAAGTTGTACATTGTATAATTTGTCTCGGTCTGGGTGTTTATATGTATATATTTACAAAAAAAAAAAGTATAATATGTAGTTTATCAACCATCTAGTTTCCGTAACACAAGCCTCTTAGCTTACCACGGAAATTAGATGGCGCTGTGTGACCTGTCTGGAAATATTATATAAAAAAAATTAAAAAAAAAAAAAAAAAAAAAAACAAGTTGTCTTCTGCTTCAAACTTCACAGTTGGGTGAAGCAGTCTCTTTCATAGGGAAACATAATTTGTTTAAGGAAATATGCCCAGAGAGAAGGCGAAATGCACTAACAAGTAACCTATTAAGTTGGCATACAGAAAACCAAGGCATATGCATCTCATCCTTTATTGTTTTGTACCAGATGCAGATCTATAGATATTTTACTTATGTGATATTCCCAAAATCATGGCAATTGCGCTTAAATTTGGATGCGATTTAAAGGTTGATATAACTCCTAAGGAATAGACTGGAGTCAATTCCTATGGCCAGTGATTTAAGGGTAAGCATACTGGCTAGGAAAGATGAAATGAAATAATATTTATTTGTATGGAATATGGTAAATAGGTTTGGCTTACATACTCCGCCATTACTGGCACACAAATTTATACTAACCAACTAAATTAGTTACTAATTTATACAATGTAAATTAATTTATGTAATAAATAAAATGTCATGAATTTAGTTAGCATAAGATAATACTCGTATGCTTGATTTTGGTCAGTTGATTAATACAAATTATTACAATTTCTAAATTTGTATGAATAAAACTCGCTTAATGAATAAAAGCAATAGCTTTTTGATTCTAGATTTAAACTCATTATTGGGTAATTGTTTGAAAATCTCTGGTAACTTGCAATAAATACAAATGCACTAAACGTAAGAGTTATTATCGAAAACTCTGTTTTTTTGTGTCTTAGTATAGGCAATAGTGTTTGGATCTCGACTACTTTTAAAGACATGGTAATGGTAAGTAAATAGGTCACTGTACGTGCCTGTTATAGTCATAAAATTTAGGCTTTGATGACTTGTGTTCATCGTCAGCTTGTGTCTTTTCACTGTTGAAAATTGGTGTCGTCCAAGGCTTGGCATGGTCTTTTGCCACCCTCATCCAACCGCCCCATTTGCCGAATCGTTTGTCAGTTCTGTAGCAGATGCGTCCGGCCCATTGCCAATTCAGCTTGCTAAATTTATAAGAAAATGCCATATAAAATGCCTAGTCCTGTCATTAGTCCATATAGATTTAAAACCGTTTGCACCTTTAGTAGCCATCACACGGTTTGTTATTAGTCGATTTTATTCGCCTATCCATCCATCACACCGAGCGTTTGGAATCGTGTCTGTCGTTCAATTGTGCCGCAGGCAACTTGAGATAACTATTATATAGACTCTCTTCGGTTAGCTGCTTCAACAATTGATTTTTATCAAGACGATGTTATTATTATATTTTTTTTTATAACATAGAAACCGACAGACGTATTAAGCTAGGGTGGGCGGCACTAGGGACAAAAGTCTTCAACTAGTGCGTCCTCCCCGTGATGTACGTCGTACGGGGCAGAAACGTGGATACTCACAGTGGTTCTGCAGATACATTTTCAAACTAGATTAATAGCATAAACTAAGGGTGGACCGTGAAGGTATGATACATTGTTGCCACAAAAAATTACTTATATCTTAACCTAAGAATGTAGAAATAAATAAATTCGTGGCTGTAAAGGGGCCATGTTAACTTATTATTTAAATAACAATGTCAAATAACATATTTTAAATTCGTGGCTGTAAAAGGGCCGTGTCAACTTATAACTACGACTATAAAGTTTTCTCTATGCAAAGTTGTCTGCTAGTGTATCCCGATAATCGTAATAACTTTTTTTAAATCAGAATAGATCACTTATAAGTGCATTTCGCCATCGCTCTGGAGACATTTCCTTAAACGAATTATGTTTCAATTCAATTCGATTCGTTTATTTTGCAAGTAGGCATAGGACAAAAAGAGATGTATTCTGAACTATATGTCAATTTTTACAATATTGATATAAAAAAATATCATTTTAAAGTACATATTGATGAATCTGGAGCAGTACATGAGAACAATCATTTGGAAAGAGAAACAATAAAATAACAAAATTATAAATACAGAATAACGCTTAACATTATAGCTGCTGTAGGTAGATAGGCATTGTCACACACACATGCGTTTTCTCATGAAAGAGACTGCTTCACCCAACTATAAAGTTTGTGGTGAAGAAGAAGATGTTGAACATATCGTAAAGGATTGTAATACCTGATTCAAGATCTACGATTGATTCATACTCGTACAATATAGGAGCCGTAAATTCGATGCAGATAAAGGCATGACATTGTTACTAATTCAAGTGAGTCTGTTTGTTAGTTATTTTTTTATTTATTTAATATCTTTAGGCACATACCAACACTGTGCTGTAATTGGTAAACTGTATACTTTTTACTGGCAACTCCTCTACATTAAATACCGACTTTACCTTCCCTTTTAATAGGTTACCGTGAATAAAGATATTTTGACTTTGATCAAAGTTAAGCCTTTAATGAGATTCGCTAATGTTTGCACTAGTCTACCTCACTAAGGTCCTAAGCGGGCCGGCATCGTGGGTGGTAGCGGCCATCGGCTCCTGCGTTATCTCCAGCTCCCTAATGACAGCTATTCGGTAATGGCTGCCGACATCCGCGCACGACTCCCGTAACAACATAGACGTATTAGCTCTGTGTATATGGACAAGCCCAATAGTAATTTTTGAAATCCATTTTTTTTACAATATATTTATTACCATTCTTATCATAAGAGGGTAAGCGCGAAACGATAGAAATAAGAACACTATAGACTTATATGTCTAAATAAGACAGATCAGCCTAACAATATTTCAAATACTACTCATACAAGCCAACTAGACGCCTGGAAATGTGACGATGTGACGTTACCCGAAAATGCTTCGTGTACAGATAGCAAATAAATAAACAGAAAATATTAATGAGGGATAATAAAACACTGACAAGATATACGAAATCATTAATATTCCATTCCATTCTTTAACTCTTAATATTTTGTCGTACAATGAAATGTTACATACTATTTCGCTGTGTACACAACAACTATCAACAACATTTATTAATAATGATGTAAGTACACAAATTTCGGACTCTAACATTTAATGCGTCATCGTTGCTCCGAACCGTATGCTTGCGGGCATCTAGCTGGCTTGAAGGCTTTATTCTTAGCACAAAACTGACTCCTGAGTGATACCTTATGGTAAGTGCTATGCAAGGTCAAAGAATGACGCCGGTCTTTTTTATATACGTCTATATAGTAAAATCATTTTTATGATAATTAGCTCAATCGACTATTTATTCGAGCTATTTCATAGCCCTCTCGTTTATCTATAGTGTTGTTTATTGGTTTACCTTCTACCACAATTATTGGGTGACTTCCAAAGACTAATTACAATTTGTTAATGTTGGATATAGTGGTAGGGACTGATGTCGGTCGTCAGTTGCTGGCATATACCGTCCCCGTTTTGTTTGTTAAGTGTATTCAAACTAATATTATAAATGTGAAGGAAGCTGTATGTATGTACATCTGTTTGTCTGTACTAAACAGATTTCGAAAAAACATTCATTTTGTATGGGATTTGGGCTAAATTGCACAGTTATAAAACAAGATTACAATTTAAGTAAAAAAAAAACACTTTTATACAGTTTAGATGTGTAGAATGTTTAAAATATCTTCTTGACAGCTCTAGTACTTTATTTATACGATAACTACATACCTATTTAATTTTACAAATAACTAAATTATAAATAATTAGAATCATTTTCTGCTGCCTCCGTGGTCTAGAGGTTAAGTCCGTGCATTTTAGACTCGGAGGTACCGGGTTCGATTCCTGGTCGGGACGCAAAAATATTTATTAATATAAATAAATATTATTATTATTTAATTTATTTGTGATATTTCTCGAGTTTGGTACGCTGGAGACATCGATGAACTTGTCATGATTGGCCTATAGTTAAGTTGGCTAAATTTGAATCCGCTTATTTATAAGCGTGGTTTCTGACCACCCCGAAAGGGAAACGGTCGGATGATACTTTAATATTTTTTTTTGCAACCTATGACAGAGAAGTTCAAGCTATTTGGTTCGTAGAATCTTGTTTTAAAATTCAAAGCACAATTTGTACAAAAGAATTTTGAAACTACTCTCTGTGGCATACACAAACGGACATTTATTATTGGTACCCATAAAATCAACAGCTCTGATAATAACCCTATTATCCGTATGTGTCGACTATTTAATGACCTTTCCAGCGATACTGTGAATCTATACATTTTCAACCTAAATGTTAGTCTATTTAAGAGACAATTGTTATTGATTGTAAACTAACGTAAAGTGACTTTTTACTATTCTTATATTGACTCATACTAATATAACCAGGCGCGGTGGTGGCTCGGTTGTAAGAACGCGTTCCTTAAATCCTACCAAGGTCGGTTCAAACTCACTCAGCATCTACCAATGAGAAATGCAGTTTTCTTACGTACATTTGTCATAGATTAACAACACCACCGTTCCCGTGCCTCGGAGAGCACGTTAAGCCGTCGGTCCCGGTTCCACTAATACCAACTTGTGAAATCGTTAATAAATTGTCATTAAAAATTTACATCATATCCTCGCCAAGCCGTCTGGCCAGCGTGGCGAGTGTAGGCGAAATTCTCCAGATATATGTTCTGGAAGGCCCATCTCCAGCAGAGGAGGCCTAGGACGCTGTAATAAAATGAAAAAATATATATATATATATAATAAATTTAAAAAATAAAATATATATTTATTATCGTATATAGTATAAATATATTAATAATAATGAAATAGATGAAGTCTAAAATTTTAAAACTGAAAAAATACAGTTGTATAATCATCCAAGTAGTTATGTGTAGCTGCCGTGTACACTGCCCTGAGTTGCAATTCTGACCTTATAAATTATTGTAAATTTGTGCTTGATATGTATTAATTGTAACCCGTTAGTGTACCTTAAATAATAAATAAATAAATAATGTTTTTAACTAACGGAAAATGTCAATGGTTAACGCTGTTAGAGTTGATATTAGTTTATTTTTTTGAATTTTTTCATGAATATATTTGAACATCATTATAGGATCCCAAATGAACTAGCTGTATCAGGCTATAGGACAGACATTTTAGTGTTTTGTCGGAACTTGAAAAAAGTTACGTTTATTGAACTTACCGTTCCGTGGGAATCATACATACATACATACATATCTTCACGCCAGGTCCCTTGCGGGGTAGGCAGAGACAATTGAGCGCCATTTGTCACGATCTCGACATACCTCTTTCGCTTCTTCGACATTCATCAACCTCTTCATACATGCCCTTTTGTTACGATGGCTTTTTATTGCACCGTCAGCTATTGTTTTATTTATTTGATCGTGATAAGTGAGTCTTGGTCTGCCAGGGCCTCTTTCACCCACAACTTTCGCATTATATATCTGGTTTGTCAATCTCTCTTCAGTCATCCTTTCAATGCCCGAACCATCGGAGCATGCCTTTCCTTATTTTTGTCCCTATGCTTTTTTTCATACCCACCTTTTTGCGTATTTCGTCATTACGTATGCGGTCTGTTAAAGTAACACCGCATATCCGACGCAACGACCTCATTTCCACTGCATTAACTCTACTCTCATGCGTGTTCTGACATATCCACGTCTCACTTCCATACATAAGTGTTGGTACCAGCATGGAATTGTGTATAGCGAGTCGGGCTTTGTCACTGACATTTCGACTGGCGATCAGTGACCCCAAGGCACCGTTAACACTATTTCCCGCGTTCACTCTTCTTTCAACATCCCTATCATACTTCCCATCCGCAGTGAAAACACTGCCCAGATATATAATTTCATTTACTTGTTCTAGAGTTTCATCATCAATCTTTATCGTCACGGTTGTCGTCCTTCTTCATTCAAACACTTGGTTTTTCTCGCATTCAAACGGAGTCCTTTTTCTGCACATCCCTCTTTAATTTCCGTGACTAGTGATTGCAGTTGTTGTTCGGACGATGCTATTAGAACAGCATCATCTGCATAAAGCAGGCATTTCATCACTAGATCACTCATCTTTATCCCACAGTCACTCTCTCTCACTCTTTTTAGGCATTTGTCGAGATATAGAGTGAATAATCTGGCCGAAAGCACACAGCCCTGTTTAACGCCCATTTGGGATTCAAAGCAAGGCGACATACCTCCTTCCACCCGCACACAAGCATTACAGCCCTTGTACAGGGACTGTATAGCCTATAGCAGTTTGTCATTCACTCCATACTCCGGCAATATGTCCCAAAGCTTCTTTCTTACAACTCTATCAAAAGCCTTTTCCAAATCCACAAAAGCACAGAAAACCTTCTGGTTTAAGGTCAAAAACTTCTCTGTGATATTGCGGAGCGAGAAGACTTGATCAATACATCCTCTTCCAGGTCTAAAGCCTCCTTGTGCCTCCCATAAAAGATCTTCAGTCTTCTCTTGCAGTCGTTTCGTGAGAAGCCATACATCTTGCTCGCCAAACTGATCAAACTAATCGCTCGGTAGTTGGCACAGTCCAATCTAGATCCTTTACCTTTGTATAAAGGAACGATGACTGATTGCTGCCAGTCCTCCGGTACTCTTCCCTCCTGTCAGCAAAGGTTGCACAGCAGGTGGAAAGCGTTCCAGACCGGTATACCTCCGTATTTAATCATTTCGGCAAGCACTCGATCTTTTCCCGCTGCTTTGCCACATTTTAGGCTTCTAATTGCCGATTGCAATTCTTGCACACTTATTTCCTCCTTAAATGTGGACGTTGTATTTGTGGGTGGCTCTGGAGGTAAAGTACCCGTCGTAACGTCGTTAGGAGTTCCACTAGCATACATCTCGCTAAAATATTCACTCCATCGCTGTAACACCTCATTTGTGTTTGCAAGAATGTTACCGCTCTTTGATTTAACTCTATTCATTCGACAAGATGACAAGCCACCTTTGGCCTTCCTAACTTCCCTCCAGAAAAGTTTGGAGTTCTCCTTGAAGTTGCTCGTCATCTTATTTTCACCTATTTCCTTGCATCTTTCACGCTTCTCCTTTATCAAAGATTTTGTCTCATTCCTGCAGCGATGGTACATCTTCTTTTTTTCTCTTTTCATACTTTCATTCATATTGAATCAAACATTCCAAAAAACCACAACATGAAGTCGAACAAATATTATTATTTCATAAATGTTCAGGAACGGGTTAAAGACTCAGCAACTATAATAGCGCCATCTATTATCGACTAGAGGAACTTTTTTTACTAACAGTCAACTAAGCAATAATTGGAACCAATCTCCGTATAAATAGTGTTTTAAAGGCGCCAATATAGTAATATAATAGCACCATGTATAGTCGAGTACCGGAATCATTTCCGAATGACAACTTCTAGAATATTCCGTGTAATGTTATTGAAAACATAATAAATATTAATTATCATATAATTAATTATTAACTGCCTCCGTTGTCTACAATCTGCGGACATGAAACCCGGTCCAGGTTTCAAAATTTATTATTTCAAAAATATTTATTAATGTAAATAAATACATTTAATTAATATTTAGTTTATTTGTGATATTTCACGAGTTTGATACGTTGGAGAGACATCGTCAAGCTTGCCACTTGCCATGATTGGCCTATAGTAAAGTTGGGTAAATGTGAATCCGCTTCTTTATAAGCGTGGTTTCTGACCACCCTGAAAGGGAAACGGTCGTGATGATACTACTACTATATCGTTTATCCACATTTACTTATGAAAATAAACTAACACGAAGTTCTCTTGTAGAAGAAGAACATATTTTACTTCCGTGGCAAAATAATCGATTTGAAAATGCACATGACTATAACTGGTAATGATCGTCATGCACTAATTGTTCTAGCTTTGATTCTCATATCTTTTGGTTTCTTACCCTGATGTATTGATGTATAGATGATGATACACCTAACTATCTTAAGAATTAATTTAGTTTTTTGAGCTCACATCACGTAAGAACCCTTCGTTCCTCTTCCAACTCCACTCTTTCCATTTCCTCTCATCACACCTCTTTCGGCTCTAAATCGTTTGCTGTCGTCGCCGCAAATCTATGGAATGAATTACCTCAGGATATTAGACAAGCTTCTAGTCGTGCTATATTCAAGAATGGGGTGTACAAATATTATCTTTAACTTAAACTATTTTTTTTTACTTCTATTGTATTGCCACTCTCTTCATTCACACTTTCACAACGAGCGACGTCTATTTTTGTCCCGCTTCCTTCATCACATGAGTAGTTTTATTTTGTATGTATTATTGTATATATATATATAATATAACCTATTTACGTATTTGTATATGTAATAGTAAGTATTATTTTTATGTATTTGTTTTATAAATTGATATTTTAGATCTATTATTATTTATTAACATAGTGCAATTAAGTTTTTAAATAAATAAATATTGTTATATATTTATTTTATCTGCTTATAACTGCCCCCGTGGTCGAGCGGTCAAGTCCGTACATTAGACTCCATGGTACCGGGTTAGATTCCTGGTCGGGACATAATAATTTATTTTCATGAGTTTGTTACGCTAGAGACATCGACGAGCTTGCCATTTGTCATGATGCTTCTTTAAAAAATAAGCGTGGTTTCTGACCACCCCAGAGGTTTAGGTCGTGATATTTTTTTTTATATAGTATTTTTCATTTTGTCTTTGGTCTCAAATAAGGTCTAAATATACCAAATTAAAAAATGAACAGATTCAAGCGCCCATCAATCACTGTTGGTTGGCAGCTGGTGTAAGTGAATTAATGCTCTAAGTGTGAGCAGTCTCGCGTGAAAAAATGTGTGAAAAATTACGTCGATTACACGTAACGACGTGGCCTTACGTAATGTCGACTCGGCTCTCCATATTCGCCAAATAAATTGAAACAAAACACACAACAAATTGCGAGTTATGAAAATATAATTGACGGGCACTGACATGTAATGGCCACCAGCTGAATTTTACTCGCAAATATTAAATATATTATATATATTATTAAGTAGGTGGTAAGTGGACTGATGGTGGTAATTTCCCCAGTCTGCCGGGGCGGGGAAGTATCCACCGTTCGTGCGGATAAACCCACACATTGTCGTCATGCCCAGTCAAGCCGGCATAGTGTTAGGGACTGATGTTAGTCACGAGTGTCAGATTCTAGTTGCTAACATTCATGGACCTCGCGAAATTCCTAGAGAGATACGAGAGTTACCTATAAAACGTTTTACTATTGAGTTAAAGAAAATTATTATTGACAACTGTTTTTACTCAATAAAAGAATTTTTAGCATGCAAATTTTGACATTAACATTGTATTCCAATAAATTGACAAGAACAATATTAAATATAAACTATATACAAATAAATATTGTAAATAAATATCGCATATTGTATGCCCATAATATGGGGAGATTGCATCATCATGACATGTACATACAACTGTAACTAGAATAAGCAATCTATACAATAAAGAAATTTGAATTTGAATTTACTTGCCATCAGGTGGGCGCAAAGTCACATGTCCTGAAAGTTTATATTTTAATATTTCTGCAAGCTTTTAGATATCATATCTAAAATTGGAAGCATTTGGCAGTCTAACGAGGTTACACAGCCATGCAAATAGTCACCTCTCCTTACCACCTCGGAGTAATGCCTCCGAGACTCGGATCTCACTTAGCTTGCACTTAACCAGTCCACACCATGGACGTGTATCTGAGGACACGTCCGAATTTAATTTTACCGAAGAGTTGGTGGAAAAATATAAAAATTGTTACAAGATACATACATACACATACCTTGCGGGGTAGGCAGAGACAATTGAGCGCCACTTGACACGATCACGACATAACTCTTTCGCTTCATCGACGTTCATCAACCTCTTCATACATGCCCTTTTGTTACGAAGGCTTTTTAATGCACCTTCAGTCAGTGTTTTATTTATTTGATCGTGATATGTGAGTCTCGGTCTGCCAGGGCCTCTTTCACCCACAACTTTCGCATTATATATCTGGTACGTCAATCTTTCTTTGCTCATTCTTTCAACGTGCCCGAACCATCGTAGCATGCCTTTTCTTATTTTTGTCCCTATGCTTTCTTTTATACCAACCCTTTTCCGTATTTCGACGTTACGTATGCGGTCCGCCAATGTGACGCCGCATATCCGGCGCAGCGACCTCATTTCTACGGCATTAACCCTACTGTCATGCGTATTCTGACGTATCCACGACTCGCTTCCATACATCAGTGTTGGTACCAACATGGCATTGTGTATGGCGAGCCGAGCTTTGTCACTGACATTTCGACTGCCGATCAGTGACCCCAGGGCACCGTTAACACTATTTCCCGCGTTCACTCTTCTTTCAACGTCCCTATCGTACTTCCCATCCGCAGTGAAAACACTGCCCAGATATATAATTTCATTTACTTGTTCTAGAGTTTCATCATCAATCTTTATCGTCAAGGTTGTCATCCTTCTTCTTTCAAACACTAGTACCTTAGTTTTTCTCGCATTCAAACGGAGTCCTTTTTCTGCACATCCCTCCTTCATTCTTGTGACTAGTGATTGCAGTTGTTGTTCGGACGATGCCATAAGAACAGCATCATCTGCATAAAGCAGGCAGTTCACCACTAGATCACTCATCTTTATCCCACAGTCACTCTCTCTCACTCTTTTTAGGCATTTGTCGAGATATAGAGTGAATAATCTAGGAGAAAGCACACAACCCTGTTTGACGCCCATTTGGGATTCAAAGCAAGGCGACATACCCCCCTCCACCCGCACACAAGCTTTGCAGCCCTTGTACAGGGACTGTATAGCTTGTAGCAGTTTGTCATTCACTCCATACTCCGGCAATATGTCCCAAAGCTTCTTTCTTACAACTCTATCAAAAGCCTTCTCCAAATCCACAAAAGCACAGAAAACCTTTTGGTTTAAGGCCAAAAACTTCTCTGTGACACTGCGGAGCGAAAAGGCTTGGTCAGTGCGTCCTCTTCCAGGTCTAAAGCCTCCTTGTGCCTCCCATAAAAGACCCTCAGTCTTCTCTTGCAGGCGTTTCGTGAGAATCTTGCCATACATCTTGCTCGCCAAACTGATCAAACTAATTGCTTGGTAGTTAGCACAGTTACAAGATCCACATCTATTTATTTATTTAAAATTTGGAATACAAACAGAGATCATGGCTAAAATTTGTATAGAAACAGTTAAAATAAATAATATGTGAGCCAGACTCCATAAAGAGTACTCACTAGGAACATTAATATATATACAATGTTTAAGGCGAATACCAGCGGAAAAAAAAACTCACACTAGTAAAAAAAAAAGAAATCCTTAGTTTTTGAGTTTATCGCGAACAGACAGACGGGGCGGAGGACTTTCTTTTATAATGTGTAGTGACAGTGATAGTGTCACAGTTTCTGCTATAATATTCAATATTCAAAAAAAGAGTGTACAGTCATTTTTATAAGTCACTAGCTTAACTTTTTACTGTCTTTGATCTATTGTAGGTAGTTATTATTAACATTAATAAATAATAATAATAATAAAATCATTTATTGTCACAAAAGTATACAGATGTACAATAATTATAAACTATATAACTAACAAAAATAAAAATAGGTGAAGAATATAGGGTGATGTGTTTGTGATACCTACACGAGGTTGCCCTGTAGTGCGGGATATCGGTGCTCTTCCGTGTTATAATGTTAGAACAATAAATGGTGTACGTCCTCTCTATGTGTTCGTGATATATGTGTGAGTGTGTGTGTCAGGGTGTGTATGAGATTTATATATGTATAATAACCATTTACAACTGTGCTCCTTAAATAGCAGATATTAAGGTTCTTATGTATTATTATATAATTTTATTGTATTATATTTATGTAGTATTTATTATAGTTGTTTATTTATGTTAATTTTAAATATTATTTATGTTTTATTTTAATATTTTATCTCTCTATTTGCACCGTACTCATATTTAAATGTCCCAAAGGTTAACGGGCAGAGAATGTCTTGCGGCTTTACGTTCGCCTCTTGTATAGATTTACAATAAAGTTTTTAAATAAAAATAAATAAATAATTCACGTACACATCTTGTATAGATTTCCTTCTTAGAACCAGGCCACCACCGCTCTTCCTTATATATGTCTTTGCATTTGAGGGTTCTAGGATAGCTTCTCAATTAGCCATCGCCAGCAGCTGACCGCTCGGAAGTGAGCCGGTGTGTTAATGCGGTTATCTACACGTTATACATCTTCTAACACTGGTAGTCAGCTCTCCAAGTTTAAAAGATACGAGAATTTAATTTGCTGTTCATGTTAAACAAAGTAGGTAGTTGATATACACTTTTAGTTTTAAAGTTATTAATTAATTTCCGCAACTAGGGCACTTTAAGCAAAAATTTCAACTAATGAAAATTAAATGTGTTCGATCGTAAAAGGATGGCAAATGAAACAAAAAATTTGGTAATGACTAATGTAAGTGGTAATTACACTTTTAGCATATCGTTAGAAAGGGCATGGACTGAGGATGTTTTAAAAAAAATCAGAAGAACTCCAACCCTGTTAGTTTTTTTTTAAACCCCATAGAAAGTTGCCCTTAAAATTATTTCTTTACCTTACTACGGTACTTCAGGCCCCATAACTTTTCTTCTCCACAATTTTCTGGTGTAAAATATTTTTTTGCAGGACCCTAAGACTCTAACGATTAAAACAAGACCATTAGCAGACCGGTCCCATGGATAGATTTTGAGCTACAGGTAGTTTTAGTAAAAAAATCACAAAAAAGTCAAATAAAAAATAAAAATAAATTTTAAAAAAACCTTGAGGCCAAGGTCAATATATTGGGCGGGGGTAGGTAGCAAGACAAAAGTTTTCAACCAGTGCGTTCTTCCAGTAATGTCGTATGGTGCAGAAACGTGGACACTGACGGTGGGTCTGGTCCACAAGTTCAAGGTCGCTCAGCGAGCTATGGAGAGAGCTATGCTCGGGATTTCACTAAAAGATAAAGTCAGAAACGTTGACATCCGTCAAAGAACCAAAGTTACCGATATAGCTTTTAAAATTAGCAAGCTGAAGTGGCAATGGGCTGGACACATATGCCGCAGAACCGATGAACGATGGAGTAGACGGGTTCTGGAGTGGAGACCACGTACTGGAAGACGCAGAGTGGGACGACCCCCCGCCAGATGGACAGATGACCTGAGGAAGGTCGCTGGTGGGGGATGGATGAGGGTGGCAGAAGATCGTGTGAAGTGGTGAGCCTTGGGGGAGGCCTACATCCAGCAGTGGAGAGACACAGGCTGATGATGATGATGAGGTAGCAGACTATCCCTAGTTTCTACCCTAGGCGTATGTACAGCTCCCTTCCAAACACCCTGTATATATATTTTATACTAGCAACCCACCAAACCTTTGGGACATTTAGACAGTATAGATGGTAGGTGCAATATTAAGTAAGTCCATATATATCAACCTAAATAATAAAATTAAAAATAAACTAAACTATAAATAAAAAAAGTCCTCTAGAGACGTCCCATCCCAGATAGTCTCAAGGAGACTGGCAACAATTCCCCTCTGTAAGCGAGGCTAATACGTTGGCAGAAATAATTGCCAGCCTTTCTGTCTCCAGACATTTCTGTCAGCTGCTTTGACAACTCCCTGGCCAAGCGCCTCGCTGACGGTCCCCATGGGCCCATCGTCTCGACCCCAAACGGCGCAAATTCGTAACCGGTACCAAGGTTGGCGTATTTGCGCAATTTGAGGTTCTCCGCAGAAGACGCCGCTCTCCCCGCGCCTGACGAGGTCGCCTGGATGTGAGATGGAGCTAAAAATATATATATTAATAAATAATAATAAAATTAATAATAATACTTGTTTGTATTAGTAAGAATTAATATTTCATAATATTTCTTATGTCATTTATTTGTTTTTTGGCTCTCTGCCTGTAATTGTTTATATCTCACATAGGTTAAATTATTTAGCTTTGTACAATAAAGATTTTCTATTAATATTATTATTCTCTACGGGAACAGTCATCATTTTCATCATTACAGCCCCTAGAACACAGCGTCCTAGACCTCTACTGCTGGAGATGGGCCTTCTAGAACATATATCTAGAGAATTTGGCCTACACTCGCCACGCTGGCCAGACGGCTTGGCGAGGAACGGTATTAAGTGACAAATATGCCTACACAAGTAAATTGTATTTCTCATCATGAGATTTCGGTGTTTAGATTAAATGACAGTTGCAACAACTGCACCACCACAGCATTGTTTTATTTCTAAACAAAAAAAAAAACTGGAATTGGAATGTGAATTCAAAAATAGAGTGTTTTATTTATAAACAATTTCACATAGGTACGAGTTTAATATAATCACAAAACAATGTCAGCGTAAATTTATGCGCAAACCAAATCTCTTATGAATTATGACCGTCTCGCTTGGCGTCAGCTGCTTACAATGCACGCCTTGAGTCCCCCATTGCAACATGAACATCTTATACAGTTTATAAAAGATTTAAACAATAAAACTGCAGTTTGGGAGCTAATAAAACTAACTAAAACCTTACACTTAGAATCGCCATTTTCCTTCCGCTTAGGGGAGAGGTTATGCGTTCCCCATATTTGTTCCTGTGGCAGCAACGTTGATCAGCTTGGCCACCACGGCCTGTCTTGTCTCAAAAGTGCCGGTCGTCGTTTCCGCCACGGTACTGTTTACAATGTGATCCATCAGGCTTTGGTTACTGCCGGAATCCCATCGGTTCTCGAACCGTCTGGGATCTCTCGCAGTGACGGTAAAAGACCCGATGGATTGACCTTGGTGCCTTGGTCGATGGGACGAGCACTGGTGTGGGACGCTACTTGCGTCGACACCCTTGCTAGAGGTCTCATCTCCAGGGCACCTCTGCCAGGGCCGGGGCTGCAGCGGACTTGGCTGAAAAGGCCAAAAGTCGCAAATACGACTCGATTAGCAACGACTAAGTGTTTGTGCCTTTTGGTCTTGAGACAATGGGTCCGTGGGGGCCAAGTGCAAAGGAGTTCTTTAAAGAGTTGTCTAAGCGCCTGGTTAATGCTGTATGTGACAAGAGGGCTGGCAGTTTTCTCGCGCAACAAATCAGCATTGCTGTGCAGCGGGGGAACGCTGCAAGTGTTCTTGGCACACTGCCACAGGAACAAATCATGGGTGAGTATTTTTATTTATAATTAGTTTTCTAGTTTAGTTTTAATTTTTATTTCATAATTTAATTATTTTATATTGTTTGTATATTACTTCGACTAAAACCTTGAGTAACAGATGAAATTTGTTGATAACTGCTAAAGTACACACTATGCATCCAACTCCATCTGCCTTCGTCTCCGTAAACAGTACAATAAAATATTTGCTGATTTTGATTAATTTAACAATTCTAAACCTAAATTTAATAAACTAATACAGCTTGGTCTACCTACAAAATAAATTTGTTTTAAATCACACAACATATAGGTAAACACTACATTCTCGGGTACACTACTGACCCCAACACACATGACTATATATACTATTACTTTATTTTTTTTTTATATTATTAGGTAAACCATACAGCACTTAACATTATTATTGGCAGAATGGTAACAATTTGCCTTTAGAGGTTCACACAAGTAGCATGCATTTGGTTTTTGTACGGATATGTGGCGAAAATAAAGAGAAACGCATATACAACACATATACTATTTACATTATATATACATATATATATATATATCTATTACTATCTTCATGTATTACTAAACCTTTATTGTCCATTGGTCAAATATTACTACTAAAAAATACTCGATTTGTACTTGAATGCCTATTTGTATCCACAAACTCTGTTGCTGTATATAAAGTTATTAGTTAATTGATTATTATTATTGTTTTTTACTTGTTTACTTACGGTATAGATTTAGTTGCACTCGCTACTGACAATTTGTTTTAGTTTTGATAATAATTTTGATTTAATTTAATATTAGTTTAGTTTTAATTTAATTTATGATTTGACTTAATTTTATTCGATTTAATTTAATTTGATGTTAGGTTCGGCTCAATTTTAATTTAAGTGCTGTCTATAAAATGAAAATCATTTTGGCTAATGTATAACAAAATTACTATTGCCAAATATGTATTAATTTAATGCTGTGATTTGGTAAAACCAATAAATAAATAAATAAAATAAATAAAAATCATAACTTGACAGTCAGCACGGGAATGAATCGTATACATGAGGAAGTTAAGAAGGCCGTTAACCGTAGGCAGAGTATGACCCTTATTTTATGATATTATTTGTGATATTTCTCGAGTTTGGTACGCTGGAGACATCGACGAGCTTGCCACTTGTCATGATTGGCCAGTAAAGCTGGCTAAATGTGAATCCGCTTATTTATAAGCGTGGGTTTCTGACCACCTCGAAAAGGAAACGGTCGTGATGATACTTTATTAATAGTTGGCTATCAGACTCGCCATAGGTGATTATCGGAAAAAGTTAATTAATTCTGGGATTGTACGCGTAAATACACGGCCGACTATTGTGAGGTAGAAATTGAATTGAAAAATTTTCAAAAATCATCCAAACTTCAAAAAGGCGGCATTAAAATTAGGGCAATAAAAGTAGTAACTCCATAATATATTCCGAGAGTATCTCGCTCATCAGAATGCAGAGAGACGCCGCTCAGTATGCGGGGCTCGTGGACTCGCTTATTACACTCAAAAATTCTCAGGAACCCTCCGCAGCCAAAGTGGGGCTTTGTAACGCATGCAACTAGGCTACCCGCTACCCTTTTATTCGTACTTCTAGACAAACTAGCCACAAACAAAACAAATTTACTGAAGACAATTTTAACCCCATTATAGAAATACTTAAAATTATTTAATGTACTTAAAAACCTAGTACATAGGCTAGCTAACACGCCATAAGGCATCATTTACCAGCTAACCTGATCATGAAAGGATTAACAGAAAAATAATAATAATAAATTACTAACCTAACCTACACAACATACAATACCTACATCTTATTTTTTTTTATACTATCACGACATGTGACCTTGCGCCCTCCAAATGTTAAGTGGCGCGCGAGGTCCATGAATGTTAGCAACTGGAGTAGTGTCTATGACTGACATCAGTGCCTAACACTATGCCGGCTTAACTGGGCATGACGGCAAATCAAGCCTGATCCCGAAACGTGTGGATACACTTTACTGGGTGTATCGGCACGAACGGTGGATACTTCCCCGCCCCGGCAGACTGGGAAAATTACCACCATCAGTCTGCCTACCACCTCTAATATCATACATAACATTCATTATAAATAATAATAATAAATAATAATAATATCTTTATTCAGTAAATAAAGTTACAAGATATGAAAACAATAACATATTTCATTATGCATGCACAGAAAAACAGACATTTGCAGCCGAACTAAGCCTATATGTATAGGTCTGTCCGTCGGCAGTCAACGCCCAGACACCCTTTTAAATATATTATTACTTTTAATTACAGAATAATAAAAGAAACACAAAAAGAAAAATAAATAAAAAATAAAAAATTGTGTGGTTGAGATCCTCTTTATGTTTATGATGTAAGTGTGTGAGTGTGTGTAAGAGGGTGTGTAAACTTTACATACTTTGTTATTATCGCATTCCTACTTTACTATTGACAGTAATTCGTCAGTTGTATTATAGTCAAGAGACTGTAGTCATTGTGTGACATTTTTTCTAGATATCACTTTAGTGCATTGATATATAGCTATCTCTTTATTAATTTTATTATATAAATATGGAGCCAGAAAACATATGTCAGGTGATTAGGATTCGTTTTGCTTTTTAACAAAGATGGATGGCAGTTGCAAAAGACCGCGTGCAGTTGCGAGCATTGGGGAAGGTCTATATCCAGCAGTCTCCCCTTGGGGGAGGGCTATATTCAGCAGTAGAGAGACAGGCTGATGATGATAATGATGATTATTATTGAAACATTAACATAGCATCGTTTAATATACATTTTAAAGTTATCTTTAGAGACACCTGATTTTCTATAAAGAATAAGACATTGAGGGAACATTTTACCTTGTATTTTCATAAGTTCGTCGTATTTTAGTTTCCCGATCACGTAGTGGTTTAGCTTGATAACAAAGTCCAATAATATAGGCCAAGAGGGGGAGATATTGCAAAAGAAATGTCTGGAAGATAAGTAAGGAATATTTTAAAAGATGTTTTATTAGCAAGATATTGTTAAGTATTCATTGTGTGCCATGATTTATTTCCACTTTGTGGTTACGTTCTGCGGAATGCGCGTTTTTAGAAAATTAGATTTTGTTAGATTTATTTTGTGTCTGGCTGGAAATTTATGACTAAAGGATATTGAAGACTGATTTATAGAATATCACTTATAGGGTCTTTACAGGTTATTATATTATGCAACTCAACCCGTAGCCATTCTGCTTCCTCATTCTTAGTCATAGTGATTGGGACTTATATCAGTCATCAGTGGCGCTCCAGTTATTGGATCTCACTTGTAACTTCTATTACTCACTTGTAACTGTTGATTTTATTTCCCTAATGTAGTTGTCCCATCTTGATGGTGTAGGCGTGGTGGTCAACATGGTTATTATTTTACTACGAGATGTGAAGCTACTGCCATTTATCTGTCTGGCTCCTTTTACGCATATACTAATGACCAATGTTGATGAAATTTGGCAGAGATTATTGGTATCCAAGGACGGACAAAATATATAAGACGATGATGTGACAAAAGATCCTCCATCTACGTGAAGGTTTTTTCCTGACCACTATTCATTTAATTTCATTACAGCCCCTAGAACACAGCATCCTAGACCTTTACTGTTGGAGATGGGCCTTCCAGAACATATATCTGGAGAATTTGGCCTACACTCGCCACGCTGGCCAGACGGCTTGGCGAGGATATGATGTCAATTTTGAATGACAATTTATTAACGATTCCACAAGTTGGTATTAGTGGAACCGGGACCGACGGTTTAACGTGATCTCCGAGGCGTGTTGTAAATCTTTGACAAATGTACGTAAGAAAAGTGTATTTCTCATTGGTACATGTCGGGTGGGTTTGAACCGACCTTTGTAGGATTTATTGAACGCGTTCTTACAACCGAGCCACCACCGCACCACTATGGCCGCGTTCGTTTTATAGCATTTCCAACATCTTGTAGCAACTTTATGAACTATCACGAAATGTCATTATTGTTAAGAAATACCACATTTTTTAAACAATGCTAACATTTCTTAAAAAAAAATGAACGGTGAGGCTACTTTTCAATTATTTGACAATGTATTATGGTCTTTGAATTTATTACATAAAATCGTTTAAAATACGTTGTAAACAAATATAATATAAACTATAAAGTATACAACAGTTTAAACAAACCATTTCTTATGTTAAATGACATCTGTCAAAATAGTAACACCAATAACCCTCATTTCAACTTTCAATTTTCATTAAACGAACGACTTGTGCTAAAAAAGTGGTATTTTCATGATAACATTTCTTAAAACGAACGCGGCCTATATTGCAAACATTTTTTTATAATATATTTAATGTAGTCATGAGAATTTCTCAAATTGAATGGTGAAATGTTGTAAATTTGCACTGGCTACGACTGCATAATGCAGAATCGGCAAACAATAAATTAGTCCGCGGAATAGACGTGCGTGCAGTGAGGTGCGCAATAATAAATAAACTTTATGCACGTCCGAAATGTTCTGCTCTGCGGTTGTTTCCAACGATGTGTTCAATTTCACCTTAATTATGGATTGTTTTCGTACACCTGCAAGTAGAATTGGCCTTATTGTGACGCAATAAAAAAAATCTATACGAAAGTTATTAAAATTGCAAATAGGCCGTTTGTAATAATTGCCAGCCTTCTTGTCTCCAGATCTTTCTGTCAGCCGCTTTGATAACTTAGCCAGGCGCCTTGAAGGTCCCCATAGGCCCTTCGTCTCCACCCCAAACTTGCGCAACTTGAGGTTCTCAGCAGAAGATGCCGCACTTCATTCCGTCGGGTCTCTTACTATCGCTCCGCACAATCCCAGAGGGTTCTAAGATTGCGGGTACACCAGTGTCAAGAGTGGAATGCGGCCAGCACTTCTAGGACAAGAAAACCTTAGGTTTTCGAGATGTTCGACTGGTTCTCCGCATCGACACTGGTGCTGGTAGAAAGTCCGAGCTCCGAGACGAAGGTACACCGCCATGGTCAGTGTATTTTGATCAAGGAGTGTGCTTACTGATGCTAAGGGCCTGCAACCAAAGATGTGGATACGGCAATGAGGCGAGCCCGCTCTTTCATGTTACTGTTTCATACCACTTTTCAAAACTAACCCAAAGGACATGTAGATGTTGTAAAAAAAAAGTATATTTAAACTTTAATTTGTAATAACGTAGTTAAATTTCCTTTTTATGCGTCTAAAAGCTTAATGAGTTTGCTAAAATGAAGCGGTTTCTGGATGTGGCAGAATGATTAACAAGCAATTTGCGAAACTTTCATATGATACATGGAATAGTCACAAGTTTTGGAACACAGCTACAACTTCCTAAGTAGGTAAACCGAGACCTCAAAAGCATGGTTATGTCAAAGCTTTCTGTGCCAAATGTTATTATCATGAAGTTTCAGTAGAAAAGGTTTTCATAATCACGTTATTAGGTGCACTAAAGAGTCTACTACTAGAAATTTTGTGTATTTACTTCCTAGGAAATAAAATTACGGACATTTTAGAGATATTAACGGAGGATAAAAAGGATAAAGAGGACACCATTCTTCTCATCTCCTACCCGAACACGATGGACCCGGCACCCGCACGGTAAATCCATGGAATGCTTAGAAATTTGTCTTCTAGATTACAATAGTTTTAGCTTAAAGTTTTATCAAAACTATTATTATTATTTTAGATTGTAAATATTATATATAGGGATTACAGTTTGATTTTTTTGTTTTATACCTCACGAAGTGGCTTAATATCCGTTTTCGAAGATCTGCACATGTCCTTACTTCTCTTTACAACGTTCTTTACAATCCCCAAGCTCCTCTATACCTTAAGACTCGTTTCCAATTTCTTGGAGACAGTCACAACCTTCCTCTTCGGTCTGCTTCTAACAATCAGCTCAAAATTCCCCCTCACACTTCCAGCAGATATTCAGATTCTTTTACTGTTTTCGCTGCTCGAGAGTGGAACAAGCTACCACTAGTCATTAGACGGGCGCCTTCAATAAATGTGTTTAAAAATCTACTTGTTGCTCACTTTTTAAATAAACAAAATAATTTGTCATGCTAACTACAAGTACCTATGCATTATAATATTTATTTATTTCCTTAATTTTTATCGTGAATGATTGTACCTATGTAAACGAGTACCTATCTATTAGTGTGTTTATATATTCATACATAATATATATTTATGTTTATTATATATATTATTTTAATTATATATCATGTAAGTATTTATGTAATAGTATTTAATTATTCTTAAGTAATTGTATTTATCTTAATGCACCCGCAATCCTCTGCCACACTCCCAAAGGTTAGCTGTTATAAAATGCCGGAAGGCATTAAGTTCGCCCTTGTACACAACTTTTTAAGTTATTTTGTGCAATAAAGAGTTTATAAATAAATAAACTGTATAATACGTTACATACATACATATATATCTTCACGCCAAATCCCTTGCGGGGTAGGCAGAGACAATCGAGCGCCATTTGACACGATCACGACATACCTCTTTCTCTTCAGCGACATTCATCAACCTTCATACATGCCCATTTGTTATTATACGTTAATTGTGAAATTCAGGTGAAATAAATAACTGTAGAATACTAGGGTAGCTAGTGCAGCTGGAGCCCAACACACAAGACATCAAGTAATTTAATATCTAAATATTTCACTATTATATTTATTATTGTAACAAATTTTTACTGTATAAATAAATAATAATTATTATTATATTAAATAATCAGGAGAACTTTAAGACTCAGATATAAGCAGTGGAAGTTTCATCATCTTCATCGTCATCATCATTATCATAAACACAATAAAATAAAAGGAGGCTTCCTTTCCGACTACCCCGGAAGGGATACGGTCCCGCTGATACTGTAAAGACAACTGAAGAATAAGACATTTTTTAAAATTATTCTATCGATTCACCGCGCGGGTGCCGTGTCCATAGTGTGTGGGTAAGAGATGAGAAGAATGGTGTCTCGGGTGTGTCGGGGACCGACAATAGGCTGGTTTAAGAAAAGAAGGCCTTGCTTATTCATTTTATTGCGCGATAATACGCTCACCATCCCCCATTCTACTTCTCTCCCTACCCAACCAAATACTGTATGATTTTATATTGTCGTAAAATTAACGAAACTAACTATATAACGTTTTTTTCAAGTTTATTGTGACGCAATAATTATCGTAATTTAGTTTTGAACTTTTCGATACTTCATTGTTTTTTTTTAGATTTTAAATTCGTTTTTTTGTTTTAAATAAATTTCAGGAGGCAAAATTAAAAAGTAAATGCACAATGGACCTGATTCGGACATGGAGTCAATCCTCAAAACTAAATCAAACTTTTTGGCGACACAATTTTTAACCTTGTTTTATTCTTTTTAGTTTTAATACATTCATTTTTTTTTTTTAAACTTTATTGAACTATGTACAAAGGCGGACCAATGTCGCTAGCCATTCTCTGACAGCCAAACCTTTAGGACATTTAGACAGGATAGGTTGATAAACATATAACCCTTCTTTACGTCGCGAAGTCGGGTAAAAAAAGGCATTCATTAAAATGTAGACGAATGTCGACGAAGCGAAAGAGGTATGTTGGGACAGTTACAAATGTCTTTGTTAACCTCGAAAAGTATAATGCGTTAAGATATGTACGTACGTTATTATGAACTACAGCGGGATTATGTTTCTTTAAATATAGGAATGCTTTAATTTAAGCATTTACGTTACTTCAATGCTTCAATGTATGTAAATTAAATTATAAGTAACTATTTATTATATGTATTTTAATATCAGTCATAACCCGTGCGGTTAATACATCCACACCGTACAAAATTACCATTTTAACAACCTATTCAAATCCAGTCAAACGATTTGAATGTTCAAATCCTTGATCATACTTCTTAGTGACTAAACCGTTGTTTATGTTTTGACCTAATATACAGACCGGACATTTAAAATAAATTTTTATTTAATAATATTATTTTCAGCTTTTTAATAAATAGTTTTATTACAATTATAGCAGTCTATATAGGTACCTATAGTTATACGTATGTGACTAAATATGTCAATTAAATTAAGCTAAATCAAAAACGAATAAGTTTAAAATTAAACAAATTAAAATTAAAAAGTATTAAATAGAAACAAAACTGATTTTAAATTTAAAAAAAAATGTAAGTTATAATGCCTAAACTGACATTGACATTTATATTCTTATAATTGTGTTTGTCTTAGCTTAGTGTGACATTGCCTATCTACAGCAGCTATAATGTTAAGCGTTATTCTGTATTTATAATTTTGTTATTTTATCATTTTATTGTTTCTCTTTCCAAATGATGGTTATCATGTACTGCTCCAGATTCATCAATATGTAATACTATAAAATTATATCGTTTTATATCAATATTGTAAAAAATTGACGTATAAAAGTGCAGAATAGATATCTTTTCGTACTATGCCTACTTGCAAAATATTTATTTATTTTATTTATTTATTTATTTAAAAAACTTTATTGCACAAAGTACAAAGGCGGACTTAATGCCCGAAGACATTCTCTGACAGCCAAACCTTAGGGACAAATTTGAACAATTTTAGGTGCAATTATAGAAATAATAATAATACAATAATTATAAAGGTTAATTTAATAGGATTGATATATACTTACATCATATATCTTCATATGTATCATAATATCAATATACTACATACTAATAATACACATTATTATACCTAAACATACATATATACTACTTACTAACGCTGTCATTGAATTGAATCCCCTAAAAATATTATAATTTATGTTTATGTCTGTAAGTTTGTTATTCGTCATTTAAGCCTGTATTGCTTGGACTGATTTTGATGAAATTTTTGATCCAGGGACGGATATAGGCTATATTGGCGTCAACATTTGACGACGACATGCCACATTTCAGTACGTCTGTTTATTTCACCTTCACGCCTATATTACCAAAGTAATTTTGATAAAATTTAGCAGAGATGTTCCTTGTAAGTCAGGATTGGGCATGACGTATTTAAACATGATTGTGATACTTGATCACAGTAATAAATAAAACACACTGTTCACTAATTTAAATTATTTGATTATGATACAATATGCGTCTATTAAATTATTTTTGCAAATAAAAAAATCTAAAAATTAGTTTGGTTTATATACTAGCACGACATGTGACCTTGCGCCCACCTGATGGCGCGAGGTCCATGAATGTTTGCAACTGGAATCAGACAATCATGACTGACATCAGTCCCTAACACTATGCTGGCTTGACTGGGCGTGACGGCTATTCGAGTCTGATACGTTTCTACACTTACGTACAACTTACTTATGAATACACTTTACACAGGTTTATCGGCACGAACAGTGGATAATTGCCCGCCCCGGCAGATTGACCAAATTACCACTATCAGTCCGCCTATCACCTTTTTGTTATTTTCGTTTAAAGTATGTGCCATTTGCAATAATGTCAAATGCCAATTTTTACTTTCAATGAGAACTTGTATTCTAAACTTGTCATGGTGATATTTATATAAAATAACACCACTGGAAAGTCACATATATTTGTTACAATTGGTAAAGTGAAAAATTAGTCAAAAGCCCGGATTTTATATGAATCAATGTATTTATGTAAATAAATCATTACAGCACAATTTGCGCTTTGTCACAAATTATAGAGCACTCGTCCACACGAGGCGAGCTTTTCCCGAGACATCCGTTAATAGCAGGTTACCCAAACTAAAGCTGCGCTCACACGAAACCAACAAGTAATTTATTATATAAAATAAAAAAATAAAAGTAAAGTAAAGTAAATTTACAATACCGTTCCTCTCGGTCTCGATTCCACTAATATTATTTATTTATTTATTTAATAACTTTATTGTAAATCTATACAAAAGGCGAACGTAATGCCGCAAGACATTCTCTTACCGTTAACCTTTGAGACATGGAACATTTAAATTTGAGTACGGAGCAAATAGAGAAATAAAATATAAAAATTAAACAAAAATAATAATTTTAAACTAATAAAAAAATGAAATTAACATACATAGTCAACTATAATATATATATATATATATATATATCTTGCGGCATTACGTTCGTCTAGCGGGCGACGCCGGCGGGCGGTGGTCGTTTGCATATTGCTCCCCGCCGTCCGCCATCAACACAAGGCGTCTCGAGGAACACCATCAGGTTTTAGTCGGTGCGAGCCCGACATAACCTCCCCCCTGTCCCCCGACTCGGGGGGGGGTATCCGGTAGGGATTTCCTGATGTAAAAAAAAAAAAAAAAAAAAAAGGCATTACGTTCGTACCGTCTGATATCTCTCGCAGTGATGATAAAAGACCCGATGGATTGACTTTGGTGTCGTCCATTGGTGTAGGGACGCTACTTGTGTCGACACCCTGGCTCGGTCTCATGTCCAGGTCACATCTGTCAGGGCTGGGGCGGTTGCGGATCGGCTGAAAAGGCCAAATGTCGCAAATACGAATCTGTTGCTAATGACTACGTATTTGTGACTTTTGGTCTTGAGACAATGGGACCGGGGGGGCCAAGCGCTAGGAAGTTGTTTAAAGATTTGTCTACTGGTTAACGCTGTATTTATTTATTTATTTAAACTTAATTGCACAAAGTACAAAGGCGGACCTAATGCCGCTAGACATTCTATGACGGTCAAACCTTCGGGACAACGAGAGCAGTAAGTACATAAGGGAGGTGCAATACTAAATAAATTTGAAGAGTTTTAATGCAGATAACATATACATACTTATTAACAATTACATAATTACATACTAATACATACATATAACCTACATAAATAAAATATTAACAATACAATATAATATATACACAATACTATACCTACTAATGATAAATCACAGTCTGATTAAGACTAAGCTAAAACAAAAGAAGGAACATGGAAAATTACGAACCTCGGTCTTGCATGTAGTGAGCATACACTAGTTTTTAAAAAATACATCTTCTTCCAAAGGTTAGCAGCCACAACTGCGAACGATTTGGACACAAAGGTAGTATGGTGAGTGGGTATTGAGAGCGTATCATCAGAAGAAGATCGAAGAGTCCACTCATGTGTGGCACCAAGATACGTAAAATATTCTTTCAAGTAATTGGCTGTATGTGACAAGAGGGCTGACAGTGTTTTCGCGCAACAAATCAGCATCGCTGTGCATGGGTAAATATTTGTATATATAGTTTAGATTTTAATTTAGTTTTTTAGAATAATTTTCAGTTTTATATTTTAATATTTATAATAAAATATTAATTAACTATTTTATTTAAGTAGTTTGAAGAGAAGAAGACAAATTTCTAAGCATTCCATGGATTCACCGTGCGGGTGCCGGGTCCATCGTGTGTGGGTAAGAGATGAGAAGAATGGTGTCTCGGGCTTGCGACCGACAATTGGCTGGTTTAAGAAAAGGAGGCCTCCTTTTTTTTTTCTATTTCGCGATAATACGCTCACCATCCACCATTCTACTTCTCTCCCTACCCAACCAAATACTGTATGATTCCGTTAGTGCCGTCTTGGAAGCTCGTTCCATAAATGTATTGACGGCAGACTGCTTAGGCCCAATTCTTTCAGTAAGTGATGCAAAGATTTTGCTGGAACTCCTCTTGCACCAACTTCCACTGCGTAAAGCTGAGTCTTGAACCCGTTCCTGATCATTTCTTCTGTGAGATCATAATATTTATTCGACTTCATGTTGTGGTCTTTTGGAATATTTGATTCCCACGGAACGGTAAGTTCAATAAGGATAACTTTTTTCAAGTTCCGAGAAAACACTAAGATGTCTGGCCTATAGGCTGATACAGCTAGTTCATCTGGGATCCTATAATGGTGTTCAAATGTATCCATGAGAATTTTCCAGTCTGATGCGGCGCCAAGGATCGAGGTGGGCTTGCATTTAGTTTTCGTGCTTTGCCCTTCCTTTACAAATGTGGTCAAAGTTTTATTTGTAGTCAGTCCCTTTCTGGCTCTTGCAATAGAAAGACTTACTGCTTCACGGATAACACCTAGGACTTTGTCATGTCGGCGTGAGTAATAGCCCTTTTCTAGGAGAGTAACGCACCCTACAAGTGTGTGTCTAGCAGTTCCTATGGCAGCACCACACAATGTACAGTTCTTTTCCGTAGCTTTTCCCCACCTTACCAGATTACTCTGGTCCGGGAGGGACATTTGAAAAGCGTTTAGGTAGAACTTTAGCAACGCCGGAGACCAATCGTACATTAGTGTGCGCCACTTTAGGGCTGGAGGGATGCAAAAATCGCCCAAAGTTAGCCAGTCATTTTGAACTTCTAGAGTCATCGCGTGCACTCTGTATTCATGCTCTTCATCTTTCCTGAGGAAGGATTTTATAACCTCTTTGTCACTTTCTTTTTTCTTCCAGCCAATGCCTCTTTTGTCAGTCTGGGCACCTGTCATGAATTTCTTGAAGAATAGTAGTCTCGGTTCCATATCTGAGACCAGAGGGTCTTTTGGAAGGGATGAAATTGTATTATCCTGGGAGCTGGTTAGAATTTGATATTTGCTTATACGTAGATGTTTGTATAATTCAGATGGTCTTTTCAGATCCATTCCGAAGTTTCTCCGTCCTCTAAAGAATGTTGAGGAGTCAGCACCCTGGGCTAATCCAAGCCAAGACTTCAATGTTCTTATGACGTCCGCGTCCAGACTTGATAGTAGGCTTTTGTTGAAATCATATACTAGGAAAGGCCAAGTGAGGCGAGATGCTAAGTAGTTGTCATATATCCAAGCTTTTTTGACATTGCTTATAGGCTGTTGAGTAACCCTATTCATGTCGTCAGTGAATTGTTTTACAACTACTTCTAGGGATGGTGTTTTTCCCTGAAAATTTATCCTTCTGCCAAGAAATTTAAAGGGCATGGTTTCATTTACCGGAGCTATTCTCTGCCCTGCTATACTCAGTCCAGGATCATAAGACGTAAATGTAGTGTTTCGCCTAGCCAGACATAGGCTGAAGCATTTTGATGGTTTCGTTCTCATTCCCTTTGTCCATGAGCAGAAATCATCCACTATTTCCAGCAAGCCCTGGCATTGCTTGGGATTTCTTGTTAGCACCGCCAAGTCGTCTGCAAAAGCTAAGACGGATTCCGTATAGATGTTGTTTTGTTTGAATCTATATCCCCACTTCTTCTCACGAGATTTAAGTTTGTCGATTAGGATATTGATAATTATATTAAAAGCTACAGGTGATAGGCAGCAGCCTTGGAACAGGCCCACATTGTATTTTAGTGTGTCTGTGTAGCCGTCCTTGTTTGTTACGACAAATCTCAAGTTCTTGTAATAATTGGCAATTATATCTCTGATTAGTGTTGGAAAGTTATACCATTTTAGCGCAGTTTGCAGCAATTCATGTTGCACCGACCCAAATGCGTTTTCCAAGTCGATCCAACAGACGCTTAGTTGCCGCTCCTGTTTCCTGGCATCCTTCAAACACTCAGCGAGTAAGGTGTTGTGTTCTAAGCAGCCAGAAACTCCCGGCAAAAAACCTTTCTGGTGCTGGCGTGAGAAGTACTCGTTCTTGATCATAAATCGGGACATTCTTGCTTGTACTATGGAGAAGAAGATTTTGGACATTGTATTCGTCAAAGCGATCGGTCTTGCATCTTTGGGATCATTTACCTCAGTTTTCTTTGGTATGAGAACGAAGACTGCCTCGCCAAATGCCTTTGGAACTTGATTAGTAGACCAGATTTTTCGATATATATTATATAAATGCTTACGGGTGTGAGGACATTTTTTATATACAATGTACGGAATGCCATCTGGGCCTGGTGCCGATTTGGAACTTTTTCTTTTGATTTGTTCCTCCATTTCTTCCATGCTTGGTGGAAGGCATCGGAAGTCCTCTAAAGGTCTGACGGGTCGAGGCGAGGGTGGGTCCAGATATTGTTCCTCTTTTTGTATTTCTGTGTATGTCTCTTTGTAATATTTATATATTTGATCTCTGGTCAGCGATAGTACACCACATATTATTTTATATTTTGGGGAGTATTTTACGTTATGGTTTGCTATATAAGTTACAGGTGAACCCGTCCTAACTCGATGCCCGGAGCTACATCCTGTATGACTTGTACTATACACATTATAGATTACATACATTGGTAATCGTATGTAGCTCTTTAAATTTCATCTAACATAGTTCTAAAGAAAATATTTTTAAAACTTAGCTTTAATTTCAATTAACAAATATATACAGCCAATGTTCTTCCGATCCCGTGGATCAGACAGCACTTTAACGTGGGTTTAACGATTTTTCATCTCTCTCGCTCACACAACCCAATAAATGATTTTTTTAAAAATTTTAGTGTATTTTTGAGAAATGTAGTCTAATAAAATATTCTATTAAAATAAAATTACAGACATTTCAGAGATATATTTATATCAGACTGGAAAATTCTCATGGATACATTTGAACATCATTATAGGATCCAAGATGAACTCAAAGTCAAAATATCTTATTACAGTAAACCTATTACAGGCATTTATGAAACGTCATTAATTTAATTATTTTGAATGATTCTACTCCTGCTAGTAGAAGACTAAGCAGCAAAGTGGTCTAATAAGTAAGCTGTTAGCAGAAGACCAGCAGCTTAGCAGATTCCAGTGACCTGTTAATGTTTAATCTGACTGAGAAAGGAATCTGCAAGGAAAACTCAGCTATATCAGATTTACAAAATAAAACATTTACAGAACTGCACCACAACGATCAATTAATAACGTTTTAAATTTAGTTATCAGTACCTATGAGATTACAATACCTGGTACAGCAGTAACCCACCAGGCAAACCCGTAAACTAGCTGTATCAGCAGACATCTTAGTGTTTTGTGTGTTTATTTATTTATTTATTATAAACTTTATTGCACAAAGTACAAAGGCGGACCTAATGCCGCTAGACATTCTATACTGGTCAAACCTTTGGGACAACTAAAGCAGTCACGACAAGATAAGGCAGGTGCTATCAAAACTAATAGAAAATATTAGACTTCAATATATACTAGTGAATAAATACTTATTTACATACTAATACATACACAAAAAAAACTACATACATACGTTCTATGAATATATGTACATAAATATAATGAGAATTATCCATGAGAATTAAATATCTGCTTAGGCCCAATTCTTTCAGTAAGTGGTGCAAAGATTTTGCTGGAACTCCTTTCGCACCAACTTCCACTGCGGAAAGCTGAGTCTTAAACCTGTTCCTGATCACTTATTCTGTGAGATCATAATATTTATTCGACTTCATGTTATGGTCTTTTGGAATATTTGATTCCCACGGAACGGTAAGTTCAATAAGGATAACTTTTTTCAAGTTCCGAGAAAACACTAAGATGTCTGGCCTATAGGCTGATACAGCTAGTTCATCTGGGATCCTATAATGGTGTTCAAATGTATCCATGAGAATTTTCCAGTTAGATGCGGCGCCAAGGATCGAGGTGGGCTTGCATTTAGTTTTCGTGCTTTGCCCTTCCCTTACAAATGTGGTCAAAGTTTGATTTGTAGTCAGTCCCTTTCTGGCTCTTGCAAAGACTTACTGCTTCACGGATAACACCAAGGACTTTGTCATGTCGGCGTGAGTAGTACTTGGCATTTTTCTCTGCAAAATAGTCTCCTCGTTTGACGAATATTTTATGACAGATCGATACTCGATATTTTCCATTTTCACAAAAATACTCACATCGACTCACTCAAACGACTGTCAAATAACAACTGCGCGTCCAAAATGACTAAATTTTTATTTTTATTTTTTTATTCCCTGACTTTTATTAACGAGTGCTGCCATCTTTGCGTAGAGGTCGGAAACTTTTCAGACCACCCTCGTAAGTCTGAAGTCGTGGTTATAAGTTGAAGGCACAAGTTCAATATGAATTTCAATCCAAACAACTTATATAATGAAAGGTCTAGCACTCTTCCAGGAGCCGTCATGATGATAGGTATAACACAGATGTCACGAATAAGGTTGAGTCGTGTTAGATTTCTCAGACAGGATAACAAATGGGTTTGCGCATTAGCATAGTGTGGGCGCTAAATTTACGAATATACGTCAAACGACACGTAACATAAATTTAAGCCTAGTTTGCACTTTATGCCATTGTTTGTCGAGTCTAGGTTCAAATCCATAAAGTGTACTTACACTTTGCCTAGAATACTCTTTAATTCATCATCATCACAAACACTAGAACATTATGATCCTAGACCTCCACTGCTAGAGATAGGCCTTACTGAACATATAGAGGGATAATTTGACATACTCGTACACTCACAGGTCTCCTTCTCTTCTCTTCTTCTTTGGACCGTCTTCCACCTGCAGGTGTAAATAACTATCTCCCTGTAAACATACGACAAGCAACTACCATACATGCATATCCTCACGCCAAATCCCTTGCGGGGTAGGCAGAGACAATTGAGCGCCACTTGTCACGATCATGACACACCTCTTTCGCTTCTTCGACATTTATTTATTTATTCGAAGTAAGGTACAAATAACAGCTAACAAACAAAACAATTATTGAAATCATAGACAAATAATCTTGTCGGGTTTGCCAGCCTAAAAAAAATGTACACAACATTGAATAATACAAAAAATGGTAATAATATAAAATAAAAGTTAATAGTAAAAAAATATATAAAAAAGTAAAACCTATAAAAACTAAAAGTAATAACTAATAAGATTATAAAAGTAAACATAATAATAACAAAATGAGATAATAACATGAAACAAAATCACTTTTTCCTTCCTAACCCGTTCCACAATTTATTGTGCATACCTACCGACAAACAATTTAGTGAGGTTAATTTTAAATGAGTGTTTTTTCATATTAAATATATCCATCTCAGGATCTGACACATAAAGTTCGTTGCAACTTCGACACATACGCGAGATTGGAGAGTTAAAGGCGACATTGTTTCTGGCATTAGGGACACAGAAAGGGCGAGGGATTCGAACTGGTCTATTGGGGACACTTAGATAGACCGTGCTGGTCAGGCCCTGAGTAAAATAACCGTTGGCTATTCTGTGTAGTGTTGTTAAGTCCGCGATAGTGCGCCGTTCGTACAGCGGCAACAGTTTAAAGTGACGAAAACGATCCCTGTAGCCAGGGAGCTTACGCCTAAGACCAAATTTGGAAGAGATCATTCGAAGAAAGCGTCTCTGGACTGACTCCAGTCTTTGCACGTGCACTTTGTAGATTGGTGACCAAACTACTCCGCAATATTCCGTGATACTACGCACTAATGATGTGTACAGAATCAAGAAGCTCTTGGGCTTTTTAAAAGGTTTGCAAGTGCGAAAGATGAAACCTATCATTCTATTGGCTTTAGACACTATTGACTCATAGTGAGGTCGAAATGACAAAGACGAATCAAATAGTACTCCAAGATCACGAATGCACGACACGTGTTTCAGTTCAACTCCGTTGATTTTGTAGGGGTACTTTAGTATGTTTTTGTTTCTGGTGAAAGTGATTAATTGACATTTAGAAATATTAAGTGACATTCGGTTTGAAGTGCACCAATCGTGAACCAAATTTAAATCAGACTGGAGTAGTTCGCAGTCGCTAATATCAGTAACTTGTCTAAATATTTTTAGGTCATCTGCATAAGCCAAAAACTCACACTGAATGAGATTGAGAAGGTCATTTATGAACACCAAGAACAATAGTGGGCCCAGAATTGAGCCTTGGGGCACGCCAGTAGCCGCACTAAATGGAATTGAGTCATACCCATAAACAGATACCAATTGAGTCCGATTTAGGAGATAAGAACAAAGCCATCGATGCAAGTTTCCATGCACACCAAGACGTGCGACTTTCATCAACAGAATGTCATGGTTGACACGGTCGAATGCTTTGGCGAAGTCTGTGTAAATTGAATCCACCTGCGATCGACTGTTAAAAGCTTTACATAAATAATTCGTATACGTGATTTATCAACCTCTTCATACATGCCCTTTTGTTTTGATTCATTTAGTCGTGATAGGTAAGTCTTCGTCTACCAGGGCATCTTTGATCCTCAACTTTCTAATTATATATCTGGTTCGTCATTTATGAAAAGTTTTGGTCAGATTTTAGAAAAACTCGTGTAATGACACCACCTGAATAGCTCCTAACAATGTACGTACGTATACGTATATACGTATGTTTTAGTATAATAATATTATTATTTATTCATTACAGCCCCTAAAGAACAGCGTACTGGACCTCCACTGCTGGAGATGGGCCTTCCAGAACATATATCTGGAGAATTTGGCCTACACTCGGCACGCTAGGCTTGGCGAGGATATGATGTAATTTTTTATGACAATTTATTAACGATTCCACAAGTTGGTATAAGTGAAACCGGGACCGAAGGCTTAACATGCTCTCCAAAGCACGGGAATGGTGGTGTTGTAAATCTATGACAAATGTACGTAAGAAAAGTGTATTTCTCATTGGTACATGCCGGGTGGGTTTAAACCGACCTTTGTAGGATTTAAGGATCGCGTTCTTACATCCGAGCCACCACCGCGCCTTATAGTATATATAACAGTATAATATATGTATGATTAATATAATTTACTGATTTATTTAAAACTTTATTGCACAAAGTACAAAGGCGGACTTAATGCCCGTAGACTTTTTCTGACAGCCAAATCTTGGGGACAAAATAGAACATTTATAGGTGCAATGAAATAAATATTAATAGTAGGATAAATTCAACAACATAATTATATATATTTACTAAAATATACATACACAAAAATATACTTAAGTATACAGTTATTAACATTGTTGGGAGCTGTTTAGAAAGTGTAGATAGACGAGTTTTTTGAACGAAGATCTGGTAGACGCTCGCCTTATGTTTACAGGGAGATTGTTCCATAAATTTGTGGCAACAACTGTTAAAGAATTTTAAACAAATCCAGAATGATGCAAGGGAACAGAAAGAAGTGAGTTGTGAGAAGAACGAAGAGATTTGTCGTGAAACGAGGAAAGATAGGCAAATTTATCCTTGAGGTATTTCGGTGTCGCATTATTTATCCCCAATGTTTGTCCGTCAGAAAATATCTACGGGCATTAATTCCGCATTTGAACTTCGTGCAATAAAGTCGTAAATATATAAATAAATCATTAATAATAATTTTAATAAAGATGTGTCACAAATGCAATAGGTTAGGTTTACATGTTTTTATTTTTATTATTATTGTTTTAGCTTTTTGCATGTTTTTGCTTGACATTATTATTATTATTTTAACCATAGTTTTAAGTTGGTCTAGTATAAGCGTATTATTGTTTGCCGTATGTTCACATTTTGAGCTGTGGTCCAGATTAGTACCTAGCAGATTAATTTATAATATTAGCAGGCGTCGACTGCAACTTGTAGTGAGCATCTTTGTAAATAAATAAATAAATAAAGATATTTTGACTTTGATATGCCGGGTTCTAAACCGCGACTTTTATTTAAATCACAAGGATAGAGTTCGTACAACCAAGCCACAACCGTTCTCAAAGTGTAAACACGCTTTATTAATCCTATTAGTGTATGACTCAACGTGAAACCAATGCTCATTCTCCCACCTTTAAATATATCTTGCTTAATAGAGACAATGTTTAGCACACGGATTCACCGCGCGGGTGCCAGTTCCGGGATTTACTTTATGTAAACGACCTATCGATTTGCGATTGTAAATTGTTTTTCACCGTTCGTAGAATAAACTTCGCAGAGTAGTCGTGGTCGCAATTTGAGTGCTAGTGGCACGTTTACCAAGCCGTCATTACTCTGGGCATTCTTTACCAGCTAACCTTGGGGATCGAGTAAAGTGATAGGCAGGATAAAAAAATATGAAATATTAATGATACAGTTAATAAGTTACTTAACTAATTATAATATACTATACATAATCTATACATAGATTTATACATACAAGTACATCATATACATTATAACTTAAATAAATACATAGTTATTTAAATAGTGTTTTATTCTGTTTCTCCAGGAACGATGTGGTTATTAAACGTTTAAAGACGCTGACAGACGGTGCACGTCTAATGGCCAAGGGCAGCTTATTCCACTGGCGATCCGCAGATACAGTAAAGGAATCAGTGTATCTGGTTAAGAAATGCGAAAGAATCTTAAGTTGGTTGTTGTAAGAGGTCCGAAGGGCACAGTTGTGCGTATTACAAAAAAATTCGAAGCGGGATTTAAGATATGAGGGAGTATTAGGATTATTATGAATGTTATAAAGTAAGGTGAGAACATGGACAGACCTACGAAAGCGGATATTGAGCCACTTTAACTGAAAGCGAAATTGAGAAACATGATCATACTTACGCAAGCCAAACACATAACGAATGCGTAAGTTGAGCAGACGATCGAGTTTGTTCAGTAGCTCTTCGGTGACGTCAGGATAGCAGAAGACTGGAAGCTTTTTAGCTGACTATACATGGAACAAAATAAAACAGCATTAACATGGTCTGGTTAACAAATACTTTAAGCAGAAACAAGTTGGAAACTTATAATAATTTGTAATTGTAATTGTCCTTAGGACGACATGGTACGGGACATAAAATTTTACGACTCCTGTCATACGTTTAGGTTTACGATATGAGCTAAAATATGCTTTCTTTCATTACTAGGAACTCGCGCTTGGTCACTATGAATTATTTATTTGCATCATAGACATAGGCTAGGCGGCCAAGCAATTTTAGATAACACTATTAAAGTTGAAAAAGCACTACCCAGTGCTCCATAGCACATGTTAGCGTCAGGGTAGAGCTGATTGGAACTATGATGAAAACAAGGGTTTCAAGGTAAATTAGATGTATATTTCCGTAAATTTGGAACAAGACTGCATCAAAAAAAAACAAGCTATCAAAAGGTAAACAAAATATAATTCTATAAATATTCAAATAAATTACTTAAACTCCATGTAACGTCGATCGATTTAACGACAAACTCCGTAAAGCGTCGAAATCAATTGACTTTGGTTGGTTTAGCTTGTCTTCCAATTCTGATTTTTCTTCTCTCCGTTTAATGACAACTCTATAACGCCATAAAATGCACAGTCCCTTCAGTGTCGTTGTATAGAGTTTACACTGTATATATGATATAATATGGTATATGATAATTTATATTGCTTAAGCCTTTCAGCTAGTGGATTCTGACCACCCCTAAAGGGAAACGGTCGTGATGATACCTTCCAGTTAGTATAATATATGTCTATGGTACAAACTAATTGACATTTTGTCACATTTGAATACTCATTAACAATTCGTATTTTAATATTATCAGAAGCTAAAGTTAAGATAACAGATTGGTTTAAGGCATTTGACTATAAAGCTACAGAACAGCTACTTGATGTGCTTACATGAAAATATATATGATATAAATACGAGTATACTATTTATAAATACGAGTACATATTATTATATTATTGTTATTATTATATTTTATTATTAATTATAAGTATATTATATAATTGTGTTATGTTATATATATTAATAATATATTATTATATTGATAGTATATATATTTAATTTTCTTTTTATTATTTAACCATAGTTATAAGTTTTTAAGTCGAATTTATTATTATTTATTTTCTTTTCATTATATAAACTCTGGAAGTAGGAGCGGGGCTGCCTGTAGCACGGGTCCTAACCGGCCTTGTACGGGAGCCTCGGTGTCAATTTTGTGAAAAACTATTTTAAAATAAATAAATACATTTTTGATTTGATTTGATTTGATTTGATTATCGGAAAAACAGGGCCAAATAATGATATGTAAATTATATGAGTAATTCCTATTAATATTTTTTACCATATAAATAAATTTATTTAAAACTTTATTGCACTATGTACAAGAGGCGGGCATTCTATAGCAGCCAACCTTCGGAACAGCACAGATCATTTAAGTTGTAAGGTAGGTAAGCAACTGCCTATATGAAACATTAAAAAAATATATTTATAAAGCAGAAAGATATTTAATTTATGTACATGACATGCATTGTTATTATTAGTTCAAATGTAACACTCGGATATTGTCAATTTTACAATATTATTAAAATAATAAATTAAAAGATTAAATTAAATTATGGATAGACCGAAATAAGTAAGTGACATTGCTGCCATAAGCAAGTACTGTAGCTTAACCTAAATTCGAGGCATTATAGCCGTGTCAACTTATAATCTAAATAATTATAATTTAATGTCAAATTATAAAAAAATTACAACCATAATTTCGTGGCTGTATAAAGGCCGTGTCAACTTACAATTTAAATAATTATAGTTTAATGTCAAATTATAAAAAAAATACAATAATAATTTCGTGGCTGTATAAAGGCCGTGTCAACTTACAATTTAAATAATTATAGTTTAATGTCAAATTATAAAAAAAATACAATAATAATTTCGTGGCTGTATAAAGGCCGTGTCAACTTACAATTTAAATAATTATAGTTTAATGTCAAATTATAAAAAAAATACAATAATAATTTCGTGGCTGTATATAGGCCGTGTCAACTTACAATTTAAATAATTATAGTTTAATGTCAAATTATAAAAAAAATACAATAATAATTTCGTGGCTGTATAAAGGCCGTGTCAACTTACAATCTAAATAATTAGGGATTGTAATGGTCATTTGCGATAAAAAAAAAACAATCGACAAAAAAACAAAATTCTCTCCTTTTTTAAAGCGAAAACTCGATGTAGCAAAAAAAACATTTAAGGAATAAATGTGAAAGTTGAGAAGTATGTGTAATGCTTCTGGGTTTGTTATCTACCCTTAACTTGGCATTCCCTTTAGGAAAGAAATCCTAAACTCTATAAATCACATGGCTTAGACATCGGCTGTAAAATTTATAAAGCTAGTACCTACTAGTATAATTAACCGTGGTCTAGCGGTTTAGGCTGTAAAATTCAAATTGACGTCTCTGATGACGTCAGCTTTTTCTCTCAAAAATTAAATGTCTTAGTTCAGAGAAGAATGCTGCCAGTCCATTGGGTACCACGGCCCCTGGGCCAGCGATTTCGAGGACCTATTTATTTTGTAAGTTATATTTTTTAGGTTCAATTTAGTTTTATAATATACCTAATATAGTTAGTTTATATATTTTAGGTTTTCATATAATAATTTAATATTGTAATTCGTTTATACTATTTTAATTCAAATGATTTATTAGCAAAGTAAGGTTTTACAATATAATTATAATAAGAAACAATCGTGGAACATTAACACAGGAATTGAAAAAAATAATATGAAGTTGTTCCTACTTGTTAAGTTAAGATTGAGTAGGGCCCCGATCTAGGGTTACCATCTTGGAGATAAAAAAGCAGCAAAAAATATTTAAAAAAAAAAATACATTATGCAAGACGAGTCGACATAAACTTTCTAAATTAGTATATTATTGATTGTATTTTATACATATTTATTAGCTAGTATATGTACTTGTGTTATTATATATGTCTGCCTCCGTGGTCTAGCGGTTAAGTCAGTGGATTTAGACTCGGAGGTAACGGGTTGGATTCCTGGTCGGGACACAAAAATATTTATTAATGTAAATAAATACATTTAATTAATATTAAATTTATTAATTGATATTTCTCGAGTTTGGTACGCTGGAGACATCGACGATCTTGCCACTTGTCAGATTTATCTATCCAACATTCATATGTACATATATGTATTATATATATATATATATATATTATTAACGCTCTTACGGAAGAAATTAAAATGGCTAGCAAATGCAGTTCTAATACAAATATTGTCCACTGCTTTCCAAAGTATCAGCTAAACGGTAAATGGATTTATTGAATTTACGTAAAATAAATCTGATGCTAGGTTTTTAAATTGTACAGCGGCGGTATCGCAGTGCGGTTAAGGGCGCGTTACATTCGTGACTGCATAATAAACGCAACCAGACATTTATTGGTTGGGGAGGTAAATCGATTTCACAAAATAACTTTATGCGTTACAAATCTCACCCCAAGAAGAAGGGATGATTTCATTTACATCGTTGTCAATCTTATCTTTCATCCGCATCTTTATCTTGTTGCTGCCTGTGACTGCTGGATATAGGCCTCCCCCATGGCTCGCCACTTCACATGATCTTCTGCCACCCTCATCAGCGAACTTCTTCAGGTCAACTGAATCTTTCCGTACGTGCTTTCCACTCCAGAAACCGTTTACTCTATCATTCATCGTTTCTGCATGTTTTTATTTTAATTTTTTATACTAGCACGACATATGACCTAACGCCCATCTGATGGTAAGTGGCGCGCGAGGTCCATGAATGTTAGCAGCTGGAATCAGACACTCATGACTGACATCAGTCATACTATGCCAGCTTGACTGGGCATGACGGCTATTTGAGCCTGATTCCGTAACGTGTGGATACTTAACTTTACTGGGTTTATCGGCACGAACGGTGGATACTTCCCCGCCCCGGCAGTCTGGGCAAAATACCACTACCACCGCCTACCACCTATTGTGTCCAGCCCATTGCCACTTTAGGTTACTAACAGAAAAAGAGCAATGAGAATCTACAATTATACAAGGGAGGGTCGTAAGCCAAAACTTAGCCCTATCACTCTTTATGCATCCGTTGGCTGTACGTAGGGGTACCTTTCCTCGGAGAGCCTGAAGATGGGAACCCGGAGAGCGCTGCTGATCCCAAGCGGACAACGTGGCGTCACGGGGATCCTGGGCAGCGGGGTTACCTTCTTAAGCTGGGCCCCAGCCTTATAGTCCTACTGAAAAACCCCAAGCTAGGGGGGCGACAATATCCAGTAGGTTTATTAGGTATTTATAATTATTAAGTAATATTTGATTCTCGTAAGTATTTATTATAAATTAAAGCAGCACATTGCTCGCAGTTGGTTTTGAAAGTGAAGTCTGTCAAAAACTACACTGACAGGTGACGTCCTAAGTAAATGCAAGGCAAAGGATGTCGATTGCAGCCAACAATATTTATTCCTATTAAAAAAAAATGTCACCGAGAACCATGAAGTGCCATAGTTGTGAATCAGTAATTACTGGAAAACAATATCTTAGATGTCTGGATTGTAATCAGTATTTAGACTTAAAGTGTGCAAATATTTCCGATAAAAAATTCAAACAAATGTCTACGGTTGATAGACACGACTGGAAATGCCCCCACTGCAAGAATGACTATAGAAGTACTCCCATGAGGCGTCCGTCTCATCAGCATGATCAATCCACTTGCAGTGATGATGAGGAGACTGCTGATAATGTAACTATTCGAAAAAAGTTGTATCGCAGTCAACAAAATGAACCAAAATATGTAACTGAAGAACATCTTCGAGATATTCTTAGACAGGAGATAAGTGATGTACTCAAGACTACTATAAAAGAGCTAGTCACCAAGGAATTAACTAATATCAATAAGCAGGTATCCAGTTTCCACGAATCCTTAACTTTTTTTAATGATCAATATGAGATATTTGTTCGTAAGGATGAATATAAACAAGCCATATTAATAAGAAACCAAGATAGTCTTAATTTTATTATTTAATTTCCTTTTTATATTTGTTCCTAAGAAAGTTTATTTTAATAGGTTTATTCTGTTTCATTATGGATATATACTATCAGAATATTAGAGGTATTAGAACAAAGACAAGTGATGTGTACCAAAATATTTTACAAAATAATTATAAAATTATAGTTTTTACTGAAACATGGCTTAACTGCAATATTAATACTAACGAATTTATTGATAGTAGATATAATGTATACCGAAGAGATCGTAGTTCAACATCCAATTGTAAAACTGATGGTGGAGGTGTGTTAATAGCTGTGTCACGCGATATTCATTCTGTTAGAATGTCTAACTGGGAGAGTGATTGTGAAGATTTGTGGGTTCTGCTAAATGTTAATGTTAATAATGTCTCAAAGAAAATAGCTTTATGTGCCGTGTATCTGCCACCACCAGTTAAACTTGACAATTTATCCATATTCTTAGAAAGTTCTAACAATGTTTGTAGTTCAATTGATAATATTGTAATGCTTGGCGACTTTAACCTAGGGTCTATTAAATGGGCTAAGGATCATAGTTATAATTATATGTTACCTTCTAACTATAGTAATTTAATTGGTTACAACTTAGTAGATTTTATGTGTGCTAATAATATATTTCAATTTAACAATATTGAAAACTGTGATAATAGAGTTTTAGATTTAGTGTTAAGTACTTACCAAAGTACATGTGTGGTTCAAGCAGATGATCTCATTACCAAATTGGATCCTAAGCATCCCAATTTGTTACTACATTTACCTTTAATGAATGTAGAATATCTTAAGTCAAAACCTCGCACAGATTATAATTTTTTTAAAGCTGATTATAATAATATTAATTTAGAACTACTTAAAATTGATTGGTTTGAAAAGTTGTCTCATTGTGCGGATGTCGATGATATGGTGACTATTTTTTATGACACACTAAATATTACTATAAAAAGCTCTGTGCCTATTCGCAATATTAAAAAGTCAAAATTTCCTCCCTGGTTTTCATCTGAATTAATTAAGCTTAAACATGAACAGGACAAACTGCGTCTTAAATTTCACAAATATAATAACCCACGAGATAAATATGAGTATGAATTACTACGCAATCGTTGTAAGAAGTTACTACGTAAATGTTATTCTGACTATAAATCCAGAATTGAGCACAACATTCATGTCAATCCTAAAGCATTTTGGACGTTTTTAAAAGACAAACGTGGCGGTAATTCCTCCATTCCAGCACAAATGCACTTACTTAACACTCATGCAAATGCAGGTCCAGATATTGCTAACCTCTTTGCCCATCATTTCTCTTCTGTGTATTCATATAAAACCATTACCTCTTCGCCATTATCTACGAGTATTAATAACATTAAAACGCTAGGTCATTTTATTATTCAAGAAAGCGATATTGCAATACAAATAAAAAAATTGGACATTTTTAAGGGTGCTGGCCTTGATGGTATCCCTCCACTATTTGTTAAACGTTGCTCGTCGTCCCTAACCTACCCATTGTTCATTATTTTTAACCAATCTCTGCAAACTAGTAAATTCCCCACACTATGGAAAAATGCCCGTGTCACGCCTATTTATAAAAAAGGAGATGAGTCAATAATTTCTAATTATAGACCTATATGTATATTGTCATGTTTTTCAAAACAGTTCGAGTCCGCTATTTGTCCTATTATTACACATCATATTCATTCAACTATCAGTGATTATCAGCACGGTTTTCGTAAAAATCGTTCAACAGAGACTAATCTACTATCATTTACAACATACCTCTCACGCGAAGTTGATGCAGGTTTACAAGTAGACGCGGTGTATACAGACTTTTCAAGCGCATTTGACAAGGTCAATCATAATTTGTTAATATCCAAATTGGAAGGCTGTGGAATTCATGGTTCTTTACTAGGTTGGTTCAAATCCTATCTTGAAAGAAGAACGCAACTAGTTGCTTTCAGCGGTTTCACATCATCTATTTATTATGCTAAATCCGGAGTGCCTCAAGGTTCTCACCTGGGCCCGATATTATTTTCAATTTTTATTAATGATATTACAGAAAATATTAAATACTGCAAGTATTCACTTTTTGCAGACGACCTTAAAATATTTAGAACCATTAAAACTACAACAGATTCATTATTATTACAGAGTGACATTAACAAGATAAGTAACTGGTGTGAAGCGAATGACATGATTTATAATGCAAAAAAATGTTTCCATATAAAGTTTACTAGGAAGAGGTCTCCATTTGCTTTTAATTATCAACTCAATAGTGAAACATTAGCTGAAGTAACACAAATTAAAGATCTGGGTGTTATTATTGACAATAAATTAAAATATACTGACCACATTAACCTTAAAGTAAAAAAATCTGCACAAATGATGGGATTTCTAAAACGTAACACAAAAGAGTTTACAATTAAAACGAAAATTTATTTATACAATTCATTAGTACGTAGCCACTTGGAATATGCATGTTCAGTATGGAATCCCTCATATGCAATACATTCTCAAAGAGTTGAAAGCATTCAGAGATCTTTTACTAGGTATTTAGCATACAAAGCCCCAGCAATTTCACATCGATGTCCGTACAACCAACGTTTAGATTTCTTCAAAATGACTGCTCTCAAATCACGTAGATCCATACATGACCTTTTACTATTACATAAAATTGTCAATGGCCAGACTGGATGTATAGAACTCTTGCAACACATTTCCCTGACAGTACCCTATAATATTCCACGTCGCCCTATAACCAAGATCCTGTGCTGTCCTCCCTCAAGAACTAATGTAGGTTCACATTCGTCAACATCCCGAATGTGCAACACCTACAGTAGTCTCTGCAGTGCCAATAATGATATAGACATATTTCATGACCGTTACAATGTATTCAGAAAAAATGTTCTCGAACATTTCAAACCATCAATATTTGAGTAGCTTATAATTTTTATGTTTCCTAATTAATTCTTAAAAAAGAGAAAAATGTATAATTTTATTTTAGAAGTCATATTTTTATTTTGTAAATTTTAAAATTTTATAGTTTTTGTTAATTTTTTATTTTTTTTTTGTTTTAACAGTAGTAAGTTTTTAATTGTTTTAACAGTAATAAGTTTTTAACTTCTTCTTCTTTTTGTATTGGTGAATGCTGTGACACCTAATTGGTACATATATTAGATAAGCTATAATTATACTATGTTATGTGTGTGATAATATATGTACTGCTGTGTGTACTAAATAAATAAATAAATAAATTCCTTGGCCGCATGTAATACGATCGTTACAATGTTGATCCCGACGGCAATGTACAGGTATTGGATAGAGCTGGCCGCATAGTATACTGCTATGGGGGTTGCTGCTGCTGAATATCTACGAGTATGTGGCGGCAGTGATCTGCTTGGCGCTGCGCTGTGCGGTCGTTATGATAGTTTTTGACGATGTGTATATTATAGTTAAATTTAAGGACCTTCATCTGTAAGTTCTAATATTTTTAATATGAATCCTAGTGGTTCGAAATAAACGAATCTATTATTATTATTTTGGTGTATATTACAAACTCTCGGTTTTTAGGCCGGATTTTAATAATGCTCGCGAGCCTTAGCTAAGGCAGCATTATTTATGGAAGTGAGTGAATAATTTCAATGATGATCTGGTTCTGTTTGTAGGAATTTCCTGACGATTCTGCATGTGTTTAGTATTGTGGCTTTCTGTAATGAGATGTATGTGTGTGGGGATAAATCTAGTAATTGAAGTGATTTTTGTAGGTTTTTAGCACGCGGCGAACGAGTGCCTTCACTCCGTAGCCACGACTCAGACTTAGCTGTAAAGGCACACAGGGCCAACAGTGAGATAGAGACGGTTTATAGGATTTTAGTCCGTAGGCGCCCTGGGGCTTCACTAGGAAGCTTCACGGATGAGTCGGGCATGCGACCCCCACCCGCGTTGGCCCTTCAGGCAGGGGGCGTATCATTGATGATTTATTGATTCAACGTCTATAAAAAAAATTAGGTTTTTAGGGACGACACCGGTAGATGACACCTTTAAAAGAGGCTTGTGTTTACACATTTAATTAAGTCCCAATAAATATATCTATATATTTTAATGTGTGTTTTTAGTTTATTCTAATTATTATGTAGTTATATGTGTGTGTATGTATTATGTATATATGAGTATATGTAGGTTTATATATGATGTATATTAAGTAGTATATGTATTTAATATTAGGTTAAGTATTAGTTATAACAAAAACTGTCTCTTTTAACTCTTATTTTTGCACCGTCTCATATTTCTATTTGATATCTCCTTTGTCCCCAAGGTCGACTGTCAGAGAATGCCTTACGTTAAGCTTCGCATTTTGTACATTGTGCAATAAAGTTTTTAAATAAAAATAATTAAATGACAGGACTCTTGGTACTATTGTGACGTGGCGCATTATTGTTATAAACATTGTGGTATGGACGATGAGAGTATGTGCCAAAGTTTCCCAAATGTCGCTTATCCTAGCTAGAAGAATGCCTTCTTCCCAGCTTCTTTGCTGAAGTTAAGCAACATTTAGTAACTAAAGTAAATATACTTTTTCAACACTTTTATCTTAATTTGCAATTCCTTGAAGCGACAGAATGAAATGCATTTGGAGATAAAGTAAATTGCTTCGAACTGAAAGATCAATGGACGACGAAAAGTTCTATTTATCTTTTGCGAGTGCTATTTAGTGAACTCCCCATTTTACGTGCCATCTAGTAAATTAAGTAAGGCTACATCTGAATTGGTTTTGTTATCACTTATTAAGTTGAACAGCAAACGAAATCTTATATTATGCTATAAAGTAAAGTATCATGACGACCGTTTTCCTTTAGGGTGGTCAGAAACTACGCTTATAAGTAAGCTTATTCACATTTAGCCAACTTTACTATAGCCCAATCATGACAAGTGGCAAGCTCGTCGATGTCTCCAGCGTACCAAACTCAAAAAAAACCACATATAAATTAAATAATAATTAAATGTATTTATTTACATTAATAAATATTTTTGTGTCCCGACCAGGAATCGAACCCGGTACCTCCGAGTCTAAATCCATCCGCTAGACCACGGAGGCAGTCGGCCTCGATGCCCCAAATGCCTGAATTAACAATATTGGACATGGACGTAATTCAAGAATGTGATGCCGTCTTAAAAACAATTTTGGCTATCATGTACAAATATTGGAATGTGGCCGTGCTAGTTAGTCTGTTAGAAGGCTCGTCAATGGCCACCTTAAATCTTAGCCATCGCTATCAAATGTTAAGACTGCTGCCCTTGCAGCCGCAAGAAGCAGTCAATGTACGGCGAACCATATCTGCAGGATATGAGTACTTTTGATGCTTGTCCTTACACTGTTAAGCAAATGATGCAATGGTTTTGAGTCTTGCAAAAAAATCATCCGTAGGGGTCTGAGCAAATATTGCCGACTCACTACAGTATAAAGTGAGTAATAACTATTCCCCTGTTTATCTACTCAAAATCATTATAATCATACTACGAACAATGCCCCTTGTATAAATAGTAAAACGTACTCGAAAAGATCTCTCAAACGATTAAACATTCATGAAATCTATCACAGTATGTTTCTATCAAAAGTTATCCTAAGCACAGGATGAGCACGGTTTAATGCGTTATTTATTTATATAGTACACACAACAGTACATATATTATTACACACATAATTTAATATAATTATAACTTATCTAATAGGTATATTCTCACAACTCACTTCTTTTTGTTCCCTTGCATCATTCTGGATTTGTTTCAAATTCTTTTACAGTTGTTGCCACAAATTTATGGAACAATCTCCCTTTAAACATAAGGCAAGCGTCTACCAGATCTTCGTTCAAAAAACTCGTTTATCTACACTTTCTAAATAGCTCCCAACAATGTTAATAAGTGTATATATGTATATTAATGTATATTTTTGTGTATGTATTAGTATTTAGTATATTGATTTTACAGTATATGTTAAAGTATATTATGTAAGTATATATAATTATGTTGAATTTATCCTACTATTAATATTTATTTCATTGCACCTATAAATGTTCTAATTTGTCCCTAAGGTTTGACTGTCAGAAAATGTCTACGGGCATTAAGTCCGCCTTTGTATTTTGTGCAATAAAGTTTTTAATAAATAAATATATGCACCAATTAGGTGTCACAAGATTCAACAATAAAAATAAAGAAGAAATTAAAAACTTATTACTTTTAAAACTAAAATATTAGCAGAAAATAACAAAACTTATGTATATAACAAAAATATGACTTCTAAAATAAAATAAATCTTATTTTTTTAAATATATCTAGAATATAAAAAAAAACATCAATTTGTTACCTCAGAAACTCAGGTAAGTCTTGTTTCAAGCGGTGTTATTTTTATACAAATATTACTATGGCAAGCTTACAATATAAGTTCTCCTGGAAAGTAAAAAATGGCATTTGACATCATTGCAAATAAACTTATACTAATACTTTCAACGAGAACAACAAATAGGTGGTAGGCGGACTGATGGTGGTGAATTGCCCAGTCTGCCGGAGCGGGGAAGTATCCACCGTTCGTGCCGATAAACCCAGTAAAGTGTACCCACACGTTTCTGGATCAGGCTCGAATTTCCGTCATGCCCAATCAAGCCGGCATAGTGTTAGGGACTGATGTCAGTCATGAGTGTCTGATTCTAGTTGCTAACATTCATAGACCTTGCGCGCCACTTACCATCAGGTCAGCGCAAGTTCACATGTCGGGCTAATATTAAAAAAACAAAAAAACAATAGAAAAATATTTTTGTTATTTTTTTGTTTGGCTTCCCAAATGATGTTTATATATGTACTGCTCCAGATACAGCAATATACAAACATGATATTGTATTATATCAATATTCAAAAACGCGTAAAGCAGAATACATATCTTTTTGTCCTGTAAAAATAAATAAAATTAATTGATACGATGACGCTACGATATCGCTAATAGCAATGCCACGGCTCTTTTATTCAAATCTATTGTTATAAATGTAAAATTACTTCTGCCATTGTTAACAGTGCATTTCCCTGGGGGTAATCTCACCCATTACGGCCAACTGTTCACAAGCCACTGTACCTTGTTCGTGATATATTGCCACTATTGCGGTCAACATGTGGAACTCGCACCCTGTTAGCTTTTGGGATATCGAGCTTAGCTTAGCTGTTTTGGCGAAGCAAAATGTATATTGCAAATCATATTTCGTCAGCTAAATGTAATAAAAGACCAATAGCCGTAATAAAGTAAAGTAAACCACGCAAAGTCAAAGTCAAAAGTCAAAGTCAAAATATCTTTAATCACGTAAACCTATTACAGGCATTTATGAAACGTCATTAATTTAATTATTTTGAATGATTCTACTCCTGCTAGTAGAAGACTAAGCATTTATAAGGAGCGAGTTAACATTTAGCCAACTTTACTATAGGCCCATCACGACAAGTGGCAAGCTTACTCACAATAGCAGAAACTATTTTTAAAAAACCTAAAGTAGGTATTGTAACCTGCCTTTGCAGTCACAAGATTATCCAACGCCTGCTGTTGGATATAGTTGCTTTTGTTTGTAACGGAGAAGATTCTACGGAACTCCTTTTTAATAAACATACATAAACTTTTTATACTTGATATTTTCAATATAATTACAATTGTACAAAAACTAAACACTTTCCTACGCGGGGCACTATTATGCGATTGACTTAAACCGTAATAGATACAAAAATATTAAAATAAAATAGATAATAAACTAATTATAAATAAAACTAAACTAAAAATTAAAACTATTCTACAAAATAAACTAAGGGCTTACCACCAGGGAGGGTACCTAAAACACTCGCCGCATTTCCTCGTTGAATTATAATCGAAATATTCTGTTTTAGGTAGTTATGGCGTTTGGGATCGCCACACTCTTGACAAACTAGTTTACCCAGCTCTTTTATGAATTTGTGGGTATTAAGAGAATATACCCCCATTGTTTTAACCCCAAATGCCACAAAGTTATAATTTTGTTTAATGCTATTATATTTGATGTGCTTTTTAAATGCGGCCGAACCGGCCTTTGATATAGAGAAAATGTGGCAAGCGGCAAAGGTATCATCCACACAGGTGGCATCCCAAACAAGACATCTTCCCTCACTCCATGGTACAAGACACATACCATCCGGCCTTTTACCATCACTACGTGAAAGACCTGATGGTTCAAGGACGGACGAGATTTTAGCAAACCATAAACGTTCTTTTGACAACTAAGTCCATGAGAACCCATCTCATCAACTTGAGAACCACACCTGCATATGTGAGGTTGACATATCTTTGAACCAAGGCATAATGAAACTGCTATTCGTACTTATAATTTTAATCCTAATATTTATAAAAAATACTCGCCCTGTCGGCCTCTCGGTCCGAACTCCCGATTTTTTCTTTTTTACAAATCATAAGCCCATTGACTATGTCATTGTCGTATTAATGACAATACTATTCTTCATTAAAATGCAAATAAAACTCTGTAACCTACATGTACCCATTAAATTACCCACTAAATATTATAAATTGAAAAAGTACTATTAATATTGCTGTAATTATTTTTACCGTCATTAGCAATTAATGGTCGGACTTAATTACAAAAAGAACAAGTGAAAAATGATCGCCATTTCATAGGAAGTCTGCATTAGTGAAGAAATTCATTAGCAACATGCGAATCTACACTTAACGGGACGGTAAACACAGTTTATAAAAAAAGCACAATGCTATTGTTTTTTGAGATTAGGAGGGTTGTGAGTTCTTCGCGCCATTTTGCACGGACATGTCAACACCAAGTTTTTAATTTTTTAAATTAGTTTACTGTGGATATTGGTAGTCAAAAGTGGTGTTATTTTGTTTAATAATGTGCTACATTGGAAAACGATAAATTTGACGAGTATATGGGGCAGAAGTTACACTTTATTTTTTGCGGTTTTCCCGCGCTGTGAAGTACCCTGTATACTGTGTATACCCTTCGTGTTTGGGCGATATTGACGTGAATTACTCCATGAAAAGCATCAAATTCTGTAACACTTGGAATTTGATGATCCCCAACTCGGTTATGAACTATTATGAACATATATTATGCAAATAAATTACGTGTTTAGGACTGATGTATCTGTACAAAATCCTTTAAAGAGACTTGAAAAAATTAGGAGGGTTTTATGTTATGTAAATTAGTTTACTGTGGATATTATTAGTTAAAAGTAGTTTTATTTTGTTTAATAATGTGCCACAGTTTGAATAATTACGGAAAAAGATAAATTTGACTAAACTACGTGGAATCAAAGATAGAGATCAAATATCTTTATATTATTATCTAGAATAAAAATAAGTAACGTGATACCTTAAAATCTTACAAAGGTCGGTTCATAACTCTCCCGGCATGTACCGATGAGAAATAAACTTTTCTTACGTACACTTGTCATAGATTTACGAGTACAACACCACTGTTCCCGCGCCTCGGAGAGCACGTTCAATTCAATTCAATTCGTTTATTTTGCAAGTAGGCATAGGACAAAAAGATATGTATTCTGCACTTTTACACGTCAATTTTTACAATATTGATATAAAACGATATAATTTTATAGTACATATTGGTGAATCTGGAGCAGTACATGATAACCATCATTCGGAAAGGGAAACAATAAAATAACAAAATTATAAATACAGAAAACGTTAAGCCGTCGATCCCGGTTCCACTAAATACCAATGTGGAATCGTTAATAGATTGTAATTAAAAAATACATTAGATCCTCGCCAACCCGTCTGGCCAGCGTGGCGAAATTCTCCAGATATATGTTCTGGAAGGCCCATTACCAACAGTGGTAGACCACCAGACGCTGTGTTCTAGGGACTGGAATGGAAATGATAATGATAAATTAATGTAGGGGCGCTCGTCATTGTTCTAATACTTAAGTGAACAAATGCCACTAAGGAAGGATTCAGTTACTGGCCCTTAGTAGTAATGTGCTAACATATATTCAATTATTCAAACCTTAGAAAGAGTATTTACAAACGTATTAAAGTTAGTTCAGAGCTCGGCTTCTATTCAAGGCGACGTGGTGTGAAAATATGGCGGTAATATTCACACCAGACATAGACATATAGAATAACTCGTCCAACCAATAGAATCAGCGGGGTGAGGCGGAGTGCACAATCATTCGAAAACTTATCTAAGATAGATTACGTCTGTCAGGTAGAGGGCCCAAGCTTTTGACATTTTTGACAGACGTAATGGATCTTATACAATACGTTTTCGAATGATTGTGTACTCCGCCTCACTCCGCTATATTTATTTATTTATTATTGTTAAGGTTGGTTCTTCTATAAAATAATATAAAAACGTAGTGTCATTTTAAAAAATAATAAAAATATATATTAGTCACTTTTACGACAGATCTTCAATAAGCAAAACGGTATTTTCATTTGTGATTAAATAACGTCAATTTTTCCTGATTAATTATAAACTTTATTGCACAAAGTACAAAGGCGAACCTAATGCCGCTAGACATTCTATACTGGTCAAACCTTTGGGACAACTAAAGGTAAAACAAAAGGAGCAACACGAAAAATCTACGAGTAAGTTCTTGCATGTAGTGAGCATATACCAGTTTTTTTATAACACCTCATTAGGAGCTTGGCCGATTTTAACTGGCAGCAATGGTATTAATATGATTAATATAAGACTTCGGTCATTTATAAGTATTCATCATCATCACAATCGTAGACCTCCACTGATAGAGACAGGCTACCAGAATGTTCTGGAAAAAAATAGCCTACACTCGTCACGGTGGTCATGTTAGTATTAGTGGAACTGGGGCTGACACTTAAAGTGCTCCGATGCACAGGTGTACACAGCACGGTGGCGTTGTAGATCTATGACAAATGTACGTTAGAAAATGTATTTCTCATTGGTACATTCACATTGAACCGATCTTGGTAGGATTCTAAGAAAACAACCAAGCCACTGACTACCGCACTTTATGTATCATCACGACCGTTTCTTTTTCGGGGTGGTCAGAAACCACGCTTATAAATAAGTGGATTCACATTTAGCCAACTTTACGATAGGCCAATCATGACAAGTGGCAAGCTTGTCGATGTCTCCAGCGTACCAAACTCTAGAAATAACACACGTAAATTAAATATATTTATTTACATTAATAAATATTTTTTATTATTAATAAATATTTTAACACAGAAAATAGTGAAAATAATTAAAAAATAGAAAAAAAAGAAGAAAGAGCCAGCCTTCTTGTCACCGGAGGAGACTAGACATTGTATAATGTCTTTTAAATGATTGGTTTGTCCTTTATAATATAGATCGATGGCACCGGTCTACTTTCGCACCCTGATGACATCACTATCTTGGCCTAAATCTACACTATGTTACATGAATCACCTTTCATACATACATGTTATACACATTTGTGTTGTAGCATAATAAGCTTCTTCGAAATTCTTTGAGAGAGACAAATTTCTTTATGGTTCCACCGGGACCGCACGAGGTCGGGGACCGCACGAGGTCGGGACCGCACGAGATCGGGCCCACCGAGGCAAGTCATCACAGTCCCCCATAGATGAGCTTTCAGAACATGTATGTGAAAATATTTGAAACTTCGTCTTCGTTGTAGAAAGTTTCATTCTCTCAAAACTCAACAATTTAGATATACGAGTATTTGTGTTCTCGACTAGAAGTCAAACCCTGTACCCCCGCGTCTTAATCATCAATCTTAACCGCTAGACCACGGAGGCAATGTTAGTTATTGGACGTTAGACTTTGTTGAACGGTTCCGCGAAAAGAGGAAATATTCTGAGAAGTTGAAAAGCAAAAACGCGTGGGCCGCGACACCAGCTGCGAGTAACGATGTCACGCAAGAAACTAATATATCGCTATACAGCCATTCGCTATGCCTGTCAAAACTTGACTTCAAAAACCTATATTGTAATAGTAATAGAACTGTGTGGATCCCATAATACAATGTGTACAAAGATTAAGAGGACTTAATCGCAGATACGGAATCGTAGACTTACAACTGATATGACACTCATCATCATCATCATCAGCCTGTGTCTCTCCACTGCTGGATATAGGCCTCCCCCAAGGCTCGCCACTTCACACGATCTCCTGCCACTCTCATCCAAACCCCACCAGCGAACTTCCTCAGGTCATCCGTCCATCTAGCGGGGGGTCGACCCACTCTGCGTCTTCCCGTACGTGGTCTCCACTCTAGAACTCGTCTACTCCATCGTTCATCGGTTCTACGACAGACATGTCCAACCCATTGCCACTTCAGCTTACTAATTTTGAAGGCTATATCGGTAACTTTGGACACTATTGTATAATATTTGTCGAGGCCTACTTAGTTGTCCAAACCTGACAGAAGGTATTTATTATAATGCCCCCTCGAGACAGACTCGCTCCGATCTCTTCCATGTCTGCCGCGTACGTACAATATCTGGCATACATGTATGTCGGATGAGCGACAAATACAACAGGCGTTTTTTGGACGTGGATATTTTTGCGGAGTCGCGTGTGGATGGATTTCCGGCCATAATCCGCAAAAAGGCAGCGTCGATACTGCGGAGAGTAAGAGACAGTGACAACAGCATTCTGAGGATGATATCGTCGCGCTTTGACAGCGCTTTTGTTAAGCGCTGGATTGGAGTTGTAACTGGGAATGTGTAAATTAAATATGTACAGGATTTGCGTAGTTTAAATCCCTACAGGTATTTACGAATTAATATTAATTTAATTAAATTAAGTACTACGTATTGTTATTATTATTATTATTATTAATTAATGTGTATAACTACTAACATAGTTCTAAGTTGGAATGTTACTAATAATTATGGAATTAATTCTGAAATAAATAATTTATTATTATTATTATTATATTCAGTAACTCCCGCGCCGCCTTCAAAGCCAAAATCAAGAAGCTGCCACTTCCGGTTTAGCTCGCAAAGTGCTTCGGAGTTCGCCTAACAGTTTTAATGCATGATATCCAAGGTGATATTTTACGAATTTTGTATCGCACAAAGAGTGCACTATTGTTCACAGTGAGAACTATTCTGGTGGCGGGTATAATTTTAATTGCTTCTACTCTGTTGCTATCTTCTATCTTTTTATGTTGCCTGTCTCTGTCCTTTCTCTTCGAATAAATAAATAGATACGGAGATTTAAGTGCATCGTGTTTGGGCAATAGAGCAGAAAAATTATGTCTCAGGCTTGTGACCGACATATCATGCCCAGTCAAACCGCCATAGTGTTAGGGATTAATGTCTGTCTGTCTGAATTCCAGTTGCTAACATTAATAAGGTGCTAACATAAATAACCTTAACCATAAGGTCAAATGACTTTTTAGTATAAAAAAATCGATATCGAATCGCAATTGGCGTAAAGAACAAAAGACGATAAATATATTTTAGGAATTTAGAAAAAAAAATACAAAATTGATAGTAACTCTTTATTTTATTTTTATAATGATATAGGTATGTATATATTTTTAAATATATATTATTTTATTGTGTTTTAAATAATATCAATCATATTTATATATTTTTAAAATAAAAAAAAAACTAAAACACACTTAGTATATAAAAAATATATAGTACAAAGTACAATTTATAACATACTTAAGCCCCTTATTAGCAAAAGTACATACGGTAAAATCCATTAAAACGGGAACGCGTAGAGTACAATATATCTAACGTGCAATTAGTAAAACCGAAGCCATTACGCCGAAGTACAAGTGGAACTAATGTCGGGTTACATTCACTCAAAAGTTCCATTATCATTAGAAACTTGATAACGTTAAGGTATATGTTGTAATTCTAAGTTTACGATTTGCAATACTTATTTTCGATGTTTGCGATAGAAGCGATGAGCCCGTGGGGATCACAACTGAAAGCTTTTTATAATAAAAATATTCCAAATCTCATTGACGTCTCTGGCGTTTATTTATATCAAAAAATACTAATTAATAATTCAGACGGGAAATGCTGAAATAAAATGAAGTAGTATCATCACGATCGTTTCCCTTTCGGGGTGGTCAGAAACCACGCTTATAAATAAGCGGATTCACATTTAGCTAACTTATAGTAAGGCCAATCATGACAATGGCAAGCACGTCGATGTCTCCAGCGTACCAAACTCGAGAAATATCACAAATAAATTAAATATTCATTAAATGTATTTGTTTGCATTAATATTTTTTTTTGTGTCTCGACCAGGAATCAAACCCGGTACCTCTAAAATGTGGAATCTAAACTCACGGACTTAACCGCTAAACCACGGAGGCAGTTATGAATGAAATGAAGCGAAACGAAATTAGATTTTAAGGAATGCATTTTACAACCAAACTACCACAACACATTAGTTAAGCCCAACATCATTAGCCTCTGGATGCGGTCTTTTGCAACTCTTCTTCAACCTCCGCCGGGAGGTCAACCTACTCCACGTCGTCTCCATTCTAGAACCCGGATCGGTCGTCTGTTCTGCGGCAGAGGTGTCCGGCCCACTGCCACCTCAGCTTATTTATCTCAGCCGAGACTATGCGCTTATTAAATGTGTTTGGCGGATAATCAGAGGTCAAACGACAAACTCGAAGGTGCTACAGCAAATAGGATTTCGAGTTCCGACGAGGTTTCAGTAATGCGTACTATGCAGCCGCTATTTAAGGAGCCGATGACGCGCACAGTAGCACACGGACTTCGCCGTTGCTAAAATCACTCGGCATTATAAATGGATTGTCACTGAAGTTTCCCTTGTTTTACTTATTTGGTTTCACGGAGACTGAGTTTAAAATGATGGCAAAAACTTTTTTAGGATATAGCGAGGATTGATTAATTATTATTGTTACTGCAAATTATTTAGGTATTTTTGTATATTTATTGTATTAATCATATGTGAAGAACACTTACTAACGAATTGGGTTTGTAAATAAATAAAAAATTGTCAACGTTCGGAATTATTTTTCGTATTACTCCATAGCTCGCTGATATGGCCAAACAAAGCCTTTAGTAAAGATAAGTAAAAAAAATATGTATGCTGTAGTGACTATACCACGTCTTTTTGTATTTATTTATACTTTGAATTACAACCGGACTACAACTAACTTTATATCAGTCAGTCGATAATGCCATAATTGACGTCATAATTTTAACTTACAGTCGATTAAAGAACAAAGTTAAACACTATCAAGCCTCTTTAAATTAACAAAGAACGCTTCCACAAACAAAGAAGTCGAATTCTGGATAACATTACGGAAACTAAAAGTATAATCTTGCGCCCATAGACATTTATATAAGGACATGTCTAATACAGTGTCCAATTAGATGAGTACCTATGCAGTGTAGTTACTAATTAATAAATAAAATAAAATCAGTATTTAATTATCACAAAAATAAGAGTTAATAAAAATATAAAATATAGTTAAACAATAAAACAAAGATATTATGACAATAGGGTTCCAACAACCTCTGTTATTATACCATAGCCGACATTAAAATTTAGTGAATATAAATTAAAGTTATAAAAAAAAAAATAAAAAAACAAAATGGATTACAAATAAAATTAAAATAAAACAAATAAAAAAAAAAAAAAAAACAGAAACCTAGACGGGAGCTGCCCCAGCCAGCTTCACAAGCAAACACATTTTACGGAAAGTGGGTAACGTTGTAACTATCGCGTTTCCATATTTTACTAATAAGATTTCTCATGTACAAATGAGAAATTTAAATTTGTCATAGATTTTGACATACGTACATTTCGTATGAATTATTCGTCTGATGTTGTATACTAGTGTGTCTACGGCAGTACCAAAAGTTGGGTACTTAGTGCAAGAGGCTGAGTTTATTAGAAGTTTCTGGAAAGCCAGGAAAAGGAAATAGCCACCAGTTATTTACGTTAATGTTTTCATTGTCTCTTCAAATGGATTTTAGACTACTTGTTTAGACTTGTTCTTGTGGAGTTACTAGTATTTTTCTTCTTCTCTTCATCTACGTATAGGATCAATTTTCTTTGCTTACCTCCTTTCACGGGATAATTCTTCGTTCTGATCATAACTTCATCCTTCCAGCAGTTTCTGCAGCACGCCAATGTAACAAACTGCCCTTGACAATTTGAGAGGCACCTTCGTAAAACATATTTAGACATCTATTATCTTCGTACTTTCTTAAAAAAAACAAGTCTCACAATTAGTCTCACTTTTAATATTGCTGTTCCGTGTGACTTAAGGTATTCAGGTCGCCTTTGTTCTTTATTTTAGATATTGATTGTACAAAAAAGATTTTATTACTTTACTTTAACTTTGTCCTTGCGATTCCTTCACATCACATACACTCTGTCGTCTGACTTTTCTATAGTAACTGTTCTGTAACAGCTGGCCCTTTAATATCTTCCAAGCCTCAAGCAGAGCCATCTTGAAAAAGCTAGTTTATAAACACCTTTGAACAGTATAACAGTAAGTCTTTGTCAGACAGCAGTGGTAACTTGTAAGAACGCTTTTCTTAAAATCCTACAAAAGTCGGTTCAAACCCACTGATACCAACTTGTTGAATCGTTAATATGTTGTCATTATAAAGTGACATTAGACCTTCCCAAACCGGTCTGGCCAGCGTGGCGAATTCTCCAGCAATTTTTGGAAGGTCCATTTACAACAGTGGACGTCTAGGACTGTGTGTTCTAGGGGCTGTAATAATAATAACCAAGGATACAAAAATCAGTCTCACTCTTAATTTAACTGCTATTTCTTGTGTCTATCTTCGTCACATAAATAGGGAAATAGATGATAGCGTCGGGTGTTTTTTTTTTATATATTTATTAGGGAACAAAAACAATTGTACAAATAAGGCTTATTACTAAATTTAAAATAACGTGTGAATTAAGTACAATCAGCATCAATTTCCACATAGTACTAACATAATATGTAGGTTAACAAAACTGAAAAGATATATTAAGGTAGCAACAATAAAGAACAATAAGCAATAAGTTGGAGACAATAGTAAAGTGGGTGTCAGAGAAAATATAGTTCTAAGAGCTGTGATATAAAACAAGTATTTGTTTTTGTTTAAAGGTGTTGTTGTATTGTAATGATTTTTTATATTTAACAGTAGATCAGAGTAATATACCTACAAGTACAAACGTGTCTGTCATAGAGTCCGTATCCGGTGTGGCCAGGCCTTATTAAGATGAAATGAACACTGCAGCAGTAATCAAGTTGTGTATCGAATGAACAATAAACTTTTAGAATAACAACACCGTCCAAAGTTGGCTGCAATTTAACCCGCAATTACCTTTGACATATATTTTAAGGACAGACCCAAAAACAAATCAATTCTTGGCGAGTTGTCCAAAAGGCAGGGCAATACACTGTTGCCAGCGTATAAGCCTGACCAGCGGGGCGACCGTAGGCCAAATTCTACAGAGTTTTTTTTATTTGTTTCATTTGTTAAATAATTTTGAATTGTTTATTAATAACGCAAAAAGGGTCAAAATAAAAGTGTCATTGTTGAACAAATGATAGGTGAATATTTTCTTGGGGATATCAGTCTGTGAGAGGTTATTTAGATCTTATCCTCTCGGCTACTGGCACATTAGCTAAATGCGAATTTGTCGGGTTACTTAACCGCCGCCGCCCGATGTTCGGCGCTGGCAATTTTACAGGCGGATTCCTTGACCAACCTTGCTCTTTTTACATCCGGGCTTGGGACCGGCAAAGGCAGAGTTAAGTCAATTACATCAAATATCTATTTTTCTTGTATATTCAATTTTATACAAGTCCTTATACTATGTCTATGACAATCACACAATAAAATGAAGTATATAATTACACTTTTACCTAGTGTGTACACGGCGTCGAGTTTCTCGCCATTGCGATTTCATTTGGTATGGTTTTTGATTTTTTATTCAGGTATCTTTACGATCTGCACCATACATATATACTACTTACTAACCCTGTCAGGAGCTATTTAAGAAGTGTGAATACACCAGTTTTTTTTTTAAATGACGTTCTAGTCATGCCGTATGTTGACAGTTAGATCGTTCCATAAATTAGTAACAACTACTACGAATAAGAGACAAATAAATGCATTTAATAATATTATTTCAAAATTGAGTGCTAGAACTATGTCCAAATAGGCCAGGAGGCAGATGTTTTATTATTTTCTTTGTAAATAGCGATCGAGTTCAATAAATATTCAGCGATACCAACAGTGTCTTCGGTTCTCGGCTCGTTTTGAATAATTGGCTTATTTTTATGCAGTTGAATTAATGCATTGGAATAGCGATTTTTACATTTCCATTGACTTGTATGTAAGAATCAGGTATTGCATTGTTTCGATTTCACACCTACTTTCAGGCCGACATAATGGTAGGGACTTGCGTCAGTTGCTCCCATTCTTGAAACAACAAAAAAAAACTACCAGAAACTAATGTAACTTGCCTATGAGGTTACAAGAATAATCAGACGCCTGTACGGTTGGATGTATCATTACGGAGAGAATGCTACGGAACCACTTTGTATTAAAACAAACTAAATTTCTTTATCTTTTATATTTTAATTTTAAATTACATATTTATTTAAAAAAAAAACACTTTTACGCGATTGACTCTACTTACTTCCATTACTTACTGGCGCGGCAGTGGCTCGGTTGTAAGAACGCGTTCCTTAAATCCTACAAAGGTCGGTTCAAACCTACCCGGTATGTACCAATGAGAAATACACTTTTCTTATGTACATTTGTCATGGATTTATAACACCACCATTCCCGTGCCTCGGAGAGCACGTTCAGCCGTCGGTCCAGGTTTCACTAATACTAACTTGTGGAATCGGTAATAAATTGTCATAATAATTGACATCATATCCTCACCAAGCCATCTGGCCAGCGTGGCGAGTGTAGGCCAAATTCTCCAGCAGTGGAGGTCTAGGACGCTGTGTTCTAGGGGCTGTAATGATGATGAAAATGACTGGCATTATGTTTGTAATCCTAATAAAAATACTCTCTCTGTCGACCACTTGGTCCGAGCTCTCCGTCCTTTTTTTTTTAAACCACAAACCATCCTCTATGTCATTTGTAATTTTCAGTACCTATGCCGCATTCACAGGCCGTATATCGTGGCGAGTGTAGGCCAAATTTTAAAGAAATGTTCTGGATGCACATCTCCAGCAGTCGAGGTCTAGGACTCGGTCTCCTAGGGGCTGTGATGATGACGATGATGCCGCCTTCACAAGGTGTTAAAATAAAATAAATAAATAGTAAAATTGGCTAAATGTCAATGCCCACATTTAGCCAATTTTACTATTGGCTCCATATGAAAAGTGGCACGATCGTCGATTTCAATAATATAATATTTCTTAAGTTCTAGATTGCAATCAAAAAATACTGTACACAGCATGCTCAGTTTTTTTCACAAGTCGTGGCGTACATTTGAGCGATGCTATATTCCACACATAATGGCATCAATAGATCTCAGGAAGCTGCTGGTCTTCTGCGAACAGCTTACATATTGGACCACTTTGCTGCTTAGTCTTCTACTAGCAGGAGTAGAATCATTTAAATTAAAAGAATTAAATTAATGACGTTTCATAAATGCCTGTAATAGGTTTACGTGAATAAAGACGTGACGATTACTTTCAAACGTAAAAAAAATATATTTCACACACACTTTGTTTAAATAAATAGGAAGCGGTTAATGAAAGATAAAATGACCGGTCAAATAATAGATATTACCGGGGCATTAGATCAATGTTATTCAGTCTTTGTAAAACCAAATTTGTTCTCGCTGTGGAGTTCGGTTCGTTGTATCGAAGTCTTTAATTAACTTTACTACTGAATAATTTATTGGCAAATACATTTGGCTTAATTTGTCGTTCTTTAATTCTCAATAATTAAGTCTCCGTTAAACTTTTTTTTTTATACTAGCATCTTGGGCCCACCTGATGGTAGTGGCGCGCAAGGTCCATGACTGTTAGCAACTGAAGTCAGACACTCATTACTGACATCAGTCCCTAACACTATGCCGGCTTGACTAGATGCTTTTTCACACTTCGCTTGAAGGACTCCAAGTTATAGGAAAGTGGAAAGCGACAGATGTACGAGTCCCCAAATGTATACGTACGCGAAGGGATGGTGACTACGGTATGTGGGTGCATATTCTGACCTGTGCGTGTGGTTCGGTTGCGGAATGGAGAGGGAGGGATTAGGTTATAGAGTTCGTTTTGAATATCTGTGCGACTCTCACTCCCGTTCTCTTCGTTCTTCGCACAACAACCAACTTTCTATAACTCTTCATTCTTTCAGCAGATATTCAGATTCTCTTACCGTGTCTGCAGTTCGTCAATGGAACAGACTACCTCTATTTATCAGACAGGCTCCGTCTTAAAATATATTTAAAGAACTATTATTTTCACACTGTCTTAAAAAACAAAATGAACCCTAATCTTGACATCTTTACATATTAGTATTTATTATATTTATTTATATAAGTATTATATAGATTGTATTTAGGTATATCGCCTCCGTGGTCTAGTGGTAACAAACGTTGCCGTGAACTCGGGAGGTCGTGGGTTCGATTCCCACCGGGGGCAAGTTGTACATTGTATAATTTGTCTCGGTCTGGGTGTTTATATGTATAATATGTATATATTAACAAAAAAAAAAGTATAATATGTAGTTTATCAACCATCTAGTTTCCGTAACACAAGCCTCGTAGCTTACCACGGAAACTAAAAACTAGACTTATAATTGAAAGTGTGTGGTGACAAATAGGGAATCAGCTCAGCATTGAGCTGCGACGCTTTAAGAGTCACAGCGCTGATTTTTAGCTAATCCCTTAATATATGAGTATAAATGTGTCGAGGCTCTGGTACAGAACTACAGCAATAAATAATAATATAATTTATTATAAACTATATTAGAACCTCAAGCTGCGCAAATACGCAAACCTCAATACAGGTTACGAATATGAGCCGTTCGGGGTCGAGACGATGGGCCCATGGGGACACTCAGCCAGAAACAGCTAGCGGAAAAGTCTGGAGACAGGAAAGTTGGCAATTATTTCTGCCAACGTATTAGCTAAGCTATACAGAGGGGAAATGTTGCCAATCGTCTTGGGGCTATCACTGAAGGGTCGTCTCTAGAGGACATTTTTTACTTATAGTTTATTTTTTATTAGGTTTAGTTTATATTTATTTTAATTTTTACTTTTAAGTAGTTTTAATTTATATTGAAATTCTTTTATACTGTTTGTATATTACTTCAATATAAATAAATATTGTTATAAATATTACACAAATAAATAATGAACAATTATAATAAATGCATATTCATGACGTTATTTATCATACACATACATACAAGTGAATACAACAAAATCATATTTAAAATAATTGAAGAACTCTAGGTTATAGGAGTAGGGAAACACACTGATTGTGAGATTCCACATCTTCAGCATTCTACAGATGTAAGAGTTTTGTCACAGATTTACAACACCACGGTTGCCGTGCCTCGAAGAGCACGTTAATCCGTCGGTCCCGGTTTCACTAATACTAACTTGTGGAATGTTAATAAAATGTCATTAAAAAAATAATGAATTCAGACCCCTATAAACTGGCCAGCGACCGTAGCGAGTGTAGGTTAATTCTTTAGTAATTTCTGGAAGTCCCATCTCCAACAGTGGAGGTCTGGGAAGCTATGAAGCGCATTTTGTCTACACTGCCTTCGTGTTCTTGCTGTTAGGGCTGTAAATTTATATGCGAAGGTCCTGGGTTCGATTCCTGGTCTTTTAAAAAAAAAAAACAATCATTTCATTTATTAACTTTCCAATACATATAACTTATCAAATAGCCTGCCAAACTGTAACCACAGTTTGTTGGCAGAGACAATTACTCTCGAAGCTTAATATTAAATAATAAATATTTATAGTAGGTACATAAAAAAGATGCGCGGGCGCGAACCACTCTTCCCCCGCGCGAACAACCCGTCCGCCTACAGGTACTATTAATTTAAGTCTATCTCTTTCTTAGAATTAACGCTAAAACTAAAAGCTAAATAAACTAATTGTTGACGAAAATAGTCGGTCCACTTTTTCTGATTGTTTTTTGACATAGATATGACATAACACAGTACTTTATGGTACAAACTTAATAAAATAAAATATTGTTGAATCAAATATGAAAAATTTGGCTCATAAGCAATGAATATAATTTAGCGAAACCGCACTGTTTAAAACGCAACATTATTTACAATTTAGTGCTAAAAATATTTCAGTTTAGCGTTAAGTAGAATTAATGCGGTCTGCGGCTGAAAGTTGTGCAGTTATTCACCCGACATTCGCATTGCGAACCTCACTTGCAATCGTTTTGCGAAATTAATTTGATCAATTCTTCATTCGTCTATTCCTTAACAAAGCTGGAAACTAACCTGGGGAAGTTCATGGCAATCACCATTCGTGTCAAAAGATAAAACTGATTAAAATACTCAAATTCAAACTTAGGAATATTCATTCATTATATCCCCTAAAACACAGCAGCTTAAACTTCCACTGTTAAAGATGGACCTTCCATAACATATACCTAAAGAATTTGGCCCACACTCCCCACGCTCCCCAGACGGGTTAGCGAGGATATAATCTCATTTTAAGTTGGTATTAGTGGAACCGGGACTGGAGCGGAGCCGTTAGGCCTAACGTGCTCTCTGAGGCACGGGAGCCCGCTGTTGTAAATTTATGACAAATGTACGTAAGAAAAGTGTATTTCTCATTGGTACATGCCGGGGAGGTTTGAACCTTTGTAGGTTTTTATGCAAAGAACAACCGAGCCATCATTGTTCCGTTGGACACTCCTTGATGATACATTGGCCATGGTAGTGTGCCTTCGTCTCGTAGTTCAGACTGACCACCCTACAAGTATCGGTGTGGGGAACCAGTGGAACATCTCGGACACGCGGTGTCTTTCTTGTGCTAGAAGTGACGGCTGCATTCCTCATTACGCTCTCAGACATCATTCGAAAGGCTCTTGTCAGTATTGGAGCTTCCACGATCCTAGAACACACTGGGATCGCGCGGAACAATGGCAAGAGATGCGATATGTGTAGACAAATTAGGCCTATCTCACATCAGAGCAAAGATGAATTTTGTCGATGAATTTGAATCTCCAAAATTGCCAACTATTAAACCCAACTTAACATCTAATAGAGCCACAGCAACATAAATATCTAGTAAGACAGAAATTCAGTTAGGTCCTGACTAAGGAGGAGTTGAAGCACTTACGATCACGTGATCACTTGACATGATCTCAATAAGTACCTTATAATTGCAATCGCGAGTAAATCGCGAGTAATATAATTACAGGATCTAATTACAAAGCCAGATACTCCGCATAATTATTAATTTGATGCCTCAAATTAAACCGAAACGCTGAATTGAATAATACCTCTATTTCTATATCTATTCAAAATTATTTACTACAATTTGGCTTTCCGGATCCCTTTTGTGTTGTCACATTGCATTGTTATAATAATAATAAAAAATACTATATAAATTAAAAACTAAACTTTAACAACATTAAAGGTAAAGTATCATCACGACCGTTTCCCTTTCGGGGTGGTCAGAAACCACGCTTATAAATAAGCGGATTCACATTTAGCCAACTTTACTATAAGCCAATCATGACAAGTGGCAAGCTCGTCGATGTCTCCAGCGTACCAAACTCGAGAAATATCATAAATAAATTAAATATGAATTAAATGTATTTATTTACATTAATAAATATTTTTGTGTCCCGACCAGGAATCGAACCTGGTATCTCTGAGTATAAATCCACAGACTTAACCTTAGACCACGGAGGCAGTTTAAGTTACTATTAATAAAAAGGTCCAAAGTGTATGCTGTTAGCAGAAGACTAGCAGCTTAGCAAATTCCAGTGACCTGTTAATTTTTAATCTGTTCTCTGTTGTAAAAAATTATTGATATATATATGTAATTACGCATTTTTTATTACGGTCCAGAACGCTGTATCCATGCCACCCTAAAAGCAAAGTGTAAAAATTTCAAAGAAATAGAAATATCAAATTTTTAGCTCATATTACCAGCTATTGCAACTACGTAAAAATAATTAAAGATATAAAATCATCGACAAAGGTTACACTCAGTAAATAACGCAAACGATAAACAAAGCAAACAAATCTGATTCGTTTCGCGCTTCACGTAACAACCTCGCTTGTTTCTAATTTTACAAAAATTGGAAAATATAAACATTGACTTAATATGAAAGAATTAGGTCCAAAAGAGTCAAGAGAAAGTTCGAGCATGCTAGCTGCATGCCTAAATCCACCTTTGTTCACCTTTAATATGCAAGGCTGGGATGTTATTATTATTATGTGTGTGTTAAATATGTTGTATTTTAGTACATCTGTGTCCGTGACGTGCTTTCCATCCGTAAGGCGGCGGCTGAAAATCGGCGCTATGGCCTATCTATAGGTTGTAGCGGACGCCGAGCTGATCGCCTTTTTGTCGCTATACATGTGCTGGTAGGCTAATAATTTTGCGCATAATCTTTTTACTATTTTGTTTTTGTATAGTATTTTTTCAATTGTATTATGCTATGTGTATGGTTTGGCGACAAATAAATATATTTGTTTCTTTGTTTGTAAATAATATCTTCATGATGATATAGCGTCTGTTGCTACAAATCTGTAGAACAATCTACTTATTAACATTAGGCCAAGCATCTACCAGATCATCATATAAAAAAACTTACATACATTTTCTAAATAGCTCCAAACAAAATTTGTAAGTTGTTTACTGGGTGACTCTGTATGGTCCTACATTAGACTGATATGTGAAGTAATTTTTGTTTGGCTTCTTCATACAAATTGGCTATTTTAAAATTATTTTAAGTTTGCCTGCTTTATGCAGATGATGCTGTTATAGCATCGTCCGAATAACAACTGCAATCACTAACTAGTCACAGGAATGAAGGAGGGATGTGCAGAAAAAGGACTCCGTTTAAATGCGAAAAAAACCAAGGTACTTGTGTTTGAAAGAAAATGGATGACAAACGCTATGATAAAGATTAATGATAAAACTTTAGAACAAGTAAATGAAATTATAGATCGCATAGGGACAAAAATAAGGAAAGGCATGCTACGATGGTTTGGGCATGTTGAAAGGATGAGCGAAGAAAGATTGATAATGCGAAAGTTGTGGGTGAAAAAGGCCCTGGACCGAGACTCACATGTCACGATCAAATAAATAAAACACTGACTGAAGGTGCATTAAAAAGTCTTCGTAACCAAAGGGCATGTATGAAGAGGTTAATGAATGTCGACGAAGCGAAGAGGTATGTCGTGATCGTGTCAAATGAAGATATGTTACGATTTTAAGTTTGTATGAAGAAGCAATTTTTTTTGTCGTTTCTTAGGAAAAGTTGTTTATTTCTATAGAAACTAATCTATAGAGAAAAATTGAAACTGTATACAACTTACAAATTTTGTTTAGAGCTATTTAAAAAATGTGTACTAGACCTTCACTGTTCGAGATGGGCCTTCCAAAAAATTCTGTACAATTGGGCTTATACTCGGCACGCTGGCCAGACAGGTTGGCGAGGGTCTGATGTCAATTTTTTAAGACAATTTATTAACGATTCCAGTAGCCCTATTCTGTTACTTAGTCGCAAACATATATATGAGTATGTATATATCACGCTATTAAGGTTGATATTTGCACGGACGCTGTCAAAGTCGAGTGCTTATAAAGTTGAGAATAGAATAATATTTTGTAATAATGACGCAATCTCTGACGTAAATAACGAAATCCACTAACAATGTTTGCGACTAAGTATCAGAACAGGGCTACTTAAGTTAGTATGAGTGGATCCGGGACTCGCCGTGGCACAGAATCGTGTTATAAATCTATGACAAATGTACATAAGAAAAGTGTATTTCTTATTGATACATGCCTGGGTTCGAACCGACTTTTATATACCTTTTAGAGAAAGCGTTCTTACACCCAAGCCATCAGCGCTCTTATTGCTCCTGAAAGCATGGTTTCTGACCACCCTGCAAGAGACGTAAGTGATAAAACTATAAAGTTAGTGATATCAGTCGAATTCAGATTTTAACTCCATGGTTTCTGATGAGACCTGAAGTTGCGTAAATACGCCAACCTCGTTACAGGTGACGGTTTTGTGTCGTTTGGGGTCGAGACGTGAGGAACTCCATCCAAGCAGCTGACGGTAAGAATTTGAGGCAAGAAGGTTGGCATGTGATGTAATGATGTGATCACCTGTTATCCTCCTTCTTGCGTCGTCCACTCTACTGCTAAGGGTCGTGACCCTTTCCCTGTGATAACAAGCCTTTCCAGGTTACCAGATCTTCTACGGGCTATATGGCCGAAATACTCTAGGACTCGTTTTAGGCAGATGGAAGACAGTCTTGCAGAGATTTTGAGCTCCTTGAGTATTGACACATTAGTTCTTCACGCTGTCCAAGGGATACGAAACATACGTCTTCAGTACCACATCTCAAAGGCATCGATGCGGCTACGATCGCCGTCTTTGAGAGTCCAAGTTTCAGCAGCATACAGAAATATGGAGAATATTAAGCTGCGTATTTGTCTTGTTTTGGTCTTGAGAGTGATATTTCGATCCTTCCATATTCTTTTTAACTGGCTCATAGCATTTTTAGTCATGCTAATTCTTCTTCGAACTTCTGCCTAACAGGAGATGCTGGAGCCAAGGTATCGTATATAAAGTCCTATTATACCCGTATTTATTTATAAACTTTTGGGAAGACCAACAACACAAAAATACTCATTATATAATATATATAAGATTTAGGAGATCAATTAAAGGTCTCCACTGATAGAAATAGTATGACTTAAAAGAAACACAAAAAAATAATAGAAAGAAAGAAGTAACTAGAATTTAAAATAAGGACTGGATTTGTTAATATATAAATTTAATATTTATATATTAACAAATCCAGTCCTTATGTAAGTCAATACAAATCAGATAAAGTCGACAGAGGTTTATAAATCTCCGTCGACGAGCGATTAAACCTGAATTTCCCATTAAAAAAAGATGAACAAATATTTCAGGTCGCCAGTGGTCCCCGGGGCCCGCCGCGTGCTCGGTCGTCTATCAGACCAATTCAATTACCACACCTACCCAGTACGGACTCGTCTATTTATGGGTAGATACATGTTGTATCTAAACAAAGCGTTATTATACTTGGTACAAGTCTAGCAATTTTTTTTTTAAATATTGTTAAGGTTGGTTGTTAGAAAATGCTTAGTCATTAAGCCCGTACGTAAGCGTATGTACAATATTTTTAGTGCGATAAAGAATTTTTAAATTGAATTTTGAACACTCCAATTGCACGTCCAGTATCTCTATTCTATTACTTAGTCGCAAACGTTATTTACGTCAAAAATTGCGCCATGATTACAAAATATTATTCAATTCTCAACTCTATAAACACTCGACCTTTACTGCGGCCGTGCAACTATCAACTTTAATAGCGTGATTTATATATAAAATAATAATAAATACGTTTATTGAGGAATAAGGTACACTGGTATGAAAGTATAAAATTGGGATACAATATGTCTAAGGGTCGACTCCCAAACCGTCAAGCAGAGGCACTCTACACAAACCCGCATTAATAACTGAGAGAATAATGATTATGTTCTCCATTCGGGCTAACTGTGCTACTCCACCCTACGATTGGAAGGTCAAACCCAAGAAGAATTTGGGTAGGTTGCATTGTTCAGCATAAACGCCTGCTAGATGGAATTTAATGCTGACGTTTCATGATATGACATAAAGCTTTTTTAATCCCCTAATGTTGCTATGTCCGTTATACACACAGTGTACCAACAAAACTTGTACAATTATTAGCGTCCCAGCCGCCGCACCAAAGTTATGTGTCGCGGCGGCCGGAGGGTGCACTGCTTGTCAATTTATATAATTTAGTATAATTTTAAATTTTAATTATTTTATTATTAAGGTAATGAACTATACATAAATATAAATATAAATCAGTAAAATAAATGGGGTGAGTGTGTGTCGTGTGTGTGATAGTGTTAGTGTAGTGGATGAAATGTGTGGGTATAGTGTAGTGAGTTAGTAAAACATGAGTTGGGTAGTCTAAGAGTCTATAGTGAACGGATTCCATTATATAACGTTTGCGCTTAAGTAACAGAATAGGGCTACAGGTATACATTTTGTGGAATTTATGCCCAAATTTAAAATCGCTCACCTATACACTCATAGTATTCCTCTACAACTAAATAATATAATATACAATTTGGCCTACACTGGCCACGCTAGTCAGACGGGTTGGCGAGGGGCCAGGCGTTATTTATATTATTCGATAATGGTTTTAGCCAAAATGGCATGCTACAAGAGAATAATTAATTTCCAATCTAGTAATATTGCACATGTCGCAGCACACCATCTGCAGTGACAGCATCCAATCATTCCATATGCACCCTCATGCACACTAATTCTGTTAAAATAACTGACCAATGTATCTAATCAAAAACTATGTATAGTATAAAAGTCTGTCTCCGTGGTCTAGCTGTTTAGTCCGTGGATTTAGACTTGGAGGTACCGGGTTTGATTCCTGGTCGGGACACAATAATATTTATTAATCTAAATTTATTCGGAGTAAAGTACAAAGATTAAAAAATAAAATAAATTAAGAACTAAATTATAAAAACTAAAAATTAATAAATAAAATTACGACTATTCGATGGGCGTAGTGTGCCGAGGACACTCGCTGCATTCCCCCGCTGAACAGCGAGGCTGACCCTTTGAACAAGATATTCTCTACTCAAAGGGTCACCCGTCGCCAAGTGGAGTTTCTTACCAAGCTCGCGGGAGAACACAAGAGCCTCCTCGGACCACGGGCCCATCGTTTAAACTGCAAATGGAATGAAATGGTGATTGATGATGATCTCCGCGTACTTGTTGCGCTTAATCCAAATAAATACATTTAATTTATTTGTGATATTTCTCGAGTTTGGTATGCTGGGGACATCGACTACCACTTGTCATGATTGGCTTATAGTAAAGATGGCTAAATGTGAATCCGCTTCTTTATAAGCGTGGTTTCTGACCAACCCGAAAGGGAAACGGTCGTGATGATACTTTACTATAATATAAAACCAAAATTTAAAAACCAACAAGCTGAACAATATATTTTAAATATGAAATATATATTTTTATATAATTATGTTATCTTCATATATATCTTCTATATGTTAATAAGTATTTAAGCAGTCTATGTATGCATACTATTTATGTAGTTTATTCAAATTTAAAATAAGGTTAAAATTGCACCCCACATATTATACCGTCTCACTCTCCCTAAGGTTAGCTGGTAGAAAAAGCCGAAATGGCTTTAAGTTCGCCTTTGTACATACTTTTAAGTTAAAGTGCAATAAAGTATTTTTATAATAATAATAATTAAGTATCTTAATTCAGAGGGAAATGCTGCTAGTGTATTGGGCACCATGCCAAAGGACAGCGACTTGCATGAGATATTGTTTGGTAATTTGTTTTTTTAAGTTTTTTTAAGGTTATATTTAATGTTTATTTAATTTAAATTTAGTTTGTAATAATTGCTTTGAATAAAATTAATATTAACTAAATAATATACGTGGTGACTTTGTCTTACGTTAGAACCACACGCACTTACCGTAGTCACCATCCCTTCGCGTACCTACAAATTTGGTGACTCATACCTCTGTCGCACAATAAAGATGTGGAATGCTCTTCCAGCCTCTGTGTTTCCTTCCTATAACCTGGAGTCCTTTAAGCGAAGTGTGAAAAAGCATTTAGTCAAGCCGGCATAGTGTTAGGGACTGATGTCGAACATAAGTGTCTGATTCCAGTTGCTAATATTCATGGAAGGGCAAGGTCACATGTCATTTCCGCAAATTATGGTTTCTTAGGAAAAGTTGTTTCTTTCTATGAATAGAATCATATATCAGTATAACGTAAAACCATACAAAGTCACCCGTATAGTGTTATAGCAGTGCATAGTAATAGTTAAGTCCTACTTAGGCCGCGTTCGTTTTATATCATTTCCAACATTTCGTAGCAACTTCATAAACCAGCGTTAAATGTCGTTTTTCTTATGAAATTCAATTTTTTTTCAACAATACGAGGTGCTTGGCCAAGGAGTTGTCAAAGCGGCTGACAGAAAGGTCTGGAGACAGGAAGGCTGGCAATTATTTCTGCCAACGTATTAGCCTCGCTATACAGAGGGGAAATGTTGCCAGTCTCCTTGGGACTATCTCGGATGGGACGTCTCTAGAAGACATTTTCAATTTATAGTTTAGTTTATTTTTAATTTTATTATTTAGGTAGCTTTTAATTTATATTTAATGTACAATAATTAACTTTGAATAAAATTTATTAATAAAAAAAAAACAATACTAACATTTCTTTAAAAAACGAGCGGTGAGGCAACTTTTTGACAAATATGACAAGTAACAAATAATAACAAATCAATTGACAATTATGAAATCAATTAACAAATATTATGGTCTTTGAATTTATTAAATAAAATCGTTTAAAATATATTTTAAACAAATATAATATAAAGTATACAACAATGTAAACAAACCATTTCTTATGTTAAATGACATCTGTCAAAAAGTAACATCAATAACCCTCATTTCAACACGGTACTGACATACGAAATTAGCATCAAATGTTAGAATTTTCATTAAACGAACGACTTGTGCTAAAAAAGTGGTATTTTCATGCTAACATTTCTTAAAACGAACGCGGCCTTAATTATTCATGAGTTAATGATTGTAAAAATAAGTATAATACAAATGAATTAAGAGGGTGTGCATGTATCTCGCTCGCACGATTCAATAATTTCACAGATTTTTTTAGTCTGAGTGTACTTTTAGCCCTCTTAATAATGAAAATTACATTTTACAATAAACTGCCTGAGATTATAACTAAGACTACTACCAAGTGAATTTAAAACAAAATTAAAACTCTTTTTCCAAAATAATGCTTTTTATAATCTGTCAGAATTTATTGACATGCCTTTGGCGGAAAATTCTTTTAAATAGTTGTATAATTTTGTGGTCTTATGCCTTCTACTGTATTGCTCCTTTGTCTACGATGCATGGTGTTAATAGCATTATTGTTATTATTTTAAAATTTGTTAACTGACATACCAAAATATAACGATTGTTATATAGGTGAAATATACAAATATATACAAATATTATATAACAGGTTTTACGCACTTGTTATAGATTTGTCGACTTGCAAAATACCAATACACAAGGCAAATAATGCGATGTCATTTGGAAGGTCGTCGGTAAACGATGTGGAGCACGCGGTGCACAATAATCGTAAAATTTGATCACTTCCCAAACTCAAGTGATACACGAAACAATCTAAATTACAACGCCGAACTCTGGCGTCAAGCCAGGACATATTTCTGAAAATATAGCCTGTCTAACGATGGTAAACTAATAATGCCTGTAGCCTTAATAGTGGATTCCTTTGTTGACTGACAGTATTATAGTTTGAAAGTTTAGCCGACCCTACATCCACTCATATAATTACAAAAAAATATTTACAAGCGGTGGTGGCTCGATTGTGAGAACGTTTACCTATAAATCCTACAAAGGTCGGTTCAAACCCCCCCGGCATGTAGCAGTACACTTTTCTTACATGCATTTGTCATTTGCAACACCACCGTTGCCCTGCCTCGGAGAATACGTTAAGGTCTCGGTTCCATTAATAACAACTTGTGGAATCGTTATTATAAATTAAAAATAACCGTCTGGCCAGTGTTGAGAGTGTAGTCAAAATTCTCCAGATATATGTTCTGCAAGTCCCATCTCCAACAGTAGAGGTCTAGCACCTTCTAGGGGCTGTGGTGACATTTTTCTTTATTGCCATAAAAATGAATTTCTAGTTAGTTTCTAGTTATCGATTTTTTGTAAAATTTTGTGTAAGCATTTTTTTTTTCTTTAGGGCGAATAAGGAATATAAAACGAGGCGAGTGCGGAAAATAGTGTTCGGGGCAAATACGGAATCACTCACGATGATGATGAACAAAGAGCTAGAGCCAGAGCAAGAAGGTAATTTTATTTTTATTGAATAATGACAATCATAAACTTTAATTTATACTACTACTACTACTAAGTCATCTCAGACCCCCCCCTTCCGGGGGAAGACGGGAATTTGTAACGAGGTGTTGGCCTCCTAACAAAAATTGCATTCGCTGCACGTAACTACGGACAGGGCGTGGGAACCTTTATTATAGGTTAAATTTAATACGAGCGGGCGCGGCGGAGGCCGCGGAATGTCAACGTGATCAGGCTATCAAATCGCGCGCCATGCGCCGTGGAACCTCGGGAGGTCTAGCGTGCAGAGGGGCCAGATCTCTCACGAGTGGGAAATTTGACCTTTCTGCCCGTGCGAACATTCCCTTGGCTAGACGGCGCACGAACTCATCCAGTGTTTCCATCCGCAGATCGCGGAGAATGACGTCATTTCTCACATAGCGCGTGGCGCCGAAATTTTATTTTAGTTTTACTTATAGACGAATAGACATAGACGAAGGCCGTCGCACAAAGTTCAAATGTCAACAAAAGACGTCATACCGCTTGGCGTACAAGCCTGTTCGTATGATGTCTGTCATAGATTCACCCACGTACATGTCTACGTGTATGTCTAGTGTGCCCGACCTATTCTCTCTATTGTTCTACATTATTAATGTTATTTAATAACTTAGTATTAATTGCGCTAGGAAATCTTCTTCGGCAAAGTTCAATTCAATATTTGTGTTGGACGAAACAGTGGGAGTTTTAGCCGCGGGAACTTTGCGTTGACTTTGAAAATTAATAACAAAACGTTCGATCGAAGTTATTGTAGTTCTAGTATAAATGTTTATTCTGTTTTAGTTAATTTTGTTAACCAGGTCTGTAATACTTTCATCATCATCATCGTCATCATTAGTCACTATGTCTTTATTATCCGTAGTATATATACTCGTAGAATTATCACTTTTGCATACTGAGCGGTAGATGTAAACCTATTCATATATCACTTTAAAAAATTTGAGAAATCGCAACACACAACACTCACAATATTCTTAATGACAACGAGCGATTTATCCCAGCGTCGAATCGTTAATAACTGGATTTCACGATGAATATAGCTTATAACCCTTCGATTATTTTTTTTGTGTTTCTTTACTTCGATCGCTTCACGTACTAGGGTAATAGTGACGATCGGTGGAGAGTATTTCATGCATCTCAGTAATATTTAACAACAAAATTACCATTTTTCCTTTGTAAGCGGAATGCATTAAATTTATATAAATGGTAAACAGAATACCGTTTAATTCATCGTTGATTCGTTCTAATGCAAAAAAAACCGGCCCACTTGCTAATTTTAAAGACATAGCTAGAAAGAAACTAAACTTAAAATATCGTCTTTAATAAAACAACGGAGGTGCATATTCAGGAGCGGTCCATGGCGGCGAATTGCTCACGAGAACACGTTTCGCCAAAGTGTTAACTAAAATTTGCATAGTTGGTGGAAACTTCTGCGTGGAAGTTGTTCGGTGCTGTCTCCGCGAATGTTTCACACGGTTTTCCGACGGAGACACTATTCACAAATGCTAATTGTATTCACATTGTTATATTGCGACTATATTGTAGGTAACACGGCAACTGTAGCTATTGCTTCATGTTTTGAAAAAAAAAACCTAACCTCGTCCGCCTCGCCTACCTATTTCACCAGAGTAGCAATGGCTCATCTTCAAGCAGTAAATATTCAGCAGCGACACTTATTTTTTTAAGGGAGAAAGACATTGGAGAAGACAAATTTCTTAGCATTCTATGGATTCACCGTGTGGGTGCCTGGTCGATCATGTGTGGGAAAGAGAGGGGGGAGAATAGTGTCTCGGTTATGCGACCTACTGTATGCTGGTTTGCCTCCTCTTTTTATTGCACAACGCCAACCATCTACTATTCTGCTCCTCTCCCTACTCAACCAAATACTGTAAGATTCCGTCAATTCCGTCTTGGAAGCTCATTCCATAAATGTATTGACCACATACCTGCTTAGGCCCAATTATTTCTGTAAGTGATACAAATATGTCGCAGGAATTCCTCTCTCACTAACTTCCACTGCGTAAAGAGTTTTTATTTAAATACTTTATTGCACTTTACTTAAAAGTATGTACAAAGGCAAACTTAAGGTCTTGAATATTGTTCTTAAATGATTTCTTCTGTGAGATATTTGTTCGACTTTATGCTGTGGTCTTTCGCTCTTAGACGTATCTTAGACTATAAACTAAACTAATATCTATACACAATGGACCATTTAATGCATGACATTGAGTGCATGGAATGTTAGGAAATTAAATTCTCCCTGTAAAGCTGTAGTCGCCATTTATAATCGCCAAGATTTAACAACTAGCAAGCTCGTCGATGCCTTAAGCGTATCAGCCTCAAGAAAAGTCATTAAACAATGCCAGTATCCGCTAAACTACGAAGGCAGTTTAATTATGAAAGAATTCTTATAATTAAATTTCTGAAGTTAGGAACTATAAACGCAAACGACAGTCCTGATAAAGTTGTTAAAAGTTTCGAATACACAATCATTAGACTAAGTGCTGTTTTCGAAGTGCGTTAACGTTCGTCTTTACTGAAAAAGTATTTTAAATTGACTTATATATGCGATGACTACGCCACGCCACCATGTGAAGACGTTAGTGTAAATTGTATGCTATCTATCAGAGTAAATACAGCTCCACAATCTTATACTTCTTCTCTATTCAGCAACCGAATGACACTTAATATAAATTTGGATACTCTTACATCTGTCGCACGCTGCAGATGTGGAATGCTCTTCCTGACAGTATGTTTAAGAATTTCTATAACATGTACCCCTATTCTTTTACTTAGCCGCAAACGTTATTAGTGGATTTCGTTATTTACATCAGAGATTGCGTCATAATTACAAAATATTATTCAATTCTCAACTCTATAAGCGCTCGACCTTGACAGCGTCCGTGCAAATATAAGCTTTAATAGCGTGATGTATATATAGTTAACAGATTCCATTATTTAACGTTTGCGCTTAAGTCACAGAGTAGGGCTGCAGGAGTCCTTCAAGCGAAGTGTAAAAAACATTTTGATAGTGGTAGAGACTAATGTCGGTCGTCAGTGGATGGCATCAGTTGTTTCCATTCTTGGAATTTGTGTACCGCTTACCATTATATGTCGTGCTCAGTTTTAAAAATAAATATAAAAAACTCTGTAGGGCTCGATTGTAAGAATGCTTTTCTTAAAATGCAGATAGGGATACAAACAAACCCCGGCTAGTACCAATAAGAAATACACTTTTTATTACGTACATTTATTATAGATTTACAACACTGGCACAACAACCGCTGGCTTTACGCTGCGCTCCAAGGCACGGTACAGGCTCTACTAATACCTACTTGTGCAATCGTTAATAAATTTTATTAAAATTTACATCAGACCCAACCCGTCTGGCCAGAGTGGTAAGTGTAGGTAAAATTTTCCAAAAATATGTTTTGAAAGGCAGTGGATGTCTTGTACAATTGTTTTATCTCTGTCTATAATTGTTGGTTACAGGCCTCCTGGTATTCGGACGAGACCCACGATCAGCTTAAACTATTTTACGTTGACAATAATCATCACAAATGCTTCGTCTGTTTGGCGCTTATTTAATCATACTAAATCCATAGCTCTTGCATCTAAGTCAATTAATTTTAGCACAAATGTTAAAGATCGTGTGGTGTTTCGGTTCTAAAGTTCGCCATCCACATTTAAGTGTATAATAAAACATGGAAGGTTGCTTTCATTAGCCGGCAGAGGGGGTTATAAAACCAAGTTAAGCGGATCCTACATACAACCCGATGTAACCTTCACTTTTATGATGGGCATAAAATTTCAAATTTAGCCACTCGGCACTGCTTCTGCCTCTCCTGCCTTTGTTTACTGGAATAACCTTTTAATATTTACTGTAACTTAATGTTGTTTTATAATTCTCCCACTCTAAATCTTCACTGAGCCTTCCAGAACAGGTTTTTGAAGAATTTCACCTACTTCTGTCACACACTGAACCGATATATGCATAAAGGGTCGACAACGACCCACTTTTTATATTTATAAAAACACATTTACTGTAAAACGCTTCTAATTATTTATTTATTTATTATAAACTTTATTGCACAAAGTACAAAGGTGGACCTAATGCCGCTAGACATTCTATACTGGTCAAACCTTTGGGACAACTAAAGCAGTTACGACAAGATAAGGCAGGTGCTATCAAAACTAATGAAAAATATTAGACTTAAATACCTATATACTAATGAATAAATACTTATTTACATACTAATACATATACAAATATATACTACTACTAAAAATATAATACGTATGGTAATACATCCAGGAGTACCGAATTTGGTAGATTCTTGTCCGGTGCACCATCTCATAATTGTCGGCGAAAGGAGACGTCGATGTGCAGTGTGCAACAACAAAACCACAAAGGCCTGAAAAAAAGTGATATAGGATTACACGATAAGTGTTTTTCAACTTTCGATGTATAATTTAGATTTTTTAAAATTATTTTCTTCTTGTTTTTGAAGCAAGTAGTTTTAATTCTAATTGGCATTTGTCCAGCGGGTTGTTAACGACCCTCTCAAAGAACCATTCTTGCCTTGTTTTATTTTAATAACTAAACAGGGTTTTTTTGTGTATCTTATCCGATTATGGCGGAAATTAATGATCTAAATAATTACAGGAATATATAGGTTAAAAGGGGTTAAACTTTCGCATCCCTCGCACAATCCAATATTTTCAATGATTTTTCAAGATGAGTGTACTTTAAAAAAATATAGTATCAACTTTCCAAAAGACGAGAGACGTTCCATCAGAGATAGTCCAAGACTAATAAGTTGGCAGAAAGAAGTATTTGCCAGATTGTCTCCAGATTTCTCCGTCAGCCGTTTGGACAACTCCTTGGCCAGACGCTTGGCTAGGGGTCCCCATGGACCAATCGACTCGGCCCCAAATGGCGAAAACTCGTAACCTGTACCAAGGTTAGCGTATTGGCGAAGCTTGAGGTTCTTAGCAGAAACTGCCGCACTTTCCGCCCTGGACAGGGTTGCCTGGCCAAAAATAAGTAAAGTTAAAATGTTACATAATAATTTTTTAGTCAGTAAAAATATTATTGATTGAGTAGTCCTTCATTTTTTATCATTAGAACCCCTAGCATAGCGAACACAGCGTCCTAGACCTTCACTGTTGGAGGCCCACTTCCAGAATCTATCTATATATAGATATTTGGTCTGGGAGCCCGGACTGTTCACCCACTTTATACACCCACTGTTCTATATGTATAAAATTTGGCCTACACTCGCCACGCTGGCCAGACGGGTTGGCGAGGATCTGATGTCAACTTTTAATGAGAATATTGGAACCGGGACCGACGGCTTAACGTGCTTTCCGAGGTACGGGAACGGTGGTGGTGGAAATCAATGACAAATGTACGTAAGAAACACTCATTGGTACATGCCGGGGGGTTTGAACCGATTTTTGTAGGATTTTAAGGAAAGGGTTCTTACAACCGAGCCACCACCGCTCTTGGATTGAGTAGTACGAGTATGTCTTGTCAATTACTGTATTTTGAAGTCGTAATCGTCAACTATATTTAAGGTTGTTATGTTATATTAACAATAACATCATAAATAATCTAGTGTCGTAATAACCAAATGGCTAATATTTGTATGTTAGAAGCATAAAAACTTTTGACAACATATCTTGAATTATTGGCGGGTAGAATAAAAAAGTTGCCATCAGGAAACGGGTCCGGAAAAACTTCCGTAACAGTTGTAAACATATAAGTATGATTTACAAGAGTTGTAAAAAAGTTGAAGTGGTGTGTATGATTTATGTATTAGTTTTTATGCATATGTATTTGAACAATCTAAAATCAACTCCTTCTGTGGTCTAGCAGTTAAGTCCGAGGATTTAGACTCGAAAGTACCGGGTTCGATTCCTGGTCGGGACAAAAACACAACGCTAGAGACCTCGACAAACTTGCCACTTGTCATGTCATTTGTCTTTAGTAAAGTTGGCTAAATGTGAATCCGCTTCTTTATAAAGGATAAGGATAATAAATCTAAAACTCAGGATTTTTAAATTTCCTCTTTGCAAAGACTGCCTCCGTGGTCTAGCGGTTAAGTCCGTGGATTTAGACTCGGAGGTACCGGGTTCGATTCCTGGTCGGGACACAAAAATATTTAATAAAGTAAAATATTGTACATTTAATAATTATTAATTAAATGTACATTTAATTAATAATAATTTATTTGTGATATTTCTAAAGTTTGGTACGCTGGAGACATCGACGAGCTTGCCACTTGTCATGATTGGCCTATAGTAAAGTTGGCTAAATGTGAATCCGCTTATTTATAAGCGTGGCTTCTGACCACTCCGAAAGGGAAACGGTCGTGATGATACTTTATACTTTACTTTATTTGCAAAGATTTTTTTGTTTAAACCTACCTAGCACGACATGTGACATCGTGCCCACCTGATTGTTAGCACGCGAGATCCAAAAATGGGAGTAACTGAAGCAAGGCAAGTGGTATCAAGATGCTTTAACAGACTTCGCTTGAAGGAATCCAGGTTATAGGAATGGGGAAATATCTTCAGCGTGCGACAGATGTATAAAATCATATGGCCATTCCAAGGTTTTAAAGAACGAGTCTGCTTAAGTATCATCACGGCCGTATCCCTTTTGGAGTTGTCAAAAACCATGCTTTTAAAGAAGCAGTTTCACATGTAGCCAACTTTACTATGAGCCCATCATGGCAAGTGGCCAGCTCGTCGATTTCTCTAGCGTAACAAACTCGAGAAATATCACAAATAAAATAAATAAATAAATTATTGTTTTAGGAATCGAAAACTCCGCGTCTAAATCCATGAAATTAACCGCTAGAGCACAGAGGTAGTGTTTGCTAAATGATATTGAAATCGGTTCAGTAGTTTAGGCTTGAATGCGAGAGAAACATACATTTATAATCTTAGTATGGATAAGTACATTATTTTACTGCGTTTATAGGAATTCCTTGCTTTTTTCAAACAACGGTTTCTTAAAATGAATCTGAAAATTTATATTGCCAAGTTTTCCTACGTACAAGCAAAAGTTCTAAAACTTTAATAAGAAAATAATGCCACTTGTAAAAATACTCTTACCTTTGTTAATAAAATTGTACCTCCTGTATTTTCTTTCAAACAATTTTATAAGCCAAAGTCGTGGACATATAAAAAACAGACCCACCACATTTTTTAAGTATACATTTTATACCAGTGAAGTAGCTCACGTGTCATTTTCATTCATTCATTACAGACCCTAGAACACAGCGTCCTAGACCTTCACTTTTGTAGATGGGCCTTCTAGAACATATATCTGGAGACCTACACTCGCCACGCTGTTTAGGCGGGTTGGCTAGGATCTCATGTAAATTTATTAATGATTCCACAAGTTGATGTTAGTGGAACCGGGACGGCTTAACGTTCTCTTCGAGGCACGGAAACAATGGTGTTGTAAATTACAAATGTACGTAAGAAAATTTGATTTCTCATTGGTACATGCCGGGGGGGTTTGAGCCAACCGACCAACCGAGCCACCACCGCATGTCACGTCTCATAACAACCAGGAATACTAACTCCAAGAATGAAAGCAGTAACTGATATCAGACACCCACCATTTATTTATTTAAAAACTTTATTGCACAAAGTACAAAGGCGGACTTAATGCCCGTAGACATTCTCTGACAGCCAAACCTTAGGGACACATTTGAACAAATAGACAATTAAAGTGACAGTAACAATAATATAATTATAGGACAATTTAAAAAATATTATATAATTACTTATATATCTTTATATCGTTCGTCGTTGCGTCGGATATGCGGCGTCACTTTGGCGAACCGCATACGTAATGTCGAAATACGGAAAATGGTGGGTATAAAAGAAAGCATAGGGACAAAAATAAGGAAAGGCATGCTACGATGGTTCGGGCATGTTGAGAGGATGAGCGAAGAAAGATTGACGAACCAGATATATAATGCGAAAGCTGTGTGTGAAAGATGCCCTGGCAGACCGAGACTCACATATCACGATCAAATAAGTAAAACACTGGCACATTAAAAAGCTTTCGTAACAAAAAGGCATGTATGAAGAGGTTGATGACGAAGCGAAAGTAGTATGTCGTGTTCGTGTCAAATGACGCTCAATTGTCTCTGCCTACCCCGCAAGGGATCTGGCGTGAAGATATGTATGTATGTATGTATCGTAGTGCACATGTAGTAGTAAGGTGATAACGTTGTAGATAAGATTGTGTTAATCTGATGTATAGGATATATTGCTGTAAAGTTTTATTGAAATCCGTTCGGTTGTTTTAGCATTAAACTATAACAAACATTTAGACATACATAAACTTTCGTATTAAAATATTAGGTTTTAATTTATTTATTATGCTGGATTGACACAATGCTTTTTAGACATCGTTTAAAGGATATTATCCTCCAGACACGTGTATGTCTACGGGCTATAGTGTCCGTGAAAAAGCAATAACCTTATGCTTTCTTAACTCTTAAATAAATTGTTGTTTGCTGCTAGACGTTCCAGAGATGAATTGTTCGTAAATGCACGGACTATAACTTAAATTGAACTTTTTATTTATCTTAATAAATATTATTAATATACTTTTAGCGCGGTGGTGGCTCGGTTGTAAGAACGCGCTCCCTAAATCCTACAAAGGTCGGTTCAAACCCACCCGGCATGTGCCAATGAGAAAAACACTTTTCTTAAGTAGATTTGTCATTGATTTATTTACAACACCATCGTTCCCGTGCCTCAGAGAGCACGTTAAGCCATCGGTCCCGGTTCTACTAATACCAACTTGTGGAATCGTAAATAAATTGTCATAAAAAATTGACACCATATCCTCACCAAGCCGTCTGGCCAGCGTGGCGAGTGTTGGCTAAATTCTCCAGATATATGTTCTGGAAGGCCTATCTCCAGCAGTGGAGGTCTAGGACGCTGTATTCTAGACGCTATAATGATGATAAAATGAATATACTTTGGTATTTACTTTACCTATTTACTAATAGACGTCTCTAGAGAACATTTTTTATTTAATTTTGGTTTATTTTTTTATTAGGTTTAGTTTATATTTAATTTTGTTTTTATTAAGTAGTTTTTAAATATTTGTGTATTATTTATCTTATACCCAAAACATTACATGACAGCCTTAAAACTATTAACGTAGACCAGCACACATACAGACAATTGCAAAAAGCTACAATCCTCAATACTTGCCGTATAGTTAGGAAGTTTGGAGTTAAAGAAGCATGATGCTCACTTGGCCGAGGCCCGTGAACATCATTAGATTAACCGGTTAAATACCGAGATTCTTTAATAATAATAATAATAAAATTAGAAAAAGTAACAACTGTACCCATATTAGTATCCACGACCGGAGTAATACCCAAAACATTACATGACAGCCTCAAAACTATTAATGTAGACCAGCACACATACAGACAATTGCAAAAAGCTACAATCCTCAATACTTGCCGTATAGTTAGGAAGTTTGGAGTTAAAGAAGCATGATGCTCACTTGGCCGAGGCCCGTGAACATCATTAGATTAACCGGTTAAATACCGAGATTCTTTAAGAATACACATTACATAATAATAAAATTCTTTATTGCACATTAAAATATACAAAATAAAATGAAGTACATAGGCGAGCTTAATACCTTGTAGGTATTCTCTAACAGCTAACCTTTGGGAGAATGACATAAGAAATTTTGGGGTGCAGAGTTAGGAGGAGAGAATAAATATTAAACTAAATGCTATACCTTTCACTGGGTATATCATACGAGTATGTCATATTAAAATGTAATGAAAATAAATAAATTAACATGCCAGTTGCATACATTAAATATACATTTATAAACATACATAAATAATTATATAAATAATAATCTAAATATAAATATATACACTAATAATAATAATAATCCATGTCATGTGAATACATTAAATATCATTTTGCTTTTTAAGAAATATAGCTTAAATGTTTATCTTGTTCCTTCGTATAAATACACAAAATAACAATACCCAACCCTATTCTGTTACTTAAGCGCAAACGTTATTTAGTGGATTTCGTTATTTACGTCAGAGCTTGCGTCATAATTACAAAATATTATATAATTCTTAACCCTATAAGCGCTCGACCTTGACAGCGGCCGTCAACTTGAATAGCGTGATATAGTTAACAGATTCCATTAAATAACGTTTGCGCTTAAGTAACGGAATAGGACTGGCAGCTACTATGCTAATGGACACATCATAACAGTTATACAATATTTTTAACTAAAAATAGTTATTATTACGCGTTAATCTGTCGGTCTCAGTTCAACTAATACCAACTAGTCAAATGGTTTTTATATTATCATGAAAAATTAGCATCAGACCCTCGCAACATGTCCGGCCATCGTGGCGAGTGTAGGCCAAATTCTCCAGACATTTATGGAATGGCCATCTCCAAGAGTTAAGGTCTAGGGGCTGTAATGATGATTACCATATTACTTATCCAAAGTCAAAGTCAAAATATATTTATTCACGTAAACTTATTACAGGCATTTGTGACACGTCATAATTTAAATTTTGAATGATTCTACTCCTGTTAGTGGAAGACTAAGCAGCTAGGTCCAAGGTCGAAGGAGTAAGCTGTTAGCAGAAGACTAACAGCTTAGCAAATTCCAGTGACCTGTGAATGTTTAATCTGACTGAGAAAGTAATCTGCAAGGAAATCTCAGCTATAGCAGATTTCCAAATGATTTAATTATAGAATTACACAACAACAATAAATAAATAATAATATATATTAAATAAATAATAAGAATGCATGTCGATGGTACAAGTCATTGTTTCCACATTTGGATGTTAAATTAAATATGTCCATTAACGAGTGCACATTATTACATAATTCCACATAAAGTTAATTGGAATACAGTTTTAACGGTTTAAACAACAAACAATAATGGAACGAAATTAAATGAGTAATGAATTAATGATTTTTAATGCACTTTTATAAATCCCTGTTTAATGTTTGTGTTTAATTATAATAAGTAATTAAGCTACAATTCAATTTAATAGTATGTAATATTTATCTATTTAAAACATTATCGCTAAAAGTAAAGTAAAAGAGCAGTGATGGCTCGGAAGCTTGTCGTAGTCTCTTGCATACCAAACTCGAGAAATATCACAAATAAATTAAATTACAATTAAAATTATTTATTTAAATTATTAAAAATGATTGTGTCCAGGAATCGAATTCGGTGAATTTAAATCCAGGACTTAACCGCTAGACCACGGAGGCAATCTTTTGAGATTGTAAGAACGCCTTTCTTAATATCCTAAAAAGTTCAGTTTGAACCCCGGACCGTGCGAATGAGAAATACACTTTTCTTACATACATTTGTCATAGAACAACACCACCGTTCCCGTGCCTCAGAGAGCACGTGAAGCCGTCGGTCCAGGTTCCAGTAATACCAACTTTTGGCGTTAATAAATTGACATTAAAAATTGACATCACTTCCTCCGTGGTCTAGCGGTTAAGTCCGTGGATTTAGACTCGGAGGTACCGGGTTCGATTCCTGGTCGGGACACAAAAATATTTATTAATGTAAATAAATATATTTAATTAATATTTAATTTATTTGTGATATTTCTCGAGTTGAGACATCGACGAGCTTGCCACTTGTCATGATTGGCCTATAGTAAAGTTGGCTAAATGTGAATCCGCTTATTTATAAGCGTGGTTTTGACCACCCCGAAAGGGAAACGGTCGTGATGATGATGATACAACCTTGTCTGGCCAGCTTGGCATGTGTAGGTTTAATTCTCTCCCATCTCTAACAGTGGAGGTCCAGGCCTTAGTGTGCTAGGGGTAGTAAAGTATCATCACTGCATCTCTTGCGGGACCCGGTATCGCACGGTGAATCCATGGAATGTTTTGCAGCAACAACATCATTATTTCTATATTACTTCCCTCATTGAGTGGTTTATTTGTATGTTTATTATGTGTATATATTTAGTATTATTTATTTATGTACGTGTTATGTATTAGTAAGTAAATATTGGTTGTATATATTGATATATATGGATTTACTTAATATTGCACCTACCATCTATACTGTCTAAATGTCCTAAAGGTTTGGCTGTCAGAGAATGCCTAATGCATTAAGTCCGCCTTTGTACATAGTGCAATAAAGTTTTTAAATAAATAAATGTTAAGAAAATTGCGGGAATCCGGTTGCTGGTAACTAAGTCATACATAATGTCGTATACCACAAATTTCCTGTAACATACGAAATTGCCGACTATAGTTTTCGGAATAAGGCGTCGACACGGCATTGTGGTTTCCCGCGTGGTTGCCGTGTCTGCTTATCCCTTAAGTTAAGGGTGCAAATATATCACGGGATTATGACGTGTCTTGTGGACGTAAAATATGTATTGTTATATTAAACAATGTTTTAAGATATAAGTTTTTTTTGTTATAAAGTGGTCTAACATTATGTTTGTGGAATATGAAATATGAAGGGATCGAAACATCACTATCAGGACCAAAATAAGACTTGTCCGCAGTCTCGTTTTCTTCATATTCCTGTATGCTGCCGAAACCTGGACTCTTAGAGCCAATGACCGCTTTTGATCAATTTAATTCATTAATGTACGAAAAATTTTAAAAGTGTTGAAATGTGTTAGAAGTGGCGGCAGATTATTTAAATTAATATCAGATGTTTTTATTTTTATTTTTTATATAAGTATTTATAAGTTTATAGGTGTGATTTGTGGCTGACTGTAAGCCATGTATGCGCTCCGCGTCCCCGCGCGTCCTCACCTCGCCTCCTGCCTGCAGTCGTTCGTTTATTGCATATTGAGTTATAGTTTCAAAATTTAAAATAATCTTCGGAAGAAATGAGTGTTAATCCTAAGAAAGAGATAGACTTAAATGAATGGTACCTGTAGGCGGACGGGGTGGTCGCGCGGGGGGAGAGTGGTTCGAGCCCGCGCAACTTTTTTATGTACCTACTATAAATATTTATTATTAAGCTTTGAGAGTAATTGTCTTCGCCAACAAACTGTGGTTACAGTTTGGCGGGCTATTTAATGAGTTATATGTATTGGAAAGTAAATAAATGATTGAAATTTAAATTTTTAATTCACCATATAGCCCGTAAAAGCTCTGGCAATCTGGAAAGGCTGGTAATCACGGGAAAAATTGAAGGCAAGAGACCCCGTGGCCGGAGCCCGATACGCTGGTCGGACCAGATCCGCACCACACTTCACACCCAAGTCCACGAGTCACGTCGTGAGCAGACCCGGATGGCGCAGCATCGTCCGGGACAAATTGATTCGAGGAGCGGGTCACGACCCTCAGCTTTGAGGAAAACGATGCAAGGAGGAGGTCTAACATTTACGTCCGTGGATTTATTCGCAATGGTACCGGGTTCGATTACTGCTCGGGACACAATTTATTTAATTTATTCGTGATATTTCTCGAGTTTGGGTAGAGACATCGACAAACTTGCCACGTGTCACGATAGGCCTATAGTAAAGTTGGTTAAATGTGAATTCACTGCCTAAAGAAAAAGATTTTAGATTATTTTTGAAAATATGAAACGTTGCATCTCTGAGCGTGTTCCACAAACTATACCACAGTGAGTGTTCTGATGAGCTTCATAACCTTATCGCTTCTTTCTCTATTCCGCAACCGTACCACACGCACAGGCCAAAATATGCATCCACATACCAGACCCACTGTCCCTACGCGTACTTACAAATTTGGAGACTCTTACATCTGTCGCACGCTGAAGATGTGGAATGCTCTCCCAGTCAGTGTGTTTTCCCATTTCTATAACCTGGAGTCCTTTAACCAAAGTGTGAAAAGCATATTGTTAGGCCGGCATAGTGTTAGAGGCTGATGCCAGTCGTTAGTAGCTGGCGTTCTCTCCCAGTCAGTGTGTTTCCCCATTCCTATAACCTGGAGTCCTTCAACCAAAGTGTGAAAAAGCATATTGTTAGGCCGGCATAGTGTTAGAGGCTGATGCCAGTCGTTAGTGGCTGGCGTTAGTTGCTCCCATTCTTGGAACCCGCGTACCGCTTACCATCACATGTAAAAAAACTCACGAATTCGTGGTTGGGTGGCGTAATGAAGGAAGCGTGGCTTACTCGGATAATATTGTTCAAAAACCATTTTTTTTTAAAGACAGATTATGCAAAATCGCCTGACGATTCGAGCCCAGCCTGAAAGGCCACCGCGGGAGGTCGCATGCCCGACTCACCGTGAGGCCTCATAAGGAGGACTAAACCCCTATAAACCGTCTCTATCTCACTGTTGGCCCTGCGTGCCTTAACAGCTAAGTCTGAGTCATGGCTACGGAATGAAGGCACTGGTTCGCCGCGTCAATCTCAGTCGAGGCTACGGAGTGAAGGCACTTACCATAAATTCATACTAATATTATTTTTTTATAGTCCCCGAGGTTGTTTCGCAGACATTTTTTATAATTTATTCATTGACTCAATTATGGCATCTCATAATTAGGTTTATGGTAATAAAAGAATGATTTTCGCGGCTTTTCCTCTTCCTTTACGAGTGACGGGGGCAGCTTATTTATATGCTAATGCAATGCCACGCACGACTTAGGGGGTGCACCTGCACGATTTCAAGAATAAATAGCCATATATGAGAGCAGTGGTGACTTGGTTGTAAAAAATATTTCCTTAAAAAAAAAAGGTAGGTTCGAACCTTGGCATGTACCAATGAGAAATACACTTTTACTAAGTACAATTGTCATTTATTTACAACACCACTGATTCCCGTGCCTCGGAGAGCACGTTCAGCGTCCTAGACCTCCACTGTTTGAGATGGGCCTTCCAGAAAATATATCGTTCCGTATCGTTTCCACAAGTTGATATTATCCTCGCCAACCCGTCTGGCCAGCGTGGCGAGTGTAGGCCAAATTCTCCAGAATTTAATGATAATATGAGCTCTGTTCAAAAAGTATCGCAAATATTTTTTGTTTTTTTTTTTTAAGTATTTTAAAAGAAATAAGATTCCACTGGTAATCAGACAAGCTCCTTCTATTTCTATCTTTAAAAACTTGGTCTACAGTCATTTCCTTAAATTGGAAAATTAATTCACGTTTTGACATAGTAAATATTGTATACCACGTGTAATTGTCAAAAGCTACCTCCGTGGTCTAGTGGTTAAGTCCGTGGATTTAGACTCGGAGGTACCGGGTTCGATTCCTTGTCGGGACACAAAAAATATTTATTAATGTAAATAAATACATTTAATTAATATTTAATTTATTTGTGATATTTCTCGAGTTTGGTACGCTGGAGACTTCGACGAGCTTGCCACTTGTCATGATTGGCCTATAGTAAAGTTGGCTAAATGTGAATCTGCTTATTTATAAGCGTGGTTTCTGACCGCCCTGAAAGGGAAACGGTCGTGATGATACTTTACTAATTGTCAAAAGAGCTTACATTTTTTAAGGGTTCAGATGTCATTGGTAGAACCTCTATTTAAAATAAGAAAGGTACTTTTGTTTAAGATAAAAATCATTATCCGATAAACAAAACACTACTGCATGGTAAATAAGGCCGCGTCTGAAAATCACATAGAGTAACTATATATATATATATAAAGAGTGCTAGGGAGTTTTAGGCTCCTCTCTTAACAAATCAAAAACCGTCAAAATCTGTCGAGCCGTTCTCAACATATAAGTGTTCTAACAAACCCGACTTTGTTTAAGCAAATTTTATTCGAAGTTAATTATAGTACATTAAATATAAATTAAAAGCTACCTAAATAATAAAATTAAATATAAACTAAACTATAAATAAAAAAACTTTAAGATTTACTTATTATGCAACCTAATATGTCAGAAACCTTCCCCGATGTTCACACAACATATTCCCTAGTCTAGTAGCTTTGCAATGCATAGGAAATACACACACAGACATTCACATTTATATATATAGATAAATGTCACATAAAATGTAATAAATTATTTATGTATTGTTATATACTCGTATGTTGTATCTATACTATTATTAGTTCCAATTTAATCACCTGACTTTTTTACTATCACAATAAATTATATAATTTATTTATTATTTTTTAATGACAATTTGTTAATGATTGCAAAAGTTTTGGTACAGGAACTGTGATGTTGTAAATCTATGACAAGTGTACGTAAGACTCATTGGTACATACCGGGTACTTGAACATTACTCGTATATCCGAGGGTATGGCGGTGGTGGCTTGGTTGTAATACATTTATGCCATCGCTTTTTCTGTGATCTTGTTTCGCTCCTTCTTCGATGCAATCTTTATTCAGTTTTTGAAACAGGAAAAAGTTACAAGTAGTTCTAGGGAATATGGCGACTGCGGCATTATTCTTCTTAGTCTTCTTAGTCGCTACACTCTTGGCAGAGTGGTCGTGGTCGTCACTTGAGTGTCAGTGGCACGCTTAACAAGCCGTCGCCACTCGTCTCGAACTGTAGCCTTCCTGGAGCACTCATGTAGGGAGTGATCCATTGATGCTTTAACCTGGTCAGTCCATCTCATCGGAGACTTCATCCTCTTGCCATCGACTTTTCCCTGAACTACAAGGCGCTCAATGGATGTATCTCCACACCGCGACACGTGTCCAAAGAAAGTGAGAATGCGTGATTGTACGATTAAGGAAAGGCGCTGTCCTATCTGTAGTTCTTTCAGGATGGATTTGTTGGTTCGGAACTCCGTCCACGATTTGCCCAACATTCTCCGACATTATTAAGGTGTGGTTTTTATGTATATCAAAAACCATTTATTTCTTTGTACTTTAGGGCCAAAGAGTGAAAAAAATATATATATGAGTATATATATGTCTATTGACAACAACACTTTCCAAGTTGCATTTTCATGAAAATTTCTACTAAGGTAAGTTATTTTAAATTCCATTTAGCTGGATGCCCCTCTCTAAACACATTTATCTGCATTATACACGTTTGTGTTGCCATTATTGCCAACAACTAGCTGCTACGTCAGTTTTAGACCGGGCTTTAAAATTTAATCAAAATGTGCTAATAAGACGCCATTTTTTTATACTAGCCCATTTGATGGTAAGTTGCGCGCAAGGTCCATGAATGTTAGCAACTAGAATCAGACACTCGTGACTGACATCAGTCCCTAACACTATGCCGGCTTGACTGAGCATGACGGCAATTTCAGCCTGATCCCGAAACGTGTGGATACACTCTACAGGGTTTATCAGCACGAACATATTAATAGGATGTCAGTCATGAGTGTCTGAATCCAGTTGCCAACATTCATGGACATCAGGTGGGCGGAATGTGACATACTAATAAAAAATAATAAAAATAAGCACTGGTTAAATACTATCGAACTCTTAACTCACTTAGGTCACTATAGGTCGTATTGAATGCCCTGTACTTGTCAGTCAATAGTCGTGCGATTATTCGTCCAGGGCGTGATGTTTCTTCCCCTGACATTAGTATTCATGGAAGTCGGTCGATTGAGAAAAGAATTTCGCGCCCCGGACCGATCTAAGAGGTGTACTCGGGAATTACAATATGGGATCTTTGCTATTGCAGGTACTATATAATCTTATATATATAAAAAAAAAAAAAATAGTAATATAAAATAAAATTAAAATAAAGTAAAGTAAAGTAAAATAAAATCAATTTTATAAATAAAATAAATTAAATTTTATAAAAAATAATAATAAAAATAATAAATACCTAAATTATTATAGTAAAACGAGAAAGAATACTATTATTTCTAAATTTAAAGATATATATTAATAATATGGAGTAGCTGTGAAGTACAGTTCGAAAGGTGTTAAATTTAATATATTAAATAGTATATGATGTAATAATACACAATTTATTTAATGTCAAACAGGTTGTATATAAACAAATGATTGATTGATTTTGATTGATAACTCACATGCACTCGCGCATCCATAATTATTTACTATATTTTGTCCTCTTACGAGGGATTTTATTGTTGTGTACACGCATATTATTATTATGCATATTGGCTTATGTTTTTGTTCGTATTCTTTGCGACTTGCTTAGTTTAGTTAGACTTCTAGTTTTAGTTTAGTTTAGTTTTATTTCCACAAAGAAGTACTATTTATATAAAGTAAAGCCATGTATGGCCAATGTGTTACTTATAAGGCATACCTATGTATTTATTTCTGTAATGAGCTGTGGTTTTTGTAATAAATAAATAAAATAAACTTAAAGAAAAATAAAGATGGTCTAGGAACTCACATGGTAAATCCATGGAGAAATTTACTACTTAACAAGTCTGGTATGTTATACTGCATAGAATCTATTAAATAACAAATATTTTAATATTATAATCTAAAATATAAATAAAGAACTATGTAGTTTTTATTTTAATTCTTCAGTACTAAAATTTCAAGTTACGATGCAGAGAAGTTTGCCCAAAAATATCGCTACTCATACCGATCCTAATCAAGTAGGTAGCAAAAGGTCGACGATCGCGCGAATGTTGACAAGAAATTAATAATTTAATTTAAACGCAAGTTCAGTCTAACTTTCATAGACTTTTGAAAATCACTTTTCGTATTTTCTAAAGTGAGTTGAGAGTAGGTAGGTTCTGAAAGAAAATGGACTATGCTGAGTGGGTGCCATTTCCTTTCCCTCTTTATTTTTTCTCCTACAACTTAATGGGGTCGTAAAGAATGGGCCAGCATTTCATTATAATGTATTAACTTTATCCGCCCCGTTGTTGGCTTGTCGTTTACGGTTTTTGTTTATAATTTCCGTTTTTCGTCAACGTCAAATCCCTTTTTCGTATTCAGGTCTTAAGTCTCCTAAATCCTTGTGTAAATAAACAGCAGAAGAGGCATTAGAGTAAATTAAACCCTACAAAAATATTGAGTTATAATAGATAGGTTATGGTTGTGGAAAATAACATTTTATTTATTTCAAATTGAAATCATTTATTTGTTTAGACACAGGTTAATATTATAAACAACAGGTATAGGTTATAAAGGTGCACCAGTGCTCTGCCCATAGGGCGTACAAATATTAGTAATTGTGGATAGAATTTAATTTTAATACACACACATAAACAAAATTGAGATACAATAAAAATATAAATGACAATATGATTCATATCTAAAATATAATATTAATAAATTATAAGTGAAACAAAATGTCATGTGATTATTTTTTGTCTGTAAAACAGTCATTGATTGTGTAGTATGTCTTGTCAATTAGTATATATTTAAGTCTTCTCTTCATTTCTTCTAACTCTAGCTCCTGTAGTCTCAACGGTATTGTATTTTGATTTATTTGAGAAATGTACAAAAAATCGTTAACAAACAAAACTAATATGAAGTAGTAGTAATTGATAATAGAATTAAGAGGGTTAACGATTTTGCATCCCTCTAGCTCGCACAATATTTAAAGATTATTTAAGTCTAAGTGTATTTTAAGAAAGAAAGAAAGAAAGAAAAAAGTTTACTTGTCACAAAAAAACACAAGCAGTAAAATAATAATAATACACCAAACAAGATAGTGTAGTGACAAATAGGGAATCAGCTCAGCAATAAGCTGCAACACAGCGCTGATTTTTAGCTGATCCCTCACAATGATATACCTAAATATAAATAACATAATAAATATAAACTACCAAAAATATTATACAAGGAATATAATAATGATTATTGTATCAACACAAACTACTTACGTGAAAATTAAAAAAGATGCAATAATAAATAAAAAACTTGTCCTTAAAATAAATAATTAATATACATAAAACTATGGCTATATAATTTTTAACTAACTTAGAAACTACTTCAATAAGATCGTGGCTGTAAAGCGGCCGTGTCAGTTTACATTCTAAATACTTAATAATTATGATGTACAGAAATGATATACATATATCAGATAATTAATAAGTAAATTTATAAAACAATAAATAATAATAATAAAAAAAGAAAGAAAAAAAAAGACGTGTCATCTTATAATCTAAATAATAATAATGATATGTCAATGAAACATAAATTCATAGCTGTAAAAGGACGGTGTCATCTTTTATTCTCATAGCATTAATGTTAATTATTATTCATGGCTGTAAAATGGCCGTGTCACCTTACAATCTTAATAAAATTAGAATGTCAAGTGAATAAACCTAAATTTAAATTTAAATTCGTGGCTGTAAGAGAGCCGTGTCAACTAACTTTTTAAGGAATGAAATTACGGACATTTTAAAAATATTTAATTAATCCTACATTTGTATGTATTTGTAAAATAGAGTAAAATCGTTATAAAGCTATTTGCTATTTTTCTCAGCCTAAATTATGTACCTATATAAAAGTGGATATATATATATATATATATGTATATTCTTCCAAAGAAGATTCTTTTTCGATGGCTGGGTTAAAGCTGCTATTCAGTTTTTGCAATTGTTTTTTCGAAATATTTACTATGTGTGGTTTTATCTTCTGTTACCAAATCTGCTCCATAGAGACTTGGCGACTTATCACTCCACAGATAGACAGAAAGATGCTGAAACGGAACTCCCTACGTGAGTTTCTCGACACAGAAATTTATCTAAAGTAAATCTCATTGTTCGGCCGGATCTGGCGGGACGTGAGCGGAACTTGCAAGTAAGACAAATTCCCATCGAGTTGATTAAACTTGTCAGCCAGCCGCTCCGGGAACCTAGCAGGCCCTAGATGTATATACAACTTAAACATATGTTTTATTAACAATCTATTTATTAGCATAACCCGTCACGTATGCGTCTGTAAGACGAGAGAGATTTCGAATGACTTTTTCGCAAGTCATTTCAAACTGCCTCATTGTGCGTACCCTGCTTGCATCCCAGAGGATGAGGTATGTGAGTCACCTCCGAAGTCAGCTATCGAATACGTAGTCAAAAGTTCATTAATCGAATTCTTGTTTTTTTACATTTTCTTGAGCCAATATACTTATTTGTTCTTATATTTATTGTGGCAGAGCAGCAGTCACCGATATTGTAAGATAGTTTTTAAAGTGAGTACTTTATTGCGCGTGCTTAAATAATAAATAAATAAATATTTCCAGACAAGTCACACAGCGCCATCTAATTTCCGTGGTAAGCTACGAGGCTTGTGTTACGGAAACTAGATGGTTGATAAACTACATATTATACTTTATTTTGTTGTAAATATATACATATTATACATATAAACACCCAGACCGAGACGAATTATACAATGTACAACTTGCCCCCGGTGGGAATCGAACCCACGACCTCCCGAGTTCACGGCAACGTTTGTTACCACTAGACCACGGAGGCGGTCAACTTTGAATATCTAACCTAAAATTTTAATTAATAAATGTTATAAAAGAGATAAAATGTTTTTTTTTTATATTTTAACCTAAATAAAAATAAAAAAACCATTGCGCTGAATTAAATAATTATATTATAGGTAAGTGAATTCAATGACATCCGCTGTGTATGTGTGACACCTTTTGTATGCCGAAAACTTGGAATTGAACACATCAATCAGAGACCGGTGCTTAGTGTCTAATTCATTGTACGTTGTACACATTCGCACTATATATCTACTATTGTTTTGGGGCCAAAGTTATCGGACTGTTCTATATTTTTGTCTATGTAAAAGATGCAATTTACTTGCGAATAATACGCGGAAGTCAAGGCAAGACATTGCTATATGGGAAGCGTTATGCACATCTGTAAGTTGATCTTTCTTGTCCAAATTTGTTTTCGCGGACTGAATTTCAATTTTGTTTCGCTAATCCCACCAAGGTACGCCATTCTTCACTGTCAGAAACCGCGTTTTTAAAGTAAATGTTTACAGCTAATTTTATGACATTTTTTTTATATTTTGTAAATATTTTTTTGAAGAAATATTAGTTAATTTTATGACAAATCTTTGCTCAACTAATTGTAAGACTTAAAATTTAACAATTGAAGCAATATTGATTTTAGACATATAATTTTTTAAACTCGTCTGACTGATTTTAAATTTGAACTGAATTAAGAGTGATTAATTTTGCATCTCTCTCGCTCGCACAATACAGCATTTTTTAAGTTTACTAAGCTTTGGAGTAGCTTGTTTTTATTTTATCGTTATAAATGTATCTCTCTATAAAATTAGGTATATGAAAGTGGAAACATATCTAAAATGTTCGTAATTTTATTTCCTAAAAAAACCCGTCTGCGTAAAAAAAAAATCTTGAATTAAAAACTGAAAAGAAATAAATAATAACTAAAAATAAATAAATAAGCCCAGGCCAGACGGCCAGCGTGGCGAGTGTAGGCCAAATATATGTTCTGGAAGGCCCATCTCCAGCAGTGGAGATCTAGGACGCTGTGTTCTAGGGGCTGTAATGATGATGAAAAATGATAAGAGAAACCTCAAGATGATTTTGGAATACCCATTGGACAATACCCCACTTAAAATAGTTCGTCGACATTTTATTTTTTATTTTTTACAATCTGGTTGTCGCCTTAACGAAATTTACATATATAGATACATAGGCAAAGTCAAAGTCAAAATATCTTTATTCACGTATACCTATTACAGGCATTTATGAAACGTCATTAATTTAATTATTTTGAATGATTCTACTCCTGCTAGTAGAAGACTAAACAGCAAAGTGGTCCAATAAGTAAGCTGTTAGCAGAAGACCAGCAGCTTAGCAAATTCCAGTGACCTGTTAATGTTTAATCTGACTGAGAAAGGAATCTGTAAGGAAAACTCAGCTATATCAGATTTACAAAATAAAACATATACAAAACTGCACCACAACGATCAATTAATAACCTTTTAAATTAAGTTATCAGTACCTATGAGAATACAATACCTGGTATAGCAGTAACCCACCAGGCAAGTCAGAATTAAGGTAGACTACATGCCTATGTGCAACCCGAAAGTCGACAAAACGCAAAAACCTCTGTTAATTTAAGAACAATAAATTGAACGTGTTCGGCAGAGGTCCCAGGCCCCCACAGCAGCACCCGATCACGGACATAACGCATGTGCCAGCCATCCCCCCGCTCAACCAGGCCCTTAGGGTGCGGACCGGGACCCGACACACGTGCCACCACTGCAATGACCTTCTAAGGAAGGAGCGACCACCGGACACGCCACACCATGAGAACCTGAACACTAAGAATGACTTTCGAGACACACACAAGCATAAACATAACAATTACTTCCTAAGTACCCAAATGTTGCCGTGCAATTCCGTTAACAAACTTATATATTAGTTAATAAAATAATAAATACATAATAGTAACTAAATGTTACATAAAAATAATTATATTATAATAATAAGGTAATAAAAAAATATTACTGTATCACAATAAACAGTATTTACTAATTAGTCAATAATGTATTACTAACTAATTGTTACATTCAAAATATTTCTACATAATAACTGTAAAGTTACTCAAAAATAAAAAATAGATTATTAAAAAAGAACCTAATGTGCTATTAACTAATTCTCTAATCTTTGCAGAGCGGCAATATTCCACACATCTTTGTCATTAATAAAATCATTAATTTTATAATATGCTGATAAGCACATTACCCTTCTTTGCGTCGCTTATATAAATAATAATAATAAATAGATTACATTAAAACCCAGCATCGCGTTTCAATCAACACGGCCTTAACCGCTAGACTAGGGATACTTTATTTTACCTTTTCGCTTTGGCAAAAGCATCTTTGGCAAGTCTTGCACGTAGATGCCGTCTAGACGTAGGTTGAAGATGCGGCGTGTATTTCAAATTTATTTTGAAAGTTTTTTTCTGAAACAAAAACTTCTACGCTACGGTTTTCTTAAGACTGTCTGTCTGGTCCTTCAGTTTACTTTGATCTTCAACTTTATGTATAAAATTTAAAAGCTGCCGAATCTTTGTACCTTAGAGATAAGAAACAAGAAAAAAAGAAAGAACAAAAAAGTAAACTATCATCACATTTAGCCAACTTATAAATAATTGTGTCCTGACCAGGAACTGAACCCAGTATCTCCGTATCTAAATCCATGAATTTAACCACTAGATCACTGAGGTATTACTGTAAAATTTCAACTTAATCGGTCCAGTAATATAGGCGTGAAGGCGAATTAAAAAAGAGACGGATATTTTGCCGTGATTATGATGACAATTTATTAACGATTTTATAAGTTGAAATTTTCAAGCAATCCAGAGATTCACTGTGCGGATGCCGGGTCCATCGTGTGTGGGGAAAAGAAATGATACCTTTAGTCGGGCTTGCGACTGACTATAGTCTGGTTTACAAAGTAGGCCTCATTTTTTTATTGCGCAACAAGAAGTTCACTATCCACCACTCTACTCCTCTCCCTACCCACCAAATAATGTATGTTTCCGTTAATGCCGTCTTGGAAGTTCGTTCCATAAATGTATTGACGGCAGACCTGGTTGGCCCAATTATTTCAGTAAGTGGTGCTATTGCTTGGATTTCACTCGCACCAACTTCCATTGCGTAATGCCGACTCTTGCGATGCACCAATCAATTTGGAATCAAATATTTGAACGGAAACTCGTGAACACGCGCGACGAACGAGTGCCTTCACTTGTAGCCACGACTCAAACTGTAAAGGTACAGAGGGCCAACAGTTTTAGTCCGTAGGCGCCTTGAAGTCTCTTTATTAGGCCATGCGGAGAGTCGGGCATATGGCGACGGAACCCTTATGCTTATTTTCTTCTATTTGGCTTTTTTTTTTAATTTTTAATTAAAGTTCATTTTATACGCAGTCGGATTTTTTTATTCTTTAGTGGATTTCATTGGGATACCTATTTGATCGGTGGATCGTTCTTAATACTGATTTTAGCTAAATGAGAATCCGCTTTTTATTAGCTGGTTTTAGACCACCCCGCAAGGTCGTGATAATACATCAGATTTTTTATTAAGGTTAGAATTCTCTCGATTTTTCAAATAAAATTACTTGGCCAAGTCATACGTTATCTAATTTAAAAGTTTGCGAAGTTGAATTCAGTTGCAACAGCGAAGCGAACTGAAAAAGGATCGAACTGCGTTATTGATTGCTCTTTCTTGTTCCAAACCAAACCGGCATGAACTTTGCCAACAATACATAAACAAGTTAGCTTCGAAGTGCAAACAAGAAGCGGAAATTTCAATAAATATGAATTGATTTCGTAAAATAATTACAATTTAAATTAGCCTTATTGAGTAGTAACAAAATAAAGTATCATTACCACTGTATCCTTTTTGGAATGGTCAGAAATCACACTTTATTTTTAAAGACCGGATTCACATTTAGCCAACTTTACTATAGGCCCACCATGACAAGTGGCAAGCTCGTCGATGCCTCTAACGTAACAAATTAAATAGATTATTGTGTTCCCGACCAGTTAGATTGTAATTGCCATTATAGCTACGAATTTATACTAAGTTGACACAGCCTTTTCAGAGCCACGATCTTATTTAAGTAGTTTTAGATGCTTATGGCAGTAATGTTATGCCTAACATACATAACTATGGATTATTAACTGTTACGGTCCAACCATTATTACCAAAATGTTTTATCATCCCAGCCCCTAGAACAACCGAGGCCTAGACCTAGTCCACTGTTGGACAATTTACAGAAATTCCCGAAGAATTTGGCCTACACTCGCCACGCTGCTAGACGGGTTGGCGAGGGTCCTATGTCAAATTTATTTACGTTTTCACAACTTGGTATTACTTGAACCGGGACCGATGGTTTAATGCTTCCGAGGTACGGGAAAGATGGTTATGTTAATCTATGTACATATGAAAGTGTATTTCTCATAGGTATTGCCGGGGGCCCCGAGAGGGGGCGGGGGGCCCGGGAGGGGGCGGGGGGTAGAACCGAACCGAAGTAGGATAGCATTTTTAGAAAGGAAAGCATTTTTAAAACCTAGCCTAGCCACCACCGCTCTCAAATTGTTTATTATATATATATTATTAGTTCAGCTATATCCAAGTTGTTACAAGCGAACCAGTAAATAAAATATTTGATTTTGAAAATGTGGCCCACGTGGAGGATTTGAATCATATCTTTTTCTTGTCCCTTACATAACCGTTCCTTGTTTTCTCTCTCATTCCGAGTACCATTTTCTACCAACTTTTATCCCAGGCAAGTATACAGTTTTTATGTTATTTTCCAAATAAAGGGCTCATGGTTACTACACAGGTGAAGCAGGGTCAAATAGATAGTCTATCTATCCAATTAAAGTAAAAAACAGATGAAACAATTCTAAGCTAACGTCAAAGTGACATTTACAATGGCAGACACGTAGCTATAACGAAACGCTTGAGTGACACACCCCAATGTAAAAATTGTATCAATATTGTTTAGGGGTGAGTTGACTTTAGCTCGCATATCTTAACTACCCTTGTATTCTAAAGCTGCATATGTATAAACACTACTTAGCATATGCTCACTTGAGCATGGTAAAAACAACTTTTTGTAAGAGCGGTGGTAGTGTAAAAACGCTTTCATTAGAGAAAAAAAGTATCATCACGACCGTTTCCCTTTCGTCGTGGTCAGAAACCACGCTTATAAATAAGCGGATTCACATTTAGCCAACTTTACTCTAGGCCAATTATGACAAGTCGTCGATGTCTCTAGCGTACCAAACTCGAGAAATATCACAAATAAATTAAATATTAATTAAATGTATTTATTTACATTAACAAATATTTTTGTGTCGCAACCAAGAATCGAACCCGGTACCTCCGAGTCTAAATCCACGGACTTAACCACCACGGAGGCAGTATAATATATATACTAAAATTATTATCACAAATAGCAGCTGTATTGCATTGGCATATAAGTGGTAGGCGGACTGATGGTGGCAATTTCCCCAGTCTGCCGGGGCAGGGAAGTATCTACCGTTCGAGCCGATAAACCCAGTAAAGTGTATTCACACGTTTCGGGATCAGGCTCGAAATGCAGTCATTTATTTATTTATTTAAAACTTTTTGCACTATGTACAAAAGCGGACCTAATGCCGCTAGTCATTCTAACTCGGTCAACCTTAGGAACATTACGAACATTGTATGTGGAAGGTTCGCGCAAATTATAGAACATAATATAAGGGAGAAATTAAAGTAGTACTAAAACTACTTACTAGTAAATAATATTAATATATCTGCAATAGCAAAACACCTAATGGATAGTGGCACAAACCATTGGATTGAGCTGCATGAACCACCGATCGTCACTATTACCCTAGTATAGTACGTGAAGCGATCGAAATAAAGAAACACAAAAATTTCAATCGAGAGGGTGGTTATAAGCTATCTTCATTGTGGAATCCAGAAATCAATAGGTTTCGACGCCGAAATCGCCCAGTATCGCCAAGGATATTGTAAGTGTCATGTGTCGTGTTTTCTAAAAACTTTTAAAAGTTTAGAGATATACTTTATCTCTCATTGTTGACGAAATATTTCATTAATATTATTTAATTAAAAGAAACACATGTTGTTGGTGTAAATCTTGTAATCCATCCCATTTCCTTAATTCTAAATTTAAAAGTTTTGACAATGTTGTTTTACTGTGGCCAAGGAGCTAAAGAGGTTGCCACAAAAGTGATAAGTGGGTAGGTTTACATCTACCGCCCAGTATGTACGAGACTACACCGGATAGCTCCAGTCGACCCGTGACCACGGCCAATGCAACTTGGCTGAAACGTCGGGAGAAATATGTCTCTAAGGTAAATCGCGTAAAGGCCCGTTCAATTTATAAAAAAAACTATCATGAATATGCGCGAAAGTTTAAAAAGTTTAATTAATATACTAAACACAAATATACGTATAATACTTAATATATACATAAATACAAAATATACGTATAATACTTAATATATACATAAATACAAAATATACGTATAATACTTAATATATACATAAATACAAAATATACGTATAATACTTAATATATACATAAATACAAAATATACGTATAATACTTAATATATACATAAATACAAAATATACATACTTAAAGTTATTGGGATCTATTTAAGAAGTGTGTGAAAACCATATTTTTAAACAATCTTATATTTGGCGCCTGTCGGATATCCAAGGGTAGGTTGTTCCACAGATTTGCGATAACAACTGCAAAGGAGGCGGACATAAAACTAGTGTGATGAGAGGGAATAGCAAGGGTAGAGTCCGTGCTTAGTCAAGTCGGCATAGTGTTAGGGACTGATGTCAGTCATGGGTGTCTGATTGCAGTTGCTAACATGGACCTTTCGCGCCACTTAACACCAGGTAGGCCACATGTGCTAGTATAAAAAGTACTAATGTATAAAATCATACACAATTCAATTTCAAAAGCTTTGTAGACGAATTTTGTTTTGGTTTCGTGTAATCACATTATTTGAACAAATTTGATCGAGTGCACGCAAATTCTACATGAAAATTTTCATAACCGAGTCAATAAAATCTAACACAAAATAACCAACAGATTGTTTGTTTTATCGGGTTTTAGCGATGACCAAAAAAAGTTTTCACCACGATATTGCATTTTGTATACTAGAACGACATGTGAAAATGGTGAGCGGTAAACTCTAAAGTCAAAATATCTTTATTTACATAGGCATTTGTGACATGTCACAATTTAAATTATTTAGAATGATTTTACTCCTGTTAGTAAGACTAAGCAGCGAAGTGGTCCTTGCTAAGCTGCTAGTCTTCTGCTAACAGCTTAGCAAATTCCAGTGACCTGTTAATGTTTAATCTGACTGAGAAAGGAATCTGCAAGGAAAACTCAGCTATAGCAGATTTACAAATGAAACAAATACAGAATTACACAACAACAATAAATAAATATTTTTCAAATTCACCTGAGTACCTATGAGATTACAATACCTGGTACAGTGGTACCCCACCAGGTAAGTTAGAATTAGGACTTGCCTGTATGCAACCCGAAAGCCGACAAAACGCAAAACCTCTGCTAATTTAAGAACAATAAATTGAACGTGTTCGGCAGAGGTCCCAGGCCCCCACAGCAGCACCCAATCACGGACGTAACGCATATGTGCCAGCCATCCCCCCGCTCAACCAGGCCCTTAGCAATGCTTGCCACCACTGCAATGAATGTTAAACTCTAATATTTAGTAGGTATATCAGTCCCTATCACTGTGCCGGCTTGACAAGTTGCTGTTTCACACTTGTGCGACAGATGTGCGAGTATAGCGACGTGATTGGTAGTTAACTTGTCACTTTGATTATTTTAGCCAATGACGTGCCTAATAGGCATACGTTGTAGGGATTTATTTGATTGTAGGGAATCAATTGTGGCCAAGGATTAATATTTTTGTTTGTAACCGATATCCTTTGCCTCAAACCATTTTTAAGAAAACAACTGTCAAACTTCATTTTTGACCAGTCTATCGTTGCGTATAATAGTAGATTTTGGTGATAGAGCTTAAAGTTCAAATTACAACTTATTATCAGGTAGGTGCAAAGAATAAAAAAAATAGTACAAAATAATATGTGTTTAACGGTCGTAAAAATGTTTTCAAAGGAAAAACTTCTATAGAATAACGAGCATCATTAAAATAATGTTAACCTCCTGCGAGACCAACTTTTTCTGTCTTTTCAAACAAACATAAAAGACAGGTTAACTACGAAAATTTTAAAATGCTAGTTAAATAAAAAAACACGTTAACTCTAAAGTAAAGGCCACACTATTGTCATATATTGTGATGCATGGGTCCATAAATAGACATTCGTAATTTGTTACCTTTATACCTTGTCCTATCTCTTTCTTGCCGCCTACTTTCTACATTTCCCATCCCGCTCACGCTAGTCCACAGGCTGTCGCTTGCGCGCAGAACGTCGTGTAGTCGAATAATCGCCATAGAAGTTAATTTTAAAACATTAGCTACAATACATATTGATTCTACGAGCATTTGTCGAGGCTTAGCCGCCGAAAAGTCAGCTAAATTAAAACACAATAAATATTCATATCTTTTAAAGCTATAATAAGCGAGCTTGGTAAGAAACTCCACTTGGCGACGGGTGACCCTTTGAGTAGAGAATATCTTGTTCAAAGTGTCAGCCTCGCTGTTCAGCGGGGGAACGCAGCGAGTGTCCTCGGCACACTACGCCCATCCAATAGTCGTAATTTTATTTATTAATTTTTAGTTTTTATTATTTAGTTCTTAATTTATTTTATTTTTTAATCTTTGTACTTTACTCCGAATATATTTTAGTACGTAATTAGCATTTATTTAGAATATCATTTAATTTTGTATTAAGAAGATTATCTTTTAAATAACTACGTACATATTCCTTTCTATCGCAATATTACAAATGAAATGAATTAATTCATTTATCAGAAACATGGTGTATCAATGAGAAATACACTTTTCTCACGTATATTTCTCATAGATTTACAACACCACTGTTCCCGTGCCTCGGAGAGCACGTTAAGCCGTCGCTCCCACTAATAAAAAACGTCGTTCTACTAATACCAACTTGTGGAATCGTTAATAAATTGACATTAAAAATTGACATCAGGTCCTCTCCAACTCAAAGTGTAGGCCAAATTCTGCAGATATACATATGTTCTGGAAGGCCCACCTCCAACAGTGGAGGTCTAGGGGCTGTAATAATAAAAGACAAGAAATAAACTATAGCAGTGTGGCCTCTAGTTAATATTATCTAAGCTAACATACAAACAGCTTAGCTATATACGGATTTAATATCAGTTGCTCGGAGCAGAAATAAAAGCACATTAATTAACCATGTGTATCTTGGTCCTGATTAAGAGTGCAGTTGTGGCCAGTACAAAGACATATTTATTACGACTTGTTTAAGAGTAAATGTTAGATTTTAGGGCCAACGGCAAATCACATTCGGATCAAAATTATTTATTTATTTGAATCTTTATTGCACAAAGTACAAAGGCGGACTTAATGCCGGTAGGCATTCTATGACAGTCAAACCTTCGGGACAACAAAAGCAATTAAACAATGAAAGGTAGGTGCAATTACAGGCTTAATTAGACAATATAATGACATATATAAATTAATACATACTAAGATACCTAAATAAATAATATTTACATACCTACATACTAATACTACATGCAAATACATACATATAAACTACACATATAAACAATAATAATATACATACATATAAAATAAAATGTAATACTATCTATAACTATATCAAATACAAGTTTCAAATACAAGTTATCAGCAACGCCAGAAACAACTAAGTTTATCATGACTTCATGTTGTGTGCATATACAAGTTTTTTAGCCCTGCTTGGTTCACCGAAACACAAGTGTTTCACTTGAAATACGAGTCATTATCCACCCCATTATACACCCTGTGTCTTTATTGCTGGTATAGGCCTCCCCCGCTATTCTACCATACTCTTCCAGCCCCATCTTTTTCTGGTTATCCGCCCATTTTCGGGGGTTGTCCCACTCTTAGTCCTTCCGTACTTGGTATCCACTTCAGAACTCTACTTCAACGTCTATTCCAACTGTCATCGGTTGTGCGACAGACGTGTCCGGGTCATTACCACTTTTATTATACCAAGAATAGCTCTCTCCACAGCTCGCAAAACTTTCGTCTTCAAAAACTATGGTTGCTTGATAAGTGTGATAATTGATGATCTATGTATATGCTGTGCCGCATGAGAATCAGTACCAACAGGCTTCTAAGCGTATTGGCACATCGGTGGGACTCACCGCTGCTGGAGCACTGGATACAGCTGCATACAGTCAAGTAGACAGTCTGCAGTAGCGGATATTTTAAAATAAGTTAATAGATGTACTACATATAGGTTAAGTAAAATTGTTACTAACAATTTATTGATGTAATGTCCGAAATTAAAGTTTATTATTTTTATTATAAGAAGATGTGGCGCAACTGCTAACTCACCCCAATCAATGTACAAATTTATATGTTCTTAGTGAGTACTTTTTATGGTATCTGGCTTACATATTGTTCATATCTGTTGTTAAATGCTTATGTTCACGCTCAACTGTAGTTTCCCAATTTTAACCTTTATATCTGGCTACACTATTAACTGTGTGTCAGTGCCAGTTTTTTGGCAGTTGTCAATCTGAAGTCGTTGAAAAAAGTTCAACGCTGAGCACTGTAGTCTGTAGATGTCACTGTAGACGTCCCTATTGTAGCAAGTGTGAAGTGTGCTAGTGTCCTTCCTATTCCTGATGTTGTGCAAAGTGTGTTCACATCAAGAAAGAAGAAGCGGCGCCGCTGTAGTCTTCGGGATAGGAAGTAAGAGGAGTCCGAACCACCCTGCACGTGAGTCTTTCACCATCCTGTATTCCTTCCACCCCGCGTCCAGGCAACCAACTTAGGACCTGGATGCACCAGCTTACTTTAGCCATGATCTCCGTTTGTATTCCAAATGTTAAATAAATAAACTTCCCGAATGCTGCTCATCCTAGCTATTCAGTCACAATCGGCTTTTTTCCTGAAGTTGTCTACGCTACGACTCACACACGAGTAAATTATGCAATCGGTCTTCTATTATTTTCTACATTCATATACGTTGAACAAGCCTTTATATTTATGTCTGTGGTTGCGAAGCTTACCGGGTCAACTTTAATTGGCTAGCTCCCTGTATTTTAGATGTGAGATACACGCAGTTAAGGGTTAATGAATAGAACATAGATGTGGACTAATGTCGCACGATGTTAGTCTTGTACAAAATACGTTTCGGACAATGTTTAGAATTGCATTATTTACTTTTAAAGTATTTTATTATTATAATAAAAAACATACTTAATATCTAAATGCCAAGTTTTTTATAAATTTGTAATAAAATAAAATAGACACGAAATGAAATCGTTCATTCTATTTTTATTTTTATTTTCTAAATTATTGTGGTTTATTATTATCATTTATATGTTTCTGTTTAAGTTTTTTTTTTGTTTTTTGTCTAAGATATTTGTGGAAACATTTAGTTGGCATCTAGTTTTTTATATAAGTAATCATTTATTAGAAGTTGTAAGTTTTCCTTGAAGATAAATAAATAAATAAAAAATTGCCAGTGCTCATGGCACATATGTTTTATACTAGCACGGCACTCATGACTGACATCAGTCCACAACACTTTATCGGCCGGGCTGGATGCTTTTTTACACTTAGCTTGAAGGTCTTCAGGTTATAGGAAAGTAGAAACACAAAAGCTGAAAGAGCATTCCCCAAATTGATACGTACGCGTAAGGATGGTGACTACAGTATGTGGGTGCATATTCTGACCTGTGCTTCTGGTTCGGTTGCGGAATGGAGGGGAAGGCAATTGATTATTAAGCTCTTCACACACCATAGTATGACAGTAGAACACGCTCAGAGAAGCAACATATCGGGAAAAGCTGCAGCGATTTGGAAGTACCTTATATAGTGGCATCGTGAACAACATCGAACATCTCTGCAGGACATTGAGAGCATCTTGGCGGAAAAGATAAGAACAGTTTTCCACACATGATTTGATATTTGCTTTGTACAGCAACAGTCTGATTGAAGGCGGGAAAAACCGCTTCATCTTGTTCAGTATCCGGGCCTTTTTTGACGATGGTGATGCTCTCAATAGTTTCGTTGGTTAAGGTCTGAGCATATTTCCTCGTTAAGAATGTGTGATGCCCTGAAGAGTGGGGGGAGGAAAGAAGTGAGACTTCTTTGTCGTCAGCTCGCATGCATTGAACTGGATAAGATTTTGGACACCCCACAATTATTTTTTATGAATGACTTAGATATAATGTATGTTGCCCATTCTTTGAAATATATTTCAGTAATCAAGAACATGAAGTATGGGATTTTAGACAGCATTTTGTTTTACGATTCGAACTTGATCCATACATTAACGGAGTTTGTAACCGTGTGCCTTTAAATATGAAAACGTAAAATTAAAATTCGCCGAGTAAAATGTGAATGCAAAAGACAGTAATTTGGTTGAAATTAAATTTTAGTAACTGCCTCAGTGGTTTAGCGGTTAAGACCGTAGAATTAGACTCGGAGGTACCATGTTTGATTCCTGGTCACGATCACAAAAAATGGCATTTTGATTTTAGTATATCGACGAGCTTGCCAATTGTCATGATTGACCTATGGTTAAGTTGGTTAGATGTGAAAGAACTATGAAGCCTGTTTTATGATCACCCAGAATGGGATTACGGTCGTGCTGATACTTTATTCTTGGTTCGAGATCCGGGTTTTGCCGGCCGTGTATTTAACGCGGATGTGAATTTCACCGCATCCGGCCAAAAATTAATGATCTTTCTTCCGCTTACTTAATTAACTGCTAGCGTAGACATATATACAGAACTCGGATGCATAATTCTACTATAATACAAAAAAATACCAGTTTCAAATTCCAAATTTATACATTTATTTCAATATGGTTCAAATGTAACTTTTTGATATTGACAAATAACTACATGTTTTTTTACCTGACTGCGCGACCCAAAGAAGGACATTGTGTTTATGCCTATGTTTGTTCCTTTGTGGAGACCAAACGCGTGATCCGATTTTGACGATTCTTACGTTATTCGATGCGGTTTAATCACGCGAGTGTTACTTAGGAAATAACTTTAATAAAATTTTAGTTAGGCGTCAACCAGACGCCATATTATGGAAAAGAAAAAAAATAAAGTCAACAAACTTTATTAAGATAAGTATTGCGGAATAGGTATTTTAAAATCATGTTGAGGTTTCGCTTATATTTTTTTATTTCGAGTTACCATTTAGGATCTATGACGATTTAAACTTAGTAAGCAACCATTATCATTTATATTATCAATGTTGTCCTACCTACCTATAATGAATATGTAATAAAGTTCCAAATTAAAAATGTTATAGATATTGGTTTTGTGTACTCGTTATAGCTTTTGAAGATATTATCCACGATTGATTGCTTGAGTATGAGTTTGTTGTAAAAAAAGTTTTGAATAATTAGTGTAGGTAATAAGGTATAACATTGTAAAATCTTGGTTTACTCCAGACAATTCGAATTACTATATTATTACGCGATCGTCGCCACGTTGGCCTCCACTACATACGACGTAGTAGTTTGATAATGTCTATTTAATAATACGGGCCTAACGTCAGGCCATCTCTCAATACAATGACAAGATTACGAATCATCATCATCATTACTGCCCCTAGAACACAGCGTCCTAGACATCCACTGCAGGAGATGGGCCTTACAAAACATATATCTGGAGAATTTAGTCTACACTCGCCACACTGGCCGGACGGCTTGGCGAGGATAATATGTAATTTTTATGACAATTTATTAACAATTCCATTCAAGTTGGTATTAGTGGAACCGGGACCGACGACTTAACGTGCTCTTTGAGGCACGGAAACGGTGGTGTTGTAGGACAAATGTACGTAAGAAAAGTGTATTTCTCATTGGTACATGCCGGGTGGGTTTGAACCGTCCTTTGTAGGATTTAAGGAACGCGTTCTTACAACCGAGCCATCACCGCGCCTAGATTACGAATACCATCTTATAACTAAAAGGTTTAAAATATAATAAAGTTAATTAAAAAAATAAAAATCTCCACTATGTAAAAAAATAATTTTAATTAAAAACTGAAAAAAAGACTAAAAAGGGTTTCGTAGCCAAAAAGTTTAATAACCGCTTAACTACACCATTGAAATAATTTTATATATTTTATTATATAGTGGCTTAATCAGTCAGGACCATTGAAAATCGCTCAAATCTTCCCATCAATGGGTCCCGACTATTAAAGTCTTCTTCTTCTTAGTCGCCTCTTGGCAGAGTGGTCGTGGTCGTCACTTGAGTGTCAGTGGCACGCTTAACAAGCCGTCGCCACTCGTCTCGAACTGTAGCCCTCCTGGCGCACTCATGTAGTGGGTGATCTATTGCTGCTTTAACCTGGTCGGTCCACCTCATCGGAGACCTGCCACGCATTCTCTTGCCATTTCCTGAACTTCCAGGTGCTCAATGTATGTATATTCACGCCGCGACAATGTAATAAAATTTATAAAATTATATCAGTAATTTAGTTAAGCGGTTATCAAACTTTCTAAAGCTATAGGCTGGTCCGTATTAACAATTAATAATATGTCTTTGCTTTCTCTGAAAAGGCGCACTGTTTACAGGCTGCATAAATTACAATTAATATTTCGCACCCTTATAATGTCCCCAGTTGTATGGGCGGGAATAAACACTCCTATCTTCTGTATATTACGGGAAATTGCTTGTTAGCATATAACAACAGTACAAATTAAGCAAATGAAGTTAAAATATAATGGCGTTATTCATAACTATAGTCCTGACCACCCCGGAAGGGAAACAGACGTGATGATGCTTTACTTTAGATAACGTTCATTATTTTTTAAAATAAATTATTTATATAACTAAAAAAATAGCTTTTAATACATATACGACTTTATTACTATTAATAAAAAAAATGATTAAAAATACAACTAAATAAAATAAAAAACTAATAATTATTAATATAATAATGAAGTAACGGGTTCGATTCCTGGTCGGGACACAATAATATTTATTAATTTAAAAAAAATATATATAAATATATATACAATATAATAAATAAATAATATAATATATTTACATATATTATATTATTTATTTATTATATTGTATTATGTTATATTATATTATATTATTACACACAAATACAAAAATATGCATGCTCTTTTTCTTCTTTATTATTATTGCATGATTTTATAGTTTAGTTTCTTTAAATATACCTAATAATTTATAGAAATAATTATGTAACTTTTAAATATGTTGTGCCCCGGAAAGAGACCTGCTAGCTATATTTAACAGTAGTTGAAAGACTATTAGTTTAGCTAGCAGCGACACATTTGTCTAATATTACTAGTTTGGATATTATTTGTTAAAGTCCTACATCTTTTGTATAATTATTTTTTGTGAAACCCTAATAATAAGTATTTTTGATTAATAAACTATTTGAATTTGAATTTATTTGTGATATTTCTCGAATTTGGACGCTGGAGACATCGACGAGCTTGTCATGATTGGCCTATAGTAAAGTTGGCTAAATTTGAATCGGCTTATTGATAAGCTTTGTTTCTGATCACCCCGAAAGGGAAATGGTCGGTAGATACTTTATTTTTTTACTTTTCATTATTTAAAAAAAAAAACGATTATTAATTATTGTTATCAGTGCGGTTGTGTTGTGCTCTAAATGGTGTCTAATATTTCGCATCTTTCTAATTATGCACGGAAATTTCGCCAATATTTTTCTAAACACCCTCGAGAAGTTAAGATTTATTAATTTATTTGCATCATTAATTTGATGATAAACAGATAGTAAACATGGGTCCCTTAATCGCCGGTCACGTGGCATTACAAATGCTGACCCATCGAACTTGGAGTTATGGCGGGCCTTAAATAGGGTTGCCAGTAAATATAAACATATTAGAGCAATAAATTAGCTTTTTATTTTCGGTTTATTTAATTTGTCTTGTCATCAAAATATTCCCATTAATTTCCACTGAAATTTTAACGATTTTACAAGTTGGTATTCTTGGAACCGGGACTGACGGCTTAACGTGGTCTCCGAGGCACGGGAACGGCAATGATTTTCACGTCAATCCATTCGTCTTTATCACGCGAGTGTCAAAGAGACTGGCAATAAAATTCATATGAAAAAGTATCATCACGACGGTTCCCCTTTCTAGGTGGTCAAAAACCACGCTATTGGCCCATCATAATTAATTAATTATAATCGCATCTCTCTTAATGAAATTACTAGATTTCGTAATATACCATCTCATAACAGACAGCGATAACGATAAATAGGGCTGATAAGTGGGACTCTCCGTTCTTGGGGCACTGGATACGCCTGCATGTCAGGTGACCTGGGCCTCAAAAAGGAAAATAAATAAAATAGTTTTGAATTTTTACTAACACTAGATATTATAAGATTCTTTAAAAATTGTTACTAATACATATAGAATTTATTCTGAAATAAAGTTTTATTATTATTATTATAAAGTAAATAAAAAAGTTAATATATAGTTGCTATTTAATAAAATATATAAAAATATATTAATGGTGTAGTTGCGTTTATCAAACTTTTTGGCGACGGAACCTTTGGGCTTGTTTATTTTATTTTAAGTTTTTATTTATTTCTTTTCAGCTTTTAATTTAAGATCATTATTTATGCAGTCGGATTTATAATTTCTTAATTATATTTTTTAAATACATTTTTTTATATGAGCACGATACCTGATGGAAAGAGGCGCGCGAGGTCCATTCAAATCAATCAAATCAAATCATTTATTTGTTTCAACACAGGTAATCTAGTTAATATATTAACCTAGTTTATAAAAGTGCAGCTGTGTTCTGCCATGAGGCGTACAAATATTGTTTATATATGTATATTGTAAAGATACATATAACTACATTATTACACAACACAAAAAAATAAAATAAAATGTTAATTCACAGTAAAAAAAATTGTATCTAATTCTGGTTGTGGTCAAATTAAAATTAATATTTAGATGTCAATTTGGGTCATTTAAAAATTCTTGCACAGAATATTGCACCATTAATGTTAGCAACTGGAATCAAATACTCATGACTGACATCAGTCCCTAACACTGTGCCGGCTTGATTGATACTTCACGGCCCCGGTAGACTCGGTAAATTACTACCAAGAGTCCGTATACCATTTATTGTCAAATGCTATTTCTCATTGGTACATACCGGAGTTCGGAGTGGGGTTTTTTTAAGTTTTTAAAGAAAGCATTCTCACACCCGGCCAGCTTTATATACTGTATGATACTTGCCTTTAATGTCAAAGCCATTTTCGTCCGTTACATTTTCTGGCACTGGCATGGCCTATACCGTAGCAGTATTAAGCCGGCCTCATATATCGGGCCGACAGGGGTTTACGTTGTATAGCTGTTTACTGGACAATTGTAATGACTTCTACAGTTTCGGGATTAAACTGGATATCGCCTTTCATGAACATATTTACTATTGACTTATATACAAATGACCGGGAGAATAATAAAATTATTATAGAAATGTAATATTGACAAAAATATAATTTACACTGCTGATTTTAAATAGATATACGTTTACAGATGCTTAGAATAGATATACGTTTACAGATGCTTAAAATAGATATCCGTTTACAGATGCTTAGAATAGATATCCGTTTACAGATGCGTAGAATAGATATCCGTTTACAGATGCGTAGAATACATATACGTTCTGTGATCCTTATCTCACAAAAAAGTTGTCATGTGTTCAGGAGATAGTTACAGCTGAGCCTATATATAAATAATAAATAAAATAAATAAATATTTCCAGACAATCACACAGCGCCATCTAATTTCCGTGGTAAGCTGCGAGGCTTGTGTTACGGAAACTAGATGGTTGATAAACTACATATTATACTTTTTTTTTGTTGTAAATATATACATATTATACATCAATGTACAACTTGCCCCCGGTGGGAATCGAACCCACGACCTCCCGAGTTTACGGCAACGTTTGTTACCACTAGACCACGGATATATATATATTATTTAGCATATAATGACAGGCAGAGAATGTCAAGCCACGTTATGTCACGCCTTTGTACATTTATGTGCAATAAATAAATAATCTTGTTTTAGTTATAGAGGCTACCAATTCGTTGTCGCAGAAATCTAAGAGTTCTCTGTTTCTTTTTTTCTGTTCTAAACGAGCCTGCGACCGAAATACCTTAACGACAATGAACTTGTACTAATAAAAGTGTCTTAAAAAGAGACTTAAACAAAAACTTATTTCAGTAATCAGTTAGATTTTTTATATTCATCATTTCATCAGTACAGCCCCTAGAACACAGCGTCCTAGATCTCCACTGTTGGAGATGGGCCTTCCAGAAGATATATCTGGAGAATATAGCCTGCACTCGCCACGCTGGCCAGACAAGTTGGCGAAAACCTGATGTCAATTTTTAATAACAATTTATTAATGATTCCGCAAGTTGGTATTAGTGGAACCGGGACTGACGGCTTAACGTGCTCTTCGAACCGATCTTTGTAGGATATTAAGGAAGGCGTTCTTAAAACCGAACCACCCCCGCCTAGATATTTTTTTATATTATTATATAGTCATGTAACCTTGCCCCTACCTGATGGTAAGTGGCGCACTAAGTCCATGAGTGTTAGCAACTAGAATCAGATACTCATGGCTGACATTACCTAACACAATGCCGGCGAGACTGGGCATGACGGCAATTCGAGCCTGATCCGGAAACCTGCAAATAAACTTTACTGAGTTTATCGGCATGAACTGTGGATACTTTCCCGCCCCGGCATACTGGCAATTTCAGTCCGGCTTTATTATTTCAAAGCGCCCTAGAAAATTTACGAGTATTATATTAAGTTTAATTGAAAATATAATAATACAACGTTTCTTTTCCAGATCGATTTTACAATGTAAATACAATCCAATTAATAGTAAAATAATAACTAAGGTTAACAATAAAAACTAAGAAAAAAGTAAAAAAAAAGTAAAGTATTATCACGTCATTTCCCTTTCGGGGTGGTCAGAAACCACGCTTATAAATAAGCGGATTCACATTTAGCCAACTTTACTATAGGCCGATAATGACAAGTGGCAAGCTCGTCGATGTCTCCAGCGTACCAAACTCGAGAAATATCACAAATAAACTAAATATTAATTAAATGTATTTTTTCACATTTATAAATATTTTTGTGTCCCGACCACGAATCGAGCCCGGTACCTCCGGGTCTAAGTCCACGGACTTAACCGCTAGACCACGGAGGCAGTAAAAACTAAGAACTTAGTATATAAAATAAAATATAGATAACAATATATATATATATATATATATATATATTGCTACGATGATAGTCACGCCATAGTTGGTGCAGTGGACTACCCGGCCAGTCACCCACTGCTAATATTATAATATCAGGGTCTATTTATCGTAAGAATCGTGCATTAAGTACTAATAAATATTATTGAATGCCCAGTTCTTGCACATTCGTATATAAGTCAATGATATCGAGTATTTTATTCAGAGCGGCGAGAGTTTAATTAAATAAATTGCCTTACACTGTAGACATTGAATTACGATGGACCCATATTAACATTTACACTACAGAGAGTACTACCTTAATTATTTGATTTTATTAACACACCGGCGACATCGACCGAGCTTTTACCTTTACAAATAATTTAAAAAAAAAAGTTTTGATTATGAAATGGCACCAAGACATACACTTTTCTTCCGTACATTTGTCATAGATTTACAACACCGCTTGCTGCTGTATTTTTTTTATTATTGTTCTCTTCTCCCGAAGGATGATGAATGAGGTGATAGGGAAGGCAAAGGGTCTAGCCTATACAGCCAAGTCTGACGTAATATATGTTTCTTTTTTATGAGTTAATGAGGTCTCATCTCTCGATATCATCAAATTCCAGGTGCTGCAGAATTTGATGCTTTTCTTGGAGTCACTCGCGGCATTATAGCTCAAACACGTCGAGTAAAATATGGGAGTTGACAGCGCGGGAAAACCGCAAAAAATTAACTGCAAATTGTGCCCCATATTCAAAGTCCGATTTATCGCTTTCCATAACTAATCCAGTGTAGCACATTGTTAAACAAAACAACACAACTTTTAACCAACAATATTCACAGTAAATTAATTTACAAAACAAAAACTTGCACTTGACATGTCCACGCAAAATGGCGCGAAGGACTTCGCTTGCTGCTGTATGTATAGGTAGTCTATAAACGTGATAGTACTTTACAGCCTTAGGCAGTTTGTCCAACGTCGTCAACGGGAACGAGATGACGGTCGGCGCCAAAGTTACGAAGGATAAATTTACTACATCCGTCTGTCCACTGCACTCCCATCACCCGAGCGCCATCATCGCGTCCGCTGAATAATATAATCTCGTAACGTTCACACTTCACTTAAAGGACTCCTGGTTAAAGGAGTGTGACTGAGAGAGCATTCCATATCTTTAGCGTGAAACAGATATTCTAAGAGTTTCCAGATTTATGAGGACGCGTTGGAATATAGGCTACGGTATGTGGATGCATATTTTGGCATGTGCGTGTCGTTGAATTGCGGAATAGAGAAGAAGGGTTATAGAGCTCTTTAGAACGCAATCACCGTGGTATAGATTGTATTTCGAAGCAAAGCATCATTCGAGTATTTTGGACACTGTTGTGTTCTGAATCACCCGCCTCAGCACCATTCCTGAGGTGAGAACAGTATTCCACGCATGATCTTTTATATGTGCTTTGTATAGCATAAGTGTTGGTAAAGGCGGGAAATACGGTTTTACCTTGTTCAGTATCCCGAGTTTTTTAGACCCTGTTTCGGAGATGCTCTCAATGTAGTTTCGGTTGTTCAGGTCTGAGCGTATTTCGAACCCAAGTATGTTAAACCTGGGTTAAAGTTCCAGAATGGTGTGTTGAAGAGTAGGAAGAGGAGATACATGATAAATACTTATATATATAAATTCAATATACGGCTCCCTTAACGATATTATTAAAAAGGCTTTAGCCACCATCGAGGTTCCAGCTCTTCTAGAGCCTGTTGGAGTTATCCGAGATGATGGCAAGAGACCCGATGGTATGACGTTGGTCCCCTGGGAACGGGGACGTGGACAGCGCATAAAGCGGGAGCCGCAGCGGAAAATGCGGAGTCCAGCAAGCGGTGCAAGTATATTAAAAGATTGCATATTTAGAAAACCGCGTCTTGTCGTCTCCTCCGGTGACAAGAGGGCTGGCTCTTTCTTCGCCCAAAGAATCAGTATTACAATTCAGCGGGGAAATACAGCCAGCGTTCTTGCCACAAATAATTTTATTTTTATTTTTTTAATACATACTATTTAATATATTTGCTGTGTTGATTTAAATATTTTTATTGTAAATTGTGTTCACTATTGTATCTTGTTTGTTTGTTTAACTAATGGAAGTACCTGAGATCCGTAATGACAGGTCTAACTTAGTTTAGGGGTCAGTGTTTTAATATTTTTTTTAATTGTACTTTATTGAGCAATAAAATATTTTGTATCTTTGTCTATGAAGGGATCTATGTCTTTGGGATATAAAAGTTAAAATATGTCTTGCATTGGCGACTGTACGGAAAACGCGAGTTATTCGGTTCCTGTGCCGGCGACGTGTCTGTCAATAAATCTTCCCCTGGCTTGCACAGACAAATATTTCTTCCTATTACGAGACTGCGACAGGCTCTATTTACACTCACGTCGAAGGAAAACTATCTTTCTTACGGACTCTACAGAGTTGGCTGTGATCGTGCTTATCTTTCAAATAATAGATTTTAGTATCATAGATAGATATAGTCTTAGTATGTCAATGCTCTTATAAAGCTGCTATCTTAGAACTAAATTTCGTTTTTTAATATTAAATTTATCATGACATAAGAATATAAATTTAGTGACTCATACATCTGTCGCACAATAAAGATGTGGAATGCTCTTCCAGCCTCTTTGTTTCCACTTTCCTATAACCTGGAGTCCTTCAAGCGAAGGGTGAAAAGGCATCTAGTCAAGCCGGCATAGTGTTAGGGACTGATGTCGGACATAAGTGTCTGATTCCAGTTGCTAACATTCATGGACCATGCGCCCCACTTACCGTCAGGTGGGCGCAAGGTCACATGTCGTGCATAAAAAATAAAAATAAAAAGAGTATTATTTAGAGCTGGTGCTGCGGCAGGGCAGGGTCGAAAATATGAACAGTTGCGGTAGAAACGATGGGCCCGTGGAGATTGTCGTTAGCGTGGTCTGGTTTTGTTGATTGTAAAAAATCCCTATCGAAAAGTCTATTGATTAAAAGTTATTTAAAACATAAAATTAAAATCTAGTTAGTTCTTAAACCTCAATTAATAAATTCCTGTCGAAATCATAATTAAATATGAGATTTACACTAGATAACATATTTAAAATTTAATGTCATATTTAAAAACAAAACGTGGATGGTATGTCGTGACCGTGATTTTCTTTGTTGATTGTACTTTAAACAAAAAAAACACTATCTAATATCGATTTATCGATAAATGTCTCTATAAAAATCTCTTAATACATGGGAACCGTCAGCGTTACATCAGAATGAGTAAACTTTCATCATTGACTATTTTTCATATCTTAATACTTAGTTCTTCACAAGTATCATCATTTGCCAACCTTGATTCGCTCGGTTATCGCCTTGCCCCATATTTTGTTTTTTGTATATATTTAAATCTTAAATAAAAAATAATAATAACTGTCTTCCATGGTTCTCTGCAACATGAGTTCAAGCACTCACTTGTTATAGTTTCACAAGAACCCCAGCGTTACATCAGAAAGACTTCCAAAATTTCATCAATAACTTTCATATGTTTCAGTTCTTCATAAACGTCTTCGTTCTTCATTAACTCGCCAACCTCCCTTCGCTTCATTAGGTAGGCCAGACGGGTTGGCATCTGATATTAATGTTAATATATAAAGTAAAGTATCACCACGATCGTATCCCTTCTTGTCAGAAACCACGCTTTTAAAGAAGCGGGTTCATATTTAGCCAACTTTATCTTACTGATTATGACAATAACCATTTCCAACACTCCGTCTGTGATGATCATAATGAGATGGGAAGTTTAGCCAAATTTTTCCAACAAATTGTCTACTATTGTAAGCAAATATTGGAAAGCTATCGGTTATTAAACAAGTAAACTATGTTATGATATTATGACGTAGTTTCGCATCGTTTATGAGAGTGCTCCACAGATTCGATAGCCATCACGATGTTCCTAACTTAATGATTCGTGTTGTAAGACAAACTGTTTAACACAGACATAAAACATACGGACACGATAAAGTAATCCATACAACTATTATAAACTATACTATGTATATAGCACCTCCACTGCCCTTATCAAAATTACAGAAGATATCCAGTTTGCCTGATGGCCACAAGCTTTCACTTCTTACTCTTCTAGATTTTAGTAACGCATTTAACTGCGTCGACCATAACATTCTTCTAGCCACATTGCGTGCTCTTAATATTTCACAGTCTGTCGCACAATGGTTTCACTCATATCTCGCCGGCGCCAGCAACTTGTTCGTATGAACGAAGTCTACTCTGACTGGTGTTAGGTAACTACTGGTGTTCCGCAAGGTGGCGTATTATTACCTATAAATACTTTACAAAAAAACTTTATCTCGCTGGCTGTCTGCTAAATGTTTCTATAGTTTTAAGGAATTTTGTGATTACAAATGTTGACATAATTTATTATAATTTAAGAAATTACTAAATGTATATAATGTCATTATTATTATTTTTTTTAAATTGCATGCCATAATCTGGTGGATCTAGAGAAACTATTTATTTATTTATATAACATACTATGTACCGTGTATCCTGGCAAATGAACGATTTCATTTCGTTTTGTTTCGTTTCATTTCATTTCATGTCATTTTATTTTAAAGAAATTGTTCCAAGGCTCATTGACGTCTCTGGTGACAACAGGGCTGGTAGATTTTTCTATTAAAAAATAATTATCTTAATTCACAGGGGACATTTTACAGCGATTTGGAGGAGATATTTTTTTTGTAAGTATTAAAATTTTATTAACAAAGTTTTTTTTAAGGTTAAATTTAGTTTTTATAGTAATATCGTTTAATATTTTGATTAATTTTGATTTCATAATTTCAACCTTGGCATAACGACTTTTTAGTCCCAAACTAGAGGGCCTGGAGAGGGTTACGTAAAAGCAAATAACAAAACAGGAATTTAATATATTTATTTACGAAATTAAACTACTACGCGATCTTGTCCAATAAAACCTATGTCATTGTATATGTCAATGGTAGAACGCGAGCTGGACTCGACCAAGTTTTAATTAAACAGCATATCTGGACAGCGAGAGGGTCCGTCCTCGATGTTCCTCTAATAGTGTTTACCGATGTAATTCATGCATATTGAGAAACTTCAGTACTCACGTTCATTTTCGAGGTTTTGGGTATTTGGTAACCCTCTGCAACTGACGTTTTCTAAGGCTAACAATTTAACTGACGTGTAGACTGGTGGACACCTAGACAAGTAATGTAGTGATTATTTATAAAAAAAATGTACCTAAAACGCATCGAAATGTCGTAAAGCGTCATCCATAGTCTTAATAAACGTCATGGGCTGGTCTTCGTCATCGTCCAAAGCGGCTAACTCTGCGCCTGTTCTGCGGTTGCTGATGCTGTCCGCGGTGCGGCTGTCAATTCTACAGGGCTACATCACATCTCACTTACTGTTAGGGTACACTTTCCTGTAGGTAGGGCAGCCAAGAATTATTTACTTTAGAACTCTTTTTAATTTAATTATTAATTTATTCTTTAGATTTTTTCTTTTAAATTTTTAATTTAATTTAATTCATCTTTTGGTTGTATTTCTTCTGTTTTTTCTCCTTTTCTTTGACACCTAAGTATTAGTAATAAAGTATGTTTCCTAATTTGGCCAATGTATAAACTCAATTATATACTAACCTTTATGTTCTTTAATGTGCTGTGGAAATGAATGAATGAATAAATAAATAAATTATCAGGCATTTTTCCACTTCTGCGAGTTTCACAGCCGTACACATTTTAATTGTAGCTTGCTTTTATCGTCGCACTGTTCAAACGTAGATTTAATTGAAGTCGTTGGTCGGGCCCGGGAAGGTCATCTGGATCGGACTTGTGAGTCAAAAGTGTGTTTGTCGGCTGCGACGGCGTTATCGGAGTCCTCGCACAACATTCATACTCCTGGTTAACATAATCCACGGTGATACTCGTAGTTTTCTTTTTCGAAAGACAACTTTATTCTTAGGCACAATTTCAGACACAATAAAATACCTGTCACCGGGATTCAAACCTAAAACAACCACGTCTAAATATGGGACCGTAACTGCTACGCCAAAGGCACTACTAATAAATAAAAGATGAAAAAGAATTTGCAGATGAAAAAAAAAACTACATAGAAACATTTTCATACATTGACCTAAATTAAATGACTGAGCTTTTTGTATAACGTATTAGTCACATTTACAACACAACATATCTTGGAAGCACATTAAGCCGTTGCCTCTTGTCGGTCCCAGTTCTACTAATACCGTCTTTTTTCGAATAAACACATAATTAAGTCACAAAAAGAATAATTAGATATTTGAGGAAAAAAACTTCAGCTTCTCTCCAAACCATGGCCATACTAGGTCAAATCCTCCTGAAATATGTTATGTAAAATACGTCATTAAATTTTATTGTATAGTACAACTTCAAGTACTATATTAATATATTTTATTGTGACAAAACAATCGTTTCTTTTTTAATTAAATTACATTATTATATACTTAAGTATTATAGGTCAGATAGTAATTGTTTAACTTAGTTAAATATTAATGTATAAGGCTGTAAATACAATAAGAAGGATAGTAAATATGGACACTTTTGACATAGGTTTGTTTTAATTTTTTGTTTTTTAACAATGTATGTGCCATCTAATCTATTATTCGTTGAACTTAGTAGATTTAAAAAAAAACTTATATACTATGATAGATTAAAGTGAATTAAAGCTAGGACAATCTATCAGAATTAATTAGTATATGACAGTCATTGCGAGTTATAGTCGTGTCCGACATAAGTGATTTTGTTGTTTCACTGACAATATGCAGACATGCATGCTACAGAAGTATAAAACACGTTCTTCTTCGACAATAGGAAAATAACAAAAAAATAATGAACGGAAATAACCTTTATTGAACAGTATAACCACAACACACTGGGATTAAACATATTAATTTCGCAAATAATTGTACAGCAACAAATGTATGTGTAAAACTAGATATAAAGTACTAGGACTCTTAAACTAGGTGAACCTGAACTACAGGGGTCACTCAATAATATGATGTGAGAAAGTTGCATGGAATTTAATGTAGTCGCTGGGTGTCATCCACTGCAGTATTTAACTTGGCAACAATACAAATAATATACCATCCTATGGCTCAATATCCGAAATCGCAGGTCTGCACACCTCCTTACCTTCCTCTACGGCATCCTATATAATCCCAATGCACCCTCTTACCTGAAAGATCGTTTCCAATTTCTCTGCGATACCCATAGCTGTTCCCTTCGCTCGTCTCACAATAATCAATTAAAAATTCCGCCACATTCTTCTAGCAGATGTTCAGATTCTTTTACTGTATCTGCAGCTCGCCAGTGGAACAGACTTCCCCTCGCTATACGAAAAGCACCTTCACTCAACATTTTTAAAAATTTGCTCACCAAGCACTTACATGAAAAGCAAAACAAGACCGCATAACATGACAATATGTATGATGTATTTTATATATATATATATATATATATATATTGTGTAGGTATATTATATAGGTATAACATATATTATTATTTCTATATGTATTTTATTGTTGTATGATATATATTTATTGTTTATTTAGTTGATAAGTATTTTAGTTAGTAATTTTAAATCATAGTTTCTAAATATTCTTATACACATGCACCCACACTCTCTTCTCACTCTCCCAAAGGTTAGCTGTTAGAAAATGCCTAGACATTAAGCTCGCCTATGTACATTGGAATGTTTTTTTATTTTTTTGTGCAATAAAGAATTTATCTATCTATCTATCTATCTATACCATCCTATTGTAAGTTAAGATATGACATGATACGATATGATATGATATTATAAGTAAATAAACTTAAATAATGCAAACAAATGTATGTGTTATTAATATTAAATGCCCGGTACATTTTCGTGTTATATATAAGTCAAAATTTTCCATTTTCTGGGTCAAACTTGAGATAAATCTCGTTTGTTATGACTCGTAAACAATGCTGTGTTGATTCATGGGATATTTTTACATTGCGGCTTTAGTTCTGTATAAATTGGTGGTCAGATATAATGTAGGTATAGTGGCTTTGGGACATATTATATCATTGTACAGTTAGCTGAGTGCGCATTTATTAAAATCTAATTGTGGGATTCAAACCTGGCACGTATTAATAAGAAATATTTTTTTTATCATGTAATGCAACTGTTCCTGTGCCTCGGAGAGCACTTTAAGACGTCGGACCCGGTTACAGTAATACCAACTGTGAAATTGTTATTATTGTCATTAAAATTTGACATCAAACCCTTGCCAAGCCCGTCTTGACAGCGTGGCGAGTGTAGGTACATTCACCAGAAATTTCTGGAAGGCCCATCACCAGCAGTGAAGTTCTAATACTTGAGTTTAGGGGTTGTGATGATAATGATAATGATGATGAATGTACCAATTAGAAATACACTTTTCTTGGGTACATTTTACATGTAAAGCCGTTCGTTTGGTTTCACTAATACCAACTTGTTGAAGTGTTAATAAATAGACCCTCGCCAACCCGTCTGGCCAGCGTGGCAAGTGCAGGCTAAATTCTCCAGAAATGTATCTATGTTTTTATTAAACTCCGAGTCTAAATCTTTTTAAAAAATATTTTATTTTCCAAATAACTTAATTTTACAGTAAAAATGACATTAATAATTTTTTTCAGTAACTGGTGCAAAAAAATTGCTGGAATTCCTCTCAAACTGCGTAAAGTCGATCTTGAATCTCCAAATACCCGAATCTATAAAAATGAAAATTGTAACTTTAATAACTGCCAGGATTTGATAAATATATTTTTTGGATAATTTATGTGACACAAATTTAATATTAAGTGTAAATCTTGGCTGACAGTCGGCCGGAAAATTCTTTTCACGGCGAACGCGTACAAGACGGTCGGCAAGCGACGCAACACGCTCTATGGGTTGGCCACACAAACCGGCATGCGACGTCACAACGACAAATCTACGAGCTAAAAAAAATTCACAAATTATAGCGATACAGTTGTCAAACGGATCCCTCAAGGGAAAAAGGATCCAATAAGTTAACTTCAAATTATAAACTATTAAAGTTGGAATATTACAAAAACGGTATTTTTATATGGATCGCTTTTGATATATGATACTCGTATATCATCCTAAGAACCTGGTTAAAATTCGTAGTTAAATTTCTGAAATATGTGGATTGGATCCTTTTTGTGTAACTGCGTCTAGTTGTAAATTCTCCAAATCTCAAAAGGTATTGGGTATTGAGTTGGGTTTGGTAATCTATACGAATGTATGTATGTAGGTATGTAGTTTCATGGCGTTCTACCTGGTAGAATGCTGTGAAATTATGTAGCCTAATATTAAAGTATACTTATTGTAAATTTGACATGTAAAAGTGCAAAATACAATATTTTTTTGTCCTATGCCTAATTACAGAAATAAACGAATTGAATTGAATAATCTAAAAGCACAGAGATAGGGAAGCAGAGGTGATCTAACTGCGGTCAAAGCGTGGCATTTCTCACACACATTTAATGTTCGCACACTAATACAGAAGACAGGACCGCACTCATTTGCGAAATGTCAAAATATTATTATATAAGTATAATTATGCATATCGCTCACAAATCTGTCCCGAATCAGTGTATAAAGCCCACTTCGAAAAGATAGGTTTTGTGTTCTACGATGAAAATAATGAAATGAGTATTTTTAGCGATATGGTTTTTAAAAAAATACAACATAATATAATAAAATCGTTTATTTATATTTTCTTACATATATTATTCAAAGCAATGACACGCCAATTTTGGGCCGGATGGCGAGTGGTATCTGGGTCTTGAAGAGATACCGAACTCCTCTGTACTTAACCCCTCTCATATTATTCTGAAAAAGTAATCATAATTATTGTTTTATAACTTAACTTCCATAAATGTTGTAAGTATGAAATAAATCTAAGTATTGTATCTATACTGGGTGGATTTTTGAGACGGGACAGTAAGGGCAGGCCTTAACCGTTAAAGTTACAGGAAAACGTTCCTAGGAGACCATCCATAACTTATTGAGATATTCTGAACTTCATTTACAGATTTTGGAAAAATGTACAGTCAGCAAAAACTTTTGTTTTTATGCCGATCGATCCTGTTTCTTATATGGATCAAAAGTCTCTACCGGAGCAACTGAGGTTTGAGTACTAGAAATAACAGAAACCAAACCAAAAAGGTAGCTCGGTTGATAGAATGCATTCCCTAAAATCCAAAAAAGATCGGTTCGAACCCCGGCATGTACCAATAAGAAATACACTTTTCTTGCATACATTAGTCAGATTTACAACACCACCGTTCCCGTGCCTCGGAGAGCACGTTAAGCCGTAGGTCCCAGTTCCACTAATACCAACTTGTGAAATCGTTAAGAAATTGTCACTAAAAATTACATGAGACCCTCGCCAACCCGTCTGGCCAGCGTGGCGTGTGTAGGCCGAATTCTCCAGAAATATTTCTGGAAAACCCATCTCCAATAGTGGAGGTCAAGGTCTCTGTATTCTAGGGGCTGTGATGATGAATAGAGGCGTGAAAGACGGATAAACAGACATACACACACACATACATAAAAAGCTTCTTTCACATTTATAATATTAGTATGGACACCCAGACCACCTAAGCGAAAAACGTATAAATATTTTTTGCCTTGGGTAAGAATCGAATCTACGCACTGCGGGCACTCTGTGGATACAATTCCATAGGATTTACCACTAGACCACGGAGGCGGTCACAACAATAAAACGGTAAAAAAATAAAATAAAAATTATAAATTTTACAAATCCGACCCTGTGTTGATGGAACTGTCAATGTTGTTGTTTTGCAACAATTTCTACGTTTTTCTCTAATAAAGTAACGAAAATTGTAAGATTATTATTTTTATTTCGTTAGAATACAATGAAATATATCTTCTGTCTCTCACATATTTCGAAATTACAAGAATAATCACTAATTTTATTGAATTTTGTGTTTGAATGCATGGTGTCAACATTTAAAACTTACTTGTGGAAGGTTATTCCTAGCACTTTTTTATGTTTTGCACTGTCGCACATATAAGCACTACACTTGACCATGATTTAGTAAAAATTTTAAGATGTAATTTTAGTTAAATAATGAATATTCACAATAATAAGTCGAGATGGTTGAGTTGGCTGTTGTTGGCTATTGTCTATGAATATGGCTAATGTCTATGGTTTCAATGAATAAAATGCCACGGTTGCTCGTTTATGCAGTGTGTATGTGAACTGAGGAAGTGAGATAGCTATATGATCTTTGCGATGAGAGTGAGTAAGCGCAACTTATATGGTTATACGACTAAATTATATGTTATCTCTGCTTCCTTAACTCTGTGTCTAAAAGGCATAAATGTAACCATTTTAAATACTTTCGATGAGAAAAGTTTTCTTTCTGACAATAGTATTTTTAATTAATTTTATTCCTCAATAAACGCATTTATTATTATATTATTAATTACTATTTTGCGTTTTCGTTTTCTCAATATTTATTTTGTCAGGAATAAGGTCTAGCACTTTAGACAGCCATAAGTACGTCTTTTTTATATTATCAATATTTATGTGTCAACATAATTTTGTAACGAAATCTGATTTCAATGTGTTTGATATTAGGTTTTTTTTTCATGTATTTTTTGAGCAAAATAACTAATTTTATAATTATTCAGAAGACTTGGCGCTTTGGTAACATATAATAAAAGGGGTGCAGGATTTTAGGTTCGCCTACTCCATAACCAAGAGGCTTTCTTCTAGAGGCTTCTAGGACATTCGTTCGCACGACGGTGATATTCTGGAGAAATTTGTTTTAGAAATAGCAAAGCATTGGAAGTTGCTTCGATGCGGGTTTGTGTGTCCATCTCCCGCCCTAAGTAAAGCGCCCTTCGGTTCCTCATTACGAGTGGGCACGCAAAAGGAAATTATCCTCACTTAACCCTCAGAAGGCGTTAACTGGCACCTCAGACGAGAGCTCTTTGCCAATTACTTTATTATATTTGAAACATTTTTCCTGAAGCTATATTTTATTCAAAGATCTAGATATTCTAGGTAGATAAAGTTCAAAGGAATTGGGTTCTATTTCCGGCCAGGAAATGTAACGCTTATTCTGTCGCTTTTCTTCAACCTCAATCGTAATCATCATTCATACATCTGTCGCACGATAAAGATGTGGAATGCTCTTCCAGCTTCTGTGTTTCCACTTTCCTATAACTTGGAGTCCCTTAAGCGATGTGTGAAAAGGCATCTAGTCAAGCCGGCATAGTGTTAGGGACTGATGTCTGTCATGAGTGTCTGACTTTAGTTGCTAACATTCATGGACCTCGCGCGTCACTTACCGTCAGGTGGGCGCAAGGTCACATGTCGTACTAATATAAAAATATATATATATTAAATGTATGTATGTTTGTTCCATTTTCTTACTTAAATAAATTATCAATAGTTGTTAGAGGTATTATGTTAAATACTTTTAGTACATTATATTTTTTAATAAGAAAGTGTCCCAGTATTGTTTTAAGCGCAAACTTAGGATTGTCAAAATATTGCCTACATTATTTTATATTTTTTTTACCTATATCTAATTCCAAGAAATAGAATGCCGCTGCGATGTTTTTTTTATATATACTAGCTCGACAAGGTCAAAGAATGTTAGCAACTGAAAGTTGACTGAAAGAGACAGATGTCTCTAACACTATGCCGACTTAACTGGGCATGAATCTGATAACGTGTGGATACACTTTACTGGTGTTATCGGCACGCCTGTCCCAGCAGACTGGGCAAATTACCACCATCAGTCCGCCCACCACCTATTTGTTGTTCTCGTTGAAAATATGTGCCATTTGCAATGATGTCAAATGCCAATTTTTACTTTCAAGGAGAACTAATATTGTAAGCTTGCCATTGTGATATTTATATAAAATGAACACCGCTTGAAATAAGACTTACTATTGACTTTTTAAAACCAGACATAATTATGTTTATCATTAATCTAATTTTGACATACGAATAATATTAATTTAACATACAATTTTAGTTTATCAAATCTTTAATAATGTTTTTATTTTTATATTTACTTGACATAGAATGTTTTATTTAGATTGTAAGGTGACACGGCCATTTTACAGCCACGAATAATAATTAGCAATAATGCTATTAGAATATAAGATGACACGGCCCATTTACAGCTATGAATTTATGTTTAATTGACATAATAATGTTGTGCATAGCATACATAAATATTGGTGGCGCCATCTGTGTAAAATTATTATCACTGTATATTTTTTTGGCACGCTTGCATCCTATTCCATTTTTTTTCCTCGCCCTACGCACAGGGACCCGCAACGGCCTTACTGGCCAGTGTGATTTTGACATTCCCGCCGCGCGCACGTGTCATTCTTTGATCGTTCCGCGCATCGCACTCACCCGCATCCGCCGGCCTTCGAGACTACGCTGACGCCTCGAAGAGCTGCCGTCTTTCCATGAGAGACACCCGCCACACCGTTTGGTTAAAGGTACGTGCGTTTCCCTTTGAGCTGTTTTCATTTCCGCTCCGCACCGGCTCAGAGCTAATCACCTCCTTTTTCCAGCAGTGTGCCAACCCGCATATACAGTCCACTTCTATCACCATCATATTATTCCGCCCGCAACATCCGCGACAGGCGTCCAAAAAAGACCGCGCCTCCATTTGGTCACTTCGAGCCAGAATTTTTATTACTTTAGGACGCCCAACAGCCATTGTTTTTTATTTGCACATGTTGCGTTCGCATCTGGCTCTTTTGTTGTAACTTGTTGCAACTTGTTGCGCTCTTTCTCGTATTAGGTATACTTAATTTGTTACGATGTCGGAATCGGCAAAATTAAAACTTTTAGATGCTAAAAAGAATAGTTTATTCGCACGCATGCAATGCATCACCCAGAATGCGCGAGATGTTGACACCGCTTCCGTCAAGGATTGTTTCCTTAACAGGATGGTGACGGTCGACTCTCTTAGGTCATCTTTTGAGAATACTCTGCATCAGTACAATGAAACGTATCTTCGCGAAAATCCAGAATATATCCCAAATTACCAGCCTTTGGACGCTTTTGACGATATGTACAGATTTGCCAAACGCGTACTTGATTCCATCTCAAAAGACAACCTAATTTCAGAACCTAATACATCGTTACAACACGGAGTCACGAAAAGTTTAGAAACTAAAATGGAAGAGCCAAACAGGCCAATGTACACACATAACTATTTAAGTATTCAACCGCAAATAAAGTGTTCATTGTGTAATGAAAATCATGAACATCTTTATCAGTGCTCCGGGTTTATAGACAAAACTCCCCAAGATAGGTACAATTTTGCAAAGGCTGGCCACATTTGCCTTAACTGTCTTAGTAGTAAACATAAGACAGAAAATTGCCTATCTAATTATACATGCAAAAAATGCAAACAAAAGCATCACACTTTATTACATTTTAACAATACCGCATCCAAAGTGTGCACACCTCATACATCTACGTCGCTACCCCATCTTGGCGAAGCCCGCGCAGCTATAGCTCCGGGCTTCCCATCCCCGTCCACTCCGCCCGCACCGCGCATCGATGACGTAACAATATGCATCATGCCAAATGTTAACAATATTGTGCGCGTTTTTTCAACCGTTTTACTTTCGACCGCACGTGTTGTGATCATAGATGCGTTCGGTAAACAATACTCAGTCCGCGCGCTATTGGATTGCGCTTCGCAAAGTAACATTATTACAAATTGTTTACAGCGATTTAATCCTAATATTAATAGTAAACCTAGCATTGTAGTAAAAGGGATAGAAGGTTCCAGTAAATCCATTCAGGGCTTGGCTAAAGTAAAGTTTTTCTCTCGCTTTAACCGCAACATTAATTACGACATTAATGTATTTGTCGTTGATAAGGTAACTGAACGTATACCATCAACGCCAATTGACTCCCGCGCCTTTGGTAATTTCAACAATTTACTATTGGCTGACGATACTTACGCTGTTCCTGAAGACATTGATTTACTAATCGGAGCTTCTCTGTTCCCGCGTCTTATTTTATACGACAAAGTTCGTGTAAATCCCAATGATAACAATAACTATTCCGCTTTCGCTCATAATACTATTTTGGGTTATGTTATCTTGGAATCCGCACCCGCGAGCTTATTAAGCTCCACCGCCATCTCATACCGCTCCACTCGAAATTCCGTCGTCTATAAGTTTTGGGATTTAGACGAGATGCATACTCCCCCTATACTTAGCCCTGATGACAAGGAGTGCGATGCTCTTTTCGTAAAATCGACAACCCGCAACGCAGACGGTAGGTACTGCGTCTCGCTGCCATCTAAGGGCAATGTATTCACGTTTGGCTATTCTGAACGTATCGCCGAAAGACGTTTTAAATGCCTAGAGAGAAAACTTTGGGCATCACCTGATTTTAAATTAAAACACGCTGTTGTGCGCAACGATAAAATTTCAAAATTGCGTATAGTACTCGATACCCGCTGCAGGGCTGGCCAGTTCAACATGGTGAAATGGTCGTACAATTCGCAACGTGTCCTAGTTTTCATTCCTGACACGCACCTCCTTTTATTTGTAAAGAAATTCTACAAATACGAATCTCATAAGATTCTTGGTTTATGTTGGTGCCCCGCTTCCGACGCATTTTTCATGAAGGTTTCTATACCTGTAAAATTTGTCTGCACCAAGCGCACCATATTGTCTTGCATTGCAAAAATATGGGACATAATGGGTTCCGTTGTACCCGTTGTGTTATTCGCCAAATTGCTTCTAAAGGAATTATGGCTCTGTCATTGTGATTGGGATGATAAGCCACCTATTAGAATTGTGCAATTATTGAAACAGTTTTGCTATGAGCTGTTCATGCTCGATAAAATTGTTATCCCGCGCCATGTAGACATCACTAGCAGTAGTGTTGTCACCATACTTGGCTTCGCTGACACTATTGAAAAAACGTATGGATGTGTGATTTACTTTCATGTAAATAATACTAATCACAACTCCATCCATCTCATTAGCGCCAAGTTGAAAATATCGCCCACAAGTAAAATTGTGTCTCTAGCTAGAATAGAGCTTTCCGCAGCATTAATTCTTTCGAAATTAATACGTATTGTTATCGATGTAACCAGCAGTCGTCACATATTCGTATTTTCGGACTCAACCGTGATGCACTGCGGGTTACATTCGTCTCCGCACCGCTGGACTACCTTTGTCGCTAACAAAGTGTCCAAAATTCATTCGAATTTATTACCGCATCATTTTTATCATGTGCCTGGCACTGATAATCCCGCAGAATGTTTGTCGCGTGGCCTTACGCCCTTACATCTGATTATTAGTCTCCCGCTTTGGTTTAGTGGTCCACAATGGGCCATCTTAGACCCCCCGCAATGGCCAATAGTGGAGTTCCAGTCAACTATTGTGTCACAACCGCTGGAAGAGAAAACTCAAACGTTCGTCACAACCTCTTTACAAGTTGATTTAAAACTTGATCTCGCAAAACGTGTGGTGTCTTCTTTGTCTAAATTATTACGTGGTGTTGTCTACGTTCTCCGCTTCGCAAAATTATTACCGCATGCTTTAACTCCGCTCAAATATTTAAACGCCTCGGAGATCGATGGCAAATTAAGTACTAGTTCGCATAATCACATGTTAAATAAATTAGTCCAATCGTTTTGGATTCGTTGGAGATTAAAATATTTGCACACGGTACAGTCGCGTCTAAAATGGAATACTCCAACAAATCCAGTCACAGTTGTAATCCTTACAACTGAAAACGCGCCTCCGTTACATTGGCCGTTAGGGTTCGTAGAAGAGGTTTTTTCCCGCACAATACGGAATTGTATGTGTCGCACGCGTCAAGACTACAACGGGACCTATCTCAGACCAGTTGTACGTCTCTGTCCACAACCTAATTAATTTAATTTGACATTGTTTAAATTTAGTTAGCTTTAGTTCTTTCTTTATTTCCGCATTCGATATTGTTTAATATTAGTTAGGTTAATTATCTTTCGCTCATTCCGCATTCGATATTTTTTAATATTTGTTAGTTTAGATAATTTTTCTCTTATTCCGCATTGGATATTGTATAATTTTACTTATTGCTTAATATAACTCTCTTATTCTGCATTCTATATTGTTTAATATTACTTGGCTTTGTTATTTTCGCTTAATCCGCATTTGATATTTTAATATTTGTTAATTAGGTTAATTATAATTCGCTCATTCCGCATTCGATATGGTTTATATTAGTTAGGTTAATTATCATTCGATTATTCCGCATTCGATATTTTTTAATATTTTTAGTTTACTTAGCTTTGTTATTTTCGCTTATTACCGCATTCAATATTATTTTATATTAGTTAGTTTTCGGTTTATTTTCGCATCATTTTTATATTTTCCGCATTATTGGTTTCGAAGCATACGCTTCAAGCCGGGGGGAAATGGTGGCGCCATCTGTGTAAAATTATTATCACTGTATATTTTTTTGGCACGCTTGCATCCTATTCCATTTTTTTTCCTCGCCCTACGCACAGGGACCCGCAACGGCCTTACTGGCCAGTGTGATTTTGACATTCCCGCCGCGCGCACGTGTCATTCTTTGATCGTTCCGCGCATCGCACTCACCCGCATCCGCCGGCCTTCGAGACTACGCTGACGCCTCGAAGAGCTGCCGTCTTTCCATGAGAGACACCCGCCACACCGTTTGGTTAAAGGTACGTGCGTTTCCCTTTGAGCTGTTTTCATTTCCGCTCCGCACCGGCTCAGAGCTAATCACCTCCTTTTTCCAGCAGTGTGCCAACCCGCATATACAGTCCACTTCTATCACCATCATATTATTCCGCCCGCAACATCCGCGACAGGCGTCCAAAAAAGACCGCGCCTCCAAATATGGATTATTGCCTGTTTACGGTCTAACCATTATTACCACTTTGATTAGTACATATGTTTTGAAAATTGTATTGATTTAATTAGTTCTGACTGTATCCAAGTTATTTTAAGAGAACCAATGGAAATACATTATTTTGATTTTGATTTATAAAAAAATATAAAAAATAACAAATGTCTAGATTTGTAAAATGCTGGAGACAGTAAAAATGTGCTAAACTTAATGTTATACGAGTATATCATCTACTACATTGTACCATATTTTTAAGCAAATAAAGATTATGAATTTCTTTAAGACGCAAAACAACAAAAAAAAACTTAGGGATAGTCAAAAAGTAGTCCTATAGTAAAGTTAGCTAAATGTGAATCCGCTTATTTATAAGCGCGGTTTCTGACCACCCCGAAAGGGAAACGGTCGTGATGATACTTTACTTTAGTCAAAAAGTAAGCTTTTGTAGGATTCAGAGCACCATGAAATGCACGTTACGTCTTCTTAACTTCTAATAAATATTTTTTTATGGCAAGTGTTTACATGTAGATTTTACATAATTCTGAGACTATTTTATAGTTAACTTTACTAGCCTTTCTTCTGTCTGGAAATAATGGAATGTAAATAGGGCTAAGAACGCTTACGGGTATAAAGCTTTACGCAGCGCAAGATTTTTCCAGTCGGGTGAGTCGAAATAACAATACCCGGTCTACTCGCAACATACCAACGTTTAAATAAATAAAATACAAGTTAGCAGATATGACAAGGGAGTGGAAAATTTAAACATAATCGAGTTGTCATTTGGTTCATACATTAAACGTGATTTTTTGACGTCTTAAAACATTAAATAATAATCTTAAATTTCTCAATGAAGTAATGAAATTTAATTAGTAAGCACAGCCTACTGGAAAGGAAATCCTGGGGCGAAAAGGCTGGTTAATTTTGCTTATTATTGGCACAAAATAAAACTAAACCTATGTATTATTGTGTTTTTTATTTATAGGAATAAAATTAATAAACAAATACTTATACTTAATAATTAAATTAAATAAATTAAATGTTGCCAGTCTCCTTGGGACTATCTCGGATGGGACGTCTCTAGAGGACATTTTTTATTTATAGTTTAGTTTATTTTTAATTTTATTATTTAGGTAGCTTTTAATTTATATTTAATGTACTATAATTAACTTCGAATAAAATTTATTAAATAATTAAATATAAACTCAACCTAATAAAAAAATAAACTACATATAAAAAAAAATATAGACGTCCCATCCGAGATAGTCCCAAGGAGGGCAACATTTCTACTCTGTATAGTAAGGCTATTATTTTGCCAGATATAAGGCGGTTCATCATCATCACAGCCCGTAGAACACAGAAATTTCTGGAGGTCTGAAATTTATTAACGATACCACAAGTTGCTATCAGTGGAACCTAGACCGACGAGCGACGACGGCTTAAAATGCTCTACGAGGCACGTGAACGGTGTTGTAAATCTATGACAAATACGTAAGAAAAGTGTATTTCTTATTGTTACATGCCGGAGGGTTTCGAACTGACCTTTGTAGGATTTTTAAGGATCGAGTTCTTGCAACCGAGCTACGAGTACCACCGCTCGGGCCAAACGGTTAACCCATTTTCAATGTTTGCTTTAACTTTCCGGTTTTCATTAACAGCATCGTCATCGCATTGATCTAATATATATATTGACATATAATATTAATTAGGCTTAGTTTTAATTTTAGTTCATAAGTGACAACGCCCCTTTACGGCTGCTATAATTATATTTGACATTAAAATTATTGAATAATTATTATACATCATTATTATTATTTAACATAAGACAATGTATTTGATAAGTACAACGCCCCTTTACAGCTGCATCCAACCTTAGTTTATATACGACTAAATAGTAGCAGACTGTTCCTTGCTTTCTCGTATCCGGCTATTTTTCTGTGTCATTGTATTAATTACATTGCACATACAAAATTGTAAACTTTCACAAATCCAAGTGTTCCCAGAAACAAGGTTCCTACGGATAATTAATAAACAATAAACAAAAGAAAAGAAGTTTAAATCAGTAAATTTTTATTCGAAGTAATTTACAAACAATATAAAAGAATTACAATATTATTAATTTACCTAGAAAAATTAAATAAATCTAAATAACAAATTAAATATAATAAAAATTTAAGCATCCTAATGTCTCAAACCTTACAATATAAAAATTTCCTCCAGGCCATTGTCCAGTGGCATGGTGCTCAAAACACTGGCAGCATTTCCTCGTTGAATTTCGATACTAATCTTTTCAGCGAGGAAGCTGCCAGCCCGTGGGTCACCAGAGAGTTTTTTTTAAATTTCCTTAAATAAAGTTTTTGCCTCAAGGCCCCACGCTCCCATGGTTTAAATAAACAATATCTCAGAGTAGACCCCCTGGTCTCCCCTTGTTTCGTCCCTTCTTGGACCGCATTTGAGATCTGTATGAAAATATTACAAAATGACAAATTTTATGCATTATTTTTTGCGTAAAACTGCAATAAAGCTGGCCAATTTCAACATTAACACAAATAACAAAACGTCGGTTGCTCAGTTGTAAAAACGCTTTCCTCAGTTTATTTATTAATTATTTAATTTAATTTATTACATATTTATTTATTACAATAACCACCACTCATTACAGAAATGTATACATAGGTATATCTTTTAAGTAACACATTGGTCATATATGGCTTAACCTTATAAATATAAATATTTCCAGACAGGTCACACAGCGCCATCTAATTTCCGTGGTAAGCTACGAGGCTTGTGTTACGGAAACGAGATGGTTGATAAACTACATATTATACTTTTTTTTTTTGTATATATATTCATATTTCACATATAAACACCCAGACCGAGACAAATTATACAATGTACAACTTGCACCTGGTGGGAATCGAACCCACGACCTCCCGAGTTCACGGCAACGTTTGTTACCACTAGACCACGGAGGCGGTCATATAAATAAATATTAGATATTGCAAGAAAAAATAAATTTTATTTCCATATAAAGGTTATATAATGAATTTTCATTTTTATATTAAACTATTTAAAAGTAAGAATTATATTAAATATAAACTAAACCTAATAAAATATAAACTACAAGTAAAAAATGTCCTCTAGAGACGACCCTTCAGGGATACTCAACATTTCCCCTCTGTATAGGGAGGCTAATACGTTGGCAGAAATAATTGCCAGCTTTCCTGTCTCCAGACTTTTCCGTTAGCTGTTTGGACAACTCCTTGGCCCAGACGGTTGGCTGTGTGTCCCCATGGAACCATCGTCTCGACCCCAAACGGCGCAAATTCGTAACCTCTATACCGAGGATTTCAACAGAAACCCCCGCCCTTCCCACGCTTGATGAGTTCAACTGGATGTGTGATGGGGCTAATTTGTCTATATATGTTGCTCCCCACACTGTAAACAAATAAGAACGTAGATTATCAACCAAAATCCTAAAAAGTCTCAAATTGTCATAGACTTACAATAACACCATTCCCTACCGTGCCTCGGAGAGCACGTTAACCCATCTAAACAAGATATTCAGAGCTAGTCAAGGCAAGATTCAAGAAAGCCCACTTAGTACAAGTACTGCTCAGTAAGTCCCAGGTCAGTTTAATCGTGACGTCACTCTGTGAATACTGAATTTCTAATTCCCGAGCTGTATTAGGCTGATTAGCATGACCCAGTGATTACAAGCAAGCACTAATGACCGAGATACACGAGCTAGTTTTACAAAACCTGGTCTAACTCTGCTAGTTAATTTGCAGAACTAGCTCAATACATTTGAAAATTTTATTAATTTATCCATAAAAACCATTCACTTTACGAAATTATAAAATAGAATTTAACAAAATTAATTTAATTAATTTGTTGGATTTGTCTCTGCCTGGAATGGCATGGAATGGAATGGCATTAAAACATCAGAAAAATTAACGAACATATAATAATAGAAGGTTCAGGGCAAAGGCTAGCTAGATAAATATAAAAACACAATTACAAAAAATCTTTAATAGTATATCTGTATTCTTTGCTAGTAAGCTAGCGTCTCAAGTCAGTAGCCAAATTATGTTTTTTTACAAACTTTATATATGCTCATATATTTCTAATTTAATCCTTTAAGGAACGGACACTGTCAATGCCAATGTTGATATTCATAAAATTAGCTAACTGCAGTGGCAATGGGCGGGACACATCTGCCGCAGCACCGACAACCGATGGGGCAAACAGGTTATAGAGTGGACACCACTTACGGAACGACGTAGAGTAGGGCATACCTCCGAACGGAAAACCCACAAAAAAATACTGACGGGGGTTAAGGATTGCAAAAGACCACGTGCAGTGGCTCCTCATGGAGAAGGCCTACATCCAGCAGTGGCTAATAGTACACAGGCTAATAATGATAATTAATATTTAGATGTAACCTCAATATGCTCGCATTCTAATACTACGAGTAGTTTCATGTATCCCGGGCATAACAGTGCATGTATTTCGCTTCACACTCGATTTTCAGATTGGAAAATAAGCCACGGTTTTATTGTTCTGGCAAACATTGTTTTTAACCAGATGTCGCTAGTGCTTTGTTTCTGTATTGTCACAGCAATAGAACCAGGAATTAGTTTTGAATTGGAATTTGGTGACACACACAGTTCGATGTCGCAAAGTTGACCCTAGTCTTACATTACGATACAACTTATTGGAATTTTCGCAGGTCACATATACCGAAAGTCATGTTCAACAACCATATCAAGCCGAGACCACTCTGCGTAGGAAACGCCACTGTAGAAGTTATGCAAAAATACGTTAACCTAGGACAGATCATTCAGGTTAGACAAACGCAGAATAGCTAGGATGTGAGGCGTTCGGGAAACTCAGGCATTTTATCATATCGTCCATACCACAAAGTTTTTTTTTTTTTTTTATATATTATCACGACATGTGACCTTGCGCCCACCTGATGGTAAGTGGGGAGCGAGATCCATGAATGTTAGCAACTGTAATCAGACACTCATGACTAACATCAGTCCCTAACACTATGCCGGCTTGACTGGACATGACGGCAATTCGAGCCTGATCCCGAAACGTCTGGATACACTTTACTGGGTTTATCAGCACGAACGGTGGATACTTCCCCGCCCCGGCAGACTGGACAAATTACCACTATCAGTCTGCCTACCACCTATTAAAATGTCTGAAGGCAACAGTCTTTAACCAGTGCGTTCTCCCCGTAATGTCGTATGAAGCAGAGGCAAGGACACTGGACACTAACAATGTGTCTGGTCCACAAGTTTAAGGTCGCTCAGCGAGCTATGGAAAGATACTTGGTATTTCTCTGATAAATAAAATTCGAAACGTTGATATTCGTCACGGGGCGACTCCCCCGCCAAATGGACGGATGACTTAAAGAGGGTCGAAGGTAGATGATGGATGAGGGCTCCAAAAGACAGGCGTAGTGTTAACATATAAAGAAATAAAGAAAGAAAGAAAGAAAGAATCTCCTAAGCTTCTGCTAATAGAGTCTTTGGCCCACTGCTGCTTAGTCTTTCACTAGCAGGAGAAGAATCATTAAAAATAATGACGAGTCACAAATACCTGTAATAGGTTTACCTAAATATTTTGACTTTGACTTTGTAAGAGGCTTGCGATGCGTCTAGCAAACATCATTGTCCAGGTTTGTGTGTCCACCCTTTGTCCTATTTTGCAGTGGAAATTCCAAAATTGGTGAACCGCCAGACAATCTCATTGGCTTTGCGGTTTTGTCATTATGTGACTGTTTACACGCAGTTAATATTTGCAAATCAAAACCGTTGTTACTGTCATCATGTAGGATTATAGTTATGTCAGCTATTATTATTATTCCCAGCAGCGGGATTCTGTTTCTTTTAGCGCAAACCATATAGAATATACGGTATTTTTTTTTAAGTTCTACTAAACTCGCGTCATAATTTATTGTTATAGACTTATTTTATTCATGACAGTGTGTTTTTTTTAATAAGCAGTGTAAATAATTAATTTTAATTATAAAATATATCATATATATACCGCGTGTTATTGTCAAAAGTGCAACTAATTTGTTTAGGCTTCATGTTTTATTTGTTGGACCCCTCGTCATAGATATAAAAAAGGTCACTTTTTTTAAAGTGTAGTGTGTGTAAAGTTTTTTGCAGTGTAGTGTAATCATTATCTAAAAATTTAAACACTACTGTATGGTGAATAAGGCCGTGTCTGAAAATCACGATATTGATCGTGATAAATACCTCATAGCTGGGGAGTTATACGGCCCGTTGCATAAATAATGATTATCTTTTGATATTTTTAATGAATGCCTATGAAGGACGTCATTGTCTTAAATACCCAAAGTGACAAACTAACTACCAATCACGTGGAATATATCAAAATATTATTCGCAGATAATTTAAATCATGCTTTCTGCAACCGGTCATGAGTGTTATTATTAATTGCTTGCGAGAGATGAAATAGAGAGAGAAATAATTACGTAAGTCAACGTTCGCGCGATCGTAGACCTCTCGCTACTTACTTGATTAGGGTCAGTATAAGTTGCGATATTTTTAGGAAAACTTCTCTGCACCGTAACTTAAGATTTTATTACTGAATAATTAAAATATGAAATACGTAGTTCTTTATTTTTATTCTAGATTATATTATAAATATATTTGCTCTTTAATAAATTACACGCAGTATATGTACGAGTATATATACAATAATATATATGACAAAACTACTCATGTGATGAGGGAATTGGGACAAAAAGTATACGTCGTCGTTGCAAAAGTCAAGTGCAAGTGCCAAAAAATTCGCTTGAACTTAGCATTAGCGTAGAAATGTAGATAACTTACTACAATAGTAGTAAATGTTTATTCTGTTACAACCATACATTCCCACCGGAATTCGGTTAAGTCAATAGTTATTCTTGTGCAGTTTAATTACATTTACAATTTACACATTGAAATATACATTGAGTTGTCCTGCATGGAGAGTGTTATGGAACTATAGGCAAGGAACAGGACTGGAGGTTAATGTAGTATTTGAGTTGAGATATATAAATATATATAAATGTTAAAAAATATTTACTGCCATAACTACCTAAAATAGAATATTTCGATTATAATTCAACGAGGAAATGCGGCGAGCGTTTTAGGTACCCTCCCTGGTGGTAAGCCCTTAGTTTATTTTGTAGAATAGCTTTAATTTCATAGATATTTTTAGTTTAGTTTTATTTATAATTAGTTTTTTAATCTATTTTATTTTAATATTTTTGTATTTACTTCGAATAAATATGTTGTTTAATATATTTTAAATTATCCTATAATTATATTATTGTAACTATTATTATTTTAGTAACTCGTATTATTTTAGTATCGTTCAAGTAGGTAATACAAATAATAGACATAATTAATAGATCATACTATTTGTTTCTGTAACGGACTAGATTTTTAATATTACCAGATCACATTTCTTTTAGCAAGTTCTTTCATTAGTTTTTTTTTCATTAGACATCACGACCTTATCAGGGTAGTCAGAAACCACGCTTTTGTAAGGAGCTAGTTGACATTTAGTCAACTTTACTATAGGCCCATCATGACAAGTGGCAAGCTCGTCGATGTCTCCAGCGTACCAAACTCGAGAAATATCACAAATAAATTAAATATATATTTGTGTGTTCTCAGCCGGAATCAAACCCAGTATTAGAAGTCTCGGAGTATATAATATACCTTTCGAATGAAAACAGTAAGTAATTTTGTGAAAACCGACGAAAAATAAATTATTCATCGACTACCGAGCTGGTATTCATTTCATTTCTCAATCCGAATTTAACTTTTATTTCTCCTTTTTTCTACATTAAACCTTAAGAGTCGGCAGCAAACTTACTATAAACATTATTTATTTTTCTTCAATTTTATTAATTTAAAAACTCAAGTTAAGGTCGTAGATTTAAACGCGGAGGTGCTGGGATCGGTTACCTGCGGGGTGCGGAGTGCACAATCGTCCGAAAACGTATCGTCTTAGATCGATTACGTCTGTCAGAAATGTCAAAATCTTGGGCATTCCGCCTAGCTTGTGACATTTATGACAGACGTAATCGATCTTAAACTATACGTTTTCGGATGATTGTGCACTCCTGCTCACCCCACTGGTCAGAAAAAAAAAGTTTCTCGAGACATCGATGAACTTGCCACTTGCCATGATTGGTTCTTTATAAGCGTGGTTTCTTACCACCGCGGAAAGGAAACGGTCGTGATGATACTTTACCTAGAACCTGATAATAACTACCACGCTAAGCCAAGAATAATATGTTAAGAACACTAAAGGAATATTTTTTAGTTTTCGAATCCAGATCGAATCTAAAGTAGTAATTATTTAAATCAAATCATTATTAATATTATTGAAAATAAATATGTACTAAACAAATTAGACGGTAACAATCCATATTTATATGGCTCCGAGTCTAAATTCACGGACTTAACCGCTAGACCACGAAGGCAGGTGCTAGGATATAGTAATATTATATTTTAATCAAAATAATGGGCTGCTACTGACTCTTAACCCATCTTTAATAAATTTTAAATTAGTTCGCAGATTAAAACACAGAAATGTATATACAACGGTTTGTGATAAATATATGTACTTTTTCAATTACATTCTTTCCTTGTTCCTTTATCATGCATAAACATCGAGTTTGATAGAGAGTAGACAAGACTATCGTCTGACCACGACATGTGACCCAACGGACACTTGTGTGGTAGTTTTACTATTTTACTAGATGAATAGTTGTTAATTCCAATTGCAGGTTGTTTCCTAACCGTATAGTAGTCAGGAGAGATATACATATATAGGAATAGGCAACAAAAAACTTTTTAAAAAAATACGCTATATTTTGATCACCTCCCTGGACCATAACGAACCTTTGCAAACAATCCTTCCAATGTTCAACACATTTTCACTTGTCGGGGTGTTCTTCCACAGTGGCAATATGCTTTACTCTCATATTTATCGTTTATTTATCATAATATTATTTATTTATTCTATTCTCATTTGTTAAATTAGTAAATGGTACTGTACATCTCTGCGACCCGTGACTCACCCAACATAAGGCATCAGCTGAAAATCAGCGCTGCAGCCTCGGCTGTAGCATATGCTGAGCTGACCCCCTATTTATCGCCACACCTGTATGTATGTTTCGGTATATAGAATAGGCTTACATTTATATTTATTTCCTTGCATATTTATTTTTTTGTAACCATTGTAATTGTTGCGATAAATAAAGTACTGAACAAGGTGAAGCGGTTTTTCCCGCCATCAGTCAGACTGTTGCTGTACAAAGCACAGATCAGATCATGCGTGGAATACTGTTCACACCTTCGGGATGGTTCAGCCAAGTACCTCACAGATGCTCTTAATGTCCTACAAAGGCGAACTGTTCGAATTGTGGACGATGCCACTATATCTGGAACTCTCGAATCCCCTGCAGCTTCGCCGAGATGTAGCTTCTCTGAGCGTGTTCTACCGGCTATTCTATGGTGAGTGCTCTGAAGAGCTCTATAACCTAATTCCTTCCTCGCCATTCCGCAACCGAACCACACGCACAGGTCAGAATATGCACCCACATACCGTAGTCACTATCCCTTCGCGTACCTATAAATTTGGTGACTCATACATCTGTCGCACAATAAAGATGTGGAATGCTCTTCCAGCCTCTGTGTTTCCACTTTCCTATAACCTGGAGTCCTTCAAGTATTTTATTTCTTCTTTCTTTCTCATAATTCTGGGAAACAAAAAAGAATCTAAGATAATCCGGTAATTAGGTGAACATTGGTGTCATGCCGATTAAGGTCAAAACAGCTTTAAGAAGGGAGAGCGGTGTGGGCCCAAATTTGGCCAAACTCTACATGTGTTTTTTTTTTAGATTAAATCCTTTGAATTAAAATGTATGATATACCAGACATCTCACAGAGTTGACCAATGGTTTGGCGACGGTCTTCATGAAGTACCGTCCTAGGAGGTTAAGGGGCGTCCTAAACGGAGTTGGTCTTTAATTGTCATTTCTTCAGTTCTTTCTTCAGTCTTTTTTAATTTCCAGTTGCTAACATTAATGGACCTCGTGCGTCACTTACCATCATAAAAAAATAACCCCAACAGGAAACAAAATTACACAGCCACGCGTTGGTCTCGAGGCACGTTTTCGGCGAAATGGAAATGTTTATTTCAATGTATAAGTCTATATTTTAGTGCTCACAATATCCAAGTTGTTACAAGTTAACCAAAGGAAATAAATGATTGAATTTAAATGAATTATAAGTATATATTTTCCGTTTACGTAGTGTATGTATATAATTAGTTATGTAGTCTATGTAAGAATATAATTATTTATGTAGTTTAAGTATTATTATTTTTATAATGTTTATCCTATATTTAATTTAACTAGTATAAATAAGTGTTTTTTTTTTTTTTTTTGACATGCCTAAACTTCGATTTCTTGTCCCGAAGGTTGAAGGCAAGAAAATGCCAAGCGGCATTACATACGCCTTTTGTATTAAACAATAAAGTTAAAATAAATAAATAAAAAAATAACTCATGAGACTAATATTTTAAATAGCTCAACTACCCAAACACTACAATACGCGGGCGAAGCTGAGTAAATCTGGTAGTATTTTATAAACCATGATTGGTTGTTATAACTAAAACCAACACGGACTAGGGGATAACAAAATATTACGGTCGTAATAAGATAAGACTGAGCAATGGAAATTACAGTTTGTAACTGCTTTAAATATGCCGAAGGGGTGCTTTTATCTGCTCGTCTTGGTGGTAAATGTCACATGTTAATGATAACTTTGTAATAAACATAATTTGTGATCATAATTTCGACAATGGGTATAGTTTAAAACTGGCTTTCCCATACAATGGATCACCCGGTACCGGGCCACGAAAACAATAAAAACTTAATAAAAAAAATAAAAAAAAAAAGGTTTCATCGAAAAGAATTTTGAGAACCGCTGAACTACACTATATTTAAATGAAGTGTTGCGCCACGACTTATTTAATTAAGTAATGAACAATTCGAAAAATAATATTAACATAATATAAAATAATAATTACAAACTTATAAACAAAACCAAATAAATAAAATTAAAAACATGAGTCCAATAAGATGTAGTCCCAAAAAGACTGGTATGTCCCCTATCTATAGCGAGGCTAATACATTGGCAGAAAAAAAGCCTTCCTGTATCCAGATTTCTCTGTCAGCCGTTTGGACATCTCCTTGGCCAGACGCTTGACTGAGGGTACTACACCATTAAAATACTTTTATGATTGATAACACCAAAAATAAATTACAATGCAGAACATAGTGGCTTTAATAAGGTATGGCATATTATGGTGGGGTGATCCAGTGGAAATAAATATAATCTTTATTGGACAAAAACAATGCATTCGTTTTGTAAGTAACACTAACACACAACACACCTCCTATGACTTCCTGTCATCCTTTATTTATAAAACTAAAATTACTGACTGTTCCTTGAATGCTGTTTATTTGTAAAAAGCCACGCTGGCCAGGCGGCTTGGCGAGGGTATGATGTCATTTTTTTATGACAATTTATTAACGATTCCACAAGTTGGTATTGTGGCCGGGACCGACGGCTTAACGTGCTCTCCGAGGCACGGGAACGGTGGTGTTGTAAATCTATGACAAATGTAAAAAAGTGTATTTCTCATTGGTACGTACCTATATGCCGTGTGGTTTTGAACCGACCTTTGTAGGATTTAAGGAATGCGTTCTTACAACCGAGCCACCACCGCGCCTAATATCATTCGAAATGGAAAATTATAAGAGAAACCTCGGCATGAATGCTAAAATAAAATTTCAAAATTATTAGCCAAATATCCAGCTATAAAATGTAAAAGGGGGCTCATTTTTGCACAGCATTAAAATATAATTTACCGTTATTTAGTGTTATTGGTTTTATTTATTAACCACCACGAAACCACCCTATAATAATATCTACTAATAAAAAGATATAGTATAGCAATAGCATACCGGCATAGACATATGTAAGAGCATATGCACTTTTACACCTCATTGGCCCTAATTTTAAATTTTAGATGTCGTGTATATTTTTGCAAAAAGTTGTAAGCAATGGAAATAAGCGACGGTATGGTTTTTAACTATCCTTATTATGATTATTTTTTGCAAATACTATGTTTAATTTTTAAGTGGAAAAGAGATTGCCCAAAACCAGGCCCCAACTTTGTTGGAGCGTGCTTCCACAAAATATAATTTAATAATCATATCTATTTATTGTGTTTATTTTTAAACTTAATTTCAACATCTGATTTACCCCAGCATTAAAATATAATTTATTGGAATAGTCAATTGGTTAAGATTTTTGTATGAAATAGTTACAAAACACTATTTATACAATTAGATTATTTATCATGATCAGGTACTTTATTACAGATAAAACACTGGATTTCGAATCGGCGGGATTGAAACTATGTAATTATTAAGGAAAAAAAAAGTTTTTGTCAATTGTCGTTATGCTAGGGTAAAATAAATAAAAAAAATACAGATTATGAAATCACAAAGGTATCATTATGACACGGGAACATCTTTTAGGCCCATTTAGTAATTAATTATGTATTAGATTTCCTGAATAAATAAATTAAAATAGCTACCTACAGCAATATACTTGATTATCACTTTTCACCCCTCAATATATGAGTATAATATTATGAACTGAGAGTCACACATATTTATTAGTTTGTTAAAGGGTTCAGTGAAAATAAGCGCTGAAGCAGTACTGTTGCAGCCTATGCTGACCTGAATGCCTATTTATCAAAGTAGCTAATTTTTTCTTTCCTCTTTTTGTGTGTTTTTGTCATTACTATTCTTTATTTTTTATTTCTTTAGCGCGTAAAGTATTGACAAATAAACGTTTTCCTTTTTCTTTTTAGCAATGGCTTTTAGGCTCCAAATTTAGGGCCGTCGAGAATAACTAGTATTATTTTGCTGGTCCCAATATTTATATGTCTTTGAGCAACAGTGTTAGGCAGCGTATCGCAACCCCTACAGTTAGCGTCGAATAAATTGATATTTATTATAATGGCAACATTGACTGCATTCATGGACCGGGCTATTTAAACTTAAATGCCTACCAGTAAACCTAACCTTCGTTCCGAGACACGATAATAGTAACCTAAGCACGCTTAAAGCTGTTCCGAGACGCGCTTAAACTGTTTTGCCAAAGCTATGTGACGTCACAAATGACATCATTTCTCGCGCTTAGACTGCTCACGATATCGAGGTAGATCGCTCTGAGCACTGTCAGTTTTTTGTCATTATGTGCCGCGCCATTTTCAAGTTAATTTAATATTAGGTTTTCTTTTCAATTATTTAATGTTATTCGTTTATACTGTTTCTTTATTACTTCTTAAACAAATCTATAATTAATATTTAAGTAGGATGTGAAAAAAAGATGTCTGTAACACGGCAAGTTATTTTAAATTACCAAAATAAGTTAATAATATTAAACTTTACACATATAAAGATGAATAAACCGAGAGATGTATATTTGTTAGTATTCATACTCAAAGATGTGGAATCCGCAATTTATCTTCCATACATTTAAAAAAAAACTAACATTTTATGAATAAAAATATGATTTAGACCGTTCTGAATTGATATCACGCTCTGAGCATCCAAATCGCGATATTTGATTCGGAACGACCACCAGCGACTAATGACCGACATTAGTCTCTACCACTATGCCGGCCCAACAAGATGATGTTACACATTTCAGCCCATCTCGGCAAAGCGATCCGAGAGCTTTAGACACTATAGTGTCATCCACTATCCCAAACGCCCGCTTCTGTAAGGTATTATATATGTAAAGTACTTAGCGGAACTACCCCAGAAGTGAGAACAGTATTCCAAGCGTTTAGGCAAATAACATATGCTATGCTATGATTTAAGGTTGTAGTTATGGAGGTTGAAGGCTTTCTAAAGTTTACACAGGCTCTGACCAAGGGATGATAGATAAACTCAAATAATCTAAGATGCATCACTTGATTAAATTCCCGGTGTTTGATGCATAAGTCAATGAATTGTGAAGTTTTTTTCCTGAAGCGGTGAAGTTTCCGGACGAAGGGATCAAGCGAGTTTCGTACTTAAGCTTAAACCGGCTTAAGTTTATGACGATCTCTTGCCGTCACATGGGTCTACTCCGGAAGTCGAAGAAATACGGTTGACCTGTTAAACAAATTACTATAATAGTAAAAAATTGGCTAAGATCCAACTTAAAGTAGATTTACTAAAATTAAAAATTAAATAATTAACTTTTTCTGGCCAGCGTGGCTAGTGTAGGCCAAATTCTCCAGATATATGTTCTGGAAGGCCCATCTCCAACAGTGGAGTTCTAGGACGCTCTGTTCTATGGGCTGTAATGATGATGGTGTATTTCGTACGTTCAGAGTAGACCACCAGTATCGTGATGGAAAATTACGACGTCTCTAATAAAAATGAAGAAAACTTCGCAAGTATGCGCTCAGAGAATTCACTAAGACAGAGAACTTCCACTTTTCCGCATACTTATAGGAAAAAAAAAAATTTAGCAGAAAAAAAGGAAAGGAAAGAAACAATACTGTCTCCTAGGATTAACGGTACTGAGTTCAGTTCCTAGTCAATAACACAAATATTTAATTAATTTATTTTTCAGTTTTATTTGTAGTGTATTATGGCTATCAAATCATACATAAAGTACCTACTAGTCTATATAGACAACTTCAGTCTGAACTAAGCATAGATTAAAACGCTAATAAACATAATTTAACGCTATTTAATTTATTGATATGACAGTTAACGTGAGAAAGTGGAGTACAGTGGATAGCAGATTCATCTTAGCGGTGGGTACTGTAGTCTTATAAGGTGCGTATAGTGACCAAAATACACCGACACGTCACACCAGCTTAGGCCAAAATTATTTTACTAACGTGAAAATATTTTGCTGCAATTCCTCTCGCAAACGAATAACTTACGCCCACGTACTTCTAAGCACAAAACGTATAATCTAGTTTGATTAACGAATTATGCTAAAATCCATATTGTAATTAATAATTAATTCAACATAAATAGATATCACATACCTACATAATCTCGCATTTATAATGGGCTTAATACATAGAATGTGTCACGCAATTCTGTGCCAGTGCTGAATTATAACACCACACAATAGGAGACGTATATTTAAGAACCGTCCTTAAAAGTGCAATTAAATATACGCCTGTCACTAAATCAATCACACACAGTTGTATGACTTTTACAAAAATACGAATGCTGTTATATCTTAATTTGATTTACCCAGTAAAATGACTTAGGTACTGCATATTAATTTAATTTTGGTCTCCTGGAATTATGGCCTCGTTGGGCGTGCTCTGGTGTGGGACGCCACGTGCGTCGACACCCTCGCCGCGTCGCATATCACGGGGACAGACATAAATCGGGGTCAAGCAGCGCAAGTATGTAAGTCTATTAAAAGATTACATGTTTGCTGTAGAAACTCTAAGCCCATGACATAACACTGCGTTTTGTTGTCTCCTCCAGTGACAAGAGGGCTGGCTCTTTCTTCGCCCAAAGAATCAGTATTGAAATTCAGCGGGGAAATGCAGCCAGCGTTCTTGCCACCATTCCACGCAGACGGGACTTTTATCCTTATCTGTATTAGAGTATCATAACAACCGTATGCCTTACGGGGTAGTCAGAAACCACGCTTGTAAAGAAGTGAATTCACATTTAGCCAACTTTACTAAAGGCCAAACTCGAAAATAATAACCAAATTTATTTATTTTAAATTAATAAATTGTATTTTGTCCCGAATCTTTATTTATAGTATAATATATTTTATTTGTTATTCTAATAACTTTTTTCCTAAATTAAGAAAAAATATAATGTAATGTTGGACGGGTTTTTATTTATATGTCTACTATACAAGCGTCTATTTTATCGGAAATTGTTAATTAAAGCTTGCCAATACGCCACTCACAATAAATGGCGGATCTATTAAAGTGCCAATTCCTATGAATCAGTGCCAGTGCCACAATTGATCGTTATTGGCAATGATCTAGAAAAAACGTAGATATCGCCTGTCAACTCCTATCTCAGTTTTTTTTTATTGATTACACATTCAACAGCGCTTAAAATTAAACTTAGTCTACAAAATTCTTAACAAAAGCCAATTAATGAATCAATAATAATATATACTTAGTAGTATATATTACATAAAAATAAAATAATAATAATGAATCAAAAAACAGGAAAATAATAAATATTTAAAAATAATTTAAATTTTATTTATTTTACTTTATTACTTGAAGTAAAATGGCAGATCGTGTGAATTGCCGAGCCTTGGGGGGCCTCCATAAAGTTATCTGTATAACAATAATTATAATATTAATAAAACTTTATTGATCAAAAAAGATACGTATTATTAAATAGTGTGGTTCTGGCTCCTAAATTAACAGTTTGGACAAATTTCCAGTTCTCAGAAAGTGTAAACAATGTTCTTATTTGACAAGAGAAATACGATTCAGGTAAAAAAATGTAACAAGCATAACTGCTTCCGTGGTCTAGCAGTTAAGTTCGTGAATTTCGACACAGAAGTTCCTCGAATAGAATCCTGGTAGGACACAATAATTTATTTAATTTATTTTTGGTATTTGTCGAGTTTGGTACGCTAGAGACATCGACGAGCTTGCCACTTGTCATGATGGACCTATAGTAAAGTTGGCTAAATGTGAATCCGCCACAATGTGATTTATGGCCACCCTGCAAGGGATACGGTCGTGATGATACTTTACTCTTTAAATTAATGACAACTAATGCCCGCTCCATTTTATTTGATTTATTTAAAAAAATGTTTTTAAAATTTTAATTTAATTTAATCATGTGTAGTGCGGTATCCATTATTAAAATATCCTTGTTCATGATGATTTTAATTACGTTTTAGTTAATAGTTTTGTGCGCTGAATTTTCAATTATATTACTCAATGGTTTAATGTCGTTCAATTAATCTGTGTGCCTAGATTCTATTAGGTTTGGAAAGCGACTGATTACGATGTCAAGGCTCAAGATTGGTTGCCTTCATTTAGCATAATATATATATATATATTATATTTATTATTATATATTATGCTAAATGAAGACTATAATAATTATTATATATTATGCTAAATGAAGTAAGTAGTAACGGGAAACGTAGACGGTAAAAGAACAAGAGGAAGAAGCCCCAAACGATGGTCTACTCAGATGACTGACCACCTAAACATCCCAGTACACCAAGCCATCCACTGCGCCGAGGACCGCAGCCACTGGAAACGGCTAGTGGATGGACTGCAACGGAGTCATGATCCTTAACAGTGGGGTACCGACTAAGGAGGAGGAGGAGGATAATAATTATTATTATACTTTCTCCCTATACAGGCACGCTGATAGACTTCGCATTGCTGTAGCTTTACGACTAGAATGCAAGGTCTGGTCAGCATATTTGTTTTGTGGTGCCAATGCTGACGAACTAGGCTACCATGCCTTATGCTGCCAAAAAAGTGCCGGCAGGATCTCAAGACACCATCCATTAAATGACCTTCAGCCAAGAACGCTTACGTCTGTTAGTATCCCCTGCATCCTCCAACCATCGGGGATAGTTAGGTCTGATGTTAAGCGTCCGGATAGGATGTCGTTGAATCCATACAAACGAGGCCGTGAACTGGTTTGGGATGCCACATGTGTTGACACACTCTGTCCGTCACATATCACATCCAGCCATAAAAACCCCGGGGCTGATGCAGAGAGTACGCGGAGATCATCATAAATCACTACTTCATCCCATTTGCAGTCAAAACAATGGGTCTGTGATCCGAGAAGGCTCTGGCGTTCTCTCGTGAGGTTGCGGTAAAACTCCACTTGGCGACGGGTGATCCTATGAATAAAGAGGTTGATAAATATCGACGAAGCGAACGGGATATGTCGTCATCGAATTAAATGGCGCTCAATTGTGTCCACAAAGGATCTGACCTGAAGATATGTATGTGAACACAAGCTTTTTAAACGTTGGCTTTTAAAGGCTATTTCAAAGGGATAACGCTGCGACTATGACAAAGACTTCTGTCATGAAAGAGCCTGAGGTATGAAAAGTATTGTTCAAGGTATATGGGAGTATTAGGTTCATTTAATAGTGTGTTTAACAGGTATAAGATTTCTTCGCAATCGTAGGGTAATGAAGCTTGAGCGATATTCTGAAATGTGGTCATACTTTACTTCCATCTTGTTTAGTTGTTTATATAAGAAATATAATAATGCTGTGAATTGTCGCAGAAACCTTCGAATCCTATTGTCTGCTTTTTTCTGTATTAAATGAACCTGCGACACCGAAATACCTCAAGAACAAATTCTCCTTCCACTCTTCTCTCCACGACAGGTTGTTGCGGTCATCACATAACGCTGTACTTGCTATACCGTCTCACCACTTTAGTTTTATGTCCGACTCATTTGCAGTTGTTGCCGCAAATCTGTGGAACAACCTGCCCTTAAATATCCGACAAGCGCTCAACAGAATGCTGTTTAAAAGAATAGTCTTCACACACTTTTTGAATAGTTCCTAACAACTGTAAGTAATATTGTATGTAATTATGTATTATTATTGATTTTAATTTAGTATTATTATATATATATTTATGTTTTATATTAGTATTAGATTTAGATTTAGTAGAATTTTAATTATCTATTTTCCTGTTTAAATATCTGTGGTGTTAAGGAAAAAGGAGATGGGTCTAAAAATTTAACAAATTGTTTTTTGCACCTATTGGTTCAAAACATTCATATGCATCAATGCAATAAGGAGATGAGTCTATACACTGTACAGTTTATTTTACACCCCTACGTACATAAAGGGGCTAGTCGTAACATTAAAATGTATAAATAAGTAAAAAGAGTTCAATCGAGTTATTTCAGTATCACGCTTTTACCGCCAATGATTCAGTTATGCATAGAGAGATGAGTGGACTCGTACCTAAAGTATACCACTAATGAAATTGAACATTTACTAATTACAATTTTTTAATTATAAAAATGAGTTGTTTTCTTAATTTGCCTCTAGTGAAAAGTTCAAGCTTTGTACTTATCCCCTTTTTCCTTGACACCACAGATATTTGCACCTACCTTCCACATACCATGTTCGTAATGTCAAATGTAAAAAAATATTCAGAAGTAGCTACGTCACTATTGCTCTTTAAATACAAGTTAACTTGGAATTTATTCAATTATTTGCAAGATGAAATATTGTCTCATTTAAGATGCAAAGAGGTTTGCGTGTTGTTGACCACTTCATCTTGTAAGAACCTCGGGGTGCCGGCTGGAAGGCTGCTTAGTGCTTAATAACACCTAAACGTGTCTTACCACCTCCCACTACAGACATTTATTACAATTTATCCATTTAATACACGTAATTAACTGTCAAATTATCAAAACTACAGCCTTGTTGCTACAGCCAATGATTTGAATGGGCGGCAGGTGAATCAGGTAGTGAACGATACCCAAAGACAATAAATATATTACAAGAAAAGGGCAAGAAGTCAATTGGTATGAGAATCAAAGCTAGACCAATCGGTACAGAATGAATTAGTGTATAATAGTCATTCCCTTTATGGTCGTGTTCAATGTGTATTTTCATTTTTTTTCATGGACGATATTCCGTTCTGTGTGCTACGGAATTGTAAAACACGTTCTTCTTCGACAAGAGAACCTCGTGTCAGTCTATTTGGGTAATTACTTGACTAAAATAAAAATATATTGATTAAAATCTGGAGGCTCTGGCGGTTTCTCTTGAACTTGGGGAAAAACTTCGCTTGGCGATGGGTGACCTTTTAACTAAATAATATTTTGCTCAAATGATCAGCCTCTTCGTTTAACGGGGAAACGCAGCGAGTGTCCTCGGCACAATACGCCTATCATTATCATCACAGCCCATAGAATATATTCATAATATATTTATTCACGTAAACCTATTACAGGCATTTGTGACACGTCATAATTTAAATGATTTAGAATGATTCTTCTCCTGTTAGTGAAATACTGAGCAGCGAAGTGGTCCAAGCAGAAGACTAACAGTTCAGCAATTTGGTTACAGTATGTTTCATGTTAAAATATGTATTAAGTCATTATTCATGGTTGTAAAGTAACCTTCAGGTTGGCGAGTTTTTGTATAAAACCGATCAATCATGGTATTTAGACTATCGCCATTGTTCGCGTGTTTTGACTGCGTGACCGATTTACCTGCGTTTAGTGGAAACTTTAAGGCCAGCTCCACATTAGACGGAAAATTCGTTGCGGTAAATCTGCCATTGATCATCACATACACATTAGCATCGCGACTCGGACTGGCGAATTCGGAAATATTACTAAAATAGGTTCCAAAATTTAAAAAAATAAAGTTAAAAATTAGCATGTTGTGTAATCCTTTTGTTGTGAAGGATATCACAATTTAATAAAAATATTTATTTTATTTTTATTTATTTTATTTACTATTGAAATATATGTATTATATGAGTATTATGTTTTATATATGTATTTAGTTGCTAATCCATTTACACAATATTTAACAACTAAACATTACCACATTAAAATTTTGGTATGTTAGTAAGGATGGGGTAATCATGCTCAACTTCAGCTCGGGGTCACCTCGCCAAGTGTGCAGACTCATTATTTACTTCACTCTATCGTACAGAGTTATTTGGTATGCTATAAAATATGTACTTATATCTCAATAAATATATTTGATTTGATTAATCATGCTCAACTTCAGCTCGGGGTCACCTCGCCAAGTGTGCAGACTCATTATTTACTTCACTCTATCGTACAGAGTTATTTGGTATGCTATAAAATATGTACTTATATCTCAATAAATATATTTGATTTGATTAATCATGCTCAACTTCAGCTCGGGGTCACCTCGCCAAGTGTGCAGACTCATTATTTACTTCACTCTATCGTACAGAGTTATTTGGTATGCTATAAAATATGTACTTATATCTCAATAAATATATTTGATTTGATTAATCATGCTCAACTTCAGCTCGGGGTCACCTCGCCAAGTGTGCAGACTCATTATTTACTTCACTCTATCGTACAGAGTTATTTGGTATGCTATAAAATATGTACTTATATCTCAATAAATATATTTGATTTGATTCTCACGGCTGGTTGCAGAAATAATGTTCAAAATAATTTATGATTTAATGTGATAATTCATCATAATAACTTTGATATACAAGTACATCTCGCGTTTGTTACTTAGCTTGTCACTTTGGTTATTTTAGTTAATAACGTTAGACAAAAATATGTTAAATGAGTTTTACTGTATCATCATAAGTCAAAGTCAAAGTTAAAATATTTTTATTTACGTAAACCTATTACAGGTATTTATGAAGCGTCAATTTTAATTATCATCACGACCATATCCATTTCGAGGTGGTCAGAAATCACGCTTATAAAGAAGCGTATTCACATTAAGCAACTTTATATAGGCCGATCATGACGAGTGGCAAGCTCGTCAAAAAAAATATATGGTATCCCGACCGGGAATTGAACCCGGTACCTCCGAGCCTAAATCCACGGATTTAACCACTAATCCACGGAGGCAGTAATTATTATAGGTACCTTCTTATCTTTAACTTTTAAATCTGATGTAGATTTACTTCGCACAATTTAAAAACGTATATATACGCTTAAACTGACAAAAAAATAAAATGCGTGCAAATCTTTACTCACATACTAATATTATAATCACAACTACACTAAAACAAAAAACAATATTAATTAACCTGTTTTGCACTCAAGATACTCTTTTACACTGTAAAATCTATGGTCCAGTAGCCATTTCGTCAGTTGTAATTTTAATTTAGGGTCCTGCAATAATTTATTTCGTCAGTTGTAATTTTAATTTAGGGCCCTGCAATGCATTTATTTCGTCAGTTGTAATTTTAATTTAGGGCCCTGCAATGCATTTATTTCGTCAGGAAGCTTATTATATATTATTATACACATATTAAATACATTTTTCATACTTATGTATTTATAGCAGGGGGGCTGGTATAATAGATTTAAAAACTTGGCTCTTTTTGTTTGAGTATGACTGCAATTCGCTTTCTAAAGTGTTCTGGGTGAAAATGTACGAAAAGACATACATCTACAATTTTTTTTTTAAATAACTACACTAAAAAATGTTATAATAAATTATTTAAGTGTATAGTACCTATAGAACTTTAGAGCAATCTCAGTGATTTTAATAAAGATGGTCATCATTAAGAGGCTCGCCAATTAACGCGATCTCTCGCCATCCTCATCCAACCCTCACCTGCCAGCGACTTTCTTCGGGTCAACCGTCAATATCGCGATCTCTCGCCATCCTCATCCAACCCTCACCTGCCAGCGACTTTCTTCGGGTCAACCGTCAATATCGCGATCTCTCGCCATCCTCATCCAACCCTCACCTGCCAGCGACTTTCTTCGGGTCAACCGTCAATATCGCGATCTCTCGCCATCCTCATCCAACCCTCACCTGCCAGCGACTTTCTTCGGGTCAACCGTCAATATCGCGATCTCTCGCCATCCTCATCCAACCCTCACCTGCCAGCGACTTTCTTCGGGTCAACCGTCAATATCGCGGGAGGTCATCCTATAATAATAAAATTACAATGATTAAACGAGCAATTGATTCACTGGAATCTGCCAAGCTGCTGGTCTTCTGCTAACAGCTTACTTATTGGACCACTTTGCTGCTTAGTCTTCTACTAGCAGGAGTAGAATCATTTAAAAGAATTAAATTATTGACGTTTCATAAATGCCTGTAATAGGTTTACGTGAATAAAGTTATTTTGACTTTGACATTGTGGCTTTAGAACGCTTTCCCAAACCCCGACATGTACCAAAGAGAAATACACTTTTCTTAAGTACATTTTTCATAGACAGACAACGCCACCGTTCCCGTGTCTAGGAGAGCACGTTAAGCCGTCCGGTCCCGGTTCGACTAACACCAAATTAATAAATTGTCATTAAAAATTACATCAGACCCTCGTCAACACGTCAACCACGTGTATTCATATTATGGTAGGTAAAATATATCTACCTGCTATATTAACATTAATTTAATTGTTTGTACCTAACAAGACGCTGAGCGCGCGCGGCCATCGACTATTTGCTGAGGAGAGTGCTCGTACACACCTACTCCAGAGTTCCTCCGTTCCCCGTGCAATCGATTTATTAAACAAAATCGTGCAGTCCGATGAGAATTTCGATGTGTTCGCATCAACGGATGTGGAAAGTAAAAACATTGTCCTAAAGTACTTGGTGCCATATCAATTCGCACATCTAGTCACATATCCTTGTGTTTGAATTTTGTTATGAAAAATGTATTGTTTAGAATCTGTAATGTACATTTTCATGAAAATAAATAAATGATGATGATGACTGATTAAAAATAATTATTAGATTAGTAGAAATATTTTTTTGATAACTAATACATATAATAAATGTCAATTCTTGATTTTTAACCTATAGAAGTAAATAAGCATTTGCCCATTTAGTCTAGAACGAGGTTGTCAGGTGTGCTATTTCTAATGTATATTTCTGCCCTGTGTCAAAAACAGCATTGAGGCAGTCTACTTTATCTTGAAACCGGAAATAAATATCTGGAGTGCGACTAATTGGTTTCCGTTCGACATCCCGTCGGGCCCGCTGCGAGCTTGCGGTCCGCCACATTATTTATTGACTGGAGGAATACAGGGTCCTTTAGTGACCTATACCTATGGACCGGTCTATCACCAGCAGCCATATTATATTTTTTAATATTTGGTAAATTTTACGTTGTATTTTCTACGTAACCATTTAGATAATTTAATTCAATTTCAATTCAATTTATTTGTATTGCATGTCGGCATAGGACAATAAATATAATGTATTCTGCACTTTTACATGTCAAAAAATTCATTAATAACACGAATATTTTTTTTCTAAATAGTGCTTTTTAAAATTTATTAATTTTAAAAACGTTTAATAATTTATTTTTCATCTATGCTCCATATAAGATTACTACTATTAATTTAAGGTCGTTCAGCGAGCTATGGCGAAAGCTATGCTTGATATTTCTCTAATGGATAGAATTCGAAACGTAGATATTCGTCAGAGAGCCAAAGTGACTGACGTAGCTTTTAAAATTAGTAAGCTAAAGTGGCAATGGGTCCGACACATCTGCCGCAGAACCGGCGATCGATATGGGGCAAACGGGTTCTAGAGTGAAGACAGCGTCAAGATAGACGGATGATCTGAAGAAGGTCGCTGGCGGAGGTTGGATAAGAGTTGCAAAAGACCGCGTGAAATGCCGAACCTCGGGAGAAGCGTACATGCAGCAGTGGAGACACACAGGTTGATGATGAAGTGTTTTTAAATTATTGTTTTAACATATAATATCGGTTAAACAGTAAGCGGTGGTGACTAGGTTGTAAGAACGCTTTTCTTAAAATCTTAAAAAGGTCAGTTCGAACCCCGTCATGTACCAATGAGAAATACACTTTTCTTACGTACATTTGAACACCAACCCGTGTCTTGGAGAGCACGTTAATTTGTCGGTCCCGGTTTCAATCATACCAATATATAATACCAACTTGTGGAATCATTTTTAAATTGTTATAAAAGAAATAGTTTTTTTAATGTCACTCAGGGATACCACAAAATACATTTTAGTTCCAGAAAGCAAAAAATATAGTTTTTTTATTTACAGAAGACGTCATGTCACAACATGGCGCCTACTTAATGAGAATGTGAGCGGTACGCGAGATCCAAGTATTCGAGCAACTGACACAAGTCACTAACGTCTGACATGAGTCCCTACCACTATAGCGGCTTATCCTTAAAGGACTCCAGGATATAGTAATAGGGAAACACACTGGCTGGATGAGCATTCCGTCAGCGTGCAACAGATGTAAGTCACCAAATTTATATGTACGAGTAGAGATTGTAGCTACGATATGAGGGTGCGTGTGGTCTAGTTGCGGAATAGAGAAGAAGGAATAATTATGGAGCTCTTTAGAACACTCACCTGTAACAGATGAAATCTAACGACGACTTTAACATTTACAAAACATTTAACTGCCTCCGCGGTCTAGCGGTTATGTCCGTGGATGGACTCGGAGGTACCGGGTTCGATTCCTAGTTGGGACACAATATATTTATTATTTTAAATAAATAAATTTGATAAATAATTTATTTTTGACATTTCTTGCCTATAAACTAATATAAACTGCCTCCGTGGTCTAGCGGTTAAGTCCGTGGATTTAGACTCGGAGGTACCGGGTTCGATTCCTGATCGGGATACAAAAATATTTATTAATGTAAATAAATGCATTAATTTAATATTTAATTTATTTGTGATACTTCTCGAGTTTGGTACGCTGAAGACATCGACAAGCTTGCCATTTGTCATGATTGGCCCATAGTAAAGTTGGCAGTTACTAAAGTTAAAGGTGAATCCGCTTCTTTGTAACTGTGATTTCTGACCACCCTGCAAGGGATACGGTCGTGATGATACTTTACTTTACAAAACATTTACTGATAACTGCTAAAGTACACACTATACAGATACAACCAGGTTTCTACTTGCAAGTTCAACCCTTACCATTGATCAATGCCAACTCAACCCAACTCAATGAAAATAATACCAACCAAAGTCGGCGCAGGAATAAATCGTAATCGTGAGATAAAATATAATAATAATAAAACTTTATTTCAGAATAAATTCCATATGTGTTAGTAACAATTTTTAAAGAAATCTTATTATATCTAATGTTAGTAAAAATACAAAATTATAATACAAAATATTTTTTTTCTTCCTTTTCTGGGTCTAGGTCACCTGCTTTCATGCAGGCGTATCCAGTGCCCCAAGAACGGAGAGTCCCACCTATCAGCCCACACGGCCAGGATGCTGCTGGGGCTGCCCCTCACGCGGGCGAGGATTGAGGCACACCGCTTCCTCATAATAGGATGGAATCCATCCACCCGCGCCTCTGCTAGCATCCCAGAGGCACTGCAACGATGGGGCAGCCCCATCAGCACTCTGAACGCGTTATTGTACTAGACACGAAGGGCGCTGTATGCCTTCTGCGTATAATTGACCCACAGGCTGCATGTATAGAAGGTTTGGCAAAAGGCTCTAAAGAGAGTGACTTTTACCTCCCGCGCACAACGAGGAAACCTGCGCGCCAACATATTGCATCTAACAGCCAGCGCCCTATATAAAATATACAAGTACGGTTATGAAAATTACACACCATAGTATAGATTGTAAATAGAACGTGATGGTTGCCCGGTCTATACATAGGTGTTTGCAATTTCTTCGTTAGTCTGATCTCGTACGCTGCGATTTTGTCATTTTTCTTCCCAACCATGTAATATATTCCGCAATAGTTTATGTACTAGCAAATGTTGCTCCATTTGTTTACAAGAATAATGGCTTTAAACTTAGAATTATTCTGAAATAGAAAAGTATACATTTGTAACCTAAATACATTTTGGTCTTGCTTTTTTGCAAGAACAAGACTAGGAGCAAGACCGCCGTTATGTTAGCAACACCAAAGAGTGTATTTATTTATTTATAAACTCTTTATTGCAAAAAAAACTTAAAAGTACTGTACAAGCTTAAAGGCATTTTTTACAGCTAACCTTTGGGAGTGTGAGGATCACGGGGTGCATTAAAATGAAAATAAATTACGTACTATTAGGTAGATACTTAAATAATACATACTACATTTAAATATATATATATATAATTTATTCATAAATTTAAGGTTATTATATTTTGTTTTTTTTTTTTTTAATATTCTTTACTAATTATCTACAGCACTATTTCCCAGAAAATAAGGTGATGATACTTTTTTACTTATTTATATGAACTTTATTATAAGTAGGTGAAGATAGGACTTACATTGAAATTTGAAATGATAATGTTTGCTAAGAAACTTGAAATCGTTATATCCTAAACTCAGATCACTCTAAAAGAAAAATGATAAGAGAAACGATGATATGCCACTCAATATAATTCGTCGACTTTCATTTTTTTTTTCTTCACAATATGGCGTCTGATTATCGCCTTAACAAAATTTGATTAATGTCATATCTTCAATAACACTCGCGTGATAAAGACGAATCGATTGACGTGAGAATCGTCAAAATTGGCCAACGCGTTTGGTCTTCAGTGTGCCATATAGGGACAAACATACATATATACATACAAATGCTAAAAAAACACATAACCCTTCTTTGCGTCGCGCAATCGGGTAAAAAAGCACCTCGTCAAGTCGAAGCCCAAGCAAATTATAAACAAAACGATAATTTTAAATTATAAATTCTTACAAAGTTATATTTGAATGTTAAAATGTAATTTTACTTCAGTTTTAAACTGAAATTAATTCTGCCAAGATCGAATCTTTACGAGATATATAAAAATATTTTAGGAGTTATAAATTTTCAGCAATTACGTAGCGGTAATTCTTGTAATAAAATCTGAGTTATATGCCCTTTTTAAAGTATTACAGCCCCTAGACCTCCACAGCTGGAGATGGGCCTTCCAGAACATATTTCTGGAGAATTTCCATGCTGGTCAGACATGTTGGCAATCTCAATTACGTAAGTCAACGTTCGCGCAATCTACTTGATTAGGCTTAGTATGAGTGGCGATATTTTTAAGAAAACTTCTCTGCACCGTAAATTAGGATTTTATTACTAAATAACTAAAATAAAAAATACGTATATTATTATTATTATTCTAGAATATAATATAAAAATATTTGCTCTTTAATTAATTACACGCAGTATATATTACCAGACATGTGACATTGCGCCCACCTGATGGTAAGCGGAACTCGAAGTCCAAGAATGGGAGCAACTGTCGTCAGCCACTGACACCGACATCAGTCTCTACCAATATGACAGCCTATCAAGATCTTTTTTTACACTTTGCTTGTAGGACTCCAGGTTATAGAAGGGAAAGACACTGGCTAAGAGAGCATATATTAAATTTGCATCTTGTGCGATAGATGACAGAGTTGTGCGTACATATATATAGGGATAGTGGCTGGCTACGGTACATGGGTGCATATTTTGGCCTGTACGTGTGATTCAATTCGGAAATACAGAAGAAGGTATAAGGCTGTGGAACTCTTCAGAACACTCACCGTAGTATAGCTTGTAGAACACGCTCAGGCACGGAAAGATGATGTTGTCAATATATAACAAATCTGCGTAATAATTCATTAGCTAAACGTTTTTGCCTATTTCGATTCTGTAGCGTATACTTAAGGCTGTTATCCGCAAAGTTTGCTCTCGTTGAAAAAGTCCGGCTATTACCGTAAATATCAATTTGTATGAAACTAGAGGCGGCTTCAAGCTTCGACAAAACTTGGACTGGCCCAAACATAGACGTTAAATAATCAGACATGGCGATATACAATGTTACAGTTTTAAAAAGATGGCCCCAATATTTTCAATGTCTTATTAAGTTTTTTTGTTAGAGACCGAAAACACCAACTTTCGGTCTGCGGTCATGTTCTGCGCTCCTCTCTGTAATCTATGCAGGAAAAACCAAAACACCAGACAGCAGCGGTAAAAGTGAACGCACGTTTTATATTTTTCAACAAGTCCAGATTTCCGACGACATTGATAACTTTGACTCAACAGAACGCACAATTCTCTTTTTGTCTCTTTATGTAGTCTATTTAAGCATATGCTTAAAGGACGCTTTCCTTAAAGTCATAAAATTCATTTTTCTCAAATAATATATTTACAATACCACCATTCCCATGCCTCGGAAAGCTCGTTAAGCCGTTGGTCCCTGTTCCACTAATACCAACTTGTAGTGTCGTTAATAAAATGACATCAGACCCTCGCCCAGGCCAATTTCTTCAGAAATTTCTAGAGGACCCATCTCCAACAGTACAGGAGCTGCAATGAATAAATGTAATTAAAAATTATTGATGACGACGGTTGCTAGGAGGTTGGATAAGGGTTGCAAAATACAGTGTGGTGTGGCCAGTGTTGGGGATAACTATTTCCAGCAGTGGATAAAAACTAGCTGATAATTATGAATACAAATTGAGAGCTATGAATTTTCCGCTTAAACAACGTATTCTACGTTCTTAGAAACGAGTATACGTCTATGGCCACAGTCAGTTACAAATTGGACTAGTTACTGGCCAGGATTTAGGAATGCTCAATGTTAAACGACCAAGTTTTAAGTCGGCGTTTTCAGCTACCAAAATTTGAATTTCAACGTCATTTTCAGACTTCGCGCGTTGTCTTTATTCTACAACTTCACTGGATTTCAAACTTATTTTATTAACCTAATAAGCCTTACATTAAATAAAAACTATATTTCAAGAATATTATTTTAAATTTATTTTTCCTTTGCTTAACCATCTATACATGCAGCCAGCATCAATTATACGCAGAAGGCATACAGCGCCCTTCGTGTCCAGTACAATAACGCGTTCAGGGTGCTGATTGGGCTGCTTCGCCGTTGCAGTGCCTCTGGGATGCTAGCAGTGGCGAGGGTTTATGGATTCCATACTATCATGAGGAAGCGCTGTGCCTCAATCCTCGCCCGCGTGAGGGGCAGCCCCAGCAGCATCCTGGCTGTGTGGGCTGATAGGTGGGACTCTCCGTTCTTGGGGCACTGGATACGCCTGCATGTCAGCAGGTGACCCAGGCCCCAGAAAAGGAAAAAAAAATAATATAGGTATTATAATTTTGTATTTTTACTAAGACTAGATATAATAAGATTTCTTTAAAAATTGTTACTAACACATATGGAATCTATTCTGAAATAAAGTTTTTATTATTATTATTATTTATTTATAAAACCTTACAAGCAATCCATGGAGTTACCATGCGGGGCCATCGTGTGTGGGAAAGAGAAGAACAGAATAGGGTTATAAGCTAACTATATCGTAGAATCCAGTAGGTAATTCATCGGTTTCAACGCCGGAATAAATCACCCGAAGTCGCCGAGGATAAATGATAAGTATTAAAACCGAGACAGGCTCAAATGTTCCCAACAATAGGTCCCGACTGTTAGAACCATGTAGTTATCGTGATAGAATATTTTGTTTTCTAAAAAGTGAGCAATAAGCTGATTTTTAAACACATACATACATACATATCTTTACGACAAATCCCTTGAGAAAATTGAGTGCCACTTGTCTCTTCATACATGCCCTTTTGTTTCGATGGCTTTTTATTGCACCTTCGGCTATTGTTTTATTTATTTGATCTTGGTAGGTGAGTCTTGGTCTGCCAGGGCATCTTTTACCCACAACTTTCGCATTATATATCTGGTTCGTCAATCTCTCTTCACTCATACTTTCGACATGCCCAAACCATCGGAACATTCCTTTCTTTATTTTTGTCCCTATGCTTTCTTGCGATCCGTCAAGGTGACGCTGCATATCCGACGCAACGACCTCATTTCTACTGCATTAACTCTACTCTAATGCGTATTCTGACATGTCCTCGTCTCACTTAGATACATAAGCGTTGGTACCAGCATGGCATTGTGTATGGCGAGTCGAGCTTTGTCACTGACATTTCCACTGGCGATCAGTGACCCCAGGGCACCATTAACACTATTTTACGCGTTCACTCTTCTTTCAATATCCCTATCATGCTTCCCATCCGCAGTGAAAACACTGCGGATGGGAAGCACGTACAAACACAAACTATCAGTGAATTATCAGTAGCTATAAATTGGCCTCCTAAATTTACTGTAATTTAATGTGTATTTATGTGTTGTGACGTTCTCAAATGTTCATAAATAAGTACTTTGCTTTTCAAAAGTGTTTAATGCATGCTTTCTATTGTATCTATCTGTGAATTCTTGTTATCGGCTTTATAGTATTATTATCTTTCCTATATTTGTATTGTAGCTGTAAGTTTTCCTAAATAAATAAAATAAAATAAAATACCTGTACGAAAAAATGATTCGCTCTAGTATTGAGAACCACTTTTCTAAAAGTATATCTATGTATGTGTCTGTGGCGGGAAAATTGTAGCATTTAGAGTCGATTCTGTTAGACTTGAAATAATAAAAGAAAAACAAAACATCTATTTAAAAGAGTGCAGTCACGGAAAATAAACCTTAGGATTACCTGCTGCGGGCCCCAGGTTTTTTAGCAATTTTATTTTGGGGGCCAATTCTCGAATATACGAGTTAATGTATAAAAATTAAATCAGGAGCATTAATTAGCCAGCCTAAAACATTTGTTAAATGCTGTGGATCGCTTGTGAAGAAAGCTTTTCTTAAAAGTCTAAAAAGGTCGCGGTTCAAACTGACGTACAATTGTCACAGATTTGCAAATCCAAAATACAAAAAAAGATAATTTAAAATATAAAAAAATAACTGATATAAAGCGAGTATAAATAAAATTTAAATAATAACTACAAAGAAAAAATGGGCTCAAATGTTCCCTTTAAAAAAGTTTGGGGACCGCTGAATGACACTATTCAAATAATTATACGATTGATACATTTATCAGACAGGATCCATTGTTGGAAAGATTTGAGCCAGTCTCGGTTTTTCTGTTAAACCTTTCTAAACGTGCTTATATACCATTCCTCTTCTCTTTCTATTCCACGCATGATGGACATAACACCCGCACGGTGAATCCATGGAATATTATGTTTGTCTTCTTCTTATTCAGCACCGGTCCCGTGAATACAAAATTGTGGAATCGTTAACAAATTGCTGTAATGATGATTTCTTTCACCATCACCTCAACGGCTAACAGCTCATTAGCTCTCCACTACTGGATATAGGCCTCTTCCAAGGCACGTCATCCTCATCATCAGCGACCTTCTCTTTGTCATCCGTCCATTTGTCGGGGGGTCATCTCACTCTGCGTCGTCCCGTACGTGGTCTCCACTCTAGAACCCCTTGGCCCCATAGGTGGCTGGATTCTGCGGCAGATGTGTCCGGCCCATTGCCACTTCAGCTTGCTTATTTTGAAAGCTATGTCAGTAACTTTTTATTTTTCGTCAGAGAAACACCAAGCCTAGCTCTTTCTATAGCTCGCTGAGCGACCTGTAGACCAGACCCACTGTCACTGCTCCATACGAAATAAATTTTACAGTTTTAAAAATCCTATCATTTTCAAGAATTAATCCCCTTTGGTCGTTCCCTAATCTAGAAATAGTTTTTTGCAAAAGTATCGGACAGTGGTTTAGAAGGGTTTAGCACGGTTAAATACGATTTAGTCATCAGCCTGTTTTTTCACTACAGGATCTAGATCTTCCCTAAGGCTATAAGGTCAGGTGACGATCGGTTATCCAAATTAAATCCACTTAACAAATAAATAATATTCGCTAACAAAAGCGGCGTCAATGGGTTTCCTGATGAAATATATTCAAAATTATTAAATTTAATCTGTTTGAGTACTTATAAAAATTATAATGTGATTTTCCGAGCGTGTTCTGTAGTTGGACCAAGAAAATAATAATCGTTTCTCAAATAGAACACAACTTCCTTGGTGGCATTTCTTGAGTTAAATACATAAATATGTATGGGTACGCGGATATTTACTAAGTGAATAAATGCCACTATTATGACTTATGGTAAGTTTTGTTTCAAGCGGTGTTATTTTTATATAAATATCACCATGGCAAGCTTACAATATTAATTCTCCTTGAAAGTAAAAATTGGCATTTGACATCATTGTAAATGGCACATACTTTTGATGAGAACAACAAATAGGTGGTGGTAATACGCCCAGTCTGCTGGGGCGGGGAATTATCCACCGTTCGTGCCGATAATGCCAGTAAAGTGTATCCAGGTTTCGGAATCAGGCTCGAATTGCCGTCATGCCCAGTCAAGCCGGCATAATGTTAGAGACGGATGTCAGTCATGAGTGTCTGATTCCAGTTGCTAACATTCATGAACCTTGCGCGCCACTTACCATGACCCAAGGTGTCGTGCTAGTATTTAAAAAAATGGAAGGATTTAGTTACCGACGAGTTTCCTTCGTTCCGAGACGCGATAATAGTAACCTAAGCACGCTTAAAGGTGATCCGAGATGCGCTTAAACTGTTTTGCCAAAGCTATGTGACGTCACAAATGACATCATTTCTCGCGCTTAGACTGCTCATGATATCAAAGTAGATCGCTTAGTGCGCTGTCACTTGTTTGTCATAATGTCCCGCGCCATTTTCAAGTTAATTTAATATTAGGTTTTCTTTTAAATTATTTAATATTGTAATTCGTTTATACTATTTCTACATTACTTCTCAAACAAATCTATAATTAATATTTAAGTAGGAAGTGAAAAAAAAATGACTGTAATACGGCAAGTTATTTTAAATTACCAAAATAAGTTAATAATATTAAACTTTACACATATAAAGATGAATAAACCGAGAGATGTATATTTGTTACCATTCATACTCAAAGATGTGAAATCTGCAATATATCTTCTATACATTTAAATAAAAAAATAACATTTTATGAATGAAAATGTGATTTAGACCGTTCCGAATTGATATCAAACTCTGAGCATCCAAATCGCGATATTTGATTCGGAACGCGACGGTCAGTGTCATATTCGTTCTAAGCGCTCTGAGCTCGGAATGACGTGTTTATCCGTGCTCCTCTCACAGTTTGGGCCCCAGAGGTGTGTCTTCTTTAGCTATAAATTCCCCACTGCATCGGTTCGCAATCTGCTACCGTTTTTATATTTCAGCGGGTTCGTGAATTTCAAATTTTTCCATTAACTCCGGGCGCCAGGCGGGTGAACAAACTCCATATATTCTTATTGTTTTACCCTTATACTTAGACTGGGAAAGGTTCTCGTTTTAAATATACGGGTAACTTTTGGTTTGAGTTAACTTTACGTGAACCTTTGTCAGTGACTTTCCTTGTAAAAAGTATCATGCATATACATTTAACCAACTTTACCATCATGATAAGCATACCAGACTCAAGTAATATCACAAATAAATTATGATATCCTGACCAAACATTGAACCCTGTATCTACGGTCTTAACCGCAAAACTACAGAAACAATATTTATTTAATTTATTTATTTGCTCTTAGCTGATCTAGAGCAAGAAAATCCGTTGTGTCCGAGATGTTCGACGGGTTCTCTACACAGAAACTGCTGCGGGTGGATAGTCCGGGCTCCAAGACCACACGCCATAGTCAGTGTATTTCGATCCAGGAGTGTACCAACCGACGACGCCCTGCGCCGCGGGGTAGGCAGAGACAATTGAGCGCCATTTGACACGACCACGACATACCTCTTTCGCATCGTCGACATTCATTAACCTCTTCATACATGCCGTTTGGTTACGAAGACTTTTTAATGCGAGGTACTTTATTTTGTCAAGTCAGTGTTTCGTTTATTTGATCGTGATATGTGAGTCTCGGTCTGCCACGGCCTCTTTCTTCGCTCATCTTTTCAATATGCTTGAACCATCGTAGCATGCGTTTCCTTATTTTTGTCCCTATGTTTTCCTTTATACTAACCCTTTATTAATAAATACGTATAATTAAGTATTAGCATGTTAATAAAGATATCTTGTGCCCTATGTTAGACCCTTGTCACAAACTTTTAACATACAACACTAAAGTAGGAAAACATCGACATATCAATATGGACTGTTTAGGAAAACGCTAGATTTCATATGGAGTAATTTCCCACCAAAATGTTTATTATCTAGAGATAGTTTTTATATCGTTGTATAGTCCTATTAGTCTAAGATCCCAGTACCCCTATTCTGTTACTTGGTCGCAAACGTTAATAGTGGATTTCGTTATTTACGTCAGATATTACGTCATAATAACAAAATATTATTCAATTCTCAACTCTTTAAGCGCTCGACCTCGACGGCCAAAATGACCAAATATTCTGGTGGCGGGTATAATTTTAGTTGCTTCTACTTTGTTCTCATGTAGCCTGTCTCTGTACTTTCTGTTTCAATAAATAAGTACATTGTGAAAATATTTCCGGGTATTTCTATAACCTAATTCCTTACTCTCCGTTCCGCAACCGAACCACACGCACAGGTCAGAATATGCACCCACATACCGTAGTCACTATCCCTTCGCGTACCTACCTATAAATGTGGAATGCTTTTCTAGGCTCTGAGTTTCCACTTTCCTATAACCTGGAGTCCTTCAAGCGAAGTATGAAAAGGCATCTAGTCAAGCCGGCATAGTGTTAGGGACTGATCGGACATAAGGGTCTGATTCCAGTTGCTAACATTCATAAAAAAAAAAAGGCCTTGTGATAGTGATGACCGTTGCTTCCCCGCACTTAGTCTCCATGACACCTATGTGCGTAACCTTTACTCCGTCACGGAAGGCTAGGATCACGTTCCTACAGACCTCTGGAAGAGTTCCTGCAGTCTGGAGAAACTACAGTCTAGGCACAGCCACACTCCACTCCATGCGGCCGTCTCCTCGTCTGCCATGCATCCTCTACACAGTGGGCTACCTATAATGTTTAGAGTGTATAGATGTTTATTAAAGACACAATGTCCCGTTATCACCCCTACCATTATGCTCTGTTAAGCTCAAGAGACGTCGCGTGAGGCTCCTGTCAGGGCTCGGAAGAGCCTCCCTAGACTGTCTGCAGTCTGTGGCCGATGTCCACATATGCTGCTACCTCGCACGAATTGAAATGGAAGGAAAATTATTGGTCCTGGGCCAGTTGGCATTATGGATGACCCCCTTCTGGCTTCTGGTTTTAGGGCCTCTACACGAAAGGTCTCTTATATATACGTCTATGCACGAAACACAACTGGTCGACGTAATTAGAACACAGGGTAATACATGCGTCAGCTTTACATTATGTATTCCAATCGTAAATTACACTTATGAAATATTACGACCATGAAAATGTCCTCATAATAATAAACCTAAAGTTTAATTAGATACTGCCGACGTAGGTTTAGATGCAGAGGTGCTGGGTTCGATTCCTACTCAAGTTACCTATCATTGCGACAGTAATCCCTATCGCGATGGTCAACGCTTTTTTTAAGGATCAGTTTCATATTTATAGATCCGTCATGACAAGGTGTCAATTGTCGTGATGAGCCTATAGTAAAATTTGCAAAAAATGAATCCGCATCTTTTAAAAAAGTGTGGTTTCTGACCACCCTGCAAGATCGTGATGATATTTAACTTTTTTAGTTACTGAAAAAGAGAAATATATATATTTTTTTTAAATATGATTAACTGTGTTTTGATCCTACTTAAAACAAACAAGAAATAAATACCATTCTCGCTTGACAGACGCTCATACATTGGATTTTTTAAGGTTAGCAATTTCTAACTACAAACTTGATTTTGCTAATCTAGCGAAAGACGAATATAAATAAGTTACTAAAAAAATATTTTTATTAAATAATAAACACTACCATACTACAAAAGTGTGTACTGAACTATAAATAATAATAATAATAAGTATTTCCAGACAGGTCACACAGCGCCATCTAGTTTCCGTGGTAATCTACGAGGCTTGTGTTACGGAAACTAGATGGTTGATAAACTACATATTATACTTTTTTATAAACACCCAGACCGAGACAAATTATACAATGTACAACTTGCCCCCGGTGGGAATCCAACCCACGACCTCCCGAGTTCACGGCAACGTTTTGTTACCACTAGACCACGGAGGCGGTCAACTATGATGTTTTATTTAAGATTTTATTGCTAACCTTGGTATCGGTTACGAATTTGCGCCGTTTGGGGTCGAGACGATGGGCCCATGGGGACCGTCAGCGAGGCGCTTGGCCAAGGAGTTGTCAAGGCGGCTAATAAAAAGGGTTGGAGACAGGAAGGCTGTCAATTAATTCTGCCAACGTATTAGCCTCGCTATACAGAGGGGAAATGTAGCCAGTCTCCTTGGGACTATATCGGATGGGACGTCTCTAGAGGACATTTTTTATTTATAGTTTAGTTTATTTTTAATTTTATTATTTAGGTAGCTTTTAATTTATATTTAATGTACTATAATTTCCTTCGAATAAAATTTATTAAAATTTTATAAGATTTTAAGAAGCATGTAATTGGTAGATCGCACAGACAACAGTTCGTCGGTAAATAGTAGATTTTGCGTCTAGTCAAGACGCCACCCGTGTTAAAAAAAAAAAAAAATCTCCAATTTAATAGCTAACTAGAACTGTAAAGAAAGGAATGTATGTGCCGAAGTAGCTAACTAAATGTAAACAGGATCATTATGGTTGTTACAAAAATATATTTTTCATAAAAAGCTCCTTATTTGTACAAACCTATTCGTTATATAACTTGAAATTACATTGTGAGGCACAATTGTAGCATTTTCAAAGGCACATTTTAATTCAATTTTTACAATACAATAAAATTACTTAATAATTAAAAAAAGGTCTTTAGATATAATAAATAAAATAAATAAAATGCGTTTATTTCGGAATAGTATCCATAGGGGTTAGTAACATAGTGTTTGCTTATTCTATATTAGTAAAAAGAGGACATTTACTTTTTATATTTGCCTTGCCCTCCTGAGGCACTGGGCACATACATGTGAGTATGTACCCAGTGCCCCATGATAGGGCAATCTGGCTTCTCACCAACTGCCCTCAAGATGATGTTGCCGCTCCCTCGTACTCTGTGCATCAACGACGCGACTTCTTTCTTGACTTAGTAGTATATTCGACCTTAGCTATTTTCTATTGTAATTATTAACATTGTTTATTTTAACCTGCTCAGTCCTACGGATTTGCTGTTGAGTGTGCGCCATAATCCTATAAGATTTCCATTGGTTTCTCATGCGGATAATCAGCTTAGCTACGATTCTGAGGCGATAGAACACGCGACCGAATGCGATATGGAAAATACCTGCAAAGGCGATTGCCTGAATCATTTTAGCGTAAAGTAAGTACTGTTAGTGATAAGTGGCCACACTGTAAGTACTGTTAGTGATAAGTGGCCACACTTTCAAAAAATATTTATTTTTTATTTTATTAAAAACTTTATTGCACAAAGTACAAAGGCGGACTTAATGCCCGTAGACATTCTCTGACAGCCAAACCTTAGGGACAAATTAGAACATTTATAGGTGCAATGAAATAAATATTAATAGTAGGATAAATTCAACATAATTATATATACGAGTACTTACATAATATACCTACTTTTATATATACTGTAATATCAATATACTAAATACTAATACATACACAAAAATATACATATATACACTTATTAACATTGTTCATTGTGAAGATCTGGTAGACGCTTGCCTTATGTTTACAGGGAGTTTGTTCCATAAATTTGTGGCAACAACTGTTAAAGAATTTGAAACAAATCCAGAATGATGTAAGGGAACAGAAAGAAGTGAGTTGTGAGAAGAACGAAAGGATTTGTCGTGAAACGAAGAAAGATAGGCAAATTTATCCTTGAGGTATTTCGGTGTCGCAGGCTCGGTTAGAACAGAAAAAAGGAGACAGAGAACTCTTAGATTTCTGCGACAACGAATTGGGAGCAACGAAACATCTTACTACATACTTTAAACAACATACTGAACTAGGTGAAGCGGTTTTTAGCGCCAGCCCTAAGACTTATGCGGTATAAAGCACAAGCGTGGAATACTGCACTATGTACAAAGGGCTGGCTTAATGCCGCTAGGCATTCTCTAGCAGCCAACGTTTGGGACAATACAGAACATTACAGTCATGAGGCTAGGTGCAAACGATTGTAAGAAACGTTGCCAAATAAATTAATTTATTCTTACATATACTAGATATAAAAATAAATACACATACATACAAATATGTACACAATAATACATATCTTACTGTTCTTACCTCTGGGATGGTTCCGCTAAGTATCTTACAGATGCTCTCAATGTCCTGCAGAGGCTTGCGATTCGGATAGTGGACAACACCGCAGTGTCTAAAACTATCGAATCACTGCAGCTTCGCCGTAACGTTGCCTCTCTGAGCGTGTTCTACAAGCTATACTACGGTGAGTGTTCTGAGGAGCTCCATAACCTTATCCCTTCTTCTCTATCCCGCAACTGAACTACACGCATAGGTCAAAATATGCATCCACACACCACATTCCTATGCATACTAATAAATTTGGAGATTCTTACATGTGTCGCATGCTGAAGATGTGGAATTCCTATAACTTGGAGTGTGAGAAAGCATTTTGTTGGGCCGGCATAGTGGTAGTGACTGATATCGGTCGTTAGTGGCTGGCGTCAGTTGCACGTATTATTTGACGTGATGTCACATGTCGTGTTCAGTAAATAATTATAAGAAGGCCCACGCGATTGTCCAGTCAGGTGACTGTCGTTGTTTGCAGTGGTGGCACGTGTGTCGGGTCCAGGTCCGCACCCTAAGGGCCTGGTTGAGCGGGGGGATGGCTGGCACATGCGTTATGTCCGTGATCGGGTGCTGCTGTGGGGGCCTGGGACCTCTGCCGAACACGTTCAATTTATTGTTCTCAAATTAGCAGAGGTTTTTGCGTTTTGTCGACTTTCGGGTTGCACATAGGTATGTAGTCTATCTTAATTCTGACTTGCATGGTGGGTTACTGCTGTACCAGGAATTGTAATCTCATAGGTACTTCTAACTAAATTTAAAAGGTTATTAATTGATCGCTGTGGTGCAGTTCTGTATATGTTTTATTTTGTAAATCTGATATAGCTGAGTTTTCCTTGCAGATTCCTTTCTCAGTTAGATTTAAGATTAACAGGTCACTGGAATCTACTAAGCTGCTGGTCTTCTGCTAACAGCTTACTTATTGGACAACTTTGCTGCTTAGTCTTCTACTAGCAAGAGTAAAATCATTCAAAATAATTTTGTTAAAGACGTTTTATAAATGCCTGTAATATGTTTACGTGAATAAAGATATTTTGACTTTGACTCTCCACCTGAACATTCCTGTGCACTAGGTCATCCACTACGCCGAGGACCGGAAATTGGAGGCGATTGCGTCGGAGTCACGATGCCTATCTGTGGTACTGACTAAAAAGAAGTAGGACATTACAGTGTGTTTGCGCTTAAATAAAAATAATTTAGCTATAGAACGTCAGATTTCTAAGATTTGCGTTCTGAGATAATTTGTCTCGTAAAATGTGAATAAGAAAATGGATGTCTTCATTCCGAGGAAATTAAGTTGGAGGTTTAAATTTTTCATCAAACCGAGCTAATTAACTTCTTAATTAAAGTTGGGAAGCTCTCTCATTTTTACATCCCTCTATTGAGATTACTGTCTTAATTAAATCTCCTTGTTTGATAACTGTTGTGAAATAATATCACTACATAATATAAAAGACCTCCACTGCGTCTGCATGTCTGTCTGCATGTTTGTCTGCTCGCGATAAACTGAAAAACTACTACACTGTTTTTCATGCTTTTTACAACAATGAATAGAGTGTTTCACGAGGAAGGTTTAAGTATATAATTTCTTAAGTTTTTTTATACATTAACTATATTTGTTGGAGGTGTCGGAGAAATAAGCCGTCTTGGAGCAATCAACCAAAACGCTGCCTACCCTTTAAGATATAACAAAACAATGTATGGTGGAATTGTGTATCTTATATAGGTCTACAGAAAAGTCCGCGATGGCATATGTCTATCTCTTACGGATAACATACTATATCCGTTTTACTGCCTTCGTGGTCTAGTGGTAACAAACGTTGCCGTAAACTCGGGAGGTCGTGGGTTCGATTCCCACCGGGGGCAAGTTGTACATTGTATAATTTGTCTCGGTCTGGGTGTTTATATGTATAATATGTATATATTTACAAAAAAAGTATAATATGTAGTTTATCAACCATCTAGTTTCCGTAACACAAGCCTCGCAGCTTACCACGGAAATTAGATGGCGCTGTGTGATTGTCTGGAAATATTTATTTATTATTTATTTACTTTAAAAAATGGGCAATTATAAAGCGGTAATTGAAAAGCTATTTACAGAAATACGGTATTAATCCTTATTATTTTAAATTTGTTAGTTGGCTTTAAATTAATACCTTTGGAGATAGCAAAATCAGAATAATGCACAACGAAATTAACTTCGTGTGTACACGAGCAAAGCCGGGTAAAATAGCTGGTTGTTAAAATATATTTTTTTAGGCTAAGTATGTAGAAGCACAATGGTGATAAATCGCCTAAGGATATTGTTTTTTATTATTTTGACCAAATAAAACAATCCTGAATTATTACATTAGCTGATATTGTCGTTTATAATGATCAAAATTTGGGAAGTAATGTCAAACGTTCAGAATTTTCATACTGACGGTGGTAATTTGTCCAGTCTGCTGGGGCGGGGAACAATCCACCGTTCGTGCCGATAAACCCAGTAAAGTGTATCCACACATTTCGGGATCAGGCTTGAATTGCCGTCATGTCCAGTCAAGCCGGCATAGTGTTAGGGACGTATGTCAGTCATGAGTGTCTGATTCCAGTTGCTAACATTCATGGATCTCGCTGCCCTCTTTCCATCAGGTGGTCGCAAGGTCACATGTCGTGCTAGTATATAAAAAAAAAATCAGTTCGTTCAACACAGCACCATTGCTTTTTTAGATATTTGTGCACGACGTATTTGGTATTATTTAAAATAGTTGTATAGAATTCATAGAATAGATATTTTAATAATTAGTAATTAGCATTTTATAGATAAAGATGTTTAATAGAGATCACATCATGTTTAATACTAATTATTATATAGTTTAGAATGTGTAAAGCCGTATTACAGTGTAAATTTACATAGTTATTTATATTAGAATAGTAAATAGAACTATAGTTATTTATAAATAAAGAAAGACTTCAGCGGCTTATTATTATTATTACCATCGGTAGAGCTTGGTTAGCCGATACTCGTCGCTGATTGGTCGAGCTCGTGCGGGCTACGCCAACCTAGCAGCGACGAGTATCGGGGCGTACAAAAATAGGACATTTTCTGTCAAATAGTGACTGGCCTTCGGATTGGCCTCATCTCGCCAATACAACCTGGAAAGAAGAAGAGTCTTGTAGTGACTCGGAGCTCGCAGAGGGGATTCGGCAGACGTTTTGCTGATAAAACGTCTGACCCGAACCCCGAACCATGGACGCCCGGCCCCCCACCCCCACCGAGGATTCCCCGGAGGAGGAAGAGGGACGAGAAGCTCGTCAGGAGGATGAAGAGGAGGGGGGAGCACTATCACCCCTGCCCGCCCTAGCAGTGACGCCACCGGAGGAGGAGGGGGGACCACACCTGCTCCCCCCCACAGTGACGCCAGAAGCGGAGGGAGCACCCCCGCTCCCCCCCGCAGTGACGCCGAGGGAAGCAGAGGGAACACCCCCGCTCCCCCCAGCACCGATGTCCCACCTCTCGCAGCAGGACGTCGAGGACGCAGTACAGTCCATGCTGGAGGACCTGTTCGGGCACTCCGGCCGTGGAATGCGCCGGAAGCACAGCCCCTAAGAAGACGAGGAGAGGAAGAGGGGATGTTTTATCCCCTCCCCTCCTCATCCACTCGGAGGAGCAACCGCGCCGAGCACCAGGCCGGGACCAGCCCGGGACACCGCCGAACTAGACCGACAAACCGCGCGACCAACCGCGACCGCGCGCCCAACCGCGCCCGCAACCGCGCCCGCAACCGCGCCCGCAACCGCGCCCGCAACCGCGCCCGCGACCGCGCGATCAACCGCGCCCGCGACCGCGCGACTAGCCGCGCCCGCGACCACGCGCTAACCCGCGCAGTGTTCGCCGCCAGCCACCACACAAGATTTGAGGCCTGCGTGTGCAAACCCAACGTCGCGCATGGCGACACGACCGAAGCCGCCTCCGACCACCTCGCGTTCGGCGCTACCTCCGCGAACGCTGTCCTTCGCAATGCCGCAGGCAGCTGTTCCGCGTGAGCTGAACCTCACACCGAGAGTGGTCGTAACGGTCAAGCAGAAGACACCGCCGCCATGCGCCGCGCCTGCGCCTGCACCTGCGCCAGTCCCTGCGCCAAGAACAACAAGAGACCCGCGCCTCATGAGAAGAGAGGAGGAGAGTGCAGCGACCTCAAAGTCTCCAGTGGCGAGACCCCGCGACGACCGAGTACCACAGGAGACGACACAAATGGACTTGTCCGGTGATTTGCGGCCGGACCACGCCATTCCACAAGGCGAGGAGGATGTTGAGGGTGAGTTGTTGAGTCTTTCAACGTCCACCTGCTACGCCGACGTAGCAGCAGCACCCGCATCACCGCGCGCGATTGCCGATGCGGGTGAACCAAGAGTCTCCTCACACCCCATCTCAGGGTCGACAACCCCAGCGCCCAAGAAGGCCAGGTATCCACCTTTAGTGGTGGAGCACCTACCTAATTGGGCTCACCATTTCCGGGAGCTCCGCTGCAAGCTGGGTCACCCGCCCAACGCACGCCCGTTTGGGAAGGGAGTGCGCTTCACCCCCGGAAGCGAGCGGGAGCACAGGACTATCCAGCGCTACTTAGTAGAGCTGGAAAAGACCGAAAAGGTATCCTGGTTCTCCTACTCGCTTCCGGCGGAGAAGAATTTGAAGGTCGCCATCCGCGGCCTCCCCTACGACACCTCCCCGGACGAGATCGTCGTAGATCTCGCCCGACTCGGCCACAGTGCCGAGTATGTGCGCCCCATCAGGGCCAGGGCGGGAAGGCCTGGGTGTATATTTTACGCCCAAATCAAAAAGACACCCGACACCACCCCGGGCATATTCGCAATCACAGAATTGCTGAACATGCCCGGAGTGCGCGTCGAAGTGTGGAGGGGTCGGCCTGGCGTTGCTCAGTGCCACAGGTGCCAGCAGTTTAGGCACTCTTCCCACCACTGCCACCGACGCCTTATGTGCGTGATCTGCGGGGACGAGCATTCGGCTTCAAGCTGTCCCCGCGCCAAGGAAAAGCCGCCTACCTGCGGCAACTGTGGCGGTGAGCACACCGCCAACAATGCGTCGTGTCCGGTGCTGAGGCGCGAGCGGAGGAACAAGGCTGCAGGGCCAGTGGCCCGCACTGAAGGTGCAGAGCCTCGTCCCTCCGCTCGCCCCAGCGACGGAACCACGCAGGCCCCGACCACTCTCCGCCCAGAGGCCAACGACCCGCAAAATGGCGGACTGGCCCACAGGCGTAGAAGAGGCAGGGGAGGGAAAAGGAATAATAATAATAATAATAAAAAGCGTTTATTCATTAAATAAGTGGTACATCATAGATAAAAAAGAACTCTTTTACATTAGGTACACTATCAATTGTTGGTTTGATTCACTGATACCTATACCAGTTAACTGTCATACTGGTATCAGTGCTCTCACCGTTACAGTAAAGACACATTTTTAATATAAGCTTAGAGACCAAGATTAGGCTTCCAATTCCAGGAGAGCAAAAGGTGGTTGCAATCAAAGTATCAAAACGTTAGAGGAACTGGCTCAACTGGGTTGGAAGCAAAGTTTCATTACAATGTATTACATATAAAAAGAAGCACAAGAAAAGTAACGATTATAATAAATTAATTTAAGTTAGGTCTATATTTTATTTAAGTATATATATAAAAGCATAATAAATTAAAAATAATGTACTAGAATGTACATGTTTATAATAATATAATATAATATAATATAACATAATATAATATAATATAATATAATATAATATAATATAATATAATATAATATAATATAATATAATATAATATAATATAATATAATATAATATAATATAATATAATATAATATAATATAATATAATATAATATAATATAATATAATATAATATAATATAATATAATATAATATAATATAATATAATATAATATAATATAATATAATATAATATAATATAATATAATATAATATAATATAATATAATATAATATAATATAATATAATATAATATAATATAATATAATATAATATAATATAATATAATATAATATAATATAATATAATATAATATAATATAATACAATACAATATAATATAATATAATATAATATAATATAATATAATATAACATAACATAATGTAATATAAAAATATATAATAATAGAATATAATTATTTGTACTAGTTTAACTTTATTTGTCCACGATTAAAAGTTGTTCAGTCTGAAGATAATTTAGAGGTATATAATATAATATAATATAATATAATATAATATAATATAATATAATATAATATAATATAATATAATATAATATAATATAATATAATATAATATAATATAATATAATATAATATAATATAATATAATACAATATAATATAATATAATATAATATAATATAATATAATATAACATAACATAATGTAATATAAAAATATATAATAATAGAATATAATTATTTGTACTAGTTTAACTTTATTTGTCCACGATTAAAAGTTGTTCAGTCTGAAGATAATTTAGAGGTTGCAACCACTTCCAAGTAACCTTCTTACATTGAAAATAATTAATTTCACCAATGTTCAAATGTTCATTTATCTCATTATATAAATAACCTTCAAGAAAAGGACTGAATCTGGCAAGAAAACTTGTTCTGCATCTGACAGTAGGACAAATTCTATTTTTACGTCTACTATCTTGAATAATATCTTTATCAAATACAACGTTTCTATGCTTTTTTAGAATTGTTTGAAGTATAAATATTTGCCTAACGGTCAAAACTTGACAATCACTGTATAAATCGTATGTCGGATATCTCCTTGGTCGGAATGAACTTACTTTTAAAATTGCTCTTTGAGCCCGCTCCAGGGCTAACAGATACGTCTTCGCAGCACCTCCCCAAGATGTGATACAATATCCTATAATGGATTGGCAAAGGGCGTAATAAATCATTTTAATGACCTTTGTGTCAGCTATATGTCGTATGTTTTTAAAAATTGCAATTAGTTTACGTACCCGTTGTGTAAGAATGCCTATATGTTGTTTAAAGTTGAGATTATTGTCAAGCACTATGCCTAGATATCGTATGTTAGGAACGTTTTCTAGAATCGGACAGGCACACCCATTTGATGGGGTAGTCCGTAGACATGTCGCTGTATGGGCTTGGATGCCAGGGATGTCTAGTTCTGGTTGAGAAGAATTAAGAATTGAGAAAGTTAAGTATTTGGTTTTATCCGTGTTTATTGTCAAAAGATTTTTGTTTAACCATTTCATTACTCTATCAAAGCCACTCTGTGCCACACCATGAACGTCGTCCCATGTTTTACCTTGAAACAGTAGCGCCGTGTCATCTGCGAATGTAAACACTTTACAGTTATCGATTTCCAGGCTACACAGGTCGTTTATATAGACTAGGAACAAAGTAGGGCCTAATATGCTGCCCTGGGGAATGCCATAGTAAACAGGTAGTGGTTCACTGAGATATTTACCAATTTTTGTGACTTGAAATCTATCCGCCAGATAGCTGGTAAGCAAGTCATGTTGTAAGCCTCTGATTCCCAGGTCACATAGTTTTTGTAATAGTAAAGGAATCGATACTGCGTCAAACGCCTTCGCTAGGTCCAAAAATATGGAAAGGCACTTCTGTTTATCATCGAGACACTTAGCTGTATGTGCCACAAAGTTCGATACAGCATCAGCTGTTGACCTACCCCTACGAAACCCGTACTGATTCTCCGAGAAAATGTGGTGTTTTTCTAGAAAGCCTACTAATTGTCGGTTAATGATTTTTTCCAGAATTTTTGACAAATTAGACAATAGCGAGATAGGACGATAGTTATTAATAACTTGTTTGTCGCCACTTTTAAAAATAGGAAGAACTATAGACTTTTTAAAAGCTTTAGGAAAGCTACCAGAACGAATAGAAAGATTACAAATATGTGAAATAGATGGTGCTAATAGTTCCTTATATTGCTTTAAGAAGTTTGTAGAAATACCATCCCAGCCAACAGAGCAGTCTGACTTTAAAGAATCGATAATTGATATAATCTCATCAGTATCTGTTTCAAGTAATACCATGGACACACCAGAAAGTAACTTATCATTAATGCACATATCCGATGTGTGCACGTCATTTTGTAAGATCTTTTCTGCAAGATTTTTGCCTACGTTGGCAAAGTAATGATTCGCATCATTCACGACCTTATCAGGCATGTTATGAGAGGCAATAAGGTCATGGGCTAACGTGGAATTTGTATTGGAGTTTGCAACTGATTTTATTATTTGCCAGGTTTTTTTTACACTTGTAGAACTAGCTCTTTCCAATTCTGCCCTTTCATAATTACGTTTAATATTTTTCAAGAGGTTGTTACAGAAATTCCTATAGCGTTTATATGTTATTTGTAGGACTTCATCATTGGGATATCGCTTTAGTTTAAGATGCATTTTATCACGATTCTTCATACATCTCATAAGCCCTGGCGTAATCCACGGTTTAAGTATGATTTTTCGTCGTGGTAATGTTACTTCTTTTGTATTGTTATGTACCGTATTTGAAAGTAGTTCCACAAGAATATCAGCTGCCTCATTACAATCTGTAGAAGTTAAAATTTGGTTAAAGTTAATTTTAGCCATATCAGATTTAATTCCGTTTGTATTTATTTGAATTTTTGTTTTAAGTTGGGCGTTATATTTACGAGAATTAATGTTTATGGAACACAGTACTGAGTAATGGTCTGTTAATGAATTTTGTATAACATAAGTATGAGCTATACCATTTGACTTTAATATTACATGATCCAAACAATTGTCCAGTCTAGTAGGAAGATTATGAGCCGGGATCAAGCCATGACTAGCTATTAAATTTACGTAGCCTTCCATAATACCATCGTTTGATTGAGGTTTAATGTCAATATTGACATCTCCAATTATCATTATAGTTTTAAATGATGATAGTGAGCCAATAACATTATCCAATGAATTTAGAAAATTTTCGATATTTCGATATGAAGGAGATCTATAGATGGATATTATTGCTGTGTGTTTATTTATCGTTGTAACCAGACAATTTGCGTCAACAAATTCAGGTTCATAAGTATAGCTATTAATATTATTCCTTATGTAAACCACCACTCCCTCATTTTGATTTTTTACTTTAGTAGTCATATAACAATTGTAGTCATTTAGTGTGGGAGGAGTGGGAGTATTTAACAGCCAGCACTCCGTAAGTATTATTATATCTAAGTCTGTATTTATTCTATGTAATAGTGTAAGAAACCCTGGCATGTTACACGCTATGCTCCTTATATTTTGTGTGAGAACGTTAAGTTGATCACTGCACCTACCAACAAGATCACGACAGTCCTCTGGTTGGCAATATTTCATGGTAGATACAGCTACATCATCAATATTCATTATGTTAGTTTCGATATCATCCATAGTTTTTTCTTTTGAGTAATATAAAAAAAATATAAGCTCTAGTATGAAGAAACCGTTAAATTCTATAAAAAATAAAAAAATAAAATTTTTTTTTTTTTTTTTTTTTTTGTTTCTTTTATATTCTTGAAGATGGTTTTATTAGGTGATAATTGTAGTGAAATATTATAGCAATAACGTATTATGGTTAAGACTATATCGTGAAATAACAAATGAGAGTTGTAATCGCCAATTATTATAATAATTATACGTTTACCGTTAATAGTAATATTCAAACAAATGAATGATGAAAATGTTTTTTTTTTTTACATATGTTGTATTTAGTTTTATGTAAGATTTCTAGTACTTTTGGTAATTTGTTTAAATAAATAAAAATAAATAAATATAAAATTATTATAAATAAATACAAATTATTTATATATATAACTATAAATATATAAAGTATAATAAAATATTTCTTAGACACAGTATAATCTATACTAAATTCATTTGCACATAGTAGTCAAGCTCCAGTAGACGTTTTTAAAGCCAATAGTTGCCCTTCATTTTTTAACCATATAGCTGGTGAACCTTCTCGTTGACGAATGTAGATTTTGCCATTAGCGGTCCAGCAAAAGGAGTATCCATGCGTTTTCACAAAGTCGCGGGCTAGGAAATGAAGTTTTCTCATTTTGCTTGTAAGATTTTCCGAGATATAGGTTGGGGAAACGTCATTCTTTATGCCCAGCATCGAAGAGTTAAATTTATTATCTCGATTACGCTTATTATGGTCTTTGACCGCAGATAAGAAATTAATCTTTACCAACGTACTAGCAAGCTCCACAATAATTGTAGAATTTGAATCCTTTTTCTGTGGCAATCGGTAAACGTCTCTTACGTCATTTCGTTCTAGAACTAAATTGACGGCCTTATATGCAGATTGTACCATTGAGAAGAGTTCATATTTTGTTTCATTATTGCTTCTGGGAACTCCTCTTAGCTCAATATTTGTTTTACGGCTATTTCGTTCAAGAGTTTCCATTTGTTCTTCGATTGATGAAATTTGTATTTTCATATCTTTGCGTAGGTTTTCTAGTTGATCAATTTTGTTATTAATGGTGTTAATTTGCCCCGAAATAAAATCCACAGATTTTATTATTTCCTGATTTGCTGTTTGTATAGACTTGCTTTGGACCAGAATATTTGAAATTTGCTTTTCAAGCGAGTCCAGTCTTGCATTTTGAGTATTTTTTAGCTCCATGATCAACTCCTTCATTTCGGTTTTAAATGAAGTAAGGATATTTGGAATTTCCTCTGATGAAGACTGGTCATCAAGCATCTTGCGTCGCTTGCCCCGATTGGAGGTCTCTTTTTTTCTATCCCCAAGTCTTGTTAGGTCTGGATCTGAAGCCGAGTGGGGCAGGCTAGAATCCTTCGGCGGTGTGCGTTTTGTTTTACCGAGCATATCGCCGCGCTGCTCCAAAGTTCAGAGCACGCGGTATTCAATAGGCCAGTATCACGTTATACCAATAGCGGTGGACCACCCGTCCGTTGACACCTCGTACACCGATTTGTAACGTTCTCAGCCACTAACCAATCGATGTACGTCGAAATCTCCGTTAGGACCGCGCACTCGCCTCGAATGACTCACGCAGGCCGTCACTTTTTTGTATAAAATATTTGTTAGCGATTTCTTATTGAATGATTTTACAACACGACCACAGATTATTGAACACGACCGTTTGGATAGCTGTCGCAACGAAAACTGTGAAGAAGGCGGCCAAGGCCAAGCAAAAAAACAAAGCTTCTTCCTCGTCCATCCCCGAACCCAGGCCAGCAGTAGTAGCTGCAGCGGAGGCCCCAGTTAAGGAGCAACCCCAACACCCAGCCATAGCTCAAGCAATCCCGACGCCCTCCTCGGCCGGAACAGCGCCAGAAGGCATGTTTCCGATCAAGGAGGGCATCGAAATCCTAAACTCCATCTTTGAGGCTATCAGAGACGGGAGAGACGCGATCCCAGAGATCCTCAGCGGCCTTGCGAGGCTAACACTGTCCTCTTCACAGTCCAGGCGCTGAGGATCGTTCATTGGAACGCCAACGGCTTGCCTGAGTTTTCCTTGCAGATTCCTTTCTCAGTCAGATTAAACATTAACAGGTCACTGGAATTTGCTAAGCTGCTGGTCTTCTGCTAACAGCTTACTTATTGGACCACTTTGCTGCTTAGTCTTCTACTAGCAGGAGTAGAATCATTCAAAATAATTAAATTAATGACGTTTCATAAATGCCTGTAATAGGTTTACGTGAATAAAGATATTTTGACTTTGACTTTGACTTTGACTTTGCGTCGTAAGAACAAGCTGCTAAGAGCATTCCTTGCCGAACAGCGTGTCGACGTTGCGCTGATCAGCGAGACTCACCTTCATCCCAATGACAAATTCAAGGTCCCGAACTTTGTCATTTATCGCCAGGACGAGTGCTCTCCGCACGGACGAGCTTACAGGGGCCTAGCTGTTATCGTGCGGAGAAGCCTCATCCACCAACCTTTACCACCATCCCCTCTTACTTCCTTCTATGCTGTGGGGATTGCGGTAAGTGTCGCGGGAAAGGAGACACACCTTTATGCGGTCTACCGACCGCCTGCAGGTGTGCCTCTTGACATGTCGGAGATCCACACACTTTTGGATGCAGGCCCTCCGACAATGCTCGCCGGCGACATGAACTGCAAACACGCAGCCTGGAACTCCGCTATCGCCAACCATCAGGGAGAGAGGCTCTTGGAGGATTCGGAACTCCACGGATATGATGTGTTGGGACCAGACGCCCCCACTCGGATTCCTGGGAACCCGAGAGGGCAGGCGGAGGTCCTCGACATCATCATTGTCCGTGGGATTCCGGAAACCCCTCGACAGGAGGTTCTCTACGACCTGGAATCCGATCACCTTCCTGTACTGGTCGAATTAACCGGCCATCCCACAAAAGTCTCGCTGGCAGTGCCGCGGAAACGCACTGACTGGCAGGGATTTGCCGCCCTTATGGCCCAGCATACTCCCTCCTACCCGGTGTCAACGGCCGAGGAGGTGGAAAGGCTGTCGTCTGAAATCGCCGCACAGATCCGTAGTGCACTAGGGCAGACCTCTTCCGCTGTGGCGGGAAGGGCGGGGCTACCCCCGCTCCCCCACCACATCCGGTTGCTACTACAGCAAAAGAGGCGCCTACGGAAACTGTGGCAGTTTAACCGCTGCCCGGCGATGAAGACGAGCCTGAACGCCCTCTCGGCGAAGATACGAGAGGAGCTGGACACTTACGACGCCAGCCGATGGCAAGAGCACATAGATTCCATAGGCGATCACGTACCTAGTGCGCACCGTCTATGTGCCCAATTATCCAATGAACGATCTCCCGTTCATCCTCTGATGGCCTCAGACGGAACCCCGAGGTTCCGCGCAGCAGACCGAGCCGAAATCTTTGCCGAGTGCCTGGAGGGGCAGTTTAGCCCCAACCCTTCATCGGATCGGGTGCACACGGAGACAGTGGATCGGCACGTCAGGGACTACCTGGCGGCAGAGCTGTCGGCCGGTGACGAACCGGTGACCTTCACTCCCGGCATGGTGGAGCGTGCCTTCTCCCGTGTGAAGCTGAGAAAGGCCCCCGGCGCAGATGGCGTTCCAAACATGGCACTACGGTGTTTGCCGCGACGAACAGTCGTGGCTTACACCCGCCTGTTTAACGGCATCATGCGCAGCGGGCATTTCCCAGCAGCATGGAAGGAGGGGCGCGTCATCATGCTCATGAAAAAGGGAAAAGATGTGAGGAAACCGGAGAGCTACCGACCGATAACTCTGTTGCCGACGGTCTCGAAAGTGTTCGAGAAACTGTTTCTGTTGCACCTGAACCCGTGCATCACGCCGAGAGCCGAGCAATTCGGCTTTCGGTCTGAACACAGCACGACGCTCCAGTTGACGAGGCTGCTGCACCACGTGGTGGTTTCTTCTGAGAAGAAACACACCACGGTTGCAGTATTCCTCGACATGGAGAAGGCATTCGACAGAGTCTGGCATAACGGGCTGCTGTACAAGTTGTCCCAATCCCCTACCCCTGTTAGGATCGTCAAGGTATTGGCCTCCTTCCTTGAGGGCAGGAGCTTTCACGTAGCAGTGGAGGGCGTGGCCTCGAGTCCACGTCCCATACGAGCCGGCGTTCCCCAGGGTAGCTGCCTTTCTCCGTCCTGTTACTCCTGGTTCACCAACGACATACCGCTGGCGGAGGGGGTCGAGCTAGCGCTGTTTGCTGACGACGCCGCGTACTTCACAGACTCTAGGGTCTTGAGCTACGCGGTGACGAAGATGCAGCGCTGTCTCGATCTCCTCCCCGAGTGGCTCTCCCGTTGGAGGTTGTCGGTGAACGCCAGGAAGACTCAGGCTACGTTCCTTGAGACTGGACTGAGAAGGCTGAAACCCGACCGTCCGCTTCTGTTGAACGGCGAGAGTCTATCGTGGACTAATCCAGTAAAATACCTGGGCGTCACGATAGACAAACGCATCAACATGCGCGCCCACGTGACCGCCACTGTGAACATGGCGCGGGTGGCGAGAGCCAAACTTCGCCCAGTGTTTGCATCCAGTTTGCCGCTTCACACGAAGCTACTCATATTCAAGTCATATATCCGCAGCCGACTCACGTACGCCGCGCCGGCCTGGTACGCTCTCACCTCAGCTACGCTGAGAGCACGTTTACAAGCGCAACAAAACCTAACGCTTCGTACCATTGTCGGCGCCTCGCGGTACGTGAGGAACGATGTAATCCATAGGGATATGCGGATGGAAACACTGGACGAATTCGTGCGTCGTCTGGCGGCTGGCATGTTCGCGCGCGCAGAGGCGACAGATTTCCCACTTGTGAGAAACCTGGCCCCTCTGCACGCCCGTCCGCCGGACGCCAGACAATGCTACGCTCGTCACCTGCTGCCAATCACGGAGTCGTAATCGCGGCTCCGCCGCCTGGCTCGTATACTTCAACCTTTAATGGTTACCCCATGCCCTGTCCGTAGTTACGGAAAGCGAACGCAACCTCTGTTAGAAGGCAAATACCTTGACACAGATTCCCCACTCCCCCCTGCGGGGGGTGTGAGAAGACTCTTCTACTAAATAGTGACTGCAAACTCATACGCCATACTGCCCTGGAAAATAAGAAGCCTGCAATTAAGAAGCTCACTGCAACATTCATCTGGTCGTTTTATTGAAGATCGTCGCATCCTGCACCCCGGCACTGATAGGTGCATCGGATCGCCGGCTCGGCATGTTGTAATCTCCTCGTTCTCGAGAATTCGCACCTAACTTCGGTTAGTTGCGGTTCCGGTACGACAACTTGGTCCCGCCTTTCGGCGGCTTGTTGGTACCGGTCCGTGTGTCGACTTCGGTCAGCACCGGTTCTCGATTATTGAGGAGGGCACGACTAAGTCGAGCTCGGTCCCGCACAATATTTATAATATAAAAAGTGGATTTTATTCGGATAACAGGTCGCTCTTGTACAAAAAAGTTCTGTTCTGTGTCGCAGAAACGATGACCGATGGAGACGGGTTCTGTAGTGGAGACAACGTACCGGAAGACGTAGAGTGGGACGATTCCCCGCCTGATGGACATATGAAATGAGGAAGGTCTCTGGTGGGGGATGGATGAACGTGAGAGGAGATCGTGTGAAATGGCGAACCTTGGGCAGGCCTATACCAGTATCCGGCAGTGGAGAGACACAGGCTGATGATGTAAATAAATAATAAATTTTCATTAAAATTGACATCACATTTGTCTGGCCAGCGTGGCGAGTATTTGGCCTAATTCTTCAAATTCAAGACCCATCTCCAACAGTGGAAGTCTAGTAGTAGTAGTCATCTTCGCCCTTGGGGCGGAACGCTCCGGGGTTATCCCCTTAAGCGTGCGTTAATCACCGTGATTAACTATTAATGCGACGGCCCGCTGGATCCTTGTTTTACCTCGGCGGCATGAGCAGCCGGGGAAGGTACCACTGTTGGATCTGTGGCACCTATGGGTACTAATGTTGTTAGTAACTGCTGGTTACGCTTCTGCCCCCAGAATCTCACGGGGCAGGGGACGGCCCTCCGGTGGCCGTGCGTGCAGCGGTGCGATTCCCTGAAGATGGTCGAAGCGGCTGTGGTCGGCTCGATCAAACATGGATTTGGAGAGCCGAGCCACAAACTGCTCGATGGTCTCCATCTTCAGGTCGTCGTGGAGGACGGTGTTGCGCACGAACCATGGAGCTCTGACTGTCGCGCGCAATGAAATATTTCTCTAAAATTTTAGCCACAAATTCAGTTTCCACTCACGTAGTTGACTTTTACCTGACATTCACGATGACTTTGCAGTGCTGAGAGAGGACGTTCGCTACATTTATCCGATGCGACTTTGACAACTGACTTTAGCCGCGACACTTTTATTTCAACCTAAACCCCTGAATTGTTTCACTGTGGTGCGATTTTCTTTTATTCATGTAATTTACTAATAGTCTAAGATACGTAGAAGAGCGACCTTCACTGGTCTGTTATTCAAATGAAATCTACTTTTTAAATAATATACGATAATAAAAGCAATAGTGATAGGTTGCCTAACGAAATATGGTCAATACATTTTTTTTATTATTTTGATCAAATAAAAATATTCTGTATTAATATTGTAACTAAACAAACACACACACATACACATAAACATTTATAATTTGTAAGTACTTAATTTATTTATGTAAGTAGCATCACGACCGTTTCCCTTTCGGGGTGGTCAGAAACCACGCTTATAAAGAAGCGGATTCACATTTAGCCAAACTTTACTATAGGCCAATCATGACAAGTGGCAAGCTCGTCGATGTCTCCAGCGTACCAAACACGAGAAATATCACAAATAAATTTAATATTAATTGAATGTATTTATTTACATTAATAAATATTTTTGTGTCCCGATCAGGAATCGAACCCGGTACCTCCGAGTCGAAATCCACGGACTTAACCGCTAGACCACGAAGGCAGGTTTTTTATGTTTAATATATTTATGTTAAAACGCTATTGGATTCTTAATAAATTCATTACAGCCCCTAGAACACAGCGTCCTAGACCTCCACTGCTGGAGATGGGCCTTCCAGAACTGGAGAATATGGCCTACACTCGCCACGCTGGCCAGACAGCTTGGCGAGGATATGATGTCAATTATTTATGACAATTTATTAACGATTCCACAAGTTGGCATTAGTGGAACCGACGGCTTAAGGTGCTCTCCGAGGCACGGGAACGGTGGTGTTGTAAATGTATGACAAATGTACGTAAGAAAAGTGTATTTCTCATTCGTACATGCTGCGTGGGTTTGAACCGAGCTTTGTAGGATTTAAGGTACGCGTTCTTGTAACCGAGCCACCACCGCGCCACAAAATCCAAAATCAATAAATTACACTGGCTGATACTATAGCTTATAAGGGTAAAATATTGTAAATGATATCAGCATGCCAAGGGGGCAGTGCGTTTTTGTGCACTTTAATGGTATAATTATAATAAAGAGCTGGTTCCTTTATGATACTCAATGGCATTCCCCAACATGAACATAACGCCGTCAGATATTCTAAAAGTGTGGTATCTTACGGATCAACTTTTCCACTTAATTTAACTTAAACTCTTAAACCGCAGTAATGGTGTAAAGTTGGGTAGATTTTACAACGGTGATTTAAGCAGTCTCCCAAGGTCATTTCTATCGACTTTAAGGCCGGTTACAGCGCTCAACCGACCAATTGTGTTGCTCTTCGGTGCGCTTAAGTTAGATTTTTGCAAAATAAAATAAAATAAAGATGTTTTAAATGTAAATGTACTTTTGTCAAATATAGTCTAAGAGTATTAACTTTCTACGAAATAAAATGTTTTTGCTATCATCATCAGCCTGTATCTCTCCACTGCTGGATGTAGTCCTCCCCTAAGGCTCGCCACTTAACGCGATCTTTCGCTACCCTCATCCAACCCCCACCAGCGACCTTCTTTAGGTCATCTGTCCATCTGCGTCCCACCCTGCGTCTTCCCGTACGTGGTCTCCATTCTAGAACCCATCGTTCGTCGCTTCTACGGCAGATGCATCCGGCCCATAGCCACTTCAGCTTGCTAATTTTAAAAGCTATGTCAGTAACTTTCGTTCTCTGACGAATATCAACGTTTCGAATTATTCATGGCACTATATGATTTCCAATGGTAACTGATGTATAGTTGGCAAGTGACCAAACGGCCAGAGTTCTCCTCTCCTTCTCGATATCCTCATCATCCTTAATAGATAGTGGCACAAACCATTGAATTGAGCTGCATGACCTGAAGAGATACTCTCTACTGATCGTCACTATAAACCTGGAAGCACATCCTGGAAGCTATCTTTATCGTGGAATCCAGTAATTAATCGGTTTCGACGCCGTGATAAATCGCCCGGTGTCGCCAACGATATTGTGAGTTAAAATTTTATTTTTTATTTCTGCAAATAACCTGATATTTTTTTCTGTTACAAATATGACAAACCCTACCGTCACTTAATTATAAACCAATTACAAATTAATATGTTAGTCCTTAAATTGCCTGCGGTCTTAAATCAATATTCCTCAGCAATCGAATTTGCTAATAGTTCGTTACGCAATAGCCGTGTTAAATTATTAAATTATACATTCATGCGACCATTTAGTTAACTGACATAACATTTAGATTGCATTAGAAATGAGAAAATTAGCAGGGCTATTGTCTATCTCGTCGAGAACTTTCGTGAAACAGTATATCGGTAAGTTATAGACAAAAATAAGGAAAGGCATGCTCCGATGGTTCGGGCATGTTGAAAGGATGAGCGAAGAGAGATTGTCGAACCAGATATATAATGCGAAAGTTGTGGGTAAAAGAAGCCCTGGCAGACTTACCTACCACGATCAAATAAATAAAACAATAGCTGAAGGTGCATTAAAAATATATATATATATACTCTAAAATATGTATATAAATATACTCTTTCATTATTAATATATAAAGAACATCATAAACAATATCAATTACTGTTATTATAAACTAGATAATAATAAAAATTAAAATAATATAAAAACAAAAAAATAAGGAAGAAACAAAAAACTTTTTCCAAATCACTACCAATGGGCAAAGTACGTAATGTAAGTGTAAGTAAGTAATGTCACGTTGAATAACAATAATAATAATAATTATTATTATTATTGTTATTGTTTTTTAAAATATTATTGAATGGATGCATGTGATGGATGCATCTAATTTCTGCCTTAGCTTAAATTTAAATCAATATGAGTAGCTAGCACTGATGTTGATCCTAATGAAGATAAATTTATTAGCATTTCATGGGTTCGCCGTGCGGGTGCCAAACCCAACGAGAGAAAGGAGAATAATGGTGTCTCGGGCTAAGGCTGGTTTGAAAAGGAGACCACTTTTTAAACATTTATTTTTAAAAAATATACAAAATCTTTATGTAAGTATAAGACAAAGTCAGGTTTGTTAGAACACTTATAACTCGAGAACGGTTGGACCGATTTTCATGGTTTTTAATTTGTTTGATTTGTCTTCGTCCCGAATAACTATTAATAATATTGGAAAATACACGAAAAAAATAAAATAATAAAATAAACATTTTCCCATACAAAATGTTCGTGGGTTTCGTACCTGTCAAAAAATGTTGGTTGTCAAATATTTATGCGTTCAGAAATTTATATTTAGCTTATTTATATAATATAGAATAAATAACGAAGTTCGCCGGGTCACCTAGTATAAAATAAAATTAATAAATACTACGGATAGGGATATAATATAAGTACAGTCCTCATGGAATGGTGGCAAGAACGCTAGCTGCATTTCCCCGCTGAATTGCAATACTGATTCTTCGGGCGAAGAAAGAGATAGCCTTCTTGACACCGGAGGAGACGACAAGATGCGGTGTTGCCTTTTTACTCCACAACAAGATGCTCATTATTCACCATTATGTTCTTCCCTACCAAACCAAATACTATATGATCTATTAACTAGTCAGTAGTTGTGTTAGAAAGATCACACGTCACTACTAGAAGGTTAAGCCAGTTCTACTAACAGAAACGCAAGACTATTGCGGTAACGTAAGTGCGAGTGTTTAATGCGGTAATATGCGGTTTCATTGCGGAATGCCACACTTTGTGTGAGCCAGTTATCTGCTTAGGGGTTTACTATTAGAGACTGAGAAAGCCGACGCCAGGTGTACTCAATAGAGACTACCATCGACATAGTATAGAAGGACAGTCTAATTAATATTGGTATACACACAAACCTATGCAATGTACTACAGAGACGAGCTGTTCGAATTATAGACGATGCCACTATATCTGGAACTCTCAAATCCATGCAGCTTCGCTGGGATGTGGCTTCTCTGAGCTTGTTCTACCGGCTATAATATGGCGAGCGATTTAAAGGGCTCTATAATAACATAATCCCTTCCTCTCCATTCCACAACCGAATAATACAAAGATCAGAATATGCACCCACATACCGTAGTCACCAATTTGAGGACTCACACATCTGTCGCACGATAAAGATGTGGAATGCTTCTGTCTTGCCAATTTCCTAAAACCAAGAGTCCTTCAAGCGAAGTGTGAAAAAGCATCTGGTCAAGCCGGTATAGTGTTAGGGAATCATGTCAGTTATAAGTGTCTGATTCTGGCGGCTAACATGCATGGACCTTGCGCAACCCTAACCATCAGGTGGGATCAGGGTAACATGTTTGTACTGCCGAAGCAATTACATGGGTAAATAGGTGGTGTGGGCGGACTCATGGTGGAAATTTGCCCAGTCACGGTAGACTGGGCAAGCAAAGTGTATTCACACATTTCGGGATTAGGCTCGAATTTCCGTCATGCCAAGTCAAGCCGGCATAGTGTTAGTCATGAGTATCTGATTTCATTTGCTAACATTCATGGACCTCGTACGCTACTTACCATAACGTGAGTAAAGGTCACATGTCGTGCTAGTATAAAAAAAAAAAATCTAGCGTCATAGTGGTAATATTTATCATAACAAATTCTACGTCAGTTTATAATCAAATCGAAGAAATATTATAAAAACACAAAACAAATGCTGAGGAATGAATTTAAGACTCAGCTTTACGTAGTGAAAGTCGGTGCTACAGGAAATCCAAAAAAGAAAAATGTTTGCATCACTTACTAAAATAATTGGCCCTAAGCAGCTCTGTCATAAATTCATTTATAGAACGAGTTCCCAAAACGGCATTAGCAGAATCATACAGTATTTGGTTAGGGAGAGAGATGAGCAGAATAGTGGACGGTGGAGCGTTTTGTTGCGTATCTTAAGTCCGAAACACCATTCTTCTTCACTCTCTCCCTACACACAATGGACCCCCGACACCAGCACGATGAATCCATCGAATGCTAAGAAATTTGTCTTCTTTAACCTACTTGCAATTTAACTCCAATGTATTGCCAATAATTATATTATTAGATCGGTGCTCAAATATATGTCTATGGTATTTAGCATATAAACGAGCGACTATGCCACTCCGTATCCACCAGGCTACCAGAAACGGCTCCTGCATATTTCGGCTGTTCAATATTTACTAGATGGCCGGAGCGGTGGCTATTTCGGAATAATGTTACGAGGGATTGTGTGGTTACTGTGTCATGAAATTTTCATTTGTTTATTATTAAAATATAGAATTATCACGATCGTAGTGCCTTGCAGAGCAGTCTACTTGGGAAAAAAAATGGATTCGCTAATTTCAGCATAAATTTAAATTCAGCTTCAAGATAATTGTGGTGGTTGTTACATGCGGTATGTCCGTGATCGGATGCAGCTGTCGGATCAGGGACTGAGACCAGAGGTTTTGCGTTTTGTTAGCTTTCGGGTTGCTCACGGGCAAGTCATCTATCTAAATTCTGATTTAACTGGTATGGTAGGTATAGTGTGTACATTATAACAGCAAGGCGACTGCTTTCTTCTTAATTCTTTAATTATATTCTTCTGTATATTTTTAGGATTTGTTCTTTTTGTTATTTTTATAATTGGTTGCTATAATAAATTAATAATAATAATAAATATAAATATTTCCAGACAGGTCACACAGCGCCATCTAATTTCCGTGGTAAGCTACGGCTTGTGTTACGGAAACTAGATGGTTGATAAACTACATATTATACTTTTTTTTTGTAAATATATACATATTATACATATAAACACCCAGACCGAGACAAATTATACAATGTACAACTTGCCTGGTGGGAATCGAACCCACGACCTCCCGAGTTCACGGCAGCGTTTGTTACCACTAGACCACGGAGGCGGTCTATAGGCAAACACTTATTATTGATTCATATTTTTTTGTATCTCTCTATCTATTTTGTTAGCTGTAAGTTTAAGTGTCCTGTAAATAAATATAGAGCTTACCTAACATCAAATCCGTTCCTATCAAAGATCGGGTCAAACATCTTCTAAAGGAATGAATTTTTTTTTATACTAGCACGACCTGATGGTAAGCGATGAATGATGGTGAATAAATTGCATTGAATCAGACACTTATGACTGACATTAGTCCCTAACACTATACCGGCTTGGATAGATGCTTTTTCACATTTCGCTTGAACGACTCTTGGTTATAAGAAAATTAACTGCCTCCGTGGTCTAGCGGTTAAGTCCGTGGATTTAGACTTGGAGGCACCGGGTTCGATTCCTGGTCGAGACGCAAAAATATTAATTCATCATCATCATCATCATCAGCCTGTATCTCTCCACTGCTGGATGTAGGCCTCCCCTAAGGCTCGCCACTTAACGCGATCTTTCGCTACCCTCATCCAACCCCCACCAGCGACCCTCTTTAGGTCATCTGTCCATCTGGCGGGGGGTCGTCCCACTCTGCGTCTTCCCGTACGTGGTCTCCACTCTAGAACCCGTTTGCCCCATCGATCGTCGGTTCTGCGGCAGATGTGTCCGGCCCATTGCCACTTCAGCTTGCTAATTTTAAAAGCTATGTCTGTAACTTTCGTTCTCTGACGAATATCAACGTTTCGAATTCTATCCACCAGAGATACACCAAGCATAGCTCTCTCCATGGCTCGCTGAGCGACCTTGAATTTATGGACCAGACCCATTGTTAGTGTCCACGTCTCTGCTCCGTACGACATTACCGGGAGGACGCACTGGTTAAAGACCTTAGTCTTTAAACATTGTGGTATAGACGATGAGAGGATGTGCCGGAGTTTCCCGAATGCCGCCCATCCTAGCTGAATGCGTCTGTCGGCTTCTTTGCTGAAGTTGGCTGCTCCTAATTGGATAGTCTGCCCGAGGTATACGTAATTTTGCACAACTTCGAGAGTGTCGTTTCCTATGCAGATTGGCCTCGGCTTGACATGATCATTGAACATGACTTTCGTCTTGTCTAAGTTCATTTCGAGACCAACCCGCTGGGATGCTACGTTTAAGCCGTTCAGCATTCCGCTAAGATCCTTGAGTGAACTGGCCATAATGACTATGTCATCCGCAAATCGGAGGTGTGAGATGAATTCTCCATTGATGTTTATGCCGCAGTAATTCCAGTCTAGCATTTTAAAAACATCTTCCAACGCGTTCGTGAACAGTTTCGGGGATATGACATCCCCCTGTCGCACGCCTCTGCGCAGTTGGATAGGCTTTGTATGCTGACCCTGTAACTGGACGGTCATAGTCGCAGAACTGTAAAGACATCTCAGCACCTCAACATATCGATAGTCTATTAGGCATCGCTGCAAGGATTCCAGAACAGCCCAGGTTTCGATTGAGTCGAAGGCTTTCTCATAGTCCACAAACGCTAGACATAGCGGCAGATTATACTCCTCGGTTTTCTGTATTATCTGTCGCAATGTATGAATGTGATCGACCGTACTAAAGCCTTTTCGAAACCCAGCCTGCTCCGGGGGCTGGAAATCATCCATTCTCTGAGCGAGTCGATTGGTGACCACCCTTGAAAACAACTTATAGACATGGCTCAGGAGTGATATGGGCCTGTAATTCTTTAAAAGGGAGATGTTACCCTTTTTAAAGAACAGGACCACAACACTCCTGGTCCATGCCTCTGGCGTGGTTCCGTGGTGAATGACGTAGTTAAATAGTCTTGCGAGTTCTTTGAGTACTGGTTTCCCGCCTACTCTCAGAAGCTCAGCCGTGACTCCGTCATCACCAGGCGCCTTGTTATTTTTAAGTTGTCCAAGGGCTATATCGATCTCGCCTAGATTGACATCCGGGATATCCTCGGTATAGTGGCGAGTTAAAACAGCTCGTTGGTCGTCGTCCCTGCGGGCTATAGGGCGAGTTGCGTGTGAGGCATATAGGTCTCCATAAAATCTTTCAACTTCGGCAAGGAGCTCTGGTCTCGAGGTAACGGTCCTACCATCTTCGGTTTTAAGCTTCGTCAGGTGGCTACGTCCAAGAGACTGAGAGAATACTTTTGAGCCTCTATTCTTCTCAATATATTAATTTATCAAAATATTAATTAATATATATAAATACATTTAATTAATATTTAATTTTTTTTAAGTTTGCTGGAGACATCGACGAGCTTGACACTTTGTCATGATTGGCCTATAGTAAAGTTGGCGTGAATCCGCTTATTTATAAGCGTGGTTTCTGACCATCCCGAAAGGGAAACGGTCGTGATGATACTTTATTTTTTACGTTATGTGGGTGTATATTCTGACCTGGTGAATCGCTGCTCGCCATAGCATAGCGGGTAAAACACGCCAGCAAAGCCTTATCTCGGGGAAGCTGCAGGTATGATTGTTCTAGATATAGTGGCATCATCTGCAATTCGACCAACTCACTTCTGGAGGACATTGAGAGCATCTGTGAAGTCAGTATTCCTCATTAAAAGTTACCAGCTTTAAAGTAAACATCCAAAGTAATTGGTAACATACACAGACCAAGAACAATTCCTGTCCTTTACCACGTCATGATACTACTAACTTGAAACTAAACAAGTTGGCCAAAAACGCAGACGTATATACTTGACTAAGCTAAGGCCTTTTTTACACACAAAACTTATTTAATACTTCTACACAGTCCCTTGATAGAGTCCTAGACCTGCATTGTTGTAGATAGCCCTTCTAGTAATTTCTATAGAATTTGGCCTACACTCACCATGCTTTTATTTATTTAGTAAAGTATTATCATGACCCTTCCTAAAGAAGCGGATTCACATTTATAATTATAGGTGGCAAGCTCGTCGATGTTTCTAGCGTACCAAACATGAACACAAATAAATATTAAATTTATAAATATTAATGTGTCCTGACCATGAATCGAACCCGGTACCGCCAAGTCTAATCCACGGACTTAACCGTTAGACCACGAAGGCAGCATATTTATTTAGTAAAATATTTAATAGCGCTTAAAATGAAACCTAGTCTACTAAAATCTTACCTAAAGCCAATAAAAATAATTAATAATATATACACAAAAATAAAATAATAATAGTGAATAAAAAAACAAAATAGGAAAATAATAAATACCCTCTTCTGGGTGCTAGTTATGCATTATTTATTTATAAAATCCTATGTACATAACAGATTTACATCCAAATAATACATACTTTACATGAATAGTTATGGATCAATGTTAATGGCTCCAAGTACTTTAAGACAAACAGAGAGAAAAGTTTTAAAACTTCAGGTAGGTAAATTTTACCTGTAAGAATTTTAAATATATATAAAACCAGGGTGTGTGTGTAAAATGTTTGTATAGTTCAGGAACTAACTTTTGAGGACACTGAAAACCTGTTTAAAATCATAAAATAGTAGTAAAGTATCATCACGACCGTTTCCCTACGGGGTGGTCAGAAACCACGCTTATAAATAAGCGGATTCACATTTAGCCAACTTTACTATAGGCCAATCATGACAAGTGGCAAGCTCGTCGATGTCTCCAGCGTACCAAACCCGAGAAATATCACAAATAAATTTAATATTAATTAAATGTATTTATTTATATTAATAAATATTTTTGTGTCCCGACCAGGAATCGAACCCGGTACCTCCGAGTCTAAATCCTCGGACTTAACCGCTAGACCACGGAGGCAGTTAAAGGCAAAAAAAGAGAAAAATAATACTATAAAAAATAGGTTTTGCTTACACATGCATACTTACTCATATACATTCACTCAAACCCACATGCAAATACACACACACACACACACACTACAATTATTTAAGTCTTGCCTTCAGCAAATATTAATAAATATTGTCTAGAGTAATATGTTGTAAGTACTAATTCCTACAATGACATCTGAAACACCGTCCACCGACTATTTCAGATGTCACAGCTGAACTGTTTTTGTCACTGTGTACAATTTATTATATAGGTACCCTAACCTATGTAACAACTAAATTGTGATGTATAATTATTTTGCAATACATATTTTTATTATTATTATTATAGTTGTGATAGTGTGGATGTGAGTGTAATTATTGAGAAATATTGTGGTAACTAGACGAATAAAATACTATTCTTATATTGACTTATACTAATATATAACCTATGATGTAACTATCAACATAAATTGACATTAATAATAACATATTTATTCTCGTATATAGTATTAATATATTGATAATGATGAAATGGATGAAACCTAACATTTTTAAACTGAAAAACACAGTTGACTCAAATCATCCAAGTAGCTATGTGTAGCATGCCGTGTACACTGCCCTTGGGTTGCAATTCCGACCTTATGAATTATTGTAAATTTGTGCTTGATATGTATTAATTGTAACCTGTTAGTGTACCTTAAATAATAAATAAATAAATAAAAACATTGACTTCACTGGTATGGCTATGACGTGTGTGGGTTCGTCCGTATAATTACGTATATGACTGGACAACTTAAATATTGAAGTTGATGACAGACTCCAGAGTTTGTAGTTGGAGCCAATTTGACCAGTTTGTCTCTCCTTGTTCGTCTTGTGTGTTTAACTTAAACCTACCTATATTTTTACTTTAAGGGTTACTACTAGGCAGACCGTCACTTATTTTTTTTTGTTTTTACAATCATCATTACAGTCCCTAGAACACAGCGCCCTAGACCTCCACTGTTGGATATTTTTTCCAGAAGATTATATCTGGAGAATTTGGCCCACACTTGCCACGCTGGCCAGACAGATCTGATGTTTTTATGACAATTTATTAACGATTCAACAAGTTGGTATTGGTATGTAAAAGTACTTCCAATATATTTCGGCATTTGTGAGAATGCGTATTTTCTTTTAGAGTTTGGCTAATGAAAGTAGATAAAGAAAAAGCGCGGCAAATTAAAAAAAAAAATAGGTATGATATCTCTCAAAGTTATCATATATATATATATATATGATAAATATGCGGATAAAACTTACTTGATACTTGATAATTGTCTCTGCCTACCCCGCAAGGGATTTGGCGTAAAGATATGTATGTATGCATGAAACATTATTACACTTGTTAACTTTACGGCAATAAAATATAAACGAAAGTGAAATGCTTTTTCTGAGAAGATTATTTATTGCAAGTATCAAAAGAATATATCATATGTACTTACCTAAGAAATTCAACACCACACGTAAACATTATTGTTTTAGGTTGAATTCAGCTTGTTTTTCTTAAAATTTGGAATCATATTTTACAACGCAAATGAGGAATTAATAACAACACAATTTGAAGTACATCTTTGACAACAGCCATATTAAAAAAAATTACACTGTGTTGCCATTTAAAAGTTTCCAAATAATTGGATTATCTACTTTCATTAGCCAGACTCTATCTTAGGGTGTTCTTTAACTATATTACCTCTGAAATATATAACGCTGTCAAAGTTAGTAATTAAATATACTATATACATTGGTTTGCATCTTTCTCTTTGGTTTATCCCAGCCAATGCTTTCTGGGTTCGAAACAATGGCAGACTGTAAGTGTTAGCTGCGTTTTCCCAATGCAATATGCTGTATCTGAGATTCGAGCCAACAAATCCATGATATATGCAAAGAGATACTTTCAGTGTTTTTTGATGCGCATACACAAATCTATTTAGTTTGCGACATAAATTACTTACGTATGTTCCATTTGATGGTCAAGTATTACTCCAAATTTTGTTATTTCTGTAACTTTCTGAAGTTCACATACTATATACAAGAACATAAATTGAATATTGTCAGCAAAACATGGGATTTAGTATTTAAACACTTGTTTTTTTATATATACTGGCGCGCGAGGTCCATGTTAGCAACTGGAATCTAATTCTAATATCAGTCCCCAACACTATGCCGGCTTCACTGGACATGAAGGCAATTTGAGCCTGATCCCGAAAAGTGCATACTTTACTGGGTTTATTGGCATGAACGGTGGATACTTCCCCGCATCGGCAGACTGGGAAAATTACCACCATCAGTCCGCCTTCCACTTATTTGTTGTTCCCGTTGACAGTATGTGCCATTTGCAATGATGTCAAATGCCAATTTTTACTTTCAATGAGAACTAATATTGTCAGCTTGCCAAGGTAATATTTACATAAAAATAACATCGCTTGAAACAAGACTTACTATAGTTCTGCGAGTCGAAAGCAGATGATAATGAGAATAGCAAATACGCATTGATGTTAAACTCTCGAATTGTTCAACATTTGTGAAGTGATTTGCATAATTGGTTGCAAACACTACACCTTTACCTGCAGGCAGAGTCATAAGGCTAGGCAGGAAAGCAAACAGTATGAGATTCAAAGCTAGACCAACTTTTGCGCCCCATCATAATCAATCATAATGGTCTTTGCGCGATTTACCTTAGAGGCATACTTCTCCCGACGTTTCAGCCAAGTTGCATTGGCCGTGGTCACGGGTAGACTGGAGCTGCGCAGTGTAGCCTTCGTACATATAAACCTACCCAATTTCAAAGATTTTAGAAATCGCGACATCACACCTACAATATCCTTGACGGCATCGGGTGATTTATCCCCGCGTGGAAACCGATTAATTACTGGATTCCACAATAAAGAGAGATTATAACCCGATAAAATTTTTAGACTCTTTTGTACATAATGAATTAGTGTATGACAGTCATGCCGGTTATGGTCGGACGTGCACTTTAAAGACAATATTTTTTAACCAGTGCTTCCTCTCTGTGATGTCTTATGAAGCAGAGATGTGGACACTGACAGTGTGCCTGGTCCACAAGTTTAAGGTAGATCAGTGGGCTATAGAGAGCGACATGCTGGTATTTCTCTAATAGATGGAGAAACAAAGTTACTGACATAGCTTTCAAAATTAGCAAACAAGCTAGAACATCTTCCGCAGAACCGAAGACCGATGGCAAATGGGCTCTAGAGTGGAGACCACGAGCAGGACGACGCAAAGTTAAACAATCCCAACATCTAAATGGACTGATGAACTAAAGAAGATCGCTGGTGGGTGATGACTGTGGATGGCAAAAGACTGTATGCAGTGACGAGCTTTGGAGCCTACATCGAGCCGTGAAGGAACACATGCTGATGATAAAAAAGTTACAGTTGCTATAAAAGTATGATAGTTGTTTAAATAACGGTGTGTAAATGAAGATATTATGAGTTAGTGTCGAGAACTAATTCCTAAGCGCTAAACTTGGTTCCAGCAATGCCCATGTGACGTGTGACGATAATTTATTCACGCTAAATTACAATTTCTGTCTGAATGTTAGCTTCGTGATTATAGACATATATCTATTTATATTAGGAATCCTAGCCTAATTCGGATTGAAATTGACAGATACTTATTCTGAAATATACATCATTCATCATCTTTTTTTTAGTATAATTATTTAATTCTGGGAAAGCAAAGAATCAAATCCATGTAGCACAAGTGTTAGGTTTTTTTTCTTCGTAGTGTTTTTTACCCGACTGCGCTACGCAAAAGGGTTATGTGTTTATCAGCCTTATTATACGACAGTAGTATAAACGTGTATGTATATACTATGTGGCACACTGGAGACCAAACGCGTTGACCGATTTGATGATTCTCGCGTCAATCGATTCGACTTCATGAGTCGAATATCACATATTACATTAATCAAATTTTGTTAAAGCGGCAACCAGATGCCATATTGTGGAAAATAAAAAAATATATGCTGACGAACTATATTGACTCATGGGCTTGTTTTTTTTCTTTTAACATTTTAATACACAAATGCAATTTATTTACGCAAATGGGTTATGTTTTACAATTTAAAGCTTTCTCGGAGTATTAGGCAGTATTTTAAACTTTTTTTAGTTTTTTTAATCCCAGTAGATAAAGTAGTATATGAAGTGCACATAACTAGTTATTACAATTCCAATTACATTTATTGTCGTAAATTGTGGTTGGTTGTACATTTTTGGTTACAAAAGAGTTCTCTTTTGACAATTTCGTTCTTATTAACAATATTACTAAAATTAATAAAATGAATTTAATTAATTAATCGCTATAAATAAAATTTTAGGACATCATTTAAAAAAATCATAACAAAATTAATAAAAACAACCCATCTTTCCAGCGTGGTAAGTGTAGCCCAAATTATGATCTGGATGGCCCATCTTCAACAGTAAAGGTCTAGGTCTTGGTCTACGGGCTGTGATGATGATGATGATTATGCAAAAGTTTTATAAACTACTATTTTAATATAGCGACTAAATGAAATAATTCCGACATTTGTCAGTCCGATAAACATACGTCAATGGTGATGACAGATTTATACATAAAGTCCACGTCCTATTCTATGTCACAGTTCGTAAACATGTCATTATTCTGAGTTAATACGAACTTGTCCTGGATTCATTTCGACAAGTTATCTATAAATTTATAATACGTTATTAAGATATGTTAGGATATGTAATTTATTCACTGTTTCACGCTGGGATTTATTATCCTGTTTTCAAGACTATAGAAAGACATCTAACACCGTTTCTTTTCAAAGCAATATTATTCAAGGAGTTCTTCGCGCCATTTTGCGTGGACATGTCAAGTGCAAGTTTTTGTTTTGTAAATTAATTTACTGTGGATATTATTGGTCAAAAGTGGTGTTGTTTTGTTTAATAATGTGCTACAATGTGAATAATTATGGAAAACGATAAATTGGACTTTAAATATGGGGCACAAGTTGCAGTTTATTTTTTGCGGTTTCTCGCGCTGTCAACTCCCATATTTTGCCTGACGTATTTGAGCTATGGTGCCGCGAGTGACTCCAAGAAAAGCATCAAATTCTGCAGCATCTGGAATTTGATGATGACGTCATTAACTCATTAAAAAGAAAGATATATTACGTCAGACTTGGCTGTATGGGCTAGACCCTTTGCCTTCCCTATCATCTCATTCATCATCCATCGGGAGAATAGAACCAAAAAAAAATAATAAAAGTATTATTCAAACTTTACTCGGTATAATAGTTTTTATAATTGGCGAGTGTAGGACAAATTTTCCAGATAATAGGACTTCCAACAGGGACTTCGGAACTTTGACAGTTGATAACGGCCATCTTGTTTGAAGCTACGTGTAGGGAGTTCTTCGCGCCATTTTGCACGGACATGTCAAGTCCAAGTTTTGCGTTTTGTAAATTACTTTACTCTAAATATTGTTAGTCAAAAGTGGTGTTGTTTTGTTTAATAATGTGCTACGTTGTGAATAATTACGGAAAACGATAAATTTCACTCTATACGAGTATATGGGGCAGAAGTTGCACTTTATTTTTTGCGGTTTCCAATGATGATATTCCAAAGGAATCAAACTTTCAAAAACTTTGGGATACACCATTGGTACAAAACTTTGGGATACACCATTGGTACAAAACTTTGGAATACACCATTGGTCCAAAACTTTGGGATACACCATTGGTGCAAAACTTTGGGATACACCATTGGTACAAAACTTTGGAATACACCATTGGTCCAAAACTTTGGGATACACCATTGGTACAAAACTTTGGGATACACCATTGGTACAAAACTTTGGGATACACCATTGGTGCAAAACTTTGGGATACACCATTGGTACAAAACACCTATAAACATTTGGCTCAAAATCCAATCAGTGATTAACATCGCGCCCGGCTTCTGGCTTCAGTAGAAAAGGAATCCGGCCACTGGTTACACGCACTGCCTTCTGCGAACCTCGGCACACTGCTTGACGACGAAAGTTTCCGTATCGCCGTTGGTCTTAGCTTAGGGGTACCATTATGTGTCTTACATAGATGTCCGTGTGGAAAGGAGGTCGACTGTCTTGGACTTCATGGGCTCTCCTGTTTCAAAAGTGCGGGCAGATTTTCCTGCCACGGCTCCCTTAACGATATCATTAAAAGGGCTCTAGCCACCATCGAGGTTCCAGCTCTTCTAGAGCCTGTTGGAGTTATCCGAGACGATGGCAAGAGACCCGATGGTATGACGTTGGTCCCCTGGGAACGGGGACGTGCTCTGATGTGGGATGCCGCGTCGCATCTCAGGGGGACAGCGCATAAAGCAGGAGCCGCGGCGGAAAATGCGGAGTCCAGCAAGGGGCGCAAATACGAGTATGTAAGTATATTAAAAGATTACATATTTATGCCGTTTGCTGTAGAAACTCTGGGTCCATGGAGTCCAAGTGCAAAAAAGTTTTTAAAAGACATAACATCGCGTCTTGTCGTCTCCTCCGGTGACAAGAGGGCTGGCAAGAAAGAAAGATCTTCGCCCAAAGAATCAGTATTGCAATTCAGAGGGGAAATGCAGCCAGCGTTCTTGCCACCATTCCACGCGGACGGGACGTATATCCCTATCCTTAATTTTTTTATTTTGTAAATATTTTTTTCGAATAAATGCTTATTGTTTATTTACATTAATAAATATTTTTGTTTCCTGACCAGGAATCTTACCGATCTCCCTTATATTAAATCAAATTAAATTATTTATTTCCTTTGGTTATCTTGTAACAACTTTCATCTTGTCAGCACCAAAATAATGATGAAAACATAAAAAATATTAACAAACTCAAGTTAGGTAATCATGGTTGGACTGTAACTGGTAATAATCTAGAATTATGTATTATAATAGCTGTTTCGGCCGACAAATCGGTCGAATGCATCTTGTATCTAGGTAGACACGCATGGTGACGGGACGGGGGGTTAGGGGGGCTCAATTTGCCACTCCGGCGCTTCTTCGTTCCAAACCAAAGAGAGTGAAAACTAACAGCGCCTGTTGCGGTCGCCTCGCAACAAAATCGCTCGCTCGCCCGCTCGCTACGTCGCGTGTTTAACAAGTGCTCAGTGAGGGTAAATCTGGGGTAAGTCACCAATCAGCCTACTCTAGAATACCAGGTGCATCGCTGCAGAACCCGCCTCGCCATACAAACGGCTAAAAACGCCGAATTATTTGTGGCGCCCACATTTTTTGGTACTTCGAGCCGATGGTTGCCATTTTTTTGGCAATTAGAACCAATTTTAATTAAAATCCCTATATTTTTAAAATTTTTCTGTAGTTTTGTATCGCCACTTTGTTCGCAATTTGTTAATTTTTGTTAAAACACATACATTTATTTTTATTAATTTCGTTGGATACGTTTATTTTGTTAGTTTTCATATCTCCATTTATGTTATATTTTTTCGCTCACTATAATGTTAGGTACCTAAACCATCGCTAAACATTATTTAAACTTCGCATTAATACGTTTTATGCCTACGTGATAAAGGTCATATCCACTCGCTCGCCGCATCGCATTCCTTTACAACTACCCGCAGTTGCTAAATGATCGCTTTCTATTGTTTTATTTTAACGTTTTATTCACTATATTTTATAGGCCTTTTATACCTATAACTAATATTAATTTAATCAGTTCGTTTTTAGGACAAATATTAGTTTTCGCAAAATATATTAAAAAAAAAAAAAAAAACGCTTTTTTTTTGTAAAATTTCCGCTATCGTTCGGTTTTAGAACATTTTTAGTTTTTATTTATTCCGCTAAACTTAATTTACGCTAAACACCGCCTTTATATTTTTTGTTCATTTTTTTTTTTTACTTTTATTTGTTTTTTTTTATTATACGCTTTTTGTCTTAATCTTACACATTAATTTTGTTTTCGTTTATATTTACGCATATTATACTTAAAATCTACAAGTATAAATATTTACCTTTTTTTTATTTGTTTTTTTTTTGTATCATTTTTTTTTATTTTGTTTAATTTATCTTTTACTTTTACACAATGACTTCTAGTAAAAAGTACGAAGAATTCGTGGATCCAGTAGTAGAAAGAAATTTAAAGTTATTATACGCAAAAAGAGATGCTATTTTCAACCGCATGCAATCTATTTACAATAGTGCAAAACGGGTTTCTGATGATAGTATCGCTGAAGAATTGTTTTTATCTAGTATTGATTCGATTGATACTGTTCGCTCAGAGTTCATGGATATTTTAGACAGGGTCAATGAACTCGAGTTAACCGCTAAGCCTAATGCAACACCAAATTTTCAAAGTTGGGGTGCATTTGAAGATCTTTATTGTTATATAAAGCGCGTTAATAAATCTATATCGAGTAAAAATTCCCCTGCAGCTTGTCGGTCTACTTCTGAACGTAAAAAACATATTTTTGCAAAATTACCGAAGCTTGAATTATTAGGATTTTCAGGAGATCCAATGCAGTGGCCTCTTTTTTATGAAAGTTTCAAAAATTCCATTCATTTAAATGAGGATCTCGAAGACAGCGAACGTATTCAATATTTAATGGGCAAGTTGTCTGGCCGTGCTTTGTCTGCGTGTGCAGGCATAGCACCGACGGCCGAGAACTATGAGTTGGTTTGGCAAACCTTAGTTAATAAATTTGAAGATAAACGTAGCTTAGCAAATGCTTATTTCGAACAAATTTTAGAATTTAAGTCGCTTACAACCGCATCATGTAAAAACATAGATTTATTTTTAGATAATTTTGTCGCCGCCGTCGCTAGTTTAAAGTTATTAAATTTAACGGATTTATCAGATTTTATGTTACTTCATATCGCTTTAAAGAAAATGGATCCCGAAACAACACGCGCTTTCGAAATGACTAATCGTAATTCTGTTACTCCCACTTATGGCCAGTTTATAACGTTTTTGCAGGAACAATCAAAAATTTTGGAACGCGCTCCAATCACAAAAATTATAGAACGCGCTTCCACCTCAACTACTTATAAAAAACAGATTAGTCAAAGCCCTAAACACACGCACGCTTTTGTTTCTAACTACGCTAATACTCGTATGTGTATTTATTGTAATAAAAACACACATGTACAGTTATACAAGTGTGATATTTTTCAGCAGTTATCTGTACAAGACAGATATAATTTTGTAATTAAGAATAATTGTTGTACAAACTGTCTTAGTGTTCAACATAATTCTTCATCGTGTCAATCCACTTTTTTATGCAAACACTGTAAGCATAAACATCATTCGCTTTTGTGTAAGTTTAGGAATGTACCAAAACAAACCAAACCGCGATGGTCGCGTACGTGGGAAACCGGTCGAGGCGCGCCGGTGCCACCCGGCAGCCGTCCGGCGCCGATCCCAGTGACGTCACCAGCGCACACACGTGCACCTGCTATCACGCACACTGCCGTGCCGTCTACATCTAAGGGTCCCGTTCCCGCGTCGTCGGCCTCACAGATGTGTTTCGCGCCTAACGTTTCTATGTGTGAGAATAGCACAGAATCGTTACAACAGGCACACACATCTGCGCTTTGCAATATGCAAATGTCTTTAACGCATGATACATGTTTATTAGGCACTGTGCAAGTACTTTCTTTTGATAAGAGTGGATTGGAGCACTGTGTCCGAGGTCTGGTGGACCCCGGTTCTCAAAGTAATTTTATAACTTTGGAATGCTCTCGCAAGTTAGGCTTAGCTATACAGGAGGTTTCAGTAGGTATAGTTAAGGGTATAGGGGGCTCCTCTAACCCTATACGCGGTATTGTTTCTTTTAATTTATATTCTCGCTTTAATAAAAACATTTGTTTATCTATTGACGCTTATGTAATTGATCGCATCACGGGCGAATTGCCCACAGTTACCGTTAGTCGCTCATCGCTTTGTTACTTAACTCACGTTCAACTCGCGGACCACTCGTTCGATGTCCCGAGTGAAATTGACTTTTTGTTAGGAGGTTTATTGTTTTCAGATATATTATTGCCTGGGCGCATTACAGGGCCGCCAGGCAAGCCAACCGCGTTTGAAACTATTTTTGGTTTTATTATTATAGGAAGAACGCCTGTTTCACTTCTTTCTATCTCTCCGCCGCTTACACATTTTTCTGCTGTAAACGAGCCAATTGAAATATTATTACAGAAGTTTTGGCAGTTAGAGGAGGTGCCTGGTGAGGTTCCGGCCAACCCAGACGACCTGGAGTGTGAAAGTATTTTTACAAATAATGTTACTCGAGACGAACTAGGTAGGTACAAGGTTGCCCTTCCCTTCTCTCGTGATCCATCGCTTTTAGGAAACTCGTACTCGACTGCCAAGAAACGATTTCTTTCATTGGAAAGAAAACTGCTCGCTTCGCCATCCCTGCATGCCGATTACGATGCTGTTATTCGCGAATATTGTAATAAGAAATATTTGGTTCCGCTTTCCGAGGTTTCCGAGTTGGGATACTACATTCCCCATCACGCTGTAGTTCGCACCGACAAGGTTACAACGAAGATGCGAGTCGTGCTCGATGCCAGCGCGAAAACTACCAGTGGGGTTTCGCTAAATGACATCCTACACCCGGGACCTAATTTACAAAAGGATATTTTCGCTGTATTATTGAATTTTCGTTTATTTAAAGTCGCTCTGTCTGCCGATCTGAAGCAGATGTATTTAAATATTTTAGTTAATGAATCACATCGCAAGTTTCAAAGAATATTGTATAGGTTCGATCCGTGTGATCACATTCAAGTTTTTGAGTTTAGAACAGTTTGTTTTGGTTTACGCCCCAGTCCGTATCTCGCGATGCGTACTGTACAGAAATTAGTGAATGATGAGGGTAGTCGTTATCCGCGCGCCAGCGAGGTCGTGCTAAGGTCGTGTTATATGGATGATATTGCAGACTCGTGTCGCACAAACCAGGACGCAATCAATATTAAAAATGAATTGATTGGTTTATTCAAATCTGGTTGTTTTGATATTTTAAAATGGTCAAGTAATTCCCAAATTGTTTTAAATGATTTACCTAGCACGCATATTCATCCTGATGTTATACAATTTAGTGATTCAGATTGTTTAAAGATTTTAGGTGTACAATGGTCGCCAGTTTTTGACTCATTTAGTTACACCATCTCATTTGAAAAGGTTACGTGTACAAAACGTAATGTCCTTTCTGTTGTCGCTCGTCTTTTTGACATATTAGGTTTTGTTCAACCTGTTATTTTATATGCTAAATTATTGATTCAACATTTATGGGCTCTTAGGATAGACTGGGATCAGACCCCGCCACAAAACGTGATTGAGGCCTGGTCAAAGTTACAAGATGAAATGTCTTTGTTATCTCAGATACAAGTACCGCGCCACGTGGGTGTCCACGATGGTTCTAGGGTCACACTGGTCGCATTTGCCGATGCGAGCCAAAAAGGTTATGGTTGTGTCATTTATTTACATTCTGTTAATTTGGATAATTCTATTACAGTTCGCTTAGTTTGCGCTAAATCGAAGGTCGCGCCGCTTAAAACCGTAACTTTAGCCCGCTTGGAACTCTGCGCTGCGCTTTTAGCAGCCAGGTTAACTCGTCAAGTACTCGACATCTATAAATTACGTCATCCTATAGACGATCATGTTATTTTTTCTGACTCAACAGTAACCCTATGTTGGATTAATATTTCGCCGCATTTATTGCAAACTTTTGTTGCTAACCGCGTTTCACAAATTATTGATCTTGTCTCTCATGATAAGTTTTATCATGTGTCAGGTGTTGAGAATCCTGCCGACTGTTTGTCGCGAGGATTGACACCTGCCCGCTTGTTGAACCACCCGCTGTGGTTCACTGGTCCTTCTTGGCTTTCTACGCCTAAGATAAATTGGCCGATCAACACATTTGTTCAGCCGGTCGATTTGTCTATTCCTGAAATTAGAACTATATCGCTTTCATCGTGTGTGGAAAATAAACCAACACACATTTTTTATACGCTCGCTCTTAGAAAATCCTCTTGGATTAAATTATTACGTACAATAGTTTATGTTTATCGCTTTATGAAAGTTTTACCTTATTCCGCTGTTATTAGTGCTTCTGATTTAGAATTCGCTGAAAATAAATTAATTAAAGTAGTTCAACATTTTTATTTTTCTAAGGAAATATTTAATATTCAAAATAATATACCTTGTAGTTTACCCATACGCAAATTATATCCGTTTTTGGATAACGGCATTCTTCGTGTTGGAGGTCGCCTACGAAATGCCGACTTATTGTTTTCAGAAGCACATCCTTTAATTTTACCGCGTAAAGATCACGTCGTATCTTTAATTATTTCTCATTATCATCGCTTACATTGCCATACGGGGCCGTATCAACTGATGTCATTGTTACGGCAGAAATATTGGATACTGTCTGCTAGGCGTTTAATTCGCAGTAGTATAAATAAATGCAACGCTTGCTTTAAAGCTAGGCCTAAAGCAAGTAGTCCGGTTATGGCCGACCTCCCCCCGGGCCGGGTGCAGGTGTCGCGAGCGTTCCAGCATACTGCGGTGGACTACGCTGGTCCAATCGATGTAACCCTTCGCCGTCAGCGAGGAGAGAGAAGGCATAAGACGTATATTTGCATTTTTGTTTGTTTGAGTACGCGCGCAGTGCATGTCGAACTAGCTGAAGATTTGTCTTGTTTCGCTTTTCTTAACGCCTTCAAACGTTTTATTTCGAGGCGTGGAGCAGTTCAGCACATGTACTCCGATAACGGTACTAACTTTGTCGGAGCGAAGGGATATTTGTCTAATTTATATAAATTTTTAGAAAATGATTTTAAGGAACCTTTGTGTGCAGAGTTAAGTAAATGTCGCATTCATTGGAAGTTTAATCCGCCGCGTAGTCCTCACTTCGGGGGGCATTATGAAATTTATGTAAAAGGTTTTAAAACCCATTTGTTTAGAGTTATAGGCCATCAGTTACTATGTAAAGACGAACTGTCAACTTTGTTAACCCAAATTGAGGCTATAATAAATTCGCGTCCGCTCACCTTACTAAGCGAGGATCCTTCAGAACCTTCAGCTCTGACTCCCGCGCATTTTTTAATGACCGCACCGCTTAACCATTTGCCTGCCTACGACGTATCCAACGAACCCGTTAATTTATTAAATAGGTTTAATTTAATAGACAGTATGGTCCAAAATTTTTGGAAAAGATGGAGATTAGAATATCTTCATTTATTGCAAAGCCGAACAAAGTGGAATACTGCTACGCATCCTATCACAGTAGGAACGGTGGTCGTTGTCATTACCGATAACGTCCCACCAGTTAGTTGGCCGCTCGGCATTATAACCGCCACTCATCTGGGCGCGGACGGAATCGTCCGTGTTGCATCCGTAAAATTATCAACAGGCGTTTACAAACGTCCTGTTGTACGCTTATGTTCCCTTCCAACACAATAGTGTCTCGCGTCCCCAGGCCTTACAAACCTCGGGACACTTTAAGTTAATTTTAATTTAATTTAAGTTTTTATTTTTTTTATTATTTCTTTTGTTGTTTTAGTCTACCTCATATGTTTAGTCCCTTTGTTTTTCTTATTTTTTTTGTTTTTATTTTATTTTATATTTCTCGTTGAAATGCGAGCGCTTTCAAAGGGGCGGGGATGTTTCGGCCGACAAATCGGTCGAATGCATCTTGTATCTAGGTAGACACGCATGGTGACGGGACGGGGGGTTAGGGGGGCTCAATTTGCCACTCCGGCGCTTCTTCGTTCCAAACCAAAGAGAGTGAAAACTAACAGCGCCTGTTGCGGTCGCCTCGCAACAAAATCGCTCGCTCGCCCGCTCGCTACGTCGCGTGTTTAACAAGTGCTCAGTGAGGGTAAATCTGGGGTAAGTCACCAATCAGCCTACTCTAGAATACCAGGTGCATCGCTGCAGAACCCGCCTCGCCATACAAACGGCTAAAAACGCCGAATTATTTGTGGCGCCCACAATAGCATTATTGCCATAAGCAAGGTAACTTACTAACTACTTAATATAAGATCGTGGCTGTAAAGAGGCCGTGTCTGCTTACAATTTATATATCTATGTATATGTATGTTTATTTATTTATTCGGAGAAAAAAAACAAAAATGATACATACAATTAGGCAAAGAATACAAAAACAAAGAGTCATAAGTTACATTCGAATCACTTCCTTTGATATTTCTCACTAAGAACATATAGGAAAATAGTTTGGTGGTTAAACCAAATACAAACATAATACAAAAACAAATACAAAATACAAACTATATTAATTATATTTATGTATAATAAAGTGTATATTTATATTTTAATATTTATTACATATGATGTTAGTAAATAGTATTTTTTGATCTATTCGTACTAAAAAGTTTGTGATCTGATTTCATATTTCAACTAGTCTTTGATTATTCAAAGAATCTTCGCTCGCGGCCAACAAAGTTGACAGCTCGGGGTATCTAAAATTGAGAAGAACGCCGAGTTTGGAGTCTCCAGGGACCTCATTACGACGATAGAGTCTGCAGAGGCAAATGGTATTCTTATCTAAGGATAGAACATGCTGTATTCTGAACGTACCAATATTTATTTTCTTTAAATCATTTTTTTCTGGGAACAAATTTCTGCAACATTTACTTTTTGCAACATTTAACAATCTCTCCATTAGAAAATGACTTCGATTTATTGGCTATTTAGAAACTAACTATAAAAGTTTATATTAAAATTAAGCTAATAAAATTATATAAACTAAATTAAAAATAAATCTAAAATCTAAACTACATATATATAAAAATATTCACTCATGACTTGATCATGTGGCAGTGTACCAAGAACACTCGCAGCATTCTCCCGCTGCACAGCGATACTGATTTGCTGCGCGAAAAAACTGCCAGAGGGCTGGCATGTATATGTATATTTATATATATATATACACAGGATGGCCCAGAGAAAAATACACTTTTGATTTCGCGCGCATTTATAAACGACAAAATGGCGGGGCGCGGTAGTAATAGCGGTGCGTGGGGCCATAAAAAAACATTGTGATAATAATAAATTTGCACCCATACATATTTTTTCCATACTCTCAAAGGTTAGTTGTTAGAAAATGCCATTAAGACGTTTACAGCATTCTACCAATCTGGCATTCTGGCATCAAAATTTTGAAAAGCTTTCATTTTTAAAATGATTGACCACGATTGATCTTTAAAAAAAAAGGTCCGATTAGTCCCCATTTCGTAATTGCGGTCTTAACTGTAACTTTCAGTGGGTATAGCCGCGGCTTCAGTTCCTGTACTAATTGCATCTTATAAGTATGTAATTTCAAATCAAGCCGTAAAATTATATATTAGAATGCAGTTTATATATAATAAATATACATAGTTTTTCCACACTCTCAAACTTACATACATATAAAATACTAAAAGATGCCTACACACAAATAAACAGTAAATGATAAATCATAAATATATTTATTTATTTATTATAAACTTTATTGCACAAAGTACAAAGGCGGACCTAATGCCGCTAGACATTCTATACTGGTCAAACGTTTGGGACAACTAAAGCAGTCACGACAAGATAAGGCAGGTGCTATCAAAACTAATAGAAAATATTAGACTTTAATATATATTAGTGAATAAATACTTATTTACATATAAAAGAAAAACAGAAATATTCATTTAGTGTTTGTAAATAAATTGACGACACTATTTCGATTCTTTGAAAAGTAGGTGGTAAGTAAATTCGTTAGTGGGAGCTTGTTCCATTGGCGAGAGGATGACACGGTAAAGGAATTTGAATATCTGCTATTGGTTGAGATTATGAGTTGATTATTCTGAGAAGAACAGAGAGAAACAGTCAATAATTCTTTTTTAAAACTATTATTTAATTTGTCACACAAAAACCTCAAATGATAGTTCAGAGTAGAGCACCTAAAGCATGATTTTGCCATATCACTACTTATTGTAAAACGTGCACGAACTAGGCAGATAGCAAAAACTTGTGCATACCGGCACAGAATAGTAAAGTTAATAATGTTGTCATTATGTAACATTTGGAGTATATAGACAACTAGCGTTTTGACCCGGCTTTCCTTCTTGATATTTATACAATATTTCGTATAATATATTGTTTGTCCAGTCATAAAAGTAAATGATTTAGTACAGTCTCCGTGGTCTAGCGGTTAAGTCCGTGGATTTAGACTCGGAGGTACCGGGTTTAATTCCTGGTCGGTACACAAAAATATTGATTAATGTAAAAAAAAATATTTAATTTATTTGTGATATGTCCCGAGTTTGGTACTCTAGAGACATCGACGAGCTTACCACTTGTCATGATGGGCCTATAGTAAAGTTGGCTAAATGTGAATCTGCTTATCTATAAGCGTGGTTTCTGACCACCCCGAAAGGGAAACGGTCGTGATGATACTTTAATTTTTTTTATTTAGTACGAACTCATATATTAGTTGTATCAAGGTTTACAGCAATATACCTAAAGAAAAAGTAATAAAAATCAAAGTATCATCACGACCGTTTACCTTCCGAGGTGGTCAGAAACCACGCTTATAAAGAACCGGGTTTACATTTAGCCGACTTAACTATAGGCCAATCATGACAAGCAGCAAGCTCGTCGATGTCTCTAGCGTACCAAACTTAAAAAATATCACAAATAAATTTATTAATTAAAATTAAAAATACTATTGTGTCTGTTGTCAACTCCTTAAGCATATTTTTCTACTGCATTTTATGACAATTATCTGTCATTTTTGATACCTATTTTATTTTGTCAAAAATTTAGTGTCAAATAAAAAAATTGAAAAAAGCAGATGAGTGTTCTTAAAAATCATTTAATATAGCCCAATCCGCTATACCCATCATGGCAAGTCTCTAGCGTTCCGAACACGAGAAACACAACAAATAAATTATTATGTGCCGACAAGGAATCGAATCTGGTATCTACACGACTAAATCCACGGACTTAACCGCTAGTTCATATACATAGTTCTGTTACTATTGTATTCTATCTGTACACTTTGCTAGTGTATTTCCTATGGGACTTTCATACAGCTTGTTGCGAGGAAAATGGCCGACCTTTCCATTTTTTTAATCACAAATGGAAAACTCCTCAACGCAACACAATGGTATCGTACAAGTGCCTATTACTTATTCACCGATCGATGGAAACTAGGGAACTAGGTTGAGCGATAATACTGAAACTTTTTTCTGAACCTGGTTCTACTCCTGGTCGGGAAACAATAGTCTTTATAATTCATTTTGATATTCTTTTTGTTTGATACGCTAGAGACATCAACGACTTCGCCACAATATCATACGAGTAGATGAACAAATGAGCGGTGGAGGTGGTGGCTCAATTGTAAGAACGCATTCCTTAAACCCTGCAAGTGATTCCATTTTTTATACATTCTAACTGCCTCCGTGGTCTAGCGTTAAAGCCCGTGGATTTAGACTCGGAGGTACCGGGTTCGATTCCTGGTCGGGACGTAAAGATATTTATTAATGTAAATATATACTTTTACTATATAATAATAAACTTTAATTTCGGACTTTACATCTTCTATAAATTGTTAGTAACAATTTTACTTAATCTATATTTAGTATAACTAATATTTTATTTTAAACTATCCGCTACTGGAGGCTGTCTACTTGGCTGTATGCAGCTGTATCCAGTGCTCCAGCAGCGGAGAGTCCCACCGATCTGCCAACACGTTTAGGAGCCTGTTGTTACTGGTTCTCATGCGGCACAGCATAGACGCAGATCTTTTACGCATAATTGTTTGAAAACTTATAGATGACCTATTGTGTGCCTGTCCCCAAGAAAGAAATATCTCCAAGTAGGTAGCTACTCTACGACGTGCAAGTTTTTTTTTGTAAAGCATGTTCGATAACAAGACCATTCCAAGTTTCAAAAAAATCAAACCTAGAAAAAATTAGAGAAATTCTAGAGATAGTAGTTTGCGTTAGATACTTTAATTAAAAAAAAACATATATTTTCAGTTAGAGTCTAAGTCTAGTCTAAGTCTGGCCAAGTCTTGATCTTGGTCTTGCTTCGGGCATCATTAATTATTGGCCACGGCGTGATGAATGGACTGTAATTGGCTCTGTCCGTCGCTATAGCCGTAGGCGTCTCGTCTTAGGTTAGCTGGGCGGCGTGCTGTGGTGTCTCGTCGTACTGTGATTCGTCTTCGGGATTAAATAAAAGATGTTGGTCGTTGTAAGTGGCGTCATTTCCCTTGTCAGTGTTGTCGTCGTGTCGGTGTCGGGTGTCGGTAATGAGTGTCCGTCTCGTCTTGTGTTAGTCTGCGTCGGGTGTCAAAAAGCCGCGTATCAAGCCCAGTGCTTTATTCATTTTCGTCGCATCATTTAATCATCATCATTCGCACATTAGAAGTACATGGAAAATACTTGAATTTACAGGGAAAATACATTCACTGCCCCAGGTGGTTTATTTAGGATCCATTATTTAGTTTCGTTTTACAACTCGGCCGTTTGCTCATAAATGAAATATAAGTTACGATAACATCTTTTCGTAATGTTTCCTTCTTTCTGGAAGTACATTATTTAAGTTATTTTAATTAGTTATTAAACTAAAATTATTTATATAAATCTAGTAAAAAAAAAAGTAAAGTATCATCACGACCGTTTCCCTTTCGGTGTGGTCAGAAACCACGCTTATAAATAAGCGGGTTCACATTTAGCCAACTATAGGCCAATCATGACAAGTGGCAAGCTCGTCGATGTCCGCAGCGTACCAACTCGAGAAATAACACAAATAAATTAAATATTATTTATGATGGCGCGGGTCTAGTGGACTGTATCTAGGTGCGGGGTTTGCGATAATCTTCAAATTAGATACATAGACGATACTATGATAATCGGTGCAATAAACAAACTAGAAAGGAAACTGGTAAAGGAACTCACCTGATGTCCTCGGCACCAGCACTTATAAATTGTTCTTACACTGATTTTGCGGGTTTGGCGAATGCGGGCGAAAACAACGATCGCGGCGATTTCTTCAGCGTCTTCTATGACGACTGTAGGACAACGACTGCGCGACGACGACGACTATATTTCGATTTGACGATTACGACCACCATGCGGCGCGGCCAGTTATATAGGCACTGCCTCAACTTCAGTGCGCAAGCGCCGGCCTTTGGACTAGTGAGCGGGATGGGTAATATGGAAAGGAAGCGGCGCGAAAGAGACAGGACAAGGGTATAGGGGTAACAAATTAGGACGTCTGTTTATGCACCGACGAATCACAATAACGCCTAACCATCCAAAATTGGTCGAATTATCGCGATCGGCGCGAACAATTTAAATGTATTTATTTACATTAATATTTTTGTGTCCCGACCAAGAATCGAACCCGGTACCTCCGAGTCTAAATCCACGGACTTAACTGCTAGACCACGGAGGCAGTTATTATATAAATCTAAACCTAAAAATATGTATAAATAACTGCCTCCGTGGTCTAGCGGATAAGTCCGTGGATTTAGACGCGGTTAGCTTCGATTTATGGTCGGAGCACAATAATTAATTTTATTTATTTTGTGATATTTCTCAGGTTTGGTACGCAATTTGTTATTCGTAGCTGAAAAAAGGCCATGTCAGCTTATAATCTTAAACATATCTTTATTAAAAACAGTACAATGATTTAAATAATAATAATAAATATTCTAATAAAAATATATACTTATAAAAATATTCACCCATGACTTGATCATGTGGCAGTATGCCAAGAACACTTGCAGCATTCCCTCACTGCATAGCGATGCTGATTTTCTGCGCAAAAAAACTGCCAGCCCTCTTGTCACATACAGCGTTAACCAGGCGCTTAGACAATTCTTTAAAGAACTTCTTAGCGCTTGGCCCCCACGTCCCATTGTCTCAAGACCAAAAGTCACAAATACGTAGTCATTAGCAACATACTCGTATTTGAGACATTTGGCCTTTTCAGCCGAGTCCGCAGCCCTGACAGATGTGCCTTAAGCATTAATTATAATTATTAATACTTAATGTTAATGCGTGGCTGTAAAAAGGCCGTGTCCAACTTAAAATCTAAATATTATTGATAAGTGAAACAGTATTCTATGCAATGGCGTCGTCGTTTAGTGCATTCTTAACATCGTAATAACTTATTTTTATTAGTAAAGTAAAGTATCATCACGACCGTTTCCCTTTCGGGGTGATCAGAAACAACGCTTATAAATAAGCGGATTCACATTTATTCAACTTTACTATAGGCGAATCATGACAAGTGGCAAGCTCGTCGATGTCTTCAGCGTAGCAAACTCGAGAAATATCACAAATAAATTAAATATTAATTAAATGTATTTATTTACATTTTTGTGTCTCGACCAGGAATCGAACCCGGTACCTCGAAGTCTTAATCCACGGACTCAACCGCTAGACCACGGAGGCAATTAATTTTTGTAGGCAGGTATTTTTATTAATATAGATTTTACCTTAATTTTAAACCTTGTATATTCTGGACATTTAATTTCCTTGGATAGTTAATTATATAGTTTGATACCGTGAGGTACACAGAAAACTTTTTTTAGATTTTGTTAGTATAAATAAAGACACGTTCGATCAGAGATAGTCTCAAAGATATTGCAATCATTTCCTATCTCTATATCGAAGCTAATACGTTCTTAGACATATTTGCGAGCCTTCCTGTATCCAGACTTTTCAGCCATTTGGCCAACTCCTTGGTAGGCTTGTGTAGTTCACAAACGAACTAGTTCCATAACTTCCACAGAGGAACTACCGAAACTAGTTCCAACCTTGCCAGATCTCCCGCTCTATAGTTCGTCCCAACTTGTAATAGCGGCAAATAGGAGCAAATTTAAAAAAAATGCAAAGGACGATATAACAAATAGCACTTAATTGTCTCTGCCTACCCCGCAAGGAAACTAGCGTAAAGACATAAATGTAATCTTGTTATATCTATCATAATAATTTACTTTTAAAGAAGTCTTTTTCCTTACAAAAAGTGCCGTATCGCTATTTAACACAGTTTTCGTTCTTTTTCGCCAAAACTGACACAACACCTCTCCAGGGCTCCGTAATATTTGCATTTAGAGCGAAATAGTAATATGGTGGCCTTATCTTTTTAAGGGCCTTCTGCTGACGTGTGTGTACTGTCTACTAAAAGTGAACCTAACGTATCATCACGACCTTATAGTCTAGTATATACTAGTCTCTTTATTTAACTGCAATCAGTAATTGGTAATAATAAAATAGTTTTTTTATTGTACAAATAGTGTCATCACAACCGTATCCCTTCCGGAGTCAGAAATAACACTTTAAAGAAGTGGATTCATATTTAGCCAATTCTACCATTCTATATTCAAAATTCTTTATTGTATAGATTGATTATTCTAATTACTGTGTATTATGTACATACACATGTCATGATGATGCAATCTGCCCATATTATCGGCATACAATATGCCTATGTCAATAGATATTTATTTACAATATTTATTTGTATATAGTTTATATTTAATATTGTTCTTGTCAATTTATTGGAAAACAATGTTAATGTCAACATCTGTATGCTAAAAATTCTTTTATTGAGTAAAAACAGTTGTCAATAAGAATTTTCTTTAACTCAATAGTAAAACTGCCTCCGTAGTCTAGCGTAAAGTTCGTGGATTTAGACTCGGAGACAAAAAAATATTTATTAATGTAAATAAATACATTTAATTAATATATAATTTATTTGTGATATTTCTCGAGTTTGGTACGCTGGAGACATCGACGAGCTTTCCACTTGTGTTTGGCCTATAGTAAAGTTGGCTAAACGTGAATCCGTTTATTTATAAACATGGTTTCTAACCACCTCAAAAGGGAAAACGGTCGTGATGATACTGTACTGATACTTTTTCAATAGTAAAACATTTTATAAGTAACTCTCGTATATCTCTAGGAATTTTATTATATACTCTAATGCACATTATGTGTCAGTTTCTGCTGTAATATTCACTTACACATCTTGGGTAGATTAGTCGGGTATAATCTCTAGGTACAAAGTTACAAGTATTATATTTTTTAAAGAGATAAGAATGTTTATTGACAAATATTCCTATTTCAAGGATATACATTAAAGCCAATGTTAATAATTTTAGCTTTTTAAATAAAGGTCTACATGAGTCAAATGGTCCAACTCCACAGATAGCCTGAACACACGTGATAAATACTTTATTGACATCGGTTGAGTCACCCCATAAAATTAGTCCATACCTCAAGACCGAACCAACATAGCTACGAGTATGATTTGCCGAAAGAGCTGTACTCTCGTTACTTACTCTTTTTATAGGCATACTATGATAAGTAAATAATAAATAAGTAAATAATTGATCAAAAAAGATACATATTAGTACATTGGGTGGCTCTGGCTCCTAAAAGCGGCAAGCAAGTATCTTGGGAAAGGAATTCATTGAATTAATTTTAACTTTACAGGTTTTGTTAAATGCCCCCTGCAAGTAAGCTCCTGTCTGTGACATACCTTAGTTTCTGTACTCATACTTCAGTTGGCCTCGAATGGTCTTTTGATAACAACAAATAATATTTTAAGTTGATTAATCGTTTTTCCAGACAATGTGTATTTCTCCCGACGGGGTTTTCTTTAAAATCCTATAATTGTCGGTTCAAACCTCCCCGTCATGTACAAATGAGAAATACACTTTTAATTTACATTAGATCCGCGCCAACCTGTCTGGCCACCGTGGCGAGTGTACACCAAATTATATATTTAATATATAAAATTTTCAAACGTTTTTGTTACTGTATTTTCTTATTTTAATATTGCTAAGAAAATTGTGTTTTCTGTTCTTTTGGAACATTCAATTAGGATTAAAATGTCCGTAAAGACGCGCAGATAAATTAATATTATTAAACGAGCGTTGCCTTTAATTCCAATTTGTTAAGATAAAACGTTTGAGTCGTGTCGGGCCGCCGGTTCTCTTCCCGGTAGGTTCAAAGGAACCCCAACACAACATTCGCAAATTCACTTTGATATCACCACCCATCGCCCCTTGCTCAAACTAAACCTATACATAGACAAATATGTAAAATACTGGTCATTTTTTTTTTTTATACTAGCACGACTTGCAGTTAGCAACTGGAATCAGACACTCATGACTGACATCAGTCCCTAACACTATGCCGGCTTGATCCCGAAACGCGTTGATACACTTTACTAGGTTTATCAGCACGGACGGTGGATACTTCCCCGCCCTGGCAGACTGGGCAAATTACCACCATCAGTCCGCTTTTGCTTTCCGATAGCTAGATAACAATATAGATAGATAGATACACAAAAAAACATAATAAAACACTGACTAAAAAAAACATATCCTAAAAATAAACAGAATCCGATAATAAAGAGAAAAAAGTAGACGTCTTCTTAAAGGCTTCATAGGAAAAACATAATCGTAATTATTGTCATCACTAATCATCTCATTGATATAATAACTAGCTCTAATAATAAAATAATTTTGTCTGTAGTTACTGTGCACTGAGGTATTTTTAGTAACAGCCCAAGCCGTCTCTGAGGCCGGTGGGGTGTTTGAAAACCAAGTTTGCTGTGCAATTTTTTATTATTTTTAAAGTGAAAACTTTATTACGCGCCCTTGGTTGGGGACCTATCTCGTTGAACGTACCTCCATACGTCAGGACGTCAGAACAGCGCTCAAGGGGAAAGCGGGGAAGGGAAAGAGGGGCGGATAGGCGCGCGCGTATAGCCGCTGCCTCTCTCGCTCTCTCCCGCTACTTCTTTCTCTTTCTTTCTTCCTCTCGAAACAGCACGGCGGGGAAGGGGAAGATTTAATTAAATAAACTATATTACAACAAAATTTAAATTTAACTTTAAATAATAATAATACATAGAAAATAAAAATTAAATACTTACAAAAAAAATAGCTCCTGTGGCATGGTGCCCAATACACTAGTACAATTTAATAATGATTTCACAAATTGGTATTAGTTGAACCGGGACCGACGGCTTAACGTGCTTTTCGATGCACGGGAACAAGAAAAGTGTTTTTCTCATTGGTACATGCCGGGTGGGTTTGAACCGATCTTTGTAGGATCTAAGGAACGCGTTCTTACAACCGAGCCACCGTAGCATTATATGTACGTCTATGTTTTACCCCGAAACGTGTTTTAACAACGGCTTTAACATAAATTTCAATTACCCGAAAAAAAAAACATTTAAATTAATAACTTTTCAGGCATTATTGTTACGAGTAGCAAGTTTTTTATTATACATGTTTTTAGCTTTCATACTTTTTATACGGATGGAAAATAACAAGCAGAACATATAATGGGGTCCTATGAACAAAACACATTGAAATTAAGCCCTGAAACAGGATGCTCGTTACGTCGAAAATACAAAACAGTGCCTAAACGAAAAGGAAACGAGTCCTTTTGAATTATAATAGGCCTGGCAACACTGTATACTCGTATAGGGTACACGATGTATACTACAAAATTATCCTTTATTAGTAAAGTATCATCACGACCGTTTCCCTCTCGGCGTGGTCAGAAACCACGCTTATAAATAAGCGGATTCACATTTAGCCAACTTTTCAATAGGCCAATCATGACAAGTGGCAAGCTCGTCGATGTCTCCAGCGTACCAAACTCGAGAAATATCACAAATAAATTAAATGTATTTATTTACATTAATAAATATCCCGGCTAAATCCACTGACTTAACCGCTAGACCACGGAGGCATCCTTAATTAAATAATAATAATAACATAATAAAAAACATTGCCTTTATACAGCAAAGTCAAAGTCAAAATATTTTTATTCACGTAAACCTATTACAAGCATTTATGAAACGTCATTAATTTAATTATTTTGAATGATTCTACTCCTGCTAGTAGAAGACTAAGCAGCAAAGTGGTCCAATAAGTAAGCTGTTAGCAGAAAACCAGCAGCTTAGTAGATTCCAGTGACCTGTTAATGTTTAATCTGACTGAGAAAGGAAGGAAAACTCAGCTATAACAGATTTACAAAATAAAACATATACAGAACTGCACCACAACGATCAATTAATAACCTTTTAAATTTAGTTATTAGTAGCTATGAGATTACAATACCTGGTACAGCAGTAAACCACCAGGCAAGTCATAATTAAGATAGACTACATACCTATGTGCAACCCGAAAGTCGACAAAACGCAAAAACCTCTGCTAATTTAAGAACAATAAATTGAACGTGTTCGGCAGAGGTCCCACGCCCCCACAGCAGCACCCGATCACGGACGTAACGCATATGTGCCAGCCATCCCCCCGCTCAACCAGGCCCTTGAACCTGAACACTAACAATGACTTTCGAGACACACACAAGCATAAATATAACAATTACTTCCTAAGTACCCAAATGTTGCCGTGCAATTCCGTTAACAAACTTATACATTAGTTAATAAATACATAATAGTAACTAAATGTTACATTAAAAAAATATATAATAATAATAAGGTAATAAAAGTATTACTGTATCACAATAAACAGTATTTACTAATTAGTCAATAATGTATTAGTAACTAATTGTTACATTTAAAATATTTCTACAAAATAACTGTAAAGTTAATCAAAAATAAAAATAGATCATTAAAAGAGAACCTAATATGCTATTAACTAATTCTCTAATGTTTGCAGAGTGGCAATATTCAACACATCATCACATATTACGTCATTAATAAAATCATTAATTTTATAATATGCTTTTGCAATTAGAATTTTCTTAATACTACTTTTAAATTTAGTTTCCCCTAATTCTGTTACAGGTTTTGGTAATTTATTATATAGTCTTATACTATATTTGTTTTTGAAGACTAAATTTAGGAATATAAAGCTTGTCAGCATTTATTAATTTGCGAGACTGCATGTCTCTATTTTTTTAAATTAACTTTAAATAATTCCTTACATATAGAATATTTTCAATCATATACAGCAGCTATAATCTCAAGTGACTCTTTTGTATATATTTACCTGGCGCTGACCCAGCGAACTTCGTACCACCTGACAGTCAATGAATTATTAATAATAATAATACTCTCACAAAACAATTTTGAAAACCTCTCTCTGTAGCCTGGTCGTCATGATAATAGGTACTAATAAGGTATTATTTTTGACTATACATACAAAGTACACAGCTTCATGGATACTAAGACATTCATTACTAGTCTCTGTGTAACAAGGATCCGACTTGGCGTCGTCTTCAAGATTAATGGCGACATTTATCTAACTTTCGTCTGTTTGGAGTGTCGCCGGGATAACCACAATTAGGCTAACAGAATGTTATGCAATTTCATATTTCTTCATCTATCTAATTAAGAATAATTAATATTAAATCTACATGCGCAGTGGTGGCTCGGTTGAAAGAACGCATTCCTTAAATCCTACAAAGGTACAAAACCCCCCGGCATGTACCTATGAGAAATACACTTTTCTTACGTACATTTGTCATAGATTTACAACACTACTGTTCTCGTGCCTCAGAGAGCACGTTAAGCCGTCAGTCCCAGTTCCACTAATACCAACTTGTGGAATCGTTAATAATATGTCATAAAAAAATGACACCATATATCGCCAGCGTGGCGAGTGTAGGCCAAAATCTCCAGATATATGTTCTGAATGGCCCATCTCCAGCAGTAGAGGTCTCTTGTCCGCCATACACGGACAGCTTCAAGCAGTCAGGACGGACTGCTTGAAGCTGCGACTGCATAGTTAACTACAGTCTTCGACGTACACACATACACAGAACCGCTCGAGCAGTTGCAACTGCTTCGGGCGGTTGGCAGCACGGTGAAATTTCATCGTGCGGTCAAGCAGTCGCCAGGCATACACTGACTGCTCGAGCAGTCGCCAGGCATACACTGACTGCTCGAGCAGTCGCCAGGCATACACTGACTGCTCGAGCAGTCGCCAGGCATACACTGACTGCTCGAGCAGTCGCCAGGCATACACTGACTGCTCGAGCAGTTACGTCCGCCAGTTAATTCCACGCCGCACGCTTCCTGCCCACATGTATTGATTTTTTTAAACAAAATGGACGACGTAGATTGTGACGCCGCCGTCGCCGTATAAGCAAAAGTAGCAGTAATGCTTCTTCCTCAAAATCCATGTTACGACTGATTTGAAATAAAATAAAATTGTGGCGTGTTGAGCAGTTAATATCAACTGCCCGAGCAGTTATCAATGGCAGTTTCAAGCTGTTGAATATCACTACAAGAGCGGTCCGTGTATGTTGATCACTGGCTAACTCCTCGAGCTGTCCGTGTATGGCGCAGTATGACGCTGTGTTCTAGAAGCTCTTATCATGATGATGAAATATCAAATCAAATCAAATATTTTATTTGCGTTATTTCGCTTGTAATAAATTGGATACAGTCAGCAATAATAAAACCAATAGAACATACGTATACTACACGATTTTGATTATGATGATTGGACCGTAACATGTAATAATCCATATTTATGTATGCTCGGGGAAGAGAAGACAAATTTCTATACATTCCATGGATTTACCGTGCGGGTGTCCATCGTGTGTGGGTAAGAGATGAGAAGAATGGTGACTCAGACTTTGCTCGTTTGAAAATGACCTTTTTTTATTTTATTGCGCAATAAGACGCTCTCCACAATTCTACTCCTCTGCCTACCCAACCAAATATTGTATGATTCCGTTAATATCGTCTTGGAAGCTTAAATAAATATATCTCCTGCAGACCTGCTTAGACCCAATTCTTTCAGTAAGTGATGCAAAAATTTTGCTGGAACTCCTCTCGCACCAACTTCCACTGCGGATTTATTTTATTTTACTTTTATTTGTCATAGACTTACAACACCACCGTTCCCTTTCGAAAAGCACGTTAAGCCCCGACGGTTCCACTAATACCAAACTTGTGGAATCCTTTATAAATTGTCATTAAAATTGACATCAGTTTCTCGCCAACCCGTCTGGCCATCGTGGTCAGTGTAGACTAAATTCTCCAGATATATGTTCTGGAAGTCCCAGCTCCAACAGTGGAGGTCTAGGACTTCTTGTTTGGTTCTAAGATTATAAATGATTCTAGTCCTGCTAGAAATAATAACACATGATCATTTTGTGCTCTTATTTCTCGGGCCGTTTAATATCTGTCACCTTTGATCTAGGTGTAATGTTAATCGAAGATATTCGCGCTCTAAATCTAAGTTTATTATCCTTATCGGAATATTTTCTTTTGCAAAGGTACGCGATCGATTTTAATCTGCCGTATAATACTGCTATGAATCGTATCGGATCCGAACGCGATCGTAACTATTTTACGACGACTTATTACCATAGAAAGAGATGCTATAACATTAACGAGTTATAACCTGCTATTGTTTTTTTGTGAATTTAGAAGTGAAATTTTATTTATTATTTATTGTTTATTTTTTTGTGTAAAAAATATATTTATAATTTTTTAGAGATATTGGAACGTTACCTCAAAACATTAGTCTGCGTGCTGTGACGTCACTTAACCCGGGGTTCGTCGCTACCGGATACAAAATACCACAGAAGTAGTAGACATTTTTTTTTTACGTAGTTTTGCACCGAGCCGCTTTAGATACCTTTCAGCATAGAAACAATTAGTTTTTTTTTTTTTTAACCATAGACATAATTATTTATACAGAGTAAAGTACAAAGATTAAAACATAAAATAAATTAAGAACTAAATTATAAAAACTAAAAATTAATAAATAAAATTACGACTATCCGATGGGCGTAGTGTGCCGAGGACACTCGCTGCGTTCCTCCGCTGAACAGCGAGGCTGACCCTTTGAACAAGATATTCTCTACTCAAAGGGTCACCCGTCGACAAGTGGAGTTTCTTACCAAGCTCTCGGGAGAACACAAGAGCCTCCTCGGACCACGGGCCCATCGTTTTAACTGCAAATGGAATGAAATGGTGATTGATTATAAATTAAAATTAAATTTGTTAGTTTGTAAGAGCATAGTGTCTTGTTGTATTATATGATCTTTTGTTAGTTATAATTTGCATGTTGCCAAAGAAAAAAATAAAAGGATAAGTTTTAGTTCTCCTTAATGTATGTGTCTTAAACAATAATAAATACATTATTTATTTACAATACTTTTTTATTATAGTTTACAGCATAAATAAATAGAATAATAATAAAAAAGTATATATAAATATCCATGTATTTAAATAGGGAGCTATGAATAATGTGGTGATTTTTACCCGGTAGTTTTAGTTCGTATTTACCTAATACGATCACGACTAATAGTAAATATTGTAAACTGCCACACAAGTAAATCTGCGTAATAAAGTATTATTTTTAGCACGAGGTAAAATAAATAAATAGAAAACTACTAAAAGCAAATAGTTACCTATGGCAGTGTCGTAAATTAGTTGTTTATTTACTATTACGTGACGTCATCCGGCAGCCATTTGCAACTGCTAACGATTTTGATAGTAACATACGAGTAGCTACAGAATTCATGGGAGTTATTAAAATTAGTAGAATTTCGTCAGGATTTTTAATTAATCATCACTGACTTGTGCATCCATAATCAGTCTTGGCTATGTCGTCGTGGAATGCCATCTTGTACCAGTCTGGGCCAACATAGTTCAGCTACTCAACCATTAACATTGACTTTTATATACTGTTACTGGGCAATTATTATCACTGACCGTATAACACAAATTCAGACCTCCTGTGCTAATGGGCCGTCGAGAACATAAAGAGGAAGAATATCTTATATTGTATATGTAAGTTAGTATTTAAAAATTTATGTACATAGATATTAATATAATTATCATTATAATATTGTACCGTAATGACTTACTTGTTACCTATACGCCTTCCGGCGAAACATAGAGTACAACACTAACTACACTGTATAACATCACAGAAATGTAAAACCTATTGTTTATAAGAAATAAATAAATTACTATTAATTGATTGGTATATTTTTGGCAATGTAACAAATTATTATAATTAAAGAAGTAGGGAAAAAGTAATAACTAAACTATACATAAAAATATTCACCCATGATTTGATGAAAGTGTGCCAGGAACACTTGCAGCAATGCTGATTTTCTGCACAAAAAAACTGACAACTCTCTTGTCACATACAGCATTAAGCAGCCGTTTAGACAGTTCTTTAAATAACTTCTTAGCACTAATTCCCACGGTCCTATTGTCTCAAGACCAAAAGGCACAAACACAGACTTGTATTTGCGACATTTGGCCCCAGTCCTGACAGATATGCCTTGGAGATGAGATCGAGCAAGGGTGTCGACACTATAGCGTCCCAAAATTGCTCGACCCATGACTACGACACCAAGATTAATCCATCGGGTCTTTTAACAAGCCTATATTTTTTAATAAAATGCCCGGGTCAGTTGATCTCGGTCAATGTATGTCTTGTACTTGATTTACCTTATGAATAGACATCGAGGCAGGTAATTCTGCTAATTAGGTTTGCTAAGGCCAACCATAACTAATCACTAGAATGGATGGATGCATTTAGCGTAGCCAGTTAGCATTTGTCTGAGTATCATCGGAATTCACTAGGATCGATTGCTGGTCGAGTACACATAAAATTTAATTCGTCGCTGGTTATAGAAATGTAGAAACACAAGACTGGAATCTCCAAGTTTTCAAATTCAAATTTACTGATGGTGCGAGAGGAATTCCAGCAAAATATTTTCACCACTTACTTACTAAAAGAATTATAAGCATGTCAACCGTCTATACATTTATGAAACGACGTAATTACCTGAATCATACATATTTTGGTAGGGTAGGGAGAGGAGCAGAATGGTGGTTGGTGAGCGTATTTTGAACAATAAAATAAAAAAGGAGGGCTCTTTTGTAAACCAGCCTATTGTTGGTCGCAAGCCCGAGACACAATTCTTCTCATATCTCTTTCTTTCGATGGATCCGGCACCAGCAACTTCCACTGAGTCCTGAATCCGTTCCTGATCATTTCTTCTGTAAGATTATAACATTTGTTGGGCTTCATGTTGTGGTCTTTTGGAATATTTAATTCCCACGTAAGTTCAATAAGAATAATAGAACACATATTTTGCATGATCTAATTTGTTGAAACGTGAATTTAGTGCCACGGAAGGGTTAGACAACATAACTAAACATTTTATCGAGTGCAGTAAAGCGGTAGGTGGGTAGCTCATGAGATTTACATTTTGATCACCTCTGCCATCGACATATATCTAAAATATATCTATAGGCTTATCTACCCTTCTTAATTGGAACACTCTCGGCAGAAGTCAAATTAAATCGAAATTGTCTATCTAAAATTGTACCTACATATAATTATTATAACGTAGATGGCTGTATGCAATAATAATTGGATTACAGCCATCATCTGATTCTTCTTCCAAATGATCTTTTTAAATATTTATTAAATATAGTAACATAGTAAATATTCAAAATTTTATATATATAAAAAAACAAGTGTTTATAGTATGTGTGCAATGTATGTATGTTATCATGATCGACATTTATCCTTCATAATTTATCTATATGTCCATGAACAACTAAGTTTTTTTTTTATGTTGGTGTCAAACGTCCTTGATAGTGTCCATTCAAATACAAACTCTACTATAGTACAAGATACGTCAATGAGCGACCTTTACCGATTTGTTATATTATAAAATAGGCTAACAAAAGCAACGATGACGGGCCGATTTTGTTAAAGCTGCATCAGGCCTGAAGACATGTTTATTTATTTATTTATTCGAAGAGAAATAACAGAGACAGGCAGTATAAGAACAATTAAGAAACGATACAGTAGGAGCCATTAGAATTATACCCGCCACCAAAATATTTCCCGCTGTGGACAATAATGCACCATTTATATTTTTAGATACGTTAGTATTACATATGTATATCTTGGCCAGGTATAATGGATAATACAATTGCAGTGTTCGAATTTATGGAACTATCAATGAACTCCGAAGCAAACCCCACCCAGCGAGCTAAACCGACAACAACAGCTTCTTCATTTTGGCCTTAAATGCGGCGCGAGAATTGCTAAATATATCGACGTCCAATAACCGACTGTTGTACGTCTCCCACATTCGGCGTACTGGTGCGCGGAGACCGGCTACTGTGCGTGTGCGGGTGATATAGAAAAGGTCCCTGGAACGAGTCTGCCTCGAGGGGGCACTGTAACATATACTTTCAGTCAAAGTCGGGCAACTAAATAGACCATGACAAATGCCATATAGAGTTTGATTCCTCCAGTTTCCTTAAGTTTGACGATTGACATTATTTTCCAAAAGTTGACCCTAATAAGCGACACTATTAGCTAATGTACGTGTATACAAGATAGATTTTTGTAGGATTATCTTATAGTAGGATTCTTAGAAACATGTTCCTGTGACTTTAACGATTACGGTACATTCACTTACTGTCCCATCTTATAAATCTATTCTGTATAACTTTTGCGAGTAAGGAAATGGAGTTTGGTGGCTTATGGCAAAGAAAAGTAGACATAGAAAAGGGTATTTTAGTGCTATCACGAGGGTATCCCTTCCTGGATTGTTTTTAAAGAAGAATACACATTAAGCCCATCGTGACAAATGGCAAGTCGATGTACAAATATACAAATAATAAATTATTGTTTCCCTACCAGGAATCAAACCTGGTACCTCCACGTCTAAATCCACAGACTTCACAGCGAGACTATTTTAGGGCCGACTCGAACAACAATTTATTTCTTTCTTTCTAATCCTTGGCTTAGTTTTTATAAATGTATATGTCCACGATATCTGCACGATGTTCGAGCCACTCTCCATCTTCACTTTAGCAAATAGGGAAAATCTCGCCAACAAACTTGCATCTTACAATGTTATAACTACATACAATAAAATCTTATCCTTAATTAAATCAATACATTTTTTTTATCAATAGGCTCGCCAACAGTGCTGTCAAAAATATTTGGAATTTTGGCGGGGACGTATCCACCGATCGTGCCGATAAACCCTGTAAAGTCAGTCAATCCGGCATAGTATCAGGGACTGATGTCAGTCATGATAGTCTGATTCCAGTTGCTTACATTTACGGACCTTGCGCGCCACTTACCATCAGGTGAGCGCAACAAAAAGTGGTAATTTTTGGTTTAATCCAGACAATTTGAATTATTATTTGGTCATGAACGATGAGTCTTGTTCTGCCACAAATTTCGGATAATATATCTGGTTCATCAATCTTTCTTGTAGCTTTACATTATTGTTTTCTCTTAGCACAAAATTCTTCAGAAAGAGTACAAGATTTTTGTGAATTTATTGTTTTGTTTTGCTAGTAAGAAGTGTAAATGGCTCAATTTTTCATCTGTGACGGCTGGCGAGGCGTTTTAGCGCGAGCTTCCGGGTGACGCCAGCTGTCGCATTTCCACCAGCGCCATATTTCATTAAATTATCGAAACGTTAAATGTACAACTCTGACAATGTTTTCGGCAATTTTATTTGGAATCTGCTTAAGTTATCACTAGTGAATTTCGCTTTATAATTGTGTTGTTTTAACAAAATTTGTAAGGTAGTGGTCCGGATGTACTAGTATGAACGCCTTCCTTAAAATTTCACATCCCCCTATGCTTTAATTCATACTTACCCTTAACAAAATGGCAATTAATAATAATTATTAAGGATTAATATCTATGTCTACCTATTATGGACTACGACTCCATCGAAACCTCAGCTGTTTTGGAATCCTTGCAGCGAATGCCTTATAGACTATCGATACATTGAGGTGCTGTAATGTCCCTACATATCTGCGACTATGACCATTCAGCTACAGGCTCAGGATACTAAACCTTTCCACCTGCATGACATAGTCATCATGGCCAGCTCGCTCAAGTATCTTAGCAGAATGTTGAACTGCTTAAACGTGGCTTCGTGGCTTCGTGGTTTCGAAATGAACTTGGACAAGACTAAGGTCATGTTCATTAATCATGTCAAGCCTGCGTGGGAAATGCCACTCTCGAAATTATACAGGAATACGTCTACCCTGGACCTACTATTCAGCTAGGCGCTGCCAACTTCAGCCGTCAGACGCATTCAGCTGGGATGAGCCATACCACAATGTTTGAAGACTAAACCGACGCCCGATGGGGCAAACGGGATCGAGAGTGGAGACCACTTATGGGACTACACAGAATGGGACGACCTTCCGCCAGACGATGACATAAGTTCTCATATTATAATATTACGGTCCTTTGGGACTAATTATATAGACCAAAGCAGTTTTTTATATTTTGTAAGTGGCATATTTTTTATGACTTACCGATTAACATTTCTAATATAGCGATTAAATGTTGAGATTACTGCCCCAGAGTTCCACAAATTCATAGTCCGTCACTGGTGCTATAGAATTTAAATGGCCATCACGTTCGTTACAAGTATTGAGAGGTCCACAATGAGATGGAGTCGTTTATTTGCCCATACGATTCACAATCAACATGAATTAGCATCGAGCCACGTCAGCCAAAGACCGGGTACCATTGGCATAGTCGTATACAGGGTGAAAATTTGCGTTGAATACATATATTTAAATTGTCCCTAAGGTCGACATAGAATATACGTAGCATACACTTCATCACCAGCCTGTGTCTCTTGTGTTCTAAATATATCCATCGTCATCAGCCTGTGTCTCTCCACTGCCTTCCCCAAGGCTCGCCACTTCACACGATCTCCTGTCACCCTCATCTATCCTCCACAAGCGACCAGCGAGTAGAGACTACTCTAGAACCCATTTAATCCATCGTTCGTCGGTTTTGAGACAAACATGTCCAGCTACTGCCTCTTCAACATGCTAATTTAGAAAACTATGTCGGTAACAAGGTCTGACGGATGTCAACCTTTCTGACACTATCCTTTAGAGGAATCCCGAGCATAGCTCTCTCCATAGCTCGCTGAGCGACTCAAGGCAACTCAAGTTCAAGACTTCTGGATCAGAATATCTGTATATAGGCCTCGCCATTTCACATTCCTGCCCCCTCCTTTTTCAGGTCATCCGTCCATCTCGCGGGGGGTCGTCTCGCTCTGTGGCTCCCTGTACGTGGTCTCCACTCCAGAACTTGTCAACTCCAACGGACATCAGATCTGCGACAGACGTGTCCGTTGCCACATCAGCTTACCAATTTTGAAGGCTATGTAACTTTGGTACCTATTCTGATGGATGTCTATTATGGAAGTCAACTTTATTATAGGCCACTCGGTCGTGATCCCCTTCATCGATCACTTTGTCTCGGACGATGCTGCGCCATCCGGGTCTGCACACAACGCATTGGGGACTGGGGTGCTACGGGTCTAGTCAGACCAAAGTATCGGACTTCGGCCACGGGGTCTATTGCCTTTAATTTTGCCCGTGATCACCAGTTTTTTCAGATTGGCCGAACTTTTACGTGCTATATTAACAAAATAGGGCAGGCAGATAAAAGAGAGCCAGGTCTTCGCGCTATCCACGGAATGTGCAACATATGCCTTCAGCAACAAATCTCAAAGGTTGTCGACGCAGCTACGATCAGATGCTTCGAGGGTCCAGGTTTTGGCAGCATATAGGTTAGATACATTATATGGAAAATACGAGACTGCGGACAAGTCTTGTTTTGGTTTTTACTTAGTTTTTAATTAGGACCAAAGTAATATTACGATACAGTGTTTCCATATTACTTTTATTTGAATTCTAGCGTATTTGGCCATGCATATTCTTCGGGGTACTTGCGTTTCAAATTATTAGCCGATGAACAGGTTTTTTGTTGATTTGTCGAATAAATAAATTTGTATTATTTGTCGTGTCTTTCATGTGTACGTCTTAGTCATTGATAAAGGGTATTGGTGACGTCATCAATTTGCATTTGTTGAATATGCGACAAAGGGCTCCGCGGACGCTTAAATTTGCGAGCTAATTCTTTGGGACACCGGACCTGCGTTCTCAATTACCACTGAGTTGTTTGCATTAGCGTTGTACATTGGATGTTATTTCTTACCAATCTCGTGATCATTTTATATATATATATTATATATATATATATATATTATATATATATATATATTATATATATATATATATATATATATATATATATAATGGATTCATCGTGCCGGGTGCCGGGTCCATCGTGTGTGGGTAAGAGATGAGAAGAATGGTGTCTCGGGCTTGCGACCGACAATTGGCTGGTTTAAGAAAAGGAGGCCTCCTTCCTTCTATTGCGCGATAATACGCTCACCATCCACCATTCTACTTCTCTCCCTACCCAACCAAATACTGTATGATTCCGTTAATGCCGTCTATATGATATAATCCGTATATATATATGATCACTACCGTAATCAATTGCGAGGTGGTTAAAAAAAAAGTTTTTATGAGCGTTTTCAGAGGATAGATAAGCCAAAAATAAATTAAATATTTGTTGTGTCCTTGACCAGGTAACGCACCCGGTACCTCCGCATCTAAATTAAATTTAGTAGTCTTTATTGTTGTGTACTTATTTTTTAATCTTTTTTACTCATATTATATTTACTAATTTGTTGTGTTTTTTTACCTCACTATCTGACGTTACCTAGTTATAATAATCTATGGTTCACGTCGTTGGTAACATACTTAACAATTTATGTATTTAAATGTAATTATATATATACGAGTATATGAGTGTTACTGTTTTGTAAACCTAAATAAATAAAAATAATAAAAAAGTATAAAACAAACAACTCAACTAAACATCTTTATTTAATTTGAAATCATCTTTTTTGAAAACGACATTAATTTCAACAACAATAACAAAACTGGTTTCAAAAATAAGGCGATGATATTTCGCAGTACAATTTGTGTGGAATATTCCCCGCAGTATGAAAGCAGCTCTCCTCCTCCTCCTAGATAGTGGTATTAAGGCAGAACAACTTAAGCCGCCACACGTGCCAGTTCCCGGAACCTAATTCTGAATATCTAAAGACAAGGAGAAGCCCCATTTACTGTCCTAATTCTTGACCCACTTTACTTTGTTTGAGGACAAAACTCCCACGTGAATTTACGTAGTGAAAATATATGTGTTTTTTTTATTATTTATAACATTACTGCACAAATGCCGATAAACATTTTCTAAGAGCCAAAACTTGAGAACAAATTTGAACTATTGAAGGTGCAACGGAAAAAAAATTAAAAGTTTGATAGCAAGAAAATTAACAGCTAAAGCTAAAACTAACATATTATACTTTTATATATCAAAGTCAAAGTTAAATATCTTTATTTAGTAAACCTATTACAGTCATTTGTGACACGTCATAATTTTGAATTATTTTAAATGATTCTACTTCTGATAGTGTAAGTCTAAGCAGCGAAGTGGTCCAAGGAGTAAGCTGTTAGCAGAAGACTAACAGCTTAGCAAATTCCAGTGACCTGTTAATGTTTAATTTGACTGAGAAAGGAATCTGCATGAAAAATTCAGCTATAGCAGATTTACCAATTAAACAAATACAGAATTACACAACAACAATAAATAAATATCTTTCAAATTTACCTGATTACCTATGAGATTACAATACCTGAGGGACTACAATATATATTTAATATATATATATATATATACTATAATATCATTATATTTTATACTAATACACATATAATATCATACATATATACACTTACTAACATTGTGAGGAGCTATTCAGGTAGTTGCTTTATACTGAGATTATTGCATAAATTTGTGGCGACATAGATAAAAGATTTTGGAACATATCCAGAATGATTATGATTAACCGAAATAGAGAGGAGCTAAGGAATTTGTCATGGAAAGAAGAGAGATAGGCGAGATAGGTTTATTTGTGTAAAAACATCTAAATAATAAACATAATGACATAATCATACTTTTTCTTAGCCAACCTGTATGTATTTATAGGCGTGGCGATAGTAGATTCTCAAAAAAAATGATATAAAATTTAAACTGACTTAGCAACAAAAATATTAATTACGCATTTAATTTCAAAGACAACGATTTGACAGCAGCTATATTTTTTTATATATATATTTTTTAATTTTTTTTAGGTCCATATTTATTTTTAATGTAATATAGTTTATTCAATTTAAGGTTTTCTTTTTAATAATTTAATATGTAATCCGTTCATATTGTATGTATATTACTTCATTTAAAATTCATACGATAGTGGGTCAAAAAGTGACAAGAGGTCATAAGCACCCTTTCCAAACGTTCACCAATATTAATAAATATTAGAAATAAATGAGGTCAAAAACTAACACATGGTCAAAATTAACCCTGCTAACATCCAGTCGCCCTATGAAGGTGCAAGTTAAACCGGGATCAACCAGGACTATATTCCCCGACAGGGTTAGAAAATTAAAATTGACTTAGAAACAGGAAATTCAATTATTGTTCTAAGACAGTATGATCCAATCACGTAACGATTTACATAAACATTTGCCTGCTTAACCTCTATTGAAACAAGTTAGTAACTGATTTCATTTCATCATTGTGTACTGTGATGCTGTGGATTGAACATCACCATCAGCCTGTGTCTCTCCACTGCTGGATGTAGGCCTTCCCCCAAGGCTCGCTCATGCATTTGGTCTTTTGCAACCCTCATCCAACCCCAGCCAGCAGGTCTTCACTCCAGAACCCGTTTGCCTTATCGATTCTGCAACATAGTCGTAAGTATCCAACTAACTCCTACTTCTGCTTTCTAATTTTGAATACTATGTCAGTAAATTTACACAAACGCCACACTGCTGCGCTGTAAACACGGGTTGGCAAAGATTCATGGACCTTTTTTTAATACTAGCACGACATGTGACCTTGCCCAACTTGCGTGCGCGGTCTATGAATGATAGCAACTGGAATCTGATACTCATGACTGACATCAGTCCCTAACACTATGCCGGCATGACTGGGCAATTTGAGCCTGATCCCGAAACGCGTGGATACACTTTACTGGGTTTATCGGCACTAACGGTGGATACTTCCACGCCCCGGTAGAATAGAAAAATTACCAACATCAGTCCGCCTATCATATATTTTTACATAAGTTCAATGATATAAACATCTGACAATCAGTCACTGGAACAACCAGGTTATAATAATGAGAAAAACAACTCACATGCTGGGGGAGTATTCCACATCATCAGCGCACGACAGATGTGAGAGTCTCCAAGAGAGGTGGGTTCAGTCTCGTGTAGTTATTTTTATTTTATTTTCTTTATTACGGTCAACAAACAGCATTGCACAAGTTTTCATCATGTAACAATAATAAGATACATTAGATCATGGAATACCCACCAGGTTAACCACATATTTATAATTGCATAAACTTTACAGCTAATAATAATTATAAACAAATGTTGATATATGAAAAAAAATAAACAAACAAAAAAACTAAATAAAACAAGTAAAAACAAAGGAGAAAAACATTTAAAAAAAAAAAAAAATTTTAACACCTTCATAAAACTTGTTCTGAAGGTCCCAGCAGTGGAGGTGATGATGTCAATTCGATTAAACTTTTTATTGTAAGTGTCAACCAGTTTGTACGGCATCAGCTCACTGCGAATAATTGAAATGGGTTTGTTGTTGAGGGCTATGGATTCGTATTTATTATGACAAAGATCGTATAACATCATCACCTCCAACTGCTTATAATTTTAAAACGTAATTTAAGTAAGTACTTATTAAAAAATGTACGACCATAACTCTTTTAATTGGTAAAAATTAACTCAGAAGCCTCAATAGCATGTTGACGCAGCTTAAAGTTAGAAATTTGGCGATTGGCACGTTTCCTGAAATTTGGCACTGTTTGGCACGTGTGGGGCTCGTTAGTGGCCCACTTATGAATCTCTAATTACATATTAGTTAACGACGTCTCTACTCTTGTGCCAGTCGCTTAGAGCCCTTTTAAAATAATCTAATTGGTTGCTAAATGTGTTATACTTACTAATTTTAGACAGTTTTGTTAGTGAGAACTGCAACCATCTTATGGTAAGCGACACACAAATAAATATTTCTAAAGACAAAGACAAGTTATTTTAGAAATCCAATAATTTATATCGCTCTTAGGGTGCTTGTTTCAGATCAACAAACAGAAGACGAAGATCATATATAAATAAGCTCGTGGTTGGAACATTTTGGGATACGCGGCGAACGAGTGCCTTCACTCTGTAGCCACGACTCAGACTTAGCTGTGAAGGCACACAGGGCCAACAGTGTGAGAGAGACGGTTTATAGGGTTTTAGTCCGTAGGCGCCCTGGGGCCTCCTAAGGAGGCTTCACGGATGAGTCGGGCATGCGACATCCTACAGCGTATTATTGATGATTTATCGATTCAAAGTCTATAAAAAAAAAAAAACATTTTGGGATCGTCCCGATCAATCCGAGCAGTGAGGCAATCGTAATAGATAGCTCCCGACAATTATGTAAAGTTGACCTGAACGATATCGACTTGGCTCGGTTTGACAACGTTCCCTTTCCATATAGAAGTGAGACAAAGTTCGACCTTCATTCTTAGATCGACAGTCCAGGTTACAAACACGAGCCGTATTTTTTTTTTCTTCATGGCACTTTCATAATTGACTTAAATAGTTTATGCCTATAAAAGCTAATATAAAAAAGCCTTCTCATACTACTCCTCGACTATGGTGACTTCTCAGAGGTATTGCTCAATGAGATGCGACCGGATACTTACCGTATGTATCCGATTAATCTATTGTTTGCGAAAATATGACGATCAACCATAAACATAAACTTGTGGAAAAAATGCCTCTTAGCACCACCTCTCTCTATTAAAACATTGGTCTATTCACGCTTCCTATCATGTAAGTAATTATAATATGTAGTTATTATCATTTACTTATTGAATTTTATTTATATGATATAAATATAAAAAATAAAACAAAAAAATATCTACCATGTTTTTATAACTGACTATAAAGTATATATTCGTAAACAGGTAATATACTACATATTCGTAGACTTATACAATTCCATATACGAGTATATATAGATATATACTTTTTAGTCAGTTATAAAAACATGGTAGATATTTTTTTATTATAATTTTTACATAATCATCTAGCTAATCGGAAAGTTTAAAATCGATTACACCTGTACATACATATAAGAAAGCGAGTTAATAAAAACATGGTAACACGGTAAAAAGTACATTGTATAATTTGTCTCGGTCTGGGTGTTTATATGTATAATATGTATATATTTACAAAAAAAAAAGTATAATATGTAGTTTATCAACCATCTAGTTTCCGTAACACAAGCCTCGTAGCTTACTACGGAAACTAGATGGCGCTGTGTGACCTGTCTGGAAATATATATTTTATTTATAGTATTCGGGGTGCTAATCACGATTTTCTGATTTACGATTGACTGCCTCCGTGGTCTAGAGGTTAAGTCCGTGGGTCTAGACTCGGAACTACCGGGTTCGATTCCTGTTCGGGACAAAATAATATTTATTAATGTAAATAAATACATTTAATTAATATTTAATTTATTTGTGATATTTCTCGAGTTTGGTACGCTGGAGACATCGACGAGCTTGCCACTTGTCATGATTGGCCTATAGTAAAGTTGGCTAAATGTTAATCCGCTTATTTATAAGCGTGGTTTCTGCCCACCCTGAAGGGTCGTGATGATACTTTACTTTGTTACTTCTTATCACGATTATGAAGACCTTTTGCCGGACAACGCTTCATGGAGAATTCTATATTTGAATCATTTGTGTCGTCTACACTGAAACAGAATAGGGTATACACACAGGACAGTTGGTCTAGTTAGGTTTGACCTAAATTTAGTTTAATCTAAGTTGTTAACTGGGCTAGTTAATGAGCTTTTCCTGAGAGTTAACTCGAGCGTAAACGAGTAAAAACTTCTTTGTGCAATTAATCCAAAAGTCGGGCTAAGCCTAGTTTAGCTTTATTAGTTTAAAATAAATGTAAGTGGTATATAGAATAGGTAGTGATGTAGGTCGACCCGTGACCACGGTCAATGCAGCTTGGCTGAATCGTCGGGAGAAATATGTCTCTAAGGTAAATCGCGTAAAGACCCGTTAAAATTATAAAACTAGAATAGGCAATGTTGCCCAAAGCAAGGTCTTGCAGCAGAACAGTTGGTCTCGGTCTTGGTCTTGCATCAGAACAGTTGGTATCAGTCTTGGTCTGACATCAGAACAGTTGGTATTGGTCCTGGTCTGGCATCAGAACAGTTGGTCTTGCATCAGAACAGTTGGTATCAGTCTTGGTCTGGCATCAGAACAGTTGGTATTGGTCCTGGTCTGGCATCAGAACAGTTGGTCTTGCATCAGAACAGTTGGTCTTGCATCAGAACAGTTGGTCTCGGTATTGGTGTTGTTTTTGCACTCCTAATCTTGGTCTTGGTCAAGAATCTCGCAAGACTCTTGCTCTGGCTGAATATATATAATTGTTTCTAATTGTAGTTAGAAAACCTTGTAAGACTTTAGAGTCTGTCTGCAAACTAGTATCTTAAGAACTATTTATTTATTAACATACATACACTTTACATGGTATTACAGATTCAGAGCGCCATAAAATGCATGTTATGTTCTTTTTTACTTCGAATAAATTTATTATTATTATTACAGATACTCCAATACACCTTGCAAGGAGGCAGACGTTATTCATAATATAAAAATAACACATTTTTTAAACTTATTAGATAATAGTTAATTAATACTAAGTCCAAGAAATAATAACAAAAGATAATAATCAAAATCTTAATCAATTTCATTTACTCACAAAATTTCCAACAGCATAAAGTGCACGAGGCAACGGAGAGTAGCGATGCGCTACTGTCTGGATGTACTGTACTGGTCTGATTTTCTTGAAATTAGGAAGGGTTAGATCTTTTTTACCAACATGTATCCAAAAATGTATACAAAGGTAGTTTTGGAGATATTTTAAGTTATCTACTATAAGGGTTTGATATATACCTAAAAAGACAGACAATTGAAAAAACGTAAGTTAAAAAAAAACAAGACCAAGACTAGGGTGTCTTGGTAATGGTCTTGCTAACATATCAGTGGTCTTGCTCTAGTCTTGCAAGTCGAAGATTAGGCAACACTAAGAATAGGTAATTGTTAATTAGTGTTAGCAATGAAATTAATATTTGAACGCCACTTAAGGTAGATTATTAGAGGGAAAAAATATGTATATTGTTCATATTTTATGTTATACCCCACACTCATAAAAAAACACATTTCAGTTCAAGGGTTCGATAAGTTTTACATTTTGCTTATTAATTTTTTAAAGCACAAATTACATTGGCGGTCTAACCAATACATAAGAACGGAGTCACAAGTCGTACTCATTAATTCATTACAGCCCCTAGAACACAGCGTTCTAGACCTCCACTGCTGGAGATGGGTCTTCTAGAACATATATCTGGAGAATTTGGCATACACTAGCCACGCTGGCCAGACGGCTTGGCGAGGATATGATGTTTTTTTTTATGATAATTCATTAACGATTCCACAAGTTGGTATTAGTGGAACCGGAACCGATGGCTTAACGTGCTCTCCGAGACACGGTAACGGTGGTGTTGTAAATCTATGACGTAAGAAAAGTGTATTTCTTATTGGTACATGCCGGGTGGGTTTGAACCGACCTCTTTAGGATTTAAGGAACGCGTTCTTACAACCGAGCCACTACCGTGCTCATTACTCATTAATTATCTAATACGAAAACTTTAAATATAACGAGTGGACCCCTTCACCTTGCTTTCAAGTGTAAAACATAAACTGAATAAAACTTTGCGGGTAATCCATCAAAATAAAGTTCTATTTCAATAGAGTTGTCAAAGTTTGGCACAAATAGTTCCAACCGAATAAAGTTGGCCAATGAAACAATGAATAGGCACTTGGTCGCAAATTAAAAGCAGTTGAGTTTCGACCGACCCCTGTCAACAAACTTCAACATTGTTGGTCACCCAAATCAAATTGTTTTTGTGATTGTCTCTGCCTATCATAGATATACATTTATGGCATGTTCGACTTTTTATTTATTTATTAAATGTTCATAACAAGATGCATATTTATTTATTAAACTTTATATATTAGTATAGCGGATTGGGCTATATTAAATGTTTTTTACGAAAACTCGTCTGATTTTTACAAATTGTTTATTTGACACTAGATTTTTGACAAAATAAAATAGGTATCAAAAAAGGCAGGGAATCGTCATAAAATGCAGTAGAAAAATATGCTTAAGGAGTTCGCAACAATTAGTATACAAACAGATACAAACAATTAACTACGATCTGGACCTTATCTCGAAAAAGCTTGCCATTTGCTGCAATGTAGGAGCGTGCCAGGGTTTTTAAGCGACCAAATGAGAATCGTTGACAATGACCCCATCAGGGTTTATAATTGTCCCGTCGGTTGAGTCCACTATTAGTGTCATCGTGCAATATGCTCTCAACGGTCGGCGACTCCTGGCCTATAGCGCGCCGGCTGTCACAGCTATGCCGAGCCCCTGACGTTAAACTATGAAACGAAACACATGTGTATGTTTTTCCTTTTTTTAGTTTTTAATTCAAGTTATTTAGAAAGGTTTTTAATTTTTAAATACATACTATTTTTTTAAGTACATAACTGTTTCCTAAATCCATATTTATGAAAAATAAAAAAAATTGTTTTATAAAACCTACTGTTTATATTTATTAGTTTAATAAACTGCCTCCGTGGTCTAGCGGTTAAGTCCGTGGGTTTAGACTCGGAGGTACCTGGTTCGTTTCCAGATCGGGACACAAAAATATTTATTAATATAAATAAATACATTTAATTAATATTTAATTTATTTGTGATATTTCTCCAGATTGGTACGCTGGAGACATCGACGAGCTTGCCACTTGTCATGATTGGCCTATAGTAAAGTTGTAATCCGCTTATTTCTAAGCGTGGTTTCCGACCACCCTGAAAGGGAAACGGTCGTGATGATACTTTTTCTAAATAATTTTTAGTTTATGGTAAACAGGTAAAAATTTTATTTCATTTGTCATCACTGACAAATTGGTCCATTAACACTAAAAAAATATTGTTAGTTCTAGTCATCAAGTGGACCCATGGGTTTAGTTAGCAACCCAATCGTCCATTTTAAATCAGCTTCTCCCCAAATTACTTTTACTCATAAATTACCATTGTTTTAAACTCTTTCACAAAAGCAAATATAAATTACATTTCCTGATCATCTTGGCCAAATAAATTGGTGGATACAAAGTCTGTGGAGCAGAATTTCAATTATATTTGAGAAGCGTTAACGGGCCGCGCTTCCTTTGCTGTCTGACGCCATCAGCCTACCATCATAGACATATATCTGGCGACTTATTCAATAACAAAAAAAAACATAAATTACATCGTGCCGTCTGACGATCTCTTATACCGCGTGTAATTGTCAAAAGAACAATTATTTTTTTTAGGCGTCAGGCTCGGTTGTGGAATAGTGGTGGCTCGGTTGTGGAACAGTGATGGCACGGTTGTGGAACAGTGATAGCTCGGTTGTGAAACAGTAATAGCTCGGTTTGTTCAAACCCCTATGTATGTACCAATTAGTATACACTTTTCTTACGTATATTTGTCATAGATTTATAACATCACCGTTCCCGTGCCTCGGAGAGCACTTTAAGCCTTCGGTCCCGGTTCCACTAATAATACCAACTTTTGGAATCGTTAATAAAATATCATTTAAAATTGTCATCATATCCTCGCCAACCCGTCTTGCCAGCGCGTGGCGAATGTAAACCAAATTCTCCAGATATAAATTCTGGAAGGCCCAATTCCAACAGAGAAGGACTACGACAATGTGTTCTAGTGGCTGTATGAATGAAAAAAAAAAGGTTATATTTGTGTCGGTCCCAATAATTACGTCTACCCCACAGTCGTGTTTACATTTTGTTAAAGCAATGAGAATTTAAGACAAAATTTCTTAACTACAAATGTGCGTTAAAAGCCAGACGCGAAATATTCCGAGCGTAAAATTGCCGCCTCCTGCAAACCAACAAATTTTCTTCAAGAAAATTCTTCGGAAAGCGCAAAATTGTGAGGGTAACACGTTTACAAATCTCTGATACATTGACACAACTTTAAGGCTAAGGCACATCACTATCACAGTTGACACGCAACCAGTGTGACTTCTTTTTTAGAGTTCTTAACATCACATCATCATCATCAGCCTATGTCTCTCCACTGCTGGATGTAGGCCTCCCCCAAGGCTCGCCATTTCACACGATCTTTTGACACCCTCATCCAGCCCCCACCAGGGACCTTTTTTAGGTCATCCGTCCATGTCGGTAACTTTGGTTTTCCGACGGATGTCTACGTTTCGGACTCCATCCATTAGAGAAATACCGAGCATAGCTCTCTTCATAGCTCGCTGAGCGACCTTAAACTTGTGGACCAGACCCACTGTCAGTGTCCACGTTTCTGCTCCATACGACAATACTGGAAGAACGCATTGGTTGAAAACTTTCGTTTTCAAACACTGTGGTATGTTTGATAGCAGGATGTGGCGTAACTTCCCGAATGCAGCCCATCCTAGTTCAATGCGCCTGTCAGCTTCCTTGCTGAAGTTGGCTAGGCCTAGTTGGATAGTCTGGCCAAGGTAGACGTATTTTTGCACAACTTCGAGAGAGGCGTTGCCCACGCAAATTGGTCTCGGAAGGGCATGATCGTTGAACATGATGTCTTGTCGAAGTTCATTCCGAGGCGAACTCGTTGGGATGCCACATTTAGGCCGTTTAGCATTCCACTAAGATCTTCCATATTCTATAAGATATTCCATGTTCCATAAGAACATCATATATTCAAATTTAAATATTTATAAAATATAAAAAAATATATATATTAATACTATGGATACGAATAAAAGTCCAGTGACATGAACGCTGGCTACATTTCCCCGCCGAATTACAATAATGATTCTATGGGCGAAGAAAGAGCCAGCCCTCTTCTCACCGCAGGAGACGACAAGACGCGGTGTTATGTATTATAAAAACTTGTTGGCACCAGATCTTTTCACAGCAAAAGGCACAAATATGTGTTAAATTGCAATTTCACTTGTGCCGCTTGTCGGACTCCACATTTTCTCCCCCGTTTTATGCGCTGTCCCTCTGAGGTGCGACGCGGAGAGAGTGTCGACGTATGTGGCGTCCCACACCAAAGCACGGCCTCCATTCCATCATCTCAGATTACTCCAGCAGGCTCCAGAACAACTGGAATCTCGATGGTGACTATAAGCCTTTTAATAGTATCGTTAAGGAAGCCGTGGAGGAAAAATCTGCCCACACTTTTGTAACTGGATAGCCCATGAACTCCAAGACGTTTGTATAGAATAGTCACCATCCCTACGCGAACGTACAAATTTGGGAACTCATATATGTCGCCTGATAAAGATGTACAATGCTCTTCCAGCCTCTGTGTTTCCATTTTCCTCTAACCTTAACTTTTAAGCGAAGTGTGAAAAAGCATCTAATCATACCGGCATAGTGTTAGGGACTGATATCAGTCAAGAGTGTCTGATTCCAGTTCCTAATATTCATTGACCTTGCGTCTCACTTGGTAACGTAACTCACGTAGGCACAGGGTTACATGTCGTGCTTGTATAAAAAAAACATGTTAATCCATTAAGCGCCCATGACTCGAAGCCTGACGCACGCCTCGACTCCTGAGTGTGTGAGCGACACACCTTACGTTAATATGTATATAATTTCTGTACATCATAATTATTAGGTATTTAGAATGTAAACTGACACGGCCTCGTTACAGCCACGATCTTATTTAAGTAGTTTCTAAGTTAGTTAGTTTTACTTGCTTGTAGCAGTAATTAATGTTACATACATAAATATGTATTTTTGCCTGTTTTCGGTCCAACCATTATTACCACTTTGATTAGTACATATGTTTTAATAGTTGTATTGATTCTATTAGTTCTAAATGTATCCAAGTTGTTTTAAGCGAACCAATGGAAATAAACTATTTTGATTTGATTTGATTTGAATACCCTGTCCCATATTACAACTCATTGGGATGTCTTAAGTCATTTTCGTACATGTACGCATTCAGTGTGCCCCGGCCCTTACATGTTCCCAAATCTCTGTTCCTCTGAACGACACATTAAACAATTGTCGTCTATAAACACTTTGGACTCCTTTGTACGAATGTTGGACAAACACTGTATGTTGTTTTAAGATAACTTGAAATATTTTTAAAGCAATTGTAAGTAAATTTACAACTAAGAATAATAATGCCTAAAAACAAAGTTGCGCAATTGAGGTTTAGGCAAAATATAATAATAATAAATATTTCCAGACAGGTCACACAGCGCCATCTAGTTTCCGTGGTAAGCTACGAGGCTTGTGTTACGGAAACTAGATGATTGATAAACTACATATTATACTTTTTTATTTGTAAATATATACCTACATATTATACATATAAACACCCAGACCGAGACAAATTATACAATGTATAACTTGCCGTCGTTGGGAATCGAACCCACGACCTCCCGAGTTCACGGCAACGTTTGTTACCACTAGACCACGGAGGCGGTTAAATATAGTAATCAAATTTGTGTTTTCATAATTTAGTTTAGTTTATTTATTTTATAAGTAGACAGGCATAGGACAATAAATATAATGTATTCTGCGCTTTTACATGTCAAAAAAATTATTAATATTACGAAAAGCTTATTTTCTGGGAAATAGCTTGTATTTGGAGCAGCACATTACAACCCAAATATACATAATTATAATCTTAAAATTATAGCTGCTGTAATGTGGCATTGTCATACTATAAGCTAAAACATTATTAAAATGTCACATAAATTATAGCTGCTGTAAAAAGGCATTGTCATACTTTAGCTAAAACAAGAATAATAATTAATTTAATATGATGTTCTTGACGTTGGCCTCATTTCCTTGTTGATTTTGTGTCCCAACAAGAGCCCCGGATTTAAATTTGCCACCATTTTGTTAAATAAGTTGTACGGTGATATTTTTTTTGACAGTTGTCACTTATAGACTACGCTATTTAAGAATATAAAAAAGCTTTCAAACCAACAACGTTTAATTATTGTAAAAACACATTACAAATATGGGATTGGCGAAAACAGTTTGCAAATTACATCAAGTTTTCAGTCGCAATATTGAGACAGTGAGGCGTCTAATTACAAAATTTGAGACCAAATTTACGCTGATGGATCAGAAGATCATTGTTTGTCGTCGCCTTGTCGGTCACTTAATGGCAATCTGTTTGATTTCATACGAACATATATATAGCATACACTAACCAGTGCGTGTGGTTCGGTTGCGGAATGGAGCTACATATTGGCGAAGCTGCAGGGATTCGAGAGTTCCATTTTTTTTTTTTTGATCCAGCGTGGTGCGCTAAAAAGTGGGGAGAGAAGAGAATGGGACTTCTAGGCCGTCAGTGCGCATGTCTGGGTCTTGTTGGCATTGAACTGGTCAAGATTTTGTACATACTACAAATATTTTTTGTGGAGGGTGTCGCCCAGTTCTGCCGTCATTGTGACTGCCGTGATTCCTCCCAAAGCTGAAGGATTTAGATACCTTCTGTGAGCCGTACTGTTGTCTGCATAACAATGAATGTTGCCCAGAGACAAGATATCATTGATATGCAGAAGAAAGAGTGTTCGTGACAACAAGAACCCTGCGGTACGCCGGCGTTACCTGACATGAGCTTAGATTCATTCCCATCCACAAGGACACGAATGCTCCGTCATTTTAGGAAGCCAGCTATCCAGTCCACCAGCCGAAACTTGAAAAGTAAAGCCTCGTGCCAAACCTGAAAGATGTCTAGACTGACCGGATTATATTTACCATATCTGTCCCTTGCCTTACCCCTATACGAATGCCAGAAGATCACCCGGAATATAATTATTAGCAAAATGCAAACATTACAGTGTTATGTATCATCACGACCGTTTCCCTTTCAGGGTGGCCAGAAACCACGCTTATAAATAAGCGGATTCACATTTAGCCAACTTTACTATAAGCCAATCATGACAAGTGGCAAGCTCGTCGATGTCTCTAGCGTACCAAACTCGAGAAATATCACAAATAAATTAAATATTAATTTATTTACATTAATAAATATTTTTGTGTTCCGACCAGGATTCGAATCCAGTACCTCCGAGTCTAAATCCATGGACTTAACCGCTAGACCACGGAGACCAGTTCAGTACAGTGTTACCTACTTCTTTTTAGATACACACAGGTCGGATTATGCGTACTTATAATATAAACTAAATTATTGTTTTTTTATTGTTATCAGCGATTACTTCAATCAGACAAGATTTAAAAAATAGCGATAGTAGAGTTATATATTACCAGAGACATCATTAAAACTTTTTGGCTAACATGGTTAGACTTCTTGAAGGGGAAACTTTTACAAAAGTTATCACGTGTGTTTGTACAGGACTTGTTTTAGAAAGAAAACTCAAGTATCGTCACGATCGTAACCTCTTGAGGCTCAAACCGCGCTTTTTCTTTACAAACAACAGAACTACATGCACAGGTCAGAATATGCACCCACATATCGTAGTCACGATCCTTTCGCGTACGTATAAATTTGGGGACTCATACATCTGTCGCAAAATGAAGATGTGGAATGCTCTTCCAGGCTCCACTTTCCTATAACCTCAAGCAAAGTGTGAAAAGGCATCTAGTCAAGCCGGCGTAGTATCAAAAAAGTCAGAGAAGACAAATTTCTAAGCATACCATGGATTCATTGTGCCGGTGCCGGGTCCATCGTGTATGGGTAAGAGATGAGAAGAATCGAGTCTCGGGCTTGCGACCGACAATAGGCTGGTTTAAGAAAAGGAGGCCTCCCTTTTAATAATTAAAAACAATAAAATATAATAATAATAATAATACTTTTTATTTTATTCATCCACCATTTTACTTCTCTCCCTACCCAACCAAGTACTGTATGATTCCGTTAATGCCGTCTTGGAAGCTCGTTCCATAAATGTATTGACGGCAGACCTGCTTAGGCCCAATTCTTTCATTAAGTGATGCAAAGATTTTGCTGGAACTCCTCTCGCACCAACTTCTACTGCGAAAAGCTGAGTATTGAACCCTTTCCTGATCATTTCTTCTGTGAGATCATAATATTTATTCGACTTCATGTTGTGGTCTTTTGGAATATTTGATTCCCACAGAACGGTAAGTTCAATAAAACATCTTCATTCACGTAAATTACAGGCATTTGTGACACGAGAATAATTAAATTATTTTAAATATTTCTACTCCAAATAGTTTTTGTAATTTTAACCGGTCTTTACGCGATTTACGTTAGATATATTTCTCTCGTGGTCACGGGTCGACTGCCAATGCAGCTCTTTGTACTGCGTCGGTTTTTATGAATGGATCTATTCAATTTGTCTGCTTGCTTGTGCCACTTGTTTACACTTTAATGAACTACCCACATTAATATTTTACCTAAAAATATTAATTACAATGCATTTTATTACTGTTATTTACTGAACTAAACTGTATAAAACATTATTTTGTGTGAACGTACTCCTTTTACCTGTTCAACTAATTGTAAGCTACTTTTTGAAACGTACAAGCTATCTATTTGTTATTTTATTAATACGGAGATTAATTATTTCATATAATTTTCTATTTACTATACCTAATATTTATTTATACCTACTTTTGATAATTAAAAAACATATACTCTTTAATGAATAGTAAGCTTACGTTTTACTATCAAAATGTACAAGGGCTAAGAACTAAGTCTTATACTTTTCGCCGTAATTTGCTATTAAATATATTTGACGTGATATGTTTAACAGAGACATGGTTAATTGACGGCATTAAAGATGAAGAATTTTTTGATGACCGATACATTGTTTACCGTCGGGATCGTAACTACGCGGCGACGGGCCAGGCCTATGGTGGCGGGGTGCTGATTGCGGTCTGTCGTCAGCTGGCGGCCGCGGAAAGATGTGAGTGGCACTCTTCTGCGGAAGACCTGTGGGTCACGCTCTCACTGCGATGCTTCAAGCCTCGTGCTGAGTATAAATTGAACGTGTGTGTATTATACTTGTGTAATCAAGCTTTAGGATATTCTTTTGCTAATCAGCTTAGTAATTTTGGAAATAAGCTATTATCCATTATCAGTTCCTTACCATCGGACAAATATGTAGTGGTGGGTGATTTTAACTTACCTAATGTTACCTGGTCTGAATGTAGCGATCGCTCGCTGTCTCCCTCCAATATAGTGGGTCCATTCCAAACAGAGTTTTTTGACCTAATCCATACGTGCAACCTTAATCAATTTAATAACATTTACAATTGCAACAGTAGAATACTGGACTTATTATTTTCTAATAATGAAATACTAATAAATCCCTGTCCTGATCCTTTAGTGCCCGCCAATATGCACCATCCTGCACTTATTTTTGAATCGACACAAGTATTATATGACTGTCTCAAAGTTGCGCCCAAGTTGTCGTATTTTTATCACAAAGCCGACTATGATACTATTTCACAAAAACTAAATGATGTTGATTGGCATTTTCAGTTTGGGAATAAATCATTTGAAAATTCTGTAAATTACTTTTATAACCAATTGTATGATTTGCGTAATGAATATGTCCCGAATAAGAAATGCAATAATAATAATTTTCCTTGTTGGTACAGTAACGCTTTGAAAAAGATGCTTAAAGAGAAATATAAATATCATCGAAGGTTTAAGGTGTATGGGAATCGGTCTGATAAACGATCTTTTGATCTGCTGAGAGAAAGAGCCAGAGAATTGGAAAAGCAACTATATAAGGACTATATTAAACGCGTTGAGAGTGGTATTGCAGACAACCCCAAAGTATTTTGGTCATTTATTAAACAAAGGAACAAGTCATCCTCTATACCTTCCAAAATGCACTATGGCTCACAGTCTGCGTCCACAGGTATGGAAGTGTGCAATTTGTTTTCCAATTACTTTCACACTACTTTTTTGTCAGGCTCACAAGGTGGTGCCGATACCAACCCTTCTACTTTGGCTGCAATTAATCCAAATTTAATTGGCATTGGCAATATTAAAATATTGGCATCTGAAGTGTACAAACTACTTAATAAGATTGACATAAATAAATCAGCTGGTCCTGACGGGATCCCTCCGCTGTTTATTAGGTCTTGTGCCAAAAGTTTGACATTACCATTAACTTTGCTCTTTCGACGTTCTTTGGCTGAGGGTTCTGTTCCAAGAGTTTGGAAATCTGCTTTTGTGACGCCTATTCATAAACAAGGTCCTAAAAATATTGTCGCTAACTATAGACCAATCTCGAAACTCTGTCTTTTTGCTAAAATATTAGAGAGGTTGGTCTACACTCAAACATACTTTGCACTTAAGCATTCCTTTAGCGATTATCAACATGGCTTTCTCAAGGGCAGATCTACTGTCACAAATCTCTTGCTATCTAACGAATTCATAACTACTAGCATGGAGGGGGGTGGCCAGGTAGATATTATTTATACCGACTATAGCAAGGCATTTGACAGAATTGACCATCAAATCTTACTAAATAAATTAATGAGCGCTGGCATACATGGTAACCTGTTTCGATGGTTTAGTTCGTATGTTACCAATCGGTCCCAAGCTGTTGCTACATGTGGTTTTCTGTCGGACTGGTCACCTATTCCCTCGGGAGTCCCGCAAGGATCTCTACTGGGTCCGCTCCTCTTCATCCTCTTTATTCAAGATATTGATACCTGTTTTCATCATTCTATGATACTTCTATTTGCAGATGACATGAAAATCTTGAAATCTATCCATAGTTCTGCGGACTCCCAAGAGCTTCAGTCTGATCTCTTGCGCCTAGATAGGTACTGTGATGCGAATAAGTTGGATCTTAATGTTGGCAAGTGCAAGGTAATATCTTTCACTCGTAAACCAATACCTCTAATGTTTACTTATTATGTAAAGGGCTTACAACTGTCTAGAACGAACGAGATTAGGGACCTCGGCATAATTCTCGATAGTAAGCTACTCTTCCAGTCTCATATCGATCACATAGTTGCTAAGGCATCTAAGGCGCTGGGATTTCTAATTAGACAGGGACGTACGTTTGAAAATGTCAAGACTCTAAAGATACTTTATTGCACACTTGTACGTAGCCACCTTGAATACGCATCTCAGGTGTGGAACCCAAAGTATAAAATTTACACATCTCGTATTGAATCTATTCAAAGGCGATTCCTTCGATACATTTGTCGTAAGACTCGTCAGAACTACCTAAGTTACGAAGACAAATGTAAACGGCATCACCTTTTGCCTCTCTCCGAACGTCGCACTATCACAGACGTGTCATACCTGTTCTCGATAGTTACCTCCAGGATTGACTGCCCCAGTCTTCTTAATCTCTGTAAGCTGCAGGTTACGAAGTCGTCCAGAAAACGGAGATTATTTCTTGTCCCATTCTGCAAAACTAACTACCAACAGAATTCGTTCATAAGCAGGACATGCAGTTATGTTAATGATTATTGCAACGACTTGGATCCATTTATATTATCTCCGACAGCTACACGACGCATTCTTACAAAACGTTTCGCCAGTGGTTCTCATCAATAGTATTATATTTACATATATTGTAAATTTATTGTTTAGTTTATTTCATTTTCTATTTTATTGTTTTTATTAGGTATCTATGTATAATTGTTTTTAATTTTATTTTTTGTTTAGTTTTTTTTTGTTCTATGTTATGTAGTTTATTGTTCTTAGTTTTAAGTTTAGGTTAATTTTACTTGTGTTGTTATTGCAGCGAGCACCACCTAATTATGTAATTTTACCTATCGGTGGCAACTTGTCAATAGCCATACCCTACCCATATGTACTCTATATATATTTTATGTATCTAGCTGTAAGTTGTCCTTAAACAATAAATAAAAAAAAAAAAAAAAAAAGGTAAATCGCTTAAACACCCGTTAAAATTATAAAAACTATTATGAATGTGCGCGAAAGTTTAAAAAGTGTCTACTCCTCTTAATGAAAGACGAAACAGCAAAGCGGTCCAATGAGTAAGCTGTTAGCAGAAGACCAGAAGATTACCAGCTTAGGAAACACCCATACTAAGATTATGAATTAATGTGTAAGATAATTGTGAAATACTGTTCTTACCTCTGCGATCGTTCCGCTAAGTATCTTACAGATGCTCCTGGCGGCTCCGTGGTCTAGTGGTTGGTAGTAGTTGCCGTGAACTCGGGAGGTTGTGGGTTCGATTCCCACCGGGGGCAAGTTGTACATTGTATAATTTGTCTCGGTCTGAGTGTTTATATGTATAATATGTATATATTTACAACAAAAAAAAAAGTATAATATGTAGTTTATCAACCATCTAGTTTCCGTAGCTTACCACGGAAATTAGATGGCGCTGTGTGACCTGTCTGGAAATATTTATTTATTATTATTATTTATTTATTTATTCGGATAGTCGACGACACTACAGTGTCTAAAACTCTTTAATCACTGTAGCTTCGACGAAACGTAGCCTCTCTGAGCGTGTTTCATTACCTCTCCACGCACATGCCAAAATATGCATCCACATACCATGCTCTCCCAGCCAATGTGTTATGCAACTCCTATAAACTGGAATCCTTCAAGCGAAGTCTGAAAAAGCAACTTGTTAGGCCGACATAGTGGAAGATACTGATGTCGGTCGTTAATAGCCGGCGTCAGTTGCTCCCATTCCTGAACCTTGCGTACCGCTTACCATCTGGTGAGCGCGATGTTGCATGTCGTGCCAAGTATACAAAATAAATCTGTACCGATTAGTCTAGCTTTTTCTAATACCTTTTGACTTCTTGCTTTACGTTATCATTGTCAAGCATGTCATAATATGACCTCACATATTTATATGAAAAAATTTTTTTAATAGACCACCTATTGATACGTAAGGGTTCAACGGCTAGTCTCAAATAAATAAAATAAAAAATTGGTTTGACCAGAAATCGAACCCGGCAACCCCGCGTCAAAATCAACAGCCGTAGCATGGTTTACAAAGAAAAAAAGTTAGATAAAAGTTTTTTTCCGCAACTTTTACATTTTGTCTAACTATACTTATTTGTTGCGTATAGTTTTAAATGGTACTTCGGTCTAGAAACAAAGTAAAGGATCATCACGACTGAAATCCTTTATGTTGTGGTCAGAAACCACGGAATCAAATTCACACTCACACCCGTATACTTAGACGTTTCCTCAATGGCACCTCCATTAAGTTATTCCTCGACATGTCAATGCGCTCGAGGAATACAACTGTCACACTGAAGTGTCCTTGAAACGTGTTTTTTGTATTTTTTTAATATTCAAACTTGATTTTAGTTAAGCGGCTGGCCAAGGAGTTGTCCAAACGGCTAACGGAAAAGTCTGGAGACAGGAAAGCTGGCAATAATGTTTCCCAACGTATTAGCTTAGCCATACAGAGGAGAAACGTTGCCAGTCTTCTTGGGACTGTCACTGAAGGATAGTTTATTTTTTATTTGGTTTAGTTTATATTTATTTTAATTTTTACTTTTAAGTAGTTTTAATTTATATTGTAATTATTTTATACTGCTTGTATATAACTTCATTATAAATATAATATTAAGTTAAATGAACTTTTACTATAGTGAAAAACAACTGTAATTGATAATGTCTAGTTTAAAAGGATTTGAAGAAAGTGCGCGCCGGCAGAGCACCTCGGGTACCTCCAATTACTTAGACTAATTAATAGCTTGTTTTCTCGGATCGTAACATCAGCATACTTTTTGCCTAATGAAGCGAACACTAAACTACCATCTTCAATTGCTAGGGTTGTAATGAAAATAAAATTATTATTTCTTTTTTATTTATAAACCCTTTACAAGACCAACAACACATAAATACATATTACATAAAATATAGCAAATTCAGAAGGGTAACGGTAAAAATAAACGTAATTAACAAGCAAAATATTCATAATTTTCTACCAAAATACCAAAAAATCTTTGGCATAACAAAAAAAAAGTAGGTATACTACAAAAATACTTAAATAAAAATGAAAAAATGATGATTTATTAATGAAGAAAACATGCAGAGCACCTGAACCAAAGATTTGTTGTTTAGACATACATACATACTCATATACAAACCCACATACACATACATATATACCAACACATACACATATCCACAAAGTTGCCTTCACCAAAAATAAATAAATAAAATTAAAATGTATAATACCTTGAGTACTGTAAAATGTAGTAAGTACTAATGGCTACAATGACATCTGGAACACCCTTCACCGACTATTTCAGATGTCACTGTTGTACACAAGTGCAAACGTCACAAACGGCAATGTGGTTGTCGTATATGACAACTCTCCGGCCCGATCTTGTAATACGCGTGACACATCTAGTAGAGATGCTAGCGTCGTCGTCAATTTTTGACTTCTTAGAATCTTTATTTATTTTATTTATTATAAACTTTATAGTGGATTGGGCTATATTAAATGATTTTTACAAATTGTTTATTTGACACTAGATTTTTGACAACTTTCGCAACATGCCCCCGGATGGTGTAAAACACAATTATGTACAAGTGTGCTATACTGGTCAAACCTTTGGGACAACTAAAGCAGTTACGACAAGATAAGGCAGGTGCTATCAAAACTAATAGAAAATATTAGACTTTAATATATACTAGTGAATAAATACTTATTTACATACTAATACATACACAAATACATATAAATAAAACTATGTAGTTTACCTACTATATGATGACTGTAATAAGAGAAATAAATATAGCAGAGTGTATTAAGCTTATGGTGAATTTAAATAGTGCGCATAGACCAGTTTCTTAAATAGTGTTCTATTTGGAGCTTGACGGATGTCCACCAATCTTTGTTATTGAATTAAATATTACGTTCCATTAACCAGCAAACACCTTATCCTAGTAAATCGCGTACATAATGTTTTATTTAGCGGACAACCCTGAGTGGAAGAGGTCGTTGCAATCTTCTAATGGGGCCGACCGAAGGCCGCCTAAATTATCGTAAAGGTACGTCTACACGAAACATCTTGCTTTGTAGTATAATATATATTCATCATCATCATCATCAGCCAGTGTCTCTCCACTACTGGATATAGGTCTTCCCCCAAGGCTCGCCACTTTATACGAAAAAAAAACAAAATACAACACTACTTTAAAATAAAAATGAAGTAATGTAGGGGGCAGGCTGGTGCTTTAACTAATAATGTGCCCTGGGCTCCAAAACATGGGATCAGTTCTATGGAGATTGCTTTCCAAACTCTAATGGTGTTATCTATTTTTTATTATGTAACGTTAATAACGTTATGCCTCAGCATTTTTACGTCGGTGTCCGTACATCTAAAGTTTAGATTTTTACAAAATGACTGCTCTCAAATCACGTAGATATATACATGACCTTTTATTATTACATAAAATAGTCAATGGCCAGATTGGATGTATCGAATTCTTGCAACACATTTCCCTGACAGTACCCTATAATATTCCACGTCGTCCTATAACCCAGATTCTATGCTGTCCAATTCGATTCGTCAACAACTCGAATGTGAACACCTACAGTAGTCTCTGCAGTGTCAATAATGATATAGACATCTATCTAGTTTAAGTGTTTTGTTTTCGTTTCTAAGGAACCAAATATATATATATATTTTTAAGTTTTAGTTCTCTTTTTGTAAATGTATTATTTTATTTAAGAAGTCATATTTTTGTTATACAAATAAAAAAACATATATATCCAGCAGTGGACAGACACAGGTTGATGATGATGAATAGGTAGTATCTCGTATATATAGTATAATTTTGCTCCTGCCTCTTATTCATTCATTTTGTTTTAGGTAAATTATCATTAACCTATTGTTTTCACTTATTTATTATTATTATTCTTTTACTTTTGCTAGTCACAGTTTAATTGCACTATTAATTTAAATCTAATTACTATATTTTACTCTTATTTCTGTTTTAATTGTATTGTCTAAATAATATAAAATCTCTTTGGCTTGTGTTCCACTATTGCTAATTTGTTTATATGTTTAATATAATAAGCTGATTGAAGTGATTTAAAATATATATATATATATATCTTCACAAATTAAGATGATCCATCTAGATGATATATACGAAGAATATTATTCAAAATATGGGTAGTACCTAACCAACTTGTACCTGGAAACCGCGCTGGCAAGAAGTTTAGTGTGAACCCACCTTAAGTATTCTTTTGTGTTTTCCTAGCAGAAGTAGCTCCATATATTTTACAGGATTATCCAATACTTTGTGGAATCCAAAACAGCCAATGCATCTTTGGTTAATCTGAACACCAAACAAACTAAATACAAAACTTTGGCACCCCAATATGTACTATCTATACACGTCCATACAGATGTAGTGCATAATGGTTTTCCATCGTATTTTATCGTGCTCTCTCTTTCTTAGGGTGTTTGTAACATTATACAACAACATATTTCATTATGACAATCGACAATAATTAATGGATATGAAAATGTTACTCGTTTAATAAATAAATAAATAAAATAAATATTTCCAGACAGGTCACACAGCGCCATCTAGTTTCTGTGGTAAGCTACGTGGCTTGTGTTACGGAAACTAGATGGTACTACATATTAAACTTTTTTTTGTAAATATATACATATTATACATTATACAATGTACAACTTGCCCCCGATGGGAATCGAACCCACGACCTCGTTCACGGCAACGTTTGTTACCACTAGACCACGGAGGCGGTCTTACAATAATTGATTGACACTTCGGGTGTCGTCGTATTCAAATTGCGATCCAAGTTTTCTCGATGGAAATACACTATGCACTTAATCTGTAGTTAGGAAAAGGACAAATTTCTGAGGAATCCATGGACTGTCCGTGCGGGGCAGGTCATGCGTAGAATACTGTTCTCACCTTTGGGATGGTTCCGCTAAATGCTCTCAATGTCTTGCAGAGGCGGGCGATTCGGATAGTGGATCAGAATCGCTCCAGCTTCGCCGAGATCTGGCGTGTTCTAGCTATACTACGGAAAGTATTCTGAAGAGTTCCACAATCTCACTCACAACGTATATAAGTATGTATTTTATGTAGTATATAGTAGCCAATATAGTGTGTAGTATACTCGTATGTATTATTGTGTACATATTTGTATGTATGTGTATTTATTTTAATATCTTTTATATGTAAGATTAAATAAATTTATTTGGCAACGTTTCTTACAATCGTTTGCACCTAGCCTCATGACTGTAATGTTCGTCCCAAAGGCATTAAGCCCGCCCTTTGTACATAGTGCAATAAAGTTTTAAATAATTAGATAAATAAATCTTTTCCGAATCTTCGCTACTTCGCTACCGAACCACACATACAGACCAAAAGATGCACCCACATACCGTAGCTACCATCCCTGTGTATACGTGTATGTACATGGTTGTATATATATATTTTAGCTATTTATTGTTATTGTTAAGTATCGATATTCATATCTAGTTCTATTGACTTATCGTTTATACCCTATAATCATAAAATAATATTATAAGAAAGAAAGAAAGAAAGAAAGAAAAATATTTATTTGAACACAACAGCTTATACAATAATAAAAAATATATAAAATTACCAACAAAAAATAGACAAGATAAATACATAAAAAATAAATGAGTGAGCTGCTGCGACAAACAGGCACTCAGGTCAGCATAGGCTGCAACATTTCTGCTGCAGCGCTGATTTTCACTGAGCCCCATGAATCAAATAAAGTTACAAAAATAAATTTATGCTAGGTGCGACAGTTTGCCTAAATTTTTCTTTTAACCATTACCGACACATGTAAAAAACTACAATGTAATAATCAAAAAAGTAAGAACTGTCAAATAATATAACTACATAATTTATAATAACATACATAAATTATTTATATAATAAAAATAATTTTAAAAATAATAATAAAACAGAAAAAAAACTATAAGATACATATATACATACCCACACATACAATATACATAGCAACAAAATACATACACATAAAATAAAAATACAGTTATGTCTGCAGCTGCGCAGATAGAAGTATCTTTTTAAAATTATACTTAAACCCAGTTAGAGACTGCATGTCGCGAAGTGGCGGAGGTAAGTTATTCCAGATCTTCGCAGCTGCGTATCTAAAACTACCACGGAATGCCGATGCCTTGCAGCGCGGAATGCACAGGAGGTTTAAGCTACCACGTGTAACAAATGGTCTAGGAAAGCGCGGCCAGCTAAGTTTATATTTTATAAGAAATAGGTTCTTGCTAACACATGCATACTTACTTATATACATTCATTCAAACCCACGTACAGCAAATATAAATAAATATTGTCTACAGTAAAATAAAATGTTGTAAGTATTAATTCCTACAATGACATCTGAAACACCGTCCACCGACTATTTCAGATGTCACAGCTAAACTGCTTTTGTTACTATGTACGATTTATTTTATGCCCTAACCTATGTAACAACTGAATTGTAATGTATATTTATTTTGCAATAAAGATTTTTATTATTAATATTATTTATTATAACCTCACTTAAAACTATCACAAAGGTTAGCTGTAGTTAAGTTCGCACTACTTTTGTAATTTTGTGCAATAAAGTATTTTATTATTATTATTATCTCTACTTGTACATATACACATTTGTAATTGAGCTTTTACATTTGTCGTATTTTTCATTTGTTTCTCAATTCCTATATGTCACCATATTATCTAATTAGGCCTGTAATTACTCCTAATTCTCATTATTTTATTGGTTTGTTGTCTCAAAGGTTTGACTGTCATAGAATGCCTAGCGGCATTAAGTCCGCCTTTGTACTTTGTGCAATAAAGATTTAAATAAATAAATATTGATTGCCTTATTGGTATTTTCACCAGTTGTCAAAGCTTTGTATTCCGTAAGTTCGGAATAGGTTTTTTAAAAGCAAACACACGCATTTATTTGCAACGTTTATGGCCCTGAGTCGGCACCCAATTTCCCAAGAAATATAAACCAACCCGCTGTGAAATTAACAAAGCTACAGAGGGACAAGGGGTTTGTTTCAGACGTAGACATATATCTGCTTTATCCAGCCAATAATACAGTATCAATTATATCAGTCAGTATTTTAGACCAGGCGCTAGAGGTGAGTATGCAAAATCTGGACCGAATTCCACCAATGGATTTAAATTAAAAGAAGGTTAATGCTGTGGATCTTGCCGGTAATTTTTTTGGTCCATTTTTCTCTACCGCATCTTCTTTTATTTATAAAGGGAATGTATCCCACCCCACTTCTCAAGCAGATATTCAGATTCGCTTACAGAATCGGCTGCTCGCCATTGGAACAAGCTTCCACTGACCACTAGAAATCCCTCATTTTATTTTAAACTACCTAATACTTTTTTTTTAAACAAGCAGAATAATGTGGCAATGCTATATAAAAAATGATTGAAATAATCTTCCAAGTGTCCCTCCAGGTAAGGTCTGCTGCCATTGAGTAGTTGTTGCATGCTTAATACAACCCCTTGTGGGCCAACAGTGAAGAAAGAGGGTTATAGTGTTTTAGTCGTACGTGCTATGCGGTCTCCTTAGTGAGTCTGGTATGTGGTTCAAATCCGCATTAGATGTTTTTTTAGATTCCGTCTATAAATTCCGACTTTTCGAAGCAGCCAAGCATTCAATTTGCTGACGAGTCACTGGCCACAGTATTGTTGCTTATTCATTGATTGTTGTTAGGTATGTTATTGTTATTTTAAGTTATATATTTTTTTATCTGTACTTTTAATTTTAGGTCTTATAATTAACTTCATTTACTTTTAAATATATTTTTTTTCTATAGTTTTAATAGACGCATTGTTTAATTTATGCTGTAATACAATAAAATAAATAAATGAAGTTTTATTGGAGGTATCACACCCTTATCAGTCTAATTTCATAATAAAACTATAATGCAATTATAATATATATATATATATGTGTATATAAAGAAGAAAAATAAAATAAAACAATAGCACTAGTGAGTGCGCATTTGTAATAAAAAGGGCAATAACCGTGTGTTAGTTCTAGTAATATTATAAATATGATTGTAACTTATGAACAACAAAGTGCTTGAAGATTTTGGTTTGTAGGGCTGATCCTGTATGCCATATGTCTTTGGTTTCAGCGACATCAGCGGTCGACGGCATTTTACGGTTGACGAGTGTCCCCGGGCGCCGACAAAGGGCACCACTATGCCGGCCCCGAAGTTCTGACTACCCTGCAGCTTGCAATTACATGCCACGTTTTAGGGGTAGGAATTATAATCAGGGGATTAACTATAGTCATTTAGGTACGTGATATAGCTTAAAGATCATTATGATTCATTACATCCTAGCCCCTAGAGCTCAGAGTCGTCGACCTCCACTGCTGGAGATTGGCCTTCCAGAACGCATTTCTGAAAAATTTTGCCTTCTCGTCTATATATTTTTATGCAATTCTTAACGAATTAAGATACACGGTAACGGTGGTGTTGTAAATATTTAACAAATGTACGTAAGAAAAGTTAATTATAGTTATGTAAGAATATATGTATAGACCAATCTATAAATACTTATAAAATAAATATACAAGATATAAATAAATATATATATTATAAAATATGATCAAAAAATATTAATAATAATAATAAAAGAACAATTTCTATATTAAATAAAATAATATATACACGTAATTATATATACACTACACTACACTACATTACACTACACTACATTACATTACACTATAGATGTATTTATTATTAAGTTTGAGTCAGAGCAACCTGGAGTGCTTTCACACAGACTAAGCTTTCGCTTAGTTTAGTTTTGCCTCCAGTCTCCAAATGTTTTTAAATATTGTTACTAATTTGGGAGAAAATAAATAACTTTTTTATTTTTATTTATTTTTTTGGTACGAACATGCTGGAGTATAGTGGAGTATACTCGTATAGTATCAGATCCTATAATTATTTTCATCATCATCAGCCTGTGTCTCTCCACTGCTGGATATAGGCCTCCCCCAAGGCTCGCCACTTCACACGATCTTCTGCCACCCTCATCCATCCCCCACCAGCGACCTTCCTCAGGTCATCTGTCCATCTGGTGGGGGGTCGTCCTACTCTGCGTCTTCCAGTACGTGGTCTCCACTCCAGAACCCGTCTACTCCATCGTTCATCGGTTCTGCGGCATATGTGTCCAGCCCATTGCCACTTCAGCTTGCTAATTTTAAAAGCTATATCGGTAACTTTGGTTCTTTGACGGATGTCAACGTTTCTGACTTTATCTTTTAGTGAAATCCCGAGCATAGCTCTCTCCATAGCTCGCTGAGCGACCTTGAACTTGTGGACCAGACCCACCGTCAGTGTCCACGTTTCTGCACCATACGACATTACTGGAAGAACGCACTGGTTGAAAACTTTTGTCTTCAAACACTGTGGTATGTTCGATAGGAAGATGTGACGTAGCTTCCCGAATGCTGCCCATCCTAGCTGAATGCGTCTATCGGCTTCTTTGCTGAAGTTGGCTACTACTAATTGGATGGTTTGTCCAAGGTAGACGTATTTTTGCACAACCTCGAGAGTAGCGTTTCCCACGCAGATTGGTCTCGCTATAACATGCTCGTTGAACATGACTTTCGTCTTGTCCAAGTTCATTTCGAGACCAACCTGCTGGGATGCCACATTTAAACCGTTCAGCATTCTGCTAAGATCCTCCAGCGAGCTAGCCATTATGACTATGTCATCTGCGAATCGGAGGTGCGAGATGTATTCTCCGTTGACTTTAATGCCACAGGTTCTCCAGTCCAGCATTTTTAAGACATCTTCCAACGCGTTTGTAAACAGTTTCGGCGATATTACGTCGCCCTGTCGTACTCCTCTGCGCAGTTGGATCGGTCTTGTATGCTGGCCTTGTATCTGGACGGTCATCGTTGCTGCCTCATACAATTATTTTAACAGTTTTCTCATGTTCAACATCACAGCCCCAGATTCTAGCCATCAACTGTTGGAGATGCGCCTGTTTTTGATTTCCAGTAATGTCTGAAGAATTTGGCCTGCACTCGCCACGCTGCTGGCCAGACGAGTTGGCCTGCACTCGCCACGCTGCTGGCCAGACGAGTTGGCCAGGATCGGATGTTAATTTTTAATAACAATTTATTTACGGTTCCACAATAAGTAGAACCGGGACCGAACGGCTCCGAGCCACATGCAAGTTGTAAATCTATGAAAAATGTACGAAATAAAAGTGTATTTATCATTGGTACATGCCGGGGTTCGAACCGACCTTTTTTTCTGGCTGGAAGAGCATTCCACATCTTCAGCGTGCGACAGATGTAAGTGTCTCCAAATTTATATGTAGCGTGGGGATAGTGGCTACGGTAGGTGGAACCATATTTTGGCCCGTGCGTGTTGTTCGGTTGCGGAATAGAGAAGAATGGATAAGGTTGTGGAGCTCTTCAGAACATTCACCGTAGATCAGGGAGGCCACATCTCGGCGTAGCTCTTACATCTTAGATGTAGAATGCTCTCCCAGCCAGTTTGTTTCCCCACTCCTATAACCTGGAGTCCTTTAAACAAAAAGTATGAAAAAGCATCTTGTTAGGCCGGCATAGTACTAATGCCGGTCGATAGTAGCTGGCGTCAGTTGCTCTTATTCTTGGACCTCGCGTCTACCATCAGATGGGAGCGATGTTACATGTCGTGTTCAGTATAAAAAAAAAATGTGGAACCGCTTCTTTAAATGCGTGGTTTCTGACCACCCTGAAAGGGATACGGTCGTGACAATACTTTACTTGGTTAAAGTAACATTAAATTAAATGAATGTTAAATTAAATGATAATTATCATGAGCAATTAATCTGCACCATGGGAGCCAAATTACACGGTCCGGCTGCAGTGTCACCCGTGGCGTCGTAAATACATCAGTCCCACCGCGGCCTGATTTATCCGGCAAGCTGCTGCGTTGCGGAAACTACGAGTACGTCATTTTCCATAACAATATATGCGTAAACTAACTCATGTCATACTATCACGATACTACGAGGAGCTGGCAGTGAGAAAATCTGCTGATCTTCTCCGAACACCTTACTCTTTGGACCACTTTGCTGATTAGTCTTCCACTGGCAGTTTATTGTTTATTATGTGTCCATAGGAACCTATAGGAACACTTAAACCTGTCTCGGTTACAATTTTTACTTAAATATATAATGTAACTCGTAAAAAAATATGTAGGTTAACAGTAAATGAAGAATATTGGATAGATTGAGCCGTTGGCAAGGAACAGTCAGTTAAGTTTAATGCTGGATAGATAAAGCTGTAAAGTATATATATTTTATATATATAAACTGCCTCCGTGGTCTAGCGGTTAAGTCCGTGGATTTAGACTCGGAAGTACCGGGTTCGATTTATTTATGTAAATAAATACATTTAATTAATATTTATTTATTTTGTGATATTTCTCGAGTTTGGTACACCGTGCTGGAGACATCGACGAGCTTGCCACTTGTCATGATTGGCCTATAGTAAAGTTGGCTAAATATGAATCCGCTTCTTTATAAGCGTGGTTTCTGACCACCCGAATCGTGATGATATTTTACTTTGTATCATTAATTAATTTATTTTGAATGATTCGACTACTTGTACATCGACTCACAAAATGACAAAAAGTTTTTTATGTAATTGCATTAAGCTTTACAATAAATTGCCTGAGGATAATAAAAATCTTGAATACGAGAATTTTAAGTCCCAGGTAAAAACATACTGATGTAAAAGCGTATTATCATGTGGATAAAGTTTTAAAGAATAATCAAATTAGTTAATAGTTTTAGTTTAATTATTTATAATATTAATTAAATGTATTTATTTATATTAATAAATATTTTTGTGTCCTCATTTGTGACATCCTCATAATTGTTTTCGTCTTAGCTTGTAGTATGACAATGCCTCATAACAGCAGCTATAATCCTTGGTGTATTTATTTTATAATTATGTATGTCTTAGTTTGTAATATGACAATGCCTATTTACAGCAGCTATAATTTTAAGATTATAATTATGTATATTTCGGTTGTAATGTTCTGCTCCAAATACAAGCTATTTCCCAGAAAATAAGCTTTGCGTAATATTAATTATTTTTTTGACATGTAAAAGCGCAGAATATGTTATATTTATTGTCGTATGCCGACTTGCAGAATAACATAAATTGAAATTGAAATGTATCTGCTAAGAAAGGAGTACTAATTAGGACCTTAAGAGATATAATAACCGTAAATGTTATTTGATTATATCCATAACCGTTTTATCAAGTCATAATTGTATTTGAGGCGACTTTAATAAAACTAACAATAGGCATTGTGTATGAAAACTTGGAGTTTGTATGGAAACATATCCTTGTTCATTCAAAACGACACCAGCTCCAATAAAGGCACAATAGACGCAATATTCTATCGCCACTACATTTACACCTTTTGCCATAGACATAAATATAGTAAGTACTATGTAATATGGCTAATTAAAAAAAATGTATTGTTGCAAATGAAAAAAATAAAATAAGGTACAACTCGCATATTACAATTAAGTACATTGCATAATATGTTACAGTATGGTTCTGGACTGAAATCCACAGCAGTGTATACTGACAATAAAATTAAAAGAAGACGTAAAGTATCATCACGACCGTATCATTTACGGGGTGATCAGAAACCATGCCTTTGTTTGAGCGAGTTTACATTTAGCCAACTTTACTATAGGTCCGTCATGACAAGTCGCAAAGCTCGTCGATGTTTCTCGAGAAACATCACAAATAAATTAAATAAATTATTGTATCCCGACCAGGAATCGCCTCCTCGCCAACCTGTCAGGCCAGTACGGCGAGTGTAAGCCAAATTCTCCAGATATACATAGATATATGTATATTCTGGAAGGCTCATCTCTGTGTATGACGCTGTGTTCCATTGGCTGTAAATATTTTTTTAAATTGTTTCCCGGCGAGGAACAAACCCGGCACCTCCGCATGTAAATCTACGGACTTAACCTCTAGACCACGGACGCAGGAAGGCAAAAGAAAAAACTGGTTGAGCTTCTATCCCTGATTCACATCTAAACTAGGAGATCCCTGCTGAAAACAGTAGACAAGAGCGTACGACTTGGGGGAATAAAGGTCACAGATCTCGAAGCACACTATTTCCAGCTTGGCCAAGCACTGCATTTTACACAAACTATGCAACTATCTTTTAGTTGGGTTTACTGATTTTCGCCATGCAAGCTCGGGTATGCGAAACAGTATCAGTATCAGTTTATTAAAGCTAAACACGGCTAGACGCGGTCGCGCTAATCCAAGAGTGACACTAGTTGATTTAAATTCATTTATTTTGCAGGTCTTTTCTACAATAAGTCTCAAAATAAAATGTAGTTACACAAAAAAAAACTGGCCCTTATAAGCATGCAAATATGTACAAATTAGATATAAAAAACTCAAGTAATGTATGAAAACAATTTTTAAAAGGAAAAGTTAAAAAAACTCAAAGATTCTTCTAACTTAAACTCTAAATAGTCCAACTTATTTCTAACTAAAATATCTACATAATATACATTTAAAAATTAATTTCCAACCAATTTTTTATATAATTGCCTTGTCATTTAAGAATTTTTTGATTGTGTAGTAGCATTTATCCAATAAAATATTTTTTAAATATATTTTAAACCTACGTAATGGCAAATCCTACAATTTGTGGTGTGAGGAAGGAATAAGCAACTTGAAGAATCTGGATAGGATACCAAGCCGTAACAGTAGCATTTTGCATTTGGATCAATCAAAAAAGTAGAGATTTTGTGTTATAGTACTAGCTGACCGGCGATCTTCGTACCGGCTAACCGTCATTGAATGTTTGTAAACCAATTTTTATTTGTTTGTAGCACGTAGAAATCCACAATGTCAAAATGCTTAATGCTAATCGCCGATTGAATCTTTTCAATAAACTCTACATAGAAGGCCTATGAGATGGCTGGGCAGCTCCACTCTTCCAGGTCTAGCGTCTCGGTTATGCTGGGAGAGGTCAATTAACCGTTGAGCGGTAAATGGTTCGACTTGGCTTTATTTCTGTATTCGACGATAGTCAAGCGCAGAGTGGGCTCGCGCAGCAGTCTCAAGAGCAACCACTGAGTAACTATATTTATAAAAAGAGCGCTATGGAGTTTTAGGCTCCCGCTCTGTACCCTCTGTTGATATGCTCCACAAATCAGCGCTGATGCGCGCCACCTATCGGACAATAGTAGCAATATGTCAGAAACCTTGGCCGATGTTCACACAACATATTAACAGTACACACACACAGACATTCACCTTTATATATATAGATTTTAGTTGTTGTTATCTGGTAGGTCTGTCCTTATAAAATAGTTACGTCTAAGTTTGGCACGCAATAAGTTGCTTTGATTCAGTATTGGTTACCAACGAGCTATATTCAATGGTGGTGTTTAATTTATTTATCGATTTAAATTTACTACTTAATTGTATTACACGTACTGTAGAACTTTATTTAAGGTTTCGACACACACTTCGATATTTTCATTTGAATATTTTTTTAAAATCCCAGTTTATTATAATAAATCAAGTAGCTATAGTGGAATTATGTTCCACCAAGCCAAATATGTTATTTAGACAATACAATTAAAGCAGAAATTACAGTAAAATCAGGGCACATCATAGATATAAATTCGCTCGCTAAAGATGTGAACTGCTCCATCTGTCTGTGTGTTTGTTTTGCTATTGAATGTATGTATTAAAAACTACTTAAGAAGTAAAAAAAAAAAATATACAAACGACCTAATAAAAAATAAACTTTAAATAAAAAATGTCCTCCAGAGATAACCCTTCAGTTCAGAGTCCCAAGGAAACTGGCAACATTTCCCCTCAGTATAGCGAGGCTAATACGATGGCAGAAATAATTGCCAGCTTTTCTGTCTGCAAACTTTCCAATTTGGATAACTCCTTGGCCAGGATCGTGGCCGAGTGTCCCCATTGGCCCATCGTCTTGACCCCTACGGCGCAAATTTGTAACCTGTACTGGGTACGCTAACCTTGAGCCACCACCGCGATTGATTGATTGTTACAGAAATAAATAAATATTACACAAACGCATAAATAGTCGCCCTTGAAAACAAACAGAACGAGAGACAAAATCGAATGAATAATCAGCTACTTTACTATTTTAAAACAGCTTTAGAACACGTAATTACAGCAGATTGTGGTTCCAGTATTTCTTAAGACTTACATTGACTTATGTACAATTGACCGGCTATGGTTGAAAGGTTTAGAAATTCTGCAGCCCTATTATGTTACTTAAGCGCAAACGTTATATAATGGAATTCGTTAACTACATATATATCACGCTATTAAAGTCCATATTTGCATGGACGCTGTCAAGGTTGAGCGCTTATACGGATGTGGTCTGAAAAGTTTCCGACCTCAACGTGAAGATGGCAGCACTCGGCAATAAAAGTCAGGGAATGGAGTTGTGCATCTTCTGACAGGTACTCACCAAAGTGCAATTTGCACAGCAGCCCTCTTCGCTCTTCTCGGAATAATCAACTTTTCCCTCGACACTCTTCTAGCAGTTCAGATTCTCTCACTGTTGTTGCTCTACTGGTGATTAGACAAGCTCTTTATATCTCCATATTTTAAAAATGTCTTACTTGTATTATGTATTTATTTATAAACTCTTTATTGCACAAAAAAACATAAAGGGCGAACTTAATACCGTAAAGGCATTTTATTACAGCTAACCTTTGGAAGTGTGGTATAGGATCGTGGAATGCATTTAATTAAAAATAATATTACATTAACAAAAAATTACGTATATACCTTAATAATAACACATACAGAAGAAATGATCAGGAACGGGTTCAAGACTCAACTTTACGCAGTGGAAGTTGGTGCGAGAGGAGTTCCAGCAAAATCTTTGCATCACTTACTGAAAGAATTGGGCCTAAGCAGGTCTGCCGTCAATACATTTATGGAACGAGCTTCCAAGACGGCATTAACGGAATCATACAGTACTTGGTTGGGTAGGGAGAGGAGTAGAATGGTGGATGGTGAGCGTCTTTTTGCGCAATCAACCTTCCTTTCAAACCAGCCTATTATCGGTCGCAAGCCCGAGACACCATTCTTCTCATCTCTTACCCACACACGATGGACCCAGCACCCGTACGGTGAATCCATGGAATCCTTAGAAATTTGTGTTCTACTACATATAGGTACAATGATTTAAAAAAATAAAAATAAATTTTTATTTAAAAAAAAAGGAAAAACAAAGTAATATATATAAATACACACGAATATAATAATGCATAATTAGTCGGACTGACTATTTTGTTTATTTAAGACATGAACGATAAGATGGTATTTTCACAGTCTCCGCTGCTCGTGAGTGGAACAAACTTCCTATGTTAAACAGACGGACGTCGAGAAAACTTTTTTTTTTCAACTGACGATTTTTAATTATCAAATATTATTAGTTGGTATTAGTTTTATATTTTAATAGTAAAAGTATCACCACGACAATTTTCTTTTCGGGGTGGTCAGAAACCATGCTTATAAAGAAGCGGATTCACATTTAGACAACTTTACTATAGGCCAATCATGACAAGTGGCAAGCCCGTCGATGCCTTCAGCGTGCCAAACTCGAGAAATATCTAAATCCACGGACTTAACAGCTAGACCACGAAGCCAGTTATATATTTTAATAATATTATTTTATCACGTTTTTTTTCTTGCTATATTTAATACTATCAGTGAAAAATCGTAAGGCTTTAATTTTCCATATTGCTACGAGTATATATGCCCGAGGCATTTCAATATAGGTCAATGTTAAAGACTACTGTATGCAAATGTGTGGTGTGCAGAGCACGCGACAATGTTGTCTGGTATTCTCATTGTCCGAGCTGGTCGGTGGCCAAATTCTGTTTATTTTAGCGCAAACCTGACAGTACCCTATAATATTCCACGTCGTCCTATAACCAAGATCCTGTGCTGTCCTCCCTCAAAAACTAATGTAGGTTCACATTCGTCAACATCCCGAATGTGCAACACCTACAGTAGTCTCTGCAGTGCCAATAATGATATAGACATATTTCCAGACCGTTACAATGTATTCAGAAAAAATGTTCTCGAACATTTCAAACCATCAATATTTGAGTAGCTTATAATTTATTTAACAAGTGTTTTGTTTTCGTTTTTTTTTTCAAGGTACCAAATTTGTGCAATTTTTATGTTTCCTTATTAGTTCTATTAAAAAAAAAGAGAAAATGAATAATTTTATTTTAGTAGTCATTTTATTTTATTTTGTAAAAATTATAGTTTTGTTAATTTTTTTTTTTTTTTTTTTTTAACAGTAATAAGTTTTTAGTTTCTTCTTCTTTTTATATTGGTGAATGCTGTGACACCTAATTGGTACATATATTAGATAAGCTATAATTATACTATGTTATGTGTGTGATAATATATGTACTGCTGTGTGTACTAAATAAATAAAAAAACCTTTATTAAGGAATATTTTACGGAACGGACACTGGCAATTCCCGCTATTAAAGTTCGTATAATATTTTGTAATTTCAAGTTTAATTGTCATGATTGGCCTATAGAAAAGTTGGCTAAATGTGAATCCGCTTATTTATAAGCGTGGTTTCTAACCCTGGAAGGGAAACGGTGAGGATTCAAAAAGCCAAGGTTTTGCACACATGAGGAATCCTCCCATTTCTGTATATAACGTTTACGGGTAAGAAAACAGACTAGGGCCACAGCTCTCCTAGTTACACACAGTTCAGGCATAGTTACGGCTCAATTATTCTCAAAACAGAAGTACACCAATTAACATCGTTTCATCCTGTCCGTTGCTGTTCTTAGCGTGATAAAACCAGTAACGGAATCTTGTAGCGGCATTTTGTTGTTGGTTCAAATAGACGTATGTTTTATGGACCAGACTAATTTTGGAAATTAAGAATAACAATTTTTTTTATTTTGCATAAAAAATTACATAGGCGAGCATAATACCGTATGGTATTCTCTACAAGCTGACCTTTGGGAGAGTGAGAAATTATTAATGGGTGTAGTAAAAATTTAAAATGTAATTTAAAAAAGATACATGCTGCTTACTCAAAAAGCATCCCAGCCGCATACCTAAATGGGATTTTCTGTATACTCCAAATGACCTCATTATTATTATTATTTATTTATTACGTACCTACTCGTATTTTAATATTATTATTATATAATACTATAGTATTTATATATATTCCATATTTATATTTATTATATTTTATATTCTTAAGTTAGCTATCTACCTCTTCAATTACATGTATTGAAAGAAATAAAAGAAAAGAAAGAAAGAAAAGTATTTTATTTGTCACAATAACAAAAAAAAACAAATGGGGGTCAAACAAGGCTGTGTGCTTTATGCCAGATTATTCACCCTATATCTCGACAAATGCCTAAAAAGTGTGGGAGAGAGTAACTGCGGGATAAAGATGAGTGATCTAGTGAACTGCCTACTTTATGAATATGATGCTATTCCCTTGACATCATCCAAACAACAACTGCAATCACTAATCACAGAAATAAAAGAGGGATGTGCAGAAAACGGACTCCATTTGAATTCAAGAAAAACCAAGGTACTGAAAGAAGAAGGATGACAACCGTGACAATAAAGATTGATGATGAAACTCTAAAACAAGTAAATGAAATTATTGTGTTTTCACTGCTGATGGGAAGTATGATAGGGATGTTGAAAGAAGAGTGAACGCGGGAAATAGTGTCAACGGTGCCTGTCGAAATGTCAGTGAGAAAGCTCGACTCGCCATACACAATGCCATGCTGTTACAACACTTATGTATGGTAGCTAGACGTGAATATATCAGAATTCGCATAAGAGTAGAGTTAATGCAGTAGAAATGAGGTCGTTGCGTCGGATATGCGGCGTCACTTTGACGGACTGCATACGTAATGACGAAATACGCAAAAGAAAGCATAGGCGCAAAAATAAGAAAAGGCATGCTTCGATGGTTCGGTCATGTTGAAAGGATAACCAGATATATAAATGCGAAAGTTGTGGGTAAAAGAGACCCTGGCAGACAAAGACTCACATATTACGATCAAATAAATAAAACAATAGCTAAAGTAGCGTTGAAAAGCCATAGAAACAAAAGGGCATGAAGTGGTTGATAAATGTCGAAGAAGCGAAAGAGGAATGTCGTGACTGTGACAAGTGGCGCTAAATTGTCTCTGCCTACCCCGCATGGGATTTGGCGCGAAGATATGTGTGTGTAACAAAACTAGTAGACTTAAAATTAAAAGTGTGTGGTGACAAATAGGAAATCAGCTCAGCATTGATCTGCGACGCTTTAAGAGTCACAGCGCTGATTTTGATTTTAAAAGTAAAAATAAATTGATCCTTATTTACTTAATTATGAATTATAGTATCTTTCAAATAGGTTTTTAGATAAAGAAAGTTTGATCGTTTGAGCTATTAAATATGTTTTTACAAACTCGGACTTATATTACCTAGGTTTCATATTTAAAAAATACTATTCCTAAATACATCTTTTTTATCGGTTTTTTTACAAAACACTTTTGCGGTAACTACAAAAAGCCAACATGCTTGCTGTGGTCATAGAATTTCCGATCTGCTTTTTGAGTATTCTGTAACCCATAATGTGCGACACCACGTCCACCTGATCGTAAGGGAGGGTCAATAGTAGAACACGCCTGACGCTAACATCAGTCTCCAAATCTCGAGCTTTTATTTACTTATTTAAGTTATTTATTTACAAGTAGGACGCAAAAAGATGTATGATGGACGCTTTTCAACCGGGAATCTAACCCAGTTTAAATCCACGTCCACAACCGATAGCCTGTCGCAAGCCAGTTATCATCACAGCCCTGAGAACACAGAGACCTAGACCTCCACGGATAGAAATAGGCCTTCCAGAATTGACCTGGAGAATTTGGTAAAAACTTGCTAAGCTGGCTAGACGGGTTGACGAGGGTTAAACTAGGGAAATATATGGGCTAGAGAAGCAGGACATATAACATCGCGCTCACCTGATGGTAAGCGAGGTCCAAGCATGGGAGCAACTGACGCCAGCCACTGACGATCGATATCAGTATACCATTATACCGGCTTATCAAGATGCTTTTTCACACTTGAAACACTCGAGGCCTCATGAGAAAACATATTGGCTAGGAGAGCATTCCACATCTTCAGCGTGCGACAGATATCCATACCTTATATGTACGCGGGATAGTGGCTACGGTATAGGGGTGCTTTCCACAAAGCAATATCGCTGAAAGCCTTAATACGCTTTAAAAGGCTGCCATATAGACCCGCTTGGAGGCTTAAAACATTTCAATATTTTGTATGTTTTAAGGCGTAGGCACACTGGCACACTGGGTGCGTTAATGTAGAGTGTTTTCCATGATTCCTTTCTCATTTAGATTCATCATTAACATACCATTGAAATTTTCAGGCGGGAGCGTCGGGAGGTCCTTATGTTGGCGGCTAGAGGACTTGCAGGCGTCAATCCGAAGGTTGAGCCTCGTCTTTAATGGGTCGTCGGTCTCGTGGAGACTTGGGGCGATGCCTCTTTCAAAAGGATTTGAGGTTGTATGAGCAAGCCTCTACTATGAGAGAGTTTAAATGAGAACTCACCTTTTTTAGAATACTCTTCTCATCCATTTGGTGATGATGGGCTCGATGTTGAAGTCATAGTAGAGGTTGACGTTCCGCACGAACCAGGGGGCATCGGCGGCGCAGGAACCTGTTCTGAATCACCTGGACCTTATGACCTTATTAATAAGAGTCTGATTAGTCTGAGCTAATGCCAGAGTGACGTAGTGTGCACAGGTCTTTAAGCTACGAAATAGTTACTTACCTACATTTACTCATAGTCATAAATGATTTATGATTAAAAAGCTTTTTTAATACTTCTTTATAATAAGTTTAATGAATGGAGAATGGAAAAATATTATAAAAATTATATAGCGACCTTTATTGTTGTATTTTAAGTTTTAATGGCTGGTATCATTGGGCATTTTTGACGATATGATTTTACTTAACCTTGTTTTTTGAAAGTTGCAAGCTTATGATAAAAGTGAAAAATTGTGTCCCATTATTCTTGGCTTCTTTCTAAACTGCCTCCGTGGTCTAGCGGTTAATTCCGTGGATTTAGACTCGTTCGATTCCTAGTCGCGAAACAAAAATATTTAATAATTTAAATGAATAAAAACTTATTCCTAATTTAATATTTTAATTATTATTTAATTTATTTCTAATATTTCTCGAGTTTGGTACGCTAGAGACACCGACGAGCTTACAACTTGTCACGATTGACCCTTAGTAAAGTTGACTAAATGTGAATCCGTTTCTTTATAAGCGTGGTTTCTGACCACCCCAGAAGGGAAACGGTCGTGGTAATACTTTCCTTTTTCCTTTTTTTTCTCATTTCAACCAAATCCTAAATGTCTCTGCTAATGAGATCTTAGAAAAAAAAAATCATAAAGACAATTACAATAAATAACTTAGAAATTTAAAATACTAATCAATATTTTGATAAAGTATTATCCCTTTCAGGGATAGTTAAAAACCACGCTTTTGTTTAATGAAGTGGATACACATTTAGCCAACTTTACTGGCGGCCCATCATGACAAATGCCAATATCGTCAATGTCTCTACCGTACCAAACTCAAAAAATATTACAAATAAGTTCAATAATTTATTGTGTCCCGACCAGGAACCGAACCCGGTACCTCCAAGTCTACACCCACGGACTTAATTGTTAGACCACAGAGGCAATTATTTTGATATAAGCGTATTTTGTAATTGGTAATTACATTGTCACTTTGGTTATTTCTGCCAAAGATGTGTACTATACGTTAAACATGTCAAAATATAATCAGTCTTTCTGCAACCGGCTGAATATATACAACAAATTTCCATCCGTTTATTTTACGTGTATCCTTGGAACAAAATCCAGCAACCTTCCGTTCGCAAAAGACTTCGTCATAAATTTTAATCGAATCGGTAACACATTATAACACACTTCACTAATTGATTAGTGACTCGAGCTGTGAAAAGAAAATAAAAGAAATGACATAATATAATTTGTTACATCCCAACTTGTTATTATGAGACAAGCTTAAATAGTCATTGGCAAATGTGCGCAGTCTCAATTTTTAAATTTATTTAACTTATTTAACAGTCTTTATTTTGTTGGGTTACCATGCATGTTTGGTACAACAGCGAAACGGCTGCCGTCCATCCCTTTCTATCCCTTGTCATTTTCCGTATTTCCAACCGGCTGCCTGAAGCCGCGTGCGCGCATCTAAATATTGCTAAATATCATAAAATAACTAAATAATTGTGTCAATTCTGGTTTGCTTCTCTGCTGGGTAAGTCTGTGTTTGCTTTGTACAAAACAATAATAACAAACACATAAATTAATAGATAAATAAATTGTATGATTACCTATTGTGAACTAAAAGTGAAAAAAATAAAAAGTAAAAGTAAAGTATCATCACGACCGTTTCCCTTTCGGGGTGGTCAGAAACCACGCTTATAAATAAGCGGATTCACATGTAGCCAACTTTACTATACGCCAATTACGACAAGTGGCAAGCTCGTGGCAAAAAAATATAATAATAAGATCCAAAAAAAAACACCAAAAATAGACCTATCTGTATTGCCTCTTAAGGCATTTTCTCGTTACGAATCCGCAACGAGGGTTTACCGTGAAGTGGGGGCGGCGGCGACATCAAAGTGAATTAGTAAATGTTGTCTGGGGGCGTCCGCTTGTGAAGCTTTGAACTTATACCACCTGCAGGGAAAGCGGATCGCGAAAATGTCCACTTAGACGTATATGTATGTGTTAGACCGATACAACTTTTTTTTTCATCCCACCTATTAATCCAATATTTTCAAAGATTTTTCAAGTCGTGATTGTACTTTTAATATTAAGGTTGTAAGGTAAGGTTGGGTAGAGAGAGGAGCAGAATGGTGGATGGTGAGCATCTTGTTACGCAATAAAATGAAAAAAGAGGCCTCCTTTGTAAACCAGCCTATTGTCGGTCGCAAGTCCGAGACACCATTCAAAAAAAATCATATATTATTATGGCTACGGAGACCTTGGGCTTGGTTTTTCTTTTTAGTTTTGAATTTTTCAGTTATTAATGTAAGATCATTTGTACACAGACAGTTTTTTATTTATTAAATTAACTTTTTAATAGTATGAATAGTATGCTGTGACGAAATACGCAAAATGGTTTGAAAAAAGCATACGCACAAAAATAAGGAAAGGCATGCTGCGATGGTTCAGACATATTGAAAGGATAAGTGAAGAGGAATTGACGAACCAGATATACAATGCGAAAGTTGTGGATAAAAGAGGCCCCGGCAGACCAAGACTCACATTAATATGTAATATGACCAAATAAATAAAACAATAGCTAAAGGTGCATTAAAAATCCATCGAAACAAAAGAGAATGTACGAGTATAGAGGGTTGATGAATGTGGCGCTCAATTGTCTCGGCCTACCCCGCAAGGGATTTGGCGTGAAGATATGTATGTATGTATGCTGAGGTCTTCTGTAAGTATTAGGCTGAAATTTAATATGCATGATATGATAATACCCGTCCCGTGTCAATGTATACCCTGTTAGTTAAATAAATAAATAACAATATAATGTGAAAATAAGAGAGTTCAAGAAGGCCGACTTGGATTAAATAATTCGACTTTCACTTTACTATTTGTACTTTAGGGCCAACGCATATGTAAAAATATTTTTATTTAATGGTCAGGTCCTATATCTACGTCTATGGATGCGTGAGGAATTTATATGATTTGCGAGGGCGAGTGGTCTTAGGGGAAAAGTGTTGTTAAATGAAAATTATTTTTATACCATCTGCAATTTACTCAGTAGATATTTTTATCCGTTTGATGTCTGTACATGAAACGCTTGCTCTTTACTGGCTACTAAACGAGAAATGTATTGCGCAAGGCCCTTGGCTATTAAGTCTGACATTTAGGATTTCAAACAAACTTCTTTGTAATTCAGTAACAAAGCAATAAACACACTTAAGTGGTTTACAAGTCATGTACGTGTCCGCCTTTATTCAGTTACTGTCAAACAGGTCAGAATATGCACCCCTAGTCACCATCCCTTTGCGTACATATAAATCCGGAGGTACCGAGTTCGATTCCTGGTCGGAACACAAAAATATTTATTAATGTAAATAAATACATTTAATTAATATTTAATTTATCTGTGATATGTTTCGAGTTTGGTACGCTGGTGACATCGACGAGCTTGCCACTTGTCATGATTGGCCCATAGTAAAGTTGGCTAAATGTGAATCCGCTTATTTATAAGCTTGGTATCTGACCTCCCCGAAAGGGAAACGGTCGTGATGATACTATACTATACTATACTATCGTAATATTAGTAATATTTTACTTTTTATAATTTACTAGTAGAACAAAATAGATGATGTTATTTCAAAATATACTAGAAGGGGCTTACATTTATTCCGTTCTTCTTTTTATAAAGTTTGCGGCCGAAAGTCAGAAAGCAGCGCATAAAGTTCTAAGTCAGGTCTCCAGATAACGTCAAGATACCAACCGCTCGCTCTAAATGCAAATCTAAAACCGACTCCACTTTTTGTGGAGCATCGCGAAACTACAGAACTTAGACTAATACTAGAAATGATAAGCTTGACTTTTGGGTATTGAATTTTTGTATAAAGTTTTATACAAACTACAATTTGGCCCTAGTCTGTTTATCTAAGAGCTAGGCAAAAAACATAATACAAGGAGCTAGGCATTCTATGACAATATTGACAGCTATAGTATAATATATTTTTATAAGACAAGGCCCCTGTACATTCACTACAATTAGTATTATTATTATTATTATTTCCAGACAGGTCACACAGCGCCATCTAGTTTCCGTGGTAAGCTACGAGGCTTGTGTTACGGAAACTAGATGGTTGATTATTATTATTAATTATGACATCATAATTATTAATTATACACAATATGTGTATAATTAATATTCTTCTTATTCTTATATATATTCTTTGACAAGGCCCTTCTACAGCTGCTTAATTTAATTTAATTTAAACATTTTATTTTTTATATTTATATATTTATTATTTTTAATACTTATATTAATTATTAAATTTGAAGTTTTACAAGTCCCTTTCACAGCTGCAACTAGTATTTAATTTGATTTATTATAATTTAAGAATTTATATTTTGTTTTGTGTGGGCATCTCAACTCAAACGCTACATAAACATCCAGTTCTGTTCCTTGCCTATACTTCCATAACACTCTCCAGACAGGACAACTAAAATTAAATTTTAATGCGTATACTATTGATTGTGCACAACAGTAACTATTGACTTAACGAAATTCCGGTCGGAATATATAGTTATAACAGAGAACAAAGAATAAAGTCAGTCCCTCGGAACAACTAAGGCAATCAAACAATGAAATGTAGGTTTGAAGATTGGAGTTATCAGCGCTAGAAGTAGGAGAAACCCCTACGATCTTATTGTAGATATAGATCCTAAGAAAACTAAATGTAATAAAAATTGTCTAATTATGTGTTCACGAACTTATAATTAATTACCTAACAAATTTGTTAGGAAAAAATGTTTTTGAAAATCAATTAATAATTTAGTTAAGAGTTGAGTAAAAGAGAAGATGTCTTATAATTTAAAATAATATTTTGACAATTGTAATACCTAAAGTTTAAGCTGACAATATTGTATGAATAAGTTTTTGAAAATATTTTATTTAAAATTGTAAAATTTATATTAATGTTTGATATATTTGCTCGCCAATTTACTTGGCAAATGTTGTTACGTTAAGTTAGTTTACTATAAGACCAGTAAATTAGACTAACATTTATGCAAATAGATATTTTTTTATCTTTATCTTTTAGATACAATTTACAAGCTTAATTAAATAATGTAATGTCATAAATTAATTAATATAATACTTGTGGTTATAATATCAGATCTCAACCACTGAAACTACTTTGAGAGCATCACCGAAACAGCGTTCAAAAAAAAGGGAATACTGAACAATGTTAACCGGTTTTTCCTGCCCTCAGTCAGACTTATCACTACACTCTAAATTATAAAACAAAGTCCTCCGCCGCGTCTGTCTGTCTGTCTGTCTGTTCGCGATAAACTCAAAAACTACTGCACCGATGTTTATGGTAATTTCACCAATGGATAGAGCGGTTCGCAAAACTTTGAATATGTAAAAAATATTTACGAAGTACGATAAGCTGTATAAACATAGATATGAAATATTATGTTCTCCCCAATGTTAAAAAAAGACAAGAGTAAAAGCAGAAATATCAGGCTTTTTATTGCCAATTCTAGAACTTTCCAAGTTGTTTACGTAAACAATTGGAAATGACGCGGGTTTCAAGAATTTTCAGTATTATTTTATGTGACAAGATTGTTTATGTGGAGGGACAAATACGAGCTTCGTGGTTTGTCCGTTTCCGGTTTTAGGAGTTATTTTTAAAAACCCACTTTCATAATTGAACGCTACAAATATAACGAAAAACTAGCTCATTATCTTATAAAGAAAATTAAACAACTAGAGCAATATTATTAACGTCATCGTCAGCCTGTTTCTCTTCACTTAACGCAATCTTTCGCCACCCTCATCCAACCCACACCAGCGACCTTCTTCAAGTCATCAGGCCATTTGGCGGAGTGTCAACCCACTCTGCGTCTTCCCGTACGCGGTCTCCACTCTAGAACCTGTTTGCCCCATAGTTCGTCGGTTCTGCGGCAGATGTGTCTGTCTCACTACCACTTCGGCTTGCTAATTTTAAAAGCTATGTCAATAATTTTCATTCTTTGACGAATATCAACGTTTCGAATGCTGATTGCTGCAGAATTTAAAAAAATAGTGTTTAACTTAGTCGACCCCGATTCCACTAATACAAACTTGTGATATCGTTCATAAATTGTCGTTAAAAATTGACATCGGATTCTCGCCAACCCGTCTGGCCAGCGTGGCGAGTGTAGGATAAATTCTTCAGATATATGTTCTGGAAGGCCCATCTCCAACAGTGGAGGTCTAGGACCATGTGTACTGAGGGCTGCAATGAAGAATGAAGTGTTAAATTGTAAACATATATTTTTTACAAATAATCAGAAGTAACACTTTTGTGGATAATTTGCTTTTAAAAACCGTCCAATAAATTCCAATCTGATACATAATGTGTCTGCATTTATGTTGTTTCGAACGAAAAATATTCTTTAGTTTTCCTGACAATCGATGTTTACGGTTCGAATACACTCGTGAGCAAAATTGATTACAAACAATAGTAAAAAAAATACCTTCAATACGTTGCATTGTTTATCAGACAGGGTTCCTTTACGCATTGAACGAGTACCTTCTCCGTAGCCACGACTCAGACGTAGCCAACAGTGAAAGAGAGACGGTTTATAGAGTTGTAGTCCGTAGGCACCTTGTGGCGTGAATTTATATACATGACATAGATGATTATTATTATTATTAAAAGTTTTATCATCATCAGCCTTTGTCTCACCACTGCTGGACATGCTGCTCGCAGTCTTTTGCAACCCTCATCCATCTCCCACCAGCGACCCTCTTTAGTGCATCCTCTAGCGGGAGTCGTCTATACTCTGCGACGTCCCGCTCGTGGTCTCCACTTTAGAACCCATTGGCTCTAGGCCTGGTGGTCGGCTCTGCTACATATGTGTTCGGCCCATTGCCATTTCCGCTAGCTAATTTTAAAAGCTATGTCAGTAACTTTTAACGAATATCAACGTAGCGAATTATATTTATAAGACAAATACCAAGTATAGCTCTCTCCATAGCTCGCAATATATATCTTTTAAATAAATTACTTAGTTAATGTATAACAAAGATATTATGCCAAATATGTATTAATTCTATGCTGTGATTTTGTAAAACCAATAAATAAAATAAAATAAAAATATATTCGAATACCTAGTGGTAGGTAAAGAAACTTTTGTGTTTAGTTTTTTCTCTTTCTAAACACTGCACCCCACAATGTCTTATGTTGTTCTCCAAAAGGTTAGATCTTGGAGAATATCTACAAGGTATTAAGTCGTTGTCTCATAACATTACTTGCGAGTGTAATATCGTTATGTTCCCGAAAGTGTTGAAGTGTAAAGTTTTGGTAACGAGGTCTCCAGAAGTCGACAGTCAGACAGATTGTAAAGACAAACCATTAAAACTTTCACACTAGATGACTCTACGATATTACCGAAAATGACATACCTATTAATATTATATCAAATCTAACTTTTCTGTTAAAAAGGAAAGTGTTGCCAGTCGCCTTGGGACTATCTCTGATGGGACGTCTCTGGAGGTCATTTTTTCTATCTGTGTGTAAGATAGTTGATTTTGTCGCAGAACCAGAAGACCCCCGCCAAATGAACGGATGACCTGAAAAAGTCGCTGTTGGGGGCTGGACGAGGGTGGCAAAAGATCGTGTGAAATGGCGAGCCTTGGGGGAGAGCTACATTCGGCAGTGGAGGGACATAGTTTGATGATGATGTTCGCTATAAAGTAAGTAATGAATTTAGATAATAATTAGTCACTAACTAATAAAGTAATATACAAACAGTATAAAATAATTACAATATAAATTAAACCCGTTTGGGGTCGACACGAATGGGACCATGGGGCCAAGCGTCTGGCCAAGGAGTTGTCGTAGGATCACATTCATTATGTCACCTGAGAACTTTCTTATTTTTATCTATCATGTTTTGTTGAATATATAAATAATATGTATTAGTATGGATTTAGAAATATTGGAACATTAGACTATATACCGATCGGAATATTGGGATTGAATACAATTGAGTTGGATTTTTGACAAAAAATCAGGTGGATGGAACGCGAGGCATTCATCACGAAGTGCGCACCAGCTGGACGGCGTTAGTCTTACCAAGCGAGAAACTTTCATAAAACGATTCGAACAAAGACGTCTATACAATGACCAATGATAAAAAATAAAAAACTAGTAAACTTAAAAATGTTTATTTTATGAAAATGAAAATGTACATAACAGATTATACGTCTAAACAATACATATTTCATAACAAAATTAAAACACAAATGACTAGATGTGTGAATTTATATGGCTCCAAGTACTTTAGGACAATGTTTTTACTTTCCATATCCGTTGATGCGAACATATCAAAATTCTCATCGGACTGCACGATTTTGTTCAATAAATCGATTGCACGGGGAACGAGGGCACTCTGGAATAGGTGTGTACGAGCACTCTCCTCAGCAAATAATCGATGTGAAATAAATGTATACTTTTCCAGAGAAAGATATAAAGAAGATTGTCAAAAAGTCTATGGAAGTTAGTCTTAACTTTCGTCTGAACCAAATTGACTACGAAAGAAAACAAATAAAAAAAATCATAGAAAATACAAAATAATAATAATAAAGCTTAGACCACTGCTTGGAAAATGTCTGGCGTATGCCACTTTGGGCAGACATCCGCCAAGCAACACACATGAATCCATGCATGCAACTGTGGGTTAAAAAGTCCACTGTCGCACATAGTCAATTATGTAAATACATTGACAGTGGACTTTTTAACCCAAAGTTGCACGTAGCGGGAGTCAACCCTATCAGCAATAACATTCAGGATGCTGTTGCTACTGGAGCGCAACCTGCAAAGCATCGCTGCATACCTCTTCCGTAGGATGGCATGGAAGACATTCACATGAGCATCAGCAAACATGCCCGATGCACTGCAGGAGTGCGGCAGCCCCGACAGCACCCTCAATGCTTTGTTATACTGAACTCGCAGGATTTTTGTGTGTAGCGAGCCCAATGTGTACAATGATATAATGAATGCAGTACGAGTAAGCTCAGAATAGTAAAGGAATATTATAAAAGAAATAAAAATAGAATATGTGAAAAACCGTAATTTAAAAAAGTAAGGTTAGATTTCCTCCTCGCCAACCCGTCTGGCCAGCGTGGCGAGTGTAGGCCAAATCTTCCAGATATATGTTCTGGAAGGCCCATCTCCAGCAGTGGAGGTCTGGGACGCTGTGTTCTAGGGGCTGTAATGATGAAGGTTAGATTTTTCGTTTAAGAATAATTTCTAACCCCATAGCAGGCTGTCAAAATACAACTAAGACTATAACTTATTGTCTATAAACCTAGCTTAACCCCATTTGGATGGACCGGGAAGAAAATAAAAGCAAAATAGGGTTTTACACCCATTGATTCGAATTATTATTGTTCACAAACCAATTTAAAAAATCTATCTATGAAAAAAAATTTTTAGAGACGTTTTTTTATACTCGCACGACTGATGCCCCCATGATGGTAAGTGGCGCGCAAGGTCCATGAATGTTATCAACGGGAATCAGACACTCATGACTAACATCAGTCCCTAACATTATGCCGGCTGGACTGGGCATTATCATCACATCCCATCAGAGATAGTCTCAAAAAGGCTGGTAACATTTCTCCTAGTTGGTATTAGTGGAGCCGGGACCGACGGCCTAAGGTGCTCTCACGAGAACGGTGGTTTTATAAATCTATAACAAATGTACGTGAGAAAATTTGATTTCTCATTGGTACATGCATGTACATGTTTCTCATGGTTTGAACCGGTCGGTTTATATGATTTTAAGTAAAGCGTTCTTACAACCGAGCCACCACCGCTATAAAAAATATTCGTATATATTTTGTTGTTGTACTTATGTCGTCAATAAATTTTGTTGTTGCACCTATGTCGTCAATAAATTTTGTTGTTGCACCTATGTCGTCAATAAATTTTGTTGCTGTGCTGGTCATTGTATACACGTCAATTGACTCAAACCTTTATCTCTTTCTATATTAAATAAAAAATCTCGTGAATATTTTACTTGGACGAAACGTACAGTCATGCAAATCGACGCCAGCTCGTTTCATAAACCAGCTACGAGAAAAAGCCGAGAAAAAGCACTTTTTAAATTGATCAATTTGTTATTCTACAGACTGTACCTGCGCTATAAACCTATTTACGCAACGTCCCCCATATACCGTTCTTTACAAGTCCTATCACTTCGCTTAAATGACTCCAGGTTATAGGAATGCCTGTAATAGGTTGAAATAGCTTTGCCGAATATCAATTAATCTTGATAATACTTATAAATTAAAAGTTACCTAAATAATACAATTCGAAGTAGATACAAAAATATTAAAATAAAATACATTAAAAAACTAATTATAAATGGACACCCTGGCGCCTTCCCACTTGTCCTTGTCCTCTAAGGACTCAGGCGCTGCTGCATTACAGGCAGAGAACCTCAAGCGGCGGAAATACACTCGGCTTATTAGGAGATGTGTTTTTGCGCCGTTTGGAGTTGAAACTCTCGGGCCGTGGGGACCAAGTGCACATGAAATTTTCAAGGCGTTGTCAAAACAGCTCGTCAACACCTCGGGAGACAAAAGGGCTGGGCAATATTTGGGCCAAAGGATCAGTATTGCCATTCAACGTGGTAATGATGCCAGTATCCTTCGCACTTTGCCCATTGGCAGCGATTTGAAGCAAGTTTTTTATTTATAATAATTTTGTTATGTTTTTTCTTCATTTTAGTTTTTAGTTATATTTATTAATTGGGTTTATTTTTATTAATAGTAATTTATGTTTTAAAATGTAAGTTTTTAGTTTAATTAATATTTTATTATTTTTTTAAATCATTGTACATTATAAATAAAACTAAACTATGAAATTGAAACCATGAAGGGTACCTAAAATGCTCGCCGCATTTCCTCATTGAATAACTATAATTGGAAACAAATAAATATCTTCAGTCAGAGCAGAGACATTTGTCCAGCAGATGTTCAGATTCTTATACAGCATCAGCAGCTCGCCAGTGGACCCGACTCCCTCTTTATATTCGTAAAGCACCATCACTTATATGATATAAAAATTTGCTCACTAAACACTTTCACAACTTAACTTGACTAAATCGGTATATTATTAAATAATAAATAAATATTTCCAGACAGGTCACACAGCGCCATCTAGTTTCCGTGGTAAGCTACGAGGCTTGTGTTACGGAAACTAGATGGTTGATAAACTACATATTATATTTTATTTTTTTGTAAATATATACATATTATAAACACCCAGACCGAGACAAATTATACAATGTACAACTTGCCCCCGGTGGGAATCGAACCCACGACCTCCCGAGTTCACGGCAACGTTTGTTACCACTAGTCTACGGAGGCGGATTATTGTATGTATATTCATTACAGCCCCAGAACACAACGTCATAGACCTCCACTGCTGGAGATGGGCTTTCCAGAACTGGAGAATTTGGCCTACACTCGCCACGTGGCCAGACGGCTTGACGAGGACATGATATCAAATTTTTTTGAAAGCAACTTATTAACGATTCCACAAGTTGGCATTAGTGGAACCGGGACCGACGGCTTAACGTGCTCTCCGAGGCACGGGAACGGTGGTGTTGTAAATCTATGACAAATGTATTTAAGAAAAGTGTATTTCTCATTGGTACATGCCGGGTTTGAACCGACCTTTGTAGGATTTAAGGTACGCATTCTTACAACCGAGCCACCACCGCGCTCTATATATATAAATATCAAAAGAGTGCAGGCAGATTCTCCAGACACCAAGCCTTAAATGAGTTAATAAAGAGAAGTTTATGGTCTGCTAAAATCCCGTCCGTCCTTGAACCATCAGGACTTTCACGTAGTGATGGTAAAAGGCCGGATGGTATGTCTCTTGTACCATGGAGTGAGGGAAGATGTCTTGTTTGGGATGCCACCTGTGTGGATACCTTTGCCGCTTGCCACATTTCCTCTACATCAAAAAAGGCCGGTTCGGCTGCTCATACAGCCGAATTTAGAAAGCACATCAAATACAATAGCATTAAACAAAATTATAACTTTGTGGCATTTGGGGTTGAAACAATGGGGGTATATTCTCTTGATACCCACAAATTCATAAAAGAGCTGGGTAAACGAATTTTCCAAGAGTGTGGCGATCCCAAATGCCATAACTACCTAAAACAGAATATTTCAATTATAATTCAACGAGGAAATGCGGCGAGCGTTTTAGGTACCCTCCCTGGTGGTAAGCCCTTAGTTTATTTTGTAGAATAGTTTTAATTTCATAGGTATTTTTAGTTTAGTATTATTTAATGTGTATTATATGTAATTTGAATTTGAATTTGAATTTGAAAAATTTGAATTATTAGCGGTCATGCACCTTCCAATCCCTGCTCACATCTCCCAAAGGTTAGCTAGCTGTTAGTAAATGTTTTTAGACATTAAGCTCGCCTATGTACTGTAAAATGTTTTATTTTCTGTGCAATAAAGAATTTATCTATCTATCTATCTATCTACCAAGAGAAGAGTCTTGCGAGACTCTTGCGCAAGACCAAGACCAAGTTTAGTACTGTAAGACCAAAAACAGTTATTCTTGGCCATTATTGGTCTTGCTTTGGACAACACTAATTTTAGTACTGGAATGCTCTTCACATTTTTAGCGTGCGACAGATGTAAAATTTGTGATAACATAAAGAGGAATAACCAGTCCATAATTATAATAATTGATATATAAATATTTTAATTATATCTTGGTAATATATTTTAATCGTGAACAAAATGGCCGATTATTATATAGCAGAGGTAATAAATATTACTTTAATAATATACATACTCACAATTTGGTCCGAGAGAACATTGTAGTTTGCATAGACATAATTTATACGAACAGTCTCTTTTTTTTCGTGCGGTCGATTAGCTCTCACATAATATAATATAAGTAACTCCCGTACTTTATTAATTTAGCACTTTTATAGAATAAAAAACCCATGCTGTATGGGACCGTTCAGCTAGGATGGGCGGCATTTGGGAAACTTCGACACATCCTCTCATCGTCCATACCACAGTGTTTGACCGCCTCCGTGGTCTAGTGGTAACAAACGTTGCCGTGAACTCGGGAGGTCGTGGGTTCGATTCCCACCGGGGGCAAGTTGTATATTGTATGATTTGTCTCGGTCTGGGTTTTTATATGTATAATATGTATATATTTACAAAAAAAAAGTATGTGGTTATCAACCATCTAGTTTCCGTAACACAAGCCTCGTAGCTTACCACGAAGACTAGATGGCGCTGTGTCTAGAAATATGTATTTATTTAGTGTTTAAAGTCTTCAACTAGTGCGTCCTCCCCATAATGTCGTATGGAGCAGAGACGTGGACACTGACAGTGGGTCTGGTTCACAAATTCAAGATCGCTCAGCGAGCTATAGAGAGAGCTATGCTTGGTATTTCTCTAATGAATATAATTCGAAACGTTGATATTCGTCAGAGAACCAAAGTAGACATAGTATTCAAAAATTTTTTTTAAGCTACTTTAATTTTCTGTACAAAATAATGAATAATCACATAGACTCTCCTACTCTTTTAGACAATGTCACGTTTAGAGTTCCTCCACTTACCTCACGTTCTAAAGAGTTAGTTTTTCCTCCTTTAGAAGACAAATTATGCAAAAAACTCATTTTTAAGACGAGCAGTGTAACTATATAATGATTGCTTGGTTGACGTGGACATATTTTCTTGCTCTAAGTCAGTGTATACGAGGAGAGTCCGTGAGATAATTAGTATTAAGTATTCGATAGAATAGACTTTAATTATTTTTACTTTATTTTATGGTTTCACTATATTTTGAAAATGTAATAAGTATATATCTCTTTCGCAATTTTGGTACTCCGGGTCCAATTGTATATTGTTACCATACTGTTTGTTACCATAATAAAATAAAATTAATTAATAAAAATTAGCAAGCTAGCAGTGGGCCAGACACATCTGCCGCAGAACCGACGACCGAATGGGGCAAACGGGTTCTAAAGTGGAGACCACGTACGGGACGAAGCACAGTGGGAGTCCAGCAGTGGAGAGACACAGGCAAATGATGATGATGATAGAAAATGTTGTTAGAGGACTTACCATATATTAATGTATTTATAAATACAATAATTACAAACTAAATATAATTAAAAACCTATAATAATAATATATAAAATTAAGCAGCTATAATATTAAGTGACATTTATATATTTTTATAGTTGTATTGTATATTAATTATATAAGATGACAATGCCTATTTATAGCAGCTATAACTATAAGTGTAGTTTTGTGTGAAATTATTATTGTTTGTATATAAAGGTAAGTAGGTTTTTTTTTTTTTAAATATTATTTTATGTTTGTATTGTAACGCACTGCTCTACATTTAAGTAAGGTTGTGTAGTTTCATGGCGTTCTACCTGGTAGAATGCTATATATTATAGTATACTTATTGTAAATTTGACATGTAAAAGTGCAAAATATATTTTTTTATCCTATGCCTAATTACATAAATTAAACGAATTGAATTGAATAGAGCCAATAAGGACAGCCAGTTTTTGTTCGATTTCTCATTCATACATATATTAATAGATAAATTGAGTAGCTATCTATTAAGATAATTTTTGAAGAAACAAAAAAAAAACGACTTAACAAACATTAAACTCAATTCATAATTAGTGGAATAATTCCGTTATAAACATACAAAAAAAATACAGTCCAATTGAGAACCTCCTTTTTTGAAGTCGGTTAAAAATTGCACAAACAAGGAGGTAAATATACGTCTCTGGTCATTAGTATTCAAAATGTAAATTGTTGGGAGCACTTAGGACATTGCACCCGTCTCCGTCGGTTCCCAGAAATATTTAATTTCACCCGATATTGCGCACAAATCAAACCCAACTTACGAGAGGCCCGCATAATGGTATATCATCAATCAATATACGAATTTTTATAGAGGAATTTAAAATAGTCCAATCGTTAGAACGCTTTCCTTTATCCATAAAAGGTCGAGGTTCGAACCCCGCAATGTTACAATGAGAAACATACACTTTTCTTAAGTACCTACATAAATTATCATTTTTTTTTTAAATATATACTGAACATAACGTGTGAGATCGCGCCTACCTGATGGTATGCGGTACGCGAGGTTGGAAGAATGGGAGCAACGTTAACCTTATTCACGTAAACCTTTACGCCATTTGTGAAACGTAATTATTTTAATATTTTTTAATGATTCTCTTCTGCTAGTGGTAGACTAAACAGCAAAGCATTCAACTGTTAACAGAAGTCAGCAGCTCATCAGAGATCAATGACCAGTTAATTATACAATACCAGATAAGTCAGAATTTAGATAGATTATTTGCCCGTAAGCAACCTGAAAGCCGATAAAACGCAAAACCTCTGCTATTAAAGAAAAATAAATAGATATTGTTCGGCCTCGGTCCCAAGCCCCCACAGCAGCACCCTTGCTGTTACAACTATCGATGCACAGACATATTTTATTCAAATGTAATATTATTTGATGCAACCAGCTATTTGGTGTGCTCAAGCCCTAAATGTCAAGTTATGGTATATCACAATCGATCATGGAGTAATCTTGCGGTTCTCGTAAATAATGTTTCCCTTTGTGTGTGACATACTCGTTCCAGTATTAAAAGCTCTAGAATTCATGGATATTTAATGAATTATTTTTTTTGACGAAAGTTCGAACCGCAAACGTTTTGTACTTTGTTCTTACAACCGAGTGACCAAATAACATCGTGTAATCCAGTAATGAAGAAAATTATATTTTATTTATAAATTACAAATTAAATTTATTTGGGATATTTCCCGAGTTTGGTACGCTGGAGACATCGACGAGCTTGCCACTTGTCATGATTGGCCGGCAGTAATGTTGGCTAAATGAGAATCCGCTTTAATAAGCGTGGTTTCTGACAACCCCGGAAAGGAAACGGTCGTGATGATACTTTTTTATAACTGGACATAACCTAAGATCAGTACTAAGAACGATTTTCAATGATCAAATATTAGAATACCATCCAATTTTTATGAAAATTAACACACAAAAGCAACAGTAATGGGTTAAACAAAATATATATATATATATATATATATATATATATATATATATATATACCGGGTCAATTTTTCAAGATGGCTACTTTAAAAACTACGTGGTATATCTGAAAAAATAATAACTGAATAATAATTTATATCAATTAAGATATTTTGACTTTGAACCTATAACGGTTAGTTCTGTGGTAGCACATTTTACTATATAAAAAAATATGTGATTTCATGTTCGGTGAAGGTCGGTTACTTACCTTTAAGTTTTAGCAAGAAGCTGAAAATTTAATTTAGTTTACCTACAGGGTGGGGCGATATCCAGCACTTTATACTGTCACTTTGTTTAATTAACTAAAGTGCATTTACGTTGACTAATATGTACCGCGGCAATCGATATAATGAAAGTGGAATTTATTAAAGAGTAAATATTGTTATATTTATTTATTATTCGAAGTAATATACAAACAGTATAAAATAATTACAATATTAAATTAAATAAACTATATAATAAAATGAAATACTGACAAAAAAAATAGCTCCTCCAAATTGCTGTCTTGTGGCAATACACTACACTAGCAGCATTTCCCCTTTGAATTAGGATACTTAATTTTTGTGAGAAAAAACTGCCAGCCCTCTTGTCACCAGAGACATCAATGAGCCTTGGAACAATTTCTTTATAGAAAGCTTTCAGTTCCAATCCCCACGGGCCTATCGTTTTTACAACAAACGTCGAAAAAAAGTAACTATTGCAAATCGTGTCATATTTTCGACGCTTGCTGATCTGCGCTTGTTCCGCTGCAACACAAGCTCTAACAGAAGTGCCTTGAATTATTATATTATAATCTAGAATAAAAATTAAGAACTTTTTTATTGTAATTATTTAGTAATAAAATCTAAAGTGCAGAGAAATTTTCCAGAAAATATCGCCACTCATACTGAGCCTAATCAAGTAGATATCAAGAGGTCTACGATCGCGCGAACATTAACTTACGTAGTTCTTTCTCTCTATATTTCGTCTCTCGGCTGTTGGCGAGATCAAATAATAATAACACTCCTCAGCCTTAAGGTATTTATCACGATGAATATCGCAATTTGCAGATTTGCGTTGTTCAACACAGATTAGAATCTAGATATACTTGTACACCTAGATCCTTCACCTCGCCAGAATACGGAATAGTAATATACGTAGAAGTACACCAAGCTCGGTGGAGCAAGTGGCTCGGTTGTAAAAACGCGTTCCTTAAATTCTACAAAGGTCGGTTCAAACCTACCCGGTATGCACCAATAAAAAATACACTTTTCTTACGTACATTTGTCATAGATTTCCAACACCACTATTCCCGTGCCTCGGAGAGCACGTTAAGCCGTCGGTCCGTGTTCTACTAATACCAACTTGTGGAATCGTTAATAAATTGTCATTAAAAATTGGTATTATATCCTCGCCAAGCCGTCTAGTCAGCGTGGCAAGTGTAGGCCAAATTCTCCAGATATATGTTCTGGAAGGTCCATCTCCAGCAGTGGAGGTCTAGGACACAGCGACCTAGGGGCTGTAATGAAAAAAAATCTAGATTATTATCACTACTTTTGAAAAATATGTATTTAAGGCTTTTGTTTTACCGAATAAATAAATTACATATAAGTCAATGCGTTTTCACTTTTAATTAATCTAGTTGGTTGTTAGGGCAACGCAGACGAAAATTATTGCAAGCACTTTATTGAAGAAGTTTGTGTTACGAATGGCCTCTGTGTTCTGGTGGTTACAATTCTTATCAATAGCATTATTCATTTTTTAAATTTTAACGTTAACTTTTTTCAGATTTTTATTATTTTTAGTTTTTATATTTTTAGTTTCATTGTTTTATGTTATATAGGTTTATTGTTCTTAGTGTTTAGTTTAGGTTAATATTTCTATTAATGTAATTCTAACTATATCGGTGGGGTGTTAATAGCCATACCGTCGGGTTAGAGTGAAAACCAACTAACATTTTTTTTAGTAAATTCACTTTCATAGTCGTTTAAAAAACTTCTGCTTTTTCCAGAGATAGAAAGTGGGTCTTAAAAGTAATTAAACGAACGGTTTTTGCCGAAAACGGGTAAATGTGCATAAAAAAATAGGTAAATGTGCATAAAAATAGTCCAAAAAAGATGCATTATTATTATTATTAAAATACTTTATTGCACTTTAACTTAAAAGTATGTACAAAGGCGAACTTAAAGCCATTTCGGCTTTTTCTACCAGCTAACCTTAGGGAGAGTGAGACAGTATAATATGTGGGGTGCAATTTTATCCTTATTTTAAATTTGAATAAACTACATAAATAGTATGTATACATAGACTACTTAAATACTTATTAATATATAGTAGATATATATGAAGATAATATAATATTATATTATTTACGAAACACAACATTTTGACACTAGTAGCTATATATATATTCGAATGTTGCAAATTTGTAAAGCTTAATTACAACTTGTTTACAAGAAATCATCAGGTTTGTACTTTTAATACAAGATATCCAAATCGTTTGGTATTACCTTTTTGCAAAACAACAATGTGTTCTAGAAACAGTCATGCAATGTTAATTAAACTATATCATATTAAGATATTACCGATTAACCGTTTCAAAAAGGACCTGTACAATTATTTAATAAAAAAATGATTTTATACAATTAAAGAATGCCTAAGCAATAACTAATGCTAAAGTGTATATAGTCCGAGCGTAGCTTCAATGTACCTACTATTTTACAACTTGACTTTTCTCATATTGTAATTGCCCAATATTTGCATGCCATTGAGGTGAAACATGAGAAGCGAATTTTCTAGCTATAAGATCTTGCAATGTAACAATGTTTTCTAGCAAAAAAATAAATTTGATTTGATTCGATTGATAACATTTTTGTGTAAAAATTTGGATTTTATTCTAACACGTCGAATTACACTATCTATACGTATCTATCGTATATCATCTATCTAGCTGCCTTATATATAAAAATTGTAGATAACTAGTAGTAGGGTACGTTAGATTCCTGATTGAGGAAAATGTGTCTAGATCACAATGCATGGTTATAATTTAACGTCATATAGCCTTTGTCCGTCCCAGGATTCCAAGAATCTTTGCCAAATTTCATCAAAATTGATCCAGTAGTTTCGGCGTGACGGCCAATTAAAAAGACAGACAATAAATGGCTGTGGTATTATAATATGTCGTGGTCAGATGATTAATGACTTCCAAGAAACATTTCCGGCAAATTTTATCAAAATCGGGCTAGTAGTTTAGGTGAGACAAACGTATAAACGTAACGTATTGATGTTCATAAATACCTTAGGTTATATTTGTTGTAAAATGCACCATAAAACGGTAACGGTCGCATCTAAACCACGTCGGCGCAGAAATTCGATCTTTTAATCGAAAATCTTCGGAGATAGACGATAAAGTCACAGCCGTAAATCTAAAACAGTTTCATTCCTATACTTGTGCAGATAAACTTTTACTAATATAAAAAAAAAATGTTAAAATAGTTTGTGTGACATGTAGGTTAGGTTAGGTTAGGTTAGGTTAGGTTAGGTTAGGTTAGGTTAGGTTAGGTTAGGTTAGGTTGCGCCTCGCCGTGTGGTGGCGGCTGGAGAATACCACCACTCCCGTACGCCCAAAATCCAGGGATACTGTAAGAGTCAGGAAATGGATTCTGCCAGTGGCAGTGGGCCAGCTCCGATGCCGTTGATAGTTCGGGCGAATGAGCTCCCCGGCGTCCGCTTGGTGGACTCTAGTCCAAGGGGCGTCGGGAGTCTTCGGCGGCCTAGTCCCAGTCTGGCTGCCGAAGAGAGGGGAGTGCCGACCGCCCGATTATTTACATAATAAGGGCCGTCGGTACACGAGGAGGAGCACATCGCCAACTAAGTTGCACCCAGGCAACTCGCGGTGTGCGAGAGGAGACCCGGGGTCCTAGGCCACGTGCCAGAGGGACGGTCGGGAGCCCTGATAGCCACTGGGATTTGGCTGCAGGGCAGGTAGGAGCACCGCGAGCCTTGCACCCAGGCAGCTCGCGTTGTGCGTAGAGCCTCGCTCCGATGCCTAGAGTAGATTATGGGCGGAGGAGCGCCCTCACAGGAGGAGGGACCTCGGTCCCCCGACCTTGATTTGGACTGGGTCGAGGGACTGAGGAGGCGAGGAGGAGGAGGAGAAGGAGGAGATCCCCTGTGCCATTCGTATAATGGCTCTGCGTTTGGCCGGGGGGCCCGGCAGTCACTGGGTTTGGCTGTCGGGAAGCTGGAAGCACCGTCGGCTGGTTCCCAGCCCAGACCGGCGGTTCTGGTGGAGGAGATAGGAGGAGATCCCCTGTGCCATTCGTATAATGGCTCTGCGTTTGGCCGGGGGGCCCGGCAGTCACTGGGTTTGGCTGTCGGGAAGCTGGAAGCACCGTCGGCTGGGTCCCAGCCTAGACCGGCGGTTCTGGTGGAGGAGTAAGGAGGAGATCCCCTGGTGTTTCGTTCGTGCTAGGGGGCCCCGACACAGTCACTGGGAGATGAAAATCGGGGGAGATAGGGACACCGTCGGCCTGCCCCAGCTAACCAGTAAGACGGAACGACGATGGAACCCTCACCCCGCCATTGTCGGATGGATGGGGGACCCTGAAATGGCTACTGGGACCTGGCCGTCAGGGAGTGGAGGGGCCGACGACCGCGCCCAACGTAACCGGTAATGCGGGCGTGGGGGCAGGCGGTCGGAGGTGACGACGGAGTCGGCCTCTGACCCAGCCCACCAGACGGGTGGTGGTGGTCGGAGGTCGACTCGCGACTCCTGAAGTCGCGAAGGAGCGGTGGTCTCCGCGGTTACGTGCTCACAGCCGGCCGCGTCGAGACCACTCTAGGGAGGCAAGTCGTGCACTCCTCGCCGTAAACTTCTTTACGGTTAGCGAGTGCACGCACGCCCGAGTCAGGTCATGGAGTGTGACCTACTCACGAGGGCGAGAGATGGCGCACGTGGTGTTCCCGTGTTCCATCTCCTCCTGCTCACTGGAGGGTCTGCCTTGGCGGACAGCGCCGGCGGTTAGCGGACGTTTCCTAACGGACTCCCGCGAAGCCGCCACTCAGGCGCCACGGAGGAACGCCGTCAGGTTTTAGTCGGTGCGAGTCCGACATAACCTTTCCCTGCTGCCTCCACAGCGGGGATTGGTATCCGTAGGGATTTCCTGACGAAAAAAAAAAAAAAAAAAAAAAAAAAAAAAAAAAAAAAAAAAAAAAAGGTTAGGTTGCGCCGTGTGGTGGCGGCTGAAGAATACCACCACTCCCTAGGCCCAAAATCCAGGGATCCTGTAAGAGTCAGGAAAAGGATTCTGCAGTGGCAGTGGGCCAGCTCCGATGCCGTCGACAGTTCGGGCGAATGAGCTCCCCGGCGTCCGCTTGGTGGACTCTAGTCCAAGGGGCGTCGGGAGTCTTCGGGGTCAAGTCCCAATCTGGCCCCGAAGAAGGAGGAGTATCGATGGCCTAGTACATAGTCAGGCCATCGGTACGAGGAGGAGCACCGACTGCCAAGTTCCAGTCTGGCGGTTGGTGCGGAGAGCAGCTCCGATGCCCCCAGAGTTCTTAGGGGGGCGAATGAGCTCGGTGCTGGCCCCGATGCCCTCTGGTCAGAGAGGCGAATGGGCCGCACCGGTCGGTTGGGTGGCTTGGCCACTCAGGAGGAAATGTGCGTGCTTTTCGCTGTAAATCCTTTTGCAGTGAAAAGCACGCTCATAAAGTCCCGAGATCTACACAGAGCACAACCACCCCTCCGCGGGCCCACCTCGTTGGTAGGTGCGTGGTGCGGACGGGGGATAGTGGCGGAACTACGCGCTCCGCCAACAAAATTTCAATTATTTATTTTCGGCCTCAATGTGTTCTGTGTAGATTTCGAGTGGACGTAGGCGGGTCTGGCTGTGACAGTTGGACTGGCGAAGGGGCTTGGCTCCTTTGGCCTCCGCCGGAGTTTTCCGCGGGGTCCGGGTGGCCCTCGCGAAGCGCCTCTGCATAGCGGAGGAATAGCGGCGGGTCTGGCTGTACTCTTGTGCAGTCGGACAGGTTCGGGAAGGTGTTACCTTTCCGGCCACCGTTGGTCGTAGCTCCCTGATGGAGCTGTGCGGAAGCGTAGTCACGTCTTACGATTTCGCGCAGCTTCAGCAGGGAAACGACGGGCTTGGCTTAACCGCCTGGCCCAAGTGGAAGCAACTTAAAAACCACTCTAAAAAATCCCTCAACCCCAAGCGTGTCGTGCAGCCGTGAGGGGGTTCCTGTGGCAGGGAGGTAGACCTGCCGCTAGCTGGATATGTGTTTTTGAGTAAATACCCGAAGTATGGTACTCGTGGGATTAAATTATGAAAAAATCAAAAAAACCACAAGGACGAGGAGGAAAGAAGAGCGAGGCCGCGTCTGCACGCGCACCGGCCTGTAGCGAGGAGGAGGAGATGGTGGAGGTGTCGGATGCGGGGGGCACCGACACTGCGGAGCGGGGTTCGAGCGGACGGCTCTGGCGGGACGATCCAGTCCGCCGCCCCACCAAACGCGCGAAGGGCAATCACCTCTCGTCGACTTCCGACGATGACGACAGCGGGAGCCCCTCTTCAAGAAGGAGCCTTAGCGTGGCTAAGCGCGGGCGAGGCCGACCCCCTACCACAGGGGAGTACATCGGTGTCGCCCTCGCCAAGGAGGCCTACTTGAAGCAGAAGAGGGAGGAGCTCCAGTTGGAAGCCGAAGCGGAAGTCGCGAAAATGTCGGCGAGCGCGCGGGTGCTGCGTGCTCGAAAGCCAGTGTCCCTGGCGAAGGACGACCCTGGTGCTCTCCTGGAGCGGTTTCGCACGGACGTGGAGTCCGTGGAAACCGTTGCCAGGACCAGCAGCCACCTGAAGGGCACTTATGTCAAGGCCCTCAATGAAGCTGTATTCTCCATGACGGAGATTTTCAATGAGTTGCGGGGCCGGACGGCCTCCGACGAAGTCGAGAGGCTTCGGGCGGAGAACGCCCGGCTGACCGCCGAACATGAAGATCTCCGTAAGGAGATGGCGGCTATGAGGGAGGAGATGAAGGAGTGGAGGAACTCGGTTCCTCCTCTTTCCCCTCCCATGTGCCGCCCTGAAGAGCTGCCCCCGCCGCCGCCGTCACCGAGGATGCGCCCCGTGGAGAGAGCCGAAGAGCCGGAGAGCACTGACTCCCGCTTCAACGCCATGACGGAGTCCCTGGAGAGGACGCTGACTGTCTTCATTGGCAAGAAAATCGAGGCGAGCCTGGATTCCTTGCGAGTGGATCTGGGCGCCGCCGCCTTGCCAATGAGACCTGTCCGTCCTCCTCTAGGCAGACGGAAAGATGGCCCGCCGCCTCCTGCGAGCGCGTCGGCTCCAGTGCCCGCACCGAGGGCGAGTGTTCCGGCCGAGAGGCCCCGGGACACTGCCGGACCGGAGACGTGGTCCGAGGTAGTGTCTCGGAACTCAAGGAGGAAAATGAGGCAAAAGGCGGCTCGGTCCGCGGCTGCTCTCTCGGCTCCGGCGGCTGCTCCTGCGCCCGCTCCGGCGCAGAAGAAGAAGAGAGTCCGGAGCCGGCGCCCGCGCCCCCCCGGAACGACGGCGGTGATAATTAATATCACGGCGGAAGGCCTGGCCAAGGGAGTGACCTATAAGTCGGTCTTGGAACAGGCCAAGAGGGGTGTCGATCTGGAGGAGATCGGCATCCCCTCGGTAAAATTCCGCCAGTCCATCTCGGGGGGGCGGATGCTAGAAATTGCGGGGGCTGCTAGTGGCGACAAGGCGGACGCCCTAGCACAGAAGATCCGTGCGATCTTCCCCTTAGACGGTTTCGTCCGGGTCACCAGACCGATGAAGTGCGCGGAGTTCCGCGTCGTCGGTCTGGATGACTCGGTCGAGTCGGGGGAGGTGGCGGCGGCCGTCGCGGGCGTCGGCGAGTGCGCGGTGCCTGACGTGAAGGTTAGTCAGGTCCGCGTCACTGATTTTGGTGCCGCATCGGCACACGTTAGGTGTCCGGTGGCGGCGGCAAATAAAGTTGTCGCGGTAGGCCGCATAAAGGTGGGCTGGGTTTCGGCGCGAGTGGTGCCGTTAGAGCCGAAACCCTTGCGGTGCTACAAATGCCGCATGGTGGGGCATGCTTCGGCACGCTGTCCCTCCGCAGTAGACCGCAGCGCGGAATGTTTCCGCTGCGGTATGCCGGGACACATGCGGGCGGCCTGCACAGCTGCGCCCCGCTGCTCCCTGTGTGCTGCGGAGGGGAAGAAGGCCGAGCACGCGTTGGGCACCCAAGGGTGTCCCTTCGCCAAGAAAACCGCGGGCAGGGGGACGGTCGCCACTCGGGCGACCGTCGCCTTGCCCGTGGTAGCTCCGCCCGCAGCGGCAGCCCCACCGGCCCATCCGGCCCAGGCTGAGGAGGCGATGGAAGCAATGTCGCCAGTATAGGTTATCATCGCCTCCTCCAGTCGAACCTCAACCACTGCGCCGGTGCCCAGGATCTCCTGATCCAAAGCATGGCGCAGTGGTCAATAGAGCTGGCCGTGGCCGCCGAGCCCTACTTTGTCCCTCCCGGATCTCCGGACTGGTTAGGGGACCGTTCGGGCTCGGTGGTCATAATAAAACGTCAGGTCGCGGATTCCCTGCCCCTCGTATCCAAAGCGAGCGGGCAGGGTTTCGTGGCGGCGTTGTGGGGTGAAACACTCGTGTTAGGAGTGTACTTCTCCCCCAACAGAAGTCTCGCCGAATTCGAGGCGTTTCTCGACGAGATCGACCGGGTAGTCGGCCGATTCTCGTCGGGAAACGTGCTCTTCCTGGGTGATCTCAACGCCAAATCAACGGCGTGGGGATCCCCCAGGACTACTCCTCGCGGCGAGGCTCTGGAGGAATGGGCGGCGATGGCCGGTCTGTGCGTTCTGAACCACGGATCGGTCAACACATGCGTGCGACAGCAAGGCGGATCCATCGTGGACGTGACATTCGCGTCCCCGTCTGTCGTGCGTTGGACTCGCGGCTGGAGGGTTCTGGACGGGGTGGAGACGTTGTCGGATCATCGTTACATCAGATTCGACGTCTCCACCGCGCCTTCAACCCCGAGTCCTCGCCGCCCAGGAGGGTACACTCCTGCTTTTCCCCGATGGGCTCTAAAGCGTCTCGACAGAGACCTGCTGGTGGAAGCCTCGATCGTGCAGTCGTGGGTGGCTGGTAGCGAGCCAGACGACGTGGAGGAAGGAGCCGAATGGTTTAAGGACGCCATGACGCAAGTTTGCGATGCGTCCATGCCGCGAGTTCGGCTCCGACCTCCCAAAAGACAAGTGTACTGGTGGAACGACGAGATCGCCGCGCAGCGCGTGCTGTGTGCCGCGGCTCGTCGTCGTTACACCAGGCACAGAAGGCGTCGCCACCGCGACCCCACGATCGAGGCTCAGCTGTACAGCTCGTACCGAGATCTGAAGAAGGAGCTGCAGCTATCCATCAGCAAGGCCAAGACCCAGGCCCGAGACGAACTGCTGGCGACTCTGGACAGCGACCCATGGGGCCGCCCGTACCGCTCGGTGCGTGGCAGGCTCCGCGCATGGGCGCCGCCTCTCACCCAGAGTCTCCAGCCGCAACTGCTGGACAGCGTCGTGTCCGCCCTCTTCCCTGTGCAGGGAGCGGATCACGCGCCCCCGTTCATGGCTAGGACGGGGGAAGTTGTCCGGGTTGCGGTGCCGGATTTGACTCCCGCGGAGTTCGTCTCCGCCGTCGCGAAGCTCAGGCGCAACACTGCGCCTGGGCCGGACGGTATACCAGGCAGGGCCTGGGTGTTGGCCTTCGGAGCCCTCGGGGACCGGCTCGGGAGACTTTACCAGAAGTGTCTCGAGTCGGGAGTGTTTCCCCGACAGTGGAAGTCGGGCAGACTGGTGCTCCTGCAGAAGGCAGGGCGCCCCGCAGACTCTCCCTCCGCGTATCGCCCCATCGTGTTGCTCGGCGAGATCGGCAAGCTGTTCGAGAGAATAATCGCTCGTCGACTCGTCGAGCACATGACGTCGGTAGGACCCGATTTAAACGAGGTGCAGTTTGGCTTCCGGGCGGGCCGGTCGACCATCGACGCTATTGGTCGAATCAAGGCCCTCTCGGAAGAGACGGTCGCCCGGGGCGGAGTGGCGGTGGCGGTATCGCTCGATATCGCCAACGCCTTCAACTCCTTGCCCTGGGGCTGCATCAGAGAGGCACTCCGCTACCATGGAGTGCCTCTCTACCTACAAGAGGTGATCGGGTCCTACCTGAGCGACAGATTTATCGTCTACGAGGGGCGATGCGGTCGCATCATTCGGAGGGAGATGAAACGCGGTGTTCCACAGGGATCGGTCCTCGGTCCACTCCTGTGGAACATCGGGTACGATTGGGTCCTGCGGGGCGCACTCCTCCCGGGCCTCAGCGTGACCTGCTATGCAGACGACACGCTGATCTTGGCCCGGGCGGAGGAGTACAGCGAGTCTGCCCTGCTTGCGGCGGCAGGCACTTCCATAGTCGTCGGTCGCATACGGTTGCTGGGCCTGAAGGTCGCGCTGCACAAGTCGGAGGCCCTGTGTTTTCACGGTCCCCGGCGCGCGCCGCCTTCAGGTGCCGGCATCACCGTCGGCGACACCCGCATCGAGGTCGGGTCCACGATGAAATATCTGGGACTCGTCCTCGATGGCCGCTGGAGTTTCCGCGCGCACTTCGCGCAGTTGGTCCCTAGACTGGTCGGCGCAGCTTCCGCCCTCGGGCGGTTGCTGCCTAACATCCGCGGACCGGACGTGGGATGCCGCAGGCTGTATCTGGGAGTGGTGAAGTCCATGGCCCTCTACGGGGCCCCGATATGGGCTGGTGCCCTGGCGCGCCATAATGCTGCGCTGCTGCGTAGACCGCAGCGAATTATGGCCGTCAGGGTAATAAGAGGGTACCGCACCATCTCCCACGATGCGGCTTGCCTGCTGGCGGCGTCCCCTCCATGGGACCTAGAGGCGGTGGTCTGGGCTGATGCCTATCATCGGCGCACAGACCATCCGCCGCGCGTGCGGAAGCTCCTCGCTCGACAGCTCCTGCTGCAGCGGTGGGGAAGGAGGTTGAGGAGTGCCACGGCTGGAAGCAGGACTGTCGAGGCGATCCGCCCTATTCTCAAACGGTGGGCGGACAGGCGGCACGGGTCGCTCTCGTACCGGGTGACGCAGGTACTGTCGGGGCATGGTTGCTTCGGCAGCTATCTGTGTCGCATCGGACGAGAGCCGACGACCTCGTGTATGGAGTGCGAGGACAACGTCGAGGACACTGCGCAACACACCTTAGAGCACTGCTCCGGGTTGAGCGTGCTCCGCAGTGTCCTCGTCGATCAGGTGGGACGCGATCTCTCGCTACCATCGGTAGTCAAATCGATGGTAGCGAGCGAAGCGTCGTGGAATGCTGTCGCCTCCTTCTGTGAGAGCGCTATGCTCCAGAAGGAGGCCGCGGAGCGGGAGCGTGAAGACGATCCGAACGCTCCCGCTTCCCGCCGAAGAAGAAGACAGCGCAGGAGGCGGCAATATGCCGCCCTCCTGCCCACCTGAGGGGCCCGAGTGATGTCGCGGGGGGTGACATCGCTCGTAATTGGGCCCCCGAGATGGCGCGCGCGTGTTCCCGCGCGCCTCTCCGAAGGCGAGGGAGGATACCAGCTCTTCTCCCTCGTCATCAAGAAGGCGCCCGCACACTAGCGGGCGACGCCGGCGGGCGGTGGTAGTTTGCTCACTGCTCCTCACCGTCCGCCACCAATACGAGGCGTCAAGCGGAACACCATCAGGTTTTAGTCGGTGCGAGCCCGACATAACCTCCCCCCTGTCCCCCGACTCGGGGGGGGTATCCGGTAGGGATTTCCTGATGTAAAAAAAAAAAAAAAAAAAAAAAAAAAAAAAAAAAAAAAAAAGGTTAGGTTAGGTTAGGTTAGGTTGCGCCGTGTGGTGGCGGCTGGAGAATACCACCACTCCTGTAGGCCCAAAATCCAGGGATCCTGTAAGAGTCAGGAAAAGGATTCTGCCAGTGGCAGTGGGCCAGCTCCGATGCCGTCGACAGTTCGGGCGAATGAGCTCCCCGGCGTCCGCTTGGTGGACTCTAGTCCAAGGGGCGTCGGGAGTCTTCGGGGTCAAGTCCCAATCTGGCCCCGAAGAAGGAGGAGTATCGATGGCCTAGTACACAGTCAGGCCATCGGTACGAGGAGGAGCACCGACTGCCAAGTTCCAGTCTGGCGGTTGGTGCGGAGAGCAGCTCCGATGCCCCCAGAGTTCTTAGGGGGGCGAATGAGCTCGGTGCTGGCCCCGATGCCCTCTGGTCAGAGAGGCGAATGGGCCGCACCGGTCGGTTGGGTGGCTTGGCCACTGAGGAGAAAATGTGCGTGCTTTTCGCTGTAAATCCTTTTGCAGTGAAAAGCACGCACATGAAGTCCCGAGATCTACACAGGGCACAACCACCCCTCCGCGGGCCCACCTCGTTGATAGGTGCGTGGTGCGGACGGGGGATAGTGGCGGACCTACGTGCTCCGCCAACAAAATTTCACTTATTTATTTTCGGCCTCAATGTGTTCTGTGTAGATTTCGAGTGGACGTAGGCGGGTCTGGCTGTGTCAGTCGGACTGGCGAAGGGGCTTGGCTCCTTTGGCCTCCGCCGGAGTGTTCCGCGGGGTCCGGGTGGCCCCTGCGAAGCGCCTCTGCAACGCGGAGGAATAGCGGCGGGTCTGGCTGTACTCTTGTGCAGTCGGACAGGTTCGGGAAGGTGTTACCTTTCCGGCCACCGTTGGTCGTAGCTCCCTGATGGAGCTGTGCGGAAGCGTAGTCACGTCTTACGATTTCGCGCAGCTTCAGCAGGGAAACGACGGGCTTGGCTTAACTGCCTGGCCCAAGTGGAAGTGACTCAAAAACCACTATAAAAAATCCCTCAGCCCCAAGCGTGTTGTGCAGCCGCGAGGGGGTTTCTACGGCAGGGAGGTGGACCTGTCGCTAGCTGGATATGTGTTTTGAGTAAATAAATAAAGTATAGTACTCGTGGGAATCAATATGCATAAACAAAAAACCCAGAAACGAGAGGAGAAGAAGAGTATGGCCGCGTCTGCACGCGCACCGGCCAGCTGCGGCAGCAGCAGTGATGACGGTGACCTGGTGGAGGTGACCGACGCCCCAGTGGCGGAGGCGGCGCAGGAGGGAACGAGCGGAAGGCTCTGGCGGGACGCACCTGTCCGCCGCCCTGTCAAGCGCACCAAGGAGGCGGAGCACCTGTCGTCAAGTTCGGCGGACGACACCGAGACGACCTCGACAAGCAGGAGCTTGAGCGTGGCCAAGCGCGGGAGAGGCAGACCCCCCACCACCGGGGAGTACGTTGGCCTCGCCCGCGCCAAGGAGGCCTACCTTAAGAAAAAGCGGGAACAGCTGCAAATCGAGGCCGAGGAGGAGGTCGCCAAGATGTCGGCGAGCGCTCGAATGCTGAGGGCCAGGAAGCCGGTGGCCCTGACAAGGGAGGACCCCAGTGTTCTCCTGGAGCGTTTCCGCACGGACGTTGAGTCCGTGGAAACCGTGGCCAGGACGAGCACAAATTTGAAGGGTACCTACGTCAGGGCCCTAAATGAGGCTATGGTCTCCTTAACGGAGATCTTTGACGAGCTGCGGGGCCGGACGGCCTCCGACGAAGTCGAAAGGCTTCGGGCGGAGAACGCCCGGCTGACCGCTGAGCATGAGGATCTCCGTAAGGGGATGGCGGCTCTAAGGGAGGAAATGAAGGAGTGGAGGAACTCGGTTCCTCCTCCTTGTTCTTCCCCAGTCCGCCCTGAAGAGCTGCCCCTGCCGCCGTCGCCGACGACGCGCTCCGCGGGGAGAGCAGACGAGCCGGATAACCGGTTCGATGCCATGGCGGAGTCCCTACAAAGGACGTTGACGGTCTTCATTGGCAAGAAGATCGAGGCGAGCGTAGATTCCTTACGCAAGGATCTGGGCGCCGCCGCCTTGCCAGTGAGACCTGTCCGTCCGCCGTTAGGCAGACCAAAGAATGGCCCGCCGCCCCCGGTGAGCGCGCCGGCTCCGGTGCCCGCACCGCGGACGAGTGTTCCGGCCGAGAAGGTCCGAGACACTACCGGTCCGGAGACGTGGTCCGAGGTAGTGACTCGGAACACAAGGCGGAAAAGGAGGCAGCAGGCGGCTCGGTCTGCGGCTGCGCTCTCGGCTCCGGCGGCTGCTCCTGCACCCGCTCCGGCGCCAAGAAAGAGAGTCCGGAACCGGCGCCCGCGCCCCCCCGGAACGACGGCGGTGATTATAAACATCACGCCGGAAGGCCTGGCCAAGGGAGTGACATATAAGTCGGTCTTGGACCAGGCCAGGAGGGGTGTCGATTTGGAGGAGATCGGCATCCCTTCGGTGAAATTCCGCCAGTCCATCTCGGGGGGGCGGATGCTGGAGATTGCAGGCTCGGCCAGCGGCGACAAGGCGGACGCCCTCGCCCAAAAGATCCGAGGGATCTTCCCTCTAGACGGGTACGTCAGAGTCTCCAGACCGATGAAGTGCGCGGAGTTCCGCGTCGTCGGTCTGGATGACTCGGTCGAGTCGGGGGAGGTGGCGGCGGCCGTCGCGGGCGTCGGCGAGTGCGCGGTTCCTGACGTTAAGGTGAGTCAGGTCCGCGTCACTGACTTTGGTGCCGCATCGGCGCATGTTAGGTGTCCGGTGGCGGCGGCAAACCGTGTTGTCGCGGTTGGCCGAATAAAGGTGGGCTGGGTTTCGGCGCGAGTGGTGCCGCTAGAGCCGAGACCCTTGCGGTGTTTCAAATGCCGCATGGTGGGGCATGCTTCGGCACGTTGTCCCTCCGCAGTAGACCGCAGCGCGGAATGTTTCCGCTGCGGTATGCCGGGACACATGAGGGCGGCCTGCACGGCTGCGCCCCGCTGCTCCCTGTGTGCTGCGGAAGGAAAGAAGGCCGAGCACGCGTTGGGCACCCAAGGGTGTCCCTTCGCCAAGAAAACCGCGGGCAGGGGGACGGTCGCCACTCGGGCGGCCGTCGCCTTGCCCGTGGTAGCTCCGCCCGCAGCGGCAGCCCCACCGGCCCATCCGGCCCAGGCTGAGGAGACGATGGAAACAGTGTCGCCACTATAGGTTTCCATCGCCTCCTCCAGACGAACCTCAACCACTGCGCCGGTGCCCAGGATCTCCTAATCCAAAGCATGGCGCAGTGGTCAATAGAGCTGGCCGTGGCCGCCGAGCCCTACTTTGTCCCTCCCGGATCTCCGGACTGGTTGGGGGACCGTTCGGGCTCGGTGGTCATTATAAAACGTCAGGTCGCGGATTCCCTGCCCCTCGTATCCAAAGCGAGCGGACAGGGTTTCGTGGCGGCGTTGTGGGGTGAAACGCTCGTGTTAGGAGTGTACTTCTCCCCCAACAGAAGTCTCGCCGAATTCGAGGCGTTTCTCGACGAGATCGACCGAGTTGTCGGCCGACTCTCGTCGGGAAACGTGCTCTTCCTGGGTGATCTCAACGCCAAATCTACGGCGTGGGGATCCCCCAGGACTACTCCTCGCGGTGAGACTCTGGAGGAATGGGCGGCGATGGCCGGTCTGTGCGTTCTGAACCACGGATCGGTCAACACATGCGTGCGACAGCAAGGCGGGTCGATAGTGGACGTAACATTTGCGTCCCCGTCTGTCGTGCGTTGGACTCGCGGCTGGAGGGTTCTGGACGGGGTGGAGACGTTGTCGGATCATCGTTACATCAGATTCGACGTCTCCACCGCGCCTTCAACCCCGAGTCCTCGCCGCCCAGGAGGGCACACTCCTGCTTTTCCCCGATGGGCTCTAAAGCGTCTCGACAGAGACCTGCTGGTGGAAGCCTCGATCGTGCAGTCGTGGGTGGCTGGTAGCGAGCCAGACGACGTGGAGGAAGGAGCCGAATGGTTTAAGGACGCCATGACGCAAGTTTGCGATGCGTCCATGCCGCGAGTTCGGCTCCGACCTCCCAAAAGACAAGTGTACTGGTGGAGCGACGAGATCGCCGCGCAGCGCGTGCTGTGTGCCGCGGCTCGTCGTCGTTACACCAGGCACAGAAGGCGTCGCCACCGCGACCCCACGATCGAGGCTCAGCTGTACAGCTCGTACCGAGATCTGAAGAAGGAGCTGCAGCTATCCATCAGCAAGGCCAAGACTCAGGCCCGAGACGAACTGCTGGCGACTCTGGACAGCGACCCATGGGGCCGCCCGTACCGCTCGGTGCGTGGCAGGCTCCGCGCATGGGCGCCTCCTCTGACCCAGAGTCTCCAGCCGCAACTGCTGGACAGCGTTGTGTCCGCCCTCTTCCCTGTGCAGGGAGCGGATCACGCGCCCCCGTTCATGGCTAGGACGGGGGAAGTTGTCCGGGTTGCGGTGCCGGAAGTGACTCCCGCGGAGTTCGTCTCCGCCGTCGCTAAGCTCAGGCGCAACACTGCGCCTGGGCCGGACGGTATACCCGGCAGGGCCTGGGTGTTGGCCTTCGGAGCCCTCGGGGACCGGCTCGGGAGACTTTATGGAAAGTGTCTCGAGTCGGGAGTGTTTCCCCGACAGTGGAAGTCGGGCAGACTGGTGCTCCTGCAGAAGGCAGGGCGCCCCGCAGACTCTCCCTCCGCGTATCGCCCCATCGTGTTGCTCGACGAGATCGGCAAGCTGTTCGAGAGAATAATCGCTCGTCGACTCGTCGAGCACATGACGTCGGTGGGACCCGATTTAAACGAGGTGCAGTTCGGTTTCCGGGCGGGCCGGTCGACCATCGACGCTATCAGTCGAGTCAAGGCCCTCTCGGAAGAGACGGTCGCCCGGGGCGGGGTGGCGGTGGCGGTATCGCTCGATATCGCCAACGCCTTCAACTCCTTGCCCTGGGGCTGCATCAGAGAGGCACTCCGCTACCATGGAGTGCCTCTCTACCTACAAGAGGTGATCGGGTCCTACCTGAACGACAGATTTATCGTCTACGAGGGGCGATGCGGTCGCATCATTCGGAGGGAGATGAAACGCGGTGTTCCGCAGGGATCGGTCCTCGGTCCACTCCTGTGGAACATCGGGTACGATTGGGTCCTGCGGGGCGCACTCCTCCCGGGCGTCAGCGTGACCTGCTATGCAGACGACACGCTGATCTTGGCCCGGGCGGAGGAGTACAGCGAGTCTGCCCTGCTTGCGGCGGCAGGCACGTCTATAGTCGTCGGTCGCATACGGTTGCTGGGCCTGAAGGTCGCGCTGCACAAGTCGGAGGCCCTGTGTTTTCACGGTCCCCGGCGCGCGCCGCCTTCGGGTGCCGGCATCACCGTCGGCGACACCCGCATCGAGGTCGGGTCCTCGATGAAATATCTAGGACTCGTCCTCGATGGCCGCTGGAGTTTCCGCGAGCACTTCGCGCAGTTGGTCCCCAAATTGGTCGGCGCGGCTTCCGCCCTCGGGCGGTTGCTGCCCAACGTTCGCGGACCGGACGTGGGATGCCGCAGGCTGTATCTGGGAGTGGTGAAGTCCATGGCCCTTTACGGGGCCCCTATCTGGGCTGGTGCCCTGGCGCGCCATAATGCTGCGTTGTTGCGTAGGCCGCAGCGGATTGTGGCCGTCAGGGTAATAAGAGGATATCGCACCATCTCCCATGATGCGGCTTGCCTGTTGGCGGCGTCCCCTCCGTGGGACCTAGAGGCGGTGGTCTGGGCTGACGCCTACCATCGGCGCACAGACCATCCGCCGCGCGTGCGGAAGCTCCTCGCTCGACAGCTCCTGCTGCAGCGGTGGAGAAGGAGGTTGAGGAATGCCACGGCTGGAAGCAGGACTGTCGAGGCGATCCGCCCTGTACTCAAACGGTGGGCGGACAGGCGGCATGGGTCGCTCTCGTACCGGGTGACGCAGGTACTGTCGGGGCATGGCTGCTTCGGCAGATATCTGTGTCGCATCGGACGAGAGCCGACGACGACGTGTCTGGAGTGTGAGGACAACGTCGAGGACACTGCGCAACACACCTTAGAGCACTGCTCCGGGTTGAGCGTGCTCCGCAGTGTCCTCGTCGATCAGGTGGGACCCGATCTCTCGCTACCATCGGTAATCAAATCGATGGTAGCGAGCGAAGCGTCTTGGAAGGCTGTCGCCTCCTTCTGTGAGAGCGCTATGCTCCAGAAGGAGGCCGCGGAGCGGGAGCGTGAAGACGATCCGAACGCTCCCGCTTTCCGCCGAAGAAGAAGGCAGCGCAGGAGGCGGCAATATGCCGCCCTCCTACCCACCTGAGGGGCCTGAGTGATGTCGCGGGGGCGGCATCGCTCACAATAGGGCCCCCGAGACGGCGCGCGCGTGTTCCCGCGCGCCTCTCCGAAGGCGAGGGAGGAGACCAGCTCTACTCCCTCCTCGCCAAGAAGGCGCCCGCACACTAGCGGGCGACGCCGGCGGGCGGTGGTCGTTTGTACACTGCTTACCCACCGTCCGCCACCAACACGAGGCGTCAAGCGGAACACCATCAGGTTTTAGTCGGTGCGAGCCCGACATAACCTCCCCCCTGTCCCCCGACTCGGGGGGGGTATCCGGTAGGGATTTCCTTATGTAAAAAAAAAAAAAAAAAAAAAAAAAAAAAAAAAAAAAAAAAAAAAAAAAAAAAAAAAAAAAAAGAAAGGTTAGGTTAGGTTAGGTTAGGTTAGGTTAGGTTAGGTTGCGCCGTGTGGTGGCGGCTGGAGAATACCACCACTCCCGTAAGCCCAAAATCCAGGGATACTGTAAGAGTCAGGAAATGGATTCTGCCAATGGCAGTGGGCCAGCTCCGATGCCATTGATAGTTCGGGCGAATGAGCTCCCCGGCGTCTGCTTGGTGGACTCTAGTCCAAGGGGCGTCGGGAGTCTTCGGCGGCCTAGTCCCAGTCTGGCTGCCGAAGAGAGGGGAGTGCCGACCGCCCGATTATTTATATAATAAGGGCCGTCGGTACACGAGGAGGAGCACATCGCCAACTAAGTTGCACCCAGGCAACTCGCGGTGTGCGAGAGGAGACCCGGGGTCCTAGGCCATGTGCCAGAGGGACGGTCGGGAGCCCTGATAGCCACTGGGATTTGGCTGCAGGGCAGGTAGGAGCACCGCGAGTCTTGCACCCAGGCAGCTCGCGTTGTGCGTAGAGGCTCGCTCCGATGCCTAGTGTTAGAGGCGGAGGAGCGCCCCGGCCTTGATTCAAGGTCGGGAGCCCTGTAGACCACTGGGAGTTGGCTACAGGGAACGGAGGAGCACCGCCCGCCTGGCCCCAGCTACAGGCCGCCGGTGTACACGGTGGAAATCCGGTGGAACGCAGATCCCCGACGTCCAGTGGGAAGTTCTAGGAGTCGGGGGGCGCACAGTCACTGGGATCTGGCTGTGGAGCAGATAGGGGCGCCGGTTGTCTGGTCCCAGTAACAGGCCGCCGGCGCTGAGGAGGCGAGGAGGAGATCCCCTGCGCCATTCGTATAATGGCTCTGCGTTTGGCCGGGGGGCCCGGCAGTCACTGGGTTTGGCTGTCGGGAAGCTGGAAGCACCGTCGGCTGGGTCCCAGCCTAGACCGGCGGTTCTGGTGGAGGAGTAAGGAGGAGATCCCCTGGTGTTTCGTTCGTGCTAGGGGGCCCCGACACAGTCACTGGGAGATGAAAATCGGGGGAGATAGGGACACCGTCGGCCTGCCCCAGCTAACCAGTAAGACGGAACGACGATGGAACCCTCACCCCGCCATTGTCGGATGGATGGGGGACCCTGAAATGGCTACTGGGACCTGGCCGTCAGGGAGTGGAGGGGCCGACGACCGCGCCCAACGGTTACGTTGCAAAGCGGCCGTGGGGGCAGGCGGTCGGAGGTGACGACGGAGTCGGCCTCTGACCCAGCCCACCAGACGGGTGGTGGTGGTCGGAGGTCGACTCGCGACTCCTGAAGTCGCGAAGGAGCGGTGGTCTCCGCGGTTACGTGCTCACAGCCGGCCGCGTCGAGACCACTCTAGGGAGGCAAGTCGTGCACTCCTCGCCGTAAACTTCTTTACGGTTAGCGAGTGCACGCACGCCCGAGTCAGGTCATGGAGTGTGACCTACTCGCGAGGGCGAGAGATGGCGCACGTGGTGTTCCCGTGTTCCATCTCCTCCTGCTCAATGGAGGGTCTGCCTTGGCGGACAGCGCCGGCGGTTAGCGGACGTGTCCTAACGGACTCCCGCGAAGCCGCCACTCAGGCGCCATGGAGGAACGCCGTCAGGTTTTAGTCGGTGCGAGTCCGACATAACCTTTCCCTGCTGCCTCCACAGCAGGGATTGGTATCCGTAGGGATTTCCTGACGAAAAAAAAAAAAAAAAAAAAAAAAAAAAAAAAAAAAAAAAAAAAAGGTTAGGTTAGGTTAGGTTAGGTTAGGGTGGAGCGGTCATGTATGGAGTTTTTATTTTACAATTTTGTTTTCCCTGGGTGCGCAATAGTTGCTCTATCCTATACTCATCACGAATCTAAAATATATAACAAAAATATTAGGTTTAGTACTGCCCCAACGCCCTTAAACTTTGGAAAAAAATGCATAATTACAGATATTTATTTTATTTTATTTTATTTATTTATTTATTACAGGATAACTAACGACTAATAAACACATAAAGACAAAAAAAATAGAAACATAAAAGGTCAATTAAAAGTTACCACCAATAGACTACAAAAAATATGGAACTATTTATATATATATATATATATATATTTTTTTTAATTTAAATTTGAATATATATATACACACATACATTCACACATATATTTGTATGTATAATAGCTTATTTAATATATATATATATGTATATATTAAATAAACCATTACACAAACTAAACAGGTCTTTTAAAACAACTGCCTGCATACACATACAATGCTAAGGCACATGGTCAGTACAAAAAGATCTGGTCAAGTAGCTACGAGTAAAAAAGGGATCCGTGGATACCGACCTTAACTAGTTTTTTAAGCAGAATTGAATGATCTATTCTGTCAAACGCCTTGCTGTAGTCTGTGTAAACAGTATCCACTTGCCCCCCTCTTTCCATATGGGCCGTAATATAATCGTTGGAGATAACTAAATTGGAAACTGTTGATCTCCCATCAATAAATCCCGGTACGGATGGAATCCAGGGTTGGACATTAAAAATATTACAAGACAGGGCAAGAATCCAAACAAATCAAATTGGTACTAAATGAATAAGTGTATGACAGACATTGCCGGTTATGGTCGTATTTGAAGTGACAAATTGATTATTGTTATTTCACGGACATGATAGCAGAAATGTAAAACACGTTTATCATCGGCAACAGAACCTCGTGAGGCCGTATCACACGATCCCATCCCAACCTCATCCATCCCCCACCACTTCCTCAAATCATCTGTCCATCTTCCAGGTCGTGGTCTCCGCCCCAGAACCTATTTACTCCAGCCTATTGTTACTTCAGCTTGTTAATTTATAAAGCTATGTCGGTAACTGTAGTTCTCTGACGGATGCAAATGTTTCGGACTTTATCATTTAGTTATAAAAATCCCAAACATATCTCTCTTCATAGCTTGCTTAGCGACCTTGAGCTTGTGCATCAGACCTACTGTCACTTTACACGTATTTATATTGATATTAAATTTTATTGTCATAAAAACTATCAATCAATTAATGTTTTGTATACAATTTTAGCATGCTCTAGCCCCCAAACTATTGTGTAGTGTCTTCCAATGCTTTTATCCAGACCCAATATATCTGCCAATATACATACATACATACATACATATCTTCACGCCAAATCCCATGCGGGGTAGGCAGAGACAATTGAGCGCCATTTGACATGATCACGACATACCTCTTTCGCTTCTTCGACATTCATCAACCTCTTCATACATGCCCGTTTGTTTCGATTGCTTTTTATTGCACCTTTGTTTTATTTATTTAATCGTAATAGGTAAGTCTGCCAGGGCTTCTTTTTCCCACGACTTTCATTAAATATCTCTCTTCACTCAATAACACTATTTCTTGCGTTCACTCTTCTTTTAACATCCCTATTATACTTCCCATCCGCAGTGAAAATACTGCCTAGATATACAATTTCATTTACTTGTTCTAGAGTTTCATCATCAATCTTTATCGTCACGGTTATCATCCTTATTCTTTCAATCACTAGTACCATGCTTTTTCTCGCATTTATTTATTTATTTAAATCTTTATTGCACAAAGACAAAGGCGGGCTTATAATGCCGCTAGACATTCTATCCTAGCCAACCATTGGGACAACTGAGTATTATATTGAAAGGTACGAGTAGGTGCAAAATTGTATTAAATTCTACGGTTTAACTATATACTAATAAATAAAGTAATACTAATACATATATATATAAATACATATACTACATATTATTACATACACTACATATTATATATCAATGACAACAATATACTAAATTCTAATAAATAAGTTATAGTAACTACATACACATACATAGATAATACTTACTTTTTTTGTGATAGAAAGTGTGAATAGACCATTTTTTTAAATAGAGATCTGGTGGTTACTTGCCTTATGCTAAGAGGCAAATTGTTCCACAGGTTCGTGGCAACAACTACAAATGAGTTCGAAACGAAACTAGAACTATGAGAGGGAATAGACAGAAGAGAATTATGAGAGGAACGGAGGGATTTATCGTGAAACGAAGACAAATAGGCGAAATTGTCCTTGAGGTATTTCGGTGTCGCAGGCTCATTCAGAACAGAAAAAAGCAAGCAAAGAATTATAAGGTTCCTGCGACACCGAATTGGCAGCCACTTCAACTTAGCGCGATACTCGGAAATATGATCATATTTACGCAAACAATAGATGAACCGGTTACATGCGTTAAGTAGCCGGTCCATCTTATTGAGCAATATCTCCGAGAGATCAACGCTGCACACGTCACCATAATCGAGAAGTGGAAGGAGAAGGCTTTGAACAAGGGTTATTTTAGCTTTAATAGGCAGAAAATGTTTAAGTTTATTAAGAAAGTGCAGAGAAGAAAAAAATTTACGGCTCGTGTTCGTAACCTGGACTGTCCAACTTAGATTGGAATCTAAGTGAATTCCCAAATTCTTTACCTCACTACTATATGGAATAGGAACGTTGTCAAACCGAACCAAGTCGATATCGTTAAGGTACGTTTTGCATAATTGTCGGGAGCTTCCTATTACAATTGCCTGACACTTGCTCGGATTGACAACGATCCCAAAACGTTCCGACCACGAACTTATATTAGAAAGATCAGAGTTAAGCCAAGCTATTGCACTATTGAGGGTATTGATATCCGTCTGCACATAAATAAATAAATAAATAAAAAAATTCTTTATTGCACAAAAACTAAATTAACTTAAAATTAATGTGCACAGGCGAGCTTTATGCCGTAAGGCATTTTCCACCAGCTAACCTTTGGGAGTTTTAACGGATTACAGGCAGAGTGCCAAGTATTTACTAACAAAAACAATACTAATACTACATATCATACATATTATAATACATACAAGTACATCTATAATACAATACATATAATTACATATATACAGAAACAAACAAATACACACTATAATATAGGGTTAAGGTTAAAAATAGAGAAAAGAGTGAAAGAACAGTTTAACACAGATACATAACTTTAGTTATTTTGAATGGATAGAAAATGGTAGTAAAGATAATTTTTGAATGAAAGCGCAGTCGTTAGATTTCGAAGAGAGAGAGGGAGAGTGTTCCAGAGATTCTCTGCGGTAACAGTGAAGGAATTTGAATATCTTGTCGAGGAGTGGAGAGGAATAGCAAGAAGGTTATTTTGGGTAGATCGCAAGTCACGAACATGAGTCGAAGAAAGAAATTTAAAACGTTCCCTAAGGTATAATGGGGAAAGGGGGTTGTTTAGGACTCCAAAGAGGGTAGTGAGAATATGCTGACGTCTGCGAAAGCGGATATTGAGCCACTTTAATTGAATTCGAAATCGGGAGACGTGATCATACTTACGTAGGCCAAATACATAGCGTATACATAAGTTGAGAAGGCGATCAAGTTTATTCAGCAGCTCTTCTGTGATATCAGGATAGCAGACATCCGCATAATCAATTATAGGGAGTAACAGTGTTTTCGCCAACGATAGCTTTGTAGATAGGGGCAGGAAGCATTGAGCTCGTTTCAGGGTGTGCATAGATGCGAACACTTTCCTACTAATTTCACTTACCTGGTGATTCCATGAGAGGTCCTGACTGATATATAGTCCTAGATTTTTGACTGTTTGGCAGTACGGAATATCTATATTATTTAATCTGACATATGGGATCGTGGAAAAGTCTACTCTACTAAGCATATCCCTACTGCCAACCATCATGACTTGCGTTTTGTCAGGGTTAACTAGTAAACCAAACCTATTAGTCCATACCCGAATTGTTTCCAAATCATGGTTAATTTTATTCACCGCATCTGCTGCTTTTTCCCTATCAAAATGTGTATAGAGCTGAAGGTCGTCTGCATAAAGGTGATAATTACAGTCTATTGATTTTGTAGCATTATTAATGAAGATAGAAAACAGCAGAGGGGACAGGACACCACCTTGAGGCACGCCAGCCGTAGATTGGCACCAGTCAGAAAAAGTGTTGAGAATTGGGAAATTATTGGTTTTATTTTCCCTTATAAATAATACAACATAGTTTTTTGAGTATTAATATTTTACTGACACATCAAAAAATAAACAGACAATATACTTCTAATTCTGAACATCCTCCGAACGACAAATAAAAATAAATAATTAAAGATATTAAAATAAATTAAAATAATGTCTATAAATTCAATATCGTGGGTGCCTTTACAACGCGTCCACTTCTTGTTGTGATTGTAAGGTTAGGTGTCACAGTAACGTCAGGAACGTCAACAGGAACATCATCGGGTGTAATTGGAGTCGGTAATTCTGTATTATTAATCTCCATCGGGTACAAGCGTTGTATAGGTCTGATCTTTTCTGCGATATTTGTTCGGACTTTAGCAACTCTTGAAATACCGTCTAATCCAGGATAAAGTTCTAAAATTACGCCAATGGGCCAATCGATCCTCTTCTTATCTGTTTCTACTAAAACAATATCTCCTGTTCTTATTTCTGATCTTCTTTCTTCACTTCTATGAATCAGTAAGGTGAGGTATTCGTTTTTAAATCTATGACGGAGGTCGTCCATTAATTTTTGAATAAATTGTAGTCGGAAATTTAAACTATTGAAATCGACTTCATCTATATCTGTAACGTTATTATGAGGAATAGATTGCAAAAATGAATTAGGTGATATAGGGGTCAGTTCGGAAGAATCACTATTAATCAACTCTAAATGGACAGCACGATAAACTGCACAAGTAAACAGAACGATATAGCATTTAATATTGGATCGTAAATAAAGTGGGCTTGCTAAATCATTGCCACATACTTCGAATACACCAACAAATGTATTTAATCTGTTGTAAGGAAGCGGAGCTAATGGCGATTCACATTTTTTTACTTTAAATCTTTTGCAGATAACGCACTTAAAAACAATCTCTTTAATTACGCGTCTGCTTCGTAAAATCCAGTAGTTTTCTCTTATAAGGTTAATCATAGTTCGTACACCAGCATGTTGTAGCATTTCATGTTTCTCTCTTACAAGTCTCTTAATTATTTGTTTATTATGGGGTAAAAGTATAGTATATTTGAAACTATTATTCTCGTCACTAAGAACAAGTTTAGTTTGAACTTTTAACAAACCATTATCATCTTTGTAAACGTTATTTCCATTAGTTCTTTTACAACCCGTTGTATCAAAATGTTCTACTTGTATAAATTTTAAAATTATTGTTTCAGCATTTTTAAATTCGTCTGAACAGATAATATTGTTAGTTATTGATTGCCTCTTTTTTATCTTCAAACGAAAATTATTTAGAAATCTTTCTATCCATGGTAAATGTACTTCATACCTACCTTCCTTATTAATAGTTATAGTATTATTAAAGGATTTCCCTATTTCACATTCTAAGGTTTCTTGAGACTTGGTTTCAACAGGATCTCTAATACCAATAAATTCTATGTCCCATAATTCTGAAATATTTACATTATCTTGACAAGTTAATATAGTAGTGTTATTGAACACGCCTGTTTTTTGACCTTGTATAGTCCATCCAAGTTTAGTTTGTAAAGCAAATAAGCCATTGTCTAGTTCAACGATGTTGCCAGTATACAAATGGCCAGAAAAATCTGCTCCAATTAGTAAACTTATTTCGAGTGGATGGGAGCCTATGTCTGTCAAGTTAATATTATGCTTCTGAATTTTCTCTTGACATAAATCAGACGCTTTGACAGTCGGTAGCGTTCCACAAATTTTATTCTCATCAATAACATTTATATTAAATTGAAAGTTATTATCTAAACTTGCGAGAGTAATATTATACAATTTGTGTATCTTTATTTTAGTTTCAATCCCTCCAAAAACACAATGTGCTAAGGATTCTTCAGCAACCATAGGCAAATTTAGTTCTTCAATAATATTCTTCTTCAAATAAGAACGTTGTGCGCCGTTGTCAAATAAAGCTCGTACTATTAAATGTTTATTATTGTATACAATTTTTACTAACAACGTCTGAAGAATAGTAATGCTGCTGCGATGACTTAGTGATAGTTCTGTGTCTTGTGTTACAACTTCTTGAGACTTATTCTTTTCTTGTTCAAGTTGTGGACACATTATTACATTATGTTTATTTAAACAAAGAATACACTTCGCATATGATTTACATTGACTAACATGATGACCAGCTCTCAAACAAACTACACAACCTTTCTTTTTCTTTAAGCATGTAGTACGTTCCTCAAATGATAGTTTAGAAACCTTAAAACATTCGGCACCACAATGAGACGGCTTATCACACCAGATACAAAGTTTATTTTTATTTGTTTCTACTAAACATGAAGCAGTAAACGGTTGCACTTTTGTATTATTTATGATGTCATCATGACTAGAAAATCCTGCACGGGCTAGTGAGATGCGTTGGTTACATTCAACTTCAAATTTTAAAAATTCTAATAGATTATTCAAATGTTTACCTGAATCTTTATTAGAGCTGCCTACTTGAGATCTTTGCCATGCTTTTAACACGTCGGCTGATAATGCTGACTCTACTATCGGAAACAACATAGCTGCATATTTATCGGTGGTGACTCCGAGAGTTTCTAGGGCTCGTAGTTGAGTATTGAGTTTGTCAAATAATTCGTCTAAATTCATTTGATGGTTTAGTTTAGTTTGCGTTATAATAAGAGTTAAAAGTTCGCGTACGTATACTTCAATTACTAATTCATCACGCGCAAAACGATCTTTAAGATGTTCAATTGCAATGGTATAATTATCACTGGATGGGGGAAAGCTTTCTATTAAAGATCTTGCCTTAGAACCCTTTTCGGTGGCTTGTAATAGGTATTGGAACTTATCATGCTGGTCAATAGAGTCGTCATTATGAATTTTTTGGAACTGACCCCAAAATGCAATCCAGTTTTTTACCTCACCATCGAATTTAATCAGTTCTAGTTTAGGCAATTTAAAATTACGTCTACAATTATTGGCGATGGAAAAATTTTGAAGGGACCTTACCTCCTCGTTTCCTCTCACCTTACTAGTAGTACTTAGCTCTTTGATTTTTGCCCATTGGTGTATGTAGCTGTCAATTTGTTCTTGTTCCGCGAACAAACTGTCTTCATCAATGGACTCATCGTCCAACATCTTTTGGAGAATAACATCGTCTAGCTTGAACATTTTTTCCGCTGTATTGCTGAAAACAGCTACATCGGCGATGAGGGCTAGATAATCGGTGGTGTCATCATCGAATTTCGATAATATCTGCTTAGATTTATTTGTGAAATTTCGTCTTAACATCGACCTCTCCTTTTTGTTGGTTTCCATGTTATATTTGTCACGGTCGCCAGTTGTTGAGAATTGGGAAATTATTGGTTTTATTTTCCCTTATAAATAATACAACATAGTTTTTTGAGTATTAATATTTTACTGACACATATCAAAAAATAAACAGACAATATACTTCTAATTCTGAACAAAAAGTGTTATCTACTCTGATGCATTGTGCACGTCCATACAGATAGCTTTTAAACCAATTTAATACATATAAAGCTGCAAGTCGTCTGCATACAGGTGATAGTGACAGTGTAGAAGGGAGGTGATGGCATTGATAAACAACGAAAACAATAAAGGGGACAGAATACCACCTTGTGGAACGCCCGTAGCCAAATCGCGCCACTCCGACGACACCTGATCAACCTATACCTGCTGCTGACGGCCATGAAGATATTGTGAAAACCATGACAGAGCCTCCGATGAAATTCCAAGACGAGACAACATAGCGATAAGCAAATCAGGATCAACTGTGTTAAAGGCATTTGTGAAATCAATCAGTACAAGTACTGTGACCTTAGTTTCATCCATGCCTCTTCTGATGTCTTCAGTTACCTTAAGTAAAGCTGAAGTTGTGCTATGACCAGGGCGGAATCCGGACTGGTAGGGGTTTAATATATCATTATTATCTATAAAAAGGGAAAGTTGTTTATGTACAATGGACTTGTAGCGACATCATAGTGCATTTGCATAGTCATTAAATAAATAAAAGGACCTTGGATAAAAATGGTAATATAGATATAGGACGAAAGTGGGTAGGAAGTATAGGTGTAGGAATTTTTGGTAATGGAATGATATAAGCCTTGCGCCATTGGGAGAGAAATTGACCGGAGGTAAGGGAAAAATTAATGATGTGAGAAATGATGGGTAAAAGAAGGTCAATTATGGTAATGATCATAACACGACTGATGGAATCACATCCTACTGCTTTAGAAGTTATTGAATTTATCGTCTTGAAAACCACATCATTAGCAACCTCTGTCAGGAAAAATGGTTCCACATCAGCAGACACCGGTAGCTCAGCTATCTCTGCCAAAGTATTAGTTTTTATAACACTATCCAGCACCGGAGCCGCAGAGAAGTGAGTGTTAAGCTGATCAGGTGTCACGGAGCCAGGATTTACCTGTTCACGACATCGCCCAAGATCCAATGAGTTAAAGAACTGCCAAATTTTTGATGATGATTTGTTGGTTACGTTGTCTAGGAAATAATGACGTTTGGCAATCCTGCACACCTGGTTGCAACGATTCCTCGCAGACCTAAATGCAGACAGATTATCATCACAGCGATTACGCCGATATTTTCGATACGCACGATCTCGTTTTCTCATAGCGATTCGTACATTCTCATTAATCCATGGTGCCATTTAAACCGAGTCCTTTTTCTCCATATCCCTCTTTCATTACTGTGTCGAAGTCAAAGTGATTGCAGATGTTGTTTGGACGATGCCAACATAATAAATAATAATAACAAATAAATATTTCCAAACAGGTCACACAGCGCCATCTAATTTCCGTAGTAAGCTACGAGGCTTGTGTTACGGAAACTAGATGGTTGATAAACTACATATTATCCTTTTTTTGTAAATATATACATATTATACATATAAACACCCAGACCGAGACAAATTATACAATGTGCAACTTGCCCCGGTATTTATTTATTTATTATTATTTATTACTTTACTTTTGTTGCTTAACATAATTAAATATTAAGTAAGGTACATAAAATGTAATCACTACAAAAGCCAACGAAAGTCAAATCATATCTTTGGGGAATATAAGATATTCACTAACGATAAAGCAACTTTAGTAAAAGTAATTTAAAATATCCACACGTCTTTCATGTACTTTGGAGTTTTTATTTGGATATAAAAGTGGAAACAATCCAGACGGTCTCCTGCGGCTTCATCATAGATCCTTGGGGGCCAACACTATTTGTATTTGAACCACCCACGCTGAAGATTCAGAGACATATATATTTGTTGACATGCTAAAATATTATTTTAATTTTAATCCTCGATTAGTCGATAGGGCAATACTAGTAGTATACTGTCTACTTTAGCTCAGATATACAAATTTAAAAATGTGTGTTTTAGTTTATGTTTATTTTTTACCTTACTAGTTATTGTTTTAGGTTAATTTAATTGACATATTTAGCCACGCAATGTTAACGAATTGTTAACATAGTCTACATCCAATATTAGCCTCATTTAAAGTGTACCCTGATTACCCTATGATCCTGTAGATTTTTGTTGAATATTTTTTTGCAGAAACGTGGACACTGACGGTAGGTCTGGTCTACAAGTTCAAGGTCGCTAAGCGACCTATTGAGAGAGCTTTGCTCGGATTTTTCTAAAAGATACAGTCAGAAACGTTGACATCCGTCAGAGTACCAAAGTTAACGTCATAGCTTTTAAAATTTGCAAGCTGATGTGGCATTTGGCTGGGCACACTTTGGACAGAAAGAGATAGACTTAAATTAATGGTACCTGTAGGCGGACGGTGTGGTCGCGCGGGGGGAGAGTGGTTCGCGCCCGCGCATCTTCTTTTTTTTATGTACCTACTATAAATATTTATTATTAAGCTTCGAGAGTAATTGTCTCCGCCAACAAACTGTGGTTACAGTTTGGCGGGCTATTTAATAAGTTATATGTTTTGGAAAGTAAATAAATGATTGAATTTTTTTTTTTTTAAACATGTCGCAGAACCGATGAACGATGTAGTAGTACTTCTTCGCCATTGGCGGAACGCTTCAGGGTTAATTAACCCTATTTAGCGGGCATTAATCTCGGCGGGCGTCGGTTACTTGTTTTACCCCTGATTGATGCGGGGAAGGGGCCACTGTAGGGTATGTGGCACCTGGGAGGAATTCATTCTTTGTAGGGTATATCACGCTGCGTTGGGAGAAAAGTAATTATGACGACAACTGCTCTCCCAACGCAGCGTGATATGCCCTACAAAGAGATGAGTAGACGGGTTCTGGAGTGCAAACCACGAACTGGTAACGCAGAGTGGGACGACCCCCCGCTAGATGGACAGATGACCTGAGGAAGGTCGCTGGTGGGGGATGGGTGACGGTGGCAAAAGATTGTGTGAAGTGGCGAGCCTTGGGGGAGGTCTATATCCAGCAGTGGAGAGACACAGGCTCTGATGAGGAAATAAAAAATAAAAGAATTATGCGAAGGATAGAAGGATTTATCATTTACCGAAGAGAGATAGGCAAAGCTGTTCTTGAAGTATATCGGTGTCGCAGGTTCATTCAGTCAGTCATTCAGTCAGCAGTCAGCAGTCAGTAATCGTTCCTTTATACAAAGGCAAAGGATCTAGATTGGACTGTTCCAACTACCGAGCGATTAGTTTGATCAGTTTGGCGAGCAAGATGTATGGCAAGATTCTCACGAAACGACTGCAAGAGAAGACTGAAGATCTTTTATGGGAGGCACAAGGAGGCTTTAGACCTGGAAGAGGATGCATTGACCAAGTCTTCTCGCTCCGCAATATCACAGAGAAGTTTTTGGCCTTAAACCAGAAGGTTTTCTGTGCTTTTGTGGATTTGGAGAAGGCTTTTGATAGAGTTGTAAGAAAGAAGCTTTGGGACATATTGCCGGAGTATGGAGTGAATGACAAACTGCTACAGGCTATACAGTCCCTGTACAAGGGCTGTAAAGCTTGTGTGCGGGTGGAGGGAGGTATGTCGCCTTGCTTTGAATCCCAAATGGGTGTCAAACAGGGCTGTGTGCTTTCCGCCAGATTATTCACTCTATATCTCGACAAATGCCTAAAAAGTGTGAGAGAGAGTAACTGTGGGATAAAGATGAGTGATCTAGTGGTGAACTGCCTGCTTTATGCAGATGATGCTGTTCTTATGGCATCGTCCGAACAACAACTGCAATCACTAGTCACAAGAATGAAGGAGGGATGTGCAGAAAAAGGACTCCGTTTGAATGCGAGAAAAACCAAGGTACTAGTGTTTGAAAGAAGAAGGATGACAACCGTGACGATAAAGATTGATGATGAAACTCTAGAACAAGTAAATGAAATTATATATCTGGGCAGTGTTTTCACTGCGGATGGGAAGTACGATAGGGACGTTGAAAGAAGAGTGAACGCGGGAAATAGTGTTAACGGTGCCCTGGGGTCACTGATCGGCAGTCGAAATGTCAGTGACAAAGCTCGGCTCGCCATACACAATGCCATGTTGGTACCAACACTGATGTTTGGAAGCGAAACGTGGATATGTCAGAATACGCATGAGAGTAGGGTTAATGCAGTAGAAATGCGGTCGTTGCGGCGGATATGTGGCGTCACTTTGGCGGACCGCATACGTAACGTCGAAATACGGAAAAGGGTTGGTATGAAGGAAAGCATAGGGACAAAAATAAGGAAAAGCATGCTACGATGGTTCGGGCATGTTGAAAGGATGAGCGAAGAAAGATTGACGAACCAGGTATATATTGCGAAAGTTGTGGGTAAAAGAGGCCCTGGCAGACCAAGACACACGTATCACGATCAAATAAATAAAACACTAGCTGAAGGAGAATTAAAAAGCCTTCGTAACAAAAGGGCATGTATGAAGAGGTTGATGAATGTCGATGAAGCGAAAGAGGTATGTCGTGATCGTGTCAAGTGGCGCTCAATTGTCTCTGCCTACCCCGTAAGGGATCTGGCGTGAAGATAATATGTATGTATGTATGTAGGTTCATTCAAAACAGAAAATAGTAAACAGAGTACTCTAAGATACCTGCGACACCGAATTGGTAGCCACTTTAAAGCGTAATACTCAAGATATATTATGTTAAAGGTAGCAGTTTTAAAATTAAAATGATCGCGTGCGTCGATGGTGTAAATCTGATCATGTGATTTGATGTAATGATGTGCGCAGGCGCCGCGTAATAAATATTGTTCATAATTCATATATAAGGGCCGGTAACTAAATCCTAATAAGTTGCAGGTGATTCAGAACAAGTTCCTGCGCCAGGTGGCGGAGGGTTCCTGGTTCGTGCGGAACGTCAACCTCCATCACGACCTCAGCATCGAGCCCATCTCTAAATGGCTGCGAAAAGCGTCCCTACGCTACTTCCCCAAGGCGAGTAATCAATCTAACCCTCTCATAGTAGAGGCTTGCTCTTACGACCTCAAATCCTTTTGGAAGAGGCGTCGCCCCAGAAGTGTCCTGCACGACACCGATGTCCCAAATCTACTGATTGAGGCCTCCGTCAAGTCCTCTGGCCGCCAACCTAAGGACCTCCCGACCCTCCCACCGTTCCAGTCGCCGATCCAGCCGCCGCTGTCTTCGTCCCCCATTTCCCCCTCAATGGCTCCACCGCAGACCCCTACCCCTCAGGTTGGGTTTGCTGCCGTCGAGTAGACTTTTGCTTCACATGCTTGCATGAACGCGGCGAACGAGTGCCTTTACTCCGTAGCCACGACTCAGACTTAGTTAAGGCACGCAGGGCCAACAGTGAAAGAGAGACGGTTTATAGTGTTTTAGTCCGTAGGCGCCTTGGGGTCTCCTTATGAGGCCTCACGAGTCGGGCATGCGACCTCCCGCGGTGGCCATTTAGGCTGGGGTCATTGATGATTTATTAATTCACCGTCTTAAAAATAAACTTTCTTAGTGACATTTTATTTATTTAAATACAGATTTTCAATAGGAACTTGGCCATTTCAATCTAATATGCCAGCCCCCCTGCTATGAAGACAAGAAGTGTGTGAATACCATATTTTTAAACAATGTTCTATTTGTCGGACATTTAAGGGTAGGTTATTCCACAGATTTGCGGCAATAATTGCAAAAGAGTCGGACATAAAACTAGTGGGAAAAGCAAGGATAGAGTTATGCGATGACCGCAACGACCTGTCATGAAGAGAAAAGAGAAAAGCATATTTGTTCTTGTGGTATTTTGGTGTCGCAGGCTTATTCAGTATTTTTGAAATCGTTTCGTTTCATTTTATTTCATACGGAAAGAATCAGATAGCGGCCCTAAATAGATTTTTTGAGAGATTTATTCATTTAAAAAAAATGCACCCAATGAATATTAAAAGTCGTCCAGCGAACCTTTTCTTGACTGTACCTATTTAGGTAATATCGCGTGGTATGCGTGTTCGATGACCATTTTTTAACCGAACTGCCTAAACGATAGCCATGGCAGGAAATAGCAATTTGTTTTCTCATTTCGTGTTTTTACAATATACGAGTACTTAGACACAAATCACCGGGAAAAAACATTTTATTACAAATACTATTTAGGGCCAACTTGAAATCAGTCTTTTTTTATTTTTAATTGTTTAACTTGTCTTATTGTCCAAGAATGGAAGCAACTAAAATAACTTATATTGGGCATATTTCTCAAAGAAAAATATGGATTCTCATTTCTAAGAATTCCATGGAAGAGATGAGAAGAATGGTGTCTCGGGCTTACGACCTACAACAGGCTGGTAGAAAAAGTAGGCCTCCTTTTTAATTTACGCTCACGCTCACCATCCACCATTCCACTCCTCTCCCTACCCAACCAAATATTGTATGATTCCGTTAATGCCGTCTTGGAAGCTCGTTCCATAAATTCATTAAATGTACGCGTAGGGATATTGGCTACGCTTTTGGTTTGCATATATAGGTATGTGCGTGTGGCCGAACCAGCGGAATAGAAAAAAAAAGGGATAAGGTTGTGGAGCTCTTCAGAACACTCACCGTAGTATAGCTGGAACACGCTCAGGGAGGACATATCTTGGCGAATCTGCAGCAATTCGAGAGTTTTGGACACTGTGGTGTCGTCCACTATCCGAATTGCCGGCCTCAGCAGGACATTGAGAGCTTATTTGACCGCCTCCGTGGTCTAGTGGTAACAAACGTTGCCGTGAACTCGGGAGGTCGTGGGTTCGATTCCCACCAGGGGCAAGTTGTACATTGTATAATTTGTCTCGTTCTGGGTGTTTATATGTATAATACGAGGGGCGTTCAAAATATTCTCGGTATTGATACTTTACAACCTCTTTTATATATATATTTGTTACTGGCCGCTAAGATTCATCCATTGACATTAAAAAAAAGTAAAATTGGAACCGAGATGTTCTTTTGTTTTTCTGCAATTGCCGAACAAACATGAACACCATGAGCGAATTAACAATTTTAACGAAATTAGAGCACCGATCCGTCATAAAATTCTTGACAAAACAGGGTAAAAATCAAAAAACCATAAAAGAGGAAATGGATTGTGTTTACCGTGAGTCTGCTCCTTCTTTATCTACTATTCAAAAATGGTCAAGCGAATTTAAGCGTGGAAGGGAGAGTATTGAAGATGACCCTAGACCTGGCCGGCCTGTAGTGGCTACCTCACAAGAAAATATTGATAAAGTGGAAAAACTTATATTGGAAGACGGCCGAGTGAAGGTAAAATCTATAGCTCAAGTAACCAATCTCTCTATTGGTACCGTACATGACATTATACATGACCATCTTAATATGTCAAAAGTAAGTGCAAGATGGGTTCCGCGAATGCTGACGCTTCTTCAAAAGGATATGCGTGTGGCTTGCTGTTCAGATTTTATCGACCTGTGTGGTGAAAATCCCGATGAGGTGCTGCAAAAAATAGTTACTGGAGATGAAACCTGGGTTCATCATTATGACCCAGAGAGCAAACAGGAGTCCATGCAGTGGCACATTAAGGGTTCAGCTCTTCCCAAGAAGTTCAAGGTAATCCCGTGAGCTGGCAAGGTCATGGCCACAATATTTTGGGATTGTGAAGGAGTTTTGCTTATCGATTATAAAGAAAAAGGTGTAAATATCACAGGGCAGTACTACGCTAACGTTATACGTCAATTAAGAGATGCGATCAAAGAAAAGAGGCGAGGAAAGTTAACCAAAGGTGTTCTGCTTCTGCATGACAACGCCCCTGTCCATACTGCTCATATTGCCAAGGCAGCTATTGTTGAATGTGGGTTTGAAACTGTTACTCATCCACCCTATAGTCCGGACTTAGCCCCAAGCGACTTCTTTTTGTTTCCCAATCTTAAAAAGGATCTGCGTGGAAATAAATTTTCTGACGATGAAGCGTTGAAGACGGCCGTGGAGGAGCATTTTTACACCAAAGATAAAAAATATTTTTATGAGGGATTAAAAAAAATAATTGATCGATCTTATAAGTGTATGAACATAGGGGGGGAGTATATTGAAAAATAAAAATATCAAACTTTTCGTACTTGTTTGTTTTTATCCACATACCGAGAATATTTTGAACGCCCCTCGTATGTATATATTTACAAAAAAAAAGTATAATATGTAGTTTATCAACCTTCTTCCGTAACACAAGCCTCGTAGCTTACCACGGAAACTAGATGGCGCTGTGTGACCTGTCTGGAAATATTTATTTATTTATTTATGTAACTTAGCGGAACTATCCTAGAGGTGAGAACAATTCCATGAGCTTATTTGCGCTAGTGCGCGGGAAAAACGTTTCACCTTTTTCAATATCCCCAGTTTTTTAATGGCTGTTGTGGTAACCTTTGTTACCCTACAACTTTCGCAGTACCTATATATCTGCATGTCATGTATTTAACAGACCACCAGATCATTAATCATATATGTATAGGCCTTGTTACTAACTATAGGTCAATATTATACTCACTTTGCCTAATACAATAAACAGTTTAGCGATCTTTAGCTTTTGTAATCATCATTAATCATTCCACCTGAACAAATTGAGTTTAACTACCCACTTACAACTAGCCGTTTGGTACTTTTTATTACTAGGTGAAAAATATGTTCAAGACCGTAGTCAAAAACCACTCTTGCGTGCGTTAAAAAACAAAAATTGTCACGAAATCCCTTTTGTCGCAACTACTAATAAAAGCATGTCGCATCTATTAAAGAATATTTTTGTGACTATAGAGAAACTATCTTCTTTCTTTAGTTATTTCTTTTGTCTCAATCAGTGGGTTTAACAACATAGTGCTCATTTTCAAGTGTTGCCTCGAGCAACACAAAGAAGTCGCTAAATCTGATTACAATTGTTTACACTCAACTTTCTTTGTATTTGAAAAAGGCACTCCGTTTCTTGGATGGCAGACCGCACACCAGACAACATTTCTTCCACATTATTAAGACGAGCTCATTACAAAAGACATATGCAAGAAGTCCAGCGAATAATGGCTATAAAAAGGGGGCTACTATTTTTTTTTTATATTGCACACGCAGAAGTACATACATTTTTACACACTTAACATAATATAATCTAGAGGACATTTTATATTTATAGTTTAGTTTATTTTTAATTTTGTTATTTAGGTAGCTTTTATATTGCAATTATATTATACTAGTTGTATATTACTTCGAATAAAATGAATAATAACATAATATAATCATAACTTATCTAATAATATATGCCACGTTTAGGTGTTGCTTTGACATACCAAAAAAAAACTTACGTAGCTTATTAAAAAGTTAATTAGTACAACTTAAGTTAAATATTACTTATTAATTCAAATAACGTCATTATAATAAAAAAAACTTTTTTTAAAAATAAATAAAGAAAATAGAAAACTCGTTAATTCGTACTTTTTGTATATTTTCTTAAAATTTGAAAAAATAACAGTTCCAATATATAAAAAATAGTGGCCCGGTTCTAAAAAAGCTTTCCAGACCAAAAAGATTTGCAGTTCGAATCCTAAACCTAATGAGAAATGTGCACCCCCGTGCGTCGCTCCCGGTTCCACTAATACCAACTTGATACCGAATCAATAATAAGTTATTATTAATATTGACATCAGATGCTCGACAACCCGTCTGGCTAGCGTGGCGAGTGTAGGCCAAATTCTCCAGATATATTCTGAAAGGCCCATCTCCAACAGTGGAGATGTTCTAGGGGCTGTGATCATGAAATATAAAAATAAGGCTATGTGGTTGCTTAAAAAAGAAATGTGTGACGTTCGACATAAAAAAGTGTATCTCCATCGACGTGAAAATGACGCTATTCACTTGTATGTAGTGTGCGGTCAGCCTTACTTCATCCCGCCAACAATACAGCCCGATATTGAAACTTGGAATGGATTCAACAATTTAATCAATTGATTACTTCACTAACAGTAACTGAGTTTTATCTCCATTGTTATATAATGTCATATTGGCTTCCATTCTTTGGCATAGTCGGAGTTGTGGAATTAAGCTTCCAAGGGTAAAACTGCCTACGTAGTATATTTTTTATATAGATTGTATGATGTTTTTATAGTTTAAAGGGTTTTTAGGAGTCTAAAAGTTTTGTATATGTATGTTAGGTAAATAATAATAGTTAATAAATCTATATATATATATCATACCAAGCATAGCTCGGTTGTGACTCGGTTGTGAGAAGGCGCGGTGGTGATTTACAACACCACCGTACCCGTGTCTCGGAGAGCACGTTAAGCCGTCGGTCCCGGTTCCATTTATGCCAACTTGTGGAATCGTTAATAAATTGTCATAAAAAATTACATTATATCCTCGCCAAGCCGTCTGGTGAGCGTGGCTTGTGTAGGCGAAATTCTCGAGATAGTTGGAAGGCCCATCTCCAGCAGTGGAGGTCTAGGACGCTGTGTTCTAGGGGCTGTAATGAAATGAATAAGGCATAGCTCTCTCCATAGCTCGCTTTGCGACCTTGAAATTGTGAACCAGGCCCTCTGTCAGTCTCCACGTCTCTGCTCCGTACCGTACTTTTGTCTTTAAAAGCATTATGTGAGATAAACTGGACAGTAAAATCATTTTACTATTACTGTAAATTCTAAGAAAAAATACAGGGAATCAAAATAGTTTGGCGAAAACTCATACTCTTACTGTCAGAGCGTGGACGCTAAATGCAGAGGGCCTTACACCTAAGTACAGGCTCTGAGCAAATATACAAACCTGACAATATATAAATTATAGTGGTGTGTAATGAAAAAGGAATCCCACTGCCAGTGTAATACCCTAAGGCAGTGAGGGGAAGGTGGTATTAACGTCAAGGCGCGCAGGCTCACGCGACAGTGCCTAGAGAGGGCAAGTGGCTAGGTCTCTTGACCAACGTGATGGATCCTGACTGACGTCGGGATACACGTTCGATCGAACAGACTTACAAGATCGTACCTAGAAGAGGTAGCACGCAACTCTTCTTGGGCAACGTGTATGAAATGAGACATACAACGTAATATTGCAATCTGGTTTATTTTCCACTATACAAAATCTTAAATACTAAATTTCCACTTACACCGAGAAGCACACAGATGCATTAATTCTCAGTACATTCATACAGGTTTATTGTAAAATATGATCTGTCAACAATTGTGACGGCTGCGGCCCAGAATCGAGGATACGAGGCATGTTTGGTCAGCTAAACACTAACTCATTACAGCCCCTAGAACACAGCTTTCTAGACTTCCACTGTTAGTGGCCTACAATCCCGTATGGCTACGCTGCTGGCCATACGGGTTGGCGAGGATCTGATGTCAATTTTTTATCACAATTAATTAACAATTCCACGGCTTAACGTACTCTTCCAGGCATGGGAACGGTCGCGGTGGTGTTGAAAATCTATGACGTAAGAAAAGTGTATTTCTTATTGGTACACGCCAGGGATTTGAACCATCCGGGATTTTAGGAGCCACTGCTCTTCTATACGCTTACTGCGCAATAAAACGTTAGGTTTTGACTATAAAAATTGACCTAAATGAAACTTAACTTATTTTTTTCAATATATTTTTTATATATAATCATACATTACTTGGTTGGGTAGGGAGAGAAGTAGAATGGTGGATGGTCAGCGTATTATCGCGCAATAGAAAAAAAGGAGGCCTCCTTTTCTTAAACCAGCCAATTGTCGGTCGCAAGCCCGAGACACCATTCTTCTCATCTCTTACCCACACACGATGGACCCGGCACCCGCACGGTGAATCCATGGAATGCTTAGAAATTTGTCTTCTTCTTCAATTAGGTACCTTAAAATTCTTTGACTCGTTGCCCTAATCCTCAATTCCGCGTGGGATCGAATTCCGCATCCATTATCGGTGGCCCATCGTATTCCACATCCATAATCAGTGAAGCATCCAACCCCTATTCCAGAGTGTCTCAGTGCTCAGTATAAAGTGATCCCGACATAAATCCTGCAAGTAAAGACAAATTACTGGACCTTTTTTTCTTTGAGTACGTTTACATAGACGTAAATAAAACGAATAAGCTTGATACGGTGGCCCTAATTTGCATGTTGTACCAAAGAACTCACTAAGTGACAATTTAATGACTAAATGACTTATTAGCAATGTAACGTTTCAAAATAGATATTAACAAGTAATCGTGGAACTAATTATTACAGGATTTAAAAATGGTGATGATCCCACAAGGCAGTTAAGCCTGACATAGGTTACCATCTTAGCAATAAAAAATTGTAAAAAATATGACAATTTGTATATTAACTTGTTTATTTGATTGAGTTGAGTATTTCGTGAAGAGCATAATTGTATATAATTTTGTAACAATGGAATACATCCATTGTTATTTACATTGATTTGTTGTGTAATAAGTGAGCATGTGTAACTTTTTCTCTTTTAATTTATATTTCTTAAAGAGTTTAAATAACTTTAATATAATATATTAATAGTAATGTTGAAAGAATGAGCAAAGAAAGATTGACGAACCAGATATATAATGCGAAAGTTGTGGGTGAAAGAGGCCCTGGCAGACCGAGACTCACATATCACGATCAAATAAATAAAACACTGACTGAAGGTGCATTAAAAAGCCTTCGTAACAAAAGGGCATGTATGAAGAGGTTGATGAACGTCGATGAAGCGAAAGAGGTATGTCGTGATCGTGTCAAGTGGTGCTCAATTGTCTCTGCCTACCCCGCAAGGGATCTGGCGTGAAGATGTGTATGTATGTATTAATGGTTTAAATAACCCAAATAAAATTAAATATAATGAGGTACTTGAATGAGGTTAGCATACAACATTATGCTCTCTGGACTATAATGTCGATGACTTTAACACATGACATAATATAAATTGGAACGGATAGCAGTCTTTCGCGTTCGGTACAAAAGCGAAGTTATGGAATTCTAGAGGGATGCATAGCTATGTAAAGTCTTATATACTTTGTTGTTTATAAGTTATAAGTCGAGAAATTAATATAGTTATTTATTTAACAATTACAATGTTGTGTGGAGTAGATTATACATTACAAATAAAATTATTGATATGAATATATGTAATTGCATATTTCACTTTACGTTGTACGTAACCAGGAAATTTGGAGATGTGTTTTGGGTTGCAACAAGTAGGTACTTACTCGTATATGTTTCATGTTTATTTTTACAAATAATATATTAGACACAATTTTATTTAGTTTAACATTATTTTTATATTAATGAAAATAATTTAATTTAATAATTAAATTGATATAAAGGATTTGGTAGATTGAGAGCGGTTGTGGCTCGGTTGTAAAAACGCTTTTCAATCCAAGAAGGTACGCGGTTCGAACCCAAAGAAAATACTTATCTTATGTACATTTGTCATAGATTACTAACACCATCGTTACCGTGCCTAGGAGAGCACGTTAAGACGTTGGCCCCGGAATTTGTGAAATGGTATATTATCATTAAGATTGAAATCAGTCCCTCTTCAGCCAGGCGACTCTAGGCCAAATTCTCCAGATATATGTTCTGGAAGGTCCATCTCCAACAGTGGAGGTCTGACGCTGTGTTCTAGGAGCTGTAATGATGAAGAATAATAAAGGTTTTATAATCGTATCGTATCTAATGGTTTCAATAATTAGTAATACACCAAACTAAAACGCAGTTTCAATATGAACATCGCCATTTTAATATTGGGCCCGTCCGTATAATGTCTATGTAAAAATAGGGTGGCGTCCACCAAATCCCAAAACGATCATGGCGTTTAATGGAATGATTTTATTGCTAATCTTAAACGGTTGTGCAAGGGGAATTACCATAAGGTTAATAACTATTTAAACTAATAAACTTATTATTTATAAACCTTAAAAAATAAGGGCGAAACACACGTTAGGTAACGTTGTCGTGACGTCACTCCACTGATGCGGTGGCGCGGGATTAGTGGACTGTATCTAGGTGCGGGGTTTGAGATAATCTTCAAATTATATACATAGACGATACTATGATAATCGGTGCAATAAACAAACTAGAAAGAAAACTGGTAAAGGAATAATAATGATCGCGGCGATTTCTTCAGCGTCTTCTATGACGACTGTAGGACAACGACAATATTTCGATTCGACGACGACGATGACTTCTAGCATGCTGCGCGGCCAGTTATATAGGCGCTGCCTCTCTTCAGCCTTTGGACTAGTGAGCGGGATGGGTAATATAGAAAGGAACGGCTAGAAAGAGACAGGACAAGGGTATATGGGTAACAAATTAGGACGTCTGTTTATGCACCGACGAATCACAATAACGCCTAACTATCCAAAATTGGTCGAATTACTGCGATCGGCGCGAACAGTGTGAATAAATACTAGCGAATACGAACTAATTTTTAACATTTGTGTGCATTAAATACAACGAACAGGTGGGACTGGTTTCAGACTGTGTGCGTCTTTCTTGAGTCTGGCACGTAGTGTTCACAATCTTGGTCTTGTTGTTGGCAAGACTAACCCTAGTCTAAGTTTATAATGTCAACTTAGAAACATAGGTGTGTTTGCTTTGATTGTGGTCCTATTCAACAAATTGAGTGTTTTATTTTATTTATTTATCTTCATTGTTTTATATAATTTAAATGAATTTTTGGGTGAAATGTACTAATTTTACTGTGTGTATTGTATATAAACGATTTCAATTTGTATATTTGTATTTATGTAGGTATTCGTATGGTTATATGTAAATATATACTTGTTATTTATTATTTATTTAAAAATATATATTTTATTTTTCAATTTAAATTTGCTAATTTTTATTCGAAGTAATATACAAACAATATAAAAGAATTACAATATAATAATTAACCTAAAAAAATAAACTAAATCTAAATAACAAATTAAATATAATTAAAAAAAAAATTATACATACCTTATAATATAAAAATTTCCTCCAGGCCATTGTCCAGCGGCATGGTGCCCAAAACACTGGCAGCATTTCCTCGTTGAATTTCAATACTAATCTTTTCAGCGAGGAAGCTGCCAGCCCGTGGGTCACCAGAGACGTCGACTAGTTTTTTAGATATTTCTTTAAATAATGTTTTTGCCTCGAGGCCCCACGGTCCCATGGTTTCGACGGCAAAGGCCACAAATATATAATCATTGCAAATGTTTATATATTTGCGGCGCTTGGCGTTTTGAGCTTGTTCTGCCGCCGCACCAGCTCTGACAGTAGTTCCTTGAAGATGGGAAGTTGCTAGCGTGTCTACACATGTGACGTCCCACACTAGTGATTTTCCCAAACTCCAAGGAACTAAGGTCATACCGTCAGGTCTCTTGCCGTCATCTCTAAATAAGCCCGTGGGTTCTAAAGTGGCTGGAATAGAGATGGAGGCAAAAGATCTGCGGATCAAATTATTGATAGAGCTGTGGCGGTAGAAGCGGCCGGCACTTTTAAAACAAGATAGACCATGGCGCCCCAGGCAGTCGACGTCTTTGCCGCATGGACAATAGTGAGGTTCGCACACACTAAGCCCGAGTCTTAAACAAACGCATATGCGTAGCGTGTGGTTGTCTAATATTTTTATAATATTATTAATAATATTTAATAATTTTATTTTATTTTATTGGGTACTAGCGGAAGAACAGCGTCGCGGATCCAACTATGTGACTCGCGACACATGCTGAGCTTAGGGCCCGTTCATCGCTGCAGGAATTACGGTGTGAATTGTAGTGCAGCGCGCCTCGATGGTTGCCTGGTGGTGCTCGGGATGTGGCAGTGGATGTGGGGGCGGCCAATTCCATATTTTAATATTAATTCATGGTCCGTGCCACCCCATATCCTATGCGCGACTATATCCTGGAGTACTTTTGGGCACGTTGTGCTGCATATCTTAATCTTAATTGTGTAAATTGTATCTGTTTTGCGAAGAATAAACGTATTTCTTATCTTTCTTTCTTTATCTTTGAAAATTCCTTGTTTAAGTAATATGCTTTTTGTACAATATTAAACTCCCATGTCTTGCTCCTAATTATACCGTAAACTTGAATTTAAAAAGCAATGTAAATACTAAGAGATAAATTCAATAACAACAGGTACGGATAATACATTACCTATATTTGGTAGTCCACTTGGAATTGTCCATGGACCTACTTAAATGGATCGGGCGTACAATGGTATTTATAGATAGGATTTTCAAATAAGCTCTGTACGAGGGTTTAATAATAATAATAATAATAATAATAATAACGTTTATTTCCCAGATTGATTTTACACAGTTAAATACAATCCAATCAATACAACTAATAGAAAAAAGGTAAAAACTAAAAACTAAGTATATATTTGTAAAATAAAATTAAAATAAATAAAATCAAGCATCCATACTGGGAGTATGATAGTCTCTCCATAGTTGGTGCAGTGGACTACCCGGCCAGTCACGTACAGCTGACACTATTTTGTTGCTCGAGTTAAATACGTGTGATCTGACGCCCGCTGTTCTCTGTCGCATTAGTGCGGCCCAGCCCGGAGTGCGTCCTGTGCAGAACATCTCGCTAGCACTGCACCAGCGAGGTAGATGAAACATAGCTCGCCAACAATCATTGTATTGGACACGCATTGTTGACAAGGTTGCTTTTGTGTATTGAGACCACAGCTCCACGGTGTACACGCTGGTACAGTATGACAGAAACAACTGCCTCTTTACGGCCTTGCTACATCTGTAAAAACGCCGCGCCAACATATTTGCTCTCACCGATGTAGCCCTTCTTTGTCGTTCTATGTCGTTATTATCGGAGAGGTCGGAATTGATTATATGCCCCAAATATTTCACCTCGTTCACTCTCTGTAAACATCGACCGTTTAGCTGTATTGCCGGGATATTGTCTGGTGTATGTGCCGAGTTAAATACCAAATAGACCGACTTCTCGGGGTTGTACAACATATTATGTTTAGCTGCGTATTGTTCGCAAATATTCAGCAGATGGCGAATGGCTGAAACACTTGGCGCAATCAAAACCATATCATCAGCGTATGCTATATTGTTCACAACAACACCGTTCATAGAGCAACCAAGACCGGATTCAGTCAACTCTTTGCTCAGGAGATCCATGTAAACGTTGAAGAGGACTGGGGACATGCTTCCGCCCTGACGTACTCCACAAGACAGCCCGGTGGGTACGGACAGCTCTCCGTTCCATTTTACCATATTTAACTGTTGGGAGTACCATGCGTCAAGAAGTTTCACAATATGCACTGGGACGTTTCGTTCTAGTAGTTTCTGCCACAACAGCTTATGATTCACACGATCGAACGCCTTGCTCAGGTCTAGCATGCAGGCATAGGTGGAAGTCTTTCTGCTTTTGTAGTAGGCTGCGACCTGCTTGACTACATATATGGCATCTGTTGTTGACGATCGGCTTTTGAATCCCATTTGATTGTCCAGACTTTCCAAGTACGGTTCTGCCAGCTGATGGATTACTTTCTCCAGGATACGAGCGATAATAGTCGCCAAAGCTATTGGTCGGTAGTTGGTGGAGCTAGATGTGTCTTTTTTCCTGTTTTTACAAATTGGAACGACTACCGTTTTTGTCATAGCAATGGGCAAGTGTGACGTCCTGATGATAGCTGAGAAGAGATTCGCTAAAAGTATTTGCATTGAGGGACCAGCGTATTGGACATGTTCTATAGATAAACCATCTATTCCTGGCGATTTACCTTTAGTAATATTTTTCAGGATTTTATCGATCATATCAGTTTTTATGTCTATCTCTTGAGAAGATTCAACAGTTTTATTAATAGCAGCCCCAGCTGAAGGTAGATGTTGCGTGGGTGTATATTGAGAAAATAGTTGACTGAAACTGTCGGCTATCTGTTTATTATCTGTTATACCATCTATATGAGTTGGATTTTGGGATTTAGGATTAATAATTTTATTTGTTTTGTTCCAGAACTTGCCGAAGTCTTTAGCTGTAATGCTATTAGCAATAGAATCCATAATTATTTGATCTCTGTTCTTTTGGCACTCTTTCAGAGCTGATTTAAAGTTTCTGCGACATCTTATTCGATCTTCAGCTAAATCTCCACTCTTAGGACATCCAGCATAATGCCATAGTCTTAATGCCGCTTTCGACTCTGCGTAACGCTGAGCAACATAATTGTTCCACCCTGGTATTATTCGTCGTCTTTGGTTCGTAGGCTTGTTTTTAAATGCTGCCGTTGCAGCTTTTTGCATACAAAATACAAGCTTATCATACAGCATATCAATAGAATCAGGACCTTCATATTGTATTTTGAGTAATTCTTTAGAATAGTTATCCATAAGTTTGCCATAATCATTTATTTGTAGTGATGATTTTGCTCTCCATTTCCATGTATTCCCTATGGGATCTGCGTCTCCGCTACAAGAAAATAAATCATCGAAACACAACTCTACTATTATAGGACGATGGTCGGTCCATGCGACCGTATAGTCAATATCTATTGTCCTAATGTTGTTGTAAACTACTTCGCTAGCCAGGCAGTGATCAAGCCAAGATGTAGTGCCATGCGCGTCGCTAACGTATGTATAGCTATTATTTGACAGGTTAAGATAATCCACGTATTTATATGTGTATTCATCACAAAAAGCGAAGAGTTCATTTCCAAATTTAGTTTTTGGATCGGCATTAAAATCACCCATTACCATAAAATGTGTGGAATTACGGTCTTCAATGATTGAGTTAATCTTTCCCAGACACTCACAAAACTCGTTTAGGTTTTCGAGATCCATCACCGGCATATAAACAGTAATTATGAGCAGTTTAATTGTACTTGATATTCTGATCTCAATTGCCAGTATGCGTGGTGTATCACAGTCAACAGTCACGACCTGGAGATTTTTTCTGTACAGAATACCTACACCGCCATATGGTCTACCTTTTAGTATGCCCTTTGACGTATCAACGGATGACGTGCCCACACTTGCAAAATCATCGCTAATATTATTTAGGTATTGCAAGTCATTAGGGAGTAACCATGTTTCCTGCAATAGTATGACGTCATTATGCAGACAGACGTCATGTAGGAACCTCTCTGTTCTTCGAACTGACCTACAGTTAATAGAGGCTATTTTAAGAACTTTCTCTTTTATTGTTTAAATTGTCGCCCTTGCGAGCATTATGGTATCGACCGACTATGACTCCATCTGGCCATAGATCTGCCTTTAACACTTGTTCTAGGTAGTTCCATTCAATACAAATTTTGTAGGAGTTTGACGTTCTACCTTCTGCTAATACTTCAATATTAGCTGCTGACACCCTCATTTCACTCATATGTTCGGCTATATCTGCCTTTGTTATATTCTTTTGTATATTACCGACATAAATATCTACAGTCCTAGGTGCTGCCTTAATTTTAGCAGTAATATTTGATGCAATACCTCTAATATTTTTGTTTCTATATCTCCTTTTCTTATTTTCAACTTTCTTAAAGCCGTCGTTATAAACGGGTATAGGTAATTCTTCCTGTTTTTTATTAGGACTTATTCGTACTATTGACGAGTATGTGTTTTGATTATTTTGAGTAGTGGCTGCTTTATTTTGAGCGTTTATTGTCGTATTTGTCGGTGTTGATGTACCTGTTTGGGTGTGCGTCATGTTACATATAGTATTATTCGCACTAAGATCAAGCGGGACATGACATATCCCCATAGGCCCACTATCCAAGATTGGATTAACACGATGTGAATTAATACTTCGATATATGGGTAGTTGTAAATTATCACGTACTGTTGCGATTTCTGATTTTAATAATTCTACTGTTTCTATTGTTGCATATCGCGAGCGAATACAGTTAATGTCGGATTTTAATGCCACAATATCTTTTAACAGTCTGGTAACATCGACGTGATCAAATGTTATAGGTGGTAGTTTATTTAAATCACGTGCAACAAAAATTGGTAATAAATCCGGGTCAGTTTCTTTCAGAAGTCGAATTATATCTTCAATATCTCTCTGGGATCTGCCTTCATTTCTCCTCGAAATTAATCGTTTTGTTGAGCCCACGGCTTCGTATAAAATCGTTTTCGAACATAATATATCTTCAGCCGAAAACCCGCTAGTACAAATTTGTACTAAACTAATATCATCCATCACTTGGATTTTATTTTGAACATATGCTAAGAGTTCATTTATTATTATGTTGCAAGAAGCACAACTCGCATTTTTTGAGTTCGTCATCGCGAATAAATGTTAATTGTTAATTCACTGGCGCACGGCGCACGCGAAGCTAACGCGGTAGCATCGGAGCGCGCGCTCGACAAGACTTTAAGGTTCGGCAACCCTCTCGCTCGCACAAACTATTATTAAAAAAAAATACAAGTACAAGCGTACTTTTTAGAAATTTAGTCTATCGACTGTCTAGGAACTAAAATTACGGACATTTAGTCTATCGACTGTCTAGGAACTAAAATTACGGACATTTAGTCTATCGACTGCCTAGGAACTAAAATTACGGACATTTAGTCTATCGACTGTCTAGGAACTAAAATTACGGACATTTAGTCTATCGACTGTCTAGGAACTAAAATTACGGACATTTAGTCTATCGACTGTCTAGGAACTAAAATTACGGACATTTAGTCTATCGACTGTCTAGGAACTAAAATTACGGACTTTTAGTCTATCGACTGTCTAGGAACTAAAATTACGGACATTTAGTCTATCGACTGTCTAGGAACTAAAATTACGGACATTTAGTCTATCGACTGCCTAGGAACTAAAATTACGGACATTTAGTCTATCGACTGTCTAGGAACTAAAATTACGGACATTTAGTCTATCGACTGTCTAGGAACTAAAATTACGGACATTTAGTCTATCGACTGTCTAGGAACTAAAATTACGGACATTTACGGTCGTGATGATACTTTACTTTTTTTTTCTTAAAAGTAATTTATAAAAAAGTAAAGTATCATCACGACCGTTTCCCTTTCGGCGTGGTCAGAAACCACGATTATAAAGCGGATTCATATTTAGACAACTTTACTATAGGCCAATCATGACAAGTGGCAAGCTCGTCGATGTCTCCAGCGTACCAAACTCGAGAAATATCACAAACTAATTAAATGTATTTACTTACATGAATAATTATTTTTGTGTCCCGACCAGGAATCAAACCCGGTACCTCCGAGTCTAAATCCACGGACCGATACAGGTAACGGGTTTGATTCCTGGTCGGAACACAATAATATTAATTTATTTGTGATACGAAGGCTTTTTAATTCCCCTTCAGTTAGTGTTTTATTTATTTGATCGTGAGATCGTGTGAGTCTCGGTCTGCCAGGTCCTCTTTTACCCACAACTTTCGCATTATATATCTGGTTCGTCAATCTTTCATTGCTCATCCTTTCAACATGCCCGAACCATCGTAGAATGCCTTTCCTTATTTTTGTGCCTATACTTTCCTTTATGCCAGTACTTTTTCGTATTTCGACGTTACGTATGCGGTCCGCCAAAGTGACGCCGCATATCCGACGCAACGACCTCATTTCTACTGCATTAACCCTACTCTCATACGTATTCTGACGTATCCACGTCTCGCTTCCATACATCTTTCCGCTACTCAGCAATCATTATTCTTATTAGTAAACAAATTGGAGATAAAATAAAAGCAAAGTACTCAGGGCTACAGTAAACACTTTAGCCTTTTTCGAGTTAGTGCTGTTTAGATCTAGATGTGCAATATATAATGACTGGTCCTTAACTATAGGTGTATTTACCATTCATTACAAAAGGAATAAATAGACATATAAATGTCGTAGTCGGTTGTATTTTATCAGTTTTCCTCGGAGATAGGATCAAGCGATTTATGAAGCCATTGTTTGAGGCAGTCATTAGCAACGCTGTGCCCGCGCCTTATGGAACATCGCCACTTATTATGTTCTGTTTTCTTGCTTTGCTTGTCTATGGATGCTTAAAGATCGGGCACACTCAATGCGTAAATGTAGACGGTAACATACCTTAAAACATTTTCAGGAAAGTATTATATGTGGTGACTTTGCATGCTTCTTACTTTGGACTGGGTGGACATAAACAGAGTCTTTATAACATAGAAGAAGTGTATTAGGGCCTTATCTCCCTTTGACTCATGTAAGCCAATATTTATTAAATTGAAAATTCTTACACTTCCCTGCATGTACATACATGAAATAGCCGTGTTTGTTAAAGCTCACTTCTCCTACTTTAACACAGCTAAAGAACTAATGCCAAGAACTATACGGAATGTAGATAGGCTAATTCAACTGACCATTCCGAAAAGTAGAGTATACCAAAATAATTCATATAGCATGGCAACAAAAGTCTACAATCACATTCCGGAAAATATTAAACAGCTACCAATTCGACGTTTTAAAAAAATACTCCGAAAGTGGTTAAATGAACGGTGTTATTACTCCGTAAATGACTTCTTAAATGATAGACAAGAAAATTATATACCTGACTATTAATTACGCAATACAATTGACATCTAAAATAATTATTTATTGAATTATATTTGACATTGAAACCTATTTGACCAATAATTATTATTTATGATTTATAAGACTGTGCCAATGTTTCTAAATTTGTAATTTATTTTTTATAATAGTTGTATAAAATTTTGCATGCCGCACTGGCGAAACATGTGAGTTGTCTATAAAACTAAGACCATACTCGAATCTGTAACCATGTGTTTTTTAGCAAATAAAATATTTCATTTCATTCATTTCATTTCACTGAAATGTGATTATATTGATAGTAAGAACGAAAGAGAGAAGAAGACAAATTTGAAAGCATGGATTTACCGTGCGGGTGCCAGGCCCATCGTGTGTGGGTAAGAGATGAGAAGTATGGTGTCTCGGGCTTGTGACCGACAATAGGCTGGTTTAAAAAAGGAGAACTCGCTTTATTTTTTTATAAAGAAAGAAAGATAAAAGATTAGATGAGAGTAGGGTTAATGCAGTAGAAATGAGTTCGTTGCGTCGGTTTTGCGGCGTCAATTTTATCGTCAAAAACAACAACCTTGTGTTTTTATGTTGTTTTTATTTTATAATTGTCGTAGTCTGTAATATGACAATGGATATTTACAGCAGCTACAATTTTAAGATTAATATTGTTAAGCTGCTGGCCTTCTGCTAACAGCTTACTCATTGGACCACTTTGCTGCTTAGTCTTCCTCTAGCAGGAGTAGAATCATTCAAAATAATTAAATTAATAAGTGCCTGTAATAGGTTTACGTGAATAAAGGTATTTAGACTTTGAATTTGTATTATGTTTGTTTTGGTTGTAATGTACTGCTCCAAATGCATGCTCGGGATTTCACTAAAAGATAAAGTCAGAAACGTTGACATCCGTCAAAGAACCAAAGTTACCGATATAGCTTTTAAAATGACCAAGCTGAAGTGGCAATGGGCTGGACACATATGCCGCAGAACCGATAAACGATGGAGTAGACGGGTTCTGGAGTGGAGACCACGTACTGGAAGACGCAGAGTGGGACGACCCCCCGCCAGATGGACAGATGACCTGTGGAAGGTCGCTGGTGGGGGATGGATGAGGGTGGCAGAAGATCGTGTGAAGTAGCGAGCCTTCGGGGAGGCCTACATCCAGCAGTGGAGAGGCACAGGCTGATGATGATGATGATGATATACAAGCTAGTTCCCAGAAAATAATTTAAACATTATATAAATTGTCCTATGCCTACTTGCAGTTAAAATAATTTAATTTTATGATTCATAAAGAAAGTGTTCTTATCACCGCTATTAACATCTATAACATTTATAATTGCAACAATTAAACGCAGGTGTTTAAGCGCAGTTTAAGCTGGATCGCATCTATTCCCGTAATTGGCGACAGCAGGAAGATAGCTGGCTGAGTTATGACGTAATATAACGTGCTAATGACGTCATAACTGCATTGCCCTCGAGCGCCGTTGACTTACCACTATGTCACACTTGCGCAGAGAATGTTATTTGTAAAACAGATGCGACATAGACATGTTTATGTCACCTGTACAATATTAGAACGTAATTTTAAAACAACAGTCTACAGATAATTAAAGTAAAGTAAAGTATCATCACGACCGTTTCCCTTTCGGGGGGTCAGAAACCACGCTTATAAACAAGCGGATTCACATTTAGCCAACATTACTATAGGCCAATCATGACAAGTGGCAAGCTCGTCGATGTCTCCAGCGTACCAAACTCGAGAAATATCACAAATTAATTGAATATTAATTAAATGTATTTATTTACATTAATAAATATTTTTGTGTCCCGACCAGGCATCAGACCCGGTACCTCCGAGTCTATATCCACGGACTTAAACGCTAGACCACGGAGACAGTTAATTTAATACAGATAAATAACTGACAAAATAAATGTAATTGAAAAACTCAAAACATTTATTCCTCTGATAAACAATCAAATAGATTGAACAGACGGATATCTAACTAGCGAGTTATCAGTAGATTGATAAATCGGGCCTAAGTTTAATAAGTCAAAGTCAAAATATCTTTATTCACGTAAACCTATTACAGGCATTTATGAAACGTCATTAATTTAATTATTTTGAATGCTTGTAGAAGACTAAGCAGCAAAGTGGTCCAATAAGTAAGCTGTTAGCAGAAGACCAACAGCTTAGCAGGTGAAGAAATTAAAAATTAAGAAATGTATGTTATCTTTGTGACTCTTATGTAGTCGATACTTATAGTATTAAGTTTGTAATTTTAAGCTAGAGCAATTAAATTTTTAAAGTACAGATTATATTTGATTTGATTGATATAAAGGTGAATGTCTGTGTGTGTGTGTGTGCAAAACTACTTGACCGATAGGAATGAAACTTTGGGAATATGTTGTGTGAACATCGGCGAAGGTTTCTGACATAGTACTACTGTTGTCCGATAGGTGGCGCGCAACAGCGGTATGCCCCACAAATCAGCGGATTTGTGGGGCATACCGACCGAGGGTCTGCGCTTGACTTATGAAACATAGCAAGATAGCGCCAATATTTAAATCTGGTTGTAAGACGGACCCTAGCAATTATCGACCGGTGTCCGTATTACCTGCTTTGAGTAAAATTTTCGAAAAAATTATACTATCCCAGTTACTAAAACACTTTAATGAAAATAAAATATTGCATAATCAACAATTTGGGTTTACAAAAGGAAGAAACACAACAAATGCTGGTACTAAATTGATTGGAGAAATATTTGATGCCTGGGAAAACTCCGAGGATCTTATTGGGGTATTCTGTGACCTGTCAAAGGCATTCGATTGTGTAGATCATCAAACTCTGCTTGGTAAATTAGATTATTACGGTGTTCGTGGACAAGCTTCTAATCTAGTACAGTCCTACTTGTATAATAGAACACAATGTGTTAATAATAATGGCAGTGTCTCGAAAGGGTCTCTTGTTAGAATGGGTGTCCCGCAGGGCTCAATACTAGGTCCATTCCTTTTCCTAGCATATATCAATGACCTGCCCCACATGGTACAAGAAAATGCGGAAATAGTGTTGTTTGCTGACGACACTTCTCTTCTATTTAAAGTTAATAGGAAAGATAATATGTTGTTAACAGTAAATCGTACTCTGGCGATGGTCTCGGAATGGTTTACGGCTAATAATTTGGTTTTGAATTCTAATAAGACAAAATGCCTTAAGTTTTCATTACCTAACGTGCCAAAAATCGACTGCAGTGTGATGTTGGGCGGTTCTGCTCATGAATTTGTTGAATCCACTGTATTCTTGGGCATCACAGTTGATCCCAAACTGCAGTGGGGAGCTCACATTAATACCTTATGCAATAGGTTGAGCTCAGCTGCATATGCTGTCAGAAAGATTAGGCAGCTGACTGATGTGGCAACAGCAAGACTAGTATACTTCGCCTACTTCCACAGCATTATGACTTATGGTCTCATAATGTGGGGCTCAGCGGCAGATTTAGACTCTATTTTTGTTCTCCAGAAAAGAGCCATTCGAGCAATTTATGGCCTGAAATATCGAGACTCGCTCAGAAGCATATTTCCTGACATTGATATAATGACATTGCCTTCACAATATATATTTGAAAATATTCTATATGTAAGGAATAATTTAAAGTTATTTAAAAAAAATGGAGACATGCATTCTCGCAAATTAAGAAATGCTGACAAGCTTTATATTCCTAAATTTAGGCTTCAAAAAACAAATAAAAGTTTTGTGATTAATAGTATTAAACTATATAATAAATTACCAAAACCTGTAACAGAATTAGGGGAAACAAAATTTAAGAGTAGTATTAAGAAAATTCTAATTGCAAAAGCATATTATAAAATTAATGATTTTATTAATGACAAAGATGTGTGGAATATTGCCGCTCTGCAAAGATTAGAGAATTAGTTAATAGCACATTAGGTTCTTTTTTAATAAACTGTTTTTATTTTTGATTTATTTTACAGTTATGTAGAAATATTTTGAATGTAACAATTAGTTACTAATACATTATTGACTAATTAGTTAATACTGTTTATTGTGATACAGTAATATTTTTTATTACCTTATTATTATAATATAATTATTTTTTATGTAACATTTAGTTACTATTATGTATTTATTATTTTATTAACTAATATATAAGTTTGTTAACGGAATTGCACGGCAACATTTGGATACTTAGGAAGTAATTGTTATGTTTAGCTTGTGTGTGTCTCGAAGGTCATTCTTAGTGTTCAGGTTCTCATGGTGTGGCGTGTCCGGTGGTCGCCCCTTCCTTAGAAGGTCATTGCAGTGGTGGCACGTGTGTCGGGTCCCGGTCCGCACCCTAAGGGCCTGGTTGAGCGGGGGGATGGCTGGCACATGCGTTATGTCCGTGATCGGGTGCTGCTGTGGGGGCCTGGGACCTCTGCCGGACACGTTCAATTTATTGTTCTTAAATTAACAGAGGTTTTTGCGTTTTGTCGACTTTCGGGTTGCACATAGGCATGTAGTCTACCTTAATTCTGACTTGCCTGGTGGGTTACTGCTGTACCAGGTATTGTTTTCTCATAGGTACTGATAACTAAATTTAAAAGGTTATTAATTGATCGTTGTGGTGCAGTTCTGTATATGTTTTATTTTGTAAATCTGATATAGCTGAGTTTTCCTTGCAGATTCCTTTCTCAGTCAGATTAAACATTAACAGGAGTTTATTGAGAAGATCCAATCGGCGATTAGCATTGCGTAATAAGTATTTGACATTGTAGATTTCTACGTGCTAAGGTTTACAAACAATCAATAACGGTTAGCCGGTACGAAGTTCGCCGGGTCAGCCAGTATTTTATAATAACAAAATGGCTCCCCCAAACGGAAATAATCTGTACTAACACTTGTCAAATAAAGATGGCTTCCTTGAACTCGTTCTCCGTATTTCATTTATCATAATCAGTATTCATATATTATTATTTTTTTTTTATATAAATATTTTTAAAATAATTTTACTTTATAATATTTTAGTTATTTTCGTTGCTTTTTTATTTCTAAAAGGAATTGTATGTTTATTATATATTTTATTTATTATTATATATATATATATATATTAAAATTGTTTCAGCTTTAGTTTTTCGAATAAAAAGAGTAAAGTATCATCACGACCGTTTCCCTTTCGGGGTGGTCAGAAACCACGCTTGTAAATAAGCGGATTCACATTTAGCCAACTTTACTATAGGCCAATCAGGACAAATGGCAAGCTCGTCGATGTCTCCGGCGTACCAAACTCGAGAAATATCACAAATAAATTATATATTAATTAAATGTATTTATTTACATCAATAAATATTTTTGTGTCTCGACCAGGAATCGAACCCGGTACCTCCGAGTCTAAATCCACGGACTTAACCGCTAGACCACGGAGGCAGTTTTTCGAATAATATTTAGATTTTGTATACTTATTGTAAATTTTACAATTTTGTTATTTCTTATAGGCAATAAAGGCTACTGTGGTAATGTGGTGGTCGTCTATAATAGGTGCAACATCTAACTTCTGATTTAGTGTTAAGTGCAAATAAGTGTGTGATGTTAGCACTGTTGGCTACCCTATTGTAAATAAATAAATAAATATATAAGTTCAATAATCTAAACATTAAAAAACGCTTTCCATATGATGAAATGATTATAAACAATTCTAAAATATATGCGAAAAGAATTATGGTGTAAGAAAACCGAACAGTAAAAGCAGTTTCATGGTCCGTTTGCTTCATGGACATTGACTTATGTTTAGATACCAGCAGCTGTGGTTGTGCTGATCATTACTAGATTGTCAAAATAACAGATTCTAGTTTTTAATGTTAAAGATACATAATTCTACAGATAATTGAAATAAAAAGCAGCAGGCCCTTGACTGATGAAAGTATTTGATACTGACAGTTCAATGGGGTATATCAGCCAAAGCTTTTTGTAGATGTCGCTAGCGGCAATGGTACCTTGCTTACACCTTTGACGCATCATTTTTTAAATGTTTTTGTAGTTTTTTTTATTTTTATAATAGAAAAAAATAATTTTAAATTAACGTTACGTACCTTAAAATACGAATTAAGCAAGCGAACACTGTCTTTAAAAAGAAAAAAGGTTGAATTAATAGAACGGCAATTTTGAGATCACCATATCTTGGATTTCGCTTGGAAATCTCGATTTGTAGACTTAAAAGCTGCTCAATTCGACATAATATCCAGAATAATAAATTTCGTAATAAAAATACAAGTTTTCTATGCAACTGACAGTTATATTAGGTACCATCTATCATGCGCCATCTATCGTGATAAAAAGATAGTGACACACCCCATTATGTATCATTTTTTTTAAAACTATAGTTATACTAACTTTAGAACAAGAGCTGTCATTATAAAATGTTAATACACCTCATCATTACAGACCCTAGAACACAGCGTCCTAGACGTTCAATGTTGGAGATGGGCCTTCCAAAACATATATCTAGAGAATTTGGCCTAAGCTCGCCATGCTGGCAGACGGGTTGGCAAGGAACTGATGTCAATTTTAAATGACAATTTAATACCGATTCCTTAATTTTGTGTTATTGGAACCGGGACCGACGGCTTAACATTCACACCGAGGCACGGGAACATTGAAAATCTATGACAAATGTACGTAAGAAAGGTGTATTTCTGATCCGTACATGCCGGGGGGTTTGAACCGACCTTTGTAGGATTTAAGAAAAGCCTTCTTACAACCGAGCCGTCACCGCACCTATATAGTAAAATAAAGGGTTTTTTCTTCTTAAATTGTAATTTTAAGATTTTTTTTTCTAAAATTACATATATGTATAACTGTGAATACAATTTTGCCCAAATCCTCATACAAAATAAATTATGTTCTTGGACTATATATAAATAATAAATAAATATTTCCAGACAGGTCACACAGCGCCATCTAGTTTCCGTGGTAAGCTACGAGGCTTGTGTTACGGAAACAAGATGGTTGATAAACTACATATTATACTTTTTTTTTTTGTAAATATATACGTATTATACATATAAACACCCAGACCGAGACAAATTATACAATGTACAACTTGCCCCCGGTGGGAATCGAACCCACGACCTCCCGAGTTCACGGCAACGTTTGTTACCACTAGACCACGGAGGCGGTCTATATAGTTATATATAAACTTACTGTCCCTAGTCTTTTGACATTGGTCAATCTGGACGATATTTTGTTAATGGCGTAAAGTTATGCGGTTGTACCTCGAAATCCGAGTCTGCATAATGAGTTGGGGCGTCTACTCTGAATTGACCATTCATACGTTTTTCAAATCGATACGTTTGCCGAGAAATATTGACGTGAAATAGGTAAAGGTAATAAAAAAAATAGTTTGTATTAGTTATGGAAACGATTGAGCTGTTTATCTTTACATTTAATAATAATAAGACCATATTTCAATTCCATTAATAATAATTTAAATGCAGAAATGTGTGTGGGCGGCCTTAAAGTTATGAAAGCCACTATGGAAGTGGGTAAATTCTGACCCTGAGGAAAATAATATAGCTTACAGCGAGTTTCTCGTACGTATTTTTGGATCTTAATTATTACTTAAGTAAAAATTATTAGGTTTTGCAAGAAATGCGTTTCACAAACATATCTTAAGAAAGGGGCTGCAGCGGACTTGGCTAAAAAGGCCAAAAGTCGTAAATACGAGTCGATTAGCAACGACTACGTGTTTGTGCCTTTTGGTCTTGAGACAATGGGTCCGTGGGGGCCAAGTGCAAAGAAGTTCTTTAAAGAGTTGTCTAAGCGCCTAGTTAATGCTGTATGTGACAAGAGGGCTGGCAGTTTTCTCGCGCAGCAAATCAGCATTGCTGTGCAGCGGGGGAACGCTGCAAGTGTTCTTGGCACACTGCCACAGGAACAAATGTATTTTTATTTATAATTAGTTTTCTAATTTAGTTTTAATTTTTATTTCACAACTATTTCATAACCTTTATATTTTACATCGATTAAATATATTCTTAAGAAATAATTAAAAAGGGAACTGTCATTTGCACAAAGAATCCCATAAGTTGTCTTTTTTGCGTTTCACAAAGCAATAACATATAATTAATAAAATTTGTTTGTTAAACCCGATTTGACTTAAGAAAAATTTAAAGATAATGATTTCTTAGCTAGGAAATACATATTTAAGCATAGCTTCGAGAAACCGGCTGTTAGAATATTATTATTTTAATAATTAATCATTAACACTTTTTCCCCTCGTTCTTTTATTGTTATTAGGTATTTCTAAACTTTGATTAAGAAAAAAATACGGGACAACTTTTAAATAACAACGGCTTTTAAACGAAACCACAATGAAACCATATTTTTTTCTTCTACATAAAAACAGGAACGAAGTAAATGTGGTTAGCTTTAAAGACAAAATCTGTTAGAAAAGCAGTGTTGCCATGTTTGAAAAATACACTCCAAAAAAACAAAAAAAAAAGTGTTATGTCGATTCATTTTTCAAGCATTAGTATTTGGCTAGTTAGGAGTAGACGTCATTTTGTCGAGCTTGTTTTATGCTAAGTGCAGGAATCAAGGAGCCTGCAAATGTATGCAGATTGTCGGTGTGGGAAGACGCAACAAGTGACCAACACTGTATTTAAAAGAACTGCATTTATTTTTAATGTTAAATAGAATAAGTGGCGAAATAACTTTGTTATCTTATCATGCACATTCGAGTACTTCGGTGTTTGAGTTTAGGCTAGGAGCTTGCGTTTAAATATATTATCTAACAATTTCAGTATTTGTCACTACAGCCCATAGAACACTACGCTGCTCGCCGTAGCTTGACTCAGAAATAATTTTCAAAGCCTTAAATCGATCTTTCTAAATGTTATATATTTGTTAACGGATTCCATTATGTAACGTTTGCGACTAAGTAACAGAATAGAACTGGAGAACTAATATTGTAAGCTTGCCATGGATTATATTTATTTTAAAATAACACCGCCTTGAAACGAAACTTAACTATTTCTGACCCCATAAAAAAACTAAAGTATTTGTCCAGGAATCGGTAAATACAGTATGTATAAACAATTAAAAACATATTTTGAAAAATTGAAATGCAGCCTATTGAACACCTTCACCTCTTTATTACTAATGAACCTTGCTTACTTACATTTTGCGATGAATGCGAATATGCTATACAAGTATATGGATCATATTTGTATACTTTAGTATACTCTCAGACTATGTTGCTCGATAAGATAGATGGTGCGCTCCTGGTCTACATGCCATACGGAATGTCATAAGCTCCGAGAGCTTCGTCTAATGTTTCACAGCAAAATAAATTGAAAATTAAATTAAATTTAATAACAATGTTTCTGAAAACGACCAGTGGACTTCTAAGAAACCAACTATAAAATACACTTAAGAGCAATGGAAACGGGACACAAAAACCTTTACTCTTATTAACAAAGTATCGCTTGTTATGCTTTATAGATAGGGAAAAGATTTAATTGTTACTCTTCTTTATTTCACAGCCCCAAGAACTCTTTGACCTCAACTTCTAGAGTTGGGCTTTCCACAAAATATTTGTGGAGAATAGACCTAATTCTCAAATAATCACTCGCAACGGTGCTCAGACGTGTAAAAGCCGAAATCAAAATATCTGTATTCACCTAAAACTATTTAACACAAGCATGTATGACATGTCATTAATTAAATTATTTTGATTGATTCAGAGCCTTGATGGCTTGGTTGTAAGAACGCTACCAATGAGAAAAAAACTTTTTTACGTATATTTGTCATAGATTTACAAAACCAACACTACTGCTCCCGTGCCTCGGAGAGCACAAACAGGTTCCAATCTGCCCAACAATGGGTCCCGACTTCGGGGACCGACGTCGGGGAGGCCTTTCTGTGTAAGCTCGAGTCACCGCTCTTCTCATCTCTCGCACACACGATGGACCCGGGTGCACGGTGAATCCATGGAATGCTTAGAAATTAGTCTTATTTTTAAGATAGAAGTGAACGGGACAGTAGTCCTTCCTAAATCAAGATGTTAGTGACCCGTTTACATTGCTTTTAAGTGTAATTCAAATGGAATGTACTTTCTGAATGCAAAACTTTAATTAATGAAAAGTAGAACGCAATCTACATGCAAAGAGACTCTATAATTTTCTAAGATGGAATTCTTTTAACAAGAAAAGTCATAGAATTTAAAAAAAAAACAATGTTATTAATATTCAACATGCATTTTAGAACAACGAACTTGGGTATAAAGTGAAGTATCATCACGACCGTAATCCCTTGCGCTTTAAAATAGTTCATATTCGCACAGACGGTCTCTGTGCTATTTCATTTAATACAAGCGTTCTTAGTTCTGTCAAAGTTAACAGTAAAAATTCAATTAACATAACGTATTCCCGAGTAATCACGTTATTTATTCTAAACAATAAACGACGATTACATAAAACAAAAACTGTTTCGTAGACTGCAATTCTTTATAAACTTGATGATATTCCTTCTAATCCTCTATGGTATACAATGAAAATTTGGGTGATATTGATTTGTTCAGTGTTAGTGTTGCTAGGTTAAAGAAAGAAATTATTATAAAATTATCTAAATGAATCATTTTTTAAATACTTTATTGCACTAAAATTGTACATAGGCGGGCTTAATGGCCAGGCATTTTCTAACAACCAACCTTTAAATTGGAATGATTGGAGAACTTTATATTTATTTATTTTTTGATTACTTTTTTTTTTATTTTTTTTTTATTTTCCATTATTTTACTATATATATGTATATTATTTAGTTGTATTGGGACACAAAAATATGTATTAATGTAAATAAATACATGTAATTATTATTTAATTTATTTGTGATATTTCTCGAGTTTGTACGCTGGAAACATCGACGAGCTTGCCACTTGTCATGACTGGCCTATAGTGAAGTTGGCTAAATGTGAATCCGCTTATTTATAAGCGTGGTTTCTGACCACCCCGAAAGGGAAACGGTCGTGATGATACTTTACTTTTACTTTACTTCTATTTAGTTGTATTTGTTATATAGATATTGTTTTTAAGCTTATCCCTATTATTAAATTATTTTTTTTTGCAAAATCTATGTTTAATATTTAAGTGGAAACTTTGCTGGATTGTGTAACTTTTAGAATTGTTGTAATTATGTTTTAAGATCTGTATGTTTCCTGAATAAATGAAAATAAAAAAATAAAATGTTTTTCGTTTGGTTACTTGGCGCGTAAACAAATAAGGCTGAACAACGCAGGAGCAGCCAACTTACAACTGTCCATGAGAGAAGCATGGGTTTTCAAGATTAGCGACTCAAATATTTAATACTGGTCATTACGAAAACAAACTCTTCGCCAAGCCGTCTGGCCAGCGTGGCGAGTGTAGGCCAAATTCTCCAGATTCCAGTTCTGGAAGGCCCATTTTCAGCAGTGGAGGTCTAGAACGCTGTGTTCTAAGGGCTGTAATGATGAAATGATTCCGAAAACAAACCAAACTGGATATTGCAGTCGTATAAATTGTCGGATTCGTATCGAATTTATTTGTGAAATTTGCAATTTTCTCAAACTATTTAACGATGAAATTTGTGCGTGTGACAGCAGCCAGCTGACATTTTGGCATTTGCTTCTAGTGCTGCTAAGGAATAAATATTGTTGTCCATTGATATATACACATATTAGGGCATAAAGTGAGTTAATATGGAGCTGTCTGAGTTTTTAATGACATAAGTTCTTATATTAAAATATTACCGTCCTTTGGAACTAATGATATTGACCAAATCAACTTTTTGATTTTGTAAGTGGCAACATTATTTTATGACTTACGGACCGAAATCGCTAATCACTGCCGGCCCTAGTCACTTAAAAAATATTATTTAGCTGGTTCATTTACAAAAATGATACATGTGGTGTTCTGAATATGAATTATTAACATGCGGTTACGCGATCAGATAAAGCGGTTGGGGAAATTTAGTGGGTGTAATTATACGATCGGGTGATAGCGACACGACACGCCTCTCTCTCGCTAATGTATTGACAGGCAATCACACTTGTAGCCTTTATCAAAAAGAGGACTAAACAATCATTACTGCTTGTCCAAGGAATGCGTAGCATACGCCTTCAGTACCATTTTAAAGGCATCGCACGGTTCGTGGGAGGAAATTAGAATTTTTGAATTGTTACTTTATGGATTTGCTTTGCTTATATCGTTATCCAGGGCCAGCATCCAAGCTAGGGGATACTTGAAACTAGCTAAACTCAGCTGGAAGAAAACACCAGGACAAAGTATAGGAGAGGCAGGACTCTTACACCGCGTAGCCTGCTGGGTTCAGGTCACGATTTCACGGCTCACTACTTATGTACTTATTATCACTACGTCGATTCTTACACCAAACCACGACTCAATGTTCATATTGTCCTTTGAATTGCTTATAACGGTGTCACTAGTAAGAGCGACGAAACCAAACTCTTTTTAACTCCACCTGCTTTCACCAGAGCGCGTAAGCATACACCACGTGATTTTACCGTTGCAGCTTACGTTCCCGCGTTTATTCAAATAGTGAGTTTGATTATGGATAATGGTTGTGGAAGAAATCTATAGGAGAGGATGAGACCAAGCCACAACATGTTTTGGTTCCTCCATATTCCTTTCATCTGGCTCATAGCATTCTTGGCCATGCTTATTCTTCTGCATACTTCTGTTTCAGAAGAGCCGGTGTTGAAGATATTGGAGCTCAGGTATTTGAAGTCTTTCTTCATATTTTGTTTATTAACCTGAAGACCCACAGTTTGAATGTAATAAATAAAAACATATTTGTTTTCAAAGTCGTAACTTGAGTTGGCCGGCGGCGGCAGGTGGCTGCGGAGAACTTTTCTATGGACAAATAATTAATTTAAATTTTGATTCCATAGACTTTGGAAATTTACGACAAGCTCCGCTCTTTATGGCCAGTATTAATCAAAAGTAGAAAGTTTGTAAGTTAATTATCAAAAGAAAATGTTTATAAGACGGCTTTAGAAATGCCATACCTATGTTTGGCTTTACAGAAGAGGAGCCAAATGAGAATGCCTATTTTTCTAAGTGAAATGGACCCAAAAAAAATATCTCGTGCTATAATGATTTCTTATTTATTTAATAGTTAATTATAAATTATTAATATAATTAATATATAATATAATTAAATATATTTTTATATATTTTTACTGTTTCATTACGACAATTAACAAAATCTTTTTTTTTTACGTTAATAATTAAATAGCTTTCCCGCCGATACAAACAGAGAATTATTTACACTTTTAATTCCTGTGCTTTATTTATAATAAAATATTTAATCGTATAAATAGTGCTTTTTTACATATATTGAATACATAAGACTTAAGTAATTGACTATTTAATTAAATTATGTTCAGAAGTAAAGTAAAGTATCATAACGACCGTTTCCCTTTCGGGGTGGTCAGAACCACGCTTATAAATAAGCGGATTCATGACAAGTGGCAAGCTCGTCGATGTCTCCAGCGTACCAAACTCGAGAAATATCACAAATATATTGAATATTATTTAAATGTATTTATTTACATTAATAAATATTTTTGTGGCCAGACCAGGAATCGTACCCGCTACCTCCAAATCTAAATCCACGGACCACAGAGGCAGTTTAATTAAGTTCAATGATGGACTAAATCAGATGTTGATATTAATATTTAAAAAATCACAGATAATAACTATGACTTCTCATTGATGCATGCCAAAGATTCAACCGAACTTTTTAGGTTTTTAAGGGATAACATTTACAACCTAGCCTCCACCGATCTGGAACTTTGCTGCAAGCACTTGTATGGAATGTTTACCACAAAAATAATAACACCGTTGATTTTGTATAGCATCATGCAACTGTAATTCTTATCCCAGAGGCTTCGTAAATGCATATTATTATTATTTTAAATACAATAATTATCGCAAATAGTCGGTACCTTATGTCAATTACGTCCCTCCGTCCAGGCAAAAGCGATATCGACTTATATTTTTAAACCGGTCATTCAAATACATTGAAAGGAAGAAAAACGTTAATTCATCGCACCATACAGACAGTGATTAATAATAATAATAATGATAATTTCGTTATTTTTTTATTTTTATTATATATATTTTTTAAATTGTTTCAACTTTAGTTTTTCGAATAATATTTAGTTTTTGTATACTTATTATAAATTGTATAATATTGTTATTTTTACAGGCCATAAAGGCTACTGTGGTAATGTGGTGGTCGCCTATAATAGGTGCAACATCTAACTTCTGATTTTGTGTTAAGTACAAATAAGTGTGTGATGTTAGCACTGTTGGCTAACCTATTGACCTATTATAAATAAATAAATAATGATATTAAGTATAGTTTATAAATTATAAATACCTATAAACAAGGTAAGTCTTTGGTTTGGGATGCGACGTGTACTGACACCCTTTGTGCTAGTCGTGTTGGCGCGACACGAAAACGAGCAGGTGCAGCGGCTGAATTGGCTGCAAACGGCAAACGTAATAAGTACATAGAGTTGGCAAATCGTTACCATTTTGTGCCGTTTGCCGTAGAGACGATGGGCCCTTGGTCTGAGGACGCTAAATCGTTAATACGCGACATAAGCGTTGCCTTCCGAGCGTCAACAGGTGATCCTTTGAGTAGGGAATATCTTATTCAGAGGGTCAGTGTTGCCATCCAACGAGGTAACGTCGCCGGAGTCCTCGGAACATTGGGTTCATCTTCTCCTGGATTCGATGACATGTAGATTATAATCAAGATATTTGTAAGTATTTTGTTTTTATATTAATTAGGTTTATCTTTTAGTTTATTTAATTTAAGGTTTTGTTTAGTTTATTTTTAATTTAATTAATAATTAAATGTTATTAATAAATGATAAAATATATCAACATTAGTGTCGATTCATATTGACACACGTCAAGTTAATACCTATAATTTTATTTACTTTTCATTTCACAAAATTTATAGTTTGCCCATTCACTCTTAACGTTTGCGCGTAAGTAACAGAATAAGGCTACTGGTCAGTTGGCCTCAAAGAGTCTATAGATGACGGACAAATTTACATCAACATCATAGCCCCTATAATACATAATTCCAAGACCTCCTGACTCAAGACCTATACTCGCCACCCTGGCCAGACGGGTTGGCCATGAATTGGTGGGTGTATTACATATTACCCAGTAAATTTGTGACATTCGAGAACCGAGGCCAAGTGCGTTGCCAAAAAATAACTTAGTATTTGCCTAGTCTCTACATAATTCAATGTGTATTTCTTAATTGATACTAAACTTGGAGGCAGTCGATGCACCTTGTAATCTTGGCCGAGGCGAAGTCAATCAGTAGCAATGTACAACTCTTGCGGTTACCGTTGACGTAGTTACGAGTACGGACTAACTGGGCCCAAAAATGCAATTTATCATAACCGAAATACTGGTGCCAAATTACGAAACTACCCTTGCAGGCAGATACGGCATTCATTTTAGATGATGACTGGCTTAAGAACCTGAAGGAAGAGGTATGGAATTAAAATCGCCGTAATGATACGACCTCCGATAAAAAAACATCTGTATAGTAATATATCGTTAGGCAACCCATCACCACACACTTTTTTTTTAAATGAAAATTACATAAATCAATTCAAATGACAGCTAGAAGTATTAAAATATATATATATATATATATATATATATTTGAAATATATTTAAACTGCCCAACTCGAACTGTTAGAAATGCAGATTTATTTCTTGTATCTTTTTGTCGTAGGAAATATGCTCAGGATAGATTTATGGTAAGAACATGCAAAGACTATAATTTGCACTTTAACAGCCTAGATACTTTTAATAGTGCTATTGGCAATTACAATAGACTATTATTGGAATGTGTACAGTTATTAGATGAGTGATACTGTGCTCTGAAATAAGTATTATGCTTTCTTCTTTTTATGTTTTTTTAAGCTGCTTGGTATCCGCGGTTACGAATTTGCGCCGTTTGGGGTCGAGACGATGGGCCCATGGGGCCCGTCAGCGAGGCGCTTGGTCAAGGAGTTGTCAAAGCGGCTGACAGAAAGATCTGGAGACAGGAAGGCTGGCAATTATTTCTGCCAACGTATTAACCTCGCAATACAGAGGGGAAATGTTGCCAGTCTCCTTGGGACTATCTCGGATGGGACGTCTTTAAACGACATTTTTTATTTATAGTTTAGTTTATATTTAATTTTATTATTTAGGTAGCTTTTAATTTATATTTAATGTACTATAATAAACTTCGAATAAAATACTATATAAGACTAAGCAGCAAAGTGGTCCAATAAGTAAGCTGTTAGCAGCAGACCAGCAGCTTAGCAGAAGCAGCAGTACCGAACAGTTACTATTGAAACAGTTGCATGACCTCCAAACGAACCAACTTTGTCTATAATTAGTAAAGCAAATAGGAGCATGGAGATCTGATGTACTCCTACATCGTAGACCAGTGTTTTTATCTACGAGTTCGGGATTATCCACCCGCCCATGCACAAGATATATGATCAAATTGTGTTCTTTGCTCATTCCGTATATGCGTCAATGACTCAAAACTTAAAATTATACGTTATACTTACAATCAACACGCATATATAATATTGTAATTGTATGTTGGATCGAGGAAATTGATACATTTGGTGTCAAAATCGCGCTGGGTAGAAGATTTAGAAGTTGTTCTGGGTCGTCCGTAGACAAAGATTATAAAGACGAGACTGATAATGCAATGCATAATGTATCTTCTTGAGTACCTCCGTGGTGTGGCGGATGTAGATTTAAACGCTAAAGTGCTGGGTTCGATTTCTGGTCGAGAACAGAAACATATTGTATTTGTTTGTGATATTTCTCTCTCGGTGGTGGCTCGGCTTTTCTTAAAATCCAAAAAGATCGCGTTTCTAACACCAACATGTACCAATGGGAAATGCACCTTTCTCACTTATCTTTGTCATAGATAACTTGACTATTTGGTTGGGTAGGGAGAGGAGCAGAATGGTGGATGGTAACGTCTTGTGAGACAATAAGAAAAAGAGTCCACCTTTATAAAGTTTTTGTAACTATTTTGTGTTGAGTGGTGTTGCCAATCTTTGCAAAAAAGCAAGATCAATGTTAGATTTTTTTTTCATTTTTTTTTTAGTAATTGAGTACGACATGTAACATCGCGTCCACCTGATAGTAAGCGGCACGCGAGGTCCAAGACTGGCAGACTGACGCCAGCCACTAACCACAGACATCACTCTCTACCACTATGCCGGCCTAAAAATATGCTTTTTTACACTTCACTTGAAGGACTCCAGGTTATACACTGGCTGGGAGAACTTTTCACATATTCAGCGTGCGACAGATGTAAGAGTCTCCAAATTTATGGGTACGCGTAGGGATAGTGGCTATGGTATGTGGATGTATATTTGGACCTGTGCGTGTAGTTTGGTTGCAGAATAGAGAAGAAGATCTCTTCTTCTTCTTAAGGTGCCATCTCCTCTGAGGTCGGCTATCATTAAGACGATTTTAATTTTGTTTACCGCTGTCCGGAACAAGGAGTTATTGAGCCAAGTGCGTCTTCTCTCCGGTCTTCTGAATCATTGTATCTTGCCAAGTACTCCAACTTTCTTCGCTTTACCATTTAAAGTACATAGTTTAACGCCTTTGTTCATCCTCTGCAAGACGGTTTCGTTTATTACTCAGTCCTTCCATGATATCCTTAACGAAGAAGATTTGTGAATTAAATTAGGACCACTAATAAAGGACATATGTTTTATCTATGTCTTAGCTTGTAATGAACAAAATTGTCCTAGTTTATTTCTTGTTGGATTGAATGCAATTGGGTTCTTTGTGATGCAATAAAAGTCGCAATTACGTTTGTCATATTGCTTATAGTTCGACTTTAAGTTAGTAAAACTCACTTGACATAGAATGTTTTATTTAGATTGTAAGGTGACACGGCCATTTTACAGCCACGAATATTAATTAACATTAATTTAAAGTCAAAATATCTTTATTCACTTAAACCTATTACAGGCATTTATGAAACGTCATTAATTTAATTATTTTGAATGATTTTACTTCTGCTAGTAGAAGACTAAGCAGCAAAGTGGTCCAATAAGTAAGCTGTTAGCAGAAGACCAGCAGCTTAATGCTATTAGAATATAAGATGACACGGCCCATTCACAGCTATGAATTTATATTTAATTGACATATCATTATTTTTATTTAGATTATAAGATGACGTCTTTTTTATTTTATTTTATTATTATTATTTATTTATTTTTTGTTTTATGCATTAATAAATTATCTGACTTATGTATAAAATTTCTATACATCATAATTATTAAGTATTTAGAATGTAAACTGACACGGCCTCTTTACAGCCACGATCTTATTTAAGTAGTTTCTAAGTTAGTTAGTTTTACTTGCTTGTAGCAATAATGTTGTGCATAACATTGTATAAATATGGATTATTGCCTGTTTACGGTCCAACCATAATTACCACTTTGATTAGTACATATGTTTTGATAATTGTATTGATTTTATTAGTTCTAACTGTAGTATCCAAGTTGTTTTGAGAGAACCAATGGAAATAAATTATTTTGATTTGGACTTTGATTTGATTTTAAGGAGTTAGATTAGTAGAAAATTTGATAGTAGTTATAAAAGTTACTCACCAATTTTTTGTCTTTATTTGCTTATCTAAAATATCTTAATATTATTCTACGTGGACAATGTCACTGGTTATATTCTTTATTCTTTACGTATCGCCATACATTCCTACCGGAATTGTTACATTTTATATATACCTACTATGTATTATGTTTAAGGTTTTACTGTATAACTGTTTTTTGTTCTCAATAAATAAAAAAAAATAAAAAAACTGCCTTTAAAAGGTGGGTTTAGACAAACAAGCGAATGCTTGTTCCATCTGCTTTTTATTCAACTATTTATGAGTAACTCCTCCGTGGTCTAGTGGTTAAGTCTATGGATTTAGACGCAAAGGTTTTAAGGGACACAATAATTTATTTAATTTATTTGTGATAATTCTCTAGTTTGGTACGCTAGAGAGTAGAGACATAGACGAGCTTGCCACTTGTTACGATGGGCCTATAGTACAGTTGACTAAATCGTTCTATGTTATATTTCTATCTTATATATTTATTTTAATTTTAGTTTAGTAGTATATTATTTTGTTTTGACATAATTATACGATATTATTATTACCATGACAACGCCCTGTTACAGCAGCATCTATTAGTAGGTTGTACTTATCTGGTAACGACGAAGGCTGTTCTTTGCTGATATTCATTCGCTATCATGATTAGTAAAATAATTAATTTGTTATCTGACGAAACCGAGTGTACCAAATGTACGAAATGGTGAATAAATAAATGCAATGAAATGAAATTTGATGTTGTTATTTATTTTTTCTTGTCACATTTCCATTTAACATATGTAGTAGGTAATAAATAAAATGATATGATGTAGTAAGGCATAAGAACTCATGAAGCGTCTGATTATGATCGCATTAGATATGTTACGCTCATATGGTCGATGAGCAATGATCTGATTCATGCAAGCGTATATTTAATGAGCACAGCAAATGTACTTCAGCAACAAGAAAATATAGTATTTATCTGTAAAATATTCTTAAAGTAACAGAGTTTTTAAATATATAACAAAAAGGACAAGACGCAAAAAATGTATGAGAATAAAAGCTGGACCAATTGGTACAGAATGAATTGGCAAATAGTGTTTGATAACAGTTCTTTGCCAGTTATAGTTGTGTTTGACGTACACTTGCAAACTAAATCACTACATATTATAAAACAAAGTCCTCCGTCGCGTCTGTCTGTCTGTTCGAGATAAACTCAAAAACCACTGAACTTTCATGCTGTTTCACCAATGGATAATGGTTCCAGTACATGGAAGGTTTTACTGTATAATTTAATAGGTTTTTTTTTAAGCAAAGCCGGGCAAACAGCTAGTACCTAATGTATAATTTCGTTTCAAACCCCGGCATAATGAAATACACTTCTCTTACGTACATGTGTCATAGATTTACAACACCACCGTTCCCGTGGCTCAACACACATTCACATATACATTTAACATAATGATGCGTAGATAGTTTTTTTAAATATTGTCTCTTTTTTATTTTTAAGTAGTTTAATTTGCAGCTCCATCATCATCATCACGACCTTTTCCCTTTCGGGGTGGTCAGAAACCACGCTTATAAACAAGCGGATTTACATTTAGCCAACTTTACTATAGGCCAATCATGACAAGTGACAAGCTCGTCGATGTCTCCAGCGTACCAAACTCGAGAAATATCACAAATAAATTAAATATTCACTAAATGTATTTCTTTACATTAATATTATTTTTTGTGCGAATCCGGTACCTCCGAGTCTAAATCCACGGATTTAACCGCTAGACCACGGGGGCAGTTCTCCAACTCTGACAAATATGCTCTGGACATGAGTCCTGTGCAAGGGGGGCGACACAAGTAGCTTCCCACACTGCTCGACCCATAGATCACGGCACCAAAAGTCTATATTTGTAAAAAAAAAAAAAAAAATGGCCTATCTGTTAAAATCAAAACCGGCACAAGTGTGGTTGAGGTTTTGAATTTGCCAGTCGTCCAGTAGCGGACACGAACGCGCTGTGGGGAGTTAATAACCAACATTAGTCGCCCACCCAGCGCTGGGATCCAGCGACCAGTGCTATTAAAAATACACAACATAGAAGTAATGTTTTCGGACCATACCAAAAGGTACATATAGTTTTAAGAGATGTAACGACATCAAAAGTAATATAACGCGTCCAAAATATATTTTTTCCCAACCGTTTCGTAGGATCTCCGCTCGTAGTACGCGCTCAAATTTTATTTTGACAACAAACAGTCCATTACATCATATTACAAACAGAATTACCATTAACAAGACCTTGAGTATCGGAAATTTACGCAATATACAATAAACTATATCCGTTTAAATGTAGGTACATAGCATAAATTTATTTTCTTTAATGTGGCTCCATCTGGTGAAGCGTACCTTTATATTTTTATATTTATATAAACCAATCGTAAATTTATGGTCTGAAATATGTCTATGGCAAGAGAAGTAAGTGGGAATTTATGTTGAGTACGGCGCGTGATCGTGTGTAAATTTAATAGCTTTATTGGAGAAAATTTGTTCTCCATTTAGTTTGGTCATTTGTCGTTAAAACATTACAATATCAGACATCACAATCTTTATTTTTAATTTAATTGAAATGTATTATAATCCAACACAAAATATATATTCACTTAATACCACGTCTTGTCGTCTCCCCCGGTGACAAGAGGGCTGACCCTTTCTTCGCTCAAAAAATGAATATTGCAATTCAGCGGGGATATGCAGCCAGCGTTCTTGCCACCATTCCACGCGGAAGGGATTTATTTTTGTATCTGTAACATTAATTAAATATTATATTTTGGTAAAACAAACATATAAATTATATAAACTTATTATTCACATAAACCTATATGTTTTATTATGTATTATTTACACGTGTACGCCTGGTGCTGTGGTGTCTATATCATATCACGCCCAGATATAGATACTCCCTAGTCTTCTGATCTAATTTGCTGCTTAATCTTCCACTAGCAGAAGAATAATTATCCATACCATATAATACACTGACTGTGACCTGGTGACCGTGTAATATATGGTTTAACAGGATGTTAACAACTAATGAATATAGGTACACCATGATAATATCCGTTAAGACTGATCGTGCCGTCATTACTTTTTAACTCCTAAGTAAATCTGAGTTGGGAGTTGGGTCATAAGTATCATAGCATTGCATGCCCTTATTAGTTACTACTAATTATACATGCCATCAAAAACATAACTTGTAATAAAAAACAAGTCTTGCACCTTAGTTATTTTATATATATATCTACCGTATTTATAAAATGCCTGGTTATTGAAAATTCTGGCTATTAGTTTTATCCACAACGAAGTTATAGGAGGATGGAAAATTGCCTGAATTGTTTCGAGAAAGGCATTGGCGGCGGCACTACTGTGCTCCTAGATTCCAAAACGTCAAGAATGCTCGCGCCACCGGGCCTGCAGCGGGTGTTGCAAAAAATCCTTCAATTAGTAATCGGGTCTATTTAGAAGTGCTCCATTTTACCATAGTTCCTTTTAAATACAGCCGAGATAGACCAATACAGGTACATTTAGTAGTGCTCACTTCGCTCGTTTCATCTGCAACTATACCAGAAGTGGACCAGGCTTGTGACGTCACCGGCGGCGGCGTCTCCACAATTATTATGTAAATACGTCTCAAGTCCAATAAAATTTGTTAATAATTTAATACAAATTACTTACTCGTAAATGTCGTTTCTGTAAGATTTCGACCGGTTTTGTATCTATCGGATAGCAATGTCATTTTTATTACAATCATGACTATTTCAATTATCCATTTTATTAAGAATGCCAACAATAATATTGCTATTCCTATTTGTAGCTACTAATTTTTAGATCTTACCTGATTAGGAAGACGACGTGGGTAGTATGGTTGTCTAATTTAAAATCTCGCAATTGACATTTCGACAGCCCCTACGTAAAGTATTGAAACTGGGCATATATTTTTTGTTCAAACGGCCTTTGAAACGATATATTTTCACATGATAAAATAAAAATTGATTGTTGTAATACACATTCGTTGTGATGTAACGAATCAGTTTGCTCAGAATCCCTTGGACCGCACGACGTACTAACATTTCTCAAGCTGACCAGGGAGCAAAGACTGTCTACCGTCTGCTTTTGCCACACTGCAAGAAGAGAAGACGATAATCTAGAAAAACTTCTAATCACGGGCAAGGTAGACGGTAAAAGAACAAGAGGAAGAAGCCCCAAGAGATAGTCCAGTCAGGTGACTGACCACCTGAACATACCTGTAGAGCAGGCCATCCACTACGCATGGATGAGCTGCGACTGCGACGGAGTCACGATCCCCATCAGTGGGGTACCGACTAAGGAGGAGGTGATGTAACGAAAGTTACCTTTGGAGCTCCTACGCGGAAACGAATGATGTACGAGTAAGATGTCCCTAGTTTTCAGATTCGATACATTACGTAGGATCCGTCGATTTAAAAAAAAAAACTAGTGGAAATAGTGGATTTCTTTGGCGCAAAGGACATCATTCATCTTGTATGGGGATTTGGGCTAAATTGTATTCACTGTACTCACGAGTATGCATTTTTAGATAATACTAACAAAATTACAAATTACTAGTACGTACTAAAGATGAATGATGTCATTTACAGCCATTGCAATTAGATACACAATATTTTTAGGATTCTATGAGGCAATTACAAATTTATATTTTATATTAAAATGATTAAAGAAAAAAAAAAAGTATCATCACGACCGTTTCCCTTTCGGCGTGGTCAGAAACCACGCTTATAAATAAGCGGATTTACATTTAGATAACTTTACTATAGGCCGATCATGACAAGTGGCAAGTTCGTCGATGTCTCCAGCGTACCAAACTCGAGAAATAAATTAAATATTAATTAAATGTTTTTATTTACATTAATAAATATTTTTGTATCCCGACCAGGAAACGAACCCGGTGCCTCCGAGTCTAAATCTACGAAATGATTAAAACTACTTATAAGTAATAAATAAAATAAATATAAACCTAATAAAAAAAATACTATAAGCAAATAATTTCCTCTAGCGACGACCCCACAGGGATAGTCCCAAGAAGACTGGCAATATTTCTTCTCTGTATAGCAAGGCGCCTTTCCTCGACTGTACAATTACGCATTCTCACTTTGACACGTGTCACGGCGTGGAGAAACATCCATCGAGCGCTTGGTAGTCCAGGGGAAAGTCAATGGCAAGAGGATGCGTGGTAGGAGATGAGATGGGCCGATCAGGTGAAGGTTGCAAAGGATCATCCCCTACATGAGTGCACTAGGAAACCCGGGGTCTGAGAGGTGTGGCGACGGCTTGTTAAGTGTGCCACTAGCACTCCAATGGCGACCACGACCACTCTGCCAAGAGTGTAGCGACTAAGAAGAAAAATAATAGCAAATTGTCAGAAATAATTGCCAGTTTCCATTATTTTAATTTATTGGTAAATTATTTAGAATGAACAGTTTGTATGGGAATGTTAAAAAAAAACACTTTCGAGATATGGTTTCTTAGGAAAAGATTTTTGGTTCTATCAATAGAAAAACGTATTAGTAAGAAGTAAGTAAGAGTATACAAAATCACGCCGTACAGCGCAAAGCTTAAAAAAACAGATTTTCTTTGCGCCTTTAGTTTTGTATACTATTGTTACCGTTATTATTTTTCGTAAGTGTATTATTTATTTTATTTAATATAGTGTTATAATTCAATATTGGATATCTCTAATTTTATTTGTGTTATTGTACATACATACATACATATCTTCACGCCAGGTCCCTTGCGGGGTAGGCAGAGACAATTGAGCGCCATTTGTCACGATCTCGACATACCTCTTTCGCTTCTTCGACATTCATCAACCTCTTCATACATGCCCTTTTGTTTCGATGGCTTTTTATTGCACCGGCAGCTATTGTTTTATTTATTTGATCGTGATAAGTGAGTCTTGGTCTGCCAGGGCCTCTTTCACCCACAACTTTCGCATTATATATCTGGTTCGTCAATCTCTCTTCAGTCATCCTTTCAACATGCCCGAACCATCGGAGCATGCCTTTCCTTATTTTTGTCCCTATGCTTTCTTTCATACCCACCTTTTTGCGTATTTCGTCATTACGTATGCGGTCCGTTAAAGTAACACCGCATATCCGACGCAACGACCTCATTTCCACTGCATTAACTCTACTCTCATGCGTGCTCTGACATATCCACGTCTCACTTCCATACATAAGTGTTGGTACCAGCATTGCATTGTGTATGGCGAGTGTTATTGTTTTTTGTTAAATTGAATTTCTATATCTTTTGGTTGTATTTCTTCTGTTTTTTCTCCTTTTCTTTGACACTTAAGTATCAGTAATAAAGTATGTTTCCTAATTTGGCCAATGTATAAACTCAATTATATACTAACCTTTACGTTCTGTAATGTGCTGTGGAAATGAATGAATAAATAAGTATTACACAATTCTTACATTTAGTACGTGGAAGGTTTCCATTAGGCCACTGGTTCTCTTTATCAAGCAGTGATTAGAGTATCATCAATCTCCAAAACACAATGATTCCTTAACTAAGAGGCGGTGACACAATGGCCCTACTCCGAAAGAACATGTTTTTTTTAAAAATCACATTGTTATTTAAATAAAGAATTCTAAAATTTTACAATATATTTAAATGAGTAGTTGTAAGGTGAAACTGTAAAGTTACTTATAAATGTAACCTGGATATGTTATTTATTTATCGTAATATTGTCTCCTAAAATAATGATACGTCTGAATTACATTAAATAATACTTATATAGTTTTTTTTTTATCATCACGACCGTTTCCCTTTCGGGGTGGTCAGAAACCACGCTTATAAAGAAGCGGATTCACATTTAGGCCAACTTTACTATAGGCCAATCATGACAAGTGGCAAGCTCGTCGATGTCTCCAGCGTACCAAACTCGAGAAATATCACAAATAAATTAAATATTAATTAAATGTATTCATTTACAATAATAAATGTTTTTGTGTCCCGACCAGGAATCGAACCCGGTACCTCCGAGTCTAAATCCACGGATTTAACCGCTAGACCACGAAGGCAGTTAATAGTATATTATTAAATATTTATAGTTTTTTTATATTATTTTTAGGCTTAGTTTATATAGTTATTTAATTTTATTAAATTTATTTAAGTAGTTTCTATTATTTTGTTATATTTTGAGTTTCTATACTCATCATAATCATCATCACGATGTATGCTTCTGGGGTGGTCAGAAACCACGCTTTTAAAGAAGCGGATACACATTTAGCCAAATATACTATGACCAGTGGCAAACTCGTCGATATCCCTAGCGTACCAGACTCGAGAAATATCACAAATAAAATATTGTGTCCAGACCAAGAATCGTCTCGATCCACGGAGGCAATCTTTTTTTTTAAAATACAATATACAGTGAATGAAAAAAAAGAACAAAATAACTTGATAAATATATAAATACCATCAGCCCTGTTCTGTTACTAAGTCGCAAACGTTATTAGTGGATTTTGTTATTTACCTCAGAGATTGCGTCATAATTACAAAATAAAATTCAATTCTCAACTCTATAAGCGCTCGACATTGATAGCGGCCGTGCTAATATTAACTTTAATAGCGTGATATATATACGTTTGCGCTTAAGTTACAGAATAGGACTGCAGTGTGGCTTCAAACCAAACTTATTTTTGTTAATTGTATTATCTGCGAAATATATATTTCAGTTCATTTTATTACATTAATAATTATATTCCTCTGTTTCTAATAATAATTGTACATATGATAGTTTATTTTTATATTCTTCTGGAGCCTAATTTTGGCGCTTTCGACTACGTGTCGGTTCAAAATATTCGAATGAAAAGCGACAGATCTCCATAGAAAACTGTCAGTTTCATTCGAGCAAATCGCGAATGCATGTCGAAGGCGCAAGAATCAGGGCCCTGTTTTTTTTTATTTTCTTTGTTATAAATGTGTATTATCTCTTAGTAAGATGTAAATAGAATTAGGATAAGCTTATCAATTTAATCTTTTTTATACTTACCTTGATCTCTGAAATTTCTATTAAATCATTTAATAAAATTTCGTCTGTACGTTCGGAGTATGCCCCAATTTGTCGGTGAATCGACGTTACATCTATCAGGGCTGTGTTCGTTGGCCTTTCGTTGTAAATACAAACAACCTATTGATGATACGTCCACGGGATTCGAGAGGTAAATGTTGACTTTATAGCACAACTAATGGAGATATAGAACACATAACAAGCTATACACAAATTAATTACACTAGTAGATTTGGGAACGTACGAAACTCAGTAGACTAGAGAATATTATGTACGTCGCTCGACAAGAATATAAAACAATTTTAAATAAATTGTGACTTGCATTCTTTTAACACACGTCTTAACAACAAATTCGCCACAATAAAACTTGTAAGTATTAACTCAACTCGACTAAAGTTTGTTACGCGATTTCTCCGCCAATTGTAAATTGATTTTGATGATTCTTTTTTTGTTTAGTAGGTTATACTTTACAAAACTTTATCGAAATTGGTTTAGCACTTTTTGAGATAATAAACTAAAACACAAATTTATAGATACACAGATTGTTCAGGCGCCTGAACTTATGGCAACAATTATGCATTTATAATTATTGTAATGCTGTTAGATTCGGTTCAGCCATGGCTGCTGATAGTTTGCTGTTGTTGCTGCAAATCTCTGGAACGACATACCACTAAATATAAGACAAGCTTCAAATCGAGCTATCTTCAAAAAAAATAGTATATAGGTACTTTCTATCAACCTAACTGTTTCAACTTCTTTTTTTATTATATTTTTTTCCTTTTTCATTTGCAGCTACATCGTCATTATTTCTATATTACTTCCCTCATTGTTCAAGTGGTTTATTTGTATATATAACATAATAAATATACTTAATTTTGTTAATATTGTTAATGTTTATTAATTATTGTTAATGTTGTTAATTTGGTTAATTGTGTCTGTCTTAGCTTATAGTATGACAATGCCTATATACAGCAGCTATTATCTTAACTGACATTGACATTTATATTCTTATAATTGTGTCTGTCTTAGCTTATAGTGTGACAATGCCTATCTACAGCAGCTATAATGTTAAGCGTTATTCTGTATTTATAATTTTGTTATTTTATTGTTTCTCTTTCCAAATGATGGTTATCATGTACTGCTCCAGATTCACCAATATGTACTATAAAATTATATCGTTTTATATCAATATTGTAAAAATTTACGTGTAAAAGTATATATAAAAGTATAGCATATCTTTTTGTCCTATGCCTACTTCACATTTAGCCAACTTTACTACAGGCCAATCATGACAAGTGGCAAGCTTGTCGAAGTAAATATTGGTATGTATATATTGATATATATGGACTTACTTAATATTGCACCTACCATCTATAGTGTCTAAATGTCCTAAAGGTTTGGGTGTCAGAGAATGCATTTTAGGCATTAAGTCCGCCTTTGTACATAGTGCAATAAAGTTTTTAAATAAATAAATATATGTTTTATAAACATATGTATATATATATATATTCTCTTGTATTGTATAAAAAATATATGTATTGACAATATCCAAGTGCTGTGTACTAACCTAAGAAAATAAATGATTTGATTTGATTTGAAATCCACGGACTAGTCTAGTCTGGGCCCAATCATATTATATATTTAATTCAGGAACTGATTGAAGCAGCGATGATATTGATACGTTGTAATTTGTTTTTCAAGCCTTATTTAATGTAACCATGTCCACCATGACATGAATAAGTATTTGATTTACACTCGATCACTTTCGATTATGTCCAATAACGATTCGATTCCAACTTGAATGATCATCGTTTCGTGCCAAGTGTGCATGAATATTTATTGTTAATTTGTTCACCCGATGGCTGTGATAGTCCCAAGGCGAGTTCCAGTCAATGTTTTACGTCGACATATAAAAATATAAGTACCTACCTACATGACCAAGTACAATATATATTATTTTTAACAGATAAATATATCGTGTATATAATTCATCCTAATAGACAGATTGACGCCGTAAAAATGCGGCCGATGTCTGGTCAGAAGAGGGTCATCTACAACACCAACAGGCCCAGTACCAATAATCCCTCTACCATTCCAGATTTTTTTTTGTACGTAGTCCTCACTACCGAAAATTACGCGCCCGAGTTATCCACATTAGGGATATTCACAGGGGTCAGCCGATCCGCAGTGCAATGGATAACCTCGCCCTGGGGGAACCGCCTGATTGATCATGGTATCCCCCACGCCAGGTAAGTTTATACGAAGCTTGCTCCGCCAAAGAACGAATTGACTGCACGAGCAGATTTGGACATCAGCAGCAGACTGCAGATAGTTTACGGAAGTCTTTCTTAACTCTGAGGCACCTAATTCAGCGTTTATAATGCCTAAACAGAGCCAAGCTCCGTACAATGGTAAAGTGATGACAGGACTCTGTGAATATTACAGACTGTGCTCATGATACATGGCAGAAGAGACGGCCGCGCATGTACTTAGGAGTGCTGCAATATGGCTACACCCAGGCTGAGGTACCTCCAAAATGCGAGGACTCTTCTGGAGGTCTATAGGAACGTAACGGGTCTCCCGGCCTTCCTGAAGCAGATAGGTTGGCACCATTAATGGGGCCCAGGTTACTCAAAATGGTCTGAAGGATACTAAATGCCCTACCTTATCTAGACAGACTTATTGCTTTCAAATATGTCAGAGCGAGTAATGTTGCCAGAATAAATATTTTAGAATATAGGCCTCCCCCAAGGCTCGCCATTTCAAACGATTTTCCAGCCTCGTCTCTCTCATCCTAATCCAGTCCCCTCCAGCGACCTCTTTCAGGTCATCTGTCCATCTGGTGGTGGTCCTACTCTGCGTCTGCCCGTACATGGTCTCATTGCCACTTCAGCTTAACAAGTTTAAAGGTTATGTCCATTGCTCGCTGACTTGTGGACCAGACCCACTGTCAGTGTCCACGTCTCTGCGCCATGCGATAATACGGAAGAACGCATTGGTTAAAACTTTTGTTTTCAAACACTGGTATATCCGATAAGAAGAAGTGCTGCCTATCCTTGCTGAATTCTTTGCTGAAGTTGGTTACACCTAATCGTACTTTGGAATATTGGAACGCAATCATATAAATGGTAGGTTTATAGTCCATTCGCGTTAAGAATTTAGTGTGTTCGATGTTCGCCAGTACCGACCAATTAGGTCGCAAAAATAGTAGAAATTTAAATATACAGTATCTAACTAAATTTAACAATAAAAATCCTTACGGCGCAATGAGGTTAATAAATGCTAATCGGTAGAGGAAATAATAATATAACGTTTATTATCAGGGATATTACCTCTTAACTAACATGCATATAAATATATAATATCTATATCTATAATAGTGGTAACAAACGTTGCCGTGAACTCGGGAGGTCGTGGGTTCGATTCCCACCGGGGGCAAGGTGTACATTGTATAATTTGTCTCGGTCTGGGTGTCTATATGTATAATATGTATATATTTACAAAAAAAAAGTATAATATGTAGTTTATCAACCATCTAGTTTCCGTATCACAAGCCTCGTAGCTTATCACGGAAACTAGATGGCGCTGTATGACCTGTCTGGAAAATATTATAATTAATTATTTAATTTAAAAACTTTCGTATCTTCACCTTATTGTGGTCGAGTGGGTATACAGCGGGTGATGTTGTGTAAAAATCCACGAACGAATTTGCGGTAAACAACTCCGAACGGGCATAATTCCGTCTTCTGGAAACTTTTGAGGTGCTCTGACTGCGCACGAATCTGAAAGGCCCTGACGGTGCCATCCCAATGTGAAAGTAGCTTCTTGAAAGTTGTGACAGAGAGATCTCTTCACATTCCTGTATGTGTCTGCGACTACGAATATACTTAAACCTTGCAGTTGCCCTGATGACTTACAATTTTCTAGCCAAAATGGATTATAGTTAAATCATGCAGCTTTCAGTATACACTGTAAAACTTTTAGAAATATAATATATATAAATATATGTATATTATAGATACTAGCACAACATGTGGCCTTGCGCTCACCTGATGGTAAGTGGCGCGCGAAGTCTATGAATGTTAGCAACTGGAATCAGACACTCATGACTGACATCAGTTCCCAAAACTATGCCGGCCTGACTGGGCATGACGGTAATTCGAGCCTGATCCCGAAACATGTAGATACGCTTTACTGGGTTTATCGGCACTAACACTTTCTTGCCCAGCAGACTGGGCAAATTACGAGTGCCAGCATCAGTCCGCCTACCACTTATTTAATTATAATAAATTGAGTCGTTGATGATTGCATCTGTGATATAGCAGATCGCAATTTAAACGCAGAAGTAGCAGGTTCGATACCTGACCAAGAACACAAAACACATTTGACTTTGCCATTAATTAGTCACGATGGACAAAGTTGGCTAAAATATGAAAAATTGTTGGTTGGTCCTTCCAATAAATTCCAATGATATTTTATAATTCGATATGAACGGTAAATGCGTCGATTACCGATCAAACTTATTAAACCCACGTTTCGGCGCGTAATGGTCACGAATTACCACTCTCCTGTCAAACATTAATATGAAATTTTATTTATTTGCTTCGTGATACCAACTTGGAATTCATGATTAAATTCTGGTATCATTCGTTATTGTGGTACGCTAGGAACATCAGTGAGCTTGCCAATTGTCATGATGAGTTTATATAATATATAATACTCGTATATATATATTTACGAAGATATCAATTATGCGAGGTTTCCATAATATGTTTCCTGAGCAATACTTTAAAACTTCCCCTAAAAGGTACGTCCAAAGGCGATTCCTAAGTCCAGCAACTTGCACAGTAAAACATTCGAGAGCACAGTGATGCAATGGTATAGCCATGAGCAGATTACTGAGGGATATAGTCGTGACGATACTTTAGAATAAATATAACTAAATCAATATCTACATCTTGTGAACTTCCTGTCAGTGATGGACGGTGTAGATTTAATAGATGATTTTTCTTGCATTTCAAACAATGAGTGGGCTATCATTAATCTCCGACTACCGTTAGTAGTGCAACCAGTTTAGGGCGCTATTCTCGACATAAATCCAAATATATTATTAATTGGGAATAAAGATGTAAAATGCTCTTCCAGCCTGTGTGTTATAACTTTCCTATAGACGGGGACTTCAAGCGAAGTGTGAAAAAAACTCTCGAATCGCTGCAGCTTTGCCGAGATGTGGCCTGCCTGAGCGTGTTCTACAAGCTATACTACGGTGAGTGTTCTGAAGAGCTCCACAACCTTATCCCTTCTTTTCTATTCCGCAACCGAACACGCACGGGCCAAAATATGCATCCACATACCGTAGCCACCATCCCTAAGCGTCCTGATGGTAAGCGGTACACGAGATAGACGCTTCAGGCCTCAGACGACCGACATCAGCCCCTACCACTATGCCGGCTTATATGTGACGATTCTGCATGTGTTTAGTATTGTGGCTTTCTGTAATGTATGTGTGTGGGGATAAATCTAGCAATTAAAGTGATTGTTGTAGGTTTTTAGGGATGACACCTGTAGATGACAGGACTATTTGAAAACTATATATATAAATTTGGAACTATTGTGACGTGGCGCATGTGCCACATGCGAGATATTTCTTCTTTTTTTTTTTAAACCATTACTGATTAGACGAATAAAAAAAAGAAAATAAAATAAAATTTGTATATTATAGAACTACTCCGATGTGTAACTTGATAAAGAATAAGCCTCCTGCGCACAATCATTACTAACTACGAGATCTACTACAGATCGGTCAACTGATCGATTTACAACTCTCTCTCTTTCCTTAAAACTATTGGGTCATATCGATAGCTAGATAAATTTTAATTAAAACAGTATGGTCGTGTACATTGGCAACTTACAGTCTCCTGGTTTTAGTCCGGACAGACAGATATTACTATGTAGATTGTACTGTGATCGGCATACACATTACTATTTATTTACTTTTCTTCTATTTTTATTATGTAGTTACAAGATCACCACATGACTGGCAGTGCCGAGTGTGGAGATCACTGTAATATGTTTCGATTATAAATTAGTTTTTTTTTTGTCAATAAATATATTTTTATCTTATCTTATCTTAAGTTTACTGCCGGCCAATCATGACAAACTCGGGAAATATCACAAATAAATTAAATAATATTTTAATTTATTTCAATAATTAAATATTATTATGTCCCGACCAGGAATCGAACCTGGTACCTCCAGACCTAAATCCACGGACGGTTAAGTCCTAGAGGAGGAAGAGTTTTGTTAGTAGCTGCGGTCCATTAATTTTAAAGTTTCTCAACTAATATATACCGACCTATAGGTAAGTGAATTGACCATTTGGTATTATGAAGTAGATATACCCCCGTATTCACAATCATAAGGTAGTAATCTTTGCATAGACTTTTCTCATTGCTACTATAATCGTAAAGTGTAGTTGAATTGGAACTATACAAGGATCGGGCATTACTAATATTAATTTCTTCTTGGTCGCTACACTCTTAGTAATGTGGTCGTGGTCAAAGTCAAACCTATTACAGGCATTTATGAAACGTCATTAAATTAATTATTTTGAATGATTTTACTCCTGCTAGTAGAAGACTAAGCAGCAAAGTGGTCCAATAAGTAAGCTGTTAGCAGAAGACCAGCAGCTTAACAGATTCCAGTGACCTGTTAATGTTTAATCTGACTGAGAAAGGAATCTGCAAGGAAAACTCAGCTATAACAGATTTACAAAATAAAACATATACTGAACTGCACCACAACGATCAATTAATAGCCTTTTAAATTTAGTTAGTGGTCGTCACTTAAGTGTCAGTGGCATGCTATACAAGCCGTCGCCACTCCTCTCAAGAGGGGTGATCCATTACTGCTTTAAGCGGTGAGTCCACCTCAATGAAGACCTACCACGCATTCTCTTGCAATCGACTTTTCCCTGAACTATCAGGCGCTCAATGGATGTATCGTAATGCGTGATTGTACGATTGAGGAAAGGTTCTGTCTTATTTCCAGTTCCTCCAGCGCGGGCTTGTTCATTCGGAACTCCGTAATGCTAAGCTTAACATTCTCCGCCAACATCACATTTCTATATTAATCCGTTTTATTTCTGTTTTGCGCAGGGCCCACTCTCTCTCTGCAGCATTCAGGAAAATACCAGGGAACACAAGAGCTCTCAGGCGGATTTTTATCGTTGTCCCGAAGGTGTGACAGGCTAAGAATGTCAAGCGATATTATGTCACGTCTTTGTATGTTTTGTGCAATAAAATTATAAATAAATAAATACGAGTAAATAATATTTGTACGCTTCTGTGGTGCACAATTGTTAATTAATCAAACAAATCATTTTAAATAGGTGGTAGGCGGACTGATGGTAGTAATATGTCCAGTCTGCCGGGGCGGGGAAGTATCCACCGTTCGTGTCGATAAACCCAGTAACGTGTATCCACACGTTTCGGGATCAGGCTCAAATTGCCATCATGCCCAGTCAAGCCGGCAACTATGCCTAACACTAGTTAGGGACTGATGTCAGTCACGAGTGTCTGATACCACTTGCTAACATTCCTGGACCTTGCGCGCCACTTACCATCACTGTGTATCTTACTAATAAAACAATAATTGATTTTTTAATCTATTTTTATTTTATTTTATTTATTTATTTAAAAAACTTTATTGCACAAAGTACAAAGGCGGACCTAATGCCCGAAGAACACATTAAGCCAAACCTTGGGGACAAATTTGAACAATTATAGGTGCAATCATAGAAATAATAATAATACTACATACATACATACATACATATCTTCACGCCAGATCCCTTGCGGGGTAGGCAGAGACAATTGAGCGCCATTTGACACGATCACGACATACTTCTTTCGCTTCGTCGACATTCATTAACCTCTTCATACATGCCCTTTGGTTACGAAGACTTTTTAATGCACCTTCAGTCAGTGTTTTATTTATTTGATCGTGATATGTGAGTCTCGGTCTGCCAGGGCCTCTTTTACCCACAACTTTCGCATTATATATCTGGTTCGTCAATCTTTCATCGCTTATCCTTTCAACATGCCCGAACCATCGTAGCATGCCTTTCCTTATTTTTGTCCCTATGCTTTCCTTCATACCAACCCTTTTCCGTATTTCGACGTTACGTATGCGGTCCGCCAAAGTGACGCCACATATCCGCCGCAACGACCGCATTTCTACTGCATTAACCCTACTCTCATGCGTATTCTGACGTATCCACGTCTCGCTTCCATACATCAGTGTTGGTACCAACATGGCATTGTGTATGGCGAGCCGAGCTTTGTCACTGACATTTCGACTGCCGATCAGTGACCCCAGGGCACCGTTAACACTATTTCCCGCGTTCACTCTTCTTTCAACGTCCCTATCGTACTTCCCATCCGCAGTGAAAACACTGCCCAGATATATAATTTCATTTACTTGATATACAAATAATAATACTATAATTATAAAAGGTAATTTAATAAGATTAATATATACTTACATCATATATCTTCATATTATCAATATACTAAATACTAATAATACACATTATTATACATAAACATACATATATACTACTTACTAACGCTGTCAGGAGCTATTTAAGAAGTGTGAATACACCAGTTTTTTAAAAGATGACCTGGTAGTTGCTTGCCGTATGATGACAGGAAGATCGTTCCATAAATCGTAGCAACTACAACAAAAGAGTTAGATACAAATGCAGGGTGATGTGAGGGAACAGATAAAAGGGAGTTGTGAGAAGAGCGAAGAGATTTGTCATGGAAAGAAGAGAGATGGGCAAAATTGTCCTAAAGGTATTTCGGTGTCGCAGGCTCATTCAAAACCGAGAACAGGAGACAGAGAACTCTAAGATTTCTGCGACAACGAATTGGTAGCCACTTCAATATTTAGATATGTACTATACAATAAAATAATAAATTGATGATGAATGCCCTGTTCATACATAATTCAAATGTAGTTGCATGGCAAAAACCGGTTGCTATAAACCGTCCCGGTAACCATGTGCGTACCAATTAAATATCGTCCCTTGAATTTATTTGCGAGAAATTAATTCTACATGCAAATAGTCATTGAATGTACTTCATAATATAAATCTTCGACGACATGATTTATGCTTTTTGAAGTTTTTATTAACATTAAAGCTCGCTACTTCATTGCAAAAGTTAATCGCTATTATCACGATCGTACTATTTATGATTCATAGATTAAATGGTTTTTAAAAATCACGTCACCATCGAACCAGAAAACTGAGAATTTGCCTCTCTGAGCTATTGAATAAATAAATACATTTAATTAATATTTAATTTATTTGTGATATTTCTCGAGTTTGGTACGCTGGAGACATCGACAAGCTTGCCATTGGTCATGATTGGCCTATAGTAAAGTTGGCTAAATGTGAATCATCTTATTTATAAGCGTGGTTTCTGACCACCCCGAAAGGGAAACGGTCGTGATGATACTGAGCTATACCACGGTGAGTGTTCTGAAGAGCTCCATAACCTTATCCCTTCTTCTCTATTCCGCAACCGAACCACACGCATAGGCCAAAATATGCATCCACATACCATACCCACTATCCCTACGCGTACCCATAAATTTGTGGCATAATGGTAGAGACTGATGTTGTCGTTAGTAGCTGGCATCAGTTGGTCCTCTTCTTGGACCTCGCGTACCTCTTACCAACATTGCATTATTTAAAAAATAATTTCCTCAAGCCGGCATAGTAGTAGGGATAGATTCTCTTTATTTCTTACCTACGTATTCACAAAATACACAACTAGTTTTCTTTAGAAATGTAACTATTCTAAAAGTAAATACGAAACATCATAGACTTATATCAACGACTTGGGCTTCTTGTGTATAAAAAAGTAACAAAAAAACAAAAAATACGTGCGTGAAATACGCGATGGTATGTGTGCTTCGAATGTTGCCTATCTGTGAAGTTAAAAGATATTCGGGGTGACTTTGGCCTTTGCTCTTACTTTATACTAGAGAATACAATTTGAGATTCGGGATCCTGGCTGTTTTTTAGCCCAGAAAATTTGGCTACCAGCGTAGAACCTAAGCAAGCGTTTTCAGCTACTGCTTCTGTTGGCAGTAAACTACGGAGCAGGCTTTGACAGTCAAACATTTCATTTCATTTCATTTATTTATTCACCATTTGGTACACTTGGTTTCGTCAGATAACAAATTAATTATTTTTGATTGGATAATATTTCTACTAAATTCTAAATAGTGTTTTTGTGTATTTTTTGATTTATTGCAAAAGTAGAGTTAGTTTTGTTTTGTCTTTTTTTACTGATTTGTTTTGATTGTGATTTGTGTTGTGCTACGATAAAATCATTTTTTAAGAAGTTACTCAGGTTTTTTTTTTCATTTGAACCCAATTAGGAAACACATAGCCTAATAGCAAAAGCCCCGGGATTACGTATCAAAGATCCCGTAACCCCGGAATTAACGGAACGAAAAGTGACAATAAAAATTTTGGCTATTTACAATACAAATTGGTTATTTTAGAATTAACAGTATGAATGGAGTAGTCCAAACATATTGTCACATCCGACATAAGGTTTCTTGGGAAAAGTTTTTTGTTTCTATCAATAGAATAACATATTAGTCTAAAGTAAGAGCATACAAAATCACATCGCATAGTTAGATAGAAAAAAATATTTTTAACATATCCGCGAAGTCATAAAATGCCATAAAAATATACAGACAAAGCTTCATTCTCATTTATTGTTATTAATTTACATTATTCTTACACTCAAATCACCATCATCAGCCTGTATCTCCGCTGCTGGATGTATGCTTTCCTCAAGGCTCGCCACTTAACGCGATCTCTTGCCAGTCTCATCCAACCCCCACCAACTACCTTATTCAGGTCATCTGTCAGGGGGGTCATCCCACTCTGCGTCTTCCCGTACGTGGTCACTCTAGTCTCCACACGGTGTGCCCCATCGTTCGTCGGATCTGCGGCAGATGTGTCCGGCCCACTACCGCTTCTACTTCAGCTTGCAAATTTTAAAAAGAGTTCAATCTATCATAGACATATATCTCTTTCCATGGCTTAAATTAAAGGATGATTCACGCTACACCATAGGTCAATGAATAGCATTTGTATAGCTCAACAGATGCATTGCAATTCGATTCTCAAGACATTCGGATTCAATATTGATTCTTCACTACAGCGAGGCGAGGATAAAACATTCATTCCTACTTAAATATTTTCAGGATGGTAAGTTATATATCTAGACTAACAGGAGTCGTCATCGGGCTAAAAAGAGAAGACAATTTTTTAAGCATTCCATGGCATGGTGTCGGGTCCATCATGTGTGGGTAAGAAATGAGAAGAATGGTGTCTCGAGCTTGCGACAGACAATAGGCTGGTTTAATATTAATTTTATTTTGTATTTTGTAAATAATTTTTTTCGAATAAATGTTTTAATTCACCAGATATATTTTCTGAAAGGCTCATCTCCAACAGTGAAGTCTAGGACCGTTCGAGGGACTGTAATGATGATGGTGATGATATCGTCACGCCAGAGCAAGGGATCTGTCCCTTGCGGGGTAGGCAGAGACAATTAAGCGCCACTTGTCACAATCGGGACATGCCTCTATGACATCCGTTGACATTCATCAACCTCTTTATACATGCCCTTTTGTTACGAATGCATTTTAATGCAAATTTTCTTCTTCTTAGTCGCTACACTCTTGGCAGAGTGGTCGTGGTCGCCACTTGAGTGTCAGTGGCACGCTTAACAAGCCGTCGCCACTCGTCTCGAACTGCAGCCTTCCTGGAGCACTCATGTAGGGGGTGATCCATTGCTGCTTTAACCTGGTCAGTCCATCTCATCGGAGACCTACCACGCATCCTCTTGCCATCGACTTTTCCCTGAACTACAAGGCGCTTAATGGATGTATCTCCACGCCGCGAAACGTGTCCAAAGAAAGTAAGAATGCGTGATTGTACGATTGAGGAAAGGCGCTTTCCTATCTCTAGTTCCTCTAGGATGGATTTGTTGGTTCAGAATTCCGTCCACGATATGCCTAACATTCTCCGCCAACACCACATTTCTAGAGCATTAATCCGTTTTATTTCAGTTTCGCGCAGGGTCCACGTCTCTGCAGCATACAGGAAAATGGGAACACAAGAGCTCTGATCAGCCGGATTTTTTAGTAGCTTTCGTAATGTTTCGGTTCCTCCATATTTTCTTTAGCTTGTCCATTGCAGACGTCGACACTGCCATACGACGTTTAATTTCCTCGTCGCATCCACCGCTATTCGATATTAATGCTCCCAGATAAATATATGATTGAACAACATCGCATTTTACTACCTGTTTAATTTCTGGCCAGTTATCGTTGGCACGGTCTACAATCATTACCTTATTCTTGCTGCGGTTAATTTTAAGGCCGAACTTAAGACTGACGGTCTCCACTTTTTGCAACAGCTCTTCCATGTGACCAATACTTGTTGCAAATAATGTAGTGTCGTCCACATATCGCAACCCAGTGTTTTATTTAAATGAGCGTAATATCTGAAGCTTGGTCTACCAGGGCCTCTTTTACCCACAACTTTCGCATTATATACACATGGTTTGTCAATCTTCGCTCATCATTTCAATATGCCCGAACCATCGTAGCATGAGTTTCCTTATTTTTGTCCCTATGTTTTCTTTAATACCTACCCATTAAACTGGATGTCTTATGAAAAACGTTTATTTCAGTTCGTATATTTCTAAACCTGTAATGGGAAGCTACAAATAATCCAGCACTTCCGGCTAATGAAAATTTACTACCCCAAAGCGGAAGCAGTGGTGTTACTACTGGATAAAATGACGTTTTATTTCTTACCCTAATAAATTACTAAACATCCGCTCGCAATAATAGCCAAATGCTGTTTCTTTAAGCAAATCCTTTCACGATCAAGATTGTTAATGTCTACCGCTATTCACGTTAATATTTTTGATTTCTTACGGTGAATTTTTTTTTAAAGGACATCATTCATCTTGAATGGGGTTTTGGGCTAAAGTGTTTTCACAGTTATATAAAGTGTTTTTAGCTGCATGAGAAGTTTCTATAGTTGTTGTCTATAGTCAAACTGCGTTGACATTTCTGTTCAGTAAGGTTTCACTATGTGTCACATTATATTATTATCAAGAGTTCTTCGCGCCATTTTGCGTGGACATGTCAAGTGCAAGTTTTTGTTTTGTAAATTAATATGCTGTGGATATTATTGGTCAAAAGTGGTGTTGTTTTATTTAATAATGTGCTACAATGTTAATAATTATGGAAAACAATAAATTGGACTTTGAATATGAGGCACAAGTTGCAGTTTATTTTTTGCGGTTTTCCCGCTCCCATATTTTACCCGACGTGTTTGGGCTATAATGCCGCGAGTGACTCCAAGTAAAGCATCAAATTCTGCAGCATCTGGAATTTGATGATAACATCATTAACTTGCATTTTGTACAGATCTAGCACGAAATCTTCATCGTTTTTATTAAGTTACATTCAAGTATTCAAAATAACTACTTATTCTAGTTTTGACAACCATTATTGTCTTTATTATTTATTATATTAAAAACTTTATTGCACGAAGTACCAAGGCGGACTTAATGCTCGTAGACATTTTCTGACAGCCAAACCTTGGGAACAAATTTGAACTATTATAGGTGCAATGAAAGAAATATTAAAAGTTAGAAAGAAAAATTCATAGCTTAATCATACACTTACATATTATACTGTTATATATAATATAAAATCAATATACTAAATACTAACATATACATAATACTATACATATATATACACTTACTAACATTGTGGGGAGCTTTTCAGGTAATGTAGACACGAGTTTTTTAAACAAAGATCTGGTAGTTGCTTGTCTTATGTTTACAGGAAGATCATTCCATAAATTATTGGCGGCAACGACAAAATAATCCTAAACAAATCCGGAATGATGAGAGGGGACCGAAAGAAGGGTGACTCTCACAGAGGAGCGAAGAAAATCGTTTTTAGAACGAATCTTATATGTCCGTCAGGAAAATTTTGAACGCAATCTTATCAGGGCCTGGATTCTGCTAATATTAAAACACATACGAATAATTTGTGTAATTAATAACAGATGTAAGAGTCTCCACTTGACGGACTCATTAGAATTTCACACGAAATCTTAATTTATGCATTGCATTTGCAGGTTTGGTTGCGGAATAGAGAAGAAGGTATAAGTTGTGGAGTTCTTCGGAAAACACACTGTAGAATAGCTTGTAGAACACGCTCAAGGAGGTCACATATCGGCATAGCTGCAGTGATTCGAGAATTTTAGACACTGAGTGTATTCCAGTATCCGAATCGGCTGCCACTGCCGAATTTTAAAACCGATTCAAACACAGTGCCGTCTCTCAGCGAGTCTCCACTTTGTCTACACTTTTTTTGATGGACTCATTAGCATTTTACACGAAATCTAAATTAATGTAATTTATGAAATGTTATAAGTTTTCTTGCAATGCCTGTACAAAGTTGTCGCGAAGTGCTAAGCTTTTACTTGCATTTTGTTAAAGTGGATGACGTCACGTGAAAATTAATAAAAAAATGCCATAAAATTCCACAACCTGAGTAGAAGAGCATTAAATTACATAATTAAAATTCGTATTTTATTACGTCACAGATGCAAACATTTGGGAAAATTTTGGTTGTTAAAATTTTACAGTTTGAGACCACTTCTTCGTAGTCCTATGCAGACTTATGAAAGACGTCGTAGTCTAAGTGCGACCTCCACTGATCGGTTATCCGAAGTAAATCCACTATGTACACAATAAAATCGCTAACAAAAGCGGTGGTGATGGGTTGCCTAACAAAATACGTTCAAGACATTATTTTTGCAGCAATGGCTCTAGATGACGCTTAACTCCTGTTTTTAAGTTCTGTCTCTAGTTCCTACCCCTAAGGGATTACGGCCGTAATGTTACTTCTCAAAAACAATATTATTAGACATTGTTATCTTCACTGAACATAAACTTTCGCTGAGTTTCCTTTATAATTGTCGGCAAAGATACATTGATTTATATACAATGGACCGGATAAAAAATTGACTGAATTGTGGACTGGCAGCTTCGCCAAGATGTGGTGTTTCTGATCACTATCGGCTATACTATGGTGATTTTTAAATAAACTGCCTCCGTGGTATAGCGGTTAAGTCCGTGGATCTAGACTCGGTGGTACTAGGTTCGATTCCTGGTCCCGACAAAAAAACAACACACAAAAAAAACAAATATTAATGTAAATAAATACATTTAATTAATATTTAATTTATTTGTGATATTTCTCGAGTTTGGTACGCTGGAGACATCGACGAGCTTGCCACTTGTCATGATTGGCCTATAGTAAAGTTGTCTAAATGTGAATCCGCTTATTTATAAGCGTGGTTTCTGACCACCCCGAAAGGGAAACGGTCGTGATAATACTTTTTTTAAATATATACTCGTATGTTACAAGGTATATGTTCAGAAGTATTTATATATACATTTATGAGGCTTTAAGTTTATACAACATAATAAAAAAAACATCAATTCAAGCCAGTACAATCTTGGGGACTGATGTCAGCCATAAGTTGCTAACAGTCATGGACCTTGCGCGTTATATGGTGTCACGTAAGGCGTGACATTAAATAAAACTACATGAAATTTAAGCAATGATAGTTAAGTATATTTAAAAAAATATCGAATAGTTATAAGTTTACAATTACACAAGACCAAAACTTTGCCCTATATGCATCCGTTGACCGTACGTATGGGTACCTTCCCTCGGAGAGAATGAAGACGGGGACCCAGAGATTGCTGCCGATCCCTAGCGGACAACGAAACGTCACAGGGATCCTGGGCAGCGGGGTTGTATTTTCAAGCTGGGTCCCACTCCTAAAGTCCAGACATAGAAAAACTCAATAAAGATTAGGGGGTGACAATATCCAGTAGGATGGATTTATAAAGGTATAAATGATTTTAATATGAAGTTGAAGTTGTAAAATAAATATTATTTTATTTATTAGGCTGCGCGTTGCTTGCAGTCTGTTTTAAAAAGGGGTGTCAAAATCAAGATTGACAGGTGGCGTCTTAAATATGTGCAAGGCAAAAGATGTCGATTCCAGCCAACAATATTTATTCTATTGCCGCATCTGATAAGTCAAAGTCAAAAGTCAAAATATCTTTAATCACGCAAACCTATTACAGGCATTTGTGACACGTCATTATTTAAATTATTTAGAATGGTTGTACTCCTGTTAGTGGAAGTCCAAGGAGTAAGGTGTTAGCAGAAGCAAATTCCAGTGACCTGTTAATGTTTAATCTGACTGAGAAAGGAATCTGCAAGGAAAACTCAGCTATAGCAGATTTACAAATAAAACAAATACAGAATTACACCACAACAATAAATAAATATCTTTCCAAACTATCGTTACAAGGGTGGGCGCAGTCGCATGCCGTGCTAGTAAAAAATAGTTAACCGCATAGTTAACATGTCAATTTACATTTATGAAAAAAACACTTAGTAAAGTTTTTTAAAAAATATTTTAAAAAGTACTTATTAAGTTTTATCAAATGCCCGGTGCATATTAATTCAACAGTAAGACGTCTTTACATCGGGGGTATCTAGGGGCCCCACACATGCCGCTGAATTGAAAGTAGTCCGTGCAGAAAATTAATCCTTGATTGTGTCTCGGAATGGAAGGTGGGACGTTGTGGAATGACGAGATTCTATTTGCCCAAGCAGCTACTTAAAGGTCGGGAAATTTAAAACTTAAATATTGGAAATCTGTTTATATAAAAAAATATTTATATCTAATAAGAAATAATAAAAGTAAAAAAGTAAAGTGTCATCACGACCGTTTCCTTTTCGGGGTGGTCAGAAACCACACTTATAAAGAAGCGACTTCACATTTAGGCAACTTTACCATATGCCAATTATGTGGCAAGCGATGAAATTAAATAATTAATCCATGGTCTAGCGGTTAAGCGATTTAGATGCCGATGGTTTGATTTCTGGAATTTATTTAATTTATTTGTGATATTTTTAGAGTTTGGTACGCTGGAGACATCGACGAGCTTGCCACTTGTCATGATTGGCCTATAGTAAAGTTGGCTAAATGTGAATCCGCTTATTTATAAGCGTAGCTTTTGACCACCCCGCAAGTCGTGATAATACTTTTTACTTTTAAAAGAAAGAAAAGAAAGAAGAAAAAAAAGAAAGAATATACTTTATTTATTGCAACAATTACAATGGTTACAATATACGAGTATATATATATATATATATATGCAAGGAATAAATCTAATTGTAGAAATGTAAGCATATTCTATATACCGAAACATTCTGTGGCGATAAATAGAAAATTTATATAATTTATTCATTTACGTTAAATTTTCCAATTACCCAATCAGATATCCGTAGATGTTGAAAATTGGGTAAATTAATAGTCGGGCGGTTCCAAAGGGCTTAATCTACGAATATACCCTAAGTACAACTTTATTATGTACTGTAAGTGCTCTGAAGAGCTCTATAACCTAATCCCTCCCTCTCCATTCCGCAACCGAACCACACGCACAGGTCAGAATATGCACCCACATACCGTAGTCACCATCCCTTCGCGTACGTATAAATTTGGGGACTCATACATCTGTCGCACAATAAAGATGTGGAATGCTCTTCCAGCCTCTGTGTTTCCATTTTCCTATAACCTGGATTCCTTCAAGCGAAGTGTAAAAAGGATCCAGTCAAGCCGGCATAGTGTTAGGGACTGATGTCATGATGAGTGTCTGATTCCAGTTGGTAACATTCATGGAATGTGAGCGTCACTTACCATCAGGTGGGCGCAAGGTACTAGTCTACTAACCTTACCAATTCGAAGTATGAAATTATGTATTTTATATTTATTTATTTTATTTTATTTTGAGAATGTAATATTATAAATTGCCTCCGTGGTCTAATTAAGTCCGTGAATTTAGACGCGGAGGTACTGGGTTCGATTCCAGGTCGTGACACAATTTATTTTGCATGAGTTTTTTTTTTTTGTTTTAACAGTAGTAAGTTTTTAATTGTTTTAACAGTAATAAGTTTTTAATTTCTTCTTCTTTTTATATTGGTGAATGCTGTGACACCTAATTGGTACATATATTAGATAAGCTATAATTATACTATGTTATGTGTGTGATAATATATGTACTGCTCTGTGTACTAAATAAATAAATAAATGAGTCTGTTTGTGTTTTGTGTGTGAGTGTAAAACTCCCATTACTTTGTTAAAGAAAAAGTGAAAATTAAATTAATGTATTAAAAAAAGACTGGCAACATTCCCCACTGCATAGCCAGGCTAATACGTTGGCAAAAATAATTGCCAGTCTCCAGAGCTTTTTAATGAGAGTGTGAGTGCGTGTGTATGTTTTTTTTTCACCAGTTCCCTAATATGTTTACAAATAATTGTTGTTTGCGTATGATTAATCTCTTTATTTAAAGCGTTATAATATATAGCGAAGCTTGTCATTTCGGTTCAAACGAATAGGATTTAGTTAGAGGGTGTGCGATGTTAAAAGATCAATTTTTCGCTCGAATGACTTTAATACGACCTTAAGTGCCCCGGGGAGACATGCCAATGAAAACTGCGTCGGTGAATAGAAACAATTACCAATATCCAAAGACCAGGTCTTATAAAATACGTACATAGTCCTAGACCTCCAATTGTAACGATGGTATCGGATGCGGCCATGGAATAAATATTGTTGGCTGCAATCGACATCCTTTGCCTCGCAAACTTAAAGAAACCACCTGTCATTCTTTACGTTCTGCCTTTTTCAAATCCGACCGCGAGCGTGCGCTGTTTAATAAATACTACCTAGATGAATTTCTTCGTGCGTTCTTCCAGTGCTGTCGTACGAAGCAGAAACGTGGACACTGACAGTGGGTCTCGTCCACAAAATTAAGGTCGTTCAGCGGGCTATGGAGAGAGCTATGCTTGGTATTTCTCTTATGGATAAAGTCAGAAACGAGAAAATCCGTCGGAGAACCAAAGTTACTGATATAGCCTTCAAAATTAGTAAGCTGAAGTGGCAATGGGCTGGACATGTCTGTCGTAGAACCGATAAACGATGGACGAGTTCTAGAGTGGAAACCACGTACGGGAAGTCGCAGAGTGGGTCGACCCGGATGGACGGATGACCTAAGGAAGGTCGCTGGCGGGGGTTGGATGAGGGTGGCAGGAGCGGCGAGCCTTGGGGGAGGCCTATATCCAGCAGTGGAGAGACACAGGCATGATGATGATGAGATGAATTTGAATATAGATCCTTTTTAAATTTTTAAACTCTTGCATTAATATTCTTTTATAAAAACCGTAAAGTGATTAATTAACGGTCAGTTGCAGAAAGGACAATTAAAATATTCTCTGATTAATAATTTAATAAACGTCACGTGATTGGTAGTTAGCTTGTCACTTTGGTTATTTCAGCCAATGACGTGCCTCGTAGACATACGTTAAACATGTCAAAAGACAAACTTTCTGAAACTGGCCGTTAGCTGTTTAATAGTACTTTATAATTATTTATAATATATAAATTACTATTAATATAAACTACTTAATAATAAAAATATTATTAAAGGAAAAACAAAATAAAACGTTTTAACTTTTAATATAATTATCCTACTGGATATTGACACCCCCTGAGCTTGGGTAAGTATTGAACTAAAAATAGTACGGGCCTCTTCATGACCACGTGCAGTAGATTCATTTCACTAACTACATACTACACCGCTTTCGCATATCTGTTCATGTCTTGGTTTCCTTGTATGGTATTCTAAACAATCCTAAGACTCCTGTATATCTTAAATCTCGCTTCGAGTTCTTGTGCGACACACACAGCCTTACCCTTCGTTCTACTTTCAATAACCATCTTAAATTCCGTTTCCACTCCCCTAGCAGATATTCAGATTCCTTCAGTCAGCGTCAGCAGCCCGCCAGTGGAACACGCTACCGCTTGGCTATTAGATAAGCACCATCTGCCAATGTTTTTAAAAGTCTAGTAACTAAATCATCAGGACACCTCATCAAGATGATAATATAGATATTTTGGAATAATTATATTTATGTATGTGGAAGATGTGTAAGTGAATATTACAGCAGAAACTGGCACATAATGTGCAGTTACCTATAAAACGCATTACTATTGAGTTAAAGAAAAATCTTATTGACAACTATTTTACTCAATAAATGAATTTTAAGCATGCATATTTTTACATTATATTCCAATAAATCGACAAGAACAATAATAAATGTTAACTATATATAAATAAATAATGTAAATAAATATCTATTGACATTTGTATGAGCAGATTGCATCATCATAACAAGTACATACAACTGTAATTAGAATAAGCGATCTATACAATAAAGAATTTTGAATTACCTATAGGTACCACATATGCACTAAGTTTAGGATCTTGTATTATATTTAAATGCATCCTGCCCATTATTTTTCTCACTTTCCCAAAGGTCAGTTGTTAGAAAATGCCTACATTTCGCCTATGTACACTAATTTTAGGTTTTTGTGCAATAAAGTATTTAAATAAATAAATAAAACATGGTATCTTGTCTTGGTTTGGATTGGAGTGTTGGTGGATCTGAAGATTGAACGTAACGTGTACTCTCCGTGCGTTCCGAGGTTTTTAAAGTAGTAGCTTTCTATGTCTGGACTTTAGAGCTGGGACAGTTTGAGAAGATAGCCCAGGATCCCCGTGACACCTTGCTTGGAATTGGCAGCACTCTCCGTGTCCTCGTCTTCAGGCTCTCCGAGTGAAGGTACCTCTACATTCGGTCAACGAATGCATTAAAAGTGATAGAGCTAAGTCTTGACTTACGATCGTTTCTTGTTTAATATTTTATTAATATCTTATCTCACTTAAATTCTTGTTATTTAATTTAAACGTCACGCCTAACGTGACACACTGCTGGAGATGGACCATCCAGTACATGTAGAGGGAGTGTTTAGCCTTTCCTCGTCGCACTACCCTCGTTTGTAAGAAGAATGTATTTCTTATTAACACAATACGCCGGGATTCGAACCTCGTCCTTTAGATTGAATCTCAGCGGTCTAATAACACGAACATCACCGCTCTTCGAATCAAATAATAACAATAAAATACAATAAACCGAAACGAAATTAAATGATACTACTGGATACTTACAATTTAAAATAAACTATCAAATATTTGATAAAGTTCATTCCTCGCAAACATCGAATTTCAATTTCAACAAGAAATTTCTAACCGTCATCATTTAATTCTGATTTCTAAATGTAAAAGTAGGTAGCTCTTAAGATTTAAATTTTGAAACTCAAATAGATATTAAAATAGGAATAAGGTTTTCTGAACGCAGTGGGTAGTTGAAAATATTGAAGAATCAGAGAAGTACATTTTTCATAAGAGCCTGTCCTTTAACTCAATTAAATATTGCTAACATGCTGGTCCTATTTTTTTTATTTGTCATAAAATACGGACATATTGAAGATATATTAATCATATATTTGTTTTAATAAAATAACGGAAAATTGTTATAAATGTGTTTGCTATTTTTCTTTGTCTAAAATTAGATATACGAGTATATAAGTGAATATATGTCCAAAATGTCCATAATTTTATTTTCTAGAAAGTTGATAAACTACTTTTTCTCAAAAATTGGACTTGAAAAATCTTTGAAAATATTGGTTTGTGCGAGCGAGAGGAATGCAACCCTCTTAAGAAGTTGTTAAAAAATATAACATCACAAAACAAAATAATAATAAATTAAATTAGTCTTCTTAATATTCCCTAGCCTAGCGGTTAAGTCTGTGGATTGTGGGTTTATTTATATTATGTGGTTCGATTCCTGGTCGGGGACACAATAATTTATTTAATTTATTTTCGTTATTTCTCTCATTTGGTACATTAGAGATATCGATGAGCTTGACACTTGTCATGATGGGCATTAGTAAATTGGCTAAATATTAAAAAAAATCCGTGGTATCTGACCACTCCGGGATACGGTCATGATGATATTTTACTTTATATTATAAATTTAGTTAGTGAGTAGTCTGCAATTGAAATTCTGGGTTCCACTGAGTAATTTCACTATTTTTGCGCAATATAACTATACATACGTAAATGAATACGATGCATTCCCATCAGGCCCTCACCAACTTGCTAGGTCGCAAAAGATGGCCAACTTCTAAGGAAAATGTTTTGGAAGACCCACCTCCAGCAGGTACAATATTATGTCTTTGAACCGAAGACTGCGGAATTGTAAAGTTTGATGGAAAACCACACACAAGTATACGCTAGAATATTCTCGCCAACATTGACTTCCATGAAAAGACCAGGTCTTGTTTAAAAGTTAAACTCCCCGAATGAGAAGCAAGGCTTGTTGAAGTTCTAAGTTGTAGATTTAATGAATTTAAAAGTTACTATTAGGAGTATACTCGTACAAAAAAAAACCTTTAAAAATAATAATTTTAAATAAATATTTTTTTAAAATATTTATGCGAAATGTCCCAAATAAATCCTATTAATCATAAAATTCTAAAGTAAAGTATCATCATGACCGTATCCCTTGTCGGGTGGTTAGTGGTCAATAACCGTTCTATAAAAAAAGCAGATTAAAATTAAGCCAACTTTACTATAGGCGCCCATCAACACAAGTCGCGAGCTCGTCGATCGAGCTAGACTCGAGAAATACCATAATAAATTATCGTATCTCGAACAAATTAATAAGGAGAACGTCACAAATAAAAATTGCAAAAACACTACTAGTAGTATTTCCTTAAAACATGGTAAAAATATTTATAAATATATATAGATCAATAAAAAATGTCAAATATAACTTTCCTTGAATTTTATTTATTTATTAGATGCTCATAATAAGATGAAATCATACTAAAACACAAACAGATACAAACAACCAACTAAGATCTGGACTTCATCTCAAAATTTGAGCATACAGCTTGCCACTTCTACCACAATTAATGCTAAGGTTAGGGGTTGGTTTCACGAACGATTACAGTAGTTATAAGGTCAAGAAAAGGAGGTGATTTTAAAACCGACCCTCGAATCACAATTTATCAGTGAAATGCATTGAATAAAAACATACATTTGTTTCATTATTATAATGATTAATTATCAAAATGAAGAGAGAAAAAGATAATAATGATGTAAAGCATTCAAGAGAGTTATAATGTACAATAGCGTCACACTAACTGAAATTAAAATATGTTTTACGAAAATATATTCGTTTATTAAATGTCCGGTAACGACATTAGGTCAATATCCGCGAACAAGTTTACTGAATTTTATCAAACATCATGCATCCAGTTCTTCCAAACTAAACAAACTCGAGACCAGTATGTTTGTTCTCAGAATGTTCGGTAAATTCTGATTAATAAAGTGTTTTAGACTTAAAAGTCAAATTCAGACTTTTAAACTTTACCTGGTGAGTGCTTTAGGAACTAAACCGGTTAAACTTAAGCATTACTTCAGAGCCATACTCAAGGTGTGCAAAGTGGGCATTGCAAAAATACTGGTAACAATAAAAGGTTGGAGAGAAAAATAAAATCACGATTAATAATAAAAAATACACATGATGATGTAACAAAGATTTTACATACATACATACATATCTACACGCCAGATCCCTTGCGGGGTAGGCAGAAACAATTGAGCGCCACTTGACACGATCACGACACACCTCATTCGCTTCATCGACATTCATCAACCTCTTCATACATGTCCTTTTGTTACGAAGGCTTTTTAATTCTCCTTCAGCTAAACTTCAACCTTCCAACTTTCGCATTACATACCTGGTTCGTCAATCTTTCTTCGCTCATCCTTTCAACATGCCCGAACCATCGTAGCATGCTTTTCCTTATTTTTGTGCCTATGCTTTCTTTTATACCTACCATTATTCTTATTTCGACGTTACGTATGTGGTCCGCCAAAGTGACGCCGCATAACCGACAAAAACACCTAATACCTTACTAATACCCACTCTATATTTAATGTATTTGATTGACTGACAGTTTTATTGTTAAATAAATATTAGCCAAGCTTACATAGTTATACGATTCAATTATACGAGTATAACACTCGTTCGAATGAAGGTGCGTCTAAAGATGCAAACTTGAGCTGGACCTGGTAAGTGTTTAGGGATGTGGCTATTGTTATTTTATCGATTGATTTATCTGAGTAGCAGCTGGTGGAGCCATTTGCCTACGTGTGCAAACTACACCTCGTAACCCTAAAATCTAATTGGATTTAATTCCATTAGCAAAGGTCTAAATGGCATCCCTTAATTGTGCCGACCGCGTTCGGTTTATTGCTACCTTCTGCCCAGTTTGTATCACATGACAAACGTGAAATAGTTTTAACAATAGACATATATTAAGCGGATATTTTGACTTGTGGACATGATAGATGTGTTTCATTCTTCTGCACATCAATGATATGTTGTCTCTGGGAAACATGATAATGTCTCTTTACAGTAGCTATCATCTCAACTGACATTTATATTTGTATAATTGTGTTTGTTTTAGCTTATATTAAAGTATTATGAATGATTCTACTCCTGGTCGTGGAAGACTAAGCAGCAAAGTGGTACAAAGAGCAAGCTGTTAGCAGAAGACGAGTAGCTTAGCAGATTCCAGTGAACTGTTAATATTTAAAAGGAATCTGCGAGTAAGCATATAATCTAAAGTGACATTTTATTATTATAATTGTTATATAGCTTATAGTGTGACAATGCCTTTTTCAGCAGTTATAATTTTAAGCTTTATTTTATATATTGTTATTGTATTGTTATCTTCCTAAATGATGGGTATTATATACTGCTCTACTTCTAAACGTAGAATACATCTGTTTTTGTACGTACTTGTAAAATAAATATATTAAATTAGCACGTAACCTTAATGGCTCAGGACAAAAATCTCTGCCTACTTAAAAAATATTAAAAATGAAGTACTTACAAATGTAAATTATGTATCATTACTTTTAATAAAATAAAATAGAATCGTCAGCGGTCTGTTTCGATTTTCGATTGAATAAATAATAAATATTTCCAGACAGGTCACACAGCGCCATCTAGTTTCCGTGGTAAGCTACGAGGCTTGTGTTACGGAAACTAGATGGTTGATAAACTACATCTTAAACTTTTTTTTTTTTGTTAATATATACATATTAAACATATAAACACCCAGACCGAGACAAATTATACAATGTACAACTTTCCCCCGGTGGGAATCGAACCCATGACCTCCCGAGTTCACGGCAACGTTTGTTACCACTAGACCACGGAGGCGGTCATTTTGGTCATGTTTCTATTTCATCTCCCTTTTTTCATTGATTAATATCTTTTTTAATCTTTCATTTCTATGTTGCATTATGATTTTCATTTTCGTCACATTCGTGCCGACTGATTTATCTTTGGCCTCAAAACTGTGAAAATTAGTTTTGGTTGTTGGCCGGTTCTAATGTATTACGTCTACTATTTATTTTGTGCCGGACCCAATTTAATTCTAAATAATGGTAGGAAATGACAAAGCGCATAACAAACCCCAACAAAATGTTCCATTTTGTACACATTTATTTTGACCTACATTTTAGGAGTTAGTCGTCAACTGGATCCAAACCTAACTTGGCCCATAGCTAATTAGACCTATAGCTTACTCGATCCATGGCTAACTATACTATAGCTAAATGTCGAAGTGGATGTCTGTAGGGCGAAATATCACAAAAAGTAAATAAATTATTGTGTCCCGACCAGGAATCGTACCTAGTAACTCCGCGTCTGAAACCTAGAACACGAAGGCAGTGTATATCTAAAGGCTAAATGTGATGTGAAAAAAACCTAAAATTTTGGACTAACAAATCTTTTAATCCTAGATGTAGGTACCTATAATATTTGTTCAGTATCTGTGTAACAGATTCAGCGGTAGTACCGACCTTTACGACAAAATAGGCTTAATCATTGACCTATGTATGAATCGGGCATTCAATTTTCAATTATCTAAAGTTAATTTATCTAAAGTTTATTTATATGTTTTTATATTATCTAAGTTGAACTAAAAAAGAGAATAGTAAATTGTAAATGAATTGGGCCATTCAGTCTAAGAGTATTGTTGGCGCCTAGCTCCATCTAGTGGTATAATTTGGTACCAATTTGCTATTCTAATATTTTACACATGTGGCACTCAGTAGTGGTTCTATTCTCGGTCCCATCTCGTCAGCACGTCTAGTGTCGCTATTGATCAGACCTTTCTGAATCAAGTGACAACGCCGTGTTAAAGTAGTTGACGTTAAATTACTTATATACATTCAAAAACAATTAAAAAACAAACCATAACCCCGCGCCAACTGTAGTGGTAGTTCTATGGTAGACAGTGTCACCTGGGATTTCGCCGTCCAACTCCAAACTAGATCGTGACAAGTACCGCCTGGTGCCATGGAGTCAAAGAGCTGCAGCTACACCAAGTTGCCGAGCTCATGCAGAAGAAGACTCAAGGTAAGCCGTGTATGTCTTTCTTTACTTCCTTTGTTCATACTTTGTGCCACATAGAATAGATAAAATAAATTAACCATCAGCCTCTTAAAAACGCATACAGTCCACTTAAAATTCTTTAACTTAAACAGTCCACCCGCTCCATATCAGGTTTTATTATATTAAGAAAGTTGCTAAGCCTGTATCTGTACAGAGCTACCTCTCCCAAGGCCCGCCACTTAACACGATCTCTTGCCACCCTCATGCAACCCCCACCAGCGATCTTCTTTAGGTCATCTCTCGATTCCTGAGTTTTGGACACTGGTTTCGTCCACTATCCGAATCGTCAGCCTCTACAGGACATTAAGAGCATCAGTACGGTACTTAGCGGAACCTTCGCAGAGATGAGAACAGTAATCCACGCATGACCTTATTTATGCTTTAAGTATAGCTTAAAACTAGAAAGTAAAGCATCAATCAAAGTCTTGAAGACAAATTTCTAAGCATTCCATAGATTCGCCGTGCGGGTGCCGGGTCCATCGTGTGTGGGTAAGAGATGAGAAGAATGGTGTCTCGGGCTTGCGACCGACAATAGGCTGATTTAAGAAAAGGAGGCCTCCCTTTTTTATTTTATTGTGCGATACGCTCACCATCGACCATTCTACTCCTCTCCCTACCCAACCAAATACTGTATGATTCCGTTAATGCCGTCTTGGAAGCTCGTTCCATAAATGTATTGACGGCAGACCTGCTTAGGCCCAATTCTTTAAGTAAGTGATGCAAAGATTTTGCTGGAACTCCTCTCGCACCAACTTCCACTGCGTAAACGTAACGTAAAACGTAAATCTTGTTTAGTAATCCGAGTTTTTGAGACGCGCTGTTTTGGTGATGCTCTCAAAGTAGTTTTGGTCCATTCATAAAACTAATGAGTAAAGGAAAAAAATAACACTACATCTACGACTTTAAGTTCTTGAGGCTATAACGAATGTCATGAAACCATTTTCTTCCCAGTTTCTAAATATAGGTCAATCAACTGAGCTCCATTAGTTAGTGGCAAAACGTTTCGCTAAATTATTCAAACCGCACTTGGCCTCACCTACCCCTCCCTCCAAACCTAAACCTTCCCCCAAATTAAATTAGTGAGCTACATATAAGGACATAATATTCAAGTTTTATTTTCATCGTCAGTGGCCTCCTAGTATATTTTTTTAACGGCAAACAAATATTGGCACATGCCAAAGTTCAAACCGCTGCCTTCTTTGGATTGAAGGAAAACGTTTTGGCAACTTCTTCTTAAGATGCCATCCCCTATCGGAGGTCGGCTATCATTATGGCGATTTTAATTTGTTATCCGCTGTCTGGAACAATCATCGTGTGTGCTTCCTTTCTCCTGCCTTCTGGAGCCTTGTATCTGTGCTTGCATGACTAGCTACAGCAAGTTGTACTTTTAATTGCGCATGAGGTGTTCCTAATACTCCTTCGCTTTATTATTTTAAGAACTTACGCCTTTGTTCATCCTATGCAAGACAATTTCGTTTCTCACTCTGTCCTTCCTTGATATCTTCAACATTTTCTTTTATATTAATATTTCAAAAACTTCTTCGACATTTTGTTTGTCAGGGTCCTGAATCGACACCATACGGAAGAATGGAAAATATTCAATTATTTTTTTTATATCCATATGGTTCACATTTTAACTCTTGGATATTGTCTAAATACTAAATATTTGTAAAATTTAACTCTTTTGAGCGGTTAGTCTTTAATGTAGAGCGCAGCAGTATTGTCAATATTTGTCTTGTCAGTCCGACGACCATGAACTTAGTATTTTTGTTCTTTACGTTTTAACCATATTTGGCACTTACATTATCCACTTAGCAGAATCTTTAAATCGTCTCCAATTGATAACAAATCCACTATCACTAACTTCAAGAGCTTCGGAAAATATATATTCAGCATAAATATTAAACATCAATGGGGGCAGTATGCCTTACTCTACGACGTATAACCACTGTCACTTCATTTTTAACACTCACATTTACCGTTTGCTCAGCAACTGGAATACAATACAAAAGTTTAAATATAAAGTTGTAGGTAGGTAAATAGTATTATAATTTGTAATCCAAGCATAGTGCAGCAGTGGTGGGTCGATATAATGCGTACATCACGAAACGACACGTTAATTGATAATTGTAGAGCGAGCTGCGCGGGCGCACGGCGCGGGGCAATTTGTTCAGACGTCCGCGATCCGATTTATGGACGCACGCGGATGTACCATAGACGTAACGTCTCACGTGACACAGACCAAGGCCAATAAATTCAAATATTTATTACATTCATCATCTCTCCAAAGCTGAATGTAGGCCTCCCCCATCTTCTTTAGGTCAACCGTCAATCTGACGGTGGTTGTCCCTCAGTACATCTTCCCGTACGCGGTCTCCACTCTAGAACCTGTTTGTCCCTTCGTTCATCGGTTTTACGGCAGATACTGTGTCCGGTCCATTGCTACTTCAGCTTGCAAATTTTCAAAGCTGTGTCAGTAACTTTGGTTCTAAGACGAATATTAACGTTTCAAATTCTATCCATGAAATAAATACTTAGAATATTATATCTAAAAAGCTCACTGAGCGACTTTGAATTTGTGGACCATACCAAAATATGTAGTTTATTTTTTGTCATTAAAAGTAATAATAAATAATAATAATATAACGTTTATTGACGTAAAAACCTAGATGCATCAATCAGTAAATACGGGGATCCCTGTACTAAATCCCAGAAGTCCTGTCATATAGGGAGCCCCACTCGTACTTTCAAAGGCATTCTTGATTATTAATAATTTATTGCCTATTTAATATAAATTTATAAATTCAAGTATATAGTAAATTCTAAAGTAGACAGTGTTATTTTCTAAACAAAGTATAAAAAGTATAGTATCAATCACGAGTTCACAAAGAGGACGACGCAGGGAGGGACGACCCCCCGCCAAAGTCAAAGTCAAAATATATTTATTCATTTTCATTTATTTATTTATTATTAGTTTATTCACGTAAACCTGTTACAGGCATTTGTGGCACGTCATTAATTAAATTATTTTGAATGATTCTACTCCTGCTAGTGAAAGACTAAGGAGCAAAGTTGTCCGAATAGTAAGCTACTAGCAGAAAACCAGCAGCTTATCAGATTCCAGTGACTTGTTAATGTTGAATCTGGTATGGCATCTTAGCTATATAAGATGGACAGATGATCTAAAGAAGGTTAGGGTTGGATGAGGCTTGCAAAACATCGCATACAGTTGCGACTCTTGGGTGAGGTTTACCAGCAGTGAACAGGCTGTTGTTGATGATATGATAATTCTTGGATCTGTCCATTGTATATGTCTATGGGCTTTAGACTTTAATAAATGTTTGCTTGTACTCATTTGCCAAGCAAAATGATGTATAGATTCTCAATTCGTAATTGTTTAAATAACAACCACGATAATGTTTTACGACTGTGTCATGTTTTCAATAGAAACATGTATTCTTTTATGTATCTACATATGGTACATATAATATTTGTCTACTAAATATAATTCTGTAGAACTTAGCAGAAACTGTAAACATTACCAAGATATGATTTCTTTAATTATTTGACATATTCGTATGCCATACATTTTATCCAAACTTCCTTCAAGTTCTACAAATCCAAAGTTAATTTGTATATTATAGTAAAAAATAATAAACTAGGAAACTGAATTTTAAATTTAAAAAAAAAAAGAGAAAACTAAATAAAATTATTATAAATAAAAAAATTGCTTCAAATCGCTGACAATGGGCCAATTGCCACGTTGAATGGCAATGCTGATCCTTTGGCCCAAATATTGCCTAGCCCTCTTGTCCCCCGAGGTGTTGACGAGCTGTATTATATTAGTATTTATTTTTTGTCTCTACAGAGGTCCCACTGTCACGCTGTTAATGTTCATACATCTGAGCTTACTTTTGACATCATTACAGCCCCTAGAACACAGCGTCCTAGACCTCCACTGCTGGAACAAAAACCAACTAGGTGCATAAAAATGCCAGGCCTCATGGCAAGTAGCGCGCAATGTTCATGAATGTTAAAAAGACACTTATGACTAACAGAACGAGTCCCTAGCATAACGGCAATTCAAGCTTGATCCTGAAACGTGTGGATACACGTTACTGGGTCTATCGGCACGAATAGTGGATACAAATATTGGATATCACTTCATGAATAACAGAGTTGGAAATATGTGGAACAAAATACCAGAAGACATATTACAGTCCTTAACTGTAAACACTTTTAAAAACAAACTGGACAAGTTGCTAGTGACAATCGAAATAGACTATGGTGATAACTGACAATTTAATAAACTTTACACCAGTGCTTGATATAGGCATATCAGAAATGCGCGCCTATTAATCAATAATAATAACAATAATAATCCTCCTCCTCCCCTGCAGACTGGGCAAATTATGCAATTATGTCAAATGCAAAATTTTACTTTAAAAGAAAACTAATATTATAAGCTTGCCATGGTGATATTTAAATAATAAAAATAACACAACTCGGTGGTGTTAGTGATATATAAATGAAAAAGCAAATTGAAAGAAAGAAAGAAAAATTTTTTATTGGCCACGTATCAATAAACACAACTTAAAGAAAGCCTGGTAGTATACACAAGATGTGTGGTGTCAAATAGGGAATCAGCTCAGCATGGGGCTGCGACTCTGGGCCACAGCGCTGATTTTTGGCTAATCCAAATGGTGCCAGCATAGTAGTAGGAACTAAAGTCAGTCATTAGTGTTTAGTTTTAGTTGTTCTTATTATTAAAGCTTATGTACCGCTCTCCTTGGTGGGTGCGGTATCCAATGACGAATTCGGTTTTTTAAGGGAAAGCTCGATATACGTGAAGTCAATAGTAAAATGTGTCATAAAAGCATATAATTTGATAGTTTGCTACAAACTAGATTCGTCCCAGGTAAGCGATCACGTCGGATAACGGCTCCCACTATCTTTATGGCATCGCGACACATAAAGGAAACGTTATGGGTGACTAATGTCCTTCGATACGCACATACGAAGCTGTATTGTTGCCAATGTTCAACATCTTCAAGTCAAACACCTATATCTTTATAGGACCAGTCTTAAAAGTAAATATTTCACGTTCTTAAAGGACTTCATTCATTTTGTATGGGTTTAATTATATTTACAGTTATGTACAGCCACGATCTTATTTAAGTAGTTTCTAAGTTAGTTAGTTTAACTTGCATTAATAATAATATTAATAAAATTCTTTATTGCACATAATTTGCAAATGTAGTGTACATGGGCGAACTTAATGCCGAAGGCATTCTCTACCAGTTAACCTTTGTGATGGTAAAAAGTGAGGTAATGGGGTGATTGAGTTTGAAAATAATAATAGTATAGATACAACATGAATAAATAAATACTTATGAGATTAATTATTAAATTATATGTGCATTATTGCAATGTTGTGCCTAACATACATAAATATGGATTATTGCCTGTTTACGGTCCAACCATTATTACCACTTTGATTAGTACATATGTTTTGATAATTGTATTGATTTTATTAGTTCTGACTGTATCCAAGTTGTTTTGAGAGAACCAATGGAAATAAATTATTTTGATTTGATTTGATATATTGAATTACTTAACAAGATGGAACGACTACACAATGCATGCATCAGATTCATTTTTTGTCTTCGCAAATACGATCACGTTTCCCCATTTCGCGAAAAGCTGAAGTGGTTAAATATTCGCAGTAGGAGAAATAGCAGAGTGCTCTGCTTACTATACTCCATATTACACGAGACTGTGACCCCCAAATACCTTAAAGACAGCTTCACTTTGCTTGGTTCGCATCATGACAGAATTCTTCGCTCTTCCTTTAATACTTCTTTTGCTATCCCCTCTCACCACTCCGCTTTTATGTCCAAGTCGTTTGCAGTTGTGGCTGCAAGGCTTTGGAATGACCTACCAACGGAGGTTAAAGATGCTCCAAACAGAGCTATATTTAAAAGATTAGTTTACAGACTCTTTTTGGGTTCATAATTTTCATAAAATTTTCATTGATTGTTGCTTATTATTATCCTATATCATCGGTTGTCATATAGTACGTAGTACCTAATTTATGTTTATGTAGTATATAAATAGTGTAACTTATTTATGTAGTTTATACTATATAGTATGTGTGTATGAATTCTTATGTAATTTTATTAATAAATATTTATTATAATCAATAAATAATATTCTATAGACGTATTAAAAATATACGTATTTAATTAAACATATTTAATTTTAATTGATATATTGCACCTACCTCACATAAATGTTCTCGTTGTCCCGAAGGTCTGACAGGCAGAGAATGTCAAGCGACATTATGTCACGCCTTTATGTGCAATAAAGTTTTAAATAAATAAATAATTATTTCTATAAATCATTAGGTATATTTAAAAAAAAACTTATTAAATTCATGCAATAATAACAATAAAGAAGAAGTAAAAATTTAAGCTTAAGAGCATGCATATTTTTGTATTTGTGTGTAATAATATAATAACACATAATACCAATAGTTTTTTTTTGCATTTTAGGGCCACGGCATTAACAAATAAATGCGTCTATGGACACGTCCTTGCATATACGCAAAGCTCCAGCCATATCTTCAGATAAATACTACAATGGAGACCAAGTGATGACCCTTGACTTGTTTGGCTATTTGTATTGCTTTGACACTCCACTGTAGACTATAGTAAACAGCATTTTCTTAGAAATGTGTAGAAAATTACTTATTTTCTGAACAAATATTACCTACCTTTATCGAGTATCATATTATGTTTCATCGTCATTCATTTTGGGCTATTTTTGTACTACTTGTGTTGTTTACATAGTAAATAGTAATGCATAATGTAAATAGTAGCTTTAATACTTAATAATAGGACTAATGTAATTTTTACTATATATATAGATATTACCATGTAATTCAGTTATTTAGAAAATTAAATATATAATTATTATCAATCAAGTCATTTACTTTTTGCACACCTAAACTGTATAAAATGTAGGTTTTCTACTTAAATTGTAATCTTCTTAAAATAATTTATCTTAAAATGCATAAACAAAATATATGTATTTTATATTTAATTAAATATTCATTTGTTAACGTAGGACGTTTATTTATGTATAAGTACTATAAATATGTAATTAATAATGTGTCATTTATAATAATAAATTAATAGAAATAAATAATTTTAACTATCAATTTTCTTCGTAACTGCACCCGCTTATCCGTGGTCTAGTGGTAACAAACGTTGCCGTGAACTCGGGAGGTCGTGGGTTCGATTCCCACCGGGGGCAAGTTGTACATTGTATAATTTGTCTCGGTCTGGGTGTTTATATGTATTATATGTATATATTTACAAAAAAAAAAAAAAAAGTATAATGTGTAGTTTATCAACCATCTAGTTTCCGTAACACAAGCTTACCGCTTACCACGGAAATTAGATGGCGCTGTGTGACCTCTCTGAAATATTTATTATTTATTTATTTTATTATTTTATATCTCAGTTACAAAGGTTAGTTGGTAGAAAATGCATGTACGGCATTAAGCTCGCCTATGTGCTTGCACTTGTTTTGGTTTTGTACAATAGATAATTTATTATTATTATTATCAAGTATAACTATAGGTATATTAGTTTCCGTATAAAACTAAAGTATAATAAAACACTGTTTAGAAAATTTTACACATTTTATTAAGTTGCACAAATTGCATTATTCTTGTACATACATTTATTTCCTCATAATAAAATTAATAAATACTTATATCTAGTTTATACTATAACTATTTTTTAAATACAAATCTAGATCTAGGGCTATTCAATATCTTTTCGACAAAAAATAAATTAAACTAAAATTATGTGAACAAATGTTTTATAGTCTATGATGTAGTAGTAGGGCTGGGCCTGGTTTGGGGATAAGGATATTCCCCTATTTTCTCCGGCATTATCTCAACAGATAATTCATGCAGCGCCCGTGTATTTGATAACGCTTAAAAATTAAAGATGAATGTAAAACTAATTAAAATTTATAATTATGTCTATGAACTTTTACAGACAGCACTAGACTTTCTCCACAAAGTCGCACAAGATGGCGCTATGACAAGGAACGTGAACACTCCTGTCACTACCATGATGGCTACTGTCAACTCTTCTCCAGCCCAGTTCCTGAAAGCATTCATATTGTATCCATAGCATAGGGAAACATTTGCCATGACAAAAGCCACTATACCAAAGAGAATGTGAGTGATTTTGGATAAACTTGGAGGTAATATTCTACTCAAATCCTTGGCGTAGTTTGAAGTCAATCCGTTGAGACAACTTACTCCGGCGAAGACCAACGCAGCTAGACCTGAAAATAATAATAATTGACAAATTTTGCGTGGTAAATAATATAAAATGTACGTGGTCTCCAGAACCCATGCATCTACTTCATTGGTAATTGGCGATAGACCTGTCTGGCCACTTCAACTTACTAAATTTAAAGGCAAAACATGCGATTACTTTGGTTTTCTGACGGTTATCAATATTTTGTACTCTATCCATCAAATAAATTCTGAGCATAGTTCTTTCCATAGCTCGCTGAGCTGATAATATTAGTATGTAATGATTTACCTGTCTGTCCATGTATAGAGTGGAAGTTGACCCTCGCTGCCATGGACATGACAACAGTGCCAGCGAGGGCCAGGATGAATCCAACGAGCTGAAGGATCCAGTGAATTCGACGCTGGTGCAGCAACTTTAAAGGAGCCGACCAGCCATTGCCAGGAGTCAGGCTCAGGAAACCCAGGGCCATAAACACTTGATACTAGAAAAAAAAAACAGTTTTTTGAATCACAAAGTCGAAGTATAATGTCGGTCTTTAGTGACTGGCTTCAGTTGCTTTCATGTAAGTGGACGCGATATAAAATAAAGAGTTCTAGACCTTCACTTCAAGTATATACTTCTGCAGATTGTAGCCATTTCTATGAGATTCAACAACTGGGAACCACGTGTTAACGTGCCCTCCGAGGCAGCAGCGGTTATGATGTAAATGTATGCCGGTTAGGTCTGTTGGAGATTGGCAATATTTCCCCTTTATATGGCAGGGCTAATACGTTGGCAGAAATAATTGCCAGCTTTACTGTCTCCAGACTTTTTACTCCGGACAATTCCTTGGCCAGACGCCAGCTAAATGGGTTCCATGGGCCCATCGTCTCGACCCCAAGCGCAAATTCGTAACCAGCGAGTTGAGGCGGAGTGCACAATCGTCCAAATTTTAGACGATACGTTTTAATACGATTGTGTATTCCGCCTCACCCCCCTGTACCGAGGTTGGCGTTCACCAACTCTCTTTCCCTGGTATCCCTTTACTTTATTTCAACCCTACAATATCCCAATTTTGACAGTCCATGCCCTAAAAGCGCTGATTTTTTAATTTTGGATTGTAGTCATTAAACTTGTAAGCGGTTATCGTACATCGAAGGTTATTCACGTGTTTCCTTGTATGGAATTTTGTAATAATAAATAACAATTAATCAAAACTTGTCACAGATAAAATTATTATAGATATTTACAATTAGACTTTAATCCTTTTTTATCTTTTACGTAAAACTACGTAGGACATATTTTCATTACGTCGCAGTATCATTAACGACGAATTGTTTGTCTATTTATGTGACGCGAAATATGATTAAAAACATGATCACGACAGTATTCCTTGCAGGATGGTAAGAAACCACGCTTTTGCGAGTTCCACCAGCTAGTTTACATTATATATTAAAGCCTTAATAAGTAAGAACGATTTCTTGAAATTCCTAAAAAGGTCGGTTCAAACCCCGACATGTACAATTGTCATAGATTTACAAACCTCACCGTTCCCGTGCCTTGGAAGTGTACGTTAAGCTGTCAGTTCCGGTCCCATTAATAATTAATCGTTAATAAGTTTTTCCAACCCAAAGCCATTGTGGCAAGTGTGGGCCAAATTCTCCAGGAAATTTCTGATATGCCCAACAAGGCCTTGGACCCTATGATAATAATGATTTTAGTCCCGTGACAAGTGGCAAGCTCGTCGATGTCTCTACGAGTACCAGAGTCGAAAAATATCACAAAAAGTAAAGTATCGTCACGACCTTGCGGGGTGGTCAGTAACCACGCGTTTAAAGTTTGTATTATACAACACAATAATTTAGAGTTGAAGCCTTATTCTTAGAGAATAAATTTAGTCTTTATTTTAATTGAGTTGACCGCCGCCGTGGTCTAGTGGTAACAAACGTTGCCGTGAACTCGGGAGGTCGTGGGTTCGATTCCCACCGGGGGCAAGTTCTACATTGTAAAATTTGTCTCGGTCTGGGTGTTTATATGTATAATATGTATATATTTACAAAAAAAAAGTATAATATGTAGTTTATCAACCATCTAGTTTCCGTAACACAAGCCTCGTAGCTTACCACGGAAATTAGATGGCGCTGTGTGACCTGTCTGGAAATATTTATTATTATTATTAAAAAATTAGACAATAAACCCGCCTATGTACCTAATTTTAGGTTTGGTGCAATAAATAATTATAATAAATAAATATAAAAATAAAGTATCATCACGACCGTTTCCCTTACAGGGTGGTCAGAAACCACGCTTATAAAGAAGCGGATTTACATTTAGCCAACTTTACTATAGGCCAAATGGCAAAGTCGCCGATGTCTCTAGCGTCCAAACTTGAAAAATATCACACATAAATTAAATATTAAATAAATTTATTAATTTAAATTAATAAATATTATTGTGTCTCGACCAGAAATCGAACCCGGTACCTCAGAGTCATTTCAGTCAGAGTATATTTAATAAACTTTTAAATTCAGATTTACACTATACTACCAGTCTAGCCGTTAAGGCCGTAGATGGAAACGCGGGGGTGCTGGGTTCGATTCCTGGCCGAGAACACAAAAATATATATTTAATTTATTTTTACATTTCTAGAGTTTGGTACGCTATAGCGACATCGACGAGTTTTGCACTTGTTATGATGGACCGATAGCAAAGTTGGCTATATGTGATTTTGCTTCTTACAAAAGCGATGTTTTTGACCACCCCGCAAGTCGGAGTCGTTCGTGATGATAGTTTATAAAGTTTTCTATATTTTGTTTACGGATGTAGTATCATGTTTTACACCCTGTATAACTATATTAATGCCCGAGTACTATATCTAGATCTATGATAAGAGATACAGTATAACTTATCCTGTATTAACTTATCCTTTAAATCCGTAAAATCCCGAAGCTAATTTGTCATTGATGTCTGATCTAATTGGCCTATTATAAAGTTGGCTAAATGTGAATCCGCTTCTTTCAATAAACGTAGTTTCTGATCACCCCGAAAGGGATACGGTCGTGATGATAATTTAAATTTGTCATTACTAAAATGCTATCACGACCTTTAAATTGTCATAACTACAGATCTTTCATAAAAAACTTTAATTTTACTTAAATCCTTACGGGACACTCAGCCAAGCGTCTGGACAAGAAGTTGGCCTTACGGAAAAGTCTGGAGAGTGGAAAGCTGGCAATTATTTTCTTTTATTTATCATTTTCCTGGTGGTGGGTAAAATATTTAATAAATTATAAATGGGTTTCCTACAACAACAGAAAGGCTTTAAGATGACAATAGTTATAATATATAATAACAAAATATCTATGCTGGTGTCGTGTTACAGGTCTGTTGTGTTGGAACCTCTTTTGTACTTTGATTTACGTTGTCTTTTTTATTTTTATTATCATACCTTTTGAACTGGCTATCTGAGGCTATGAGTATTAGTCAATATAGAACTGACTGACATCCTAGGACACAAGTTATCTTGGTTAGGAATCAGAGACCACCTTAAAATTGCCTATCCTTGTGGTTTGCATTAAATTAAAAATGTTTATAAGCCTAAATTTTAATTAATTAAATATTGTTTCCTTAACTTCGTATACCAATAAAAAAAGCTCAATAAATTATTATTATTATTATTTCTGACAACGTATTAGCCGTGCTATACAGACAGGAAATGTTACCAGTTTTGTAACTCTTTCTGAAAGGTCGTCTCTAGAGGACATTTTTTACTTATAGTCTATTTTTTATTATGATTACTTTATATTTAATTTATTATTATTTTTTCAGTATCTATGTATGTACTACATTTATTTCCTGACAATCCTTACGTCCAATATTACAAATGCGAAAAGCTTTGGTTGTCTGTTTGGCAGCAGTAAAAAAAATAAAAACTTACCCCAAGGCAGCATATTATAATGTGTTGAGCTACAGGACTCAAAGGTGGAGGAAATCTGAACCCGTAGAGAAAGAAGATCAACGCAATAACACCAAGTAAAATATATGAAACATTATTTGCAATAGATTTATACACCACGCTCCTGTCTTCTTCCATAATTGCCACCATTTTAAAATTAATGTCGACTCTTTGTTATGGCTAAATATAAACTGATAGAATTATCTAGTGCACTTTTATTTTACTCGAGAACCGTTTTTATAATCATTACGTCGAAATTTATAGATAATAGATAGTCTAAACAAGGTAGTAAGCGTAGACGTATATATGTGGGCCTGTTTATTTTATTTATTTTTTTATACTAGCACGACATGGTAAGTGGCGCGCTAGGTCCATAAATGTTAGCAACTGAAATCAGACACTCATGACTGACATCAGATCCCGAGACGTGTGGATACACTTTACTGGGTTTATCGGCACGAACGGTGGATACTGCCCCGGCTTGGCTGACTGGGTAAATTACCACCATCAGTCCGCCTACCGCCTATTTGTTGTTCTCGTTAAAAGTATGTGCCATTTGCAATGATGTCAAATGCCAATTTTTACTTTTAAGGAGAACTAATATTGTAAGCTTGCCAAGGTATACACAAATATTACAGCTTAAAACAAGACTTACTGTCCATTAATTGTTTATTTTATATTATTTTTTATCGGAAAATTTCGTATTCTCTCTCAATTAGTTTCAGTACAATAACATTTTTAATTTTTACATTAAATAAAAAAGTTACATATTAATGAACATGAAAATGTCACTCATTTAATACAATAATAGATTTACACTTCGGGTGCCGTCGTATTCCTACTAAGACCAGAGTAATCATTAACAGTTGATTTTTTTTGTTTCTTATGAATATTTTAATTGTCAATCTAGATTATATTACGACATCATCATTTGTGAAATAAATAAAACTCACGTACACGTAATGTACAAATAAGGTCATGCGTGAAATACTGTTCTCACCTCTAGGATTATTCCGTTAAGTACCTTACAGATGATCTCAATGCCCGCAGAGGCCCGCCAATGGATTATGGTCAAAATCTCTCGAATCGCGGCAGCTTCGCCGAGATGTGGCCTCCCTGAACGTGTTCTACAAGCTTTAATACGGTTAGTATTTCTAAGAGCTCCACAACCTAATCCCTTTTTCTATATTCCAAAACTATCCCACTGTACATATATCTTTGGAGACTCTTACATATTTCGTGCGCTGAAGATGTGGAAATCTCTCCCAGCTAGTGTGTTTCTCCATTCCGTTAACCTGAATTCCTTCGAACGAAGTGTGAAACAGCATCTTGATAGTCCGGCATAATGGTAGGGACCAGTGGACAGTGGCTGACGTCAATTGCTCCCATTCTTGGACCTCGCGTATTGCTTACCAGTTGTGCTACATATAAATCACCCGAACGAAGTTTTTATACAAAGCGTATCTAAGTAAAAGTGCGTGTATCGTCTTCCTGGGCAGCTAAAATTTTGCCATATTAATAAAAAAAACAGCTTGACGAGAATAAATTCTAAATAGGGCCGATTAAATACACTTCTATGGTAGCAAGTATACCTAAATTACTTGAATCATCGATTAAATTGTGGCGTAGAATGTGATTAATGCAAACCTACATTTTAATTCCGAGCTCACGGCATGTGACTGAGCTTGTCCAAAAAATAAAATAACCTAGTCTAATTTAATGCCAATAAGCCATAAGAAACCATACGTCTGAAAACGGTTGATTCGTTTTCAAAAAAATCGACAAAGATTCACCAATAGTAAATGTATATACATCTGAGCTGCCAATTTGTAGTCAGTTACTGTCAAAAATCCTATACATACGGCCAGTTTCAGAGAAGATGATTAAAATAATTTATATATGATCACTTGCAATGCTTGTCACATTGGTTATTTTTGCCGAATTATGTGCCTCATGTCGTTAAATATGTCAAAAAAAATTGAAAGATTGAATGCAACTGGCCGTTAATGTTCTCGATTTGGTAAAAAAAAATTGTGCAAACTAGAGTTACTGTTTACCATCAGGTAAGCTTGAGGTCTTCGCCGTTTTAAAGTGTAAAATAAATTAAAAGCTGAATTTATAACAAAAATATATTAAATTTAATCAAAGTATAGTTCAACATCGATGTCGGAAAAAGTATTTAAATTTTCTCAGAAAACTAAAACAAGGGGATACTAGGACTATAAAAGCGTAAGATCCTGTTATTCCCATCATTGTATAGACCAGGACTTCTGGAACAAATTCCCTGAATGCATGTTTATTGTAGCCAAAGCATAAACAGACAGTGGATAAACCAAATGTCACCATGCCAAGAAATACGTGGCATATCTTGGATACATTGGATGGAATGTAGCGACGTAGTTCTGTGCTGTACAATGATGTCAATCCGTTTACAAGACTGATGCACGTTAATACCAACGCCGATAGACCTGGAAATAAAGAATAATTATTGTGTCACAACCGTTGCTACTTAATTAATTTATTTATTTAAATACTTTATTGCACTTAAAAAACCTATTAAATAGGCGTGCTATAAACGCCATATGACATTCCTTGGGGATCATAAAAGGTGATGGGCAGGATGAAGAAAAATATTAAATTTTTTAATTACGCATTTATAGCACTTAAAATATTATATATTTATTTATTTTAAATACTTTATTGCACTAAAATTGTAGATAGGCGGGAGTGTGGAAAAACTATGTATGGGTGCAAATTTATTATTATAAACTACATACTAATAATACATAAAAGAATAAATAAATACATGAATACATACATACGAGGGGCGTTCAAAATATTCTCGGTATTGATACGTTACAACCTCTTTTATATATATATTTGTTACTGGCCGCTAAGATTCATCCATTGACATTAAAAAAAAGTAAAATTGGAACCGAGATGTTCTTTTGTTTTTCTGCAATTGCCGAACAAACATGAACACCATGAGCGAATTAACAATTTTAACGAAATTAGAGCACCGATCCGTCATAAAATTCTTGACAAAACAGGGTAAAAATCAAAAAACCATAAAAGAGGAAATGGATTGTGTTTACCGTGAGTCTGCTCCTTCTTTATCTACTATTCAAAAATGGTCAAGCGAATTTAAGCGTGGAAGGGAGAGTATTGAAGATGACCCTAGACCTGGCCGGCCTGTAGTGGCTACCTCACAAGAAAATATTGATAAAGTGGAAAAACTTATATTGGAAGACGGCCGAGTGAAGGTAAAATCTATAGCTCAAGTAACCAATCTCTCTATTGGTACCGTACATGACATTATACATGACCATCTTAATATGTCAAAAGTAAGTGCAAGATGGGTTCCGCGAATGCTGACGCTTCTTCAAAAGGATATGCGTGTGGCTTGCTGTTCAGATTTTATCGACCTGTGTGGTGAAAATCCCGATGAGGTGCTGCAAAAAATAGTTACTGGAGATGAAACCTGGGTTCATCATTATGACCCAGAGAGCAAACAGGAGTCCATGCAGTGGCACATTAAGGGTTCAGCTCATCCCAAGAAGTTCAAGGTAATCCCGTCAGCTGGCAAGGTCATGGCCACAATATTTTGGGATTGTGAAGGAGTTTTGCTTATCGATTATAAAGAAAAAGGTGTAAATATCACAGGGCAGTACTACGCTAACGTTATACGTCAATTAAGAGATGCGATCAAAGAAAAGAGGCGAGGAAAGTTAACCAAAGGTGTTCTGCTTCTGCATGACAACGCCCCTGTCCATACTGCTCATATTGCCAAGGCAGCTATTGTTGAATGTGGGTTTGAAACTGTTACTCATCCACCCTATAGTCCGGACTTAGCCCCAAGCGACTTCTTTTTGTTTCCCAATCTTAAAAAGGATCTGCGTGGAAATAAATTTTCTGACGATGAAGCGTTGAAGACGGCCGTGGAGGAGCATTTTTACACCAAAGATAAAAAATATTTTTATGAGGGATTAAAAAAAATAATTGATCGATCTTATAAGTGTATGAACATAGGGGGGGAGTATATTGAAAAATAAAAATATCAAACTTTTCGTACTTGTTTGTTTTTATCCACATACCGAGAATATTTTGAACGCCCCTCGTATAACTATAAATACTAAAAATAAACCTTTGGGAGTCGTAGAACCAATGAAACTCAAGTAACGATTGATGATTTTATTGTCAAACTAAGTAAATAATATACAGCCCCACTGTGTCCAGTGGGGTGGTTTGAAATCCGTATTTTGTGGAAGGGGCATGACTCCCCACTACTGCAGACTGGTCGCGACGTCTTTTGTGCGAACGCCACATTGCTCCCCCTCAGTGAAGCTGTCTACAGCGAAACGTAATGGCGGGCGAACATGGCGCCCGCTACGTGTGATATGCACCACGGCTGGTGCCCGACTGACGGACCCGGCAGTACTCGCTCGGCGATCGCGATGTCTGCGACCGACGGGATCGGCGCGGGCGGCCGGACCTCTCACGGCGGCATCTCGCGCGGGACTGGCCGTAGCGCCGCGAGTGGCTTGGCGCGCCTTGCTACCCCGGCCTCCGGTCTCGATGTAGCTGCCCCGACGCTCGCGTCCGTCCTCCGCTGTAGTCGGCGCTTGACTGGCTTCTGCGGCGTGATCGAGGCGGCTGCGCTCTGTCCTTGTGGTGTCCTCTTCTTCCGCTAGTGTATGCGCAGGCTTCAGTCTCTCGATCGAGACTGTAGTTGTCAGTCACTAAGTCATCTCAGACCCCCCCCTTCCGGGGGAAGACGGGAATTTGTAACGAGGTGTTGGCCTCCTAACAAAAATAGCATTCGCTGCACGTAACTACGGACAGGGCGTGGGAACCTTTATTATAGGTTAAATTTAATACGAGCGGGCGCGGCGGAGGCCGCGGAATGTCATCGTGATCAGGCTATCAAATCGCGCGCCATGCGCCGTGGAACCTCGGGAGGTCTAGCGTGCAGAGGGGCCAGATCTCTCACGAGTGGGAAATTTGACCTCTCTGCCCGTGCGAACATTCCCTTGGCTAGACGGCGCACGAACTCATCCAGTGTTTCCATCCGCAGATCGCGGAGAATGACGTCATTTCTCACATAGCGCGTGGCGCCGACAATGGTACGCAGCGTGAGGTTCTGTTGAGCCTGCAGCCGGCCTCGCTGGGCCTTAGATGTTAAGGCGTACCATGCCGGAGCGGCGTATGTGAGACGAGAGCGAATATAGGCTTTGTAAATAAGCAGCTTGGTGTGCAGAGCCAATGTGGATGCAAACACTGGACGTAGTTTGGCTCGGGCCAAACGTGTCGTGTTCACGGTGACATTCACGTGGTCGCTCATGCTGAGGCGTCTGTCTATCGTGAGCCCTAGGTACTTGACCTTCGGGGCCCATGACAGATTTTCACCATACAGCTGAAGAGGGGAAACTGAGAGAGTTGCCGCTTGCCTCTCTACTTGGAGCATGATAGCTTGCGTTTTCGCCACATTCACCGACAATCTCCACTTGTCTAGCCATTCGGGGAGCAGATCGAGACAGCGCTGCATCTTCTTCACCGCGTACTTCTTATTCGTAGAAGAAGTATAGTACGCGGCGTCGTCAGCAAACAGCGCTAGCTCGACCCCCTCCGCCAACGGTATGTCGTCGGTGAATCTGGCGTAACATAGAGGCGAGAGGCAGCTCCCTTGCGGGACGCCGGCTCGTATGGGACGTGGGGAAGAGAACACGCCCTCCACTGCCACGTGAAAACTTCTGCCTTCTAGAAAGGAAGCCAACACTTTTGTTACCCTAACAGGGGTGGGGGATGTAGAGATCTTGTACAGGAGCCCGTTGTGCCAGACCCTGTCGAAAGCCTTCTCCATGTCCAGGAATACTGCAGCCGTGACATGCTTCTTCAGTGAAGAAGCCGTCACGTGGTGCAGCAGCCTGGTCAGTTGCAAGGTGGTACTGTGTTCTGCCCTAAACCCGAATTGTTCGTCTCTAGGACAGATGTTAGCGCTCAGAACCTGCAGCAATAGTTTCTCAAATGCCTTGGAGACAGCTGAGAGCAACGTTATCGGCCGGTAGCTCTCCGGCTTTCTCACGTCTTTGCCCGGCTTGGGCAGCATGATGACGCGTCCCTCCTTCCACGCGGTTGGGAAATGTCCGCAGCGCATGATGGCGTTACAAAGGCTGGTGAGAGCCACGACTGAGCGTAAACAAACTGAGTAGTTGTCCGCGTAGGCAGCCGTATTTTAAACACTTTGCCGGATCTCTCGATGACTTCATATGGGCCGTCGTATGGAGGGGATAGCGGCTTCTTGACTGCGTCGTTGCGTAGGTATACATGTGTACACTGGTTGAGATTTTTGTGTACAAATGTAGCCTGTGTACCGTGTGGTTTATATGGGACAGGTTTCATTGCTGCGATGGTTTCACGTAATTTCTGTAGGTATACATGTTCTTGGGTTTCCTTATGGTTTGTGTCGTAAAACTGGCCAGGCATTCTAATGGTGGAGCCGTATATCATCTCGGCTGCGCTAGTGCCGCTGTCCTCTCGAAGCGCTGTGCGCAGGCCGAGTAACACGGTAGGTAACTCGTTCGCCCAGTTTTCGGTATTTCCCCGCGCCATGAGTGCTGCTTTCATGCTCCTGTGCCAGCGTTCGACGAGTCCGTTTGCTTGCGGGTGGTAACTCGTGGTGTGGATTTTACTTATGCCCATGATCTTTGTAAGGCGATCGAAGAGATTCGATTCGAAGTTACGCCCTTGGTCTGTTGTGATGGTGGCAGGGGTTCCGAATCTTGCGATCCAACCGCTGTAAAATACGTCAGCTACGGTTTCAGCTGATGCCTCGGATACGGGAATTGCTTCGGGCCATCGTGTGTACCGATCAATCATTGTAACAACGTAGCGGTAATCTTGTGACAATGGCAGAGGCCCGACGACGTCTATGTGCACGTGATTAAAGCGGGCAGCGAATGGGAACTCTCCTCGCGGTGACGTCACGTGCCTGTGTATTTTTGCGCGCTGACAATTGTTACAAGCGCGGGCCCAATTTGCTGCGTCCGTGTTCATGGCGGGCCAAAAAAAATTTTGTGCTCGGATTTTTCTCGTGGTTCGTATGCCGGGGTGGCTGAGTCCGTGAATTAAGTCGAACGCTTGTTTCCGAAATTGCTTTGGAATAAAGGGTCTTCTGTCCCCTGTGGTTGTCTCGCAATAAACAAGGTTTCCTTTTACAGAAAAGTTTTCCAATTTTAAATGCGGTAGTTTCAGACATCTTTGTAGTTCGTCGTCGCCTTGCTGTGCTTCGGAAATATCTGCGTAGTTTATTGGTGAGGGGCAGACTATTTCTTCGATTCTTGAGAGTGCGTCGGCGACTACATTTTGTGCTCCTGCAATGTGTTGCACGTCCGTTGTAAATTGTCCGATAAATTCCAGATGTCGGGTCCGGCGTGGAGTGTCGTTTTTCTTAGGGCCATTTTGTTTCCATGCGTAGATCAATGGTTTATGGTCTGTATAAATTGTTAGTGGCCGAGCTTCTACCATTCTTCTAAAATGTTGTATTGCTAGGTAAATTGCTAACAACTCCCTGTCGTACGCGCTGTATTTTTGTTGAGCGCTGCTTAAGGACTTCGAGAAAAATCCCAACGGCCGCCACTCTCCGTCTACGTGCTGTTGAAGCACTGCACCGACGCACGTTTCTGAGGCATCGGTCATGAGCGCGACAGCGGCGGTGGGGGAGGGGTGGGTGAGTATTACTGCCTCCTTGATGCTTCGTTTGCAGTTTTGGAAGGCTGCATCCGATTCTTCTGTCCACGTGATGATAGTTTTGTCGTTTTTCTTCGTGTTATGAAGATATTTGTTAAGTACGTCTTGATGTTGTGCGATGCGCGGCAAACATGGGCGATAAAAATTCACCATTCCCAGGAATCTTCGTAACTCCGTGACATTGTTTGGGCGGGGAAAATCGTTGATGACTTGTGTGCGTTCTGCCAATGGTTTAATGCCGGTCGCTGAGACTGTGTAGCCTAAATATTGAACTTCTTGCTGGCCCAGTGTACATTTCGCAGGATTTAGCTTCCAGTTATATTTGTTCAGGCGTTCGAATGCTTGTTCCAAGTGTTCGCGATGTTGATCCTCGTTTTCTGATGCGACCAGCACGTCGTCGATGTAGGGAAATACAAAGTTTAACCCTCTGAATACTGTGTCTATGAACCGTTGGAAGGTTTGCCCCGCGTTCATAAGTCCAAAGGTCATTCTCGGGAACTCGTATAGGCCAAAGGGGGTTGTGATTGCAGTCTTCTTGATGTCTTCTTCTGCCATAGGTATTAGATGGTAAGCTCTCGTGAGGTCCAATTTCGAGAAAATTTTCTTGTTTTCTAATACGTATGTGAAGTCCTGCAGTCTTGGCACCGGGTAGCGGTCTGGGGTTGTTATTGCGTTGAGGCGGCGGTAATCTCCACACGGTCTAATTTCGCCATCTTTCTTTGGGACGACGTGTAACGGGCTGGCCCATTCGCTGTTCGACGGTCGACAGATGCCCATTTCTACCATGCGATCAAATTCTGCTTTTGCAAGGCGAAAATATTTTGGGTTTAGCGGTCTCGGGCGGGACCACATTGGAGGGCCAGTTGTTTCGATGTGGTGGACTATATCGTGTGCGGCCGGTTCCTTGTAACTGGTTGGGCTGCAGATGTCTGGAAACTTCGCGAGTATGTCGTGGTACGATTGGCTTGCGTCTGTGGTGTTAATACTCGGCTGGTCGCAGTGGATGACTCGCGCTCGTGTGGCTCTTTGCGTCGTGTTGTCGATTAATTTGCGGCTGTGCAAATCGATCATGAGCTTGTGGTGTCGGAGAAAGTCAGCACCTAGTATCGGACGACTGACTGCTGCGACGATGAACTCCCATTTAAACTCTCTCTGTAGGCCCAGATCCAAACTTAAGCATTTTGTTCCGTAGGTGTTGATTGTTGTCCCGTTGGCTGCATAAAGTTGGTAATCGCTTGTTCGTGCAGTGACGTTCGCAGCGGTCTTGGGGAGTGCGCTGATGTTGGCTCCCGTGTCAATAAGAAATTGTTTTCCGGTTTTCTTATCTGTCACGAATAAGCGGTTAGATGTATGGGCTCCGATCTCAGCCATTATCGTCGCCCGGCCTCGTTTCCCGCTTGCCAGCTGTTAAAGTTGCACGGCGCCTCGCATTGGCGTGCTGTTGCGCCGAATTTGAAGTGGTAACGGCAGAGCCCGTTGGTGTCCGACGGAGCGCGCGAGCGGCCGCGTGGGGATGGCGGTGCGTTTCTGGTGTTGTTCCGGCGGGGCGGCCATGGGCGGCGCGTGCGTTGTTGTGTGCTGTCTCGGCTGGTTCTCAGAGCTGCCACTTCGTCAAATAGCGCGTCGATTTTTTTAGTAACCTCATTTGCGTTAGCGTTACATTTACCGCAGGCGGTGCACGTGGCGGAGCTGCTGACAGACGCTACTTCGTTCATGTTTTCGGCCATTTTGTCTGCCATCGACGCAAGAACATTTATATCGATGTGTTCTTCCTTCACCGACAGTACCGCGCGCATATATGGTGTGAGGCGGCTGGTCCACAATATTTTCAAAGTACTTTCGGGTATTTTGTCGATGGCGAGGTCCCGCATTTTTCGCAGTAGCTGTGATGGTTTCTGATCGCCGAGTTCCATGTCGCTCAGTAGTCGCTGTAGTTGTCTGGAGGCGGACTCTTCGTAGACTTCCAACAATCTCTTCTTTATTGTTTCGTACTTGTTGCTTGTTGGTGGGGCCAGCAGAATGTCGCTGACATGGTCTATATCCGCGGGTTCCAAGCGTCCGACGACTAGATTGTATTTCGCTTCGTCTCCTTGTTTGAGTTGCGCAATGACGGCTTCAAACTGTACGAACCACAGTCTCGCACGCTGCCTCCAGAAGGTGGGGATTCTTGACGTAACTGACAATCCCATGAGTTCCAGCGACGCGATTCTGCTCTCTTGCTCGATGTCTGTGTCCATGCTTAGCGTAAATTCTTCTTTTTCAGTCGGGGTCACCATTTTGGGAGTCGTAGAACCAATGAAACTCAAGTAACGATTGATGATTTTATTTGTAGTAGAAGAGTCTTCTCACACCCCCCGCAGGGGGGAGTGGGGAATCTGTGTCAAGGTATTTGCCTTCTAACAGAGGTTGCGTTCGCTTTCCGTAACTACGGACAGGGCATGGGGTAACCATTAAAGGTTGAAGTATACGAGCCAGGCGGCGGAGCCGCGATTACGACTCCGTGATTGGCAGCAGGTGACGAGCGTAGCATTGTCTGGCGTCCGGCGGACGGGCGTGCAGAGGGGCCAGGTTTCTCACAAGTGGGAAATCTGTCGCCTCTGCGCGCGCGAACATGCCAGCCGCCAGACGACGCACGAATTCGTCCAGTGTTTCCATCCGCATATCCCTATGGATTACATCGTTCCTCACGTACCGCGAGGCGCCGACAATGGTACGAAGCGTTAGGTTTTGTTGCGCTTGTAAACGTGCTCTCAGCGTAGCTGAGGTGAGAGCGTACCAGGCCGGCGCGGCGTACGTGAGTCGGCTGCGGATATAGGCTTTAAAAATGAGTAGCTTCGTGTGAAGCGGCAAACTGGATGCAAACACTGGGCGAAGTTTGGCTCTCGCCACCCGCGCCATGTTCACAGTGGCGGTCACGTGGGCGCGCATGTTGATGCGTTTGTCTATCGTGACGCCCAGGTATTTTACTGGATTAGTCCACGATAGACTCTCGCCGTTCAACAGAAGCGGACGGTCGGGTTTCAGCCTTCTCAGTCCAGTCTCAAGGAACGTAGCCTGAGTCTTCCTGGCGTTCACCGACAACCTCCAACGGGAGAGCCACTCGGGGAGGAGATCGAGACAGCGCTGCATCTTCGTCACCGCGTAGCTCAAGACCCTAGAGTCTGTGAAGTACGCGGCGTCGTCAGCAAACAGCGCTAGCTCGACCCCCTCCGCCAGCGGTATGTCGTTGGTGAACCAGGAGTAACAGGACGGAGAAAGGCAGCTACCCTGGGGAACGCCGGCTCGTATGGGACGTGGACTCGAAGCCACGCCCTCCACTGCTACGTGAAAGCTCCTGCCCTCAAGGAAGGAGGCCAATACCTTGACGATCCTAACAGGGGTGGGGGATAGGGACAACTTGTACAGCAGCCCGTTATGCCAGACTCTGTCGAATGCCTTCTCCATGTCGAGGAATACTGCAACCGTGGTGTGCTTCTTCTCAGAAGAAACCACCACGTGGTGCAGCAGCCTCGTCAGCTGGAGCGTCGTGCTGTGTTCAGACCGAAAGCCGAATTGCTCGGCTCTCGGCGTGATGCACGGGTTCAGGTGCAACAGCAACAGTTTCTCGAACACTTTCGAGACCGTCGGCAACAGAGTTATCGGTCGGTAGCTCTCCGGTTTCCTCACATCTTTTCCCTTTTTCATGAGCATGATGACGCGCCCCTCCTTCCATGCTGCTGGGAAATGCCCGCTGCGCATGATGCCGTTAAACAGGCGGGTGTATGCCACGACTGATCGTCGCGGCAAACACCGTAGTGCCATGTTTGGAACGCCATCTGCGCCGGGGGCCTTTCTCAGCTTCACACGGGAGAAGGCACGCTCCACCATGCCGGGAGTGAAGGTCACCGGTTCGTCACCGGCCGACAGCTCTGCCGCCAGGTAGTCCCTGACGTGCCGATCCACTGTCTCCGTGTGCACCCGATCCGATGAAGGGTTGGGGCTAAACTGCCCCTCCAGGCACTCGGCAAAGATTTCGGCTCGGTCTGCTGCGCGGAACCTCGGGGTTCCGTCTGAGGCTATCAGAGGATGAACGGGAGATCGTTCATTGGATAATTGGGCACATAGACGGTGCGCACTAGGTACGTGATCGCCTATGGAATCTATGTGCTCTTGCCATCGGCTGGCGTCGTAAGTGTCCAGCTCCTCTCGTATCTTCGCCGAGAGGGCGTTCAGGCTCGTCTTCATCGCCGGGCAGCGGTTAAACTGCCACAGTTTCCGTAGGCGCCTCTTTTGCTGTAGTAGCAACCGGATGTGGTGGGGGAGCGGGGGTAGCCCCGCCCTTCCCGCCACAGCGGAAGAGGTCTGCCCTAGTGCACTACGGATCTGTGCGGCGATTTCGGACGACAGCCTTTCCACCTCCTCGGCCGTTGACACCGGGTAGGAGGGAGTATGCTGGGCCATAAGGGCGGCAAATCCCTGCCAGTCAGTGCGTTTCCGCGGCACTGCCAGCGAGACTTTTGTGGGATGGCCGGTTAATTCGACCAGTACAGGAAGGTGGTCGGATTCCAGGTCGTAGAGAACCTCCTGTCGAGGGGTTTCCGGAATCCCACGGACAATGATGATGTCGAGGACCTCCGCCTGCCCTCTCGGGTTCCCAGGAATCCGAGTGGGGGCGTCTGGTCCCAACACATCATATCCGTGGAGTTCCGAATCCTCCAAGAGCCTCTCTCCCTGATGGTTGGCGATAGCGGAGTTCCAGGCTGCGTGTTTGCAGTTCATGTCGCCGGCGAGCATTGTCGGAGGGCCTGCATCCAAAAGTGTGTGGATCTCCGACATGTCAAGAGGCACACCTGCAGGCGGTCGGTAGACCGCATAAAGGTGTGTCTCCTTTCCCGCGACACTTACCGCAATCCCCACAGCATAGAAGGAAGTAAGAGGGGATGGTGGTAAAGGTTGGTGGATGAGGCTTCTCCGCACGATAACAGCTAGGCCCCTGTAAGCTCGTCCGTGCGGAGAGCACTCGTCCTGGCGATAAATGACAAAGTTCGGGACCTTGAATTTGTCATTGGGATGAAGGTGAGTCTCGCTGATCAGCGCAACGTCGACACGCTGTTCGGCAAGGAATGCTCTTAGCAGCTTGTTCTTACGACGCAAGCCGTTGGCGTTCCAATGAATGATTTTATTGTCAAACTAAGTAAATAATATACAGCCCCACTGTGTCCAGTGGGGTGGTTTGAAATCCGTATTTTGTGGAAGGGGCATGACTCCCCACTACTGCAGACTGGTCGCGACGTCTTTTGTGCGAACGCCACAAACCTACACACTAATAAACAGTAAATGAAAATTTTAAAAAATTAAATATTAACACAAAAATAAAATGTAAATTAATTTAAAAAACACTGTTTTGCTTGTTTAGAAAGTAGGTGGTAATTAAACGTTTAAAAATATAACCAGAGCACAATAATAAACAATACACATACATAACACTTAATACATACATAAATAAACATACACCCAATAACTAGTATCCTATCCTAAGCCAATCTGTAGAGAATGAACTAGTATACGACATATACATTGCAGGTTATGGTCGTGTACGACGTGCACTTTCAATGTATTATTTTGTTATTTCAATATGCCGACCTGCGTGCTACAGAATTGTAAAACATGTTCTTCTTCGATAAGAGAACCTCGTGTCACTTGATTATTGTAATTCTTCTTCTTAGTCGCTATACTCTTGGCATAGTGGTCGTGGTCGTCACTTGAGTGTCAGTAGCACGCTTAACAAGCCGTCGCCACTCGTCTCGAACTGCTGCCTTCCTGGAGCACTCAAGTAGGGGGTGATCCATTACTGCTTTAACCTGGTCAGTCCATCTCATCGAAGACCTACCACGAATTCTCTTGCCATCGACTTTTCCCTGAACTACAAGGCGCTCAATGGATGTATCTCCACGCCACGACACGTGTCCAAAGAAAGTGAAAATGCGTAATTGCACGATTGAGGAAAGGCGTTGTCCTATCTCTAGTTCCTCCAGGATGGATTTGTTGGTTCGGAACTCCGTCCACGATATGCCCAACATTATTGTAATAGTTAAAGGATTTGTGCATAATTTCCTGAGGAAATTTGAAACCTTTTTTATAATATAAGGTACTCTCATAACAGCAACAACCCCCTCACTCGAATGAGTAGGCAATACAATGATTTATGTTTACAGGGAGACACTCCTGATTTATTTAAATTCGTCAGTATTTATAAAATTAACTTGTGCAAGATATAAGGAATTTAAAAAATATATATATATATATATACTAAATAAGGTGTTCGCTTTTATAGTGGATTGTTTCTGGCCTTTGGCAAGGAGTAATTAGCTGTGGACGGCGAGCAAACTAAATTAATATTTATAAACTACTCCCTGTGGGTATTGTATTGTTATTTTTATTTTTAAATATATGTAAATATTTCATAATTGCTTTTGGAGATGGTACCGGAACTATATTGTAAAGATTTGAAATTTAAAAAATGTTTTGTACTCATTTCTGTTGTGTGCACCTAATAATAATAAATAAACCCCAAATGGAGGGAATCGGAGAAGAAGGGTGGGGGGGTCAAAATGTAAAAAACAAACCGAATGTAAAGGCGATAGCATTAAAGTGCGCGTACTCACTATTGTTTAGAAAAATGTCATCCGAAACGATGTCATCCGCAACCGAACCACACGCGTGGACTAGAACGTGCACCCACATACCGTAGCCACTAACTACGTGTACATACATATATATACATTTAAAAACATTACATACATATATACGAGTATAATCAACAATCTTACACTCCCTCTTGCTTCTCCACCCTTCCCCACCTTTTTATACACACATAGACACACACACATACAATACTTTACTTGCTATTTGTGTAACCTCTTTTTGTATGATCATTATTAGAAGACACTGTCTCCTGTTATACAGTACAGCTCATGTCAGGAGACAGGGTTCACCATAACGAAACAACATTATTTTGTGTTAATAAACGATTTGTATTTGTATATCTGTCGACGCTGACGATGTGGAATGCTCTCCCAGCCAGTGTATTACCCAATGCTATATGACCTGGAGTCCTTCAAACAAAGTGTTAAAAGGCATCTTAATAGGCCGGCATAGTGGTAGGGACTGATGTCGGTCGTCTAAGGTTGGCGTCAGTTGTTCCTATTTTGACCATCAGGTGGGAGCGATGTCACATTTCATGATCAGTATATAAAAAAACGTGCTCAGTGCTTTCAGAGTTATAAGTTAACAAACCTAATCTTCCATGAGTAGTATTAAAGTTTTCAGTCTTATGTCGTATCATGATGCTGGAGCCAGCCATTGACAAGCTGGACCCTGACAGCTGGAGAATCCAGTGCAGCCGACGTTTGTGCTCGAGCTTCAGACCCGAAGACCAGCCATTCCTTGATGACAAGCTCAATATAGCCTGAGCCATAAGTAATTGGTACTGGAAACGAGAATTAACTAAGATATTTAAATTTGTATGGAGGGAAAGCTCCCTAAAATTATAAAAAGGTCGGTTCAAACCCCGGCGTGTACCAATGAGAAATACACGTACATTGGTCATAGATTTAAAACACCACTATTCCCGTACCTGAGAGCACGATAAGCCGTAGGTCCCGGTTTCACTAATACCAACTTGTGGAATAGTTAGTAAATTGTCATTAAAAAAATAACAATAATAATCTAGGACTGTGTTCTAGTGGGCTGTGATTTAAATTTAGTGACTCATTTAATAAGAACCGTACGATGCTAGGTTCTGGTGTCTATGTTATGACAATTTCTTACCGATTTTAAAAGCCTGTATTGGCGGAATCGGAACCCACGACGGCTGAACGTACTCCAGAAAGCACAATGTTGTAAAAGAACGTAAAAAACGTATATTTCTCTTTGGTACACGCCAGGCGCTCGAACCTGTATGTATATGCAACCTAGTGAATCATTTACCATTTATTTTGATGATTGAAAGAATTATATCAGAGCATCGACCTTTAAACTTGACTATATAAAGCGTGTCATGGCCAAACTTATGTTTAATATAATAAAGATGTTAAAAAATGATTGAAATATTGATAACATTAAACGATAAGTACGTGATCACTTACATACACCTGAATTGAATTGCTTATCAAACAACATATTATACGAATTGATAACATTACGCACAAATGAGTGTAATAAAATTTAATAAATAGTTAAAACTACTTTACAAGTAACAATTTAGGATGTAACCAATCGTATGAGATGCCAAAGGTAAACAAACCTCAATACCAAATTATCTAATGTAATGATTGACATAAATACTTATCCGTCCATCTGGCCAGCATGGCGAGAGAAGACCAAATTCTTCAGAAAGTCTAGGACTGTTGACCTAGAGGCTGTGACGAACAAAATATTTTTTTTGTCTATAAATTAAACATCAAACTTACCCCAAGAAAACACAATAAAACATGCTGTTTGAACTCACTTAAAGCACCATCTTTAAACACAAACCAAAGTATAACAATAAGCGAAGAACCTAACAACACATAAGCTATTGAATTGACACAAGATTTTAATAGATTTAAAATATACATATTACTGTTTGTCACTTCAGAATAACCAATGTAATTCACTGCAATTTCATCACTTTCAGACACCGGTAGTAACAATTCATTATCGTTATCAGCCATAACAATAAACTGGCTAAATAAGTGTGGAGCGCTGTATAATTTGAGACACTATGTTTTATTCGCTGGTTGTCACTGCACGCATCTTTTATCGCATATGATAATTCCTACATGTATCAGGATAGCTGTATTTGACAATTGATAAATTGTTGATAACCCGGTAGTAATATTATCCGCTATTATAAGAATCTGTTTATAATAATTTATTTGTAAAAACCTAGCATATAATGATCGTCAAGACTTAATGTGTTCGTAAACACGCAAAGATTGTGCTTGCAATGTGTTTCGAAAATGCTTAGGAAGTTAAATTGTCAATGAAGCATTATAGTTCAACCTAAATAAGTAAAAATTTACGTTCTACGTCGACAAAAAAATATTAGCCATAAATATTTGTAAGCCATCATCAGCAGCCTTTGTCTCTCCACTGATAGATATAGTTCCCCCAAGGCTCGCCCCTTTTGCACGATCTTCTGCCACCCTCATCCATCCCCCACCAGCGACCTTCCTCAGGTCTTCCGTCCATCTGACTCAGCGTCATCCAGTACGTAGTCTTCACTGCAGAACACGTCCACTTCATCGTTCATCGTTTCTGCGACAGACGTATCTTGCTAATTACGAAAGCTATATCGGTAAGTTTGATTCTCTGACGGATGTCAACATTTCTAACTTTACCGTTCAGAGAAATCATTGTAAGTAAATTAATTAATTATTATAAATAAAGCCAATTATTTAATACATTTAAATATGCGTATAAAAGGAAAAAGTATTACGCCAAAACTATAAATTACAACCAAAGTTATTAAGACTGAAACTGAAGACTGTGATTTGATTGAACTTCTTTAGTCTGGTTGTTACTTTCCAGAAGCAGTCCCAAAACAAAAGTTATTGATGATAGTATATAAGCTGGTACAGATACAATCACATGAAACATCTTCCACAATTTAGGTGATCCAAGTTCTACAGCAAATATTGCACAGGCACCATTTAGTAAACTTGCAAAGTTGAATACACTTGCCACGCAACCTGCGAATAAAGTGTATGTAGTATAAACGAAAAGCAAAATAGAAAAGCAAATTAAAATTTAAAGTCAAAACATATTTAAAACTGTCGTGTATTTTTGCAAAGTGTAACCAATTACAAATTGCAAGAATAGTAAGTCTCTACAATATATGTTTTCATACTTTATATCTGTTTACACGCATATTATTATTATGAATATCCGCTTATTATTTATTTGTATACTTTGTATTATTTGCGACTTGCTTTAGTTTAGTTTGATTTACTATCTACGTCGTTAATTCACTGCCACCAATATATAGGTACAATTTATATAAAGTAAAACCATATACTTCTGGCTATTGTGTTACTTATAAGTTATACCTATATATTTATTTCTAAAAATGAGCTGTGGTTTTTGTAATAAATACTTTTCTAAATCTATAGAAAATGCATAGAGATGTGATGTTAAAAGTGTTAAATATTAACTTATTTAATCTTACCAGAAAATCCATGCAGATTAAGTTTTGCTAAATGTATATCATTACTAAATATTATTAAAGCTGATCCTATCAAAGCCATAATACCCCCAAATGCTGCAATTGCTGAATGAGTTATTTTTCTGTATTTTGGTTTTACAAACATAGAAAATCCAATAAAACTGTTCAAACTTAATATCGACTGGGATATTATGAACTGATGCTGAAATATTAACCAAATAATTTAAAAGTCAAAGTCAAGTTCCATTCATTATTATCATCAGACTGTCACTTGATAAATAAATATAGGCCTCCCTTAATTTATTTACTTAAATCTAATTCATGACATAATATTTATTTATTATAAGATAAGTTATCTGACTGTAAACTTCGTTCTTCTTTCAATAACGAACTTGAAATCCATTCCTACTCCTCTAGCAGATATTTAGATTCCTTCAGTGTCTGCTGGCTGCCGCTGGTCATTGGACTAGTACGAGTATATAATTAGATTAGTATATACTGAGTTAAGAAGGTATCTTGTAATATAATTTTATTAAGATCTCTCACTTTCACATAGGTCAGTTGTTACAAAATGCCTAACATCAAACTCGTCTATGTACACTATTATAAATATTTGTGCAATAAAGTATTAAAATAAATAAACTCTCGTTCACCTAAATCTACTTCATAATCAACTACTAAATACATACCCCAATAGTGCACAAAAGAACATGCCAATCCATTGTACAAGGAAATGTGTCCTTCTTCAAAATATGTATGACTACCAAACTTGTTACACCCGCCATTAATATTTGTGATAGTATCGTTAGAAATGTAAAAGCTTGTGCCCATATAATTCTGCATGTGGGCTCCACCAGGACTATTTTCATTGGGCCGATTACTTCCAGCTTTCCTGGGCCTTCTTCAAGTATTAGATTCGGAGATTCATTACATTTCTTCATTTTAAATATACTTTTGTAGATTGTATTTTAGGTTGTATTTAATGTAATGACATTCATTTTATTTATTTCCAATGTAAGTAAATATTATTAAAGAATCCACGGAAAATAAATTAAACACATTAGGATTGTCTTTGTCAAAAGTTCAAATGACAATTTATAATCTCATCTCTTTTAGATAGGTTGTCAAAAACTCAAACCACAAAAATGTTGAAATAACTTAAATAAAAATGGTTACAATAAAAGTGGTTGATAAAATGGTAGCATGATTATAATATTTGTTTAGACCAAAAATTACACATTTTTGCGTAAGGCATAAAAACAATTCCGAATGTATAGAAGCAGCTACATCCTACCAACAAATATGAAATCGCTTTTGGTGGTGATGTCGGAATTATAACAATATCTGTAGTAGTTGGCATTGAATCAGTTATTTCAAAAGTTTCTGTCGTAAATGTATTATTTAAAGTTGTATTAAAGAGATCATAATCAATATTAGTATCTTCTTGATATGTTTCTGATAACGCTTCTAATTCAAATCTAACATCTGATTTGCCAATGATGGCAGTTATAAACGCTATAGTTGAAAAGATAAAGGCTGGGCCACCAAAGCAGGAATGGAACGCCTTCCAAAACGTAAAGCGTCTCATTTTAGAAGCACAAAAACCGTTTAACAAACCTACTAATGTTAATGTTGCTGCTATTGTACCTGTAAAACATAACTTTAGTTATAAAAATATATATGATTCAACTACCTAAACAAAAATAGAACGGTAGTCAAAGGTCTCATTGTAAATAGTTGGTCTTATGGTATATATATACTCCTATTTAGCACAACTTAGTCTGGGATAATTATTAGGAATTTACCCCTTAAGTAATTAATAGACACTTAATATATATTATAGCAGTGGGATATATTGGGTTGACAATTTGACAATGAAAATTATAAGCACTAACCTACTAACTTTGTTTTAATATATATTGACATCGCGCTCACATAATAATAATTGGTACGCGGAGTCCAATAATGGGAGAAACTTAAGCCTGGTCACTAACAACCGACATGAGTATCTACCACTATGCTGGCTTAACAATACTCGTATGTTCCACATCTTCAGCGCGCGACAGATATAAGAGTCTCCAAAATTCATATGTACCAGTATATCTAGCGAAATATAGAAGAAGGAAGAACTACCAAAACATACCATAAACTGCATGCAAGCTTTTCAACTCGAATTGTTCGGATACCATCGCTAAAGTAGTACCCAGCAACGCAAATATTGATCCCACAATTTCAAGAATATAATGAGCTGTTCTTTTATGAGTCTTCCTTAATGGGGGTGCACAACCGTTGTAATAGTTCAAACATAGGATTGCTTCAGCAATTAACATTTGGTACTGAAAAGTCATAACTATATTAAACTCTAACAAATATTAATGAAAGTAAAAATATGAAGGTATATTCTATCGATAATTCAGACACAGAACGAAAGGTTAGTTGCTGCTAATTAATTTCTTTCGCTCAATTTCGGAGTATTTTCACCAGCGCCTAGTCGTTTGCCGTTCGGCGAGTGTAGGCTAAATATCATATAAAATTGCTCCGAAATTCATCACCCCAATTAAAGATTTACATTTACATTTAGCTAATTTGAATTTTCTACTCCTGAAATAAACATTGGAAAGATTGTTGATTGCTCTAACGTAAACGCATCTAACCTGACTATCGCGTCTAAATCTAAGGCTGTAACCACTGGACTACAAAGTCAATATTACAATAATTATATTTTTTAGGTATTACTTTACTATTATTACTTTCGCTCACAATAAGCACTGTGATGATAATGATGAACGTCATCCTATTTATGAACTTCACATTCTTCTAACTATCAAGCAACATAAAGATATTATAGTGTCGTGATTTCTATAATAAAACGCTTACCCCAACACAACAAAAGAGAATGTGCATATCCAAATTAGTCAGTTCTGCTGGTGCGTTTACCAATTTGGCTAATATTGGTTTTAAAGTAACAAAACCGGTTATGCCAATAGTTACATGACATAGGCACGTCCATACATAAAAGCATACTACATCAAAACTATTAGAACTTTTAGAGTCAAATAAAACCATTTTGATTGGTCCTAAGTATCCCAATTCTTCATCTTTTTCTAAAGAAAGAAGTGCTGCTGAAGTATCTCCAACTATATGTAAATCATTATCATTTATAGATATTTTAGAAATGGGTTTTTCTTCGACTATTTTATTCTTTATTTTAATCGTCATTTTAGTAAATATAAAGTTGTTTTAGTTTTATGAAAACAGCGCTGACATTTGTGTCATCTAATAGTCACATTCAAATTTTTTGACATATTTTAATCTGCGTTCTTTATTTTTACGTTTTACCGAGTTGTAAAATGAAATCTTTAATTGTTACGATTAAAGTAAAAATGGTGTCGAATGTATATGTTTTATTTTGAAGGTCAGCTTTACATAGAGTTGACCTTTTAGAATATTTATCTTTCATCATCATCAACAGTACACAGAATAGACTGTCTTTAATCTTTAACTGCTAATTTATTTTGTATTCGGGAAACCTTTGTCATGATCATTAGTTTTATGGTACGTTGGTGCTTTATTTTAAAAAAAGCTTACTCTGTGCAACCTTCATCTAAGCTTAGCATCTTGTAAAGCCAGCATAGTGGTAGGAGACATGTCGTTCTTAGAATCAATAAATATTTCTGAGTTATTGTGGTAAGATGATTTAGTTTAAGTAGCATCTGATAAAACTATTCCAATAAAACAACCAGTCTGAATGGATACATATTTGAAGGCATCATACTTTTTGTAGAGTTCCCGAAACACCCTGGGGACATCGCGCACGTTCCCTAATTCAGTTACGCTAGTGTGAAAAAGCGGATAGCAAACCGTAACAACCACAGTACTAAGAAAGTCGTAGAAGTGTTATGTGAGTTCAGAGCGCGATTCCTTTTGTTGAGCCGAATTTATATTTATCTGAGGTATTGTGTGAGGCAATTAGCAAGCTGAAGTGGCAATGGGCTGGATAAAACTGTCGCAGAACTGAGGAACGATGGAGCAAACGGGAGTGGTATAGACAACAAATGGAGCGATGCAGAGTGGGACGATCCTGGCCAGACGGAAGGTGGGGGATGTATAAGGGTTGCAAAAGATCGCGTACAGTGGCGAGCCACGGGTTAGGCCAATATCCAGTAGTGGAGAGACATTTCCAATTAGTAGAATGATATTGTACAGCAATATTGATAGCTTTCCAGTATTTCGTCTACAAGGCGCGGTGGTGGCTCGGTTGTAAGAACGCGTTCCTCAAATCCTACAAAGGTCGGTTTAAACCCCCCCGACATGTACCAATGAGAAATACACTTTCCTTACGTACATTTGTCATAGATTTTCAACACCACCGTTCCCGTGCCTCGGAAAGCACGTTAGGCGATCGGTCTCGTATCCACTATTCCACTACCAAGTTGTGGAATTGTTATTAAATTGTCATAAAAAAATGATATCATATCCTCGCCAAGCTGTCTGTGCCAAGTCGTGAAACAAATATATATATATATTTATATATATAATTCATGAATGCTGAAAACAGCAAAAAAAATACACTTTTAGCATAAGTTATAGACTTGTTAACATTAATTTCTATAAATTTGGACGAAATAATAATAGCAAATTGTATTAATGTCATTTCTAGTTATTTTCGTAATCTGTGGTAACAACACTTTTTGCTATACTATGAACTTCGAACTATTTGGAACCATACTAGCAACATATAAAGTTGGGAATCATTGTATAACTAGGAGCGTGGCATATCAATCCCTTGTCGATTTGGCGATGCGAAACGAAAACTTGCTTTTTCAAATATATTTTTCAGTTTACATAAAACTGAAAGGAATTTCTGAATGCAGAAATCAACAGTTTTTTGTTTTATGGCAATTTTTTTTTTAGTTTTATTTTTGTAGTTGGTATGAAATGTTTTAAAAATATTCTAATGTAAAGTCAGTGAATAGAAGAACTCATGCTGCAATAAGGGTAGATGAACGCTGGTGGGGTTTTGATGAGGGTAGAAAAAAGGAGTGGAGAGAGACGGGCTGATGATAATCTAAGAAACTTGAAGCCAACTTTAGTGGCAAGCTCGTCGATATCTCTAGCGTACCAGATTAGACAAATATCACTAATGAAATAAATTATTGTGTCAGAACCAGAAATCGAACCTGATACCTCCTAGTCTAAATCTACAGTCTGACCCGCTACACCACGAAGGCAGTCTGATAATAAATATTACGGTAAATTTTCATAATGTATACTATAACACGAAATATTATAGGAATACGTAATAACTTTAATAGCGGTTGATATTAATTATGTTCAAATTCAAATTTCTTTATTTGCTTGAGACACAGTATATATATTAATATCAACTTTGACTAATTAACAAATTTGCACCACTGTGCTCTGCTTTTAAAGCGTACAAATAATATAATATTATAGGAGTATAATCTTAAGTTATATAAACATTTCAATACTTGATTACAGCCCCTAGACACAGCGTCCTAGACCTCCACTGCTGGAGATGGGCCTTCCAGAACATATATCTGGAGAATTTAGCCTACAATCGCCACGCTCGCCAGACGGGTTGGCGAGGAACGATTTCAATACTTAACAAAACAAAATTAAAATATATAACGGAATAGACTAGTCATTTAAGTATTTAGATTTAAAGTCAACATTTATTATTCGGTCTGGCAACTTATTATAGATCTTTGGTGCCATTCCATAAACGCTCTTGTCAAATAATGCAGTCTTATATACCATGGGATATATTTTATTGTTCATTCGTATACTATTAAATTTACGGTAATAGTGCAAGTTAGATCTTGTAAATATAGCAACATCATAAATATATAGAAGGCACTGTTAGTAGTTTAAGTAATTTAAAATTTCGTATTTTACTATTTTTTTTTAGTAATTTACGCCTAAAGAAACAGAATTTATCTATCTACCGGACTGCCTAAAGGTACTTAAATGCAAAAGATCGTAGAATTATCCCAGAAGCCCCCCTCCCCCAAACGCCGTTGTTAAAAGTCGGTAGCAAGCCATGTTCGAAAAAAGCAACATTTTCCACCAAAAAATACGACTAATTGTAGACATCGAAATATGTAATATATTTATATTTACTTAGGGATTCTTTGAAAAATACTTTAATTTTTTTTATGTCTAAATCGCTGTAAAATCTACTTTTAAATACTGTGCTTAAATTTTTGCTCGGAAACGCTACAGTTGCAATGACTGCTGGATGACGTCACGTAATAGTAAATAAACAACTAACAAAGCTAACAACGAGTTAAGTTTTTGTCACAAAAAATTGTTACATAAATTGTTAAATAATATTAAAGTTATTATGTAAATAGGTATGTATAATAAGTTAATTACATTATAATTGTAATAATGCTTACATTCCCGAGCTGATGGTAGAATGTATCATTGGCAAATTGAAACTATTTGCTTTTATAAAAGTAGCTTCCAATTTATCAATTTTTATTTTAATTTTTACTTTTAAGTAGTTTTAATTTATATTGTAATTCTTTTATACTGTTTGTATATTACTTCATTAAATTGTTAAATTAAATAACAACACAAACACACTATTTATCCATTTTTATTTTACTTTGTGCTAAAATACTCAGAAAAACAACTTAATTAAGCACATGTACTAGTGTGGTAGTTAACAATATTTACTATTAAGTGACGTCACTTACGCTGACTAACGTTTTGTGGTAACATTCCAATATTGCTTAGTTAAACAGTAAAAGTTATTTTAGTCGATTACAGATGGCGCTATTATCCACAATTATAATTTATATATTATACAAACAATTATAATTTAACATCGTTGGATCAGAACAAAAAAAGTTCAAACAGACCAATGCTACTACTGGCTTTTAAATCAATTCCTATAGTGCGAATATCTTCCACATTAATCGACCATTAAGTTGATCTAGAGCACAGGGCGATAGCTGCCCTTCACATTATCGTAAAAAATTATAACCCAACCGGCTATATCAATACAAATCACTCGAACAGCCTATATTATTTCTTTTAGTCATTGAATTAATATAAACTAGACATTTTTTCTTCGGAGTCACTTCAGTGGTCGTTATCGCCATTTGAGAGCTAGTGACACGCTTAACAAGCTGTCGATACTCCTCTTGGACCTAGATCTTTCTTGATGCCCTCATGCAGGAGATGGTCCATTGCAACCTTCACCTGGTCAGTATATTACATTGGAAATCTACCACGCATCCTTTTGCTATCGAATTTTCCCTGGACTACCAGGCGCTCGATGGATGTTTCTTGTATCCGAAGTGAGAATGCGTTTTTTTACAGTAAGACTCTAATACCCAAAAAAAACTTAAATATATATTAGATTTAACTTGTTGCAATAAATTTGCGCCCCTTGAGCGCAACGCGTCGCCATAGCAACAAAACTGTGGTACTTATTGTTCTAAGGTACTCACCGAACAAAAGCGGTCAACTTTCGTTTGGAAACACAATCTGGTACGTTTGTTAAAAAAATTAAAAACTGCCTCGTCGATTCCTGGTCAGGACACAATAATATTATTTTAAATAAATATTTTTTTAAAATATTTAATTTATTTGTGATATTTAACGAGTTTGTTACGCTAGAGACATCTACAAGCTTGCCACTTGTCATGATTGGCCTATAGTAAAGTTGGCTAAATGTGAATCCGCTTCTATATAAGCGTGGTTTCTGACCACCCGTAATATGGTCGTCATGATACTTTACTGATACTGTTAAAAAAATGGCAGCGATATAGGCGCAACTTATCTTTTTACAGTAAATAATCTATGGTTGAACTAGCGTCATTTTAAGTTTCGCAAACCAATGGGGTGCTCTATCAAGTATATCAATTACGAAATGTGTTTAATAAAATAGGGATTTAAAGAAATGGATTGGATCGGCAAACCAATTACAGTCAGTCACGATACCTGGAAGGCTATTGCGTAACTAAACGTACACTTTAGACCATGCAAGTACAAATAGTCGCAATGTATTCGGCTTTTCGTAGACTGTTTTGCAATTATTTTTTGTTCAATTGATCGAGAAAAACTTACTGTCGCTGACGAGAACTGTACGAGCGCTCTACCTGAGACGTCTAGTTGGCTTGTAAAAAATATTTATTTTTTTGTATTTGTGTAAATAATAAGAATATTGATGAAAGCTGCAGGTGGTGACTTTTCCCAGGATCACTTTGTCCTAGACGATGCTTCGCCAACCGGGTCTGCTTATTTTATTATTACCGTTTTTTCTTTCTTTTCTTTTTATATTATTTTTTTACTGTATATAACTTAAAAGCTTTATAAATATTATTTTTTTATTGACAATCCATTATTAATCTGTTTACAGCAGCTATTATCTTAACTGACATTGACATTTATATTCTTATAATTTATTTATTTATTTATTTATTTATTTATTAGATGCTCATAACAAGATGCAGTCATACCAAAATATAAACAGATACATACAACTAACTAAGATCTGGACTTGTGTAATAATAATTGTGTCTGTCTTAGCTTATAGTGTGACAATGCCTATCTACAGCAGCTATAATGTGCGTTCGTTATTCTGTATTTATAATTTTGTTATTTTATTGTTTCTCTTTTCAAATGATGGTAATCATGTACTGCTCCAGATTCACCAATATGTACTATAAAATGATATCATTTTATATCAATATTGTAAAAATTGACGTGTAAAAGTGCAGAATACATATCTTTTTGTCCTATGCCTACTTGCAAAATAAACGAATTGAAATTGGAATTGAAATTGAAATGAAAATGTATGTATTAATTTTAAGATTGACTGCATGGTAAATTGGATTTATTGTTAAGCCATGTAATGTTTTATTAATAAATAAATTGTTTCGAAGTGTGGCCCGGATCTGATCAGAGTTTATCCTTCAATGTATATCCTTGAAATAGGAATATTTGTCAATAAACATTCTAATCTCTTTAAAAAATATAATACTTGTAACTTTGTACCTAGAGATTATACCCGACTAATCTACCCAAGATGTGTAAGTGAATATTACAGCAGAAACTGCCACATAATGTGCATTAGAGTATATAATAAAATTCCTAGAGAGATACGAGAGTTACCTATAAAACGTATTACTATTGAGTTAAAGAAAATTCTTATTGACAACTGTTTTTACTCAATAAAATAATTTTTAGCATGCAAATTTTGACATTAACATTGTATTCCAATAAATTGACAAGAACAATATTATATACAAATAAATATTGTAAATAAATATCTATTCACATAAGCATATTGTATGCCCATAATATGGGCAGATTGCATCATCATGACATGTACATACAACTGTAATTAGAATAAGCAATCTATACAATAAAGAATTTTGAAAAAAAAATTGAGTCGAACTCCATCCACGCGGTTGTATCTTCAACTTTGCCCGTGATGACCGTTCCAGGTTTTCACATCTTTTGCTTATTCATAATAAAATGGATTCTAAAGGACTATTATTAAAATACATAAAGCTAGGAAACGTATCATCGTTGGTACCTCGACTCGTTTTAAACATCTCATTTGGCGGCAAAACAAGAAAAAGCTTTTAAGTGATTTCCACCATAAAAGGGGGCTTTTATTCTACATTTTTACTATATTCCCGTATTTCAGGTAATGGAAAAATACTATTGGGCGTAATGGTTTTTCTCGTACATACTTGTACTTATATGCGTTTTATTAAAAAAAAAATGTTATTTGAGAAATTCTACTACTGTGTTCAAAATTTTCTAGAATATTGAATTAATAACAATAATTTCTTACGTTGGCATCAATTATATTTGAGATTTTAATTTTATTTTTATAACAGCTTGCAGTTTGACCAAATCAAAGATTAATATATATATATATTTATTTATTAATTTATAAACATTTTGCACTAACAGGCGGACTTAATGCCGCTAGTCATTCTCACTAGTCAATCTTAGGGACAATTTAGAGCACTTGTTATGAGAGGAGGTGCCAAATATAATAGGAGCACTTAAGTCTGTGAAAAAAACAAAATAAATAAAACTTAAATACTAAATCTAATATACTATATATATATATATATATCTAATTAGTAGGTATACACTATAATAGACTTCATACTATCATCTACTATAACTATTTAATTAAAGTGTACCTAATTTATTAAAAACCAATTATGTTATAAAGAAACATATGAATATATATAAACACATTATGAATTTAAAAGCCAGAACCACAGTACAAAATTATTTTGTTGATGCCAAGATTATGACGTCACGTCTCTGTTGTATATAGTTGCTCACAGGAGGTTCATGCCAAAGCTAATGAGCTTCCATAAATCTTTAATTTGACTAAGTATAACCTAAGGTACAAAAATGAAATCTATATAAGGCAAACCAGTTGAGACAACGTTATTGTCAGCCTGATGCTCATTTCTGTTTGTCTAAAAATTATGCAGTAACTAAGCGTTTGAAGGCGTGGCTAATAGCCAGTGGCACTGGTGAGCTGCTATCTGTAAACGAATATGAATAACTGCTAGTGCGGTGGCACACAAGGCAGAGTCCTAGACCTCTACTGGAGATGGGCCTTCCAGGATATATTCAAATATAATAACAATACACCATCACCTTTCAGGGTGGTCGGAAACCACGCTTATAATAAGCGGATTCAGATTTAGCCAACTTTACTATAGGCCAATCATGACAAGTGGCAAGCTCGTCGTCGTCTCCAGCGTACCAAACTCGAGAAATATTACAAATAATGTAAATAATAATTAAATGCATTTATTTACATTAATAAATAAATTTGTATCCGGACCAGGAATCGAACCGAGTCTAAATCAACGGACTTAACGTCTAGACAACGGAAACAGTGCTAGTAAATAGAAAAAAAAAACAAAGTAAATTAATAAACAAATAAAAAACACATTTTAAAAAATATTAAGTAGCCTATTGTTAGCGAGATATTATTATATTAGCAGAAATAATTGCCAGCCTTCCTGTCTCCAGATTTTTCTGTCAGTCATTTGGACAACTTGTCCTCGCTTTTTACTTCAACTAGTTTCTATTTTTGTATCAAATTATAGTATCAGGGTTTCCCAACAAGCGGACGTGGGGTTATATGTCGTATAACGCCGTTCTTTGTTTCAATAATAATTGCTACAATAAAGTTTATGCTTGACATGGCAGAGGCAATAAAAATCGGTTGTCGCGCACCGATGGCTCCTGGCTGCATAAACTACGTGCCTCGACTGGTATACTTTGTCGGCCCATTTGTGCATTGCAACTTTTATTGCCTTTGTGTATCGCAATCATCAATAATACGATCCTTTTTTTAAATTCCAGTGATTTATAACATTACTGCAACTCAAATACAAATAAAAATATTCCTGAATATTCAACTCCATATCATCATCATCATCATCAACCTGTATCTCTCCACTGCTGGATGTAGATCTCTCTCAAGGCTCGCCACTTAACGCGATCTTTCGCTACCCTCATCCAACCCCCACCAGCGACCTTCTTTAGGTCATCTGTCCATCTGGCGGAGGGTCGTACCACTCTGCGTATTCTCGTGCGTGGTCTCCACTCTAGAACCCGTTAGCCCCATCGTTCGTCGGTTCTGTAGCAGATGTGACCGGCCCATTGCCACTTCAGCTTGCTAATTTTAAACTCCATATACATATATAAATTTAGATACTGTTACATCTGTCACACGCTGAAGATGTGGAATACTTAACTTTCCCTATTCCTATAACCTAGAATCTTACATTTATCTTGGTAGCATTAATATTGAATAGCGGTGGATGCGAGGAGCTAATTAAGCGTCAAATGGCAGTCTCGAGATCTGCTATGGAAAAGCTAAATAAAATATGCATGAACTGAAACATTACGTAAGCCACTAAAATCCGGCTGGTCAGAGCTCTTGTGTTACCTATTTTTCTGTATGCTGCAGAGACGTGAACCCTACGATAAACAGAAATAAAACGGATTAATTAATATATAAATGTGTTGGCGGAGAATGTTAGGCATATCTAGACAGAGCTCAGAACTAAACTTTTCCCGAACATTTTGCACGGAAATATTAAAAAATATTATTTGTTGTCAAATGATCCTATTTCTCACATATAAACCCTTTTTTGCTCCATTGACGTTTGAGCACAGAAACTACAGTAAGTTACAAGACCATCCACCCTGTATAGTAGGAGTAATTATAAGCTTTTTGTTAGAAATAGCAATTTGAAATAGAGTCAGTTATAATAGCTAACTGTTCCATTCGAGTGACAATAAGTTGACCCTGACGTCACCAACTCACTCACAACAATAGAAATTATACATTGACCTTTTATGGATAGGGCATTTTAATAAATGTTTTTCGTCAACGCACGAGTCTTATCTGCATAAATGCACTTATTATTACCTGAGTTGATCACGTACATTTAGTTAAAACTTGATTAGCGGTTAAATAATAAACAAATTAGTTATTAAATTCATTGTGTTTCTCTTTACTTCATTTCATGTATGCAACCGGTACTTCATTAATATCGAGGTATACTTTATGATCTTCCGTGTAAAGAAGGACTGAGCATTCCAACTGAGACACTATATAATTAATAAACATATATAAATAATAGACTTTTGCTGTAGAGATGATGTTGCTACTACGGCGGCAAATCACAGACATGCAGACATCTATTGACAGAATGGAGACGAGAAATAGATCAGACTGCCTACTACTAAAAGGTATTCCGGAAAAGCCTGGAGAAAACACTGCTCAGGAGGTCAGCAATATTCTGCGTGATAAACTCGGCATCTCTGGGGTCGGCATACATTCCTTCCGGTCCTGTTACCGCCTTGGTGGGCATAGCGATTCTACTATCCGGTCAATATTAGTGCGCTTTTCTGACTATAGGTTGCGTCTTGAAGTATGGAATAGCAAGACTAAGTTTAAAGGCACTGGCTGCAGCTGTTCTGAATTCCTAACCCGGGTTAGACAAGCCATATTTTCAGATGCACGGAAAGTGTTTGGAGTGAACAATGTTTGGACCCAGGATGGGTCTATTGTTGTCAAATTTCCCGATGGATCAAGACATAAACCTATTACTAAGTCTGACCTGGATGAACTTACACTCAAAAAGCACGCTCTGACTTTATCTGTAGAGACGCAGAGTGAACCGCATCTAACCAGGGATCAAGGAGCAAGGCCTAAAAGAGCTGTCAGAAAACATTAGTCCTCAAGTTTTATTTCTATACTGATGTAGATTTGTTGTCGCGTTCACTGATGAAATTTGGTATAGCTGACATAAGAACTTGTAAATTAGTTGATGATACTGTATGACTGACCACAAAAATAGGCTGAATAATTTATATTGATTGGCTTGGGAGTAATGAATGTTGTAAGGACATTGTTATCTTAAGTTTCATTAGTGAGCGCGATGGAGCGGCCGCTGGGTTAACTTGCCTATACTTACATACTTTTATTACTGTAATAGGGCAGTGATATGGGTTGGGGTGGGTTGTATGGAGGCGTGGGGGCCTGGATATTGTCAATATGGCATAATAATCTTTAAGTTTGTCAGTTAAAACATTTTATTTAAGACACATACACAATTTTATCACAATAAAACATAAAACCTTCCAGCACATGTTCTTGTAGATGTCCACGATTATTTAATAAAAATAACTTCAGTGTTAACAGTTTGACTATAACTTCAGCGTCGGCGCGTCGCGGTGCAGCCAACCCCTGGTCGGTTTGTTCATACCACCTAGTTGATTTCAATACTTATAACCACAAAACAAGTTATAATACTTATAACCGAATGTGGATTAAGATATTCCTACGTTAATAATTAATAAAAATAAAATAAACCATGAATTACCAAAAATCAGAGATTAGAAATGACTTTTTTTTTTTTTTTTTTAAGTTTGGCTTGAATTGTCAAAGTGGTTGTCTTTTGCCGTTTTGTTTTTACAGAAACTTTAAATGTTTTTATGTTTGACTTGAACTTATATAAGTTTTTTTATTTTTATTTTTTAGACAGATAAAGATAAAAGTGCATTTCTATTTTTACAGATTGATTGTTATAGATTGTTTGTCTTTGGTGGGCATGGACAGCCACAAACCATAATTTATGTATTTTACACACATGCATGCATGTCTTCGCGCACAGACTTTTAGTTCACATTGGTGAATGCTGTGATACCTTATATTAGTTAAGTTATATTTATGTTATGTTATGTGTGTGTTAATATATGTACTGCTGTGTGGACTATATTAATGGGTAATAATTCAGTGGCTGCATCTATATGTTATATTGTTTATATGTGTTTTGTTTTCTGGGCTACAAGACTTGTCTTGCAGCCGTAGTTTATATCTAGTATTTTTTATTCATGTTTCACCTGCTCTAATGTTGTTATTATTTGCTCACACCAGCAGGACACGCAGATTACCAGACTATAGGTACTATACATATTTGTTAACCTATTTTAGTATATTCATATATTACTATTATATTATATTATTATATATATATATATGTATTATTTTACTAGATGACTGATGATGATAGCGATAACTCATTTTACTCGATTGTAAGCAGTGACTCCAGTGCATACTATGATGCTGTGGAGAGCGTTGGCGCTTCGTTAATGAAGGAATTTTCTATGCATACTCGTAAAAACAACTTCAACATATGCCACATTAATGCACAGAGTGTGCCTGCACACTACACCGATCTTTTCACTACCTTTTCTTCTCCTGACGTCATTGATGCGATTCTAGTTTCTGAAAGCTGGCTCAAACCTTCCTTAACTTCAAACTCTTATTCTCTTCCTGGATATGTTCTCATTCGCAACGATCGTACGGGTCGCGGTGGAGGTGGAGTGGCAATCTATCTTCGCGCTGATATTTCATACAAAATTGTTTCTTACTCGCCTTCACTGTACGCCGCGTCTTGTGAATACTTATTCATTGAAGTCAGCTTTTCGGGTGCACGCATACTGGTTGGAGTTGTTTACTGCCCGCCATCTATTAATTATTTCTTGCAGCTTGAGAGTACGCTGGATGAGATCGTGTCGGAATATTCTCATAATATAATAATGGGGGACTTTAATACCTGCCTAGTTGATGATCATTCAGTTGCCAAATCCCGTGCCTCAAAACTATTAAAAATTCTTTCTTCCGCAAATCTCTCCCTTCTGCCAACTGGCCCAACCCATCATCTTGTTTCGTCCGATACACTTCTTGATTTAATGTGCACATCTCGCCCTGATATTGTTGTGTGTCATGGTCAGCTCCCAGCCCCTGCCTTCTCCCACCACGATCTCATCTATGCGTCATACAAATGTAAGCCTCCTAAATACCGACCACCAACTGTTGTTATGCGGCACTTTAGTCGTATAAATATAGAACGTTTACGTAGTGATGCTGGTTCTATTGACTGGAGCTCTTTTGATAAACTTAAAAGTATTGATGAGATGGTTGATATCTTTAATCGTGAGGTTCTAAAGCTCTATGATCATCATGCTCCAATGCGCTCCACGAAATTGAGGCGTCCTCCGGCGCCGTGGATAGATCACTCAGTCCGTACCGCGATGAAAATACGTGATTGCGCTTATCGCAGGTATAGACGTCGTCGAAGTGATGATAGCTGGTCTGCATATAGGGTTGCCAGAAACCGATGTAATCAGGTGTGTAGAACAGCCAAACGCCGCCACTTTCATGAAAATATCAGTAATAAATCTTCATCCAATATTTGGAAATTTCTTAAATCTATTGGGCTGGGTCGTTCTCAGAGCCAACCGTCTTTTGGCTCTGTAACGCTTGACCAGCTTAACACTCATTTTGCTTCAGCTCCGACGTTAAATGCTGCTGTAAGAACAGCAACATTGACCGAAATTGCCCAGATGCCGACACACAATATTGAGCCATTTAATTTTATAGAGGTATCAAGTGACGTGATCCTTAAGACGATCAGCTCCATAACTTCGAAAGCAATAGGATGTGATTTCATTAGTCGTGCTATGATCATAATTATTATTGATTTACTTTTACCCACTATCTCTCGTATTATTAATTTTTCACTCACCTCCGGCCAATTTCCATCCTTGTGGCGCCAAGCCTTTATCATTCCACTTCCCAAAATTTCCTCACCAACTCTTCCTACACATTACCGCCCTATATCGATCTTACCATTCCTTTCTAAAGTTTTGGAGTCTATTGTTCATAAACAATTATCAGATTTTCTTCACGATAATAGGCTTCTTAACTCCTTTCAATCTGGCTTTCGTCCTGGTCATAGCACAACTTCAGCTTTACTGAAAGTAACTGAAGACATCAGACACGGCATGGATGAAACTAAAGTAACCGTACTTGTACTGATTGATTTCACCAATGCCTTTAACACAGTTAATCCTGAGTTGCTAATCGCCATTTTGTCTCGTCTTAAGATCTCGTCAAGATCCCTAGATTGGTTCACACAATATCTTTGTGGTCGTCGGCAACAAGTACGTGTTAATGATACGACGTCGGACTGGTGTAACTTGGGTGCAGGCGTTCCACAAGGCGGTATTTTGTCTCCATTATTATTTTCATTATTCATTAATGGCATCACATCATCTCTTCACTGTAACTACCATCTGTACGCTGACGACTTGCAACTCTATGTGCAGACGGATATTACCACGCTTAACAGTGCTATAGCTTGGCTAAATTCCGATCTTAATAATGTATACTCTTGGTCGTCGCGGTTTGGCGTCGTTGTCAACCCGAACAAGTGCCAGGCAATTATAGTCGGGAGCTCCCGATTGTTATCAAAAATTGAACTTACCACAATTGACCAGCTTCGGTATGACAACGCGCCTATTGCGTTCCGCAGCGAGGTTAAGAGTCTTGGATTACACCTTGACTCTCATCTTAGCTGGGGAGCGCAAATCGCCGACACCAGTCGTAAAATTTTTTTCTCACTGCACTCTCTTAATAAACTCAAAAATTTTCTGCCGTTGAAAGCTAAAATAACTCTTGTACAAGCCCTGCTACTCCCGTTGCTCGACTATGGTGACGTGTGTTGTGTGGATCTCACTGAGGAATTATTAAATAAAATGGAACGACTACACAATGCATGCATCAGATTTATCTTCGGTCTAAGAAAGTACGATCACATTTCGCCATTCCGTGACAAACTAAAGTGGTTGCCTATACGCCATCGCAGGAACCGTAGGATTCTCTGCATGTTGTACTCAGTATTATATGAGCCTAATACACCGGAATATTTAAAAGAGAAATTTAATTTTCTTGGTGCCACTCATGACAGAACTTTACGTTCTTCTTCTAACTCCACGCTCTCCTTCCCCACACATCACACCGCATTCGTTTCCAAGTCGTTTGCGGTGGTGGCTGTGCATCTTTGGAACCAGTTACCGGTGGACATCCGTCAAGCTCCAAATAGAACACTATTTAAGAAACTGGTCTATGCGCACTATTTAAATTTACCATAAGCTTAATACACTCTCTGCTATATTTATTTCTCTCATTATAGTCATCATATAGTAGGTATATTATATTTATGTATATTCATAGAACGTATGTATGTAGTTTTATTTGTATGTATTTGTGTATGTATTAGTATGTAAATAAGTATTTATTCACTAGTATATATTGAAGTCTAATATTTTTCTATTAGTTTTATAGCACCTGCCTTATCTCGTCGTAACTGCTTTAGTTGTCCCAAAGGTTTGACCAGTATAGAATGTCTAGCGGCATTAGGTCCGCCTTTGTACTTTGTGCAATAAAGTTTATAATAAATAAATAAAATAAATAAACATATTAAAGAGGAGCGGTCCAGGGTGCGATCCCTGAGGCACGCCATAAGTGATTTCCGTTGAAGAAGAGATGAATCCTTTGATAGCTATAAGTAGACTCTGGTTTAAAATATATGACTGCTGTGTATTCCGAATAATAATTTGCCACACAGACTAAAATTATTTACTTTATCGAACGCTTTGCTAAAATCTGTGTATATGGCGTCAACTTGTCCATATCCAGCGAAGGAATCACAGATATATCTTCTGTATACTAAAAGGTAAATACTTAGACATACGTTGGATTTACAATATTAATAAAGAAAAGGTTTGACCGGTCGTTATATTAACGTCAATGTAATTATAGGAATAGCGAATGAGAAGATTGTACCTTGAATGGCTGTGAAAGAAGACAATAAGAATAGCAACAATAGACAAACCTACAGTATAGTGGAAAGGCGGACAAATGAAACAAAAACTCTATTCACAATGACGGAAAAATGAAAACGAATGCAAGTTAGGATGATGAAAGACTTTAATCACGCTCCTAGTGAATGGCAGGACGGGGTTCGAGACGAATACTTCTATGAAAATATATAAACTAAATGTTGTGTATTTTTACCATGTTTTTATGAACTCGCTTTCCTGTATGTCTGTCCGGGTGGAAGTTTATATTTGATTTTAAACTGACTTTCCGATTAGCTAGACTTGAAATTTGGACCATAAGTGGATGACAATGCATAAAACTGTGATTGATTATTTAACTGCCTCCGTGGTCTAGCGGTTAAGTCCGTGGATTTAGACTCAAAGGTACCGGGTTCGATTCCTGGTCTGGACACAAAAATATTTAATAATGTAAATAAATCAATTTAATTTATTTGTGATATTTCTCTAGTTTGGTACGCTGGAGACATCGACGAGCTTGCCACTTGTCATAATTGGCCTATAGTAAAGTTGGCTAAATGTGAATCCGCTTATTTATAGGCGTGGTTTCTGACCACCCCGAAAGGAAACGTTCGTGATGATACCTTACATTACTGCTATGATACATCCTGATAAATAATACTCGTATATTAGACTATATTATATATATAGACTGGTATATTAGACTATATTAGATTACTCCTAATAAATAATTGCCATTTCTTGTATGTCGTTATAAAATTTTCAAAATCATAGTCACTGGCCTGCACTTATTTGCAACCGCGTTCCGATATTGTGACTAAACAACAATATTTTATTCTGTCTTGCTAAATAGATGTATAAATCTATAAACTGCGCTGCATGTTAAATAGTTTGGTTAGTCGACATAATTTTTTAGCGCGATATCAAGTTCTACATTTTTTGTTTGGATTAGCCTGTTTATACATAATCTGTTTCTTAATGCCTAGAAGTCTATAAAGCGACAATCCTGGCAGTTATTAGTGCCCCAGTCGTCAGTGGAAGCGAACCCGCGACCCTCAGGTGCGATCCTTCATTAATCTTGTTCCCGCGCTCGGAACTCAAAGAATCTTAATTTGAAGTTTCGACGCGACGTTGACATAATATTTACGAACAGGCCCACATCTACCAACTTAAAAAAAAAACGACCGACATCAGTCTCTACCACTATGCCGGCCTAAGAAGATTCTTTTTCACATGTCGCTTAAAAGATTCCAGGTCATAGAAAAGGTGAAACACTGCAGGGAGAGCATTCCAGATCTTCACCGTGCAACGTGTTTATGAGTCTCTAAACTTATATTATGTCCGCATGGGGATAGCGTCTACGGTATGGGGGTGCAAATTTTCTAAATACTTTACTAATATTATAAATGTGAAAAAAAAGGTTTTACACTTAGGCTAGGGTAACTCAGTTCTTCCTTAAGATTTAATGAATAGATCTCAAGATCGATGTCAAACTTGAGATCAAGTTGTCTTTTTTTACCAAATGTGAAATTAAGTAAGAATGAAAGAGTCAACTTGATCTCGAAGTTGAACATCGTTCCTAAGTTCAATTTAATACGGTACTTGGTCTTACTTAATTGTAAATATTAGAGATGGGGGCTTCTCAACATCAAAATAACTTGTTAAAATGTAAATAAAATTATATTAAAATAAAAATACATCTTTAGATATTGACTTTTTAAAATCAACAAGATCCGATTGTCAGAATGACATTCGCGATCTTTTTTACGACGGATACTTGAGGATTACTAAGAACCTTATTTCAACACTTCCCCTTACTCAAGTACCTGTGTAATAAAACAAAATATAAAGAATACAAGAACTAAACCTAAATTAAACAAAACATACTACAATAAAATTATTAACATTAAATTAAATTAAGATTACCTATAAAACAAAATAAAATATAATTACACTATGGTATCAGATAATCCTAATTCGTTAACAAAATAAATATGTTTAACTTTAGGTAAAGCTTTAGTTAAGACATCAGCAACTAATTCTTGACTTGCTTTATATTGAATATTAACTAAACCTTCATTTACAGCATCTCTTACAAAGTGATGGCAAATATCAATATGTTTAGTACGTCTATGCGTTTGTGAGTTTTTAATTATTTTATGGGCACTCTGATTGTCATTGTAAATTGTAATTGGAGTTTGTAGAACAGAAATCTCAGAAAGTAAATTAATAATAAATTTAGCTTCCTTAACCGCATTACCTAAACAATAATATTCAGCTTCGGTACTGGAACAAGCCACAACGCCTTGTTTACGCGATTCCCAATTAATAGTACAATCGCCGTATTTAACAACAATACCTGAATACGATTTTCTGTCAACAATATCGCCGGCCCAATCAGCATCAGCAAATATATCAAAATGACTATCTCCCTTTTTAAATAATAAACCATAATTCATGGTCCCAGCTAAATATCTAAGCACATGTTTTGCAGCTACCCAGTGTGTTTTATCAAAACACGAATTAAACTGGCTTAATTTGCTACAAGCAAAAGATATATCCGGTCTGGTACAAACAGCTAAGTACATTAAACTGCCTATCAATTCCCTATACGGATATGTGTCGTCACATTGTGACGCTTTATTTAATTGAAGATTAACTTGCATTGGAGTGGATACTGGATTACATTGCGCCATCTCAAACTTATTTAATAAATTCCTAATATATTCAGTTTGTGAAAGCTTTAAAACACCAGTTTCAACATTTCTATCCACTTTAATACCTAAACAATGTTTAACAGGCCCAAGAAGTTGAATTTTAAAATTCCTCTTCAAAATATTGATTAATTCAGTTTTTAATAAAATGTCATTACAAAAAATAAAGAAATCATCAACATATAAAGCTATAATAATTTTCTTATCATTAATATTTTTGTAATAAACACATTTCTCACATTATGATTGTTTAAAATCAATATTTATTAAAACATTATGTACCTTTAAATTCCAAGCACGACTGGCTTGCTTAAGGCCATAGATACTCTTTTTGAGTAAACAAACTTTATGCTTCCCCTCAACCTCAAAACCGGTAGGTTGCTCCATATAAATGGTTTCACATAAATCACCATTCAGGAAGGCGGTACTAACATCAACATGTTCAATATCCATGTCATGTTCTACTCCTAATGCAAACAATGTGCGTAAAGTAGAATGTCGAACTACAGGTGCAAATGTTTCATCGTAGTCGATACCATATTTTTGTGAATAACCTCTGGCAACAAGACGAGCTTTATATTTGCAAAAATTGCCATCTGCATCAGTTTTCTCTTTGAAAACCCATTTGCATTTCACAATATTAGTATTTTTCGGACGATCTACTAATTCCCAAACCTTATGAGTTATCAGAGAATCGAACTCGACCTTCATGGCTTCCATCCATCCTTCACTATTAATTGAAGTGGTTACCTCTTTATAATTTCTAGGTAAGTTTTCGGAATAGAAATTAAGTTCATAATCCTTTAGCCATGTGGGTAAACGTCGTTCTCTCTGTGGTCTCTGGGGTAGATTTGATGATGATGATTGCTCATCGTTGACAGGAGATGTAAGGTCATTGCTCTGCATGTCACCTTCATCAACTGATTTATTCATCTGTAAATTATCATCCTCATTATTTTGTACATTATCGCTATCAATAATTTGTACATTATCATTGTTATTAGTTTCATTATTTTGTGTATCATGGTCAGGATTAACTAAAGAAGAAGATGGAATTACTGCACGATTAGAATTGTTATTTACATTAGTATTTACATTAATAGAAATACTATCAGTAATAACATCATTATCATTAATATGTACAGGTTCAACATCCCTTTTATTTTCTATGAAAATAACAGATCTAGCTTTACTTAAACTGCCATCTGAAGGATCAGTTAATCGATAACCTTTAGTATTTTTACAATAACCTACCATTATATACAGTTTAGATTTAGGATCTAACTTCTTACGTTGTTGTCGTGGAGTCAAAGCATATGCTTTTGAACCAAAAACTTTTAAATGACTTAAGTCAATTTTTGATCCAGTCCAGACTTCCTCTGGAATAGAATTCACGATAGCAGCAGTAGGTGAAATATTTTTTAGATACACGGCGGTAGAAACAGCTTCCGCCCAATACTTTTTACCTAAACCAGCATCTTGAAGCATACAACGCGCCTTTTCCATAATTGTCCTATTCAGACGTTCAGCAACACCATTTTGCTGAGGCGTGTGTGGTACAGTTGTTTCATGGATTATACCATACTTCTTAAGAAAGTTACTGAAACTTTTATTGCAATACTCTGTACCGTTATCGCTTCTGATGCATTTAATTTTTAAATTAGTTTGATTTTCAACCAAATTTTTAAAATTAATAAAACATTTTAATACACTAACCTGATCTTTCCTATTAAGAAAATAAACAAATGTTTTTCTAGAAAAATCGTCAGTAAAAGTAATAAAATAACGCATATTTCCCCAACTGGTTTCGGACATAGGTCCACATAAATCCGAGTGGATTAATTGTAACTTTTCAGTTGCACGTTTGGCTTTGCCTTTGGGAAATACCTTATTTTGTTGTTTTCCTTCAATACAGGAAACACAAGGAGACAACGAACCGTTAGGAAACGAAATACCAGTACATAAACTGTCTCGTAGCATTAACATACCTTTCATGCTTAAATGTCCTAATCGTCGGTGCCATAGTTCGAGATCTGAAGATACCAAAGCAGTATTATCACTGTCACTGCTACAATGTGCTGTGGGTTGCTCCAGTACGCTCGATTTTAAAACATTTTTGAGATCTAATTTGTAAACGCCACCAGAGTTAGAGGCTGTGAACTGACAAGCCCCAATTACATTTACATCTGACTTATCATAAACGCTACATTTCTTGTCATCAAAAACTAAAATATAACCCAGTTTAGTCATTTTATTAACAGATAGTAAATTAGCGGTTAAATCCGGTACATATAAAACGTCAGAAATGGTTTTAGAAACATTGTTCTTTAGTGTGACTTTAATATCGCCTATACCTTGACTATATAACTTATTATTATTAGCTACAGTTATTTCGGCTTTATTATGAACATTAGAAAAAATATTAAACCAATCATTACGATATGACATATGAGTCGTACAACCAGAGTCTATTAACCAAGAATTATTATTACCAAGAGTACTAACCAAACTATTGTGGGTTGTATAATTTAAATTGCTACCTTTCTTTTTAGAATGAGCACCTGAATTTTGCTTAGATGTAGAAGGAAGAGGTGAAGAATGTCGTCTATGCTTATTCTTCTTGAACTTATTTTTATCCACTTTTAACTCTGGGCATAAAGGTTTAATATGACCTTCCCTGTTACGATGGTGACAGATAGGAACAAACTTATTAGCATTATTTGCATTCAGTGCTTTTCCATTGTCTCGTTCAATACAATCATTTCTTCTAACATCATTTTGTAATAGTCGCGACTTAACAAATTCACTCGTCAACTTTGTTTGAGATCCTTCAATCGCCATTACTAAAGCATCAAATTCATCAGGCAAACCAATGAGCATATACTCAGCCATTTCCTCATCATCGATGATACAATCAATGTCGGCAAGTTCTTGACATAAAGATAAAATTGCCCCTAAATATAAATCCATGGAATTAAATTCATTATATTGGATATGTGAAAGTCGTTTCCTTAAATGCAAACGCCGGCTTAAACCAGGACTTTCATAGGCTTTTTGTAAATTTATCCAGGCTTCATGTGCAGTTTTGCAATTCCTCACATGAGGGTAACACACCTTATGAACGCACAAACAAATTTTTGCGTAGGTTCTTTGGTCTCTCGTAACATCAAATAAATCGCCATATGACAGATCGATGTATTCCCATAAGCCGCAGTCTAATAGTACTATCTTCATTTGAAATTTCCAAGTACTATAGTTTTTGGCACCCTCCAATTTCTCAATATTAGCATGAGAATTGTTAATAACATAAGGAGAAGGAACGGACAAACCTGAATTGGGTGTTTCTGCCATTTCAAACAAAATTTGTAAAAATTGTAGAAATCATGAAATATTTTCCTGAAATATTATGCAGAATAGCATCGGCCCATAACCTATTAGAGATGGGGGCTTCTCAACATCAAAATAACTTGTTAAAATGTAAATAAAATTATATTAAAATAAAAATACATCTTTAGATATTGACTTTTTAAAATCAACAAGATCCGATTGTCAGAATGACATTCGCGATCTTTTTTACGACGGATACTTGAGGATTACTAAGAACCTTATTTCAACAGTAAATGTTTATGCAGAAAGCGGCGAATTACCGGACATTTGCAATTAGTAATTTGGTAATTTTAGGGCCACCATTTTAGGCAGTAAAATAATACTTTAAAGGCCAGTCCGTATACATATGTTTACGCGTTGCTCCTCTTTATCAGAACTATGTGGAAAGAATTCTTCTCTCAAGAGATATTCATTAAATGGAGATAAACCCTCCCCTATTTTTCCGCCGGAATTTCGTTAACTTCGCCAACAATTCCACTTTAACGATCAATATATTTAAATTATTCTATAAATAAAAATAAGAGCAATATAATTAATTTAAATACATTAACTACCATTCCAAATAATACATAGGATGTATTTTTTATACCTGCCAGCATAGTTTCTACTATAAATAATGGACTGATATAAGTTGTTAGTGACTGAAGCATGTTCATTCAGCTCTGTCTCAAAGTCGCTGCGCAATTGTCACCCGATGGGGGTTGACGTGCAACAAAAACTGAAACGTGTTACATAGAGCGTACAGTAAGATGACGCTTGAAAAAGCCAACCTAGCTCCAGTAGTAATTTGGGCTGGCCTGCACTAAGTCCAGATATGAATTCTATTGAGCTTTTATGGGAGGAGAATTAATGAAGGGTACAAGCCAGAAATTTTGTCCCTTCGAGCGTTGAAGAATTAAAGGCAGCGTTAATATAGAAGTTGGATGGCATGGTGGGTCCCATATGTCGAGCATAAAAGGCATTGTGTGGGACCACCAACATTACTATTGTTTAATAAACTTTTGCTAATTTTATTTATATTCCTTAAGACACAGTCAAAAAGAGTTAAATAGTTACTTTCATAAATAAAAGACTGGGTGCAAGAAGCCAAACGGAATGAGAATCAAAGAAAGACCAATCAGTACAGAATGAATTAGTATATGACAGTCATTGCCGCTTATGGACGTGTTTGAAGAGCACTCTTAAATTGATTATTTTGTTGTTAACTAATATTTTTTTATTTTCTATTAAAATACACAGAACATTCTAGGAATTATAATTAAGAAATAGTTCTGCTACTTAATCACACATTTATAACCTTAAACACAAATCATACAATTGACATTGGCTCCAATTGATGCTCAGTTGAACAGAAGACAAAAAAGTTGCTCTAGTCGATTATAGATGACACTATTATAATATACATATAGTTGCACACAATTAAAATCTTAAAAACGCTACTTATAAGGTTGATATTAGCTCGATACATGCAGTACACATGTTTTGTTTTTTTAAAATGTTATCTCTAAAAGTTGGATTTTTTGCTAGTGGACGTAAGGTGGCGTGTGCTCGATGCCCGCTCAATCTTATATTTGACCTCGTTGCGCCTAATAGTGTTCTAAAATTATACGAGTATGTCCAAAGTATTTTATAGTTATATCAGCGTAGTAATATCGTTAAAGTTTTATTAGCCCCACTTACAGTAATGTGATATTTATGACACACGAGAAAATACCCTCAACCTTTATTGTTTCATGGTCCACGGGAGACGATGAATTACCTTGACATGGACATAGTTAGAAGGATAAACTTAACTATCTTATTAAGCCACATCACACACACAGGATTGGAACGGGTCAAAAACATCACATAGGACCAGGCGTGAACCAGAGTTGTCATAGAGCGATGCAAAGATCATGGATAGACGGAGCGTCTGTGTGATGTCATTCGTATAGTGTGTCAAAAAAACATACCTATTATTAAATTAATATAATTCATCATCACAGCCACTGGAACACTGTTAGAGATGGGCATTCAATATTTTTCTGAAAAAAGTTTTTTAGAACTTATTTGTTAGGGGCGGTGGTGGCTCAGTTGTAATAACGCTTTCCTTAAAAAAAGAAAAAAATGGTCGCGGTTCGAACTCCAATACCAATGAGAAATACACTTTTCTTATGTACATTTGTCATTGATTTACAACACCACGATTCCCGTAATTTGGAGAGCGCATTGGCGTATAATACCATCTTGTGGAATCGTTGATGAACCCAGTGACAAGAGATGGCCAAATTCTCCAGACATAGGACTCTTTGTTCTGGGGGATGTGTTGATGATGATGACTTTTGTAAAAGAAGTTAAGGTTTTAAATTTAAAAAAATGCTTATTTAATTAATTGAGAACGAATTTACAAAAATCAAATCTAAATAAAATATAAAAATAATAAATTTAATGCAACGTTTTATATTAACTAAATAACTTTTTATATTCAAATAGAAACAAAACTAAAACAGCAACTTAAAATTCGCTTAAAAGTAATTGGCGTGTCAATATATTTACTTTAAACCACGTGATTGTGTATGCCATCTATCTGTGTACCTACAGTTTTTGTCCATTCCGACATATATTTTCTTCTGGAAAAGTTGACTGTTTTATTAATTTGAATAACATGTTAGTCTAAAGTAAAAGCATACAAAGTGACCCCGTATGTAAGGAGATTAGTCCAGTCTGTCTAATGCATGTCTATGGCCAAATTTATGTCGGCCGTAAATAAACGTAAAGTTAAATTTCTAATGACGATCTCAATATCTCCATCTTTGTCGTGTTATTGCCAATTGCATTGTTAGTTCAGATTAAATTACCGTTAAGTCAATAAATTCAGTTTATGACTAACTGCAAGGTTATAAAAAATAATAACCATGACGTATGATGTACGAGTACATCCGCATATAGGCATTAGGAATTACTTGTTTAATCCCGAGGAATTTCTGTGCTGGATTACTTAATCTCGCGCAAATCCAGCATATATCGCACTCTAAAATAATTTCAGGATCGACAATTAACTCTCATTTCCTCTTCACTGTTCCAGCAGATATTTCGATTCTCTTACTGTTTCTGTATTTCGTCAATGGAATCGGCTATCATCATCACGACCGTATCCCTTTCGGGGTGGTCAGAAACCACCACATTTAGCCAACTTTACTATAGACCTGTGGCGGCACATAGAACGGTACCTTCACCACAAGGGTCACGGGTGCGATGACGATGTAGTGGGGGTACCAACGGGACCGACCCACTATGATGTGGGCTCAGTTGAATGACCTGGGATGTAGTAAGGAGACTTCACTGGTCTGACCCACTACTTCCCAATCCTAGTTTCTGGTTATATTAATAATTTTATTTATTTACATTTACAACTACCGAATAAGCAATTTGACTCTAATAAACTCCCCAAAGAGCCATCATGACAAGTGGCAAGCTCGTCGATGTCTCTAGCGTACCAAAATTGAGACATAACACAAATAAGTTATTGTTTCCCGGCATCGAACCCGGCACCTCCGAATCTAAATCCACCGACTTAACCGCTACACCTAATAGATATAGATATTTCAAACATTTATTTTTATCTTTATTCATATAAACAAAACATTAATTAATTTAATTAAAAAAAAAAAACAAATTAAATAAACTATACGAGTATAACTACACTATACATCGTAAACTAAATTGACCCAAAAAAAAACACAATAACATTCCTAATTAAATCAATATATATAAACTCATGTGAATCGTAAAATATTTTTTTGTATTTTTTTTAATACACAAAAATTAATTAAAATTTATAAAAATTAAAAACAAAAAAGCTACTAGTAGAAACTTTATTATTAATTTTAAAACCTATTTCAATTTTTAAAATAATACGGTCGTGGTGATACTAAGTGTCGACAGCGAACCAATGACAAAAAATCATTTGTCACCTATCGTATTACGTTTTTCGTAAGTTAGATAAAAACGCTTGACCTAAGATGAATTGGGTCAGAGTGGATCATCCATCACATTGGTGGATGGTGAAAAAAGCTGACATATGGACTGGGCAAGCTTGTGCTATATATCACTCCATGACGCACCCTTTTAATCGTAAAATACACAGCTAGAATCTTACATTATTTTCTGCTGAGAACCTCAAGCTGCGCAAATATTCCAACCTCGGTAGGTTTTACGAGTTTGCGCCGTTCAAGGTTGAGACGATGGGACCATGGGGACACTTACCGAAGCGCCTGGTGAAGGAGATGAAAGCGACAGATGGAGAAATCTGGAGTAAGAAAGGCTGGCAATAATTTCTGTCAACTTATTAGCCTTGCTATACAGAGGGGAAGTTGCCAATCTCCTTGGGACTAACTCTGGTGGGACGTCTCCAGAGGACATTTTTTAATTATAGTTTTTTTTTTAATATGTTTGGTTTATAAGCTGCCTTCGTGGTCTAGTGGTTACGTCCGTGGATTTAGACTCGGAGGTACCGCGTTCGATTCCTCCTCGGGACACAAAAATATTTATTAATGTAAATAAATACATTTAATTAATATTTAATTTATTTGTGATATTTCTCGAGTTTGGTACGCTGGAGACATCGACGAGCTTGCCACTTGGCATGATTGGCCTATAGTAAAGTTGGCTAAATGTGAATCCGCTTATTTTAAGCGTGGTTTCTGACCTTTTCTATATCAAACAGCTCACGCGATTTTTATTTGATTATAACTGTTTTGTACAATTAACTATTTATAGCCTCAAAGTTCTTAGGTTTTTTTAAATTTATTTATACTGGACACAACACGTGGCATCCCATCGTGAATGGGAGGAACTGACGTCAGCCACTGACAAAACGCTTTTTTACACTTCGCTTAAAAAACTTCAGGTTAAAGGTACGGGGAAACACACTGGCTAAGAGAGTATTCCACATCTTTAGCGTGCGATAGATGTAAGAGTCTCCAAAATTTTATGTACGCTTGGTTTATATGTATTAAATTATACGTATGTTGTGCTAGGATCGCGACTTGTGCGCGTCAAGCCCGGCGTGTGGTTAATATTTCACAGCCAGACGTTAAGTCGACGTGGATTTATGAGTCGGCAATAGTCTGTTTTACAATTAACTAGCTCACCAACACGGGTTCTCTTATCGCAAAGCTGCAGCTACTTCCAAAGGAAACAACTAAATTGTATAATATTTAATCTTGCTTCGTAAAGTTTAGCCAGGTGTTCGCGAGATTATTTATTTTGACTGCCTTTGTCTAGCGGTTGTGTCCGTGGATTTAAACGCGGAGGCACAAGCTTCGATTCCCAGTCGGGACACAATAATTTATTTGTATATTTCACGAGTTGCCACTTGTCGTGATGGGCCTATAGTAAAGTTGGCTACATGTGAATCCGCTTCTTTAAAAGCGTGGTTTCTGACCACCCCGAAAGAGATAGGGTCGTGATGATTGTTTACTTTTTATTTATTTAGAGATTTCCGTATATAACTAAAGAGACATTTATGTAATAATTTACTGTGCAATAGGAGAGGTTATATAGGTTTACAGGTCAATGTTTGTATTCATTTACGATTAAATAATGACATTACGTTTTTATAAAATACAGAAATACATTTAAAAAACGCAACCTTAACATTTTGTCTGATTAATAAAGGCAGGCTGTGCCACTGGTAAGCTGCACATACTGAAATAATAATAATAATAAATAATAATAAATATTTCCAGACAGGTCACACAGCGCCATCTTATTTCCGTGGTAAGCTACGAGGCTTGTGTTACGGAAACTAGATGGTTGATAAACTACATATTATATATATATTTTTGTAAATATATACATATTATACATATAAACACTGGATTACAAATGGATTCTCAATATCTGCTGAAAACTTAAACTTACTTGAAATCCCTCCCAATTCCCAAGCTAAATGCTAGAGAAATGTAATAGTGCTTATGTATGTGGGTAGGTAGAGATAGAGCGGGCCACCATTTTAAAATATAAATGAAGCGTATATCGGTTACAAGCCCGAGATGCTATCCCCTTCATGATACTTCCCCCCCCATATGATAGACTTGTCACACATACGGTGAAGCCATGGATCGCTAAAAAAATGGGGTCTGAGCATAAGCTCTTTTGCTGGTATTTGTAGAATTATTAATTAACCTTGGTCCTAAATCGTTATGAATATAAAATATATTGAATTGTAGGTCGGTCTATATTTTATAGGTCTATAAACCAGCTGGAGCGATTCACTCGTGCAATATTAACCACTGTGCAGCGGAACGGGCCATTTGGCTAAAATTACTGTGCAATATTGTGTCCAAAATTTAGGACAACCACGGTGTACGCTTAGCACACGCACTAGGTACAACAATATAATCTTTTTTTTTTTCAATATATATCAATATGTATTATACCGGAATGTGATTGTGATGATCGTTGCTTCTCCTTACTTAGTCTTCGTGAGAACATTGTGCGTGACCCTGACTCAGCGGATCCATCTCAAACAAGGCCAGGAGACCCGTCACGTCCCTACCGATCTCAGGAAGAGTCCCCGCTGTGTGAAAAAACTTCAGCGGCCGTCTTCTATTCTGCCATGCATCCACTACACAGTGGGCTAGCAATAATGTTCAGATTGTATAGATTTTTATTTAAGGTCTTCACCATTATGAGAAGCTTATCTATGTTAAAGCATGAGGTGCTTGCCATGATTGTGTTAGGGATTAATTGTACGAGTAACGTACACTTGCACAATGCCTCGGAGAGCAGGATTAAGGCTGCCCCGATTCCCCTAATACCAACTTGTGGATTGGTTAACAAATTAACACAAATTCAGAGCCCCACCAACACGTTAGTTCAGCAAAGCAGCAAAACAAATGTTCCCATGAAGGAATGCTTATATTCAGCAATAGAGATGTTTTGGGAGCAGTTGTCATTAAAAATATTTCGTGAAAATCACAATTTAGAAAAGAAGGAAATTAAGAAAATATTTTATTTATCGCCACAATTACAATGGTTACAAAAAAAAAATATGCAAGGAATAAATATAAATGTATAAATGTAAGCCTATTCTATATACCGAAACATACTCACAGGTGTGGCGATATATAGGGGGTCAGCTCAGCATATGCTACAGCCGAGGCTGCAGCGCTGATTTTCAGCTGATGCCTTATGTTGGGTGAGTCACGGGTCGCAGAGATGTACAGTACCATTTACTAAATCGGAAGGAACACTAAATGTACAGTTTACATATATGGTTACCAAATGGAAATAGAATAAATAAACTAATAATATAAGTGATAGTCAAGAAATAACAATAGTATATTAATAAATATAATAAGGTTAGGTAAATTGTTGTGAAGTCTTTTGTAATATTAACATATATAATATATATATAATTATACATTTAAAAATAGACGCTCTCTGTAGGTTCGATTCCTTGTCGAACAGGTTAAATAATTTATTAATTAATCTTTTATCCATCATCAAATAAACCGTATTAGAATTAATTCTGATGTCTTTTATTTCAATATCAACAAAAAATTCTGAGACAGCCTTTATTAATACTGAATAATGGAGCGGGTGGTGGCTCGGTTGTATGAACGATTTCATTAAAATCCTAAAATGGTCGGTTCGAACCCCGGCGTGTACCAATGACAAATACACTTATCTTACGTACATTTGTAATAGATTTACAACACCACCGTTTCCGTGCCTCGGATAGTACGTTAAGCTGTCGGTCCCGGTTCTTCTAATACCAACTTGTGGAATTGCTAATAAATATTAAAAATTTACATCAGATCCTTGCCAACCCATCTGATCATTGCGAGTGTATAAATTTATCCGACAGAAATTTCTGAAAGCCAACAGTGGGGTCTAGGACTCGTGTATTCTAGGGACTCTTATGAATAAATAATAAGTCCGCTTATTGACATATGATGTTAAGTAAATGTTATATATACGAATATATATTTATGATAAAAATATCAAAAGCTTAAAATAGCTGAGTTGAAAATAGAAATCCAAAGATATCAACACCTAGAAAATCGATACAGAGTAATATTGGTACAAAAGTTAGTAATGAAATACAATCTCCACGGACTTTCTTCAGTATTACCCATAGACGTATATAAAAGAACTGACAATAATAGTATATTATTCACATATGCACTCTCTTGAAATGTGTCGCTGTATTTTTGACTCCATGTTCCTTTAGAAGATATTAAACAATGTTATAAGCTCATCACACTATAGCCATCACAAACATAACTACCAAAAAAGGCTCGCAACTCAGTTCGTCTGCCGTAAAAAGTTGTGAGTTCCATTTTATACCAAGGCGGTTAATTTATTTACCTTCTGTCTTAAGTTATTACGTAATTAGCTAACCTAACAACATCTTATAGTGAGAATCTTTTATATTTTAAATAAATACATTGACTTGACAGCGACAAAGGAGCGAGTTCACTTTTAACCAACTTTACTGCTGGCCCGTCATGACAAGCAGCAAGCTCGTCGAAATCTCTAGCGTATGAAACTCAAGAAATATCACAAATAAATCAATGTGTCCCGACCAGGATTCGGACCTGGTACCTCCGAGTCTATATTAATCATTAATTAATTGACCAAGCCAACTTGACGCACGTCTATGTGACATCATGTGTAAATAATAATACTGGAACAGATACGACAATCAACAATTGCTTTAAGGGTATAAATAATAAAGCCTATTATTATTATAATAGTTTAAGGCAGACGTGGACACTGACAGTGGGTCTGGTCGATAAATTCAAGGGCGCTCAACGAGATATGGAAAGAGCTATAATTGGTATATCTCTGATGGATAGAAAACGTTGATATTCGTCAGGGAACCAAAGTAGTGGCAGTGGACCGGACACTTCTGCCGCAGAACCGACGACTGTTGGGGGAAAACGGGTTCTAGAGTGGGGACTACGGGACGCCGTAGAGTGGGGCGATTCCCAGCCAGATGGACGGATGACCTGCATGCGTGCATTAGTATCGTCATCAACAAGTTCCTTCAATTTCATCGTACGATGACATACGAATATTTTAAGAGTCAAAATCCCTGCCGCTTAACTAACAAAGAACCAAAAATACTATAATAAATTTTAAAAAATTAAAATAAATTAAATAAGTACCTACAGAAATCGTTAATGCAAGAGCGGCACCACGAGATGGTAGTGGCTCGATTATAATCACGATTTCCTTATAATCCTAAAAAGGCATGTGCCAATGAGAAATACACTTGTCATAGCTTTGCAACTTGTAGAAACGTTAATAAATTGTCATAAAAAATTTACATCAGATAACCCGTCTGGTCAGCGTGGCGAGTGTAGGCCAGAATCTCCAGAAATTTCTGGAAAGCCCATCTCCAACAGTGGAGGTCAGGCACCTGTGGCGAGATTTGAACGGGGAAGAGGCATTCCAATCGAGCGTCAAGTTCAATTAATAAATTACATTGTTGGACTGGTCCTTATCTATATGTCTATTAATGTACAATATACTCGCATTGAGGGTAAAGTTTGTGAACACGTAAGAAGCATAACTCGAGGAGACAGGTCGACGACTAAAATCTTTGCCATCCAGAAATTTGTTGAATGTTCTACCACTTTTTTTATTGAAATTTACTTTCAATAAATCGTCTCGAAGCCCCGGACCCACAAAAAAAGTCAGTGGAACATCTCGGACACTTTCTTGTGCTAGATTTGCCTACCGCATTCCTCGTCACGCGTCTCTCAACGACATCATCAGAAGGGCTCTTGTCACTGCTGGTTACCAATTTTAAAACCTCTCCTCTTCTGGATGTAAGCCACTTCACGCGGTCACTCTCATTCAACCTCCGCCAGCGACCTTCTTCAGGTCATTCGTCCATCTGGCTGGGAGTCGCCCCACTCTACGTTGTCCCGTGGTCCCCACTCTAGAACCCGTTTGCCCCAACAGTCGTCGGTTCTGCGGCAGAAGTGTCCGGTCCACTGCCACTACTTTGGTTCCCTGACCCAGACCCACTGTCAGTGTCCACGTCTGCCTTAAACTATTACAAAACTATTATAATATATTTGTCTTACAAACTATACAATATAATTATATGTGTGTGATAATATATGTACTGCTGTGTGTACTATATAAAGAAATAAATAAATTTGGACCAGCTTTATACGATCAATGCTTTGTATACAACTTTAACATGCTCTGACTTCCGAACTATTTGTGTGTGTTTCTTCCATGAAGTAGTACATGCTTTTATCCAAACAAATTACAGACATATCAATCTGCAAATATACCATTATATTTACCAGTATTACAGAATAAACCGTGAAAGCAGGACAAACTGCAAGCCAAATGGCCGTGGGGTCTAACCGTGACGTCATACAGCCTATCTCTGTCCCAGGATATTACTGGTGGAGATTCGTCAAGCTCATAATTAAACATTAGTATAAAAAATAATATTCATAATTGATGTATTTTATATGTATGTACTTGTGGTATTATTTATTTACATATTAGTGTATAAGTAATTTAGCTTTACTATCACAAAGGTAAGTTCGCCTATGTACATTTAAATGTGTTTTTGTTTATTGTGCAATAAAGACCTAATCTATCTAACCTTAAATCTAACATTAAACACTATTTAAATTCACCATAAACTTATTACACTATCTGCTGTTTTTATTTCTCTCATTACAGTTATTATATTGTAGGTAATATTAGATATATGTAACTTTTGTATGTAATTTTATTTGTATGTATTAGTATGTTAATAAGTAATTATTGATAAGTATATCTTGACGTCTAATATTCACTATTAGTTTTGATAGCACCTGCCTTATCTTGTCGTAACTGCTTTAGTTGTCCCAAATGGTTCTTGACCAGTAAAGAATGTCTATCGGCATTAGGTCCTGTCCGCCTTTGTACATTGTGCAATAAAGTTTATAATAAATAAATGTTTTAAGAAAAATTGAATCGAAACTACTATTTATATTCTGTTGAATACAACATGTTGACCTATTTCAAAGGTGTGAATAACTTGCTCTGACACTGTAAGATCCACGTTTCTCACTGCACCCACAACTTTGGGGTCAGGTCATACAACTACAAGTAGCGGGAGCGATAACAAAAAATCATATATTTTTTTATACTAGCACGACATGTAACCTTGGTCCCACCTGATAGTAAGTGGCGCGCATGGTCCATGAATATTAGCAACTGAAATCAGACACTCATGACTGACTTTAGTCCCTAACACTATGCCGGCTTGACTGGAGATAACAGCAATTCGAGCATGTTCCCAAAAAGTGTCGATAGACTTCACTGGGTTTATCGCCACGAACGATGGATACTTCCCCAGCCTCAGCAGACTGGGCAAATAACACCAAATAATGTGTAGACAATGTTCGCAGGGTATCCCACAAGTTACTACCTACTAGGAAACTCAATAAAATACGCCACACCATTTAAACCAGACTGTGGTGAAATATAATAATAATAAAATCTTTATTGATCAAAAAGCGGCGAGCGATCTTAGTATCCAGTTCCTTCATTGAATTAGATTAAATATTAAATGTTATGGGAAACGGTCGTGATGATACTTTACTTAAGGATATTTTTTTATAGATTTTATTTTATTAGGTCTAGTTTCTGACAGGACCATCCAGCCATTATTCTTCATTTACTGTTAACCTAGATTTAAGTAAAAAAAAAATATTGACACAAGTGTTCCTATAGGTTCCAATGGACGATTGATAAACAATAAATCCATTACTTTGTGTAGCCACGCAGCGTATTCACACCCTAAGTGTTAAGCCTGGTTAGGCGGGATGATATTGGGATTAGGGGTCATATACGAAATATAAAAAAAACGTATATGAAAGGAAAATAAACTTACCCAGATCTTAGTTAGTGAGTGATGTAGTGTTTACTGTCTATATTTGTGTGTGTTTTCAGTAGTCGTTATTATTTGGGAGAGCGCTGTGGTAATTTAAAAACTTTGAGATTATTAATAGTAGCAAAAATAGAAAAAAATAATTATGCGATACGGTGACGAGGTCACGAAAATTAAATAAATTATGCGTATGGCCGCCCAGTATTTGTACCAATAGATGTACACGCCACGCCGCGGTGAGTAGCGAAACTAGAGCTTTAACTAGACGGCGTGTGTATTGTGGCTGTCATAAATAGTGTAAATGTTTTAAAGTATTTGGTTTATTTCGACTCTCCTCTACATCTCTCATCGCTAGTTAATGCGCCCTCGCTTCCTCTTGTCTCATGACCGCCACTTTACAACGAATATGTTGGAGAATAGATGTGCGCCGGCAACTATATTGTAAATTGCACGACGTAGGTAGTCTGACTTTAGCTTTTGGTAATACGTTTTGCTGATGTTTCAAGTGGTTGCAATTTGAGATTTCTCACCTTCTCGTGTAGTTGTTAAGCGAATATGCTGTCTTCACAAAATCATCTGGCGTATTTTTTTACCCAGTTTCATCATCGCCCCTGGAACCAAGTCCTAGACCTCCACTGTTGGACTTGGCCTTCGAGAAATTTCTGAAGAATTTGATAGATTCTCTCTAAAACAAAAAAAGGTCGTCCGGACCATGGCTCTACCATTAGTAGGTACTTAGTAACATTCTTACCATATACATATACGCATATAAAAGTAGTCGATTTCTAAAGTAAAGTATAGTAAAATATCATCACGATCGTATCCATTCTGGGGTGGTCATAAACCACACTTTTTTTAATAAAGCGTATTCACATTTAGCCAACTTATTATTATTTATTTTATTGTAATTTATTATTTATTTATTATTTTTATTTCTTTTGCATGCATTAACAATAGACTAGAATAGTTTTAGCTTAAAGTTTTATTAAAATTATTATTATTATTTATTTTATTGTAATTTATTATTTATTTATTATTTTTATTTCTTTTGCATGCATTAACAATAGACTAGAATAGTTTTAGCTTAAAGTTTTATTAAAATTATTATTATTATTTATTTTATTGTAATTTATTATTTATTTATTATTTTTATTTCTTTTGCATGCATTAACAATAGACTAGAATAGTTTTAGCTTAAAGTTTTATTAAAATTATTATTATTATTTATTTTATTGTAATTTATTATTTATTTATTATTTTTATTTCTTTTGCATGCATTAACAATAGACTAGAATAGTTTTAGCTTAAAGTTTTATTAAAATTATTATTATTATTTATTTTATTGTAATTTATTATTTATTTATTATTTTTATTTCTTTTGCATGCATTAACAATAGACTAGAATAGTTTTAGCTTAAAGTTTTATTAAAATTTTTATTATTATTTATTTTATTGTAATTTATTATTTATTTATTATTTTTATTTCTTTTGCATGCATTAACAATAGACTAGAATAGTTTTAGCTTAAAGTTTTATTAAAATTATTATTATTATTTATTTTATTGTAATTTATTATTTATTTATTATTTTTATTTCTTTTGCATGCATTAACAATAGACTAGAATAGTTTTAGCTTAAAGTTTTATTAAAATTATTATTATTATTTTTGATTGTAAATATTATATATAAGGATTAAAGTTTTTAAATTTTTGTTTTATACTTCACGAATGATATAATACGTTAATTGTGAAATTCAGGTGAAATAAATAACTGTAGAATAATAGGGTAGCTAGTGCAGCTAGAGCCCAACACACAAGAGAAAATTCCTGGTTTTGGCTCCAACGTGCAATACAATTGGAAATATGTAGCGTCAATTTTGTTCACATCATCTAATTTATTATATAAATATTTCAATGTTGTTTTTATTATTGTAACTAATTTCTACTGTATAAATAAAGAATGATTATTATTATTAACTTTACTTTCGGCCCATCATGACAAATAGCAAGCTCGCCGATATCTCCAGCGTACCAAACTCAAGATATCGCAAATAAATTTAAAAAATAATGGTTTCCCGACCAGGAATCGAAGAATCAGAGTCTAAATCCACGAACTTAACTGCCTGATCTAGCAGCATAATCCACTACAATCTAATGCGGGTTGATGAATGTGGTAGTAGCATTTCTTTAAAATTACAATAAACATAAATTACGTAACACAAACAACATTCGAGTTCCTATTTGAGCACACAAAGCAGAAATGTCCACATAAATTCACATTTTCACTTGTCAATACATTATTATAACATAGACATATATTGTATAAAAGGACATACCTCACTCTTTAACTGCCTCCGTGGTCTAGCGGTTAACCGCTGGATTTGGACTCGGAGGTACCAGGTTCGATTCCTGGTCGGGACAAAAAAATATTTATTAATGTAAATAAATTAATATTTAATTTATTTGTGATATTTCTCGAGTTTGGTACGCTGGAGACATCGACGAGCTTGCCACTTGTCATGATTGGCCTATAGTAAAGTTGGCTAAATGTGAATCCGCTTATTTATAAGCGTGGTTTCTGACCACCCTGAAAGGAAAACGGTCGTGATGATACTTTACTTACATACCTCACAATATATTTTTGTCACCAAGTTGAACCTGAATAGCAATTTCGATGGTAGCTCAGTTGTAAGAAGTAGGTAAGTCTTATTTCAAGCGGTGTATTTTTTTTAAATATCACCATGCCAAGCTTACAATATTAGTTCTCCTTGAAAGTAAAAATTAGTATTTGACATCATTGCAAATGGCACATACTTTCAACGAGAGCAAATAGGGTGTAAATGTATTAATGGTGATAATTTACCTAGTCTGCAGGGGCGGGGAAGTATCCACCGTTCGTTCCGATAAACCCAGTAAAGAGTATCCACATATTACGGGATCAGGCTCGACTTGCCGTCATGCCTAGTCAAGCCGGCATAGTGTTTTATTTATTTTATTTTATTTATTGGTTTTACAAAATCACAGCATTAAATTAATACATATTTGACGATAGGAATTTTGTTATACATTAGCCAGAATGATTTTTATTTTATTGGCAGCACTTAAATTAGTGTTAGGGACTGAAGTCAGTCATGAGTGTCTGATTCCAGTTGATAACATTCATGGACCCTGCGAGCCACATACCATCAGGTGGGTGCTGGGTCACATGTCGTGCTAGTATAAAAATAAATTAAAATAAAAAAATACCTTACTAACCTATAAAGGTGGGTTCGAACCTCGGCATGTATCAATGAAAAATTTACAATTTTATTACTTACATTTGTCATAGATTTACAACACCACCGTTCTCATGCCTCGGAGAGCACGTTGAGCCGTCGGTCTCGGTTCCACTAATACCAACTTACGAAATCGTGCAAGAAATTGTCATTACCAATTAATGTCAGACCATTATTTATTTATTTATTTATTTCAAAACTTTAATGCACAAAGTACAAAAGGCGGACTTAATGCCCGAAGACATTCTCTGACAGCCAAACCTTGGGGACAAATTTGATCAAATGTAGGTGCAATCATAAAGATAATAAGAGAAATAAATAACTATTTAAATTAACAGCAATTTAATATATTCTTACTCACAATATATATGGAATAAATATTATAATATCGATACACTAAATACTAATACATACATATTAATATACATAAACATACATATATACTACTTACTAACACTGTGTGGAGCTATTACCAACCTGTCTGGCCAGAGCGTGGCGAGTGTAGGCCAAATTCCCCAGAAATTTCTGGAACTTCTTACGATAGAAGAACTAGTTGCGAGCCTTGGATTTTTCAATAAGGTTTTTTTTTGATGGCATAATAGATTTTCATAAAGCGTCGTGTGTTTTGAATAGCTATTACAATAAACCTCATTTTTAAAACTTTTACACGCATACTCCAGGATGCTTCTGAGGTAGCACACCTTTTTTCCTTAAGGATTTCTTTAAAGGAACCTCTAAATTGCTATTCCAAACGTTCGCAGCACATCCGAGCCATATGTGGCGCGCTACATTTATCGCTCCCATACAATGAAACGCACCTTCCATCGCGACATATAATGAAACGCACCTTCCATCGCGACATATAATGAAACGCACCTTCCATCGCGACATACCTTGACTTTGACAGTTCTATTCCTGAACTCGAGTGAGGTGACTTGCCGGTCAGACTGTTGGAAGAGATAGTTGAGCGGACGACTTGCTTACTGATATATGTCCATGGTATGTGTACGAGGTTTGCCCAGTGAACCGCGACCAACTAACGCATCGGAACACAGCAGTTTATACAACTGCAACGTGTAAATGCGGGGTTCTCATCTATAGGCACATTGCATATTATGGACTAGAATTCTGTGCCCCGGCTTCACCTGTGGTGGTTAGTATATTGTATCTGTACATATATAGTGAATTCTAATTTCCAAACTAATTAATTATTTAGGTAAATAACAAAGTAACCGACCACTGATAATATATACTCGCAAAGTATAATATAAGATAAAATATATATATATATACGAGTAAGATGAAATATCCCGCACATGGCCCATGCGCCACGTCTACTAGACAATTACCTACCTGTTACCTATATACAATGTTGAGTGAACATAAACATTTCAGTTAAATTAAATGGCAAGAGACCCGACAGCATGACTGTTGGGCCGTGGAAACTTGACAGGTCCCTGGTGTGGGATGCGACATGTGTAGACACATTAGCCCCATCACACATCCAGGCGACATCGTCAAGCGCGGGGAGTGCGGCGGTTTCTGCTGAGAACCTCAAGCTGCGCAAATACGCCAACCTCGGTACGGGTAAGTTTGGGGTCGAGACGATGGACCCATGGGGGCACTTAGCCAAACGTCTGGCCAAGGAGTGAGGAGGAGGAGATAGGAAGGCTGGCAATTATTTCTTCCAACGTATTAGCCTCGCTATAAAGAGGGGAAATGTTACCTTGGGACAATCCCTGAAGATTCGTCTCTAGAGAACATTTTTTACTTATAGTTTATTTTTTATTAGGTTTAGTTTATATTGATTTTTTATTCTTTAAGTAGTTTTAATATTCCTTCGAATAAATATATTTATTTCTTCTTTAATTTTAATTTACACAAACACAGTATTAATCCTTATTACTAGTTGGCTTCAGCATTTCATGATGATTATTTTTTCCCTTTACACATAATAGCAAAATCAAAATAATGCGAAACAAAATTAATTTTGTGTCGGCGTTTACACGGGCAAAGTCGGGTAAAACAGCTTGTTAAAAATAAATAATATTAATCTATCTATAAAAATAAAGTACAAAAGAAGTTCCAACAAAGTTGATAGATGTAAAAATAGAAATTTAAAACTAAATCCTGATTTTTCTATCCAGAAGAATAGGTTATTAAACCGTCCATAAATTACATAAGTCTTTGAATTTCGTCATAACAAGCATATATAAGCCGCAACAAAATCGCGAGAGGGTCCGGACCCCCGAGACTTAACCGACCTCCTTCACTTTATACTAAAGACTGGGCCTACGATTTATTATTTTTGATAAAGGTGCAATATTCAAAGAACGTGTTTACACTCCGTAGCATGCAGGTCGGCATATTGTCAGTGAGAAAACAAAATCAATTTGAAAACGACGACAGACAGTGTTCCGTCTTGTTATATAAACAATGTATTTGGTTCAACATACGGTCATTCAGGCGCGGATGTTCAATAGGCCTAGGTTAAAGATGGGAAAATCTCCCGTTTTTTCTGACAGGATCTCAGCGGGTACCACCCGCCGGCAATTTAACGCACCCTTTGGTGCTGGGCGCTGTTCCTACTACAACACTGCCCGTGTGGCTCACGAATCTAGTCTCCTAAATTCGTCTACTTTACTTCTTCAAAAAGCGTCTCCCTAAGTAGTGGCCTCAGGTAGGAGCGATATACTGAACTGACTTGGGCCTAAGCAAGTCTGCCGTCAATACATTTATGGAACGAGCTCCCAAGACAGCATTAACGAAATCATACAGTATTTGGTCGGGTAGGGAGAGGAGTAGAATGGTGGATGGTGAGCGTATTGTTGTGCAATAATAAAAATAAAAAATAAAAATAAAAAAATCTTTATTGACACATTTTTTTCTTTTACCTAATATATAAATGTACTCTGTCTCCTGGACTAGTCTGATGAAACAGAGTGTGTTCCAGAAGACAAGTGCTCTTCGTTAAAGTTACATAATGTATGACAATAAAAGACGAAAACAATAAAAGCAAAAAACAACACATAAGCAAAACATAAATATAAAAATGAAAAATGAAAGGCTATAAGGGGCAGAAATAATATTAAGAAATTACATAATAATAAACAAAGCTATAATATGACCAATATTTAGTTAGTATAAAGTAGTATAAAGGAGGCTTCTTATATAAACCAGCCTCCTCGTACAGCATTCTTATCTCTCTTTCCCACAGACGATGGACCCTGAATGCTTAGAAATTTGCCTTCCTCCCCTAATATTAAGTGATTACACATCTCACAACTACATAGTTTAAGAGTTAACTAGTCTATATAAATATACATGTTAATTGCTCTAAATAAAAAATGACAAAAAATAAATCTTGTCTATACATATAAGTCAAAAACTTGTCTATACATATAAGTCAAAAACTTGTCTATACATATAAGTCAAAAACTTGTCTATACATATAAGTCAAAAACTTGTCTATACATATAAGTCAAAAACTTGTCTATACATATAAGTTAAAACTTGTCTATACATATAAGTCAAAAACTTGTCTATACATATAAGTCAAAAACTTGTCTATACATATAAGTCAAAAACTTGTCTATACATATAAGTCAAAAACTTGTCTATACATATAAGTCAAAAACTTGTCTATACATATAAGTCAAAAACTTGTCTATACATATAAGTCAAAAACTTGTCTATACATATAAGTCAAAAACTTGTCTATACATATAAGTCAAAAACTTGTCTACACATATAAGTCAAAAACTTGTCTATACATATAAGTCAAAAACTTGTCTATACATATAAGTCAAAACTTGTCTATACATATAAGTCAAAAACTTGTCTATACATATAAGTCAAAAACTTGTCTAAACATATAAGTCAAAAACTTGTCTATACATATAAGTCAAAAACTTGTCTATACATATATGTCAAAAACTTGTCTATACATATAAGTCAAAAACTTGTCTATACATATAAGTCAAAAACTTGTCTATACATATAAGTCAAAAACTTGTCTATACATATAAGTCAAAAACTTGTCTATACATATAAGTCAAAAACTTGTCTATACATATAAGTCAAAAACTTGTCTATACATATAAGTCAAAAACTTGTCTATACATATAAGTCAAAAACTTGTCTATACATATAAGTCAAAAACTTGTCTATACATATAAGTCAAAAACTTGTCTATACATATAAGTCAAAAACTTGTCTATACATATAAGTTAAAACTTGTCTATACATATAAGTCAAAAACTTGTCTATACATATAAGTCAAAAACTTGTCTATACATATAAGTCAAAAACTTGTCTATACATATAAGTCAAAAACTTGTCTATACATATAAGTCAAAAACTTGTCTATACATATAAGTCAAAAACTTGTCTATACATATAAGTCAAAAACTTGTCTATACATATAAGTCAAAAACTTGTCTACACATATAAGTCAAAAACTTGTCTATACATATAAGTCAAAAACTTGTCTATACATATAAGTCAAAACTTGTCTATACATATAAGTCAAAAACTTGTCTATACATATAAGTCAAAAACTTGTCTATACATATAAGTCAAAAACTTGTCTATACATATAAGTCAAAAACTTTCTATACATATAAGTCAAAAACTTGTCTATACATATAAGTCAAAATTTTGTCTATACATAAAAAAAAAAAGTATTATCACGACCGTTTTAATTTCGGGGTGTTCAGAAACCACGCTTATAAATAAGCGGATTTACATTTAGCCAACTTTACTATAGGCCAATCATGACAAGTGGCAAGCTCGTCGATGTCTCCAGCGTACCAAACTCGAGAAATATCACAAATAAATTAAACATTAATTAATTGTATTTATTTACATTAATAAATATTTTTGTGTCCCGACCAGGAATCGAACCCGGTACCTCCGAGTATAAATCCACGGATTTAATCGCTAGACCACGGAGGCAGTTGTCTATACATATAAGTCAAAAACTGCCCCCAAAATTACTTGGCCTATGTAATTTGAACATTTTTCTTTTGTTGTTTTTAAGGCCCCTCGAGGTTGCCACAATATCATATAATTTCCAAATAAGGAAAACCTGAGAAAATCATTGCACACCAGATTAGCTGCTTATTAAAATATTCTAAGCTTGATAAAACCATAAATTTAAAAAGAAACATTGTAAGTGAGTATTGGTTCATGATAATCTATACGAATACGGATTTATCTCAACTGCGCCACCAAACTAAACCAGCTTGTAACCGGCGAACTGGCTTCCCTTCAGACCTAAGACTTCCGTGGTCTGGCAGTTAAGGCTTTAGATTTAAACACGGACGTTTAAATCCTATTCAAGTACACAAAAAACGTATTTAATGTATTTGTGACATTTCTCGAGTTTAGTGCGCTGGAAATATCGACGAGCTTGTCATAATCGTAGCATTCGTGTCCTTATGGATGTGAATGCGTCTGGGCTCATCTTAGTAAACGTCGCAGGACTCCGTGTTGCCCCCGACACTGTTTCTTCTGCATTTTAATGATATGTTGACCCTAGGGATATATTTCCACGGGCTGTGGAAAGCGGCCACCCTATTTCTAGTGTAGTTATTTAGGGCTCGCGGTGGAACAAAAATATTAGAATACTATACTGAAAAATATTAGAATATTATACTATGTTGAAGGAGAAGATATATCATGTAAGTATATATTAATCCTATTAAATTACCTTTTATAAATGTAGTATTAATATTATTTTATGATTGCACCTAATTTTTTTTAAAATTTGTCCCTAAGGTTTGGCTGTCAGAGAATGTCTTCGGGCATTAAGTCTGCCTTTGTACTTTGTGCAATAATGTTTTTCAAATTAGAAATATGCATTTTGAAATAAATTATTAAATTAAGATTACATTGTTATTATGTAGTTTAGATGTGCAAGATGTTTAAAATATCATGATGACATCTATATATGTATAGTACTAAAGGACTTGATTGATTCGAAAACTAAACTTTTAATTTACAATATAACTAATAGTAAAAGTAACATTAGTTTTATTAATAGAAGTGTAGAAACTATTTACTTTTATTATACTTTTTTATTAATGTATAAAGCAAAAGTAGTACAAAATTAGCCCAAAATGGATGGTGTCATTTGTAATATAAGCTTGGCTCATCAATAAGATAATGCGGAAATCGATCGACATAGGAATCAAAATGACATGTGACCCTAAGGCTACTTAAATATATTATATTATGGTACAGCTAGTAGTAATAATCTTGCTTGTAATTTTTCCATTTGAAGTCCATTCCCAAGTGTGTTTTGCCGAAACTTAACCCAAAGTTTCTCAACCTGTCCCCCGGAGTCAAAGTCTCAGAGAAGAAGCGAAGAAAAAAAGTTAAATTGCTGAAGTTGCAGTTATCGTGATGTTTGGAATTACACCTCTGGGTAACATTGTCTAGTTGACTCCTAGACATATAAAATGTACAGGATGGACCGCCCTGCTCCTACAGAACAAATAATAATCTAAGAACAATTATTTAATCTTTATTTTGTCACCGTACGTTTCCACGGACATTTGGTTACAATAGACGGCAGAAAGAATGCTAGTAACTGGAATCAGACACTTATGAGTGACATCAGTACCTAACACTATGCCGGCTTGACTGGGCATGACGGCAATTCGAGCCTGATCCCGAAACGTCTGGATACACTTTACAGGATTTATCGGCACGAACAGTGGATTCTTGCGCCGCCGCCCCAGAAAACTGGGAAATTACCTCCATCAGTCCGCCTACCATCTATTTGTTGTATTCTCGTTGAAAGTACGTGCCATTTGCAATGATGTGATGAAGGAGTTCCAGCAAAATTTTGCATCACTTACTAAAAGAATTGGGCCTAAGCAGGTCTGCTGTCAATACATTTATGGAACGATCTTCCAAGACGGCATTAACGGAATCATAGAGTATTTGGTTGGGTAGGGAGAGAAGTAGAATGGTGAAAGGGAGGCCTCCATTTCTTAAACCAGCCTATTGTCGGTCGAAAGACCGAGACACCATTCTTCTCATCTCCTACCCACACACGATGGACTCGGCACGCGCACAGTGAATCCATGGAACGCTTAGAAATTTGTCTTCTCTCTCTGCCAATTTTTACTTTCCAGGAGAACGAATATTGTAAGTTTGCCATAGAGATATTAAACATAACAAAGCTTGAATCAAGACTTACTTAAAATGTTCTAATACTTTTGTAGATCTATGGTCCACATTAATGTGAGTGCAGTCCAGTCGCAACAGATTTACAGCTTTTGTTGTTCGTACAAGCACTCTGCTACAAGTATATTTTTTCTGCGGGTAGTTTTATAAAACCACTAAAATGCTGTTGTTTTAACTTAGTGAGTGTTTTGCTTGGTACTGTTAGTTATGCACTATTATTCGTTATGTTCGTGCCGATAAACCCAGTAAAGTGTATCCACACGTTTCGGGATCAGGCCTGAATTGCCGTTATGTCCAGTCAATCCGGCATATTGTTAGCGATTTCAGTCATAAGAGTCTGATTGATAGATAGATAAATAAATTCTTTATTGCACAGAAAATATTTCATTTTACAGTAGGTGCTTAGGCGAGCTTAGAATTAGAATATGGGGTGACAGCAACATATCCAGAAAGACAAAAATTCACATCGTGAGAACACTTGTCTTCTCCATTTTTCTTTACGGTTCGGAGACATGGACCATAAAAGCCACGGAAAGAGCGAGGATTGATGCGTTTGAGATGTGATGCTGGCGTGGTTTGCTCAGAATCCCTTGGACCGCACGACGTACTAACATTTCTGTGCTCGAAGAGCTTAAGCTGGAAGCAAAGACTCTCTACCGTCTGCTTTTCCCGAATTCTGCAATAGAAGAAAAGACAATAATCTAGAAAAACTTCTATTCACGGGCAAGGTAGACGGTAAAAAAACAAGAGGAAGAAGCCCCAAATGATGGTCCAGTCAGGTGACTGACCACCTGAAAATCTCTGTACACCAGGCCATCCACTACGCCGAGGACCGAAACCGTTGGAGACGGCTGGTGGATGAGCTGCGATTGCGACGGAGTCATCAGTGGGGTACCGACTAAGGAGAAGGAGGAGGAGGAGGCGAGCTTAATGTCTAAAAACATTTTCTAACAGCTAACCTTTGGGAGATGTGAGCAGGGATTGTAAGGTGCAGTAAGGATTGCAGTTGATAACATTCATGAACATTGCGCGTCACTAACCATCAGGTGGGAGGAAGATCACATGTGCTTGTATAAATAAAATATTATTAAAATGTCTTCATCACATATTAATATTTCTACCGTCCAATGTAACCAAATTCCGGTGGAAACGCACGGTGACAAAATAAATAATAAATAATTGTTTACCATCACGTGGGCATAAGGTCACAAGTTGTGCTAGTATATAAAAAAACAATGTCCTGGCATAAAAAACTGTACACCCATCAATTAGTAATTGTACTTATCAACCCCATTAATCAGACGCCATTGTAAACTATTACCCCAAACATAATTACAAGAATACCTTCCTAAAATAATGACTGTAATTGAGTTTATGTAAATAACTGTAACATTAATAAAGTTTTGTAACATTGACCTATATAAAGGCTTAAGGTCTTCGTCAACCGCCTCTAACTGTTCCTTGTGCGATGCAGAGTGGGACGACCCCCCGACAGATGACCTGAGTGGAGATGGATGAGGGTGGCAGAAGATCGTGCGAACTGGCGAGCCTGGGGAGGTCTATACCCAGCAGTGGAGAGACACAGGCTGATGATGAATACTAACTTGTGGAATCGTTAAAAAAGTGTCATTAGACCCTCACCTACCCGTCAGCCAGCCTAGAGTGCCAATCACGTGGAATTCTAGAAGTCTGTGTTCTAGGGGCTGTAATGATAATGATGTCCGTAATAGTAAAACAAGTTAAGTAAGTATCATCACGAACCTTGCAGGATGTCATACACCACGTTTTTTTTTGCATTTTTTTTTAACAGAGGATTTTCATTTGGCCAATTTTCATTGTTAACTTGTCCGTAATTTTATTCTCTACGTGTTTATAATTTTTAAAATTATGTATTGTGCGAGAAGAATGGAAAAGCAATAAACCATCTTAACCAATTTAAATTGTTTGAGCAACCGGTCATTACATATAAATCATTGGATTTTAATCAAAATTCCTTTGTTTTATTATCGGATACCGAAAAGCGAACAACAGTCAAGAATGCTCCTTCGACTTTCTAACAACATTCTTAATTTACATAGTTTACGGGAATCATTACGTATATTTACCATTTATTTGTGGAAAGAGCTTCCAAGAAGGCATTAACGGAATCATACAGTATTTGATTGGGTAGGGTGAGGAGCAGAATGGTGGATGGTGAGCGCCTTGTTGCGCAATAAAAAAAGGAGGCCTCCTTTGTAATAGAATGCTTAGAAATTTGTCATCTTGTGCTCCTTTAAAATAAATAATACTTGGTATTTTGTAATACTCAGCACGACATGTGACATCGCGCCCACCTGACGATAAAAAAGGTCCTGAATAACACCTAACAATATTCCAGAGTTTTGTTGGGACCTTAAGTCAAAATATCTTTATTCTCGTAAACCTATTACAGGTATTTATGAATCGTCATTAATTAAAATGTGTATTCTTAATAATTTAAATTATGACGTGTCACAAATGCCTGTAATAGGTTTACGTAAATAAAGATATTTTGACTTTGACTTTGACTTTTCTGAACGCACGCTAAATATTTGACAACCAACATTGTTTGATAGATACGAAACCCACAAACATTTTGTATGGGAAAATGTTTTTTCTTTTATTTAATTTTTTCGGCAATTTTAATATCCGTCATAATAAATAATCCGTCGAGCCGTTCTCAAGTTATAAGTGTTCTAACAAACCCGACTTTGTTTATATATTAAGATTATTATACATACTAATAATATGTACAGCAGTAAGTTTGAAGCAACAAAATGTTTCTGAATCTATATCTTACTATACTATATTCAAATCCTAAGCCAACTAGATCTCTTATTGTCCAGCAGACGTAGTTTTCTGTGAGCTTTTTAAAATGCGCTTGGTAAAAATTTTGTAGAATTTCAAATGCCTGCCGCGTCTGCTGTAATGTCCTCTGTCATAGATGGTATTATACGGACCGACGAACTTACGATAAAACTTTAGACCACAAGCTTTGGCCCTAAAGTATTTAAAAAAAATAGCATACAAATTTAATGTTAATTTGGAATCACTAAAAAAAATATGAATAGTTTTTATCCGCTTATTAAGGCTTTCCTAAACACACCTATGAGGTTTTTTTTTATACTAGCACGACATGTGACCTTGCGCGCAAATTCTATGAATGCTAGCAACTGGAATTAGACACTCATGCCTGACAGCAGTCCCTAACACTATGCCGGCTTGACTGGGTATGAACGCAATTCGAGCCTGATCCCGACACGTGGGGATACACTTTACTGGGTTTATTGTCACGAACGGTGGATACTTCCCCGCCCCAGCAGACCAAATTAATTTGTAATTTACCACCACCAGTCTGCCTACCACCTATTAAATACACTTTCCTTACGTACATTATAGATTAATAACTGGTGGCGACACTAATAAATAAATTAAACAGAAAAACTTAAAATAAATTGCAGTTAGAAAACTTAAAATTAAATAATAGTTTATTTATAATTTTAAAGTGTATTCACGCGATTTACTTTGGGAACGACACGGAGAAGTATGTATTTAAGGTAAGTCTCGTTACTGCCAGTTAATAAAAACTATTATTACTAAGTAAAAAAACAAATTTAAACTTATAGAAGCTTATTAAGTAAATAAATAAAATAAAAATTAAATACCACAAAAAATAGCTCCACCAAATCGCTGTCGTGTGGCAGAGTGCCCTATTATAGCATATCCCCTCTGAATTAAAATATTATTAATTGTTAAGTGAGAAATCAGCCAGCCCTATTGTCACCAAAGACGTCAATGAGCATTAGACCAATTTATTTATAAAAGGTTTCAGTTCTGTTCATTTCTATTGCAATTTTTTTCATATATTCAAGGCTTTCTGACCTGTGCTTGTTCCGCAGCTCCAGCTCTAACAGAAGTATCTTGATGGTGAAAAGGGCCAGGGCAGTTGAGTTTTTTATTTTTTTATTAATTATTTTAGATCTTACACGCTATAAATATATATGTCTACGTTCCTTTATAATTCAAAGATTTGCTCACGTCGGCCGTGGAGACGTTGCGACTAAATTATTCAGGAATACACCCGCTTGTCGACGAATTTTTGATCTCTCTTACTGATTATATTCTGTTTTGGCTAACAAAACATACGTGCTGTTTATTAATACATTCTCGTACCTGCTTTATCGCAAATTCTGTTTCTTTACGCGCAAATGAATTCTTTATATTACGTTACTGTTTAGTATATTATCAATGAATTACAAAAAAAATACTATTACAAAAAATGTCATGGTTTACTATTTGTGATCTTAATATTATTGTTTTTTTATAGTTTACATTTTATAAAGATACTCCTCAATGTTACAATTGGAATACACCTTTTTTGTGTTGTTAATTTTTTTATAGATTTAGGTAATTTATTTATATTTTTTATTGCCATGTAATATGGGCTTATTTGGTTTAACATTTTTATTCCTAACTGCACACAGTTCACAGCAGATTTGCGAGCGAGACAAAATGTATATACATATAAAGGCGAATGTGAAGTTCTTACACTTAAACTTTTATCTAATTTAACATACAAATTGGTATATTTTTTATACCTAGTTCAATTTGACATTAATAATAATATATTTATTGTTAATAGTATTAATATATTGATAATGATGAAAATGGATGAAACCTAAAATATTATAATCTGAAAAACATTGATTCTAATCATCCAAGTAGCTTTGTGTAGCATGCCGTGTACACTTGGATTGCAATTCCGACCTTATAAATTATTGTAAATAAGTGTTTGATATGTATTAATTGTAACCTGCTAGTGTACCTTTTATATAAGTAATATGTATTCGGTAACGTAATTTCCGTCTGCGAAACGGAACAGTTTCTATAAGTTTTGACCAGAGATATCGTCAAACTTACCATGGATAATTTGAATATGTTTCCTTAAAAGCGTTTCTCAAATTACGGTCGTAATGATACTTTCTAAGTTACTCGAGAAATAGTTTTCTTAGCTCCGTATTTTCGGAAAAGAATCTCTGTGCACCAGTTGGCTATAAATCAGACGGCATCGTCGGGTAAGTCACAAGTCGCAAAGACGTGGCTGGTGGCCACTATAACAGTATTATTTATTTGATGTACAATATTACTTTCATTTTCATTTTTTGTACTAACATTAGCTGTAGGGATTTTGTAACTAACAAGTGAGCCTAGTTGCTTTGAAAAGCGTCTATTATTATCATTATAATTATTTATTTATTTAATTTAAAAAACTTTATTGCACAAAGTACAAAGGCGGACTTAATACCCGAAGACATTCTCTGACAGCCAAACCTTAGGGACAAATTTGAACAATAATAGGTGCAATCATAGAAATAATAATAATAATACTTTAATTATAAAAGTTAATTTAATAGGATTAATATATACTTACATCATATATCTTCATATATATCATAATATCAACATTGATATTTATGTATACTAATAACTATATAATAAATATAATGTATAAAATAATAACTATGTTACATTAAAAGATAACATATATATGTATGTTTATGTATACTAATGTGTATTATTAGTATTTAGTTACTAAATACTAATAATACACATTAGTATACATAAACATACATATATATGTTATCTTTTAATGTAACATAGTTATTATTACATTATTATCTCAGTGTTTAAACATAAGTTAAGAATGATTAGCAATATGGTTTTGTAAAGTAGGTGGCGTTGTGTACGAACGTAGTCGTGTGCTGATTTCTGATTGGTTCAATAACGATGTTACGAGTCGCTTTAATGAATGGCGCGAATCATATCGCGCCAGATTACAAGAACACAGCAGACGAGTCGGTCGTTGCGCGCCTTTAAAATAGTGAAGGTTGTAAATAATTATTGGAAATGGAAATAAATCATACAACATTGAAGACTGGTTTAATTTGAGAAATTAGTCCTAACATATACTACTTACTAACGATGTCAGGAATGTTAAGAAGTGTGAATACACCAGTTTTTTAATAGATGACCTGGTAGTTGCTTACCGTATGATGACAGGAAGATCGTTCCATAAATTAGTAGCAACTACTACAAAAGAGTTAGACACAAATGCAGTGTAATGTGAGGGAACAGATAAAAGGGAGTTGTGAGAAGAGCGAAGAGATTTGTCATGGAAAGAAGAGAGATGGGCAAAATTGTCCTTAAGGTATTTCGGTGTCGCAGGTTCATTCAAAACCGAGAACAGGAGACAGAGAACTCTTAGATTTCTGCGACAACGAATTGGTAGTCACTTCAACTTAGCACGATATTCAGAGGTGGTCATATTTACGTAAACAAAATATGAACCGGATACATGCGTTCAGTAACCGGTCCATCTTATTGACTAACATCTTAATATATAACATCAATTATATTTATTTATAAGGATTTTACAGGTAACAGTTGGTGTCCAGGGCCGGCAGACAGATCACTTTCAGTCGGTAAGTCATAAAATTATGTTGGCACTTACATAAATATGTCAATAAAATCAGTTACAAGGGACGGTAATATTTTAATATTAGAACTTATGGCATTAAAAACTCAGGCAGCTCCATAATAACTCATTTTATTCCCTAATATGTGTATTATATTAATGGACAATAATATTTATTCCATTGCAACACTACAATCAAATGTCGAAATGTCAGTTGGCTGCTGTCACACGCTAAAACTATATCGATAATATTCGATAACTTTGCGGGCTGTCAAATATCGTCGCTAAATAGTTTGCAATAATTGCTAATTTGACAGATAAATTCGATATGATTCCGACATGTTTATGACTAATGGTAGGTATGGATACATCCAAACGGACGCCATTTTAACCAAACTATTCGAATAGACGTGCGTTCAATTATTTAGCAAACTGTTAATCGATTATCGTATTCAGCGTTTGCGATGCCATTTACAATATATATTAAAAAGCATAATCAACTGGATGGACGTAGACCTAATCGAAGACTGATACCTGAACCATCTGATAAGCATCTTATCAACTTGGTAACCACGGAATGCTTTCCTCTCTATTCCGCAACCGAACCACTCGCACAAGCCAAAATATGCATTCACATACCGTAGCCACTATCTTACATCTGTCGCACGCTGAAGTCCTTCTGGAGTCCTTTAAACGAAGTGTGAAAAAGCATTTTCATAAGCCGGCATAGTGGTAGGGACTGATGTCGGTCATCTGAGGCTAGCGTCAGTTGCTCCCATTCTTGGACCACAGGTACCGCTTACCATCAGGTGCGCACGGTGTCACATGTCGGGATCAGTATAATAAAAACAACTTACTCCTTGGTGCTTAGTCTTCCACTAGCAGAAGTAGAATCATTCAAAATAATTTAATTAATGATGTTTCACAAGTGCCTGTAGATTTACGTGAGTAAAGATATTTTGACTTCAAATCAAAATATTGAGAAAAGTGGCCCCTTGTCTACCTCTAGCATGGTTATTGTCTACTGTCCTGGGAAATCAAACGCGGGCTATTTTAAAGTTTCCGGAGGAAGCCATAAACAAAATATAAGCCCGAATATTCAATTTTTAAACTTACCTCGCGCTATAAAGATTATATTAATTATACCTCGCGCATTTTGTAAGCTATTTTACCCGACTGCGTGACGCAAAGAGGGGTTATGTGTTTATTATCAGCCTATGTATGTATGTTTGTTGGTTTGTGATACACTGGAGACCAAACGCGTGGGCGATTTTAATGATTCTCACGTCAATCGATTCGTTTTCATCACGCGAGTGTCACTGAAGATATGATAATTATCCAACTTCATTAAGCTGACCAGACGCCATATTGTGTATAATAATAAAAAATCATCAAATAGGTATTTGATATATTTGATGACTAATAGCGATAATACGTTGGCAGAAATAATTGCCAGCTTTCCTGTCTCCAGACTTCTCCGGTTGAGGTAGGAGCACTGTTGCTTGTTGAGTGTTCAATAAAAGAAGACTGGAGTTTTCAGAATATTTATTTGTTTTTTTTTTTTTTTAAATGGTGAATCGATAAATGATCAATGATACGCCCTCAGCCTGAAGGGCCAGCGCGGGAGGACGCAGGGCGACCCCAAGTAAGTCTGAGTCGTGGCTATGCAGTGAAGGCACTCGTTCGCCGTGTAAATCTTTATTAGTTTTTTTTTTTTTTTTTATATAGACGATGAATCGATAAATCATCAATGATACGCCCCCTGCCTGAAGGGCCAACGCGGGTGGAGGTCGCATGCCCGACTCATCCGTGAAGCTTCCTAGTGAAGCCCCAGGGCGCCTACGGACTAAAATCCTATAAACCGTCTCTATCTCACTGTTGGCCCTGTGTGCCTTTACAGCTAAGTCTGAGTCGTGGCTACGGAGTAGGGGCCCTGGGGACTCCTTAGGACGACTCACTGTGAGTCGGGCATGCGACCCCCACCCGCGTTGGCGTGTCATTGGTGATTTATCGATTCACCGTCTTTAAAAAAAAAGCTGCGTCTATCAGTACGGGGCGGTGCGCCCGGCGAGTGAAGACGTTGCGACTGCTCCTCTGCCACACGATGTCATCGGGTTCAACGAAGACGAAACTAGACTGCTGCGAGGATTTTGCTGTTAGGTTATTTTTGTGGTGGCAGCTACAACACTTTGGGTGCCGTCTTTTTCAAATTGAGACCCGTGTTTTCCCGATGGAAACACATTATGTACTATATCTGTAATAGGGTATTTCCAAATGAAAAGATAACATAATTAATCGAGCCAGTGACGTAATAAAGAAAAATAACATTACCCTTCAACTTTGTAATTGAAATGATCCCTCTACTAGGGGTGGGACAGTCGGCCTCATTACCTATTGTTATCTTACCAAATAATATGTTGTGTTTGTATCATTGGTACATGTTTGGCATTCCCTCGCCACGCTGGCCAGGCGGGTTCAATACTCGTTTATTAACAATCTTTTAAATTTCTTAACGATTCCACAAGTGGGCATTAGTGAAGCCGAGACTCGGGCTTCCCCGAGGCATGGTAACAGTGGCGAAAAGACAAATGACATCATTCATTTTGGGCTAATTTTGTACTAGTTGTACTGTATACATACATATTATGAACAAAAAAGTATTTAGTTAGTCGATACTTTTATTATTAAGACTTCTTTACAAAAAGTTATTAACTTTATTCGATGTAAACAATATAAACAAATTACAATATTAAATAATTAAAAATAAATCCAAACAAAAAATAAAAAAATACTATAGAAAGAAACAAAATATTAAAAACTAAAATTATATATACATAAGCTTCCAGTTACTATAACGGAGAAGTCACTAAAACTGTTCAAATTAAGAGTCAAACAAATGCTGGTTAATAAATGTTTTTATTCGACAAAAGAATACCTAGACACTAAGCTCGACAAAGTCATGTGACTAAATAAATATTTGTATGCTAGAAATAGCGAAGCATGTGAATTAATTACATATAATAATTTACATCCCTGTACCTACCATGTTTCTGACAAATAACTTATTTCATTTCGTTTATAACCGTCCGATGGGCGTAGTGTGCCTAGGACTATATATTTTATTATGAAAATAAAATATATAGTTTTCGTGTAAATCAAGTCCTTTGGTACTAGAGCTGTTATAGGAAATTTGAAACGTTTTGCACACCCACTCGTAAAATATATAAAATAAAGGTTTTTTTCTACTTAAATTGTAATCATGTTAGAACTCTCACAACACAAATCATTTCATTGTCCCAAAGGTTGGTTGCTAGAGAATGCCTAGCGGCATTAAGCCCGCCTCTTGTACATAGTGCAATAAAGTTTTTAAATAAATAAAAAAAAAAAAAATTATCTAAAATTTAATATTTAATAATTTGTCCCCAATACAAGCGCCATGCAAGATAAACGATGACCTTTAAGTATGAAACGAGCGAAACTGCAATAAAACGGATTAATGCTCTAGAAATGTGGTGTTGGCGAAGAATGTTAGGCATGTCGTGGACGGAATTCTGAACCAACAAATCAATCCTGGAGGAACTGGAGATAGGACAGCGTCTTTCCTCAATCGTACAATCACGCATTCTCACTTTCTTTGGACACGTGTCGCGGCGTAGGGATACATCCATTGAGCGCCTTGTAGTTCAGGGAAAAGTCGATGGCAAGAGGATGCGTGGTAGGTCTCCGATGAGATGGACTGACCAGGTTAAAGCAGCAATGGATCACTCCCTACATGAGTGCTCCAGGAAGGCTGCAGTTCGAGACGAGTGGCGACGGCTTGTTAAGCGTGCCACTGACACTCAAGTGACGACCACTATCGTGAAGCGATAGTTGAGAAGAAAAAGATTTTTAGAGAAGGAGCCTGTCTAAGAAATTTAAATTAAAAGAAGGTATAAGTTATGTACAATATAAGTTTATTTACAAATAATTAGATGAGTGAAGTGGAGAGGTGAGATCGGAGAGCACGGAGATTAAGTTTCGGGTCGTTGATGAAGGTCGACGGCGTTCCGGAGGCGAAGTCGGTGATGAAGGTCGACGGCGTTCCGGAGGCGAAGTCGGTGATGAAGTTTAGCGTTGCCGACTTCGTAGACTCCCGGGTTGAGCAGTTGTTGGAGCGTAGAGTTGAGGTAGCGTTGATTGAGAGTAGCACGTGCTAAGAGTGAAGCAAATCTTCGGTGAAGAGAAGAGTTCAAGAGTCGGTGAAGCGATAGTGGTCTTCAGAGTCCGAAACTTGAACGGTGCAGAGTGCGGTGATGAATTCTTCAATCAAGAGTTCATTAAGATTTCCGAACTTGTAGATGACAGCTTCCTTTGAGTCCCAAAATTGAAGATAGCCTTTCTTGAGTCCCGGGGCAGTGGCCCCGGGATTAGGCCTTTAGGTTGAGTTCTTCTTTTGGCTACTCCAGCCGAATGAATGAATGAAATGGGGTGTGGTATGTCTTATATACTGTTTGAGATGTTCGAAAAAATGAATAGAGAAAATTTAAAATAATGAAGTTTGTGAGTCAAATATGTTTCCAAAAATATATAAAAATGTGTGTTTTAATAAAAATTATTGCCGAAAGGAATGGATGAAGGACGTTATAAATAATTTTGCATATGAATTAAATAAATATTTGACAATGTTGCCTTAGCAACGACGAAAAACAGAGTTGTCAAAGAATAAAAATATTGCAAAAAGTAAAATAGAACAAATTTGAGTAAAATAAAGTTTATAGAAATGAATAAAAAAGTGGTGTAGAGATATAAATAAGGTATGAGGAAGAAATGTTGTGAACAATGGAAGCTGAATTATGAAAAATATGAATTTTAATGAGATATGATGTATTATGAAGCCAAAAGACGAGGAATCCAAGGTATTTATAAAGTAGGGATAGTGAAACGCTATATTTTCCCCCACAACCCCAGAAAATTTTCGACTTGGAGAAAATTTTGAAGTTAAGATCGAAAGAACCAGAGGAACATTACTTTACAAATTCAGGCCTCACCAAACAAACACATTCATTCTTCTTCTAACATACTATCATCTACATTAAGGTAAGGGTGAAAGTTCACATTCAATGACTATCACTCTAAAAGAATGTTCCATAATGACGACAAGGCATATTTAGGGAGTTGTCAACCGCTCCATATATGGAAAATAAAAGTTTTGACTTAAGGCTTATTTAACGAGTAGTCAACCGCTCAAAGGTTAAGAAATTTATAATGATTTAAGGCTTATTTAAGGAGTAATCAACCGCTCCAAGAACCTATAGTAAAGGTAGTTAGCTAAGAGCGGTAGGGCTCAAAGTTAAGATATCAGAAGTAGTATTCTGATTACGTTTGTAGAACGTATTTAGAGTTTTAAGCAAACGTCTTAAGACGTTGAAGAGTGAGCTTAAGAGCTCGAATTAAAAAATAACTAAAATAAAAAAAATAATTTAGAAGTAATGAGACATGAAATGATAATGGATAAGATGATTTAAGAATGATACAATAGAGGATGAAATTAGATTTTAATGTCCTTGATGTGCCATTTTCCTTTATTGCCATTAGTGTCTTCTAGAATGTACACTAAAGGTGAAAGCTTTTTTAAGACTTTGCTTTTTAAAAATTTAGGGGCAAGTTTAGCACTGAAGTAAGAACCAGCGTTGCTTTGTATATAATTCTTACGCCAAACTGTATCACCGACATTAAATTCTTTGAAGGTACGACGTAGGTCGTAGCGATCGCGATTTTTAGAGTGAGCTAGGTATAAGGTAGTTTGTACTTTATCAAAAATAGAAGAGAGGAAACCAGAATTTTCAGCGTAGATATCACGAGGTAGAAAAGTATATTCTTCAATGTTTTCAGTTGGAGTATAGAATGAGCCACTGGGAATAGTTTCCCTACCAAATACTAAAAATGATGGAGTAAAACCAGTTGTAGCATTAACACAACTATTCATTGCAAATTGAATTTTAGGGAGATAAATATCCCAGGATCGGTGATCTTCATTCACTAAAGCAGCTAGAGCGGTACCGATTGTCCTGTTATATCTTTCTGTAGGATTAACTTGAGGACAGTATAATGGAGAGTAGGATTGAAAAGGTACTTTATATTTATTTAAGAATGAGTTAAATTCGCGAGATTGAAATTGAGGACCGTTATCCATAATAATGGATTGAGGAACACCATGTACGAGAAAGACAAAATTTTCTAGAATAGTAATTATATTAGGTGCAGTAGCACGTTTTAAAGGATAGATTAAAGTATATTTAGTAAAAGTACAATTAACAACTAAGATATGTTGATTACGCCTTCTAGTCATGGGGAGTGGTCCCATAAGATCAAGAGATATAGATTGAAAAGGTCGAGAACAAATTTTAGGTTTACCCATAGGGCCATAAGGTGAATGATTAGGATGTTTATAGGCAAGGCAAGTGTCGCAGGTTGAAATAATTTTGGAGATGTCTTTAAACATTCCAGTCCAGTAGTAGCATAATGAAAGTTTTTTGTAGGTTTTGAAGATTCCAAGATGAGGTTCTTGAGAGGAGCCATGATTTGTTTGGATCAAAGCATGTCTTTCGTTTGGTAGTGGAACTTCTTTCCAGATAAAGTCATCGTTTAGACAATGAGAAGAATGGATGCAACGATAAAGTTTGTTGTTTTTAATAGTGTAGTTTGGATAAGAATCAGGATTGTTTTGACAGCCAAGTAAAATCTTGTTGTAGTGATCAAGTTCACGATTAGAGTGTTCGTCCGTAGAAATAAGATGTACGCCTTGAGGTGAAGGTTTTTCAGAGTCCTGAATTCTAGCTCTGGATAATAGATCTGGGACAACATTATCTTTGCCCCTTTTATGTTTTAGAATGAAGTTAAAGCAAGAAAGGCGTAGCGTCCAGCGAGCAAGTCTTCCTGAAGGATTAGTAAGATTCTGGAACCATTTGAGTGCAGCGTGGTCCGTGTATATAATAAATTGTTTACCATTATCCAGGTAACAACGCCAATGTTCAAGAGCAGTTATAACAGCTAAAGTTTCTCTTTCTGTAGTTGAGTAATTTTGTTGGTTTTTGTTAAGCGATTTACTCATGTAGGCAATAACAACTTCTTTGTCGTTCTGATGTTGAGTTAACATTGCTCCTGTACCAAAATTTGACGCATCACAATGTACTGAAAAAGTCAAATCAAAATCTGGGCAAGCAAGAACAGGAGTAGTGACAAGAGCTTCTTTAAGTTTAGCAAATGCTGAAGCAGCTTCAGAGTTCCAGATAAATTTAGGTGCATTCTTACCAGAGGAAGTTAATTTGTTGAGTGGAGAAGCTATTGTGCTGAAGTTTGGAATGAATCTTCGGAACCAACTACAAGTTCCAATGAATCTTCGTACATCTTTTCTAGAGGTAGGTGTAGGATATTCAAGGATAGCTCGAATTTTTTCAGTATCAGCACGCAGACCATGTTCATCGACGACGAAACCAAGATATTTTAGTTCATTTTTAAAGAATTGAGATTTTTCATAGTTTATAGTTAGTTTAGCAAGAGATATTTTTTCATAAACTTTCAGAAGAAGAGAGATGTGTTCATCGAAGGTTTCGCTGATAATGACGATATCATCTAAATAACAAAAGACTTTGTTATCAAAATCTGGAGTAAATAATTTATCCATGAGTCTCTGTTGAGTAGCAGGAGAGTTAGTTAAACCAAAAGACATTACTTTAAATCTGTACATACCTCTTCCAGGTACATAGAAGGCAGTCTTGTCTTTGTCTTCAGGGTTAAGAGGAATTTCCCAAAATGCCTTTGCAATGTCAATGCTTGTAAGGTATTTTGCATTCTTAAGATTGTCAAGAATTTCACTTATAAGTGGAAGATTGTAGGCGTCACGACGAGTTATAGAGTTAAGTTTTCTGCTATCGACGCAGAAACGCCATTCGCCGTTCTTTTTAGGTGTAATTAGCACTGGAGATAGCCATGGACTTTCACATTGTTCAATGACATTCCATTCCAGCATTTTATCCACTTCGTTAATTAGTGCTTTTTGTCTTTCAGGAGATAATCTGTAACATCTTTGTTTAATAGGAAGAGAGTTACCTGTGTCAATTTTATGAGTAATTAAGTCAGTACGTCCTAGTATTCCTTTTTCTTCAAAAGAGATACTTTTAAAGCGTTGGATAATATTATCAGCAATATCCTTTTGATTTGTAGTAAGATGTTCATAGGTTAAGACTTGTTTAGTAACATCTTGTATAGTTGAGCATTCTAAGTTTGACAGAGTAGTCGGTGACAGAATACTAGGAAGAAGATTGAATTTTTTCCAAAAATCAATGCCGAGAATTAAAGAAGGAAATAATTCAGGAAATATATAAACCGTAAGCAAATGAGTCTGATTGTTAAAGAATATAGGCAATTCGAAGTAGCCTAAAGATTTAATTTTTTGGTTACTAGCTGTAGAAATAGTAATATAGTCTGACTTGAAAAGTTTGTAACCTAATTTAAGAATTTCTAAGTGAGAATTGTTACCAAGAATAGTAATTGAACTACCAGAATCAAGTAATCCAGAAATGTTTAAATTATTTATTCTCACTTTAATAAAGGGCCGCTTAAAATCATTTTCATTAGAATAATATGTTGAAGAAATTTTGTAACACGAAAGGAAATTTTTAAGAGTTAAGAGCCAATTGTTCCAGTCGTTAAGATCAAAATTCAAATTACTTTTCAAGTCATTTATTAGTTTTTTGAGCTAGTACTAGGTTTAGGATTGCATTTTGGACAATCTGCAGTCCTGAAGTCTTTAATACCACATTTAAAGCAAATGATGAAGTGAGGTTGAGAACAAGTAGAAAGTGAGTGACCGTGTACACGGCAACGAACACAGAATAGATTCTGGTAAAGAGGTTCAGGATGATTAAGAGCGTTAACTTGTTTAGATGAAGATTTGTAGGGTTGAGTATAATGATTAATGTAGGGAAATGATTTTTGATTAGTAGGTGAGATATTAGGTTTGTAACTAAATTCAGCCGCAAGATCATGTTTTTCAATATTTGGTTCTTTGAATTGTTTATCTCTGTCTAAGATTTTTTCATAGTTTTGGCAGACACTAAGAAGACTGTCAATAGTAGTACATTCTTTTAGTGCAACAAAAACTGAGTAGCACGGTCGAATATTTCTTAATAAAATATCCAGTTGTTCAGAGTCAGCAAGCTTTGTAGAAAGACGAGAAAACATTCCAGACATTATAGATATGTAGATTGTTATTGGTTCATCTAGTCCTTGAGTTCGATTCCTGATGGCTTCAAGTAATTTATAATCAAAATCAAAGGTACCAAAGTCATTAATTAGAAATTGAGAAATTTCGATCCATGTTAAATTTGGATTACGATTTATTTGAAATCTGAACCAGTGAAGTGCATTATCAGTAAAGATTTCATAAGCTTGATTTATTAAAAGATCTTTGTTTAGATTTCGAGATATACAGTATTCTTCAATATTTTGTAGAAAAGATCTAGGACATGATTTACCGTTGTAGGTGTGTCTTTTGAGGTCTTTGAAAATATTAAGATTAGCAGACTGTTGTAGAGGATTTAAAGAGTTAAGTTGTTGAGGAAGCTGTGAAGAAGGAATAATATAAGGGGAAGGTTCTGTTAAATTTTGAGATGTAGCTGAAACAGCAATAGGGGTAATTGTTTCAGTTACTTGGGAAATAAAAGGTTTAAATTTGTTGGTTAAAATATCGAATTTGGCTTTAAGGTTGTCGAATATTTCTTTTGATTCTGGATTTATATCAATATCGATACGTTCGAATCTGAAATATAAATGATTAAGATATGTTTCTATTAAACGAGTATATTTAGAATCACCTTGTAGTAATTTATTAATTTTTACTTCTAGATAATTCAGAGTAAAGTCAAGTTGTGGAAGTTCTTCATCAATGGAAAGTGAAGAAGTGAAAATTTCCTCAGATGGAGTATTAACAGAAAGTTGAAGAATTTGTTTTTTTAGACGTAGTACAGTTTCAACTGGTTCCTCTAATCTAATTTTTATTTCATATTCAAGTTCTGGTTTATTAAGTAATTCAAATTTAATTATTTTAGACATATTGAAGAAAAAAGATAAAAAGAGTAATTAAGTTTAAAGAAATTGAGTAAATAATAAGAAAAAAAGATAAAGAGTAATTAAGTTTAAAAAAAAAATAAAGTAAAGTAAATTAAATTGAAATAAATTGAAATGAAATTAGGATTAATTAAAATAAAGTGAATTAAAAATAAAGTCCAAATACCTTGTTTCCTTTTGATGATAGAATGAAAATGTTTAGATTAAGATAAGTGATTATTAGATTAAGATTAAAATGAATAAATGAAGTTTATGAGATGTTTTGAGATGTATGACAGGAATATGTGTATATAAATAATATTGGCCAAAGAATTTCAAAGGATTTGCACTAGAAGTGTTTTTTTAGAATTTAGGGAAAAATGTGTAAAAGAGATAAAAATAAAAATAAATAAGCTAAGGAGAGAGAATAGAGTTGGGCGCCAAACTATCGTGAAGCGATAGTTGAGAAGAAAAAGATTTTTAGAGAAGGAGCCTGTCTAAGAAATTTAAATTAAAAGAAGGTATAAGTTATGTACAATATAAGTTTATTTACAAATAATTAGATGAGTGAAGTGGAGAGGTGAGATCGGAGAGCACGGAGATTAAGTTTCGGGTCGTTGATGAAGGTCGACGGCGTTCCGGAGGCGAAGTCGGTGATGAAGTTTAGCGTTGCCGACTTCGTAGACTCCCGGGTTGAGCAGTTGTTGGAGCGTAGAGTTGAGGTAGCGTTGATTGAGAGTAGCACGTGCTAAGAGTGAAGCAAATCTTCGGTGAAGAGAAGAGTTCAAGAGTCGGTGAAGCGATAGTGGTCTTCAGAGTCCGAAACTTGAACGGTGCAGAGTGCGGTGATGAATTCTTCAATCAAGAGTTCATTAAGATTTCCGAACTTGTAGATGACAGCTTCCTTTGAGTCCCAAAATTGAAGATAGCCTTTCTTGAGTCCCGGGGCAGTGGCCCCGGGATTAGGCCTTTAGGTTGAGTTCTTCTTTTGGCTACTCCAGCCGAATGAATGAATGAAATGGGGTGTGGTATGTCTTATATACTGTTTGAGATGTTCGAAAAAATGAATAGAGAAAATTTAAAATAATGAAGTTTGTGAGTCAAATATGTTTCCAAAAATATATAAAAATGTGTGTTTTAATAAAAATTATTGCCGAAAGGAATGGATGAAGGACGTTATAAATAATTTTGCATATGAATTAAATAAATATTTGACAATGTTGCCTTAGCAACGACGAAAAACAGAGTTGTCAAAGAATAAAAATATTGCAAAAAGTAAAATAGAACAAATTTGAGTAAAATAAAGTTTATAGAAATGAATAAAAAAGTGGTGTAGAGATATAAATAAGGTATGAGGAAGAAATGTTGTGAACAATGGAAGCTGAATTATGAAAAATATGAATTTTAATGAGATATGATGTATTATGAAGCCAAAAGACGAGGAATCCAAGGTATTTATAAAGTAGGGATAGTGAAACGCTATACCACGACCACTCTGCCAAGAATGTAGGGAATAAGAAGAAGAAGTATGAAGTGAGTATTAATGAACGAGATCAAAACGTATGTTCGGAACAAAATGAACAACTATTCACCACCACCACTTAAATCTATTTCATTTGTTTTATTTTAGTTTCATCTACGAACGGTGGTACTTGACTGAGACAGGTTTAACAACTCTTCTACAAAAGCTCTCCGTGTGGTCGACTGTACGTTAATTAATTAAACACGTAAATTTAGTACTTATACGTTAACCGTGAGTTGTTTCCCGCGCATTCTCGGAGAGTTGATAATTTATTCAACAACGCGTCTCCTCGACTTATTGCAAGTCAACTCAATTAACCCTACAGCCATAGACATGTGTATTCACGAAAAAAACCAACAATACAAATTACTATTGCTGCCGCCCGTCAGTGGAACAAGTCACCACCGTCAATGTCAAATGCCTACCTACATCTTTTGTAGAATTATTTTATTGTGAAACCCTAGTATAAAAAATAAAATATAAAAAAATATATAAATAAAAATAAAAAAAATAAAATAAATATATAATATAATATATAATATAATAAATAAAATATAAATGTATTTAAAATCATTCTAACTACATTATTTTTTGGAAACAGAATGTATGTAAATCGTTGTAACAAAGTTGTTTATTTATTTATTTAGTACACACAGCAGTACATATATTATCACACACATAACATAGTATAATTATAGCTTATCTAATATATGTACCAATTAGGTGTCACAGCATTCACCAATATAAAAAGAAGAAGAAATTAGAAACTTATTACTGTTAAAACAAAAAAAAAAACAAAAAAAAATTAACAAAAACTATCAAATTTACAAAATAAAAATATGAAATAAAATATGTTGTTTGGCAGTTTTGGGTATTATATTTATAGTGTATGTTTATTTATGTACGAGTATGTATTATATGGTATGTATGTGTATTGTTTTATTTGCTATAAATGCAAAATTATAGTTATTTTATTAAATTAAGTAATTTTATTATTTTTCTTCATCCTGCCCATCGCCTTTCGTGATCCTCAAGTTTCGCCTATGTACTAGATGTTTAAGTCCAATAAAGTATTTGAAAAACCTTGCCAACTGTTTTATTTCAAGGAATATAATTAAAACTACTTAAAGAGTAATAATTAAATATAAACTAAATCTAATAAAAAATAAACTATAAGTAAAAAATGTCCTTTAGAGACGACCCTTCAGTGATAGTCCCAAGGTAACATTTCCCGTCTGTATAGCGAGACTAATATGTTAGCAGAAATAATTGCCAGCTTTCCTGTCTCGAGACTTTTTCGTCAGCCGTTTGGACAACTTCTTGGCCAGTATTTAAATAAATAAGTGAAAGGATAATGGTAGCCACACGCGCACCACGCAAGCAAGCAAAATGACGAGCAGCCCGGGGTGCCGCACAAGTACGGTCGTATACACGCTCGTGCCTATTGAATTTCCTTTTGAAAGCCGTAACTACTAACACTGAAAATAATGCATCATTTCTGCAGATACATAAAATAATTCGGAATTTGTCAATTTTACAATTGTGTTAATAAGTAATCGAATTATTCTTATTTAAATATATGAATAAACTAAAGTATTGGCTTTATAAACAATCAATGGCAATGACAGTTAGGTTATATCAATGTTTTTAAACATCATTATAACCCAATATCTAACAGGCGCAAGGTCACAAGTAAAATGAAAAAAAGTGGTTTCAAACCCCGGCATGTACCAATGAGAAATACACACAAATTTACAACATCATCGTTCGTTCGCATTAAGCCGTCTGTTCCGGTTCCACTAATACCAACTTATGAAATCGTTAATAAATTGACATCAGACCAACAACTCGTCTGGCCAGCGTGACGAGTGTAGGCAAAATTGTCCAGGAATTTCTCGAAGGTCCACCAGTGGTGGTGTAAAACTCTGTGTCTTAGGGGCTGATAGGACTTAACTGAAGAACCATAAATTTTTATTTTTATCTAATGCCGTTGCCCAAAGCTGTATTTGTTTTGTTTGAATTGTTGGGCCGGTCCTTATATGTTAATATATGTCTACAATACGTTCGCTAAACTTAAACCTAACTGTTGTATAATTTACGTTTAAACTAGAATTAAATTCATTTGAATTTTCCCAACTTTTATTCTACGAGTTCATATTATTTGCAGTCTGGTAAACTTATCCTTTAAGCTTAAAATATGTTAATAATTTATTTATATAAAGTGGGTTTTTGCATCCGTCTCGCTCGCACAATACAAAAAAAATATTTTCACATTTACACGAGTAATATTACCTACCTACTATTAACCTACCTAATTTTTGACAAAGAATGTAAATTTTTTTATTTTTTTTTTATTACAGCTAACAGTGAAAATTGGCTTTAAGACATATATTTTTTGTATACATAATATTGTAAAGGATGTAAATTTTCCCACAAATAAATAAATAAAAACATTTATAACGATTTAACTTTAAAAAATATAATTAATATATCAAGTATTAAATTATAATTGAAACTAGCTGGCCTGGTGACCGGCGTTGCCCGTGGCCTGGTGACCGGCGTTGCCCGTGGCCTGGTGACCGGCGTTGCCCGTGGCCTGGTGACCGGCGTTGCCCGTGAACTAAGTGGCTTACCACGGAAAGAACCTTTAGGAAATTGAGAATATTTAAAATTTCGAGTTCAAATATATGAAAAATATAATTTTATCAAGCAATTATAACTCGTCGTCCCACCCTGCTTTTTCCAGTACGTGGTCTCCACTCCAGAACCCGTTTACTCTATCGTTCATCGGTTCTACGACAGACGTATCCAGCCCATTGCCACTTCAGCTTGCTAATTTTGATGTCGGTAACCTTGGTTCTTTGACAGATGTCAACGTTTCTGACTTTATCCTTCAGAGAAATCCCGAGCAAAGCCCTCTCCATAGCTCGCTGAGCGACCTTGAACTTATGCATCAGACCCACTGTCAGTATCCACGTCACTGCTCTGTAGGACATTACTGAAAGAACGCACTGGTTGAAATCTTTTGGAATGAAATGAAATATCGTTTATTTGCAATAAATACAGTACAGTGGTCACAAAACTTTAGTCAGGTCTACTGACATATAATGTACCTGCAAGCGGGCGTGCAAATCTTTACTTACATACTAATATCATAATCACAACTACACTAAAACCAAAAACAATATTAATTAACCTGTTTTGCACTCAAGATACTCTTTTACACTATAAAATCTATGGTCCAGTAGCCATTTCGTCAGTTGTAGTTTTAGTTTAGGGCCCTGCAATAATTTTGTTTCGTCAGGAAGCTTATTACATATTATTATACACATATTAAATACATTTTTCATACTTATGTCTTTATAGCAGGGGGGCTGCTATAATAGATTTAAAAACTTGGCTCTTTTTTGTCTGGGTATGACTTCACTACGCTTCCTAAAGTGTTCTGGGTGAGAATGTACGAAAAGACATACATCTCTAATGTACACACACGGTAGCGGTAATATTTTTAGTGTTTTAAAGACCACACGTTAATGCACACTTACACAAAACACGCACTCATACATACATACACAAAACACTACCACACTCATACACACACCGACACTAAAACACTACCACACTCATACACACACCCACACTAACTCATTTAAACCTTCTCTTTTTATATAATTTGTAATATTAAGTAGGTATTCAAATAAATATTAGTTAAAATTATTTCTATCTGCAAGCGCCTTGTTTTGCAATATTGTTTGCGACCGGAAGTGCAGGGTTTCCAGAGATCCAGGCGTCCCAGAGACCCTTGTTCAGGCCCCTGATTGAAATTCATGTATAACTGTTTGTAAATAAAGATTATTGCAACTGTCACGATACCAGACATTACAGATTGCTCTTATGCATTTCTTTTGTATTATGAAAGCACGGTCTATGTCTACTGAGTTTCCCCAGAGTATTAGACCATAGCTAAGAACTGAGGACACATACCCATGATATGCCGCCTTTGCAGCTTCTATTGAAAAGGTCTTTAAACACTGTGGTATGTTTGATAGGAAGTCGTAACTTCCCGAATGCTGCCCATCCTAGCTGAATCGTCTGTCGGCGTCTTTGCTAAAGTAGACTAGTCCATTCCGTACATGAAAGTGTAATGAAACCTTAGGGTTAACCCTTGGGGGTAATAAATGTCAGGCACCAGACGATTCGCATTAAATCCATCTGCCTGTGCTAATGCGGCCTAACCTATGTACTCGTAGCTTAGTTATGTAGTACTATTTTTCTAACAAATAAGGTCAAGATTGCTGATTAGGCCCATAATGAATAAATAAATAAATATTTCCAGATATATTCACACAGCGCCATCTAATTTCCGTGGTAAGCTACGAGGATTGTGTTACGGAAACTAGATGGTTGATAAACTACATATTATACTTTTTTTTTTGTAAATATATACATATAAACACCCAGACCAAGACAAATTATACAATGTACAACTTGCCTCCGGTGTGAATCGAACCCACGACCTCCCGAGTTCACGGCAACGTTTGTTACCACTAGACCACGGAGGCGGTCATGACAAGTGGCAAACCACATTTTATTTATTTAAAAACATTATTGTTTAATACAAAAGGGGTATGTCCGCTTGCCATTTTCTTACCATCAACCTTCGGGACAAGAAATATAAGTTCAGGAATGGCAAAATAAAAAAAGCACAAATAATTTAAATAGGTGGTAGGCGGACTGATAGTAGTAATTTCCCCAGTCTGCCGAGGTGGGGAAGTATCCACCGTTCGTTCCGATAAACCCAGTAAAATGTATCCACATTATGTTATTATATAATGATTTTTATACAAGCACTCGATTTTAGAGTAAATAGAAAGTTGGAAAGTATAAGATGGATGGTGTTATAAATCTGTGGGCTAGTAATTGACTGGATCACGTGCGGGGTCTCCGGGACCCACGGACCTGCTAACTCTGATTTACTAACCCTATAGGGGAACCGCAGACATATATCTAGTGATAAAAATCATTTTATAATATTTTTTGGCATACATATAATTGTTTTGAATTATTTTGTTAAACTCTTTAGTTACAAAGTTTAGTTTTTGTATTATGACAATGCCATTTTACAGCAGATTTTTAATATCAATTTAATATTTTTAGTTTTCGACATTAAATAGCTATATAGTTTGACATTTATATTTTTAGGCTTAGTGACATATTTTTAGTTTTTAGTGACATCCAATATTGCTAATTGACATTTTTTTTTTATATTTCTTAAGTATAATATTATGATATAAGTGAGCAAATATGAAAAATTTTCATTACTTTGAAAGGAATAAGATTTTTTTCCGAGAGAAGAAATATAACCAATTTCTTTAATTTATTCGATGGTACAAAACATTAACAGAAGAACTTAAAATAAATTTTCATTAAAAAAAAAAAACTAAATTATACCTTAAAAAACATACAAATATAATTTTGTCATTTATCATTAAATATTTATTGTTTTAATTTTACTTATTTCTGGTGGCACGTCACTTGAGGATAGTTTTTATGAGGTGTATTTACTAGTTATTAAATTTTATTTCTTGTTTTTTTTTTTTTATTTTTTTTTTTACTTTCAAAAATTAAGTAGTTTAATTAAGAGGGGATAATTAAACTACTTAATTTTTGAAAGTAAAAAATACCAGCCCTATTGTCGCCAGAGACTCGGCCGGTCTTATATCGTATGTACGTCTACAAAAGGTCTAACGTTTTTCCTATTCTCTTTTGAAAATGTCATTTACGGTTGTGTAGCACCCGCGTCAACGTTTCTGTTAATGTAATGGATCGCTTTTGTTTATTATTTGTCACCAGAATCAATCATCAATATTCATCCCATACACGAAATTTTCAGATTAAAACCGAACAGATTCTGGGTCTCATACAAAACAAAATATCTGTATTTAAATAACATAATATTATTGTGTGTCTGCAATGTACCAAAATCTGCAATAGTAGTAATTGTAGTAATAAATGCTGTATACAAACCAATTTATAACTAGGTTATATATTTCATCATGTCTGCCAAAATAAAATATAAATTAAAATCGGTTCAGTAGTAAAAGATAGTGACAGAATAAACTTGTCGTTCTTCAATCGATATACTGTGATAAATGTAAAGACGAGACATACGGACACAGTTCATTTATTTATTTATTATAATTTAGTTAAAAAGTTGAAGTCTCTGGAGGACATATTATATTTATAGATTGTATTATTATTTTCTCATGTTTAGTTGCCATTTAATTTATATTAAGTAGTTTTTAATTATTTATGTTATTAAACATAAAAAAAAAAGTTTTGTTTTTGGAAGGAGCTTAACTTAAATTCGCCGCCAATCCTTCTGGCCAGTGCAGGCGTGGCGAATGAAGGCCAAATTGTCCAGAAATCACCTTATACACGCCGTGATTTTGTATGCTCATACTCTGAATATGTTATTCTATTGATAGAAACAAACAACTTTTTCTAAAAATAAACATATTACGGAAGAAACAATTTCTTTTGTGGCTTCTCCATTCAAATTGGATATATAAAATTTAACAGTTTGCACGGAGAAGCCAATTTCTTTTGTACTACTCTGTACTGCTGTGTAAAGTCAAAAGTAACCATATCACGACCGTTTCCCTTTCGGGGTGGTCAGAAACCACGCTTATAAATAAGCGGATTCACATTTAGCCAACTTTACTATAGGCCAATCATGACAAGTGGCAAGCTCGTCGATGTCTCCAGCGTACCAAACTCGAGAAATATCACAAATTTAATATTAATTAAATGTATTTATTGGCATTAATAAATATGTTTGTACCCCGACCAGGAATCGAACCCGGTACCTCCGAGTCTAAATCCACGGACTTAACCGCTAGACCACGGAGGCAGTTTACAATGTACAGTGTACAATGATAAAAAATTAAAACAGTAGTTTCGACACTTTAATTGATAAGAATTATTTTTACTATATGTATATTTATTTATTTATTTATTCGTGGGAAAATTTACAGCCTTTGCAATATTATACAAAAAATATCTAATCTCAAAGCCTTACAAATTTTCACTGTTAGCTATAATGAAAATATTATTATGCAATTAAATTATTTGGAAAATTATTATATAGTTTTCGTATCATTCAAGTCCTTCAGTACTAGAGCTGTCATAATGAAAGTTTAAACATTGTGCACACCTAAACTATATAAAATAAAGGGTATTTCTACTTAAATTGTAATCTTGTTAGAATAATTTATTTTATTTATTTAGGAATTCTTACAGCTAATTTATACATATATAGGAGAAAATAGTAATACGATAAAGCCATTAATAAGAGTTCGCTGACAGATACAATAAAAGTAAGGAAAGAAAACAATGATAATAAAATTAAAAACAAGAATAAATGCAATATAGTACAGGAATTACGAAGGAAGAAGCATTACATCAATACAACAGAATAACTACAACAGAAATAAACATACATATATACACACACATATACACATAGGCATACATAAACATGAAAACATAAGACTGATCAAAACCTCGAAGTACTCACCTGCCATCCGTCTAATTAAAGAGATAATTTATCTAAAAATGCATATACTCATCTCAACTGTGAATGCAATTAAGCCCAAATCCCCATACAACATGAAATGAAAATAAATATAAAATATTTCAATATCTACGTGCATTAGGTAGTTATCTATCTACGTGCACTAGGTAGTTATCTATCTACGTGCACTAGGTAGTTATCTATCTACGTGCACTAGGTAGTTATCTATCTACGTGCACTAGGTAGTTATCTATCTACGTGCACTAGGTAGTTATCTATCTACGTGCACTAGGTAGTTATCTATCTACGTGCACTAGGTAGTTATCTATCTACGTGCACTAGGTAGTTATCTATCTACGTGCACTAGGTAGTTATCTATCTAATCTATTTTTAATATATATTTATTTTAACATTTCTTAAAGTTCATTCAATATTATTATATCATAGGTGTATAAAATAAATGAGTTATTCGAAGTACTTAGATATAAAAATAAAATTGATTAAAAAACTAATTATAAATAAAACTAAAAACACTATGAAATTAAAGCTATTCTACAAAATAAACTAAGGGCTTACCACCAGGGAGGGTACCTAAAACGCTCGCCGCATTAAATTACATTCTATTTATCGCAAGTTACAGGACGTAAAATAATCGTATTACAACATGTAAGATACTTCAGAGCATTAAAAAAAGTTACAATATTTTTTTCATTTGAGATTCTTGTGAGCCGTCAACAATGTAAACAAACCAGACAGCAATGATTGCGATCACAAATCAACACTCATTCTGAAAATCCCCAAGAGAGTTCCCTCACACGCGAAATAAAAATATGAGGTTATTTGGTGGATGGTGGGGGGTTGGAGAAACCGCACTGATTGCACAAAGGCCTCTCCAGGGACTCTATTATCGTCGCCAACACATCATAACATAGAATACATAGATAAGTAAAATAATAAAAAATATGTACCATGGTTTTATAACGGACTAAAAGTATAAAATTATTTATCTAATCCACCACATACAGATTTATATTTTTTTCTAAATTATCCTGAAAATATCTCTATTTTCCAGAATACTGTGTACAAAATAATAATGTGGTCTTATACATAATTTCCGACGCATTCTACCGCTAGAGGCATGAAATTATTTTTACATTATTGTATTACATTCTTTAAAGTACGTAGACGTTGTGGATATTAGAGTGTTTAGCCCTTCCTACCGCGGCATAAAGAACATTAAGTACAAAAAATATTGCTGATATATCCCTCTATGTATTTCTAAGTCAATATTCCGACACCCTCTTCGTTAGTCCGAGATGTGACCACGTGACACCTCATAGATATATTTTTCTCAAATTGCTCTCGTAACGCTCGCGGAATCTTAAAACAAATCAGTAACTTCGCATACGTGCTCACGTAAAAACGGTTCAAAATATTTACTGATTTTTGGGGATAATTAAAGTATCATTACGACCGTAATTCCCAGCGGGGTGGTCAGAAACCACACTTTTAAAGAAGCAGGTTCACATATAGCCAACTTTACTATAGACCCATCTTTAGCTAAACTCTAAAAATATCACAAATAAATTATTGATACCCCACCAGGAATCGAACCTGAGCGTCTGAATCCACGGACTTAATCGCTAGGTGTTTATGGTATATCATTATCATCATAGCCCCTTAAACACAGAGTCCCACTAGAGACTTTATTTTTATTTCATTTAGATTTCAGGAGAATTTGGCCAACACTTGCCATGCTGGCCAGACGGTTTAATGTACTCGTATAAAACAAAGTCGTGTTAGTTAAACCACTATTAAATTAAACTAAATGATGAGGAAGAGATTTCAGACTCAGCTTTACGAGTGGAAGTTGGTGCGAGAGGGATTACAGCAATATCTTTGCTTAATTTACTTAAAGAATTGGTCCTAAGCAGGTCTATCGTCAATACATTTATGGAAAGAACTTCCAAGACGGCATTAATTTGCAGTTTTTGGGTAGGGAGAGGAGCAAAATGGTGGATGGTGAGTGCGCAATAACATAAAAAAGGAGGACTTTTTATAAACCAGCATATGGTCGGTCGCAAGCCCGAGACACCATTCTTCTCATCTCTGCTTCCGAAACACAATGTCCAATCCATGGAATGCAGAGAAATTAGTCTACATATAGAAAAAATATATCATCTGTTTTGTGTGGATTTTTGGAGTACAAAAAGAAAGAACCAGGGTATATAGAACGTACAGTTTTTATGTATGTTCTTATGATGACCAGATTAACGAACGAAGGATCAAAAATATATTATATGAAGTATACAATATATACTCGTAAATTCCAAAACATATGCCCATTACTTCACTTCGCTAGTGCGACATTACCGAACTTCTTACAAAACTCTGAAGTCACTGACCTAATATCTCTTAGGACTAATTTCTCAAATTAAACCAGTCTTCAATGTTGTATGATTTATTTTCACTGCCAATATTCAGTTACAACTTTCACTATTTTAAAGGCGCGCAGCAACCGACTCGTCTGCTGTTTTCTTGTAATCTGATTCGCGCCATTCTCTAAGCGGCTCGTGAAAAGACTTATCAGACCAATTAGCACGCGACTACGTTCGTACACAACGCCACCTACTATACAAAACCATATTGCTAATCATTCTTAAGTTATGTCTAAACACTAGGATAATGATATAATAATAACTATGTTATATTGAAAGCTAACATATGGTCTTGTAGTATAGCGTTCTACTTATACAGGGTAAAAGTCAGGCTGTGCAATAAAGAAATTTAAAAAAAAGTAAAAAAAGTATATTTCCTTTCCTCCCCTCCCCAGTCCTCTGGCCCTGCTTCACACCCACACATACAGACAACACACTCACATACTATACTTCACATGCTACGAGGGGCGTTCAAAATATTCTCGGTATTGATACGTTACAACCTCTTTTATATATATATTTGTTACTGGCCGCTAAGATTCATCCATTGACATTAAAAAAAAGTAAAATTGGAACCGAGATGTTCTTTTGTTTTTCTGCAATTGCCGAACAAACATGAACACCATGAGCGAATTAACAATTTTAACGAAATTAGAGCACCGATCCGTCATAAAATTCTTGACAAAACAGGGTAAAAATCAAAAAACCATAAAAGAGGAAATGGATTGTGTTTACCGTGAGTCTGCTCCTTCTTTATCTACTATTCAAAAATGGTCAAGCGAATTTAAGCGTGGAAGGGAGAGTATTGAAGATGACCCTAGACCTGGCCGGCCTGTAGTGGCTACCTCACAAGAAAATATTGATAAAGTGGAAAAACTTATATTGGAAGACGGCCGAGTAAAGGTAAAATCTATAGCTCAAGTAACCAATCTCTCTATTGGTACCGTACATGACATTATACATGACCATCTTAATATGTCAAAAGTAAGTGCAAGATGGGTTCCGCGAATGCTGACGCTTCTTCAAAAGGATATGCGTGTGGCTTGCTGTTCAGATTTTATCGACCTGTGTGGTGAAAATCCCGATGAGGTGCTGCAAAAAATAGTTACTGGAGATGAAACCTGGGTTCATCATTATGACCCAGAGAGCAAACAGGAGTCCATGCAGTGGCACATTAAGGGTTCAGCTCATCCCAAGAAGTTCAAGGTAATCCCGTCAGCTGGCAAGGTCATGGCCACAATATTTTGGGATTGTGAAGGAGTTTTGCTTATCGATTATAAAGAAAAAGGTGTAAATATCACAGGGCAGTACTACGCTAACGTTATACGTCAATTAAGAGATGCGATCAAAGAAAAGAGGCGAGGAAAGTTAACCAAAGGTGTTCTGCTTCTGCATGACAACGCCCCTGTCCATACTGCTCATATTGCCAAGGCAGCTATTGTTGAATGTGGGTTTGAAACTGTTACTCATCCACCCTATAGTCCGGACTTAGCCCCAAGCGACTTCTTTTTGTTTCCCAATCTTAAAAAGGATCTGCGTGGAAATAAATTTTCTGACGATGAAGCGTTGAAGACGGCCGTGGAGGAGCATTTTTACACCAAAGATAAAAAATATTTTTATGAGGGATTAAAAAAAATAATTGATCGATCTTATAAGTGTATGAACATAGGGGGGGAGTATATTGAAAAATAAAAATATCAAACTTTTCGTACTTGTTTGTTTTTATCCACATACCGAGAATATTTTGAACGCCCCTCGTATATGTGTAACCTGATTTTCAATTTTTTCGACCGCCTCCGTGGTCTAATGGTAACAAACGTTGCCTTGAACTCGGGAGGTCGTGGGTTCGATTCCCACCGGGGGCAAGTTGTACATTGTATAATTTGTCTCGGTCTGGGTGTTTATATGTATAATATGTATATATTTACAAAAAAAAAAGTATATTATGTAGTTTATCAACCATGTAGTTTCCGTAACACAAGCCTCGTAGCTTACCACGGAAACTAGATGGCGCTGTGCGACCTGTCTGGAAATATTTATTTATTTATTTTAATTAATTTTTGTATGTTCATTATTGGAAGACACTTTCTCCTGTTATACTCGTACAGGACAACTCATACAGAAGACAGGGTTCACCATAACGAACCTACATTCCTTTGTAGTAAAAGCCTTGGTCCTTACGTAAAGTCAATGATAAAACTTTTGTTTTTCGAGAGATTCAGTTATTGCGAAGTTCAGTTGGTACTCTGCGAATGTGACGAAAGAGCTCAAAATGCCAATGTGGAGTTGATAAATGGCAGTCGTTTATACACTTGGAGCCAAAACTAGCCGGCCATCTTCCTTTCTCAACTGTTAAAAATAAATTGAAGTCTTATGTGTGACAAATTATTAAGTTGGTATTACTGAAACCAGGGGCCTAAGTCTGGCGCTTTCGATTTGCGTGTCGGTTCAAAATTAACGAATGAAAAGCGACAGATCTCCATAGAAAACTGTCAGTGTAATTCGAGCAATTCGAGCAGACATGCATGTCGAAGGCGCGAGAATCGGGGTTCTCCTCTTCACGGGAACGATGGTGTTCTAAATATATGACAAATGTACTTAAGAAATGAGTATTTCTCATTATATTTATAATACTATAGATCAGGAACGAGTTCAAGACTCAGCTTTACGCAGTGGAAGTTGGTGCGAGAGGAGTTCCAGCAAAATCTTTGCATCACTTACTGAAAGAATTGGGCCTAAGCAGGGCTGCGGGAGATACGAACGGAAGGAATAAGCTTCCAAGACGGCATTAATGGAATCATACAGTATTTGACTGGGTAGGGAAAGGAGTATTGTCGCGCAATAAAATAAAAAAAGGGAGGCCTCCTTTTCCTAAACCAGTCTATTGTCGGTCGCAAGCTCGAGACACCATTCTTCTCATCTCTTACCCACACACGATGGACCCGGCAACAGCACGGTGAATCCATGGAATGCTTAGAAATTTGTCTTCTTCTTCTTCTCTTTGCTTTCTCTTATATTTTCCTTATCTTTTTTTATTGTATTTTATATTCTACCTCTTCAATTAGTCGTATCGAACATATCTCAGCGACCGTGACCATCTCAGAAAAGCCATCAGATGAAAATGAGTGCAGCTGAAGCTAAACTAAAGCTGTAGCTTCACCTCACCAAACTTGTGTTTTGTAAAATGTAGCTTAGTCACTCCTTTAGTACTGTATTAATTATTAACAACTTTCTACTAACCTACTATGTATTTTTATTTTGTGACGATAATAAAATTATTTTCTTTCTTTCTTTTTTCTCATCGCTTCATGCCGAGGTTTGAACCCACCTTTTTAGGATGTCAAGGAAAGCGTTCTTACAACCTGGCCACCACCGCTGACTTTTTGATGTGATATAATATTTGAGAAATGGTTAAAGATGTTTAATTTATTACTTTTTAATTTGTAGCCTCGGGCTTGTGACCGACATAGCGTGTTTTACAAAGGAGGCCTCCTCTTTTTATTGAGCAACAAGACGCTCAAAGTCAAATAAGTAACTGTAATTATTTATTTATTTATTATTTGGGAAACAAACAGTTATTCTTACACATAGTAATAACAAAATTGTTTATCTCATTAACCAACAATGTTTCCACTAAAACTAACAAAACATAAGCTTTACTAACCACATACAGAACTAAGGTTGCTTCTACTCGAAAATTACATTAAAATATATATATATATATATATATTATTTATAACTAATATAAAAATAAAAAAGAAGAAACTAAAATTAAATTAAATAAAGAAGAAGGATTATGTTTTTATATATAGTAATTATGTTTTTTTTTTTTTTTTTGGTATTATTTACGTACTAAATTTAATATTTTGTTTTCACTAACATAGCTCTAACTAATAAATATTAAACAATAAAGTTTATTAATGTCACTAAGGGAATACAAATACAAAAAAAAGTAAAACAAATTATTTACTATTACAGCCCCTAAAACATAGCGTCCTAGACCTTCACTGTTGAAGGTGGCCTAGAACCCATATATTTTTGTTTGGTCATGCTGCTCAAACGGGTTAGAGAGGGTTCGAAAACAATTTATTATTCAGAACTAAATTACACTATTTTAATTAGAATTTGTAGTGTGCCTTCGACTTACACAATTTGTAGTGTGCATACGACTTACACAATTTGTAGTGTGCATACGACTTACACAATTTGTAGTGTGCATACGACTTACATAATTTGTAGTGTGCATACGACTTACACAATTTGTAGTGTGCAGACGACTTACACAATTTGTAGTGTGCATACGACTTACACAATTTGTAGTGTGCATACGACTTACATAATTTGTAGTGTGCATACGACTTACACAATTTGTAGTGTGCAGACGACTTACACAATTTGTAGTGTGCATACGACTTACACAATTTGTAGTGTGCATACGACTTACACAATTTGTAGTGTGCATACGACTTACACAATTTGTAGTGTGCATACGACTTACACAATTTATAGTGTGCATACGACTTACACAATTTCCCTTGCTTACTCTACACAACCGAAAAAACATCCCAAATGTGCGGTTTATTTTGTCGTTAAGTGTAGTAATATTGGCCCGGAGCAGTCTCCCCCACTCCCTAATCCAGTTACAGAACCTCATTACCGTCTACATCACTCAATTACCGAAACACAACATTCATTATTCACAACATCACTTCATTATGCCACGGGTTTACAAAAACGATATCACAATTTACAAATATTATATGGTAAATACTTTTAAAAATCACTCAGTATGAGAACTAAAGCTAGACCAATCGGTTTACCGGTACGGTAAACATACAGTATCTCCACACTCGGCACGGCCAGACATGTGGTACAAAAATTTATATTGGTTATATATATATATATATATAAATATATACATTTATTATTATTTTGTTCTGTAGTTTATTTTATTTATTCGTTATTTAATGTTAAGATACCTTTTTAAAAGTATCATCACGACCGTTTCCCTTACGGGTGGTCAGAAACCACGCTTATAAAGAAGCGGATTCACATTTAACCAACACCATGCACCAGGCCAATCATGACAAGTGGCAAGCTCGTCGATGTCTCTACCGTACCAAACTTGAGAAATATCACAAATAAATTAAATATTATTGTGTCCCGACCAGGAATCGAACCCGGTACCTCTGAGTCTAAATCCACGGACTTAACTGCTAGACCACGGAGGCAGTCCTATTTAATTATTTAATATTGTAATTCGTTTATACTGATTGTATATTACTTCTAACAAAAGTTATATTTTTTAAATAATAATACAAATATTGCAACTAGGTAAATACTTACTTTATTTAGACGACACTATTTTGCTTGTTTATAAAGTAGGTGGTAAGTAAGTAAGTAAGTAAGCGGTTAAAAAAAATGAAAGAGAGAGCCTGTCTGATCTTCAGTTAGAGCTTATTGCACTAGCGAGCGGATAACACGGTGAACGAATCAGATTATCTGCTGGTATAAAAATTAAAAGCAAGGCATATATTTAAAAGTCAAACCACATCTCCTAATTAATTAAGAAATGGGTTACAGTAAATTAAAGACTTAACAAGCTAACCCGCGATATAGCTACCCGGCGAATGTATAAAATATTTTACTACCCTCATAAAGTTGGCGCACATTTACTAAAGGTGCTAATTAAATCCGCCAAAGGTAATTAGAAAGCCTTTCTCGAACAACATTACTTTTCCCCGCACTCACACTAACAATTAAATACTTATTTTTCGCCCAAACTTTAGACAAAATAATCAGTATGAAGGGTAAAGACAGCCGTGTGCTTTCGTCGCAAAGCCCGGACTGTGCCCCCATACAAATGTCGCTGGAACATCCTGTGGAACATCTCGGACACTAAGGTTTTTCTTGTCCTAGAACTCTCTGGGATTCCGCGAGGAGTTGTCAAGAGACCCGACGGCATGAACATTGAACCGTGAAACTTAGCAGGTGACTGGTGTGGGATGCGACATGTGTAGACACATTAGCCTCATCTCACATCCAGTACCTCAAGCGCGGGGAGTGCGGTGGTTTCTGCTGAGAACCTCAAGCAAGCAAATACGCCAACCTCGGTACAGGTTAAGAATTTGCGCCGTTTGGGGTCGAAACGAGTCGTTCAAACGGCTGATGGAGAAATATGGAGACAAAAAGGCTGGTTATTATTTCTACCAATGTATTAGCCTTGCTATAAAAAGGGGAAATTTTGGAACTATATCTAAAGGCATGTTTTATTTATAGATAATTTAATTAGTAATAATATCGAGCAATCAAACTAAGGAAAGATGCATACGACTATTCGAATCAGTCACAAAAAATCCCCATATTACTTATGTAACAAATACTAGTATATTATGCACATTACAGCCGCCAGAAACAAAGCAGAAGCAAAGGGTCTAGCCCATACAGCCAAGTCTGACGTAATATATCTTTCTTTCTTATGAGTTAATGAGGTCATCATCAAATTCCAGATGTTGCAGAATTTGATGCTTTTCTTGGAGTCACTCGCGGCACCATAGCTCAAACACGTTGGGTAAAATATGGGAGTTGACAGCGCGGGAAATCCGCAAAAAATAAACTGCAACTTGTGCCCCATATTTAAAGTACAATTTGTCGTTTTCCATAATTATTCACATTGTAGCACATTATTAAACAAAACTACACCACTTTTGACGAATAATATCCACAGTAAATTAATTTACAAAACAAAAACTTGCAATTGACATTACCACGCAAAATGGCGCGTAGGACTCCCCTAAAGTGTTTTTTTAAATGTACTATTTTATTTTAGAAGTAAAATTTTAGTTATATTCTATGTAGTTTTGTTAATTTTAGTTTTAAAAGTAATACGTTTTTTATTTTTTATTTGTTTTATTGGTGACACCTAATTGGTACATATTTTCTGACACACAACACCGACAAAAGCACTTAACTATTTCCCTTTTCTTAAAAAGACTAGGTACCACCAATTCCGTCTTTTTTTTGTTATTTAGAACTAAGAACACAGCTGTGACAGTTCATAGTATTAGTCACTTTTTAGTTATAGAAAACGATACATTGTACTTTGAATATGGGGCACAAGTTGCAGTTTATTTTATGCGGTTTTTCCGCGCTGTCAATTCCCATATTTTACCCGACGTGTTTGAGCTATAATGCCGCGAGTGACTCCAAGAAAACCATCAAATCTGGGTGGAATCATCAATCTGCAGCACCTGGATTTTGATGATGACCTCATTAACTCATAAAAAAGAAAGATATATTACGTCAGACTTGGCTGTATGGGCTAGAATCTTTGCCTTCCCTATCACCGCATCCATCATCCATCGGGAGAAGAGTACAAAAAAAAACAGTCACTTTTTTTATTTTTCGAAAGCATTTTATTCTTACAAGTTACATGCATTCTAATAGAATCGATGTATTCCAATCTATGAAACTTGTTTTTTAAGCATATATTAGGTAAGATATAATTATTTCATGGCATGTGTGTAATAATATGTCTAAATAAATAAATAAAGATCTAAGTGACGATATAAAAAACATTACATTAAGTTTAAACGCAAAAACAAGCTAAATTTGCCGAAAGTTAACCTCTGAAATTTAACTTACGCTGTTTCTCTCGCTGTAGCTACATTTAGCGGGCGAGTTGACGGCCACAGAGAAAGTTTGACGGCTTCAACAAACATTACAACAATTAATCCAACCTGCAATAGTCTAGAAATGAAGTGAAGTAGTTAAAAACATCGTTAAGCACATTGTCGGAGGCATTTCAGAAGGGACTAAGTTTTCACGTTAGAAATACTTGAAAAGTCCATTACACGCTTGACGGCGCTGACGGCGACCTCCGCACCATCTTCTCGGAGACATCTATATCAAGACCAGACTCAATTCTACACCTCTACTAATGTTAAAGAAAATATTACATATATGTATTTACATACATGTAATATTTTCTTTAACATTGCTTTTCAATGCACCTTCAGCTATTGTTTTATTTATTTGGTCGTAATATCTGAGTCTGACAGGGCCTCTTTTACCCACAACATTAGCATTATATATCTGGTTCGTCAATCTTTCTTCACTCATTCTCTCAACATTCCCCAATCATCGGAGCATGCCTTTCCTTATTTTTGTCCTTATGCTTTCTTTAATACCTAACCCTATGCGTATTACGTAATTTATTTATTTATTTAATTAGGATCACCAACCGAGTACACATTTAATCTAAATAAATAAAATAAATATTTCCAGACAGGTCACACAGCGCCATCTAGTTTCCGTTGTAAGCTACGAGGCTTGTGTTACGGAAACTAGATGGTTGATAAACTACATATTATACTTTTTTTTTTGTAAATATATACATATTATACATATAAACACCCAGACCGAAACAAATTATACAATGTACAACTTGCCCCCGGTGGGAATCGAACCCACGACCTCCCGAGTTCACGGCAACGTTTGCTACCACTAGACCACGGAGGCGGTCATGTATTTATTAGTAATACGAGTAGGTGACCAACATGTCAACCTACATTTGCTATGATACATTATAAGGTTAAAAAATATATATATTTATTAATAATATTAAAAATCTAAACCAATGACTAATAGTAATACGAGTAAAATGATAGTAAGTATAAGCATGTTATATACTTTTTCTTTAAAAAAGTGAACTAAACCTAATTAATACATAAAATGCTGAATTAAAAATATTTTATTTGATATACTGAAATAGTACAAAATGTATGGCGAGAAATAGCTGATAAAAAACAGCTCGTCAATTACTTTTTAGGAATTTAGCTGCGTTTTCCTTTAAGACCAGTGACCCAAATAAATCGCCCAGTTCTAATACATAGGTCAATGTATATTCGTAATTACGCCACCGCTCTGAGATTTCATTTAAAGTTAGTTTCTTTGCCACTTCGTGACAGCTCTCTCGCCATCCGAAAAATTTCGACCCCCCAAACTTTAACACGACCCTAAGATCACTTCATCCTTCAAAGTTCTCGCATACATTACCCTTTCACAGGAGAAAACAAAACCAGGGAGAGTAAATAAATTATGTTTATATTATTTCTATTTATTAGAACTTTATTGCACAATATATAAAAGGGGCGAGGGGCTAGCGCTAGTTACCTTACCATTGCTTCCTATTATAGACGACGCAGATATCTGCTATCCCGATCTCACGGAAGAGCTACTGAATATACTATATCGTCTTCTCGACTTATGCGTTTGCTATGTATTTGGCCTGCGTAAGTATGATCATGTCTCACAACTTCGTATTCAATAAAAGTGGCGGAATATCCGTTTGCGTAGATCTGTACATATCCCTTCCTTTCTTTATGGTATTCTAAACAATTCGAAAACACTAAGAAGTAGTTCTTGTGTTATTGGATTTGCACATTTGTTACAAGGCCGATCAGCGGGCTATAGAGAGAGCTATGCTCGGTATTTCTCTGATGGATAAAGTCCGAAGCGTGGAAATCTGTCACCTGAACCAAAGTTACCGATATATAGTCTACACAATTAGTAGCAATAGCATTAGTAGTGGCTGGACTTGGGGCTATATCCAGCAGTGGAGACACAGCCTGATAGCAATAGCATTAGTAGTGGCTGGACTTGGGGCTATATCCAGCAGTGGAGACACAGCCTGATGATAATGCTGGCATTAGTTAAAGTCAAGCATTCTCAGAATTAAATTGCAAGCCGCAATTAATTTTATTTCTTGAAGGTGTCAATAATATTTGATATAGAAATGGTTAGTATATTTTGCCAATTATTCAATAAATTTATATATTTTTTAAAACTTGTTTAATCTTAAGCAAATCTGTTAAGCCAACGGCATGTCTACAAGAAAGTGCGAGAGAGATCTATCACAGAGCAGAAAAATATGGTAGAAATCGTAAACTAATGGTAAGCGGGACGCGAGTTACAAGAACGGAAGCAACTGTCATCAGTTTAGGGACTAAACTATCACTATGTCAGCTACTCTTAAAAAAAATGTTTACTACTTTATTACACTAAAACTGTACAAAGAAAGGCTTCAGACTCAGACAAACTTTGAGAGTGCTATTTTTATAGAGAAGACTTATTGATATTAATAAAAAACCCGTACTTTGTAAATTTCGGTTTTTGACTTATTTTTTTATTGAGTAAAGAGCAATTTTTACAATTGTTTTATATATTAGCACGACAGGCGACCTTGCGCCTACCTAATGGTAAATGGAGCGCAAGGTCCATGAATGTTAGTAACTGGAATCAGACATTCATGACTGGCATCAGTCCCTAACACTATGCCGGCTTGACTGGGCATGACGGCTTGATTTCGAAACGTCTAGATACACTTTACTGGGTTTATCGGCACCAACGGTGGATACTTCCCCGCCCCGGCATACTAGGCAAATTACCATTATCAGTCCGCCTACCAACTATTAAATGTTCATTACGCCACAAAAAACAATTTGCGTCTATTTTTCTTTCCTACAAGTTGATATAGTACTGTTCACCAATTCACAGACAGATGGTGTATTTTTATATACAAAGAAATAAAAGTATAAATTACATTTAAAAAATGTATATGATCTAAATAGAAAAAGAACCAAATAATTATTATTTACTATTGTAGTATCTATACTAATTATGTAGTATCTATTTTACTTTTTTTGTTCTGTGAGATCTTGTGAATGAATAAGTTGCTAACTTCATGCATATGAAGTTAGGCACACACTGCAGCCGCCTCTCCATATTCATACTGGAGGCAATTTAAGTTCTACATTGACTTATATGTATTTTAGAAATCGGTCTATCTAACTACATAAAAGGAGCTAACAAAATATTTGGAAATATATCTTGAGAATATTCAGTTGCTTATCACGATCATTATCAGCATATATTATTATTATTAGCGTAAACATAAATACACCTCAGTCATTTAACTGCCTCCGTGGCCTAGGGTTCACTTCCGTGGATATAGACTCGAAGGGTTCGATTCCTGGTCGGGACACAAAAATATTTATTAATGTAAATAAATACATTTAATTATTATTTAATTTATTTGTGATATTTCTCGAGTTTGGTACGCTGGAGACATCGACGAGCTTGTCACTTGTCATGATTGGCATATAGTAATGTTGGCTAAATGTGAATCCGTTTATTTATAAGCGTGGTTTCTGACCACCCCGAAAGGGAAACGGTCGTGATGATACTTTACTTTTTTTAATCTAATAGGGGCCCCTAAACCCTGCTTCTTGTTCAGTTACAAGTCGCCAAGCGGCCCGTGCCAGAAAGAGCTTGTTTTGTCAATTATATAATTAGTCAAAGTTTAAATATTGAATATTAAACAATTGTTTTTCTCTTGTTTCAGTACATTTGTAAAGTCTCGCTTTTTTGGCTAAGTACCGCATATACATAGATGTATAGTCCGTGAATAAGAGTTGGCAAGATTTTAAACACTATTCTTCTCTCTCACACTCGATGGACAAGGTTAATTAAAAAAATTTGTCTCAGTGACGTTTTGCGTGGTTGAAGTTTTTACAAGCCAGCACATTGGTGACATATTGTATGTACGTGATGCCCGCGTCCTTAACAAGTCAATTTGGTTATTTTTTTGTTTGCCTCAACTTATGAACTCTATTTTTAGGTTCGATCTAGCACGACATGTTGCCTTGAACCTAAGATTGCTTCCGTGATCTCAAAGAATGTAACTTAAATCATTCGAAGGCGCACAGTGGTACGACCCCCCAACAAAAGGATGACCTTTAGAAGGTTGCTGGTAGGGGTCGGAGAAGGGTGGTAAAAGATATGGGATGTGGAAAACACAAGGCAAGTTTAGCAAGTATTTAGGTAATGTTACGTAAACGCTAAATTATTTATTCGTCCGGAGTTCTGAAGGTGATCCTGTAAATCCTTACTGCGTGCGTAAACATAATACTGTCTACCGTAGATATATATGTATATCTAAGAACTAGACCAGAGGCTTCAATCGCTATACTGATTCTCTGTGCGAGGAAAAAACAGCTATGACAACATCGGAGCAGACAATCAGAAGAGATGTAATGTTATTTTAAAAAAACTGGCGCTTTAACTCCACGGGACTAGAGTCTCTACAGGATGGCTCAAACAGCGTAGGTAGTCTTTGATGATTATAGATACGTATTTTTGCCGCTTGCCAGACTCTTTGCGCTTTTGGCTGCCTAAATTATTTGTAATTTGACTGTTATTTTTTTTTTAATTCTCTTTATGCTCAAAAAAATGGTGGATTATTAAAATGCCACGTTGTTGGAATGATTTTGTTATTATAATCAGGTTGGTCCATATAAAAAGTCCATGTTATGCCTACAACTTGATTACGGGGAAGGTAGAGCACGATTGATAAAGTATGGCGTTGCGAAGAGCAGGGCTGTCCTATTTAAAACCTAGTATACACTCGTACAAGTAATCTGACGACCGTCATCGGTCCTCACTATCAAGATGATTTTTCACACTTCGCTCGAAGGACTCCAGGTTATAGGAATGGGTAAACACATTGGCTGGGAGAGCTTTTCATTTCTTCAGCTTGTTACACAAGTCTCTAATTTTATATGTAGGCGTAGTGATAGTCTACGGCATGGGGATACATATTTTCGAATGTTAGTGTGATTCGGTTGCGGAATATCGAAGGAGACATAAGGTTATGGAGCTCTTTAGAACACTCACCGTATCACCGCTTGTAGAACACACTCAGGAACACGTCTCGGCGAAGCTGCAGCGATTCGAAAGTTTTAAATACAGTTGTGTCGTCAACTATCCAAATCGCCAGCCTCTGCAGAACATTGAGAGCATCTATAAGATACTAAACCGTTTCACCTTGTTCAGTATTGGCCCAAGGTAATAATAATAATAAAAAGGCTTTATCTCGCCAAATGTCCAGGCGGGTTTACGAGTGACTTTTGGAATTGTTATCGGTAATTTCCTAATGATTCCACAAGTTTGTATTAGGGCTTAATATTCTTTAAAATAAATAATGTTTTATTTTATAAGAAATTGTTCCAAGGCTTATTGACGTCTCTGGTGACAATAGGGCTGGCAGTTTTTCTCCTAAAAATTAAGTATCATAATTCAAAGGGGAAATGCTGCTAGTGTACTGGGCACCATGCCACAAGACAGCGATTTGGAGGAGATATTTTTTTTGTGAGTATTTAATTTTAATTTTCTATGTATTATTGTTATTATTATTAAATTTAGATTTTGTTGAATGTGTTATTTTTTAAATTGATGCTAAGTTTTTAAATTAGACAGCTGAGTATTTGCTTTAATATTTAAACAGGAAGGGATCAAACGTACATCTAAGCGTGTTGCTACATACCTCATTAATTTAACTTAGGAGTGCCCGGTTTGATTCCGGCGACCCTATTAATCTTATCTGCAATCGACCGATTTTAAAATCTACTAACCTATTTATAGCTTTTTTTTTGTTGAATCATTTCTCATTGTAGTAAATTATTAACAGATTTACTGGTAGTCTTTTTTACCCCTTTGAAGACAGAGTCCTGGACCTCCGCTGTTGTAGTGGGCCTTTCAGAACATATTTCGAGAAGATTTGGCCTTCTATCGCCTTACTGGCCAGATGACTTAGCCAGGATCTAATTGGAAAACATTTGTTTTAACAATTTCTACTTCCCTGTGTGACTTATGTTTACCAAACACAGAAATATAACAATTATTCAAAAAATTAAATTAATACGTGCCAATGCGCCATTTTCAGAAATATTTCAAACACAAAACTTGAAAGATAAACAAATTAACATATATATGTATATGTATATATATGTTTATGTATATACATATATTGTGTGCATTACAACACTCACAAAGATAGAAATGGAAATGGATAATAGGTAGAATAAAGTAGTTACTACATGGAAGGGACTGAAGGTCAAGAAAAATAAAGGAAGACAGAAAAATGGGAGGACGAGTTACTATTAAAGAAAAAAGATACACTGCATGCATGAGGCACAGGATAAGAAGATATTATAGATAAATTAGTGAATTTAAAAAATAAAAAATGGGAGGACGAGTTACTATTAAAGAAAAAAGATACACTGCATGCATGAGGCACAGGATAAGAAGATATTATAGATAAATTAGTGAATTTAAAAAATAAAAAATGGGAGAACGAGTTACTATTAAAGAAAAAAGATACACTGCATGCATGAGGCACAGGATAGGAAGATATTATAGATAAATTAATGAATTTAAAAAATAAAAAATCCCGACTGCGTGTAAAATAAACTATAAAAATAAAATAAAAAACAATCGGGACCCGTTAAAACCCGAAATCGGGCCAAACCTTCCCAACAATATGCTTTTATATACGCCACGTGATTGGTTGTTAAAACTTGTCCTTTGATTATTTTAATCAATTTTTACCTCATACCATACCTTAACATTATCAAAGGATAATATGTATCAAATGAATTAATGAATACATTTATTTATAAGACTTTCATTGCACAAAATAACTTTAAAAGTAATATAAATACAAGGGCGAACTTAATGCCTTCCGGCATTTTCTAACAGCTAACTTTTGGGAGTTCGACGAGCTTGCCACTTGTCGTGATTGGCCTATAGTAAAGTTGACTAAATATGAATCCGCTTATTTATAAGCGTGGTTTCTGACAACCCCGAAAGGAAAACGGTCGTGATGATACCTTACTTTTACTTTAACCTTTGGGAGTGTGGCAGAGGATTGCGGGTGCATCAAGATAAATACAATTACGTGCTTATTATTTATAAATCGTGTTATTATAATAATACTAAATAATAATAATAAACTTTGTTGCAAAAAGAAATATATGAGTGACTTATATTTATTAATTAATTTTTAAAAAACACACCTTATTATATTAAACATATAAACAAAATAGCAATAGTGGAACACAAGCCAAAGAGATTTTATATTATTTAGACAAAACAATTAAAACAGAAATAAGAGTAAAATATAGTAATTAAATTTAAATTAATAGTGCAATTGAACTGTGACTAGCAAAAGTAAAAGAAAAATAACAATAATAACAAATAAGTGAAAACCAATAGGTTAATGATTATTTACCTAAAACAAAATAAATGAATGAGAGGCAGGAGCAAAATTATACTATATACACGAGTATAGCAGTATTCGTATATTAGCAAGCGAAGTGGATTTGTAAAGTTAGTCCGGGATAAGAGTTGTCTTGATACTGCCTCCGGTGATTAGTTAGATGTATCAGAGTAGAACATGGCTAAAACGTTAATATAGAAGAATAAATAATGATTCCACAATTTTGTATTAATGCTATCTCCCTCACGAGAAAGGTGGTGTTGTAAATCTATGAGGCATGTACGTAAGATATTGGACAAAAAATAATTATTAGTTAAGGCAATTAGCACAAAAATCTATTAATTAATTTCAGTTATAAGAATGTCGCCTAGTTATAGGCACCGATATCGAACCCAATTAAAATTTCACAGATTTCAGAAGTGCTCCACGGGGAATTCAAACGAAGAGGCGGTAATATGGGCTTATGTTAGATCCCGTATCTTGTATTATTGCTGGTATTTTCAAATACTTACTTTTATTTATTTAATTTTATACATACAAACTTACAGCTAAACAATATCTAAATATATAGAAAAAAGATAAAGTAAGAAAGGGTTAATAACAAGTTTTCACAGAAATAGATATTGAAACATAGATAAAACTAAACACTGAATGGACTATTACAAAAAGAATGAGATGATATGAGGCAGAATAAGACAAAATAACAATAGAAATAGAACACTTATACAGATCGGCTTAAGGCATTTGTAAAGTAGTCCTGAGTCAAGCCACGTCGGGCAGCGGCTGGGGTAGTACATGATATGTCAATATGTGAGCAATGTTTATTAAAATAGCCAGATGTTCTCCAGATTAAAGCATTCTGCATATAAATATTAGATACCAATAGGATGTAAAAAGGTATCCCTGTTACGTGTTGTGCAGAGTGTACTAAAAGGTATTTTTCCTAGAATATCTGGACAGTCGACCTTTCCTCTTATGACTCCCATAACTGACTTACTGTTGCTTGTGCGCGTATGTTACCTTCTGTGACTTGTGGAGGGACCGATGGCCCGTGATGGGACGTTGCTACGCCACAATTTAGGTGATAAAGCTGGCGTCGAAAGTAAAGATCCCAAACTAATATTTGCTTCGAAATTGGAAAAACTTTGGCAAAAATGTATTATCACCATCACCATCACCATCACAGAATGCTAGACCTCCACTGTTGGAAATAGGCCGTCTAGAAGTTTGTGTAGAATTTGGCTTACACTCGCCACGCTGCTGAAACGCGTTACCCTCGTGATGTATTTTTTTTTTGAAAATTTATTAACGATTCTACAATATGGTTTTAGTGGAACCAGAACCGACGGCTTAACGTGCTCTCCGAGGCACGGGAATGGTAGCGTTGTAAATCTATGACAAATGTACGTAAGAAAAGTGTTAAATTAAAATTTAATTGTGATATTTCTCAAGTTTAGTACGCTAGAGACATCGACACATGTTGCCTATAGTACAGTTAGCTAGAGACATCGACACATGTTGCCTATAGTACAGTTAGCTAGAGACATCGACACATGTTGCCTATAGTACAGTTAGCTAGAGACATCGACACATGTTGCCTATAGTACAGTTAGCTAGAGACATCGACACATGTTGCCTATAGTACAATTAGCTAGAGACATCGACACATGTTGCCTATAGTACAGTTAGCTAGAGACATCGACACATGTTGCCTATAGTACAGTTAGCTAGAGACATCGACACATGTTGCCTATAGTACAGTTAGCTAGAGACATCGACACATGTTGCCTATAGTACAGTTAGCTAGAGACATCGATACATATTGCCTATAGTACAGCTAGCTAGAGACATCGACACATGTTGCCTATAGTACAGCTAGCTAGAGACATCGACACATGTTGCCTATAGTACCGTTAGCTAAATGTGTATCCGCTTCTGTAAATTGTTGACCATCCCGGAAGCGAACAGATTGTGATGATACATTTTACATTAAAAATAATACGCGATTATTCTTTAACAGAACTCGTATATGGCTTTGGGGTCAAATATGTTTTGGAAGACTCATCTTCATTGATCAGAAATATATGCTATAGAACCGCTAAACGTGACCCATGTTACTGCCTGTTAACAAATTCACGCTTTCAATAGTTCTCCCCCGCCTGCCACTATACCTGCCTGTGCCTTAAAACAGTAAACCTAAAATAGTAAAATACTTTTAATTTTAAAAAATAACTAATTCTTATGCAGGATAAAACCACATACAGATTTATTACTTTTTCTAAATTATCCTGAAAATCCATACATTTGATAGCTATTAAAATACTTGTAAAATTGGAAATGAGATTTATTTTCATTATAAAAACTTGGTAGGAACATTAAATATTATTATTTAAAAAATAGTGTCATCAACATTTACATTATAATAATGATTTAACATTATCATTTATAAAATAATATTCACAAACTATCTCCTAAAAAAATATAAAATTAAATAACTATAAAATAAACATAACAAAAAAAACTATAAATAGGTGGTAGGCAGACTGATGTGGTAATTTGCCAGTGTGCTGGGGCGGGGAAATATCCGCCATTCGTGCCGATAAACCCCGTAAAGTTAATCCACACGTTTCGGGATCAGGCTCTAATTACCGTCATGTCCAGTCAAGCCGGCATAGTGTTAGGGAATAATTTCAGTCATGAGTGTCTGATTCCAGTTGCTAACATTCATGCGTCTCGCTCCCCACTTACCATCAGGTGAGCGCAAGGTCACATGTCGTGCTAGTATATATTTAAATAAAAACAAAAAAAAAAAAAAAGTACTCAAGAGACTACCCATCAGAGATAGTCCCAAGAAGAAGGGCAACATTCCCCTATGTATGACTGCAGAGAGTCCTGACAAGCGCCTTACACGACACCTCCTGGGTCTTGACAGAGCTAGGCTTCGCATAATGGTGGGGGTCTTCATGGGACACTGTGACTTTAACAAACATCTTTATACTATGAACATTACAGATAGCCCAGTGTAGAGAATGCTTGGCGGAGGAGGAGACGGCAGCGCATGTGCTCTTGGAGTGCGACAGTGTAGCCGCGCTTAAACTGAGGTTCCTCCATACTGCGAGGACTCTTCCAAAGGTCTGCAGGAACGTGACCTAGAGGAGATGGGATGGCTCCGCTGAAGGAGTCAAGGTCACGCACAATGGTCCAATAGAGACTGAAGAGAAAAGCCACCGTAATCACAATCACACAATCCCCTGTGTATAGCGAGGCTAATAATTGGCGTTGGTAGAAATAATTGCCAGCCATTCCGTCTCCAGATTTCTTTATTAGCCGCTGGGACAACACTTTGGCCAGACGCTTGGCTGAGGGTCCCCCTAGTCCCATCGTTTATTTATTTTTACACTTTTCATGCATTGTCATCCACTTCTGAGCTATTGTCCGAATTTTAAATCTCCAGCTCGTTGGGAAGTTAGTTTAAAATCAAATACAAAATGTTAATAATAAGTTTGGACGCAAAAAAAATGCAAAAAACATTGGCTAGTCCGAAAAGTTTGTTAAAGACATCCATCATTGGAATGATTGATGGAGGCCCTTATTAAGCGAGATGGAGTTACTTAATTAAATTTGAGGGAGAGATTTAAAAAGAAGCGGATTCGAGTTGGCCCATCCATCTGTCGTCCAGTTGGCGGGAACTGCCGGCGGGCGGGCGCGGGTAATGGTTTCCCGCGATTTTGCCGCCCCGACGTTGATTTAGAATCACGTGATAGAAAATAGAATAGTAGTCAATCTGGTGCAATGACATACTTTTAAATTTTTATTTATACTTATAGCATGCAGGCCCGAGGCCCTGAGATAAAATAAAAACAATGAAACCAGTTGATACAGTAATATTTTTTATTACCTTATTATTATAATATAATTATTTTTTATGTATCATTTAGTTACTATTATGTATTTATTATTTTATTAACTAATATATAAGTTAGTTAACGGAATTGCACGGCAACATTTGGGTACTTAGGAAGTAATTGTTATGTTTAGCTTGTGTGTGTCTCGAAGGTCATTCTTAGTGTTCAGGTTCTCATGGTGTAGCGTGTCCGGTGCTCGCCCCTTCCTTAGAAGGTCATTGCAGTGGTGGCACGTGTGTCGGGTCGCGGTCCGCACCCTAAGGGCCTGGTTGAGCGGGGGGATGGCTGGCACATGCGTTATGTCCGTGATCGGGTGCTGCTGTGGGGGCCTGGGACCTCTGCCGAACACGTTCAATTTATTGTTCTTAAATTAACAGAGGTTTTTGCGTTTTGTCGACTTTCGGGTTGCACATAGGCATGTAGTCTACCTAAATTCTGACTTGCCAGGTGGGTTACTGCTGTACCAGGTATTGTATTTTCATAGGTACTGATAACTAAATTTAAAAGGTTATTAATTGATCGTTGTGGTGCAGTTCTGTATATGTTTTATTTTGTAAATCTGATATAGCTGAGTTTTCCTTGCACATTCCTTTCTCAGTCAGATTAAACATTAACAGGTCACTGGAATTTGCTAAGCTGCTGGTCTTTTGCTAACAGCTTACTTATTGGACCACTTTGCTGCTTAGTCTTCTACTAGCAGGAGTAGAATCATTCAAAATAATTAAATTAATGACGTTTCATAAATGCCTGTAATAGGCGAATACGTGAATAAAGATATTTTGACTTTGACTTTTGAAAAGTTCATAAACCTTAATAAACGAAGTAAAAATGTTCGTTATTTTTTTTTTATTGCGCGATTCAAAGACGTGTTATGTGTTTATCAGCCTATGTATTTATGTGTGTATGTTTCGTTCCTTTGTGGCCCACTGGAGACCAAACCGATTATGATAAGGTATCATCGAATAGGTATTTGAAAATCATGTTGAGGTTTCCTACTAGTATGTCATTTAGAATCTATAACGATTTAAAGTTAATTAGTTATTATTTAAAATTAAATTAACAAAATGTAAGTCCTATCTTCACCTAGCTATCTACAATAAAGATGAAATAAAGTACATACGCGAGCTTAATACTTTTAGCTACCTTTGGGAGAACGACATAAGAAATTGTGGGGTGCAGAGTTAGAAGAAGAGAATAAATATTAAAACTAAATGCAAAAATGACAATCAACGGTGTAGGTAAGTGGAACCCTTGGGATTGTTTTTATATTTATATTTCAATAACATTTTTTACGCAGGTGAGTTTTTTTTTATTTCTTTTTACTTTTTATTTGAACGAAGATTGCGTTTAATATTTATTTTTTCAGAATTACTAGAAATTACTACTTAAAACAAGCTTAAATAATATAAAAAGGTTTTAAGGTCACGCCGACGTGGAACCTCGACTTCCACAGTTGTATTCCTGGAGCGAGCGACGACGTGCCGGGGCGTCGTCGTCGCTTCGTTTGACAGTTGAAAGGAATAATTGAGTGGAGGACCCGTTGAGGAAACGTCTATTGTGTAAATATAGACTCCTGTACGTAAAGACATTTCGTCAGTCTAATCGTCTACAAAAGTATGAAGTGGTTATTAATTTCAATAGTAATTATTGAATGTCTAATCAATTACCCCTGATTGACGTTACGGAACCCGCACCTCTTTGACTTGGGGCAAACAATAATTTTGCTCCAAACCAATAAAGCCAACGTTCACGTTTCCAACTTAACACTTAAAGTTTGACCTGAAAATCATTTTATTTAGTTATCATCATAATAGAGCGGTGGTGGGTCGGTTGTAGGAACGCTTGCTTTAACATCCTAAAAAGGTGAGTTCCAACCCCGGCATGTACCAATACCAAAGTGTATTACTTTCCTAATTCTTACGTTCATTTGTCATATATTTACAACACCACCATTCCCGTGAGCATTAATAATAAAATTGTGGAACCGTCAATAAATTATCATTAAAAATTAACATCAGACTCTCGCCAACCCGTCTGACCAGCGTGGCGAGTGTAGGCCAAGTTCTCCAAAAATTTTTGGAAAGCTCATTCTTGAATAGTGGATGTTTAGGATTCTGTGTTCTATGGGCTGTGAAGAGCACCATTATTGGGAAGATTAGACCTGTCTAGAATTTTAATGGGTTCCTACTTTTTTATTACTTGAATTTAAAGCCGATAAGTTACGCATTAGAATAAAAATAATAATAAATGTTTATTTATCTTATAAGATAGATCCTCGTATGTACATCGTATTAATTACAGTAACAGTTACAGCAAGGTACTAACATAACTAGTTTAGGTTAGTGATTTTGTATGGAATTACTCTAGACTAATATTTTATTCTTAAAATCGTTTCTCCATAAAAATAGGCTATTTTAAATTTTACAGTTTGTATAGAGAGGCAACATTTTTTTTTTTCATTTTAGACAATTTCTTAGGAAAAGTTGTTTGTTTCTATCCATAGAATAACATATTTTAATATATTTATTATAGTTCATTTTTTACTTTTTTGTATACGTATTTGTTCTTGTTCGTATAGTTGTATCAGGTACATGAGCTTGTTCTTCTATCCAACTTTTTGCGATACTTCTCCACTCCATACACAATGGACACGGCAAATCCATGTAATCCATTGCTTTTTTTTTTATTTGCCAAAAAAGTAGGGTCAAACTACGCAGGTCAAACTGCAGTCCGCTGCTCGTTCGGTTCCACAAACACGCTTTGTAGTGAAGCGGGCCGAGTGTGGTGCATCCCATTATTGGCCCACCTCCGTGTGCCATTCCGACCGCTACCACAAAGGCACATAACTTCTCTATTTAATATTATACGCAAAATGGATTACCTATATTAATTTCATACTTTATTATTATTATTACCGATAGGTAAAAAGGTTTTAGTACATTGTTCCTTAATTAGTATATAATAATAATATAAAAAAAACATTTATTGACACAAAAAGCATACAGATATAAAATAGATATTTATTTATTTATTATTATTGTATATTTGTTTCATTTGTAAATCTGCTATAGCTAAGTTTTCCTTGCAGATTTTTTTCTCAGTCAGATTAAACATTAACAGGTCAGTGGAATTTGCTAAGCTGTTAGTCTTCTTCTAACACCACTTCGCTGCTTAGTATTCCACTAGCAGAAGTAGAATCATTAAAAATATTGTAATTATTGTCGTGTCACAAATGCCTGTAATAAGTTTACGTGAATATATTCTGACCTTGACTAACAGCCGCCAATATGAACTTTACACGAGAATTCGGCTGCTAGTTTCGTTTAGGTTAGAGCTTTATTAACGGATAATAACTTTATAGATTTATTAACGGTTTTGTAAATATATTTTTTATCGTCGACCAGCACACGACTTGGTTGGTTGTTGTTTCATTAACGTCGTACCTCCGATATAAGTTATCGTATAATGACGGACAGGTGTCACATCAGGCCGTATTGAGAGCCTCAGTAAGGGCCGGCAAAAACAGAGCCTCATGCAAGTCAATCGAGCTAGGCGCACCAGACAGCGGCTTTATCTTTTAATGCGAATCTGATTGCTACTTACTGGTAGCTAATTCAGAAGAAAGGGCAATGGCATATCGAATGCCAAACTACCATTTTATTTCAAATGATTCATTAAAGACTCATTAATCAAACAGATGCTATATTAGATACGGTTACGGATAAGAAATTATTTCAGATTAGGTTACGTAGTTTTGGACAGTTTCAGTTACGTGTAATATTATATTTTAAAGAAATTTATTTATTATTTTCTAATTATATTATTAGCTTTGACCATTAAGCGTTATGCCCATCAAAATCTTACCTAAATAAACAAACAATTATACAGTACGATTTTTTATTGTATAAAATATTACAATGTAATAAATTCAATATTTTAGTTTATAGTATTTAATTTTATTAATAATAATTCGAAGGAACATTACAAACAATATAAATTACTATTAATATAAACTAATATTAAAAAATACAAACAGAAAAAAGTGAAAAACATATGAAAGTATTATAAATAAAAATCTTGCTTCAATCACAACCAATAGGAATTGCCACGTTGATTGACAATGCTGATCCTTATTTAAATGATTCTATCTTTTTAATAATGAAGCAGCTATGTTAGTTTTATATAATGTAACACTTCACACTAAAATGTTAGCATTTTACGCTGGGCGCTGGTAATTTCTATAAACGTCCGTCAAAGTCAAAGTCTAAATGTTTTTAATCACGTAAACCTATTACAGGCATTTATAAAACGTCATTTATTAAATTATTTAAAATTATTCTACTCCTGCTAGTGGAAGACTGAGCAGCAAATGGTCCAATGAGTAAGCTGTTAGTAGAAGACCAGCAGCTTTGGTTTCCTGAATGATATCAATGTTTTAAATTGTATCTATTTAAATACCACTTAGCCTAAAGATCCGTCCATATATTTTCGACCAGTCCAACGTTTTGTTCCATACGATATTACATGATATTTGATGATGCTAAACTGTCTCAAAAGCTGAATGTGTTTTCTTTATAATTACTTATATTTCTTAATAAAAAATAGTACAAAACAGATTAAAAAATCTTTAAAATCTCTATCAACGAACTCTTCACGATTAAAAGTGCTTTTAATATTCCCTCGTTGCACTATAGAAATATTTAGTTTTAAATATGTTAATAAACAAATTTGTACATATTTTTCCCCAATTTCTTAATGAAAAGCTCTGTTTCTAAACACCAAGGACCTAATTGCGAAAGGAAGGAATATTTATTTGATAGATAGATAAAAAGATAAATTCTTTATTGCACAGAAAATAATACATTTTACTTATAACTAAACAAATGTATAATATAAATATTTAAGAGATTTAAATGTTTATTGTGTTTTAATTTCGGCCACAGAGCCTTGACAGTTACTCGTAGAGTCAATATGTGCTGCCGTTAAAGTATCGACACCAGTCCAATGACATAACATTAGTTATACTTAACTTAATTCAATATATTGTGTCTGAAGAAAGCACCATTCGCAGGCAGGTCTCCTAACTAAAGGCACCATTATTACGGCAGCGGGCCGTCCGACAAAAACACTCTATTAAAGCCGTGGGTTTTTCGATCGCCGACTTTTTGCCGTCCCCTCGGCTGTCAGCCGTCGCCATTGAAATCGGTCTCCTTTAATTTTGAAGCCAATAAATTTTGTAATCTGCCAACGGAATTTATATCGGCCATTTAATGTCAATAAGCGAGAGACAGCCGCTTCTTGCTCGCCCAACTGTCCGAGACTCATTTTACATACAAAGGTGATGTGGCAATGAGACGGGAGGATTCACTAGGATTCTATAGTGCATTCACATATTATACAATAAATCTGAAATTATCACGAATCAAATAATAAATTATCTAATTCATATTAATGAGCTTAATTAATTCCGTGATAATTTTCTTTGAGTGTTTCCGAAACTACCTCAACTGTTATTCATACTTCGTTTATTTACTTACTAATTACTTTCTTTATTATTTAAATGTAAGCTTGCTTTCATAGTTTCCTGTGGAAACGTATTAATAGTCTGTAGATATATGATTCTCAGATTTTCTTTCTTTCTAAATAAACACAAATAAATAATAATGAGTATTTGATCAATACATAGTCATTGTTTATTTATTGAAAGAGAAATCAAGATCATCAAGAGACAGGCAGTATAAGAACAATTACGAAACGATACGATAATAATACTGTTACCAGTAATAATGATTTAGCTCTATGGAGGTCTGCATCTTACAAGCAATCTCAAGATAACTAAAACGTCAGGATCTGAAGCGGTCTCCTGCCGGTGACACTGCCGAGGTACAGCCAGAACGTACACCCGATCACTTCTGTTTAGGGACCAGACACTCTCAGGTCATTTAAACTTTAAATCTTACAAATCGAAATGAAAACATTAGTCCAGCGTGGCAAGTTAGCCAAATTCTCAATAAATATCTCCATCTTTCAGTGTTTTAGGTACTTATACGTAATCAGGTATGTATAAATTATTCATTCTTTGTAATCCTAATACACGCCGATACTTGAGCGATCAATTCGAATATCTGAGCGACTCACACTCCCGTTCTCTCTGTTCTTCAAAGAATAGAAGTAAAAAAGTTAAGTATCATCACGACCGTTTCCCTTTCGGGGTGGTCAGAAACCACGCTTATAAATAAGCGGATTCACATTTAGCCAACTTTACTATAGGCCAATCATGACAAGTGGTAAGCTCGTCGATATCTCCAGCGTAATAAACTCGGGAAATATCACAAATTAATTAAATATATTTACAATAATAATTATTTTTGTGTCCCGACCAGGAATCGAACCCGGTACCTCCGAGTCTAAATCCACGGACTTAACCGCTAGACCATGGAGGCAGTCAAAGAATAACTAACTTTATACCACTCTTCACTCTTCTAGCAGATATTCAGATTCTCTCACCGTGTCAGCCGCTCCTCAATGGAACAGGCTACTATTGTTTATCAGACAGGCACCGTCTTTAAATATATTCAAAAAACAACTTCTCTCTCACTTCCTTAAAAAGCAAAACGAATCCTAATCACCTGACATATTATTAGTGTGTACTTTGTATGTATATATAATTATTATGTATTTATCTTAATGTTATGTATGTTCTCTCTAGTACTTATATATATAGTATTATAAATGTATATATTGTATTCGTTTTCGTACAAGCTGGTTTACAAATGAGAGATTGGAACTCCTCTCGCACCAACTTCCACTGCGTAAAGGTAAAGTAATCCGTTCCCGATCCGATCCGATAGATTCTTCTGTTAGATCATAATATTTGTTCGACCAAAAAAAGTTAGCGATGAGTTTTAATGGAAGCCCAGCCCATAGATATTTAGTCAATGGTATATACTCGTGCATACGTCTATTGGGAGTGAGTCTCGATTGTCAATGACAAGGCAGTAGTGGATGACTTTACCGACCGGAGACAGCAATGGAACCGATTGTACACCGACGTAGTCCTGCCAAGGTTTACACAATGGTGATAGATTGGGTGAAATTACATAATTATTCCTGAATTTAGCTTTAATAATATGTGCTGCCATAGGAACGGCCAGACACACTTACTTACTTGTATGGTACTCTTCTCTAATATTACTTTAAAATATATAAAAAATCGTAATTTATTTTATTTTGTTTGTTCGTTTCTTCCAAATGAATCTAGGGACAAAGGATCTAGCCTCTACAGTCTACAGCCATGTCTGACGTACTATATCTTTCTTTTTATGTTTTAATAATCGTATCATCAAATACCAGATATTGCAGACTTTTAATTTTATAGAATTTTAATTTAATAGAGTTGTCAAAGCGGCTGACGGAAAGTTCTAAAGACATGAAGGCTGGTAATTATTTGTTCCAACGTTTTAGCTTCACTATAGAGAGGGAAATGTTGCCAAACTAATAGGACGTCAGTTAGACATTTATTTATTTATAGTTAGTTTTTTTTGTATTTCGTTTAGTTTATAGATATTTTATTTTATTTAAGTAGTTTGTAATTATATTTTATAAATTGTAAATATTTGTTTTGAATAATGGAGAATTTGATGCTTTTTTAAAGACATTCACGGCAATATAGCTCAAACATGTCGGGTACCTAAAAGAAGTTTACTGCGCATTAAATAACTGCAACTTGTACTACATTTAGCGTCAAATTATCGTTTTCTATAACTATTTACATTGTAGCACATTATTAAACAAAACAATACAATTTTCCCAAACAATATCCACAGTAAAGTAATTTAAAAAACAAAAAACTTGCACAAAAGAACAAACTTGCAGGAAGGACTCCGTAAATTGTTTTATTTAAGAAATAACTTGACAAAAAATAAGCTGTGTACTCTTTTGCCGACTGTACATCTGATCTACATATAAGTAACGAATATCTATTCCATTTGGATCGCTAAATGGCGTTTCTATTGAAGGAATGGGAGAGCCGTCCCTCTTTGTCGACGTGAAAGGTTTTCTATTGACACTACCCTATGGAACTGCACACTATTTCAATGAACATCGGGAACCGAACCTGCATACAATTCCTTCAATATTAAAAACGGATCCGTCTTCTCTATTATGTCGTTCTGACGCTTAAAATATAAAGATCTATTGCATATCTTATCGACAATCGTGAATTTTACCTGATAATACGTCGAGCCTTGGGTAACAATAAACAAAATAAAATAAAAGTCCTTTACGCTATTTTGCGGACATCAAACTTTTATTTTGTAAATACTGTCAATATTGTTAGTCAAAAATGGTGTTATTTTGTTTAATCATGTGCTACAATTTAAATAATTAAATTAAAAAGAAAAACATATGGATAAAAAAATAGGTATATTATTTAATGAAAATGGAGGCCGAGATGCAAAAAAATCTAAATTAAATCAATGCATAAAAAGAAACGCGGTAGACAGTGTTATTGTTTTTAAATAAAAGTAATAATAAATCAATTGGATTTTTTAAAAAATATAAACTTTGATCCATGACATGCAAATTTGTATCCTAGGACCAAGAATTTGGTTCTAGTTTGTAGGTCCACAGCTATCTCGCATTGTTTTTATCTGCCGGTACCGTAGTGCGTGCGCGGAGGTAAAGGTTCTAGTTTGTAGGTATCAGTCCACAGCTATCTCGCGTTGTTTTTATCTGCCGGTATCGTAGTACGTGCGCGGAGGCAAAGGTTCTAGTTTGTAGGTATCAGTCCACAGCTATCTTGCGTTGTTTTTATCTGCCGGTACCGTAGTACGTGCGCGGAGGCAAAGGTTCTAGTTTGTAGGTATCAGTCCACAGCTATCTCGCGTTGTTTTTATCTGCCGGTATCGTAGTACGTGCGCGGAGGCAAAGGTTCTAGTTTGTAGGTATCAATCCACAGCTATCTCGCGTTGTTTTTATCTGCCGGTACCGTAGTACGTGCGCGGAGGCAAAGGTTCTAGTTTGTAGGTATCAGTCCACAGCTATCTCGCGTTGTTTTTATCTGCCGGTACCGTAGTGCGTGCCGGTACGTGCGCGGAGGCAAACAGTATAGTGACGAGATCCTATTTAGTTGCTATAGCTCCGTGTTGCTCTATCAACTATATACGAGAATGTATACATGAATATAGTTTATTTATTAAAATAAGGCAAAACCCCGACACTTGCTGAGTGGTAATCTGGTGGATAGACTTAATTTAATTAACAAATAACCGGTAATAAATATAGTTCAAATAATGTTTATCAGTTTTCTGACTTTGACAAATTCAAATGCTTCAAATCTATGGATAATGGTTAGTTTCGCTGTATTTTATTATAGAATGTAAATAAAAATGAATAAATATAATCAGAATGGGCAAAATTTAAAGTGTATAGAATGTTGCAAACCAATATTTTCCCTGGTGTTGGACCACGACTGCGACTGCTTCTCCAGCTGCTATCTCAAGTGGTTCTGGGAGGTTTATGAAAATGAAGAACATTTTCGAAAAATTAAATCCACTAGGAAAGGTACGTGTGTGTGTGTGTGTTATTGGAAAACTAGAACTACTACAGACGGAATAACTGTTGGAGATGGCTATTCTAGTTTTTTTGGCAATTTCTTAACGAATTCACAAGTTGTTATTAGTTGAACCGGGACCGACGGCTTAATGTGCTCTACAAGGCACGGTATCGGTGGTGTTGTACATTTATGACAAATGTATCTAAGAAAAAATTACTAAAGGTACTAAGCTTCCAAGACGGCATTAACGGAATCATACAGCATTTGGTTGGGGAGGGAGAGAAGTAAAATGGTGGATGGTGAGCGTATTATCGCGCAATAAAAAAAAAGGAGGCCTCCTTTTCTTAAACCAGCCTATTGTCGGTCGCAAGCCCGAGACACCATTCTTCTCAGATCTTACCCACACACGATGGACCCGGCACCCGCACGGTGAATCCATGGAATGCTTAGAAATTTGTCTCCTTTTCTTCATGTATATTGGGGGGTTTAAACCGACCTTTGTAGGATTTAAGGTAACTGTTCCTACAACCGACCCCCGCCCCGCCGCGCCTAAAATATCGTGTTTGAGTTTTCAGTCGGAATCTCTGCAGTTGCAAATGGCTTACGAAAGTCGCCGCGTACCCCATGTTCGAAATGGCACTACTTCTTACTTTATTTCGCTTTGAAAGTCATTAGTATCGTTTTCACTTCTTTAAGCAAAATTCAGTAAAAAAAGCGCGCTTTGCTTCGCTTTTAAGTCGAACAGTCTTTGTATTATTAAGTGACTTCCCTCACGATGACCAATACGTACATTCGTTATAGATTGAACAACACCACCGTTCCCGTGACGAGAGCACGTTAGGACGTCGGTCCCGGATTTAGTAATACCAATTTGTAGAATTGTTAATAAATTGTCATTAGACACTCGCCAACCCGTCTGGCCAGCGGCAGCGTGGCGAGTGTAGCCCAAATTCTCCAGATATATATATGTTCTGGAAGATCCATCTTTAACAGTGGAGGTCTAGGACACGTTTTGCCCCGGGTTGCCTCGCTCAACACCTCCAATGGCCGCCCTGGTATTTGATATTTTATCATTTCAGTGATTACTGAACAACCAAGATGATGTAAAAATGAGGAAACTAAATAAAACAAAGTAAAACAATATAAATAAAATGTATATTTGGAAAATATATTCATAAAGAACTCTGATCATCTTTTAACACCTGTCTCACATTTATGTTAATTCTAGATTTACTAATGTAACTATTAAAATTATTCCATGAACTATTGTCTGAATTTTTATTTATATAATTTTGTAAATGTTCAATATTAGTTATATATTTAAAAGAGCAACGTTTGGCTATGTTTTTGGTATGATCATGACTCCATGGGGCGTAAGGTGCGGGTAGGATTTTAGGTACTGCGTGATAACAGATCCTGGCCTGTTCTGTCATTACAAGTACATCACCACTATGTAACATTACAGCTGTGGGTTTGACACATTTCTCTCTACCACCAATCAAAAATATTGCTGACTGGCCAAAGCTGAAATAAAACCAAAAAAAATATCAGTGTTGTTGTTTGTGTTAAAATTGCTTGTTTAATTTGGATGCTAAATTAAGTTGATTTAGTTTAGTCAATACACCAATGCAAGTACAATTCCAGTCGTCTTCGCTGCAACCCCCAACAGCTGTATTTAAGCAGCGCTCGCATAAGTAGTACTTAATAATTAAGTTATTTTTGACAACTGTTTTCTTAAGTAGCCGTTTCTTACAAATGTACCATAAAATAATCGATATTCTATTATTTTAAACAATGATATTTGTATATTTTTGAATAAATTTGAACTTTCTTGTCACCAAAAACGGAACCTCATAAATCTTAAGTAAAATATTAACTAAGAAAAACTTGTGAAATTTTCATTGTGAAACCCGATTTGACTTAAAATCTTAAAGAGAATGATTCCTTAACTAGGAAATAATTAAGTAGAGCTTTGAGATAATCAAAATAACATAGCAATTAGGCAAAATGGAATAATGGTAACTGACAGAAGTAAACTTGCCAACCTACTCCAAGATTTATTTACTAATATCTCTTTAGAAATGATGTATATGAAATCATTGTTTATCTTAGCATTTAGTAATCTGAGAAATATAAATAATTTAGTAATTTAGATTCACTCAACAAGACATACAAATCTTCTTTTACATTTATAATATCAGTATGATAAAACAAGATATTACCTAAAAGAGAAGAGTGGTGCCTCTAAATTGAGTTCAGAATGGTCCGTGTGAGCAGACAGAGTGGAGTCCCAGTGGTAGAAGTTAAGTATGGCGGCTTGGGGACTGAAAGAGCGGTGTCCCAGTGTGCGGGACACTATATCACACAGTTCCGATAACTCTGCAGGAAATACTGTCTTCTTATCTTCACTGTACAACTGAAATAGACAGTTCAATTTCTTAGGAATCCATCTTTGGAAATGAGAGAAGTAAAACGGTGTTTGAGGCTTTCAACCAACCGACTATAATAGATAGATAGATAGATAAATTCTTTATTGCACAATAAACAAAAACACATTTAAATGTACATAGGCGAACTTAATGTCTAGTGAGATTTTGTACCAGCTAACCTTTGGGATAGTGAGCAATGATTGTGGGTGCATTTAATCATTAATTTAAAATCGAGATTAATAATAATAAAAAAAAAATCATCACAACCCCTAGAGCAAGAGTCCTGGACCTCCTCTGTTGGAGATGGGCTTTCCAGAAATTTATTTATATTCTAGACAAGAGTCTGCTGTCAATTTTTTATGTTAATTTATTAACGATTACACAAGTTAAAATTATTATTTATAGCCTATCAATAATCTATAGATAGTGGACTACAAGACGCATCACCATTTTGTAGGGTATTATGCACATCAGACCTGAAGGATCATCTTCAGCAGAGATCTAGTAGGTAGAGGCTTTAATGCCCTTAATCTGCTCCATAAAAAACCTAGTTTAAAAGTTAATATTAACATTTTACTTTAGTATCCCAGTTGTGATGGTACCCCAGGGTCGTCCATCTCATCTTGTTCTGTAGGTTTACATCACATTCTTGGTTCCTATAGCATTCTTGCCACCAATCAACAATCTCCATTTCATGATCAATATTGGTTCTATTTGGCTTCCGGGTATAGTCTTCTAAGCATTTTCGTATCCAAAACCTTTGCCCAATACTGGTAAATGGATTTTTTATATAAATTAAGCCAGGGTTTGATTTTAATACGTAAATTTCCCATTGATGAACAGGAATCAAACCTAGGCATTCTGTTCTTTCATCCTCTGCCAGAGAACATGAAATAGGAAATATCTGAAATTAAATTCAAGTTAGGAACTTTTCAAACATACATTTGTTAACAATTAACAATGGGATCGGTCCCGTTACAAGGTGTGCAGGTGGTCTCTTTTCCACTAATACCAACTAGTTTGTCATCAGACCCTCAACCTATCGGGCCAGTGTGGTGAAAGAAGTCCAAACTCTTTGAATATAAGTTCTAGTCCATCTCCAGCAGTGGAGGTCTACGACAGGTAATGATGTTTAATATTTGTTTTAACTTTAATCTACCGGATACAGTAAATATTATATTTGTAAAAAACCAGAAGTCCAACAATCTCACAGAATAATGGATTAGAGACTCAGCCTTATACATTGAAAGTTAATGAGAGAGAAATTCCAACAAAATCACTTATTTTTAAAGAAAATGGCCTAAGCAGGTCTGATAAGGGTACATTTTTGGACCGAGGTTCCAAGGCGGTGTTAGCAGGAGTATACAGTATTTACATTGCAGGGCCCCAGGCGATTTCCACCAACACACGATGGACCCGGCATCAGCACCATGGATTACTAAGTTTCTCTTCAGTGTACAGTATTTACATTGCAGGGCCCCAGGCGCTTTCCACCAACACACGATGGACCCGGCATCAGCACCATGTATTACTAAGTTTATCTTCAATATTTGCAGTAGCTAAACATTTATTACCCCATCATTTAGATTGTTTTCATTCAAAATGTTTATAACATTGTCTAAGGAAGGTGGCGGCTTATTTGATTTATAATACTTAAACTCTTTTTTAAACTCATCCTCTTGTCCGTCCATAAATTACCTAAATATCAGACAATATAATAGAAAATTAATTAGTTTGAAAAAATAGAAAAACTTGTATTCCTTGCTACATAACCTCAGTTCCGAGTTGTCATCTGTCAAATGTTTTTTAAAGCACAGATTACAAATTATTGTAAAATAACATTTTCCGTTTACATTGCGTAGCATAGCAATCATTGATTCCCAAATTTCTATTGCGCACTGCTCAAATACTAATATTTTGTGTATTTTTACAAAACACAGATATAGATCTAACTAGATGACTCGAGTGTATGTACTTCGCGTGCCAAAAGGAAGTGCAATGCACCTCTTTCGATGCGGTTTCATTTAGTCTGCGGTCCGCGTTGTCGGTAACGGACGTCAATCTAAATCTAGAAAATGCCTCACTGTGCGGTATTGAGCTGTAAAAACTCTACAAGAAAAGTTGGACGGAATAATGGAAACGTTTCCTTTCATCGGTAAGTAATTTTGTAATTAAATTGTGTCTCATTTATTTTAGAATCAATTATTTTATGCACGTTATGTTTGTTGTGGGTTTTACTAAGAAAACTACGTAACTGAGTGTGCACCGCATGTTCATAATACATTGCCGCTTTTAAAGTTGCTAAGTTGTAGAGCCTGTTTACTAAAACACGCAAAAAAAAATGGAACTATCGATACTTTCATTCGTCGCGAAGCTTCTTGGTAGGGTCACTATTATCATTTTTCTGTCAAATGAAGCAAATAGTGTTGTACACTTGCTCCATTCGAAAATTTTGGAAACAGAGGAATGATAATGTTAGCCTTGGGATATTTTGTGACACATAATATATTTTTTTATTGCAATTAGTTTCTGTTAGTGATTTAATTCAGAATATTATTAATTATAATTACAGGTTTCCAAGTGACCCTAACGTTAAAATGAAATGGATTGAAGCGACGGGGCATGAAAATTGGTTTCCAACAAAACATAGTCGAATTTGTTCTGTTCATTTTATTGAGGGCAGTTTTAAGGAAACAAAAAAGTTTCGACGACTGACTACAAAAGCAATACCGACTATTGATGTACTGAAAACGTCAACTAATGATGGAGTTAGTAGATTGACATTGTGGTCGGCGGCTCGATGCACCGGAACCCTTCTCTAAAATTTAAAAATCTCTAATATTACACAATAAACAGTATATGTTGTCGACGTCGGAACTATTTTATATCGGTTTCGCGCGGACTGGAGATTTCCATCACTAAAATGCTCTTGTGACGTCACAGTAGGTACAACAAAAGTGGCACGCTTGGTTTTCATACAAATGCAGGGACTCGCGTAATCTAGTTAGATCTATATCTGTGTTAAAAAAACTCTACTTCTATCGCTCTTTTTCTACCTCGCTACACCCATGGGCGTATTCGACTTATTGTATTGGATTGGATATCAACTAATTTAGGCAACCAAACTAATTTATATTCAGACCCAAAAGACTATTAAACTCTTCATAAAATTAAAAACTTTCACGGTTCAAATCATGAAACAAATCTGTTCTATTACTTATTCATGTCAATGTGATAGGAGAAGAGAATAAACTAGCCCTGGTTCATTGAAACATTTACAAATATAATCCAATTAAAATGCTATTGGAAAAGTAAGTAAATTCACAAGGGATTTTTTTTTTTTCAAAATTATATTTACTATCAAATATTATTAGTTTTAATTTATTTTAATTCATATTCATAGTACTGTCGAGCTCTACCGGAGAATCACTAACCCATTTTTGGGTTCCGTTGAACCGCCAAATGTTTCGGTTCCAAACTTACCAAAAATCCTAAGACTATAGGACGAACCGCTCTGCAAACTGGTAAAGATATTTTATCTGCCAGTAACATGAGAGCGGGCTCGCTCCATGGCCGTGTCCACTAGAGTCGGGTCTTTGGTTGCAGGCTTTTCCCTCAGCAACGGTTGGCACACTCCTTGATCGAAATACACTGACCATGGCGGTGTGCATTCGTCATGGACAGCCGCACCAGTGATGCGGAGAACCAGTCGATCATTTCGGACGCCACGGGCTTCCTTCTGCTAAAAGTGCCGGCCGCATTCTTCGTCACGCGGCTTTCAACGATATCATCCGAAGGGCTCTTGTCACTGCTGGTGTACCCGCATTCTTAGAATCCTGAGGGATTGTGCGGAGCGATGGCAAGAGACCCGACGGAAGGGCCCTGGAAACTTGGCAGGTATTCGGTGTGGGATGCGATGTGTGTAGATACATAGCTCCATCTCACATCCAGGCGACCTCGTCAGGCGCAGGGAAGTGCGTCTTCTGCTGAGTTGCTCATTTTCTTTTGCTCAAGATGCGCATTTGCGTTGGAGTACTTACTCCAACCTTGGTACCAGTAACGGATTTGCGCCGTTTGGTGTCGAGATGGGGACCTTCAGCAAGGCGCCTGGCCAAGGAGTTATCAAAGCGGCTGACGGAAACAGGAAGGCTGGCAATTATTTCTGCAAGCGTATTAGCCTCGCTACACTGTGGGGAAATGTTGCCAGTCTCCTTGGGACTATCTCGGACGGGACTATCTCGGATGGGACTATCTCGGATGGGACTATCTCGGATGGGACGTCTCTAGAGGACATTTTCTATTTATAGTTTGTTTATTTTTATGTTATCATTTAAGTAGCTTTTATATTAATTTCAATACGATGTACCCTTTTAATAATTATTGTATTTTTAGTAATAAAAAATAATTATTTTATAACTTAAAGTCGACAAAATAAAATAGAAACCGAGACGCCAGGTACTTGACTTTGTACGGAGTGAAGTCGCTGCGAGGCGATCCCAATAGCATTTTCATTGGATTATATATATTTGCTATATTTTTTTTAGCAAGATATAGGAACATTTGGAAATGAAACAAAAGTTGTCTTTATATAGTTTGTTTAATTAAATTAAATATTACACAATAAATCGTTTGTAATATAAAATAGTTATCTTAATGATGTAATTACAAATTATAATAATTTTACTATTAAGGCATAAAAAGAGGCTATTTTGTGATATTAATAATTTATTAAATACGTAGGTTAATAACAGGAACCTTTTCGGTACATATATATATATTAACTAGAATAGGGGCGTCTATTAATTACGTGAGGCTATTCGTGAGACCTCCCCCCCCCCCGCCCCGCCCCGCCCCCCACTGTCGTAAGATTTGATTCTTTGAGGGGCTCTCTAATCTCACGTGATTACTAATAACAAAGTCAAGGATTACAGTAAGAAAATGGAACAATATAATAGTGGGAAGGAGTTTTACTTAATTCATCCCATTTTTTGCAATTTATACACTGTTTGACTAAATTTATAGACTGCCTCCGTGGTGGCTTGCCACTTGTCATGATGGGCCAAAGTAAAGTTAGTTAACACTTCATTAAAAGAAGAGCGTGATTTTTGGCTACCCCGGAAGGGTACAGTCGTGATGATACTCTGACCCATCGGTGGGTCCAGTCGCACCTCAGCCTCGGTCGGCGGCGGACGTCAACAATTTGTGTTACGGTGACGTCACACCGCGTGTGCTCAATTTTGGGTGCTGCAGCAGTGTGACTGCTAAATAGCCACGTGAGTATATTTATCGGTCGAAACTAATTTTTCACGGAGCTGGCTCGTCATCAAACCCCCCTCCCCCATACCATATACAGTCCACTCATCTACCACGGGTGAGGGAGTAGGAAATCTCCCCCACAAATAAATACTGATATTTTTTAAATATATCCACAGACATAATTCGCGCCAGTGTTGGTTCCATCTTGGTTCCGACGGTGCAACACGCGACACAAAAGTTATAAATATGGTGAAATGCACAGTGAAATCCTGTGATTCTCGTTCACAAACGCATCACAAAAAAAGTGGCATTACATTTCACAGGTAAGTTTTAATTTAGCTTGTTTAATTACAGTAATAAGACTTTAAAAATAAAAATGTTTTATTACGCCATATTTTATGGCCTGTGATACCAATAAATTATTTTTTATTTTCCCTAAAAGTGGGGAATATTAAAAAATTATCATGTGATTTAATGAATGAAAACATTTTACTTTTGATTACATGTGGCAGTTCTTGTATTCAATATTTTCGTGTCGTGTCGAATATAAAGACCGTTTTTACAAGTTTTTATTTAACTTGCTTTCCTGTTTGTTGAGTACAAATCTGGCGATCGATATTTCGACCACTTCCCGATATCCAATCATCACCCGATAATCAATGCATCTTATTTATACATGATTTAATTAAAATCTTTGTTAAAAAAAGGGCCTTTATTTATTATTATTTTTTAACTGAGTTCATACGAAAATGGAGGAGATTCTCAAATCGGATATTTGTATTTTTAACGTTTAAAAACAAACTAACTAAACTTAAACTAACCCTTTTTCAGAATACCTGTTCAAAACACTTTAAAATCCAAGATCAACTTCCACCAAAAAATGAAAAAGGCTATGTTCGATTAGCAACTACAGCAGTACCAGTGATTGTCGTAAGAATAATAAAACTTATTATTACATAATTTTCAAAACATGGTTTTCGCTATTTATTCGTCCTCATTACAACATATTTTTGGGAGCGGACTGAATCCAGCGGGATCCTGCGATCTTTATTAGTTTGTCTGTCCAACAGGTCGTTCTGGAGATCACAGGGGAAGGCATTATATATATGTTCGTCAGTAGTTGTCCTATGGCTGATATGGTGTTTCTTTTAACTGAGACAGCTTGGGGATGTCTCAAACCATTGGAGATACTGTCTTAGTACCATTAGGTCTTATTTTTTTCATGCATCATGATCTCATTGAACAATCTTTGAAGCGATAGTTGTATTTTTATTTAAAAGTTGATTGCACTATGTACAGTTTGTTATACTTTCAGGATGAGAACGATGAACAACAGAGTGAACCCGGGCCATCTACACAAATGGAAGTCGATGATTTAAATGTAGACACTGATGAAGAGATGATGGAAATTCTGGAAACACCTCGAAAACATAAAATGCGAAAAATCATTAAAAGACTGGAGACCGTTGCATCACGAAGATTGAATCTAGTCAAATCATTGCGACAAAAAAACCAGTCTCAAAAAAAAAAAAAAGATTACTAGATATTATAAAAGAAATTAAAAAGAGGCGCTATTTAAGTGAAGAGGAAGAAATGCCACTAAACGTCAACAGTGAAATGTGTGTTTTGATGAACGCATTTCAAAATACGTTTAAAAAAAAGAAGACATTTAAAAAATTCCCCATAATCCTAAAAAAAAACTCTTTATCATTGATTTTTTATTCACCTGCAGCATACAAATATGTGCGATCATCGTTGAATAATTGTTTGCCTCATCCAAGAACGTTATTAAATTGGTATAATAAAGTAAACGGGGACCCGGGTTTTACGGCTGAAGCGTTCAGCGTGCTAAAGATTAGAAGTGACAATTCTACTAGAATTATTTGCAATTTAGTGCTCGATGAAATGGCAATCCGCCAGCAAAAGCTATTTGATGGTAAAAGACATCATGGGTTCGTGGATTACGGCTTAGGACTTACGTACGACCAGGACAACCAGAATTTGGCTTCTTCGGCTCTTGTCTTGCTGTTGGTATGCTTGAACGAAAATTGGAAACTCCCGATCGGCTACTTTTTTACACACGGGCTTACTGCAGCTAAACTCGTGACAATAATAAATATGGCTTTAGAAAAATGCGATCAAGTCAATGTTGACGTCGTCTCGGTTACTTGTGATGGCAGTCAAACTAATATTGCAGCGATGAGAACTTTGGGTTGCAAACTTGACCCAAAATCTCTAAAACCAAGTTTTGTACACCCAACAACAAAAACCGAGGTTGTACTTTTTTTAGACGCATGTCACATGCTGAAGTTAGTTCGCAACAGTTTTGAAGCCAAAAAAATATTTTTTGACAATAATGAGAAAGAAGTAAATTTTAAGTTCGTAAAGCGACTACATGAACTACAAGAAATTGAAGGTTTACGGATTGGGAACAAACTTACCAGCCGCCATATTCGTTTTCGACAACAGATTATGAAGGTGAAGTTAGCCTCTCAACTTTTGAGTGACAGCGTCGCACAGTCTCTTCACCTGTGCAAAGATTTGTCTTAATTTATTGGTTGTGAGCCTACGGCTCACTTTATAAAAATATTTAATGATGTTTTTGATATTTTAAATTCAAAAGGCGATCCTAAATTATATGAATTTAAAGGAGCAATGAAACCAAGAAACAAAGACGAAATATTTAAATTTATAGAATTTAAAGAATACATTTTAAATTTAAAAATAAAAATAATAACCAAGAAAACTATAAAACGTAAAAACAATTTACCAATCATTAAAATATTTACACATGTGAAGCCTGTTCTCGACAGCAAAATTAAAACAGGATTTCTTGGATTTTTAATTTGTTTGGAAAGTTTAAAATTGTTATATGAGAAATTGGTTGAATCCAAATTAATGAAGTACATAGCTACGTACAGGCTGTCACAAGATCACCTTGAAATATTTTTCGGATGCATTCGACAAAGAGGAGGCTACAATAATAACCCCAATGTCCTACAATTCAAATCAGCGTATAAGAAATTGTTAAACCATCTCGAATTAAAAAACACGTTCAGAGGTAATTGTGTATCGCTGGAAAAAATAAATATTTTGAGTTGCACATTTCAAAATGAAGTAGAAGAAATAAATAAGTCCACTGATGGCTACCGAGAGGATTCCGAAGATTTAACCGAAGCACTTTACGCTGAATTTGAAACAGAGTGGGTATGGGAAGATCAACCAAACATCGACTTTAGAGTAGACCTGATTACTGATGTTAGTAAACAAATTGTTGGGTACATAGCAGGATATGTTGTCACAAGGTTAGGAAAACAACTCAAATGTGAATTCTGTATTACTGCCTTGCTTGCTACAGAGCTTTTGTAGTTTCACAAATTAATTACCGTTAAAGATAAAGGAGGATTATGTTATCCATCACAATATGTGTTTCGAATTTGCATTACCTGTGAAAGTATCATCAGACAGTATATTTCAATTTCTGGAGACAAGAGGTCTTTACATCCTAAATATGGACTTATGCGTATAGCTACAAAAACATTACAAAAGTTACGAGACAAAAATATTGATTTAATAAGAGATTTCGCAATTCATCCATTTAATCCAACATTGTTACAGAGTGATCATTCTCTTTTATTAATCAGGGCAATTCTGCACAAATACATAAAAATCCGACTTTACTATGAAAGTAAACAATATACATTAGGTAATAAAAAAGAAAATAAGAGACAGTTATACAATAAACTTATGTTACATAGTGGAGTATAATTTAATCCCACCAAAAACATTTTAATGTAAAATGTTGCCAAGACGAGACCATATGGATCGCACTGTCAAAAAGTTATTAGATCTCATGAAGAGCTAAGTTTCCAACTCTACACGCCCTAATTGACACTTTATACTTAGTCTGGCCATAAATACTGTTACAATAAAAAAATATTAATTTGAATTTGGAATCTGTAATTTGTATACGATTGTTCATTGTGTTTTTTGTCCGAAAGCAAAAGATGTTATCTCGGGAGATGAAGATAGCACCTGGAACCATGTCGCGTATTTTAAAAGATGACTTAGGACTTGCAGTCTATAAGAGACGCACTGGTCATTTCTTAACTGATAATTTAAAAAAGAATAGGGTGATAAAATCGAAACAACTACTGAAGCGGTACGCAAAGGGAGGTTACAGGAAAATTTCGTTTGTTTGGATGACTTTTTTTTTACAATTGAGCAACATTTAACACAAATTAACATTTAATACAAACAAAATGACCGTATTTCTAAGGAAGCTTCCCAATTAGTCGACAGTGTGCAACGTGGGCATTATCCGACTTCAGTGATGGTTTGGTGGGGTGTTAGCTATGAAGGAGTGACTGAGCCATATTTTTGTGAAAAAGGTATCAAAACATCGGCATAAGTGTATCAAAATACCATTCTTGAGAAGGTAGTTAAGCCCCTTGACTACACCATGTTCAATAACCAAGTATGGTCCTTCCAGCAAGATTCGGCGCCGGGCCATAAAGCTCGGTCCACGCAGTCTTGGTTGGAAGCGAACATTCCGAAGAACAAGTCCGAAGACTTCATCAGAGCTGAAGACTGGATTGCTCCTTTAAATTCATATAATTTAGGATCGCTTTTGAGTTTAAAATATCAAAAACATCATTAAATATTTTTATAAATTAAGACAAAGTTTAATGCAAATGTTATTTGCAATAAAAAAAAACCAAACCCGAGTTATGAGGGTTCAAAAAAACGACGGAGCGCTTTGATTTTGATTTTTATAATGTTGTGTTAGGGTGATAAGACACATTTTTATTATAATTGATTTTATTTTTATTTATTATAACGTGTATTCACCTGATAAAACAATTAAAGTTTGTCAAATGACAGTTTTGGCATTTTTATTGACATTCACCTCGCCAATACCTTTGACATGAGTACTCCGGCATATATTTAAGTTGGCGCTGGTATACAAAATAAAACCTTTACAACCTAAATTACAAACAATACTAATTTTGGTGGTTTTCGATTAAGTAATAACATACAAGTATAATAGTGATAACAAAAAAGACCTTAGTACAACGCTTGGTAACAGTCATTATAGTTTTTAAATTTTGTATTTGCGCCAACTTGGAAAAAGATGCTATTTAACACATACATGAGGCATATTAGAAATCAGTATATTGACATTTTACTTACATGAGCCTCATCAAGACCTTTCATACGAGTACCATCATTACAAGTACATTTAGAGTTATACAACGGTATAATTTTGACATGTAAAATGACAATTTTGTTATCTACTAACCTTTACCACAAACAAAGGAAGTTAAATTAAAAATTATTTAAATTTCAGTTTTGCGACCGTAGATGTTAGTAACAATGTGTACAAGACTATGTAATGAAGGTAAAAAAAGTTCGTAAAAAAACGAAAATGTTAGTTCAAATTAATTAAATTATTCATTCAAAGGGTAATTTGAATTATTTTCTGGTATCACACGTAACGTGATAACGCGCAACATTGATGTCTCTTTCTTTTTAACAACTTATTAGTAAGATTATGTAAAGTGTAAGTGAGACAAATATATTAACATTGTCAACGCTTTTATTTTCGAAGCTACGACTCAATTAGTGGCAACTGACACGCTTTTGGTGGTACGGAAATGTTCGATTTGCGTCTCTATATATAAATCTCATTGTATTTACCATGACCTTCGCTCTCCCCACCTAAGATTGGGCGAGATGCCCCCCCACCGCCCCATATAATTAATAGACGCCCCCAATATAATACCTATATATATTGGCACATAGAACAATCACAAAACTTAATTATATATGGCTTATATAGTTGTATATTATATATGGGCTACCTAACTCCAATAACATGTTACATATTACAACTTATGTTTAAACTATCTAATCATGTTTAACAATTTATACGAACTTTATATAAATAGGTACCTGTATAGAACTGTGACTACACTGGTACTTAAGTTACAAAATATTTCTAATGTGATTATTTTATTATTTATAAAAGTACAAATTGAACGCAACTATATTTTCTTAATATAGTTGTTACGGTTCGCATTGAAAGTAAAATTACGGACATTATGGACCAAATACAATTTTAGAAAGAGAAAAATAGTAAAAAGCATTTATAGCGTATTTCCTTTATTTTACTAAAATAAATTTATCATTCCTCGCCAAGCCGTCTGGCCAGCGTGGCGAGTGTAGGCCAAATTTTTCAGATATATATTCTGGAAGGCCCATCTCCAGCAGTGGGGGTCTAGGACGCTGTGTTCTAGGGGCTGTAATGATGAATGATGAAATTTATCATTAGTATATCTGGAAAATGACCGTAATATTATTCCATAGTAAGTTAATTGACTACATTTATCAAAAGTACCTTATGTGTACTTGGAAAATCTTTGTAAATATTGGATTGTGCGAGCGAGAGGGAACCATTTAAAGGATTCCTGTAGCGATATTATTATTATTTATCACCATAATAAAGATAACTGTAAATATTTAAATTGAAGGACAATTGTGTAGTGGGATAATGTTATAATTTGCTTAAACTTGATGTAATAACTATGGAATGATAGTCTATGGCAATATTTCCTCAAACTATAAACTAGAGTGTAAATACTTACAGCTTAAAAATGCGATTTCCGGTAAAAATGCGATTTCCGGTAAAAATGCGATTTCCGGTAAAAATGCGATTTCCGGTAAAAATGCGATTTCCGGTAAAAATGCGATTTCCGGTAAAAATGCGATTTCCGGTAAAAATGCGATTTCCGGTAAAAATGCGATTTCCGGTAAAAATGCGATTTCCGGTAAAAATACTTTGTAATAACTATAATTTCATAGTTTATGTTTTATTTTAAAAAAGACCACGTAGACTTGACAGACATTTTCTTGAATATATCGGGGCCCGCTAGCAAACGCGTGTACCGCATGACGTCACATTATATTATATATTACAATATTCAGTAGCGAGCGTTGTAATATGACGTCACAAATCCTACATCGGAAACTTTTTTTAAAATTAAATATCTACGAAAAAATAATGTTTTTCACACTTATTTATTCTGAATAAAGTATACAGAGAGCTAATAATTTAATAAAATAGTCAATATCATCCATTATTAATTTAAATAATTACGAAAATGTACTTAGGCTAAAGTCACTGTAATTGTGTTACTGCACCCTTCAAAATAATACTGTAACATTCGACGACATATTAACTTTATTCGTTATTTTTGGTGCAACTCAGCCTTGAAAGTTTGAGCTCCTCCGACTAATTAACATTAATATTGTCGACTATAGGGATACCATTGTACGAACGCGATGACATTGGCGAGCGCCGACAGCGGGAATTGATTATGTAAAGCTTTTGAACATCAAGCTCACAAGCAAAGTATGTTAACAGTAGTCCGTTAGTAAACCCTTAACATTAATTGTAACATTTGTAATATTTATATTATTATTAAATATGTTAAATACTTTATAACAATAAGCGTCAGCCTCTCGATTAATGTTTAACAATATGAAGACACGGGCAGTTTGTTAATTTAACCATTACTAAAAGCCAATTATTATTCTAATTAATACTTCGAGGTATAATTCCACCTACAAGCTTTAATTCGCTAAAAATAATTTTTTTATTAATTTATCTAATACAGGGTGGAAAATAATAGTGCGATGAACCAATTCGAGACCTCAGATAGAATATTATTAATATCATCGTAACATTGTTTTTTTCTGTCGACTCTAAAAATGAGTGATCTGAGTCATTAAAGTACACGAGAAACAGAAAAGGTCCCAGTATTGATCCTTGTGGGACTCCCATAAATACAGGAGCTCCGCAAGAGGATTTTTTGTTAATCATGACCCTTCGAACTTTGTCACTAAGACAGGACAGTTTTACAGCTTTGTTTTTTAAGCCATAGTGCTCCAGCTTCCGTAGCAATATACTATGTGGAACACAATCGAAAGCTTTTCATAGGTAAGCACAGAAAGCAATAACTAACACGTAATTTTTGTACTGAGCACGACCTGTCCTTACCACTATGCCGGCTTAACAGTTTTATCTGATTAGTTTCCACCCTGTATATGTAACCTACCTAACTAGTAAATATATATTTAATTCAATAACAGTTATTTAGTGTAATTTCAGTCAAAAAAGTATTCTTAATCTAGAACTGGATTTAGAATCTTAAAATTGTGCTCTCTCTGGGTGGCTGACCGGCTGACCGGCTGACCGGCAGACCGGCAGACCGGCTGACCGGCTGACCGGCAGACTCGTGCGAGGAACCTATCCACCGATATATGTTTTCTATATTTTTGTTTATCGCCATAGGGACCAATCGGAACATGTTACGCAAAACGGATCCAAACCACAATTTTTCAGAAATTTAATTATGAGTTTTAATCGGGTCCTCAGGATACACGTATCTTATATCAAAAACGATCCATATACAAATATCGTTTTTGACATATTTTAAATGTTGGACTAATCGAAATTCCAACTCTAGTGGTCTATAACTTAAAATGAACTTAATGTGGATTGGATTCTTTTTGGGTAACTACGTCCAATTAGAGTGGGGAGCAGCACTCGAGCCCCGCGGCTGAGGCTGGAACTAAAAGTGTGTCCCCCCACCCCTCAAGTCCGATTTGTGTATCATATTAAAATGATATTCTTCTACTTCCCCGTAATGTAAATTTAACGTATCCAATTCGTGTATATCCAATTTCAAGCTAAAATGATAATATGTATTTAGATATTTTCAATTAAACCAGAAGTTAACAGTGGATTATTTCACAAAATTTGTTAAGAAATGGCCGCTGGGGTCCTAATTACTTAATGTCAACTTGATATGTACGAGTATAGTGATCTGTAAGTGTCTTTAATGATCTGTAAGTGTCTTTAGTGATTTGTAAGTGTCTTTAGTGATCTGTAAGTGTCTTTAGTGATCTGCAAGTGTCTTTAGTGATCTGCAAGTGTCTTTAGTGATCTGTAAGCGTATTTAATGATCTGTAAGTGTCTTTAGTGATCTGTAAGTGTCTTTAGTGATTTGTAAGTGTCTTTAGTGATCTGTAAGCGTATTTAATGATCTGTAAGTGTCTTTAGTGATCTGTAAGTGTCTTTAGTGATTTGTAAGTGTCTTTAGTGATCTGTAAGTGTCTTTAGTGATCTGCAAGCGTATTTAATGATCTGTAAGTGTCTTTAGTGATCTGTAAGTGTCTTTAGTGATTTGTAAGTGTCTTTAGTGATCTGTAAATGTCTTTAGTGATCTGCAAGTGTCTTTAGTGATCTGTAAGCGTCTTTAATGATCTGTAAGTGTCTTTAATGATCTGTAAGTGTCTTTAGTGATCTGTAAGTGTCTTTAGTGATTTGTAAGTGTCTTTAGTGATCTGTAAGTGTCTTTAGTGATCTGCAAGTGTCTTTAGTGATCTGTAAGCGTCTTTAATGATCTGTAAGTGTCTTTAGATAGTAAGGCGAGTTGTTCTACATTAGTACATATTGAACACAAAAATATATGTGAAGTGTCATCCATTAATACAAATTTCATTTCAATAAGTTCCAGTTTTAGCCGTAGGACTGGAGAGGTGGTCCGGACTCTAAGACAATACATATAAATGTCAAACAAAGTAGCTACTTAAAATCATTATTAATAAGAAATAATACTAATTTATACAAAAACTTAATTAAAATAAAATATAATTAAAAATAATATATATTGTCAAAAAATATTAGAAAATGTTTTATTTATTTTTATGGGACCCTCAGCCAAGGAGTTGTCCAAACAGCTAAGGGAAAAATCTGGAGACAGGAAAGCTGGCAATTATTTCTGCCAACATATTAGCCTCGCTATACACTAATTTCATTTAATGTTGCCAGTCTTCTTGGGACTATCTCTGATTTTTTATTTGTAGTTTATTATCGTTGTAAGGTAATGATATTGGTGTACATTTTCCTCGCATAACTCTGCTAGAAAATCAGCCTTATTTGTGTATTTATTTCATGAAATAATCCTAACTAATAGTATAACATGTGTATGTAATTTACAATTGATTTTTCAATCGTAAGTTATTTACTACGTAACTTGTAAGGACAATAGAGACGATGGAAAAATGAATCCTAAACAAAATTACCTTTAAACGTAACAAAGCCTATGTTTAGTTCCCAAACCCAAATTCACGTCAACCTATTACACACATTTGTGACACGATGTTATTTAGAATGATTCTACTCCTGACAGGAAGACTGAGACTGAGCAGCGAAGTGGCCCAAACAGTAAGCTTTCGTGGTAATTTTTTTAAAGTCTGAAATCTTAATTAAATCTTTTGTAAAAAAAAGGTAACTCGATTGTGGGTAGTTTTAATTTAAACACATCGCAACATCTGTTTACCACAAACAAAGGACTAGGGGGAATTTTATATTGACCCATTCCCCACCTGTTTGAAAAACGTATCATTTGCAGCGTCTAGTAGGTTAAATATATTTTTACTGTGGCGACTTGGGTTGGGGGCCAACACGAAATAGTCAAAGCAATGGTGCGTGATTTCAAGTTTTCATATTATTTTTATAATTTTTGACACATAATATTTATTTCTCAAAAACCAGTCCGGCAGAAACGGATGACATTTTGTTTAAAACAATAGTGTCCGCGTATTTTAATGTTCCCTTTCCTTTTGGTATTTAAACATTTTTTTACATCCCCCACCTTTTTTCTCTATACAAAAAGTTTCAGAATTATCTCACGAACTTAAATACCAAAAGTCATTCGGTTGCTTTTTCCACATTGAAATCGCGCACTTTTGCCTTAATTAACATCCCCCAAGATCCTCCGAATGTAACTTCGACGGAGGCTTCCGTGAAACTGGGCCTAAGAAAGTAAAAAGCGTCGTTAAAAGGAAAAACGGCTAAATGAATAGAAGTATAAGTTCCATCAGATAGCGGCGTGGACACAGCGCTAGGAGTCCGTGGGGAAGTGGGACAGCAGCAGCTTGGTGGCCTTGGCCAGCTCGTACGAGGCTGCGCGCACCCCGTCCAGCGGGCGGGCGGGGCTGCACGACCAGACCACCCCCGCGCACGCCGCCACCACCCCCGACAGCAGGGGGGCCACGGCCGCGGGGGGGCGCTGCAACAACCGTAAAGATAACAACGTGCTTCCATATGTCAAAGGTGACAGTTGTAAATAAAATGTTCCAAGGCTCATTGACGTCACTGGTGGCAACTGCCAGTGTAAAGTATTTAGTCCCCATGCCGCAGGACAGTAATTTAGTCCCCATGCCGCAGGACAGTAATTTAGTCCCCATGCCGCAGGACAGTAATTTAGTCCCCATGCCGCAGGACAGTAATTTAGTCCCCATGCCGCAGGACAGTAATTTAGTCCCCATGCCGCAGGACAGTAATTTAGACGAGCTATTTTTTTTGTAAGTAGTTTTAGGTTCATTTAATTTTTAATTAGTGATGCCTGATCTTGTTCTTAATGATGTTATACTTAATTAGTGATGCCTGATCTTGTTCTTAATGATGTTATACTTAATGATGTTATACTTAATTTTACAATTTTAAATTTCTTCAAATAAATATTATATAAAATAATGATTGAATAAAAAAAATAAGTTGTATAGAAAAAAATACACTGTTGACATTCGGAAGTTCGAGCTTTTGTTTAGAATTGACTATTAATCCGGTTATAGGAGTACTTTCAATTCCCGGCATGTACCAATAACAAAGTATAAGTATCATCACGACCGTTTCCCTTTCGGGGTGGTCAGAAACCACGCTTATAAAGAAGCGGATTCACATTTAGCTAACTTTACTGCCGGCCAATCATGACAAGTGGCAATCTCGTCGATGTCTCCAGCGTACCAAACTCGTGAAATATCACAAATAAATTAAATATTAATTCAATGTATTTATTTACATTATTAAATATTTTTGTGTCCCGACCGGGAATCGAACCCGGTACCTCCGAGTCTAAATCTACGAAGTTAATCGCTAGACCACGGAGGCAGTTAACACCAACAACACATACACTTTTTTACCCGAAGTCACAGATTTACTATACCACCGGTCCCGTGGGGAGGAGAGCACGTTGAGCTGTCGGTTCCGGTTCCACTGACATTAATTAAAATGACATCCACATCAATCTGATTGGCCGAGTGTGGCCAAATTATCCCCTTATATATTCTGGAGTGGGTGTAGGACTCGGTGGCCTAGGGGTTTTGGCGATAATGATGACAGAATGACTTATTAGGAAACATTACTATAGCATAAGCAAATAGCAAAAATATTCATTGTAAAATAGTTTTTACACCTAGACTTATGGTTTGCAGACCTGCATCGTGTACTTGTTGTTTATGTATTCTAGCAAATAAACAAATGTTCATCAGGCATAGCACACAATACTATCAGGCATAGCACACAATACTATCAGGCATAGCACACAATACTATCAGGCATAGCACACAATACTATCAGGCATAGCACACAATACTATCAGGCATATCACACAATACTATCAGGCATAGCACACAATACTATCAGGCATAGCACACAATACTATCAGGCATAGCACACAATACTATCAGGCATAGCACACAATACTATCAGGCATAGCACACAATACTATCAGGCATATCACACAATACTATCAGGCATCTCTTTCACATCAGAGAAGACCATTGATTCAATTCAGAGAAAGTTCCTTAGGCGCATAAAATACAGAGAGCACTCTCCTAAACAAAGAAAGGTGGTTCAAGCATCATTCACCAGAAGGGATATTGCCGACATGTCGTACTTGGTGAGACTGGCGAGAGGCGATGTAGATTGCATACAACTCCTACCGCACATCACTCTCCGTGTCCCGACAACTAATACCCTTTACACATTCCAAGCACCCATTCCGACTACAGGCAAAATTCATATTTAATTAGATCGAGTAAGCTATTTAACCAGGAATGCAATTTGCAAACTTGATCTTTTTAATTCCAGCATCAATCTCGGCAAGCGTTACCTTGCCGTTTCACTTTTGGAAAATATTAATATTGGTTAATTGAGCAATGATAACTTGTGAGTGGGCAAATAGTGGGTTAATATTTCAGATATGTCTCATGTATTCTACTATCTGTTGTCAACTAAATCTAGGATACAAATATATATACATATAGTTCTGTGGTGAGGTGGGGAGGGGCGTGTTGCTGGCGTATGGGTTAAAGTGTATGTATTTATGGGTTTGTGTTGTCTGTTGGCAGTGCGTTTCTCTTTATTTTCGCTACATATTTGTACAAAAACCAAATGCATGCTACTTGTGTGAACCTCTAAAGGCAAATTGTTACCATTCTGCCAATAATAATGTTAAGTGCTGTATGGTTTACCTAATAATATAAAATAAAAATAAAATATGACATTACCATCAGTCGCGGCCCCGCGAGAGGACCCTGTCGGCCAGAATACTTACAGTGGGGAATATAGCGAGCAGTCCCCGGACAGCATGGCGGATGTTCTCCCCCCTCTCCACTAACGTGGGTTGTTGTTCTCTAGCAGAAGCCCATAAATCTTGAATACCTATAGAGACAGACAAAACAGTGTAAACTCTATATAACGACTCGGAAGGGATTGGGCATTTTATGGTGTTATAGAGTGTCGTTACATGGAAAGAAGATGTATTATAATAGTTTTTATAATTTTAATGGGTCTTTACGTGATTTACTTTTGAGACATATTTCTCCCGACGTTTCAGCCAAGTTGCATTGACCGTGGTCACGGGTCGACTGAAGCTATGCGGTGTAGTCTCGTACATACTGGGCAGTAGATTTTTAAAAGTGATAAGTGGGTAGGTTTACATCTGCCGCCCAGTATGTACGAGACTACACCGCATAGCTTCAGTCGACCCGTGACCACGGCCAATGCAACTTGGCTGAAACGTCGGGAGAAATATGTCTCTAAGGTAAATCGCGTAAAGACCCGTTAAAATTATAAAAACTATTATGAATATGCGTGAAAGTTTAAAAAGTTTAAGATGTATCATTGTATGGAAGAAATTAAATTATTTATTTGCATTAATTTAAATATGAATAGTTAGTTCTGCACGTTCAGCCATTTCTGGCAGACAAATTTTGTTATAAAACATATTGTACAGGTAATTGTTATAATACACATAAAAACTACTTAAAATTTGTGGTTGTAATATTCACTTGGCGAATAGAAGCAACATTCTATCAATAGTTTCCTAATTTGGCCTTTAAACTGATTGTCAGGTAATTTTTTGAAAAACTTAGGTAACTTATTGTAAATTCGAATACACAAAATTTAGGAATTTTTATCAAAGGCTCTGCTTTTTGGTGTTTTTGTATAGGCAAGAGTGTTTGGATGTCGACTACTTTTAAATACATCTTTATGGAAACTAAATAAGTTACTATGTATCCTAATAAATGTGATGTAATGACAAGCCAAACCAACCAAAGCCAACAGATTTCGACGCTTTACGGAGTTTGTCGTTAAATCGAGTGACCTTACATGGAATTTACACTGTAATTATTTAATCAAGGAAAACTATTGACAATATCTAACAACAAATACAACCCAACTTGCAACGGACTGTCATTTACAAGTTTCCACATGTCAGTAATGAAAATAGAAAATGACATTAACGAAGTCCTTCACTAAAAGAGAGACGATCAAAATATAAACAGCGACACGAAAATGATGACAAATCTAATTATTCGGATAATAAATACCTCTAGTGACAGCTTCGGCTTTCCTGTGGACTGTTTCGGCACTGGGCAGGGAACTGGTGGACCCTCCCTCCAATACCGACTGGGTCAACGACCTGTCCAAACCCGTCAGGGTGGTCAGCTGAAAATGTCGTTACTTATACAAGAAAAAGTCGAAATAACAGATATCTGTTATTTCGAGTGTATGAAGTACATTATAATCCAGAATTAGTAACATGGTCCAACATTAAGGCTGGGCTGTAAAATAGCGTCTAATGTACCGGCTGACGGCTGACGGCTGATCTTCAAAACTAATTCATCATCATCATTACAGCCCCATGTCTATGGGGCCATGAAGTGCCATCTCCACTGCTGGAGATGGCACTTCCAGAACATATCTGAACACTCGCCACGCTGCTGGCCAGGCGGGTTGGCGAGGGTTCGGTGTTTATTAACGATTCCACAAGCTGTTATTAGTGGAACCGGGACCGACGGCTTGACGTGCTCTCCGAGGCACGGGAACGGTGGTGTTGTAAATCTATCAAATGTATGTAAGAAAAGTGTATTTCTCATTGGTATCATGCTATATTGGGTCATGCCGGGGGAGGAGGAGGGGGGTCCTGGTTCCACTAATACCAACTTGTAGAATCGTTAATGAATTGTCATAAAATATTGACATCATATCCTCGCCAAGCGTGGCGAGTGTAGGCCAATTTCTCCAGTTCTGGAAGGCCCATCTCCAGCAGTGGAGGTCTAGGACGCTGTGTTGAATGAATCAATATATAAATATTCTAAATTTTTAGCTACTATCCACCATTATTTCCCAAAATCCTTCTAAGCTCTACATATTTACCATCCTAGTTTACTATTACTTTGCATGCTAAAATCCTGATTTAGACAAACTCTCACTAATTAAAATCATCTAAAGCAGCAACTAAAACACTTACATCTACATCCCCGGACATGGTTTCCAAATAATAAGTAGTTATATCGATATTGTGCCGTCTCACAGACACCTACCAGGCTGTGGACTCGACGTCATGGATTCAAATTCAAAATTCTAATTATTTCATTTGGTTCACAGGTAACACTCGGATATTGTCAATTTTTACAAATAAAATACATTATTAAAATAAAATTATGGATGGACCGAAATAAGTAAGTGACATTGGTGCCATAAACAAGTACTGCAGCTTAACCTAAATTTGTGGCTTTATAAAGGCCGTGTTAACTTATAATCTAAATAATGATAATTTTATGTCAAATTATGAACAAAAATACAATAAATATTTCGTGGCTGTATAGAGGCCGTGTCAACTTATAATCTAAATTAATTTCTAATTATAATAAAATCTAATTAACTTAAATTAATTTCGTGGCTGTACAGTGGCCGAGTCAAATTAAAATCATAATAATATGAATGTCATAATATTATTTATAATAACAATAAGAACTTGATTCGTGGCTGTAATGAAGCTGTGTCAATTTACATACTAAATAATAATATTAGTAATAAAAACTGAATCTTTCAATCATATATGGTTCTCTTATCCCTAATAGTTTTTGAATTGTAGTTACTTTATGGTTTTGTGTCGCCTATATCCTTATCCAGGGCCAGCATCCAGGCTAGGGGATACTTAAGCCTGCTAAACTCAGCTGGAAGAAAACACCAGGACAAAGTATAAGAAAGACAGGATACTCACACCTCGTGGAGTCCAGGTCACGATTTCACGGCACAATAACTTATCACTATATCCATTAAAATTACTTATTAGAAGTATTTAGTTAAATATTTTAATATTTAATTATAACGGTGTCACTTGCACGGGCGACGAAACCGAACTCTCGCCAACTCCACCCTTCTTCACCAGAGGGCGTAAGTATACACCACATGATTACCGTTGTAGGTTCCGTTCCCGAGTTTATTTAAATAGTGAGTTTGATTATGGGTAATGGTTGTGGAAGGTATCAAAAGGAGAGGATGGGATCGAGCCACAGCAGGGAGGATACGACCGGTCCCCACTAATATCTCAATCTTACTTATATTTAATAAACGTAATAAGTTTATATACGATATCAATGCTTCCTATATATTTATATATTAAATGTACATATAGACGCAGTTACGCAAAAACTTTAATGGCCTATAACTTAAAATTAACTTAATGTGGAAGGAACCTTTTTGCGTAACCACGTCTTCGTTTCCGAGATTTCAAAATAAGTGTGAATTATATTGTTGTCATATGAAGTATTGACTTAGGACCTGATTTAAATTCATAATTAAATTTCTGAAAAATTGTGGATTGAATCCTTTTTGCGTAACTGCGTCTAATTGAATTGAAATATAAATAGTAAAAATTCCTCTTTGAACACGTTCAGGGTTTGACAGCACAATGTCGATAACTAATTACTAATTGGAAAACATGTCAATACAATATAATTGAAATGAGGTATAGTGAAAAGTATTCTACATATAGTTTAGTTAGAAGCCACTATCACCTAATATCTGTCACCACTATAATTCCTAGAAGCACCTCCAAGTTACAGTTTAAGCAATCAGTTTTGTTACATTACTATTAAACTAAATCGACTGTTTACACAATTTCAATAACATTCTATTATTTAACACTGAAATGCAAAATCTAAGTTTATTGACTACAGAGTACTGTGATGACCATATTGAGTAGATGTCTATTAAAATGTTGAAATATTACATTATAATAATGTTACAGTTTTATAAACTACTATAAAATTATTATTTTGCATAATAAGGGGTATTATACACACGAGTGTTTTAATACCTAGTTATGTGCAGTTTCATACACTAATTTATCTACTCTCATACATTGGGATTGAACCTACTAAATAAAAGATGAAAGTTAAAAGAGTAAGAATTCTAAGCAAGAATAAAAAAAATCACACGAAACGCTATACAACAAAACGTATTGAATGGCGCCAATTTTTATTTTGATTTTTTTTAAATGCCCATGGTACAGAATACATAAGTCCTAAACAATGAAATGGCGCCAAAACCTATCTTATGACCGCGCTATGGCGGGCGCTGCCATAGACAAGTAAAAATTGGAATTAAAACTTTTTTGTAATGGAACCTTTGCCTTAAAAAAATAAGTGTTATATAATATGTATGACTCTATTTTTAAAATGAAATATAACATTATTTTGTTAGAGAAAAGGTGTTATAATGTGATTCTATTTTTAAAATAAAATATAACATTATTTTGTTAGAGAAAAGGTGTTATAATGTGATTCTATTTTTAAAATAAAATATAACATTATTTTGTTAGAGAAAAGGTGTTTTAATGTGATTCTATTTTTAAAATAAAATATAACATTATTTTGTTAGAGAAAAGGTGTTATAATGTGATTCTATTTTTAAAATGAAATATAACATTATTTCGTTAGAAAAAAGGTGTTATAATATGATTCTATTTTTAAAATGAAATATAACATTATTTTGTTAGAAAAAAGGTGTTATAATGTGATTCTATTTTAAAAATGAAATATAACATTATTTTGTTAGAAAAAAGGTGTTATAATGTGATTCTATTTTTAAAATGAAATATAACATTATTTTGTTAGAAAAAAGGTGTTATAATGTGATTCTATTTTTAAAATGAAATATAACATTATTTTGTTAGAGAAAAAGTGTTATAATGTGATTGTATTTTTAAATTTCAGCAGTTTATAAAGTATGTCAACATAAATTCGTTTTGAAGTTTGTAATTCGTATTTTACGATATGAGAGTAGATAAAATTATTTATTTGATCCTTGTTTTAGTTATTTTATTTTATATATTTTTCTATTACTTGTTGATTCATTTATGTTTCTTGTCAAAATTAGTAAAGTGTTGTTTGAGTACCTACTTATCGTTACACTTAATTACTTTTATTATATTGTATGATTCTTAAGTTGGAAAACGGGATCAGTATACAAATGCAATTGTTATTTAATATCTCATTGTTATTGCACTGATTTTGTTGGTTCTTTTTTTTCATTATAGCTAACAGTGAAAAATTGTAAGGCTAAAGCCTAGCTAGCTAAAGATGACATATATTTTTTGTATACATAATATTGTGAAGGCTGTAAATTTTCCCACGAATAAATAAATAAGATATTCACTATGATTTCAGATATATTTTTTACTATTATATCACTAGTGTGTTTCAAACAATTTAGGGCAAAAAGTGGGAGTTCTGGCAATAATTCAATAAAATATCCCAGAAGATATAGATGCATGGGTATGGACCCACCAGGGTATCATTATAATTCTATAATTAATTTCTTGCCAACGTATCAGTGGAAGCGAGCAGTACTCAACTATAGTCAATCATACATTCAAGGATATTTCATAAAGTAGAATCTAGAATTATAAGTGGAATGATAAATGAAATTGTGTAAAGCAAATTAGTAAAATTAGTACCTGATGTTTAGTAACGTGCCAGTTGGGACCCTCCCTCGGTTCGAACATACTGACCGGCCGGACCGACTTCCCCCGGCCCCGGTCTGGCTCCCCCGGCTCCGCACTCTCCATGCTGCTGGCTCTCTGCTTCTCCTCCACCTCCTCCTTCTCCGACACACTCGCAGCAGGTTCCACATCATCGGTTGGCTGAAATATTATTATTTATACTTCATAAAATATAGCTCGAACTGTGACAATGGCAAAGATAAATCCAATTTTAAAAGAAACATTTAATTTTCAAAGTTCTTGATTCGACTGTATGTTTGTTACGCGATCATTTCGCCAATTTATGATATTGATTATTTTTTATATAATGCCTTGCACTTTATATTTACTACCTCCTATAATGGCTTGCACTTTATATTTACTACCTTCTATAATGGCTTGCACTTTATATTTACTACCTTCTATAATGGCTTGCACTTTATATTTACTACCTTCTATAATAGCTTGCACTTTATATTTACTACCTTCTATAATGGCTTGCACTTTATATTTACTACCTTCTATAATGGCTTGCACTTTATATTTACTACCTTCTATAATAGCTTGCACTTTATATTTACTACCTTCTATAATGGCTTGCACTTTATATTTACTACCTTCTATAATGGCTTGCACTTTATATTTACTACCTTCTATAATAGCTTGCACTTTATATTTACTACCTTCTATAATGGCTTGCACTTTATATTTACTACCTTCTATAATGGCTTGCACTTTATATTTACTACCTCCTATAATGGCTTGCACTTTATATTTACTACCTTCTATAATGGCTTGCACTTTATATTTACTACCTTCTATAATGGCTTGCACTTTATATTTACTACCTTCTATAATGGCTTGCACTTTATATTTACTACCTCCTATAATGGCTTGCACTTTATATTTACTACCTTCTATAATGGCTTGCACTTTATATTTACTACCTCCTATAATGGCTTATATCTTCTTATCCAAAACCTAACAGTAAAACGTGATTATAAGTCTTGTGATATAGCACTAATATTTAAACTGTTTTAATGCAAACATATTATTTCTGTCCATTGCTGAAGAGACAAGCTTGCTATTTCTTTAGATTTCAAAAATCATAAAATATGTTAAAAGATGTTTTGTTTCGTTTTGATATGCAAATATTATGACATAATTGTGTCAAGATGATCACTGTATAGCAAAGTCACCTTCTCAGTTATAAAGGATTTATGTACAATTATTTTCAATTTTATTTTCTGTCAATGAACTATTATCGAGTGACATGTGTGAATGCGGACCGCAGAGCTCAGAACGCCACCATGTGTTCGTCGCTTTATCCTGACATATAAATAGAAAAAACTTCACCTTTAAAACGCTATTTTCCTTCGTCAACTGTTCCACGATGGTTTGCAAGTTTTTGAGTTGGCTCTTGAGTTCGCTGATGGTGGAGTCTCTCGAGTGCAGCTCCTTCTTCAGGGACTCCAATTGGGTGGAGTCCGGGGGGGGGAGAGACGGGTTGTACAGGGGAGATACTGTCTCTCCCGCACTCATCTTCAAACAAAACTATTACTTTTACATCTTACAACAAAAAATACATGATCCTTCATGGTCTAGCGGTTAAGACCTCAGATTTAGACGTCGTTAAACGGGTTCTATTCCTGGTCGAGACACAATAATATATATATATATGATGACACAATATTTTTACCAGTGGAAATTATGATTGGCTCATAGAATTCTACTTATATTGTATATTTAATTTATTTATTTATTATTATAATTGCTGTAAATTTTCCAAATAATAAATAAATATGAAACATTTTCTCTAGTTCGCAGAAACATTGAGCTTGCCACTCGTCATGATGGACCGACAGTAAGTAAGCCGGCTAGGTGAAATTAAAAAAAAACTTTTACATTATAAGAAAAATACAACCTTTAACAAAATGACATTCGGGTCTCTCAGGTCCCTGACGGGGAGATTCCCCTGTTTTCCCGCAGAATCTGCTAATAGATTTAAACTGAAAGGCGACATCTCAACTCCCTTTTTCATTAAAAACTATCCTTTGATTGTTTAATTTTTACCTAAAATGATGTTTTGTACACAAAGGATTAGGGCATGATTGGCACTGCGACATTTTATTGAAGATATTAGAAATTATTATATTTTTATTACTGGTAACAACACTAATTATGATATAATATTTATTACTGGTAACTACACTAATTATGATATAATATTTATTACTGGTAACTACACTAATTATGATATAATATTTATTACTGGTAACTACACTAATTATGATATAATATTTATTACTGGTAACTACACTAATTATGATATAATATTTATTACTGGTAACTACACTAATTATGATATAATATTTATTACTGGTAACTACACTAATTATGATATAATATTTATTACTGGTAACTACACTAATTATGATATAATATTTATTACTGGTAACTACACTAATTATGATAGAATATTTATTACTGGTAACTACACTAATTATGATATAATATTTATTACTGGTAACTACACTAATTATGATAGAATATTTATTACTGGTAACTACACTAATTATGATAGAATATTTATTACTGGTAACTACACTAATTATGATATAATATTTATTACTGGTAACTACACTAATTATGATATAATATTTATTACTGGTAACTACACTAATTATGATAGAATATTTATTACTGGTAACTACACTAATTATGATAGAATATTTATTACTGGTAACTACACTAATTATGATATAATATTTATTACTGGTAACTACACTAATTATGATATAATATTTATTACTGGTAACTACACTAATTATGATAGAATATTTATTACTGGTAACTACACTAATTATGATATAATATTTATTACTGGTAACTACACTAATTATGATATAATATTTATTACTGGTAACTACACTAATTATGATATAATATTTATTACTGGTAACTACACTAATTATGATAGAATATTTATTACTGGTAACTACACTAATTATGATAGAATATTTATTACTGGTAACTACACTAATTATGATAGAATATTTATTACTGGTAACTACACTAATTATGATAGAATATTTATTACTGGTAACTACACTAATTATGATATAATATTTATTACTGGTAACTACACTAATTATGATAGAATATTTATTACTGGTAACAACACTAATTATGATAGAATATTTATTACTGGTAACTACACTAATTATGATAGAATATTTATTACTGGTAACTACACTAATTATGATAGAATATTTATTACTGGTAACTACACTAATTATGATATAATATTTATTACTGGTAACTACACTAATTATGATAGAATATTTATTACTGGTAACTACACTAATTATGATATAATATTTATTACTGGTAACTACACTAATTATGATAGAATATTTATTACTGGTAACTACACTAATTATGATAGAATATTTATTACTGGTAACTACACTAATTATGATATAATATTTATTACTGGTAACTACACTAATTATGATATAATATTTATTACTGGTAACTACACTAATTATGATATAATATTTATTACTGGTAACTACACTAATTATGATAGAATATTTATTACTGGTAACTACACTAATTATGATAGAATATTTATTACTGGTAACTACACTAATTATGATATAATATTTATTACTGGTAACTACACTAATTATGATAGAATATTTATTACTGGTAACTACACTAATTATGATATAATATTTATTACTGGTAACTACACTAATTATGATATAATATTTATTACTGGTAACTACACTAATTATGATAGAATATTTATTACTGGTAACTACACTAATTATGATAGAATATTTATTACTGGTAACTACACTAATTATGATAGAATATTTATTACTGGTAACAACACTAATTATGATATAATATTTATTACTGGTAACTACACTAATTATGATATAATATTTATTACTGGTAACTACACTAATTATGATATAATATTTATTACTGGTAACTACACTAATTATGATAGAATATTTATTACTGGTAACAGATTATGATCTCAAAGAAGAATTAATCAGGAACGAGTTGAAGACTTAGCTTTATATATAACCATTGTATGGTTTACCGTTTATATCGGCAACTACACTAATTACCTCGAAGTCTGTAGGCGGCAGTAACGCGGCGTAGTCGTCGTCCGAGGCCACAGAGTCGTACAGGGGTTCCTCTTCCGCTGATAACCCGCCGGGCTCTACAGACAAAACATAATTACCGCATTACCCTAACACCACCAAAACTTGACTTTAGTTGGTTTACCTTGCCTTTGTTATTTAATATAAGGTTATTAATTGATCGTTGTGGTGCAGTTTTGTATATGTTTGATTTTGTAAATCTGATATAGCTGAGTTTTCCTTGCAGATTCCTTTCTCAGTCAGATTTAACATTAACAGGTCACTGGAATCTACCAAGCTGCTGGTCTTCTGCTAACAGCTTACTTATTGGACCACTTTGCTGCTTAGTCTTCTACTAGCAGGAGTAGAATCAATCAAAATAATTAAATTATTGACGTTTCATAAATGCCTGTAATAGGTTTACGTGAATAAAGATATTTTGACTTTAATTAGAAAGAAAATTTAGATTTCTCAAAAGCAACATTTTTACTGTTCTTAAGCATGCATGTGTAGTTTATATCTACTGTTATAAGAAAGGTTTTTTAAATAAAGGAAATACTGTCACACTTTTGCGTTCCGTTTCATAAATGGTTTCAAAGGCCAATGCTCATGAAGTATTGATAAAATTATTATTCATACTTAATTTATTTCCTTACTATTTACTTTCTTTATTAGATATCTAAATTTTAGCTTGCTTTCATAGTTTCCTATATGTGAAAACATATGAATGGTCTGTAGATATATATTTGATTTTGTAATTAGTTATTGAGTACTGTTTGTTTTCCAATAAAAATAAATAAAATAACACCCAATAAATTTACGGACATTTTAGACATATTTTAATAATATATACATGTTTTAGTAAAATGGAAGGGTCACATGTTGTGCTCAAATCATGAAGTCATATAGCTCATGTCTCTTTCATGAGAACCATGGTTCAAAGCATATATCTGATATAGACGTGAAGGCAAGACGTATTTACAGACAGCTTCTTTGACATTAACTATTATGGACGAGTTAAAGCTATGTGAGAGGTGTAAGGGAGGTGTGAGAGGTGTGAGAGATGTGAGACTGACCCCGGGGCTGCAGTGTGGCGAGGTGCTGTCTCCTGGTGGCGTCCCCCAGCACGTCCCGGAGGAGGACCACGAGCTCCCCGGGAGATAGACGTGCCAACTTCTGTCGACCTGTCGGGAGAAACCGGAACATTCACAAATTCCGTTTATTAAGCCACAAATAAAAAAATTAGCCTTCTGCAGTCAGTTTAAACAGCAGGTCACTGGAATCTGCTGAGCCGCTGGTCTTCTGCTAACAGTCTACTCCTTGGACCGCTTTCCTGCTTAGTCTTCCACTAGCAGGAGTAGAATCATTTTATAGTAGTTTATGAAACTGTTGCATAATAAGGGGTATTATAAACGAGTGTTTGTTTAATAGTATCACACGAGTGTTTTAATACCTAGTTATGTGCAGTTTCATACACTAATTTATCTACTCCCATACATTGGGATTGAACCTACTAAATAAAAGATACAAGTTAAAAGAGTAAGCAAAATCACACGAAATTTTTTTTTTTTTTAAATTACCATGGTACAGAATACATAAGTCCTAAACAATGAAATGGCGCCAAAACCTATCTTATGACCGCGCTATGGCGGGCGCTGCCATAGACAAGTAAAAATTGGAATCAAAACTTTTTTGTAATGGAACCTTAGCCTTAAAAAAAATAAGTGTTATATATTTTTTATTTATTTATTTAGGAAATCTTACAGCTAATTTATACATATATAGGAGAAAATAGTAATACGATAAAGCCAATAATAAGAGTTCGCTGACAGATACAATAAAAGTAAGCAAAGAAAACAATGATAATAAATTTAAAAATAAAAATGAATACAATAGTACAAGAATTACTAAGGAATAGGCATTACATCAATAACAGAATAACTACAACAGAAATAAACATACATATATACACACACACATACACATAGGCATACATAATATGCCATGTATGAATATGTATGATTCTATTTTTAAATTATTAACATTATTTTGTTAGAGAAAAAGTGTTATAATGTGATTCTATTTTTAAATTTCAGCAGTATGTTTATAAAGTGTGTCAATATAAATTCGTTTTGAAGTTTGTAATTCGCATTTTACGATATGAGAGTAGATAAAATAATTCAATTAATGACGTGTCACAAATGCCTGTAATAGGTTTACTTGAACAAAGATATTTTGACTGCGATCCAGCAGTGGGGGTCTGTGTCGGAGTCTGTGCGAGTGAGGTTACCTGCGATCCAGCAGTGGGGGTCTGTGTCGGAGTCTGTGCGAGTGAGGTTACCTGCGATCCAGCAGTGGGGGTCTGTGTCGGAGTCTGTGCGAGTGAGGTTACCTGCGATCCAGCAGTGGGGGTCTGTGTCGGAGTCTGTGCGTGTGAGGTTACCTGCGATCCAGCAGTGGGGGTCTGTGTCGGAGTCTGTGCGAGTGAGGTTACCTGCGATCCAGCAGTGGGGGTCTGTGTCGGAGTCTGTGCGTGTGAGGTTACCTGCGATCCAGCAGTGGGGGTCTGTGTCGGAGTCTGTGCGAGTGAGGTTACCTGCGATCCAGCAGTGGGGGTCTGTGTCGGAGTCTGTGCGAGTGAGGTTACCTGCGATCCAGCAGTGGGGGTCTGTGTCGGAGTCTGTGCGAGTGAGGTTACCTGCGATCCAGCAGTGGGGGTCTGTGTCGGAGTCTGTGCGTGTGAGGTTACCTGCGATCCAGCAGTGGGGGTCTGTGTCGGAGTCTGTGCGTGTGAGGTTACCTGCGATCCAGCAGTGGGGGTCTGTGTCGGAGTCTGTGCGTGTGAGGTTACCTGCGATCCAGCAGTGGGAGTCTGTGTCGGAGTCTGTGCGTGTGAGGTTACCTGCGATCCAGCAGTGGGAGTCTGTGTCGGAGTCTGTGCGTGTGAGGTTACCTGCGATCCAGCAGTGGGAGTCTGTATCGGAGTCTGTGCGTGTGAGGTTACCTGCGATCCAGCAGTGGGAGTCTGTGTCGGAGTCTGTGCGTGTGAGGTTACCTGCGATCCAGCAGTGGGAGTCTGTGTCGGAGTCTGTGCGTGTGAGGTTACCTGCGATCCAGCAGTGGGGGTCTGTGTCGGAGTCTGTGCGTGTGAGGTTACCTGCGATCCAGCAGTGGGAGTCTGTGTCGGAGTCTGTGCGTGTGAGGTTACCTGCGATCCAGCAGTGGGGGTCTGTGTCGGAGTCTGTGCGTGTGAGGTTACCTGCGATCCAGCAGTGGGAGTCTGTGTCGGAGTCTGTGCGTGTGAGGTTACCTGCGATCCAGCAGTGGGAGTCTGTGTCGGAGTCTGTGCGTGTGAGGTTACCTGCGATCCAGCAGTGGGAGTCTGTGTCGGAGTCTGTGCGTGTGAGGTTACCTGCGATCCAGCAGTGGGGGTCTGTGTCGGAGTCTGTGCGTGTGAGGTTACCTGCGATCCAGCAGTGGGAGTCTGTGTCGGAGTCTGTGCGTGTGAGGTTACCTGCAATCCAGCAGTGGGAGTCTGTGTCGGAGTCTGTGCGTGTGAGGTTACCTGCGATCCAGCAGTGGGGGTCTGTGTCGGAGTCTGTGCTTGTGAGGTTACCTGCGATCCAGCAGTGGGGGTCTGTATCGGAGTCTGTGCGTGTGAGGTTACCTGCGATCCAGCAGTGGGAGTCTGTGTCGGAGTCTGTGCGAGTGAGGTTACCTGCGATCCAGCAGTGGGGGTCTGTGTCGGAGTCTGTGCGTGTGAGGTTACCTGCGATCCAGCAGTGGGAGTCTGTGTCGGAGTCTGTGCGTGTGAGGTTACCTGCGATCCAGCAGTGGGAGTCTGTGTCGGAGTCTGTGCGTGTGAGGTTACCTGCGATCCAGCAGTGGGAGTCTGTGTCGGAGTCTGTGCGTGTGAGGTTACCTGCGATCCAGCAGTGGGGGTCTGTGTCGGAGTCTGTGCGTGTGAGGTTACCTGCGATCCAGTAGTGGGGGTCTGTGTCGGAGTCTGTGCGTGTGAGGTTACCTGCGATCCAGTAGTGGGGGTCTGTGTCGGAGTCTGTGCGTGTGAGGTTACCTGCGATCCAGCAGTGGGAGTCTGTGTCGGAGTCTGTGCGTGTGAGGTTACCTGCGATCCAGCAGTGGGAGTCTGTGTCGGAGTCTGTGCGTGTGAGGTTACCTGCGATCCAGCAGTGGGAGTCTGTGTCGGAGTCTGTGCGTGTGAGGTTACCTGCGATCCAGCAGTGGGGGTCTGTGTCGGAGTCTGTGCGTGTGAGGTTACCTGCGATCCAGTAGTGGGGGTCTGTGTCGGAGTCTGTGCGTGTGAGGTTACCTTGATTTCGTGGAGCAGAGAGTGCGGGGTTGACCGGCAAGAACACGACACCGCACCGCTCCAACCCGGTCGCACTCGTTTGCCAAACTGAAACCATTATCACCAGGTTACAGTGTACACCCAAACTGAAACATTATCACCAGGTTACAGTGTACACCCAAACTGAAACATTATCACCAGGTTACAGTGTACACCCAAACTGAAACATTATCACCAGGTTACAGTGTACACCCAAACTGAAACATTATCACCAGGTTACAGTGTACACCCAAACTGAAACCATTATCACCAGGTTACAGTGTACACCCAAACTGAAACCATTATCACCAGGTTACAGTGTACACCCAAACTGAAACATTATCACCAGGTTACAGTGTACACCCAAACTGAAACATTATCACCAGGTTACAGTGTACACCCAAACTGAAACCATTATCACCAGGTTACAGTGTACACCCAAACTGAAACCATTATCACCAGGTTACAGTGTACACCCAAACTGAAACCATTATCACCAGGTTACAGTGTACACCCAAACTGAAACATTATCACCAGGTTACAGTGTACACCCAAACTGAAACCATTATCACCAGGTTACAGTGTACACCCAAACTGAAACCATTATCACCAGGTTACAGTGTACACCCAAACTGAAACATTATCACCAGGTTACAGTGTACACCCAAACTGAAACATTATCACCAGGTTACAGTGTACACCCAAACTGAAACCATTATCACCAGGTTACAGTGTACACCCAAACTGAAACCATTATCACCAGGTTACAGTGTACACCCAAACTGAAACCATTATCACCAGGTTACAGTGTACACCCAAACTGAAACATTATCACCAGGTTACAGTGTACACCCAAACTGAAACTATCCGATATGTCTAAGTGAGTTTATTGCACGGAGACTGAGTTTAAAAAGGTGGCAAAAACTTTTTTAGGATATAGTGAGGATTGATATCTCTCTTAGTTGTTATTGTTACTGCAAATTATTTAGGTATTTTTGTATATTTAAAGGTATGTTTATTGTATTAAACATATGTGAAGAACACTTAGTAACGAATTGGCTTAGGCTGTTATGTTAGGTTTACGGGTTTGTAAATAAATAAATAAAAACAGAATAATATTATGTAACCAGCGGCCCTATTCTGTAACTTAGTCGCAAACTATTAGTGGATTTCAATATTTACGTCTAAATTACAAAATATTATCCAATTCTCAATTCTATAAGCGCTCGACCTTGACAGCGGCCGTGCTAATATGAACTTTAATAGCGTGATATATATACAGTTAACGGATTCCATTGTATAACGTTTGCGCTTAAGTAACAGATATGTATATAGGGCTGCAGGTCTCAAATTTCATATATTATTATATTGAAACGAAATGTTAACTATACCTTGTCTAATACAGTATTGATAATTTTAACAGCTCACAATAGGGATGGGTAGTGTGAGTCTATTCGAATATCGATTTATTATTTCATAGAATTTGGAATCGATAGTTTATATAAATAATCAAAGAAAATGTTATTCTAATATTTGATGTGTGTTAATCACAAAGCAACAAGCAATATTAGCCAAGATCATCGATAGTTAACATAGAAATACGCGCGGCGTAGCCGTTGGGAAGAGGGCGCTAGTGTAGGGGAAGTATAAAAGGAGGGGCGCGCTTGGCGCGCACCCACTGGTTCGTAAGCATTCAAGGCAATCGGTCTTACTTATATTATGTGCAATAAAGAGATTAAAATATATTACGTCTTTAAAAGACCCCAAGTAAATTTAACACTGAATGCTAAATGCTCTCGGCATCCGCGACTCTGTTGCCGACTTGGGTTGTGGGCAACAACAGTCCGCCATTTTCACTCCCACATTCAAAATCATCACGCAACACAACAAATTCGCGACATTCGTTGTTCAATACAGTCTTTTTCGTTCTTTTAGGCATTGTGTAATAGAAAAAAAGACGAAAAATTCGACAAACAGAAAGTGAAAAAAGATTGAAAACGTAAACAAGGCACTAACGTCAGAACTCGTACTGACATTGTACAATTACAAAATGGCGGAAGTGGTGGAAGAAATTCAAAACTGGTTTCTATTGTCGACGGTTATTCGTTTCCGATGCACTTCACTAGGTGGGCGGTATCCGGCAATAAACTACGACATTATATGTGGTAAAGTTTGCCGAGGGGTCAGCCATCGTCAGTGTTTCGATAGCGCGCCAATTTTGGTCTCCGGGTCTTTAATTGTTATATTGTATAATATATGTATGTCGCTCTTTGCAAATTCTTAATTTATTTTATTTTATTTTTTTCTTTAATATTTACACTGACGTGACACTGGCATAAATGTTCATAAGTCAACAATGCCATAAAAAAAAACTTTACGGGTCCTTCGCGCCATTTTTCGCGGACATGTCAAGTGCAAGTTTTTGTTTTGTAAATTAATTTGCTGTGGATATTATTGGTCAAAAATGGTGTTGTTTGGTTTAATAATGTGCTACAATGTGAATAATGATGGAAAACGATAAATTGGACTTTAAATATGGGGCACAAGTTGCAGTTTATTTTTTGCGGTTTTCCCGCGCTGTCAACTCCCATATTTTACCCGACGTGTTTGAGCTATAGTGCCGCGAGTGACTCCAAGAAAAGCATAAAGTTTTGCAGCATCTGGAATTTGATGATGACCTCATTAACTCATTAAAAAGAAAGATATATTACGTCAGACTTGGCCGTATGGGCTAGACCCTTTGCCTTCCCTATCACCCATCCATCATCCATCGGGAGAAGAGAACAAACAACAAATCATAGACGTGAACTATCAAAATGATCACCTATATTAGACGAGACACTTTCCCATTTGTTATTATTATTGTTCGACATAATATTGAAAGTCCTTACTTTCTTCAGTTTCCCGGCGATCTATTTCGTCGTATATATCCATCACCAGCTCCTCAAACAAATGATTCGGCAACTGAAAACGTTCAATACAATCTCAATAAAATAACCTTTAATATTTTTATAATCCACAGCATCACAATACGGGTAGTAGACAGGATAACCACTTTAATGGGGCTAATATTATTAATAAAATACTTTATTGCAATTAACTTAAAAGTATAACAAAGACGAACTTAAAGCTTTAATAGTATGTATACATAGACTACTTAAATAGTATGTATACATAAGACTACTTAAATACTTATTAACATGTAATAAAATGGTTGCTCGATACTGGTATACAAATATCAGAGCAAAAAATGACTACACATTGTAGAATAAAGACACAGACATATATGTATATTTATTGTGTTAAATTATATATCTTATAGTAAGTCAACCAATGTGCGGACCCTCATTGGTGACTCGACCACACCCCCAGCAGAGATGTACCTCCGTAAATAATGTATCTCTCATACTAATATGTATTCTCTCTATAATGTATTCTCTCTATAATGTATTGTGTACCACTAAAAATCGCAAGTCCATAAATATGTTAAGTTGAATAGCTTTGACATTTAACAACCGAGTGACTTCTTCTTCTTTTCTTAATACTAGTATAACTAGTAATGGCAATCGTCACTAAGGCATTTGTGCCAACATCACGTTTGTATAGATTATTTTAAAAAGAATTTATCTTGTGACATTGTTTTGACTTTTAACTGGATGCGATGAATGACAAACACTAAAACAGACCGAGTGATTTGGAGACATTGTCAATTGAGTACAATTTAGACCATGAATCGCTTTACACAGAAACAAAACGTCGAAATTGATGTACATGAGTGTTGCCAACATTCGGTAAGGTGTGTATGTATGAGTGTTACCAACATTCGGTAAGGTGTGTATGTATGAGTGTTGCCAACATTCGGTAAGGTATGTATGAGTGTTGCCAACATTCGGTAAGGTGTGTATGTATGAGAGTGTTGCCAACATTCGGTAAGGTGTGTATGTATGAGAGTGTTGCCAACATTCTTTAAGGTGTGTATGTATGAGTGTTACCAACATTCGGTAAGGTGTGTATGTATGAGAGTGTTGCCAACATTCGGTAAGGTGTGTATGTATGAGTGTTACCAACATTCGGTAAGGTGTGTATGTATGAGAGTGTTGCCAACATTCGGTAAGGTGTGTATGTATGAGTGTTACCAACATTCGGTAAGGTGTGTATGTATGAGTGTTACCAACATTCGGTAAGGTGTGTATGTATGAGTGTTACCAACATTCGGTAAGGTGTGTATGTATGAGTGTTACCAACATTCGGTAAGGTGTGTATGTATGAGAGTGTTGCCAACATTCGGTAAGGTGTGTATGTATGAGTGTTACCAACATTCGGTAAGGTATGTATGAGTGTTGCCAACATTCGGTAAGGTGTGTATGTATGAGTGTTACCAACATTCGGTAAGGTATGTATGAGTGTTGCCAACATTCGGTAAGGTGTGTATGTATGAGAGTTTTGCCAACATTCGGTAAGGTGTGTATGTATGAGAGTGTTGCCAACATTCTTTAAGGTGTGTATGTATGAGTGTTACCAACATTCGGTAAGGTGTGTATGTATGAGAGTGTTGCCAACATTCGGTAAGGTGTGTATGTATGAGAGTGTTGCCAACATTCGGTAAGGTGTGTATGTATGAGTGTTGCCAACATTCGGTAAGGTGTGTATGTACGAGAGTGTTGCCAACATTCGGTAAGGTGTGTATGTATGATTGTTGCCAACATTCGGTAAGGTGTGTATGTATGAGTGTTGCCAACATTTGGTAAGGTGTGTATGTATGAGACGTGTGTATACCAGTAACAGCTTTCCCCTGGCGGCCTTGTCTCCGTCGGTGAGGTGTGTGTGTATGAGACGTGTGTATACCAGTAACAGCTTTCCCCTGGCGGCCTTGTCTCCGTCGGTGAGGTGTGTGTGTATGAGACGTGTGTATACCAGTAACAGCTTTCCCCTGGCGGCCTTGTCTCCGTCGGTGAGGTGTGTGTGTATGAGACGTGTGTATACCAGTAACAGCTTTCCCCTGGCGGCCTTGTCTCCGTCGGTGAGGTGTGTGTGTGCGGGCAGCACCGGCGGCGGGCCCGGGGCGGGGGTCTCCCCTGTGAGGTGTGTGTGTATGAGACGTGTGTATACCAGTAACAGCTTTCCCCTGGCGGCCTTGTCTCCGTCGGTGAGGTGTGTGTGTGCGGGCAGCACCGGCGGCGGGCCCGGGGCGGGGGTCTCCCCTGTGAGGTGTGTGTGTATGAGACGTGTGTATACCAGTAACAGCTTTCCCCTGGCGGCCTTGTCTCCGTCGGTGAGGTGTGTGTGTGCGGGCAGCACCGGCGGCGGGCCCGGGGCGGGGGTCTCCCCTGTGAGGTGTGTGTGTATGAGACGTGTGTATACCAGTAACAGCTTTCCCCTGGCGGCCTTGTCTCCGTCGGTGAGGTGTGTGTGTGCGGGCAGCACCGGAGGCGGGCCCGGGGCGGGGGTCTCCCCTGTGAGATGCCGCACGAGCCGCGCCGGGCCGCTCCACACCGCCTCCCACATCCTCTCAGACAACTCCCAGTGACCTCCCAGTCTGAAAGGGGACACTATTGAGATCATAAAGGCTCGGTGGTGACTCGGTTCTAGAACGCTTTCCTTAATATCCTCCAAAGGTCGGTTCGAAACCTCCCGGCATGTACCTGATACGTACGAATAAAACAGTTCATTGCAGACTGGTTTAATAACAAAAATCGTTCCTACCCACTAATTACAATATCGTCATAGCTACATACATATCAGTACCAATGAAACAATACGTTTTCTTATGTCCTGGTTCCACTGATACCAACTTGTTATGGAATCGTTAATAAATTAGTAAAGTATCATCACGACCGTTTCCCTTTCGGGGTGGTCAGAAACCACGCATATAAATAAGCGGATTCACATTTAGCCAACATTACTGCCGGCCCATCATGACAAGTGGCAAGCTCGTCGATGTCTCCAGCGTACCAAACTTGCGAAATATAACAAATAAATTAAATATTAATTAAATGTATTTATTTACATTAATAAATATTTTTGTGTTCCGACCGAGTCTTAATCCAGACTTAACAGCTAGACCACGGAAGCAGTTAATAAATTGCCATAATAAATTTAAAAAATTACATCTGATCTTCGCCAACCCGTCAGGCCAGGGCGGCGAGTGAGGCCAAATTCTCCCTCTATATGTTCCGGAATGCCCATCTCCAACAGTGGAGGGCAAGGACGTTATGTTCTATCTATATATCTGTAATGAAAATGAAATACTATCATAAATGTGCAATAAAGTTGTCAAAACTATGAAACAGCCCGAATATGCAATATCGCTGCCCCTAGGACACAGGATGTCTAGACCTCCAGCTGAGCAGAATATATGGAGACAATTCTGCACAATGATGCAGTGTGGCTAGTTCTAGGGACTACTATAAGCATTCTTGACAACTCAACTTGTTGGATGCAAACCTTCTAATGTTAATAAGACCTAATATAGTTACATCTTTCCTGCAAATAAAATATTCATGACTCTACTTTTAATTTCACTCTATAAAAACAACGTTGAAACTCTCGGGCCGTGGGGACCAAGTGCACATGAAATTTTCAAGGCGTTGTCAAAACAGCTCGTCAACACCTCAGGAGACAAAAGGGCTGGGCAATATAGGGACCAAAGGATCAGCATTGCCATTCAATGTCGCAATGCTGCCAGTATCCTTGGCACATTGCCCATTGTCAGCGATTTGGAGTAATTTATAATAATTGTATTTTGTTTTTTCTTTATTTTAGTTTTTAGTTGTATTTTTATTTTTAATTATTAGTAATTTATGTTTTAAATTTTAGTTTTTAGTTTAATTAATAATTTGTTTTTTTTATAAATTATTTAATATTTTAATTCTTTTTTACTGTTTGTATCTTATACATGTTTATTTGAATTTAAAAATCACATTCCTTACGTTGGTGACAAACTCCTCTATTTTTTGTCATTCTGTCTAAACTTCACGTCATGCGCCGTCCGCGCGCCCTTTGAATTCTTTATACAATTCATATAGTATACGAATTCAAAGCTCATTACTACCCGCTACCTAGTCTAACACAGAAAATAGCTAGATACTATTTTTGCATTCATTTTCAAGTAAAAACGGATTTAAGGCTATATAAAGCAAGTAATAATTTTGACAAGATATTTATTATTAGAAACTCATTAACAGTCCACAGTCGAGGCAAACAAACAAATATTTCTATTGCTGAGGTTAAATATTTGGAGTACTTTCGGTGTTCTCAGGTGTTCTGGAAGTAGGAGGACGATGATGTACCTGGCACAGTGGGAGGGAGTGCACCCGTTCCTGTCCCGGGCCGTGGGGTCGGCTCCCCAGCAGAGCAGCAGCTCGGCCTGCGAGGGCTGGCCCGCACGACATGCCATATGGAGACAAGTAGAACCCTTTTCCTGAAAATATTGTGATAAATAAACTAACAACAGAACAAAAAGATATGTATTCTGCACTAAGCAAAGTAGTGTTTCCCACCAAATTTAAAAACCAGCTTAGGTATGTTATTATATACGTTAAAGCCAGTTCTGTGACCCATCAAAGGGTACTTAGTCGCACCTCTGCCTCTGACAGACGTCTACAATTTTATGTTTTGGTGACGTCACACCACATTGCTTATAAATCAGTGCTGCAGCAGTGTCTGCTGCGTAGCCGCAAGCGAGTACCTATCGGTCGGAACTATTATTAGTTTTGTGTAAAATGGCATTTGTCTAAAAAGTGTTTATAGCATCAGAAGCTGGTCTTCTTATGGAACTCTGGGATTGACTCCACTGAGACGTGGTCAGATGATGCTGAAAAGGGTTACACAGAGCTGGCTTGTCATCAAACTCCCCAGACATATACAGTCCAGTCATCTACCACACCCATGAGGGGATTGACCCCACACAATAACATAAATTTGAATTAGGATAATTTGGATTTGACTACTTTTGAAATTTAATCTCCTGCATTAGTTGACTTATAGTATGATTTGATTTTATTGGTGCATCTACTTGATCACTGCAGGCAGCAATATGCTGCAATATATCACTTATCTTAAAGTGCAAATATTTTAAATGAATCCACTTTGCTGCACACTAATATCTCTTTTGTGATAATAACTATAATATCTCAATTGTGTTTTAAGCCGTGATTTTAAATTGATGATTCATGGTCATGGTCATCTCATTGTAGATTTTGAATAGTTTATGTTTTAACAAAAGAGTAAATACCGGATGGAAGTAGTTTGGGTCGGCTCCTTGTGCCAGCAGTCTCATGGCAGTGTCCAGGGAGGAGCTCCGGACGGCACTGTGCAGCTGTCTGCCCAACTCGGAGGGAGAATCGTCTCTCCGAGCATGCAGGACATACTCGAGGCGGAGGTGTTTGGCAAATATAAATTCAGATTTTATAGGACTGGAATGAGATTTATAAGAATCACAAAACTTACATTCATTAAATTGAAAGTAATAATAAAATAAGGGTAGGGAGAGAAGTAGAATGGTGGATGGTGAGCGTATTATCGCGCAATAGAAAAAAAAGGAGGCCTCCTTTTCTTAAACCAGCCAATTGTCGGTCGCAAGCCCGAGACACCATTCTTCTCATCTCTTACCCACACACGATGAACCCGGCACCCACACGGTGAATCCATGGAATGCTTAGAAATTTGTCTTCTTCACAAAAAATAAAAATATTTTGAAAATAAAATGTTTTTATTTTTCTAAATTTAAACTTTTTTTACTAAATTTACTGCCTTTGTGGTCTAGCCGTTAAGTCCGTAGATTTAGACTCGGAGGTACCGCGTTTGATTCCTGGTCGGGACACAAAAATATTTATTAATGTAAATAAATACATTTAATTAATATTTAATATATTTGTGATATTTCGCGAGTTTGGTACGCTGGAGACATCAACGAGCTTGATGATTGGCCTATAGTAAAGTTGGCTAAATGTGAATCCGCTTATTTTTTTACTAAATTTATTTAAATACCCAGTGACAGATTTATATTTATTGCTATTAGTTATTATATTTTTTTTCCTTTAACTCTGCATCCTAAATTTTCTATGTCATTACTCATTTATGACCTTTATTTTACTTTATAGTCCCAAGGAGATTGGCAACATTTCGCCTCTGTAGCAACTCAAGCAGAAATAATTGCAACCCTTACTCTATCCAGACCGTTCTATCAGCTGCACGCACAACTCCTTGGCCAGATGCTTGCAGGAAGATTATTTTTAGTTTACTTTACATTGTGTTTATATTTTACAATGTTTTTAAAAATATTAAAGTTAAAATAAAAATGTTATAAAAATGAATATAAACTTACTGTAAGGGATCCTTGGGCTGTGGTTTCTTCCTTAAATGCTTTGGGGCCGAGGCGTCAAGAAGGGAATGTTCCCAAATACTATTCACATTCTGTGTAGTCATTGTGTGTATCATCTAAAAAAATACATTATCCTGTTACTAGTACAGTAAACAATTGTGTATGATGTCAGTATGACAAATGAGATCATATCAACTTTTGTAATGCAATAATAAGCCACATAAAGTGTAATCACGACCATATCCCTTTCGGGGTGGTCAGAAACTATGCTTTTTTTTTAAGAAGCGGACACATTTAGCCAACTTTACTATAGGCACATCACGACAAGTGGCAAGCTCGCTGATGTCCCTAGCGTACCAAACTCGACAAAAACCACAAATAAATTACAATCACATTGAGTTTTATTTATCACTCAATCAACTTTGTACCATCTAAATTCTATCTAATTGTAACTTTTAATAAGCGGTCCAGTAGTCAAAACAAAGTACCAACAAAAAATGTGGGAAAGTTTTGATTGTTTCAATTCTTATACAAAATTAAGAATTTTCGTATTTCCTAATTTTTTTGCCATACCATACCTGATTTAATGCGAACATAACAAAATAAATATTGTTTAAAACTGTTGATTGAATTGATGAGAAACCCAGCAATAACAGAGTTGTGAATATAACATATAAAGTAAACTAAATTACAGGCATTTGTGACACATCATTATTTATAATTCTTTAAGTTCTGCTAGTGGATGACTAAGCAGCAAAGCAGTCCAAGAGTAAACTGCTAAAATAAAGTATTTTATGTAACACATGAGCTTTGTCTGGAGCAAATTTAACTTCAATGTTTGTAACAAATAATGATATTTACCGCTAAAAGAGAGGGTGGCCATGATCCTTGTCGTAGGGACTTCACGTGAGAGATATGTCGACCCATACTGCGGTGTACACTGCAACATTCAGCGCACAGCAACAACCCTCGGTTCACAGATGCCCATGAAGGATCTAACCAACACAAAATGATAAAACACTGAATAATATCAACCCAGCCCCTAGAACACAGACCTCTAATACCGTACATGGCCGGAACATATGTCTGGAGAATAAAGCCCTTCCTGGCCACGCTGGCCAGACAAATTGGAGAGGGCCGCTGTCTATTTTTTTGTTAATTTCTTAACGATAGTTATATGTGGAATTGAAACTGACGCCTTTACGTGCTCTCCGAGGTGCGATGGTGATGTAAACCCAAGACAAAAATATATATTAAGTGTATTTCTCATTGGTACATGCCGGGGCTTGAACCACCATTTTTTTAATTACAGAAAAGCGTTCTAACAACACTTAAACACCAATTATTCCAACCAGAAAATCTAGCAAAAGTAAATAAAACCAATAATTAAAATTCTGACCTGATGCCCCACAATCAGCACAGACGTCTACGGACGAGCGATGCTTTGTCCGTGACATCAACATAGCTGTAAAATTAATGCAAGACAACACAAAACAAATCACAACACTGTTATAAATTAAACATTAATTAAATAAATAAATTGAACACAAAAATAAAACATTTCGAGAAAATGACAGGCGACAGCAAGCAATTTTTTTTTTTTTTTTTTGGTTCTTTTCTCCCGATGGATGATGAATGAGATGATAGGGAAGGCAAAGGGTCTAGCCCATACAGCCAAGTCTGACGTAATATATCTTTCTTTTTCATGAATTTATGAGGTCATCATCAAATTCCAGATGCTGTAGAAGTTGATGCTTTTCTTGGAGTCACTCGCGGAACCATCCACTGCTCAAACACGTCGGGTAAAATTTGGGAGTTGACAGCGCGGGAAAACCGCAAAAAATAAACTGCAACTTGTGCCCCATATTTAAAGTCCAATTTATCGTTTTCCATAATTATTCACATTGTAGCACATTATTAAACAAAACTACACCACTCTTGACCAATAATAACCACAGTAAACTAATTTACAAAACAAAAACTTGCACTTGACATGGCCGCGCAAAATGGCGCGAGAGACTCCTCCGACAGCAAGCAAATATTTTTTTGGAATAAACAAAGAAAAGGCCTAAAAGATTAGTCCGCCGGCTTGCGAAGACAGCTGAAGGACTAATTTCCTATACCTGTCAACTTAAAAATACGTCAATTTTCGATTGTTTACCTTTTACTTGTTTAGCCACAATTTATTTAAATACTGTTTAGAAGAAAATTCTTATTTCATGAGCATGAGCGATAAATCAGTCCCCGAAAGCGACTCCACAGTGGTAAGTTTGTGGTTTTAGTCCATCATATATTATTTTTATTAACCTCAGCAATCATATTTAAGTAAAATAATATTTAAAGTATCGTAACAAATATTAGACTGTCTGTGTACTGGGGCAAGGAAGAGACAAGCTGAAGAAGAGGGGCGTAGCTGGCATTTCAACCAAAAAAATTGTTTAAAATACAGTGCAGTGTTTTTTTTTTTTAATCAGTATGCCCGAGAGACAATTTTTCTCCTCTCTTCCTCACACATGTTAGCAATTTTTTCTATTCTAGCCCCGGCCAAACTGTTTTCTTCCATGCCCCTGGAACAAGTAACAAGACTGCACTTCCATGCATGATGGATCCGGCACCCTCATAATAAAATGCTTCATAATTCATAATTCATTTAATAATAATGCTATTAATGAGTTGCTAAAAACTTTGATTGTTACCTTCTCCTCGCACAATTTCTATGTTCCCAAATCTAGCCATCTGACCAAGATTTGTGTTTATAAATCCTTATGTGTGTACATATTTTTTCAGGAGGTGGTGGAGGATCTAATTGGTAAGGACTTGGTAAAGAAATGGCTAAATATGAACTTCAGAATAGAAATGACAGATGGAAGAGTTCTTATTGGTGTATTTTTGTGTACTGATAGAGATGCCAATGTAATCTTAGGTAAGAAATTATCTTTATCTCTTTCTCAACATCTGTTGCTCTTCTAATACATACATATCTTCACGCCAAATCCCTTGCGGGGTAGGCAGAGACAATTGAGCGCCACTTGTCACGATCACGACATACCTCTTTCGCTTCTTCAACATTCATCAACCTCTTCATACATGCCCTTTTATTTTGGTGGCTTTTTAATGCACCTTCAGCTATTGTTTTATTTATTTGATCGTGATAGGTAAGTCTTGGTCTGCCAGGGCCTCTTTTACCCACAACTTCCGCATTATATATCTGGTTCGTCAATCTCTCTTCACTCATTCTTTCAACATGTCCGAACCATCGGAGCATACCTTTCCTTATTTTTGTCCCTATGCTTTCTTTAATACCTACCCTTTTGCGTATTTCTCTGCTCTTCTAATCTGTCTTCTATTTCTTACTTACTTTCTTACTTATTTCTAGTGTAGGCCAAATTCTCTAGACAACTCTGGAAGGCCCATCTCCAACAGTGGAGGTCTCGGACTTTGTGTTCTAAGGGCTCTAATGATGATGACCCTTCTCTTGTGAATTAAATTGGTAAAAAAATCCTCCAGTTGGTCATAGGGTCACATGTGCTCAGACAGTAACATTATATACTCCACATTTATTCCCATGGTACAAGGAATCTACCAATAATTGTTAAAATTGCTGTAAAAAATGCTCTGATTATGAAGTCAAATATAACCTATATCTGTTCCAGAATTCCAAGAATATCTACTTTTAATCAAAATTAGTTTAGTAGGTAGCTTAAGTGTAAATGCGGACAAACATACATATAGTCAGACGGACAAAGCTTCTTTTACATTTATAATATTAGTATGGATATTCATCCTGTCATTATGATATTGCCGTTTCTCTCCACTGCTGGATATATATATGGCCCACACAGGTCAAATTCTCCCTCCATATTTTCCAAAAGGCCCATCTTCAGCAGTGGAGGTTTATTTATTATTGATTTTTCCAGGGGCATGTTCTGAATACCTGAAGAACACAGAAGGAGAAGTGGAGGAGCCCCGAGTGTTGGGCCTGGTGATGGTGCCCGGAAGACATATAGTTTCCATACAACTTGATGAGACCACACCATCTCAGAAGTATTACTATGAAGAGTGATGTTTGACACGGATACTGGCAATGTCAAACACTATTAGAGTTAATATTCATATAATACTTGTACCATATAGTGTTGCCCAATCTCAGTCTTGGTCAAGACTTGCTAAGAGTTTTTTTTTCAAATTTTATTTATTTATTCATGGGAAAATTTACAGCCTTTGCAATATTATGTATACAAAAAATATCTAATCTCAAACCCTTACAAATTTTCACTGTTTATTTTGCTAAAAATGTTTCTATATTTTTTTCACCCGTCTGTCTGTCTTGGTCTTGCTTTGGCTATAATTTGTAATTCCTCTTCACTGTTCCAGCAGATATTGATATTCTCTGCTATCACATGCCAATGGAATTTATTTTAATATGTATTTGTATTAATATATTATTATTTATGTATTTATAAATATTTATTACTACCCAAGCTGTCTGGCCAGCGTGGCGAGTTTAGGCCAAATTCTCCAGAACATATGTTCTGGAAGGCCCATCTCCAGCAGTGGATGTCTAGGACGCTGTGTTCTAGGGGCTGTAATGATGAATGAATGAATATTACCTAAATTAAAATACTTAGTGACACACTCGTACTTATTTATCGTGTTGTTTTGTTTAATAATGTGAATAATTATAGAAAACGATAAATTGGACTTTAAATATGGGGCACAAGTCGCAGTTTATTTTTTGCAGTTTTCCCGCGCTGTGATATTATACCCGACGTGTTTGTGCTCTAATGCCGCGAGTAATTCCAAGAAAAGCATCACGTTCTGCAACATCCGGAATTTGATGACAACCTCATTAACTCATAAGAAAGAAAGATATTCATATTTGGCTGTATGGGCTAGACCCTTTGCCTTCCCTATCACCTCATTCGTCATCCATCGGGAGAAGAGAACACAAAAAAAAGAGTTCAAAATCTTTATTATTTATTCTACCAGAAGATAAATATTTGACTTGTTACTTACTCGAACACTTTTTGAACCATAAGTTACTCTTAGGGAGGATCTAATCTGACAGAATAAACAATTAGGCCCATAAATAAAATTATTTTTATTCATAAATCACAATGTTAATAATATTAGACATCATAACAAATTATATTTTAAACAAAATGATAACAAACTATTTTAATATACAATTTAAGTCTTCGTTAGATAGATAGATAAATTCTTTATTGCACAATAAACAAAAACACATTTAAATGTACATAGGCGAACTTAATGTCTAGTGACATTTTCTACCAGCTAACCTTTGGGATAGTGAGCAATGATTGTGGGTGCATTTAATCATTAATTTAAAATCGAGATTAATAATAATAAAAAAATAAAAATCTTAAACTATTACTAGCAACTAAAGCTAAAATACTTATACACTAATATATAAATATATAATAACACAAGTACATATAAATACATAATAAATATATATAAAATACATACAATATTATACCAATTTTGAGAGGTTATGTCGACTCGTCTTGCTTTTTGTGAAGGTGTAAGGTAAGTAATTTTTTAAAACACTTAAGTGAGGGTGCTTTTCGAACGTTAAGTGGAAGCCGGTTCCACTGGCGGGCTGCTGATACTGTAAAAGAATCTGAACATCTGCTGGAAGAATGTGTCGGAATTTTTAATTGATTGTTGGAAGAGGAACGAAGCGCACAACTGTGTGTGTCGCATAGAAATTGGAAACGATCTTTCAGGTAAGAGGGCGCATTTGGGTTATAAAGGACACCATAAAGGAAGGTAAGAGTATGTGCAGACCTGCGATTTCGGATATTGAGCCACTGTAACTCTTTGCGAAATTGAGAAACATGATCATACTTACGCAGGCCATATACATAGCGGATGCATAAGTTGAGAAGTCGATCGAGTTTATTTAGTAGCTCTTCGGTGAGGTCGGAGTAACAGACGTCTGCATAATCAATAATAGGAAGAAGCAACGAGCTGACTAACGTGAGCTTTGTCGAAGTTGGAATGAAATGCTGCGACCGCTTTAGGAAATGCATTGAAGCGTAGATTTTCTTGCTTACTTCTGACACGTGGTGATCCCAGGACAAATCACTACTCATATGGAGACCAAGATTTCTTACGTTCGGACAAAAAGGTAAAGTTACGCCGTCGAATTTCAGTGCTGGAAGTGAATTAAAGTCCAACCTGCCGACTAATTGCCTTGTGCCTACGACCATGACCTGTGTTTTACCTGGGTTAACCATTAGTCCTAGATCCCGAGAATATATGCGAATCGCCTCAAGGTCTCTATTCATCTTAATAAACGCTTCTTTTATGTCATCAGCGTTAAAGGTTATGTAAAGTTGCAAGTCGTCGGCGTACAGATGGTAGGAGCAGAAGTTAATTGAAGAAGTGAGATAGTTGATAAAGACAGAAAAGAGTAAGGGAGATAAAACGCCACCCTGCGGGACACCAGCTGTCACTGGACACCAGTCCGAGTAGACGTTGGCGAGACGTATGCGTTGTTGGCGCCCGCGAAGATAGGAATTAAACCACTGAAGCACAGCCGATGAGATATTAAGAGAATGCAAGATAGCAAGAAGTATGTCGTGATCTACGCTGTTAAAAGCGTTACTGAAATCAAGCAGGGTAAGTAGGGTAAGTTTTTTGTCATCCATAGCAAAGCGGATATCGTCGGTGATTTTTACGAGAGCAGTGGCGGTGCTATGGGACGGACGGAAACCAGATTGATAGACGTTGAAGTGATTATTACTATTAAGGAAAGCAGCTAGCTGCCGATGGACCACTCGTTCGAGGACTTTAGAGAGAAATGGGAGTATTGAAATTGGGCGATGATCACTAAATTTAGAAGGAACGGTTTTTTTTGGGATAGGCACTATATGTGCCTTTTTCCACAATTGTGGAAAAGAATTTGACGAGAGTGAGAAATTTACGATGTGGGTAATTGTGGGAAGTATTAAAATCATAATGGGAGTGAGAAGGAGGCGGCCCACATTATCGTATCCAACAGCTTTGCTAGTTAGAGAAGTTATGATCTTTTTTATCTCATGACTGTGTACAGGGTGAAATTTAAATGTTTCAGTACTTGGAATAGGCATGGAACCAATCTGTGATATTGTAGTGGCCTTTACCAAAGGATCAATAATGATAGATGGTGATGAAAAATGCTGGTTAAGGCCGTTAATATCTATGGTTGGATTTGCTGTAGATTTGGTTTTGCCGAATCCTAAGGAGCGAAGAAGTGTCCAAAGATTTTTGGAAGAAGAAGTATCGATTGCATTGTGAATGTATTGGCGTTTTGCATTCCTACACATCTGATTGACACGATTTCTTGCAACTTTAAAAATATTCCAATTGTCATCAGTAGGGTATTTCTTGTGTTTCTGTTTTAGTGAATCTCTCCACCTCATAGCCTTACGAATCTTCTCGTCAAGCCAGGGTGCTGGGGGTCGTTTCATTCGAACAGGTCGAATCGGCGCATGTTTATCGTACAGGCTAAGCAGCAGGCGGTTAAATTCGGAAAGCTTATCATCAAGTGTGTCCTGTTGAATCACCGCGTCCCAGTCCGTATTCTCAGCATCAGCCAGCAGCGATCCTAAATTCATTCGGCCAAAGCTACGCTGAAGAATTATTTTAGGTCTAAATCTAGGTGTCTTTATTTTGTATGAGGAGTATATTAAATCGTGATTGGAGAAACCTGGTGCAAGATACTGGCCGTGTGATAATATTTTGTCAGGGTTGGAAGAGATTATTAGGTCAAGGAGACTGTGAGCTTCGTTTATATGAAAGGTGGGATCTAGAGGAAGTATAGAAGCATTAACAGAAGAAGTTATAAGATTAAGTTTTTTTGAGCGAGAGTTATTTTTAAGTAGACACGTATTAAAATCACCCATGATTAAATTATGTTCGTAGCAAGGAAAGTGGGATTCGAGCAGCTCTTCGAATGTGCGGAAATAGTTAAGTGTCGGAGGGGCGTATACTACTCCTAGTAGCATTTTTATCGAATTTAAGTCTATTTCGATAAAAATGTGTTCAGATGTGCTACTATATAAAGATGGAGATTTAGATATTATTTTATATTTAAGATTGGAACGTAGGTAGATCGCTACGCCACCTCCACCCTTACCTGTTCGATCGTTTCGAATAAGAATGTACCCAGGCAGTGAAAAGCTAGTGGAAGGAAGAGAGGGTTTGAGGAAAGTTTCAGAAATAAGGATAGCATGTATATGCTGGCTAGCAAAGGTCGTAAGGAGATCAGAAAAGTGGCTGGGTATACTTTGCGCATTGATGTGGCAGACATTCAGATTCTTTGGAAATGGGGAGAAAGTATCGTGGAGCATATCGCCGAGTAGAACAGCATCTTGTGTGGTTTCAAATTCATCGGTGCTAGAAGAGTCGCAAGAAAAAAATAATTCGGAGTCAGTATCTGATATATTTAACATAATAAAAATAAAATATAATAAAAATAAATATTAAACATATATATAATATAATATAATATATAAGTAATAGTAAAATTTATTACTGTAAGTACCTACTAGGGCAAATTATATTTTAAAAATCACCTTTTTCTGCTCACAACACCTGCTGGTTAACTAGTTTACTATTAAGCAACATAATACAAATAAAAGCAACAGAATGATTCGTACATTTTTGACATTAAATAACAGAACAGGAAGCTACAAAGTTAAGGTACATTTAACCCTTAAATAATAAATATTTACTGTCCTAATAGTTTTTTTAAATAATTTTAACGGGTCTTTACGCGATTTACCTGTTTACGACGTGTTTTGTGTCATCAAGGGAAACAAACCGGAAGTAGAGGAATTCCTAAACTATCTAAACTCTCTTCACTCCACAATAAAATTCACATATGAAATGGAGAAAGATAGGCAGTTAGCTTTTTTGGATGTAAAAGTGATGGTGAGACCTGATGGCTCGCTGGCTCACACTGTATATCGAAAACCAACGCACACAGACCGATATCTACACGCCACTTCACATCATTATCCATGCCACCTGAGATCTGTTGTGACCTCATTGATCAACAGGGCTTATGATCTCTGTGACCCAAAACATTTGGAACAGGAATTGTCACATGTTAAAACAGTGCTAAAACGCAATGGATATGGTGTGGGTCCGAGGTTGCTGCGACAGAAAAACAAGGAGAGATATCCACAGGTCAATCGGCTGCCCGCGTTCTTACCATATGTGAAAGGAGTAACGGATAAAATTGGTACAGCTTTCAAAAAGTTATCTATCAATGCTGTGTACACCCCATTCTCCAAAGTAGCAAAACACGTACGCACCCCAAAGGATGTCATTCCTTTCCAAACGCCTGGCGTGTATAAAGTGGACTGCAGCTGTGGGAGTTCATATATTGGCCAAACTAAGCGCACAATAGCTGAGAGGGTCAAGGAACATATAGCAGCTGTAAAAAACTGCCAATTAAACAAGTCAGCAATAGCAGAACACCTAATGGATAGTGGCACAAACCATTGGATTGAGCTGCATGACCCAAAGATACTTTCCACCGATCGGCACTATTACCCTAGAATAGTACGTGAAGCGATCGAAATAAAGAAACACAAAAATTTCAATCGAGAGGGGGGTTATAAGCTATCTTCATCGTGGAATCCAGTAATCAATAGGTTTCGACGCCGGGAAAAATCGCCCGGTGTCGCCAAGGATATTGTAAGTGTCGTGTGTCGTGATTTCTAAAAACTTTTAAAAGTGATAAGTGGGTAGGTTTACATCTGCCGCCCAGTATGTACGAGACTACACCGCATAGCTTCAGTCGACCCGTGACCACGGCCAATGCAACTTGGCTGAAACGTCGGGAGAAATATGTCTCTAAGGTAAATCGCGTAAAGACCCGTTAAAATTATTTAAAAAAACTATTATGAATATGCGCGAAAGTTTAAAAAGTTTAATTTACTGTCCTGTCAGTGCCATTTGCGAAAATTACTTTATTTTTATATTACTTTATATGTATGTGTAAAACGGAACGTACTGCAACTTACAGCTGTCACTGTTATCTATGGTCATCAACGAGCATGCAAAAAAAAATTTAGAACGACGTACATTGATGATCTTTCGATTTATTTAAATTAGATTTAATAATAACGCGCAATGTACGAGGTATAATAATATATTACTATTGAACACGGACCGGCGAAAAGCGATGTCATTGCCAAACGTCAATCGAAATTCTAAAAAGAAAATTTATCGCTGCCGTATAACTGTGAAACCTTTCATCATTTGGACAAACTTTCTACCCACTCATCTATTATAATTACACGTAAACAATATATGTAGGTATTATTATTGTGTAAGTAATTGCATACGCGTAAAGCAATCCAAAATATACTAATATAGGTAGGTCAAAGTATTTTAAAGTGAAAAAGACATTGTAGATATTAAGTTGTGAAAATGTAAGTATGTTAGTAAGGCAAATCTGTAGATGAATGAAATCCGAAAATGATGAAGGCCAAATCAGTTTAAAATATAAGGAAAATAATTTAAAAATAAATAATGTATTTAGCAGTTATAGTAAATTAATGAATTCAGCAACTATTTCCTTGGTCTTGTAGTCCTGGCAGCCCTGGGCTGACGGGTATCTTGAATCTCAGATGGAGGAGGTGGAAACTTAGCCGCATAGTCCCTGAGATGAGCTTCGGAAAGTATGCGCTGCCTGGGCCCATCCTTTACCTTCACGTAGATGTTTCCGTCCTGAGACCAGCAACTGGTTACCCCATACAACCGTCGTCCCTCAGCATACAAACGCCTTCGGATGGTAGTTAAGAACTCAGCCATAGATATACCACTGCCCTTAAGACCTTTTTTTGCTTGCCATACCTTAGCCCGTGAATCAATATTTCGGAATTTCACCAGAATGGGCCGGGGTCTTTCGGGATTACTGCCTTTAACTCCAAGTCTATAAGAAAATTGGATATCGCTTGTGTTAACAGTAACATTCAATTTATTTGTGGATATATTACTTATAATGCTACTGGTTTTTTCTTCTGCAGACTCGTCAACACCCCGGAAAAGAAGAAATTTGCATCTGCTTCTGTTTTCCAGATCATCACAGAGAATTGTAAGGTTGGAGATCTGAGATCGAAGCAACTCAACTGTGTCCCGCATAAAACTCTTGAAGCTCTGAAAATCCTTTGAGATCTGGGCAACGGTAGCATTTGGTGTAGTTGTAGCAATTCGAGTCTCAAATGATTCCATTCTCTTTTCAAATAGGTCATGTAGTTTAAGAAGAGCAACTGAAGGATCTGTTACCTCAAAATGTTCCATTTCCAGGTTAAGTATGTTGTTGTCTTGAGATGAAGAGATGTGATGGGAGCAGTTGGTGACAGAGACGAAAATAAAGTTTAGTTCATCCCCTTTGTGTTTTACTATTTCCCCAACACTCACAGTAATTTAAAGTTTACTAATAATGACTATAATATGTTAATTTAATAATAAATAACAATAATAATTTGGAACAACAAAAAAAATACGTGTTCACTTTTTGTGTTGTAATATTAGTAATACGTTTCGAGTACAGAAGTTATAAAATGCTAAGTTATTGTTATGACTGTACGAGTATAGACTAAAAATAAATATTATACGTTCATTTGTTTATCTCAACTAAGTTTAATATTAACTGTTTCAGAATATTATGTTCCAGATACATATTTTTCGAATCGTTGGCAAACGGATTAAAGCCATCCTTTTTTGTTGGCGAAATGATGGCTTGTTTGAGGAACCCTTCTAATTGTTTACACAGACTAGTTATGCTGTCTTTATCGAGAATTGTATTTAAAAATGTAATGCTTAATAGCATTTTTAGACAAATATAAGGTTGAAATCGATTTGTTTCACCTATTAGGTTTTGTACAAAAATGGTACTAGAATTCCTCACATCTTCATCCTCGTCTTGAAGCAACACTATTGCTGATTTTACCGTAATTATCTTTAGTTCATCTGATAATTTATTAAACACATTTGCAAATTGATTATTTGCTAGAGAAGCTGTATATCGAATATCGACTTCTATATTATCTATGCTGCTTAATAAAGCCACTGTGCGAATCAAATTTTTGGGACTTATTTTGTCTATTTTCGATAAAACTCTAGCGGCAAAAGGAACTATGTATCTCATTTGATACGACACTTTATACATGGTTATTTCTAATTCTTGAATAACTTTAAGTATATTTTCCTCATCAAATATCGTTATAACTTTTAAAGATATTTCGTAAAGAATCTTCCAAATCATGCCACATTTAAATATATTTTCATAACCCATAATTATATCCACTATTTGTTTTAGAATATAATTCGGTATATCTTTTTCAGTTGAAATTCTATCATACATGAAATTACTGTATTGTTCGACTTCGTTTTGCTTTAAAATAATTTCTAGAACACTTGGAAGCGAATCCAGATCACATAATCGTATGGTTTTCTCGACTACTGTATTAGCCCACTCAAAAAATCCAAGTGCTTTTCGATTATGGTCATTATCATTAAATATATTTGTAATATAGTCCGTTATATGTTCGTCTATATCCAAAAACATATCATCTAAGATGGCTTTGCATAAATAAGAATGGCGATCGTATCTAGAATTGTTAAAAAATCGTTTATAAATTCCGTGTAACATATTAAATTCGTACTTGTAAAGTCCCTTGTGATAGTAATGCATGTGACAAGTTTTTATCAACACGAGATATCCATGGAGGGAGTTCTCTGTGGTCGGTTGTTTGATCAACAACGCTTCATAATAGATATCTTCGAAAGGAAACATTAAGTAAATACATTTGGCCGTCAACCTTCGCACCGTGTAGATGGGACTGTTTAGTAAATTTCCAAAACTGGTAAATAACTGTTTATTGGAATCTTTCTGTGTTATCAAATCGTTACTGAAGTTATATCGATTGGCGCAGTTAGCCAACATGTTTAGTATGGGGATCAAGTTGGAATGCGCTTGGATGTCATCGGTTGTACTTCGAAGGTGTTCCAGAATGTGTTTCCATAGTTTCGGTGAGTGTGTCCTAAATTCGTCACAAGCTACTGTTGCTATCGTATCCTCGTCGTCTCCGGAATCCTTCTTTTGTCCCATTAGTTTGGGAACTAATGCACCATATAACTGGAGAGCTGCGTTCCTGTAAAACGATGTGCTTTACAAACTATTGGTGCAACATCGTAAATCTGGCTAAAAGAATATCATCACATTCTAGAGACTGCCACTGCTGGAGATGAGCTTCCAGAACATAAAAAAGTAAAGTACCATTACAAACGTATTCCTTCCTTGTATAGACACTTACCAACTTTACTGGCGGCCCATCATGACAAATGGCAAGCTCGACATCGTCTCTAGCGTAACAAATTCTACAAATATCACAAATTAATTAAGGTGTCCGTTAAACAACCCAGCGAGTGGCCAGCGTGGCGAGTGTAGGCCAAATTGAAATTTCTAAAAGGCCCATCTTCAATACTAAGTTATATCCTCACCTTATTTGCCATTTCTCATTTGTTAGATTATCAAATGCGATTTCAGCCAAAATTGCAGAGTAGAACATCATATCGGAAGCTAAGGAACTGTCCGTCACGATTCTGGTAAGAAAATGGATGTAGATCGCTTTTGGCAGGTCCTTCTCGTTATCGTTGATTATGTAGGTGGATGGCAGACGGTCTGATGTCATGCAGGCTTCCAGAAGGGTCTTCATGAAATAGTGGAAAAGAGGCTGGAACAATCATTGTTCGACTTTATAATTGTGTAACAAAATAAAATATATTAATGTATTTATTCGACCCCCACCAGCGACCTTCATCTCCACTCCAGAGGCCAGCACCTTATCAAGGACGGTTCAAATTAGCAAAAATATTTACAATACTTTTTCTCTATTTTACTAAAACAAATATATTAAGTTTAATTTCAAAACCCGACGGCATAAAAAAATAAATTTAATTTATAACTGAAAATAAAGAAATGAGAAGCTAAAATGAGTAAAAAATAACATTAAATAAATACTAAAAAGAAAAAAGCAAGCCCAAACAAACAAGATTTCGTCTAAAAACTTTTTATTTTATGTTCATATTTACTCAGTTTGGTTTATTATTTATTTCTTTATTATTATTTTTTGCAGTCGGGTTTATATAATATTAAAACTAAGGTTTAAATACACACATCAAAAAAGTCTAGGGATCAAGCATGTTTATGCGGATTTCTTGTGATTGAGATGTGGCTTTGTAATAAATTTATGATTTTATAAATTTATATGGATCCTTTTTGGTGCATTTCATAATTTAAAACAGGAACTGTCAATCAAATTCGAGTAAAAGATGAAAATCAGCTGTCAATATTTTCCCTATAAAAACATAAGACGCATTGAAGACATTATTAGTGCTACTGTTTCCCTACTACTGATTAAAACCAACGTTATTATGGAGCGGCGACGTCATTTAAGCAGGGAAGAAATGATCAGAGCCGTGGGAATGATAGAAGCTGGTTCCCGGCAACGTACTGTGGCTTTAGCTCTGAATACAAGTCAGAGTGTTATCAGTCGACTTTGGACACGTTACCGAACCACTGGTACCGTGGCTGAGCGCCATGGAGGACGGTATCGCTGCACCACACGGAGACAAGACCGATACATTCAAATCACAGCTCGAAGAACTCCAACAATAACCGCCATGATGTTAGCCGTGAGCCTTCATCGCTCTTCAGGGAACTTAATTAGCGACCAAACAGTCAGAAACCGCTTGCATGAAGTGAACCTTCATTCCCGAAGACCGCTACGGGTACCACCTATAGCAATGCACAATCGTAGGACTCGATATCAATGGGCTCTTGAACACAGAAATTGGACAGAAGAACAATGGCGTTTCGTGTGCTTTTCTGATGAGTCTCGTTTTGGTATGAGGCCGGATACAAGACGTATACGACACTGGAGAACCCCTGGACGCCAACAGCGATTAAAATCCTGCCAGGAAGTCCATCCTTATAGTGGTGGAACCATCATGGTATGGGCGGGTATTTCGATCGGCGGAAGAACTGAGTTGATTTGGATCAGAGGCAACCTCAACGCTCAAATTTATGCTGAGACGGTTGTATCAGACGTCATCGTTCCTCTACAAGTGCATATCGGTCCCTTATTTCAGTTAATGCATGATAATGCACGACCGCACACCGCAAGAGTTGTAAGACAGACTCTCGCCGCAGCTAACATCAATGTCCTGCCCTGGCCTGCTCAGTCGCCAGACTTGAACCCGATTGAGCATGCATGGGATATTCTTCAGAGAAGAGCTCTGCCGAATATGGAGGGTATCCAGTCGCAAGAAGACCTTTTTTTGTTGTTGCAACGAACATGGGCGGCCATTCCACAGCGTGATTTGGATGAACTCATTTTGAGTATGCCAAACCGATGTTCTTGTGTTGTTAGTGTTCGCGGTAGAAACACGGATTATTAATTGTTTAAGTTACCCAATAAAATTAAAAAAAAAACTGTTATTTCAGTCTTTTTTTCGAACTTTAATGTTAGTGGTTCAAATGTCAAAAATCCCTTTATTAGGAAAATGGCAATTTTTTTTACTAATGCAAAGGTGACTTGGTTTATCGTTACTGTAGACAAACGAAAACATTTTATTTGATCAATCCTTAAAGAAAATTTTAATGAATATCAATCAGGAGAAAAGTTATTGCAAAAATATATGTTGATCCCTAGACACTTTTGATGTGTGTACTAATAATGTCAACTGTTCTAAAATAAAAATGTCACGTTCTACTAACTACTTCTTTAAGAGTACCTTATACTACTTCTTTAAGAGTACCTTATAGGGGAAGTACGGACAAAATGACAGGGTGTTTTGTTTTTAAGAGTACCTTATAGGGGAAGTACGGACAAAATGACAGGGTGTTTTGTTTTTAAGAGTACCTTATAGGGGAAGTACGGACAAAATGACAGGGTGTTTTGTTTTTAAGAGTACCTTATAGGGGAAGTACGGACAAAATGACAGGGTGTTTTGTTTTTAAGAGTACCTTATAGGGGAAGTACGGACAAAATGACAGGGTGTTTTGTTTTTAAGAGTACCTTATAGGGGAAGTACGGACAAAATGACAGGGTGTTTTGTTTTTAAGAGTACCTTATAGGGGAAGTACGGACAAAATGACAGGGTGTTTTGTTTTTAAGAGTACCTTATAGGGGAAGTACGGACAAAATAACAGGGTGTTTTGTTTTTAAGAGTACCTTATAGGGGAAGTACGGACAAAATGACAGGGTGTTTTGTTTTTAAGAGTACCTTATACCTACTACTTTTTTCTTCTTTTTTTTATCATCACTTTTTGTTATAAAATGGTAAATTTCGTAATCTTGTCAATTCATTGAGAAACATAGGCACGTGTTAAAAGAGTCACCGATAGTGACTACTAGAAAAGCCTATAATGGAAGCTGCCCTGTATAATAGGCAAAGAGGTCAAATATTAGATAGATCGGGCATCGCATGTTATTTTCATACTAAATGTTTGTTACATTATTTTCTACGGCATTTTCTTTATTGAAGAATAACTTGTTTTACATTTCCGTAGCATGCAGGTGGGCGTATTGTCAGTGAAGCAACGAAACCTATTCGAAAGTGCAATTCAAACACAAACATAAATTATACACAATGCACAGTTGTACTTAATTCTGTAATTATGTCCAGCTCGCTCAAGGATGTTAGCGGAATGTTGTCTTCCCAGAGGGTTGGTGATTCGAGCTGGGGCCGAGCTACGTGGGAAATGACACTCCTGAAGTTGTGCAACATTACGTCTTCCTCGGACAGAGGCGCAGTCAACTTCAGCAAAGAAGCCGCCAGAAGACAAGCGACTTTCGGGAAACTTCGGCTCATCCTTTAATCGTCCTTACCAGTGTTTAAAGACGAAGGACCTCCCCGTCATGTGGTACGAAGCAGAGACCTGGACACCGACAGCGGGTCTGGTCGATAAATTCAGCGAGATATGTAAAGAGTTATGCTTGGTATTTCTATGACGGACAGAATTCTAAACTTTGAAATTCAGCAGAGAACCGAAGTTACTGACATAGCTTGTTGTGGAACAAGCAGATCAATTACCATATTTTATATTCAAATGTTGATATGAATAGACTTTATGAATAGTGTTGTACCTTTCCCTTCTTCATATCATTGGAGACAATCCGATGCACCATGATGGAGAGCCCGGCTCCTCGTCTCGTCACAGAAGATAACTTGTTAGCTTCGTTTATCATTTCGCTCAGTTTGCTTTTAAGAAACTCTTCAGGTAGTTTAGACATATCTCTCTCGGCGGGTAACATTGTCAGATGTTGAATGCTTTGTCCTGGAAACATATTTTTAGTAGTAATTTAACACGTTTGACGGCATCGGTCTGTCTGCGTTATTCTTGTCCCTTCAAATTCCTTATTGCATAGACATCTTAACGTTATGTCGGCACCATCTTAACGTTATGTCGGCACCACATCGCCGTGGTAGAACAATAACCAAATTAAGTTAGCCATTTTTACATAAAAATATTATGCACATTTAATGGGGTGTATCACTAACTTTTTATCACGATAGATGGCGCATGATAGATGGTACCTAATATAACTGTCAGTTGCATAGAAAACTTGTATTTTTATTACTTTATTATTTTCTGGATATGATGCCGAAGTGAGCAGCTTTGAAGTGTACAAATCGAAATTTCTAAGCGAAATCAAAGATATGGTAAACTTAAAGTTGCCGTTCTATTAATAAAGCTTTTTTCTTTTTAAAGACGGTGTGTGCGCTAACTTAATTTGTCTTTTAATGTAGGTAACGTTAATTTAAAATACATTTTTCTGTTACAAAAATAAAAACACTACAAAAACATATAATGTGCGATATAGGTGTAAAACAAGGTACCATTGCCGCTAGCGACATCTACTAAAAGCTTTGCCTGATACACCCCATTACTTTATAATTTGCGTTTTCGGATAAAACTGTTCGTTTAATTGCTTTTAAGAATCTTCGAAACTAGGCGTCGCAGTGCTTAGTCGATGTTATCACTGGAATAAGCAAAGTTTTTAAACGACAAAAAAAAAGTGAATTTACTAAAACAATGAGTTGGTGGGTTTGTGTATACAGATATAGTCCATAATGTATTTCCATCGGGAAAACTCGGGTCTCAATCGGAATACGACGGCACCCAAAGTGTCAATCACTTATTGTATGAAATAAGTGACATTTTCATATCCATTAATATTTCAAATAGATGGTAGTCGGATGGTGGTAATTTCCCCAGCCTGCCGGGCCGGGGAAGTATCCACAGTTTGTGCCAATAAGCCCAGTAAAGTGTATCCACACGTTTCGGGATCAGGCTCGAATTGCCGTCATGCCCAGTCGAGCCGGCATAGTGTTAGGGACTGATGTCAGTCATGACAACATCGACTAGCACTGTGAGGTTTACCTAGAGCAGCACCCGCAGCCTCGATGGCTCCCTTGTGTCGACAGGTCTCCAGCACGTGAGCTATGACAGCCAAACATCTCCGAGCCACGTCCACATTCTCTTCCTTCTTGTAACACTTTATTATTCTAGCAGCCAACTCGCATGATGTCTGAAATTTTTGTCAAATATTACTTTCTGGTATTATTTCATAGTTTATCTGTACTATCTTAGCCTAATGAGGGTTTTGCTTTCTTCTCGTTCGCACAATTTAAAGGTGTTTTAGGTTTTAATATACAATTTAAGAAATATAGTACATCAATTTTCTAGGAAATAAATTTACGTCGATTTTAGGGTACCCTCATGCAAGACCGATCGCTTTGACGAATACAATGTCCAAAATCTTCTTCTCCATAGTACAAGCAAGAATGTCCCGATTTATGATCAAGAACGAGTACTTCTCACGCCAGCACCAGAAAGGTTTTTTGCCGGGAGTTTCTGGCTGCTTAGAACACAACACCTTACTCGCTGAGTGTTTGAAGGATGCCAGGAAACAGGAGCGGCAACTAAGCGTCTGTTGGATCGACTTGGAAAACGCATTTGGATCGGTGCAACATGAATTGCTGCAAACTGCGCTAAAATGGTATAACTTTCCAACACTAATCAGAGATATAATTGCCAATTATTACAAGAACTTGAGATTTGTCGTAACAAACAAGGACGGCTACACAGACACACTAAAATACAATGTGGGCCTGTTCCAAGGCTGCTGCCTATCACCTGTAGCTTTTAATATAATTATCAATATCCTAATCGACAAACTTAAATCTCGTGAGAAGAAGTGGGGATATAGATTCAAACAAAACAACATCTATACGGAATCCGTCTTAGCTTTTGCAGACGACTTGGCGGTGATAACAAGAAATCCCAAGCAATGCCAGGGCTTGCTGAAAATAGTGGATGATTTCTGCTCATGGACAAAGGGAATGAGAACGAAACCATCAAAATGCTTCAGCCTATGTCTGGCTAGGCGAAACACTACATTTACGTCTTATGATCCTGGACTGAGTATAGCAGGGCAGAGAATAGCTCCGGTAAATGAAACCTGCCCTTTAAATTTCTTGGCAGAAGGATAAATTTTCAGGAAAAAACACCATCCCTAGAAGTAGTTGTAAAACAATTCACTGATGACATGAATAGGGTTACTCAACAGCCTATAAGCAATGTCAAAAAAGCTTGGATATATGACAACTACTTAGCATCTCGCCTCACTTGGCCTTTCCTAGTATATGATTTCAACAAAAGCCTACTATCAAGTCTGGACGCGGACGTCATAAGAACATTGAAGTCTTGGCTTGGATTAGCCCAGGGTGCTGACTCCTCAACATTCTTTAGAGGACGGAGAAACTTCGGAATGGATCTGAAAAGACCATCTGAATTATACAAACATCTACGTATAAGCAAATATCAAATTCTAACCAGCTCCCAGGATAATACAATTTCATCCCTTCCAAGAGACCCTCTGGTCTCAGATATGGAACCGAGACTACTATTCTTCAAGAAATTCATGACAGGTGCCCAGACTGACAAAAGAGGCATTGGCTGGAAGAAAAAAGAAAGTGACAAAGAGGTTATAAAATCCTTCCTCAGGAAAGATGAAGAGCATGAATACAGAGTGCACGCGATGACTCTAGAAGTTCAAAATGACTGGCTAACTTTGGGCGATTTTTGCATCCCTCCAGCCCTAAAGTGGCGCACACTAATGTACGATTGGTCTCCGGCGTTGCTAAAGTTCTACCTAAACGCTTTTCAAATGTCCCTCCCGGACCAGAGTAATCTGGTAAGGTGGGGAAAAGCTACGGAAAAGAACTGTACATTGTGTGGTGCTGCCATAGGAACTGCTAGACACACACTTGTAGGGTGCGTTACTCTCCTAGAAAAGGGCTATTACTCACGCCGACATGACAAAGTCCTAGGTGTTATCCGTGAAGCAGTAAGTCTTTCTATTGCAAGAGCCAGAAAGGGACTGACTACAAATAAAACTTTGACCACATTTGTAAAGGAAGGGCAAAGCACGAAAACTAAATGCAAGCCCACCTCGATCCTTGGCGCCGCATCAGACTGGAAAATTCTCATGGATACATTTGAACACCATTATAGGATCCCAGATGAACTAGCTGTATCAGCCTATAGGCCAGACATCTTAGTGTTTTCTCGGAACTTGAAAAAAGTTATCCTTATTGAACTTACCGTTCCGTGGGAATCAAATATTCCAAAAGACCACAACATGAAGTCGAATAAATATTATGATCTCACAGAAGAAATGATCAGGAACGGGTTCAAGACTCAGCTTTACGCAGTGGAAGTTGGTGCAAGAGGAGTTCCAGCAAAATCTTTGCATCACTTACTGAAAGAATTGGGCCTAAGCAGGTCTGCCGTCAATACATTTATGGAACGAGCTTCCAAGACGGCATTAACGGAATCATACAGTATTTGGTTGGGTAGGGAGAGAAGTAGAATGGTGGATGGTGAGCGTATTATCGCGCAATAGAAAAAAAAGGAGGCCTCCTTTTCTTAAACCAGCCAATTGTCGGTCGCAAGCCCGAGACACCATTCTTCTCATCTCTTACCCACACGATGGACCCGGCACCCGCACGGTGAATCCATGGAATGCTTAGAAATTTGTCTTCTTCTCTCTTGAGAAATGTTTGAAAGTGTTGGTTTGTACGAGCGAGAGGGCAAATCGTCCCTTAATGAATTATTTACCTTTACATTTAACCACATAGTATTCAATATAATTTGATGTAAACCAGATATTTTTGTTTTGTCAACATGATCGTATACATTTCCCGATTGATCTATCATTTTATTGACCATGACACTTATCTTGGAGAAGTCCGGGCTTTCTTCCTCCTCTCCTACGAACTGACCAGAGATGTGCTCCAATGTCTCGATCAATTTCATAAATATTGGATTCTTAAAAATGATCTTTACGGAGTATTTATTTTGCAAGGCAACTTGTAAGATAGTATCCAATACTGCGATGAAAGCGTGAAGTTGTCGACCGTTTTCTATAGACTTTAAAGTGTCTACATCGGCTTTGTCTCGATCGACCAGTTCTTTACACACAAATATAAACATTTCTTCAATGTTTTTAAACTTTAAATTACACTGTTCATTATTTATAAGTAAATGTGATACTAATTTAACCTTTGTGTGTCCGCAACTTATTTCATAAAAGAATTTACTTCTTGTTGATTCAAATGCATCTTCAAGAATTTGATTCGCCAGCTTCAACTCTATTAAATGAGTTGCGAAATGGTTCAATAATATCTGCATGACATTATCCTTCACATCTTCTGCGGGATCATTTAATAACGATAGTAATGTTTTAATAAAGCCTTCATCAGATAAGAACCATATCTTTTCCTGTTTTAGTGTTTCAATGAGAAGAGTTTCATCAAGATGGTTTCTTTCATTCCTCTTTTTGGGCACTTTACTGAAGGAATTTAAAAGAATGTTGCAAATTTTGATAACAGCAATCTTTCTTTGATAATTGCCTTGAGTATGAAGTGAATCTACAATCATTAGTTGTATGTCCTTACAGAATGTATATAGTCCATCGTTCTCAAACTTTGCTCCTGACTTTATTTTACGTATAAACGATGTATGTAGTCTGTTTAAAAATAAGTTTAGGCTGTTTAACATATTTATCCTTAGCACTAAACAATCAGAGTTTATATTATTCATCACAAAGGTATAAACTAATTGACACTCCTTGTCCGTAGGTATACACATTTCATGTTCTACAGAAACAATATCAAATGCTAAGATCCTGGTATACGGATCTACATTATTTAATCCATTGTTTATTAAAATCATCAGTTCATCTTTATCATCATCCCAGGCTTTTTGCACAATTCCTAGTCTGTTACCTTGTTTTATGATAGTCAAAGTACTGTAGAAATTGGGTGCATTTGATGATAATATACCACTGTATAATTCTGTTAGCACTTTGGGAAAAACCTTAAAGGTGTGCAAACACCAATAGTTATTGAAACTTTCCTTAGCTTTAAATGAATCTCCATTCAGAATGTTTAATATTTCTAACAAGAATATTGAGCACCATTCTTCTTCGGATTTTAAATTCTTTAAAATTGCAAAGTACATATCTGCTCCGGCAGAGACCAGTCCCGGTTTATACAAGCTGCTTACGACCCCTTCTATCCAATCAGGAAATTCTTCCAATGTTTTGGTAATCGGTTTCTTGTGCTTAGACAATATTACAGCTAACATTAAATACTTGGCTTTGTTCCAAGTAAAGCCATTAACCTCATTAACAACATCATTATAAAGCTTATCGTCTATTTTGAGTAGAATCATTTCAAATATAGATTTTATCAGATCTCTGACTCCTGTAATAGGATTTTCCCAGTTATGGCAAACAACATTGAGGAGTTTTATTAGATTCTCTTGTACAAATATCTCTTTATATGGCGTGGCCCATAATTTCTTGAATAAAGATATTATTTTGAATACTAAAAATGTGAACTGTGTGTACTCATTTGCCAACAGCAATAACAATTTAAAGCTTTTTTGCAATAACTTGCTACACAATTTAAGTTTAGGCGGAGGGATGTTTCCCAGCAATGAAGATTGAAATATTCCATATATGAGAGACAACACATTTAGCAATTTTGGATTGTTAGTAATGTTTGGTGATTCTAATATATTATCAATTTCTAAAATGATGCTTTCCAAGTATGAATATTTTTTACTTCCATCCATAAATGTTATGACACTGAAGAAGCATGTGGCACATAACAACTGGTTGTCTAATTTGTGCAAAGTATGTATTAAATGTGTCCACAGTGTGTCGGCCAGCTTGTTCCATAATTCTACATTAATTTTGGATTGTCCCGCAGCAACCTTAATACCAATTAGAGCTTCCTGAAACATTGTAATTAATATTAAATATTGTGCAATTTAAATTTTATATAAATCATGAACATTATTTATTTTATTTACTTTTTTATGCAAATTTTGAATTTATTGTTTATTAAAGGTTGAACAGAATTATATTTTATTGTTTCCGTGTGCTTACAATTAATATAAATACAAGTTTCTTATTCTTTATTCTTATTGGATTATATTTGAAGTTTATAAGTAGTAATTCTTAATATTATTATTATAAAGGGAAGTTGGAGCATAGGCATTCATTTTATTAGGAATTCTCAGTTTATGAATAAGTTGCAAACTATTTTTGTATTGTTTTAAGGCATATCTTTTGAATAATATATGAATATAGGAATGAATTTCCCTACCTGTAGTATTTCCAGGTCCAATTCTTTTGTAGGAATTGACAGTGTCCTTAGCAAATGATTTTGGTCTACCATATTGTGAGCATGCATGTAATCTGAAAATAATAATTTATATGTAAAAGTATTACATATGGTGCAACAATTAGGATATTATAATTATTAATATTCACCTTTTTTAGTTTATCCATAAAATCCATATACTGTTTCTTCAAATGAAACCATTTATTGCAAAATCCTTTTTATTGATACTTTTATAGTCAGAAATGTGCAAACATAGCCAAGCATAACAGAGCTCGCATCAAAATTACAGAATATTATATAAAATCAAATTAATTACAGAACTGCTTCTCTAAAGAAACAGTATATGGATACAGCGTTGCTCACATAAAGTATTGTTTATTAAAAGGCATCATAAACTTATATCTCTTATTAACAAATTTGGTTTATAATGTTGCCAAATAGCAACCGAGCACTGTTGGTCCCGAAACATAGCCCTTACATAAGGATAGGACTACTAAAATTAAACTACAATATAAAGCAAATAATAATTTATTGCACTACAAACTATATTTACAAATCTCGACCAAAAATATTCACAAATCATTAGATTATTTTAGAGGATCATAGCCAGTGTTCATTTTCTCTTTGAACACATTAAAATTGCGTTTTCTATCAAAATGTGTGACCCATTGATTGGGGCAAGATGTTTCGTACAATTTCCTAAGTTCCGAGCATTCTATAGGCCGCTCAGAACTATCTTTAACATTGCATTTGTCCAAGCACTCCCAGTATCGATCCCTGGAGTCCCAACAGACTTTTCTCTGTTCTTTGTCTGGAAAAGACATTATACAGGTTTCCTTTCAGACAATACACCTAAAACGAAACATAATTTTGGTCGATATTCGATTTCTGATAGATAAAACAGCCAATAACCACAAAAGCTTATCGTGCGATAAAGAACAGAACAAAAAATGAAATATACACGCGTGCAGTACTGAGATTGCCTATTAACAGAATTTAGAAATATTCGCACTTACTTTATTAACTATATTTTGAAATTATTAAGTACAGTAACAGTTTTATAGCAAAATTATAAAACTTTACGTTTACAACCTCGCAAAAAAATTTAGCTGATAGCCGCTTGAACTTGACAGTTTATTTTTTCTTGGCATTGGATTCAATTTTGTTTCGTTTATTGTGGCAACGATTGCACCAATTTATTTACAATATCAAAAGATTTATTGAGTGTATAAAAATGAAAATGATTTACATGTTCCTTTGATATAATGATATGTTGTATAATATTGTTGCAAAGTTCTAAACCATTTACATTTGTCCGTAACATTTTTTCTGAAGCAGATACTTTGCATACAGCTGCAAACTTATTTAATTCGTGAACTGTTTCAAATGCGAATACTCCCGGTAATATCGGTATGTTTACATCGATTTCTTTGCAACAATTTACAAAATCGATGAACACTTTTCCTTCAAAAACTGCCTGAGTTATGATGAAATCTGCTCCATTATCCACTTTGGTCTTCAAATCAACAAGGCTTTCATTATTTTGGGGATATCCAGCGACTCCGATACAGAAGTACCCTCTACATACTTTCCGTATATATTTTATTAAAGCGTTGCTATTTGGAAAATCCGAAGTTTCGGGATCTGGGCTTTCTGAAAAACAATTCACATCTATTGAACATCATCAATGATAGCAAATGACATCAGTGAGCTGGGAGAGCATTCCTCATCTTCAGCGTGCGACAGATATAAAGCGCCCTGCGAATCAAGGATCTTTGTCAAACGATCGTTTATAGGTATCGCTTAAAAGATATGGGTTTAACTTACCTCCGGTTACTATTAGCAAGTTACACATTTCTTTTTCTTGAAGCATTTCCAATAACAAATCTAAATATTTCTTCTTTAACAGATCGCAGGAGAGATGGAGTAAAACCACGTTGCCGTTTTCTTGTAACTTAAACGCCAATTTTAACGGAGCAATGTCGAAATCCTTGCACTGATGCGACTTGGCATGCCACGTTACAGAATAAAAACTCGGTTTCACATCAAAGTTCACGTCAAAATCGACAAAATCTGGAGTAACTTCTATGGAATACGTAAAACTGTTTTTAATTAAACTTGTTATTTTCGACATTTTATTTTTGTTTCTTGTTTTTAAATTATTTGTGGTGAAATCGACTGACCTTGTTAACTATTGATAAGTAACTATACATTAGGTACATGCTCTCGTATATACACTTATAGGCAAAATTAATGGGTGATTTATTATTTACCAGACAACGAGCCCTGTGTTTGATCTGTCGCTTTAAGCGCTTTTTTCACTTTATGTAGATTTGAAAATCGTTCGACTTTTGTCTATGGTTTTCACACAAAATTCGGGAAAAAAAAAACAAGCAAAAGTTGCATTGAATGCATTGAAAGTAGCGTTTTCATTAGTTTAAGAGAGAGCAAAGCGCTTTTGCTTTCAAGTCCAACACGCAAAAGATATACAGGGCAACGAGAACAATAGTCAAGTTAGTTCCTCTAGTCGTTCATAGATGACACTTATTTAGTTCCACACAATTATAATCTTTAAGAAACTCCAGAATATCGGTCCGTCTTGCGCTCGGCCCCCCAGCGAGAGACCACTTCCTAGAGAAGTGCTTCTGGAGGAGGGCTAAAGTAGGCGAACCCTGCCCCCCTGGGTTCGTGAGCCATACGGGCGCTGTTATACCAGTAACAATGCCCAGTAGCCCTAATATATATAATAAACATACATAAACCATACATACATTTATACATACAAGTACATCATATACATTATAACTTAAATAAATACACTGTTATTTAAATAGTGTTTTATTCTGTTTCTCCAGGAACGATGTGGTTATTAAACGTTTAAAGACGCTGACAGACGGTGCACGTCTGATGGCCAAGGGCAGCTTATTCCACTGGCGAGCCGCAGATACAGTAAAGGCATCAGTGTATCTGGTTGAGGAATGAGAATGAATCTTAAGTTGTTGTTGTAAGAGGAGCGAAGGGCACAGTTGTGCGTATTACAAAGAAATTCGAAGCGGGATTTAAAATATGCGGGAGTATTGGGATTATTATTAATGTTATAAAGTAAGGTGAGAACATGGACAGACCTACGAATGCGGATATTGAGCCACTTTAACTGAACGCGAAATTGAGAGACATGATCATACTTACGCAAGCCAAACACATAGCGAATGCATAAGTTGAGCAGACGATCGAGTTTGTTCAGTAGCTCTTCGGTGACGTCAGGATAGCAGGTATCAGCATAATCTATAATGGGAAGAAGCAGCGAACTGACTAATGTAAGCTTTGTTTTAAGTGGTATGAAATTCTGGGAGCGCTTTAACAATTATGACGCAACATCTGACGTAAATAACGAAATCCACTAATAACGTTTGCGACCAAGTAACAGAACAGGGCTACTGCACTAAAGATGCATGAATTAGGGCCTGGACGACCCACTGTCTGTCTCAATCTTAACAACACTAGCCATAAGGTTAAAATTAGCATGCATGTGTGAAGTATTGCTCAGTAGACATGATTTTTTTTCTATAAAAGTTAAAAGATTAACGTTAGGTGTTATAAAAATAATGTAACAGCTATTTAGTATTAAATTGTGCTCGACGTCCGCTATATCTCTCTCGTTGTTATTTAGTTATTATTATTTCAACAAGCTTAAAGCTTTTCCTTGAAATTGATATATTAGGGACTTGATGAGAGTGGTCGCATAATTTTGCCTCTAAGTTTAATTAATCTTATAGTTACTCACTAAATTATGTCACCGGTCTCGCATCCGAGTAATTATTAATTCCCAATCAAAGTAACCAGGTTTGATTCTCGCCAGGGCGTATAGAACAATATATATACAACTTAGCAAATGAAAAGGCATTAAGTTCGCTCTATTACTTTTGAAGTTATTTGTGAAATTAAGAGTTAATAATAATAAACAGCAGCGGTGGTGGCTCAGTTGTAATAACGCTTTTCTTAAAAATCCTAAAAAAAGTCGGTTGGACTCGGAGGTACCGGGTTCGATTCCTGGTCGGGACACAAACATATTTATTAATGTAAATAAATACATTTAATTAATATTAAATTCAATATAAAAGAATTACAATATTAAATAAACTATATTACAACAAAATCTAACCTAAAAAAATAATAATAATAATACATAGAAAATAAAAATACTTACAAAATAAATAGCTCCTCCAAATCGCTGTCTTGTGGCATGGCGGTGCCCAATACTTATCTTAATACTTTATCCAATCCATCCTGAAAGAGAAAATTCGAGACGCAAACCAACAATTCGACAACCAGTACACCGTCTTAAAACAATGAAAAAAAGCTTTCTGTGTAATTGTATAACACTTTTTAATAAATTACCTGAACAAATAAAATGTCTTGAATACAATAACATACAAAAAAATACTAATTGTTAAAGCTTATTATACTGTGGATGAAGATCTAAAGGACGACCATATTTTTCATTTGTAATGACATTATTAATTATATTAGTTATGACATTATTAATTTTAGTTATTAGTTAGGACACTATTAAGAGGATTAATATTAATTCTGACAATGCCTCTATGCAGCTGCAATAAATACTTTTCATAGTAGTCTAGTTATATTTAAGTAGGTATATAGATTTGACATAATATATAGACATTTAATATTTAGCTTTTAGTGTAGGTAAATAAGACAATGTCCCTTTACAGCTGCTATCCACTATTAGTATAGGTAAATAAGACAATGTCCCTTTACAGCTGCTATCCACTATTAGTATAGGTAAATAAGACAATGTCCCTTTACAGCTGCTATCCACTATTAGTATAGGTAAATAAGACAATGTCCCTTTACAGCTGCTATCCACTATTAGTATAGGTAAATAAGACAATGTCCCTTTACAGCTGCTATCCACTATTAGTATAGGTAAATAAGACAATGTCCCTTTACAGCTGCTATCCACTATTAGTGTAGGTAAATAAGACAATGTCCCTTTACAGCTGCTATCCACTATTAGTGTAGGTAAATAAGACAATGTCCCTTTACAGCTGCTATCCACTATTAGTATAGGTAAATAAGACAATGTCCCTTTACAGCTGCTATCCACTATTAGTATAGGTAAATAAGACAATGTCCCTTTACAGCTGCTATCCACTATTAGTATAGGTAAATAAGACAATGTCCCTTTACAGCTGCTATCCACTATTAGTATAGGTAAATAAGACAATGTCCCTTTACAGCTGCTATCCACTATTAGTATAGGTAAATAAGACAATGTCCCTTTACAGCTGCTATCCACTATTAGTATAGGTAAATAAGACAATGTCCCTTTACAGCTGCTATCCACTATTAGTGTAGGTAAATAAGACAATGTCCCTTTACAGCTGCTATCCACTATTAGTATAGGTAAATAAGACAATGTCCCTTTACAGCTGCTATCCACTATTAGTATAGGTAAATAAGACAATGTCCCTTTACAGCTGCTATCCACTATTAGTATAGGTAAATAAGACAATGTCCCTTTACAGCTGCTATCCACTATTAGTATAGGTAAATAAGACAATGTCCCTTTACAGCTGCTATCCACTATTAGTGTAGGTAAATAAGACAATGTCCCTTTACAGCTGCTATCCACTATTAGTGTAGGTAAATAAGACAATGTCCCTTTACAGCTGCTATCCACTATTAGTATAGGTAAATAAGACAATGTCCCTTTACAGCTGCTATCCACTATTAGTATAGGTAAATAAGACAATGTCCCTTTACAGCTGCTATCCACTATTAGTATAGGTAAATAAGACAATGTCCCTTTACAGCTGCTATCCACTATTAGTATAGGTAAATAAGACAATGTCCCTTTACAGCTGCTATCCACTATTAGTATAGGTAAATAAGACAATGTCCCTTTACAGCTGCTATCCACTATTAGTATAGGTAAATAAGACAATGTCCCTTTACAGCTGCTATCCACTATTAGTATAGGTAAATAAGACAATGTCCCTTTACAGCTGCTATCCACTATTAGTATAGGTAAATAAGACAATGCCCCTTTACAGCTGCTATCCACTATTAGTATAGGTAAATAAGACAATGTCCCTTTACAGCTGCTATCCACTATTAGTATAGGTAAATAAGACAATGTCCCTTTACAGCTGCTATCCACTATTAGTATAGGTAAATAAGACAATGCCCCTTTACAGCTGCTATCCACTATTAGTATAGGTAAATAAGACAATGTCCCTTTACAGCTGCTATCCACTATTAGTATAGGTAAATAAGACAATGTCCCTTTACAGCTGCTATCCACTATTAGTATAGGTAAATAAGACAATGCCCCTTTACAGCTGCTATCCACTATTAGTATAGGTAAATAAGACAATGTCCCTTTACAGCTGCTATCCACTATTAGTATAGGTAAATAAGACAATGTCCCTTTACAGCTGCTATCCACTATTAGTATAGGTAAATAAGACAATGTCCCTTTACAGCTGCTATCCACTATTAGTATAGGTAAATAAGACAATGTCCCTTTACAGCTGCTATCCACTATTAGTATAGGTAAATAAGACAATGTCCCTTTACAGCTGCTATCCACTATTAGTATAGGTAAATAAGACAATGTCCCTTTACAGCTGCTATCCACTATTAGTATAGGTAAATAAGACAATGCCCCTTTACAGCTGCTATCCACTATTAGAATTAAGCTTGTTATTCTGAGGCACTATGCCCTTATTAGCAGACTGTTCCTTGCCAACAACAGCCAGCTATTTCAGCCATTTTTATGTATATTGACTTAATATTAATAGGTATTAAATAAGAAAAATTAAAATTTGACGAATCCAAGTGTTCCCATGGGCTCCTGGGCTCCTGGGCTCCTGGGCTCCTAATGATAATCAATATACAATATACACTAGCAGCATTTCCCCTTTGAATGATCAGACTTAATTTTTGGGAGAAAAAATTGCCAGCCCTATTGTCACCAGAGACGTCAATGAGCCTTGGAACAATTTCTTTATTCTTTGGCTTTAAGTTCCGATCCCCACGGGCCCAACGTTTCTACAGCAATCGTCGAAAAAAAGTAACTATTGCAAATAGTTTCATATTTAATTTATTTGTGATATTTCTCGAGTTTGGTACGCGGGAGACATCAACGAGCTTGCCACTTGTCATGATTGGCCTATAGTAAAGTTGGCTAAATGTAAATCCGCTTCTTTATAAGCGTGGTTTCTGACCACTCCGAAAGGGAAACGGTCGTGATGATGTTGATAATAACGTTGCGAGCTGTAAAATTTTATCGCTATATAGTTTGTGAAAATCGCTAATTTGACAGATAAATTCGATACGATTACTGACTATACATTACTCGCAATGGTGGCTCGGTTGTAAGAACGCGTACCTTCAATCCTACAAAGGTCGGTTCAAACCCCCCCGGCATGTACCAATGAGAAATACACTTGTCTTACGTACTGACGTCATAGATTAGCCTCGGAGAGCACGTTAAGCGTCGGTCCCGGTTCCACTAATGCCAACTTGTGGAATCGTTAATAAATTGTCTAAAAAAGTTGACATCATATCCTCGCCAATCCGTCTGGCCACGTGGCGAGTGTAGGCCAAATTCTCCAGTTCTGGAAGGCCCATCTCCAGCAGTGGAGGTCTAGGACGCTGTGTCTCTACATCCAAACGGACGCCGTTTTAATCAAACTATTCGAATAGCCGTGCGTTTTAGCAGACTGTGATAGATTGCGATGCCATTTTCAACTAAACTATGCAGCTGACGTCATCACAGGAGGCGGCGCAACACAAAATAATCGACAATTGTGGACAAATTTTGGAAAGTGATCACACGATTTGGTCCGTTGGGAGGCTCATCTTTCCAAATGCACTATAAGAATACATTTACACACAGCAACGGAACGGTTTGAGCTAACCAAATGCACTATAAGAATACATTTACACACAGCAACGGAACGGTTTGAGCTAACCAAATGCACTATAAGAATACATTTACACACAGCAACGGAACGGTTTGAGCTAACCAAATGCACTATAAGAATACATTTACACACAGCAACGGAACGGTTTGAGCTAACCAAATGCACTATAAGAATACATTTACACACAGCAACGGAACGGTTTGAGCTAACCAAATGCACTATAAGAATACATTTACACACAGCAACGGAACGGTTTGAGCTAACCAAATGCACTATAAGAATACATTTACACACAGCAACGGAACGGTTTGAGCTAACCAAATGCACTATAAGAATACATTTACACACAGCAACGGAACGGTTTGAGCTAACCAAATGCACTATAAGAATACATTTACACACAGCAACGGAACGGTTTGAGCTAACCAAATGCACTATAAGAATACATTTACACACAGCAACGGAACGGTTTGAGCTAACCAAATGCACTATAAGAATACATTTACACACAGCAACGGAACGGTTTGAGCTAACCAAATGCACTATAAGAATACATTTACACACAGCAACGGAACGGTTTGAGCTAACCAAATGCACTATAAGAATACATTTACACACAGCAACGGAACGGTTTGAGCTAACCAAATGCACTATAAGAATACATTTACACACAGCAACGGAACGGTTTGAGCTAACCAAATGCACTATAAGAATACATTTACACACAGCAACGGAACGGTTTGAGCTAATCAAATGCACTATAAGAATACATTTACACACAGCAACGGAACGGTTTGAGCTAACCAAATGCACTATAAGAATACATTTACACACAGCAACGGAACGGTTTGAGCTAACCAAACTTTAATAAATAAAACATCATGTCGAAATATTTGATGATTGTAATCTTTAGGACATTGATCGTGTTCACAATCACCGAATCACAACCAAAAATGTACAAAAACAACGTAAAAAATCCTATCACTACAATATAAGGACAGGCGCTTACTGAGAACGACATGTGACCTGCTGGTAAGAGGTATGCGAAATCAAAAAATGGAGAAACTACGGTGTTATTTTTAAACCAATAGTTTTAAAGGTACATGACAAGGCCGAGTTACCTGACTGCCTCCGTGATTTAGGTACCGGGTTCGATTACTGGTCGGGTAACAATAATTTATTTGTGATATTTTTCGAGTCTAGCATATAGAGATATCGACGAGCTTCCGGTAAAGTATCATCACGATCGTATTCCTTCCGGAAATCATATTTAGCCAACACTATAGGCCCATCGTGTTAGTGGCAAGCTCGTCGATGTATCTAGTTTCCGTATGTATATATTTAGCCAACACTATAGGCCCATCGTGTTAGTGGCAAGCTCGTCGATGTATCTAGTTTCCGTATGTATATATTACTTTATGGTCTCTAGCTAGATTTAACTCAAGTAACACCACAAATAAATTAAACAAATGATTGTGCCTCGACCACACGACCGGTACATCCGCGTCTAAATCAACGGAGGTAGTTCCTATAGATAACCACAGGGGTTGTCAATAAATTCTCAATTAGATTTTAGAAAACGACTGGCGGCCGGTTGCAGAAAGAATTTAAATAATCCATGAACAATATTTTGATAATTATCACGTGATTGGTCATCACGTTGTATTGTCACTTTGGATACTGACGGCCAATGACGTGCCTCATATACATGTATTATGTTTTTGTGTATTGTTTAAAATGCATGCCAAAAGATAATCAGCCTTTCTGCAACCGGCCGTGACTCCGTCAATTTAGATAAGCATTTTCAGTAAGCGCCTGTTCCCTGTAAAGCCGAATACAAGCGCTTTCGTTCTAGTTATTATCAACTTACTACGTGCTACGTTTCGATAAAATTGACTAAGTACTTAATAGTAGGTTGTAGGTACAAGTTTTATTTCATCATCAACATGAGTCCGTAACTCTCCACTGCTGGATATAGATTTGTACGAAAGCTCTTCCACCCTCACGGTCGGGTCGGCCCCCGCGAGTTCTTTCTACAGTATTTGGACAAAGGTCCACTATCTTTCGTGGGGGTCGTCCCAGTGGTCTCCACTCTCGAACCTGTCTATTCCATCGCTCAGTGCTACGACAGACGTGTCCGTGTCCGTCCCACTGATACTTCAATTTGCTAACTTACAAAGATGTTCAGAGAAATTTCATTAAACTTAGTGTAAATCATTTATTTACGAATGTACTAGTCACTAGTTTAGCGAAACCTTTCTGAATAATTTAGTTGTCCAATTAAAAAATTTAGTAAAGACATGAATATACCAACATAGTAGGTATGCAAAATTACTGTAATTGAGATTTACCCTTTTAAGGTATGATCGCCGAAAGTTAATAAATATTATGATAACGTTTCAGAATAGCGACTGTTGCTTAATTATCGCAAAATTGTATATCGGGCGTGGCTTATCGCCGTGCGTACTGGATATCGTAGTACGAGGGACGCAGTTGTTGTCAAGCGGCGGGCTCGTGCGATCGGCATCCGTAAAAATAATTAGCGAAACGCAATTTGAAATGAGTTTGAAACCCCTGTTTTTTATCAACTCTCAGCGATCATACTACCTACTTATAATAATTTAATGAGATAAAAACAGCCTTTTACGTTGTAGACATTTAGTTTATTATCAGATACAAACTAAAACTCATTAGGTACTCACGATAATAATTTATTCATGGAGTTAATTAATAAGCTAATAAGTTTTACCTGCAAATATATTATAATCACTAGTACTTTTTAATATAAAAAAAACTTTTCAAATACTGGGAAATAGAAATAAAGGTTTTTTCGAAATACCTACGTATTCTACGCTCAGTTAGCAGTTTCCTTATTTGCAGTTACTACATTTTTAAATTATACAGCCGAGCTATCAGAATGTCTTAAGTATATGGACATTATCAGACTATATTTGTGTATAAATAACTCGATCTAGTTTACACATGTAACATTAAACTCAATATCTAAACTAGGTAATAATAAATAAGGTGTAAAAGCCGTCCAAACTCTAGTCTACGTTGTATCTAGGATTATCTAATATTAAAGCCTACGGTTCTGCATACATAGTGACATTCCGTATAATTATTATTGTTTTTGTCCAGTAAAGCGCATTACATACATGACTACAAGGTCGCGTTCCGATATTAAAAATATATTTACTCTCAGAAAAATGTCTGGAATTACCAAATTACGTCTAAGCTTGCATCAATTTTAATTAATATTTTTTTATTAAAAAAATATATATTCCGATGGACTATTATTTATTCCTGGTTCAATGTTTTTTTATTATATTTTTTTGTCATTTTCTCCCTATAGATGATGAATAAGATGAGAGGGAAGGCAAAGGGTCTAGCCATTAAAAAACTTTTTTTAAAATTATTATTTAAATTTAGTTTAGGTAAGATTATCAGCAAATTCCAGATGTTGCAGAATTGGAGTGGCTTTCTTGGAGTAACTCGCGACATTATCGCACAAACATGAGAGTTCAAAGGGCGGGAAAACCGCATAAAAATAAACTGCAACTTGTGCCTCATATATATAAAAGTCGTTTTCCATAATTATTCACATTGTAGCACATTATTAAACAAAATAACTCCACTTTAGACCAAAAAAATCCACAGTAATTTACAAAACAAAGCTTGCACTTGGAAAATGGCGCGGAGGAGCTTTTATTAAATTTTAGGTATTTGTCACTTTGACTTTGACATTCAAACGACCTGTGTTACTTCTCGGTCCTTATGAATTCTTAAATTCGTTTTTTTTTTCAGTTATTTTAGCGCTACGATCCCGTTTTGAAGTTTCGGAGTGTGAGCAAGCATGTTGGATGGAACCTAACTGACCACTGCACGACATGCTATAGTCGGGGCGGTGAATTGCTTTTTAAAATATTTATAAAATCTGTCTTCTTAATATTTTATAGTTTTTTTACGGTAATTTTGATTTATATTTCTATCTATATATTTGGTTAACTATTTATGTAGGTACGCACTCACAACGAGAGATTAGCTAACAACCAGCTGTGGTCCAGTGGCAGCTCCATGCTGAGCCGAGTCCCTATCCGTCACCACAGATCTCGCGTACACTAAGCACACAGCTATGGTCCAGTGGCAGCTCCATGCTGAGCCGAGTCCCCACATCCCTATCCGTCACCACAGATCTCGCGTACACTAAGCACACGGCTGTGGTCCAGTGGCAGCTCCATGCTGAGCCGAGTCCCTATCCGTCACCACAGATCTCGCGTACACTAAGCACACAGCTATGGTCCAGTGGCAGCTCCATGCTGAGCCGAGTCCCCACATCCCTATCCGTCACCACAGATCTCGCGTACACTAAGCACACAGCTGTGGTCCAGTGGCAGCTCCATGCTGAGCCGAGTCCCCACATCCCTATCCGTCACCACAGATCTCGCGTACACTAAGCACACAGCTGTGGTCCAGTGGCAGCTCCATGCTGAGCCGAGTCCCCACATCCCTATCCGTCACCACAGATCTCGCGTACACTAAGCACACAGCTGTGGTCCAGTGGCAGCTCCATGCTGAGCCGAGTCCCCACATCCCTATCCGTCACCACAGATCTCGCGTACACTAAGCACACAGCTGTGGTCCAGTGGCAGCTCCATGCTGAGCCGAGTCCCCACATCCCTATCCGTCACCACAGATCTCGCGTACACTAAGCACACAGCTGTGGTCCAGTGGCAGCTCCATGCTGAGCCGAGTCCCCACATCCCTATCCGTCACCACAGATCTCGCGTACACTAAGCACACAGCTGTGGTCCAGTGGCAGCTCCATGCTGAGCCGAGTCCCCACATCCCTATCCGTCACCACAGATCTCGCGTACACTAAGCACACAGCTGTGGTCCAGTGGCAGCTCCATGCTGAGCCGAGTCCCCACATCCCTATCCGTCACCACAGATCTCGCGTACACTAAGCACACAGCTGTGGTCCAGTGGCAGCTCCATGCTGAGCCGAGTCCCCACATCCCTATCCGTCACCACAGATCTCGCGTACACTAAGCACACAGCTGTGGTCCAGTGGCAGCTCCATGCTGAGCCGAGTCCCCACATCCCTATCCGTCACCACAGATCTCGCGTACACTAAGCACACAGCTGTGGTCCAGTGGCAGCTCCATGCTGAGCCGAGTCCCCACATCCCTATCCGTCACCACAGATCTCGCGTACACTAAGCACACAGCTGTGGTCCAGTGGCAGCTCCATGCTGAGCCGAGTCCCCACATCCCTATCCGTCACCACAGATCTCGCGTACACTTGTTAAGTTTTGTTTAATATGTTTAATAAAAATATTTTTCTTTCCATATAAATAAAGTTAATATTGGAACGCGACGTAATTGTAAATCCAATCAAACTCCTTCCTACTTAGTTCGCATGTTTGATATGTTGGAACTGTTTCTCCTAAAATTAGTACAAAAATGTTTCAAACTCCTTTACTGTAGTCTGGGGTGAAATATTTTCTGTTTTAAGCTGATTAGCTGAGATGTGTGAGGAAATTATCCACCAATTATAGTTATTGCCGCCCCCAAGCTGTAATACTTATCTACAAAATCACTGTTTAGTGATTAAATGACTAAAAATTATAATGTTCTATCTACCTACTTATGTATGTACCTCTGTACTGAACAATGGGATTAATTGAAAAATTATAGCGTTTTGAAAACGAAAGAACCGTTCAATCAACGAGGTCAAATATAAGTATTTTTTACACAACCTAACCTAACGTCCATGGTTCTTACGAACATATTAAAGTATGACACACCACTTCTGAGCATTGACATTGATCTGACCCAAGAGATCAAATTCCTGGAGCTCACAATTGACAGGAACTTGACGTTCAATGCCCACGTTGCCGACACGTGTGCAGGCGGTGTTGCACGTCTACAAACAGCTGTCCAAAGCCGCCAGGATAAGCGACGGCGGAACCAGTTGTACTGTACGCGGCCCCTGCATGGGCAGGAGCAGCTTGTAAATTGGGGGTGCAAAGGCAGCTCTCCGCCGTTCAGAGGGGATTTGCACAAAAGTTGACCAGGGCGTACGGTACTGTCTCCCTAAATTCGGCGCTAGTGTTGGCCGGGGTGCTGTCCCTCGACCTCAGGCTGCATGAGGCCAGGCCGCAGCCAGTACTCGCGGTAGGGAGGTGAAAAGGGTTGCATATGTCGACACTCCTCACCCGGCGGAGCATATGCGCCTGGAGTTAATGTGCTACCAGGCACAGAGAACAAGTCGATATGCAGAACAAACAGCAAGCCTGGATTTATACTGACGGCAACAAGATGGCGGAGTCGGAGCGGCATTATCCGTATGGAATAATGCCGCCGAGACGAAATCCCTCAAACTTAAGCTGCCGTTGTATTGTACGGTCTACCAGGCGGAACTACTGGCCAACAACTGAAGCCACGAGGATAAATTTAGACAATGATTGGAAAAGCTGTGGCATATACAGCGACTCTCGGTCCGCCCTGCAGTCGGTTGTTAGTAATGGCTTATCCCACCCGTTGGCAGTGAAAGCGCGTTCCAACCTAAAAGCAGCACGGCTCCAGAACTGTTTCCCTGTTTTAGATCAAGGCCCACGCCGGGTCGGCCGAGAACGAGTGTGCCGACAGATCCGAAAAGAATCGCTTGTCGAATGGAACCGGAGATACAGGACGGGTTACACCGCCGGCATCACCAAGATGTTCTTGTCGGATGCGGTGGAGGCCTTCAAGGTCGTCGGGCGACTCGAGCCAACCGGCGTGGGAACCCAGATCCTAACGGGACACGGTGGATTCTCCGAATACTTGGCCAGGATCATGTGTAAGGAGAACCCATCGTGTATATGCAAAGCTGGGATCTAGAAAACAGTGCCACATATACTATTTGAAGCTCATTGCCGAGACCGATTTGAGGCGGAGCATGCTCTGGACTCTACACTAAACCGTAGCACCATCGGTTAACTAATGGCAAGCAAGAGCAGGAAGCCAAATTTATAGAATATTTCATAAAGATAGTGGGAAAAGTCATTAACAGAAACAAAGTATAGCAAGTTATGTCGCGATTATATAATTGTATATATATAAATAGCGTCACACAAAATAAAATAGTATATTTAAGTTACCTTTGGTAAACTGCTGTGTATAATGCCTAATAGTTTAAGTTCCCAAGTATTTGTGTTTGTATAAATAATAGTATAAGAAAAATGTAAATAGTTATAAAGAAAAACAAAAATAAGAAAATTAAATACAAAAAGAATTAAAGAAAATGAAACAATAAAATATGAAAAGACGAAAAACAGAACAATAGAAACTAAAAAAACTCTTAAATTATATAGAATCATAGAATAAATAAAACAAAAAAATAAAGAAGTAAATAACAATTTCATCATCATCATCATCATCAGCCTGTATCTCTCCACTGCTGGATGTAGGCCTCCCCTAAGGGGAGCCACTTCACGCGATCTATCGCTACCCTCATCCAACCCCCACCAGCGACCTTCTTTAGGTCATCTGTCCATCTGGCGGGGGGTCGTCCCACTCTGCGTCTTCCCGTACGTGGTCTCCACTCTAAAACCCGTTTGCCCCATCGATCGTCGGTTCTGCGGCAGATATGTCCGGCCCATTGCCACTTCAGCTTGCTATGTCAGTAACTTTCGTTCTCTGACGAATATCAACGTATGCTAGTATAAAAAAAAAAAAAAAAAAAAAAAAAAAAAAAGTTTCGAATTCTATCCATCAGAGATACACCAAGCATAGCTCTCTCCATGACTCGCTGAGCGACCTTGAATTTATGGACCAGACCCACTGTTAGTGTCCACGTCTCTGCTCCGTACGACATTACCGGAAGGACGCACTGGTTAAAGACCTTAGTCTTTAAACATTGTGGTATAGACGATGAGAGGATGTGCCGGAGTTTCCCGAATGCCGCCCATCCTAGCTGAATGCGTCTGTCGGCTTCTTTGCTGAAGTTGGCTGCTCCTAATTGGATAGTCTGCCCGAGGTATACGTAATTTTGCACAACTTCGAGAGTGTCGTTTCCTATGCAGATTGGCCTCGGCTTGACATGATCATTGAACATGACTTTCGTCTTGTCTAAGTTCATTCCGAGACCAACCCGCTGGGATGCTACGTTTAAGCCGTTCAGCATTCCGCTAAGATCCTTGAGTGAACTGGCCATACTTATAGATGACTATGTCATCCGTAAATCGGAGGTGTGAGATGAATTCTCCATTGATGTTTATGCCGCAGTAATTCCAGTCTAGCATTTTAAAAACATCTTCCAACGCGTTCGTGAACAGTTTCGGGGATATGACATCCCCCTGTCGCACGCCTCTGCGCAGTTGGATAGGCTTTATATGCTGACCCTGTAACTGGACGGTCATAGTCGCAGAACTGTAAAGACATCTCAGCACCTCAACGTATCGATAACAATTTATATAAACACAATTAGGATTTTTTGGCAAATTAGGATAAAAACTTCAAAATTATTTAGATTATAAATACATTAAAAACAGAAAACTAAATTAGTAGGTAGATAATAATTATATAAATTCAACTAGGAATTTTGGCTAATAAGGATTTAAAAACTGTTAAATTATATAGATTCATAGAATAGAAGATAAAACAGAAAAATCAAAATAGACAGCACTTTCGCTGGGTAGGTACTAACAAAATTATAAAAATCCGAAAAACATGAAATAAAAAGTCTAAAAAAAAAATCAGACTAGAAAAAAAAACAAAAAAAAAAGACCACTAAACAACCTTATTATAACTTTTATAGATGTCTTCTGAAAACGTTGACATTAGCTTCATGCAATTCTCAGTAGATATGTTTTGTTAAACCGTTATGTAGAAACGTTAGAAGTTGTACTAGTGGAGGTGTGTGGCGTAAAAATGGTGTAACAAATCCTGCTCTATATCTTATATTTGACCTTGTATTCGTTTCCTTTGGTTTAAAACCACCACTAAATTTCCGTTACCTATCTCATAAATTAAGGTATATACGACTATAAGATAGAAAAAAATGGATCAATTAATTACATAGATTTTTTTCTGATTGAGATGTCATTATAACGTGAAAATGAGTCACGTGTATGATAACGGAATCACTCGTATACCTAGTTACGTAGCTTAAGGATTGGCGGATATTATTTTCACATTACACACACCTGCTGAATAACTAGAGCCCATTTCGTATCACATTTCAGTTTTAACCGATCTATTATAATGTTGTCTTATTCGCTTATTATTATGCTGTACCAAGCTTGGTTCATTTAACACGTAATGTGCATTATAGTCAAATACTCTACTACAGAATTAGCTCTAGTATGCATAAACTCAGTTATCGAATCAAGTTCGATAAAAGTGAAGAAAAAAATCCTTGATTCGACTGACAATTCGGTTACGTGGCACCTCGTGGCGCTATAGACAATTCCGTACTTCATGTTCTCGATTCGGTATCAGAGTTTGTGAATGATAGAGCTACAGTTTTTTGCGAATTGTGACAATTTATTATGGCCCATCTGAAGGTACGCGAGACGCGAATTCCACAAACTGACACTGACACAGTGTTGTTGGGATTTTTAGAATACCTACATCTGAAATTGTTGAAGACGCAAAAGATCAGTTAAAATTGTGTTTGTTGAATACGTAATACTCAGCTTTGTGCTCGTGGTGTGGCGTTGTGTTCGTGGTGTGGCGTTGTATTCGTGGTGTGGCGTTGTGTTCGTGGTGTGGCGTTGTGTTCGTGGTGTGGCGTTGTGTTCGTGGTGTGGCGTTGTGTTCGTGGTGTGGCGTTGTGTTCGTGGTGTGGCGTTGTGTTCGTGGTGTGGCGTTGTGTTCGTGGTGTGGCGTTGAAGTTTCTGAAGTAGGTCGTGTCGAAGTTATATCGAGCACAAAATATAAATTTTCAACTGTTAATCTTATTTCTTTAGTCAATATCGATTGCACTGGTCAGTACTACCTGTTATAATAACAATATCGATTGCACTGGTCAGTACTACCTGTTATAATACCAGCTGTTTTACCTTAAATTAATTTGGTTGCGCATTATTTGGAATTTGATTAAAATGGATCCTACTGTAAGTCTATATAAGATGGGGTTTAGGCAGCGGTTTGTTGAAATCTCCCAGATGACTTTTTTTTTTCCGACACCTTCAACACTTTGTTGGCAACAAATATCGTTAATGTACACAAAAACTTAATTTATGCTTAATTATATACTAAACCCTTCCTCGAGAACCACTCTTTTTATTGATAAAATAAGCATGAAAATTGTTGCAATATTTTGTGAGTTTATCGCGAACAGGATTTTGTTTTATAATATGTAGTGATAGTGATCGTGGTAACCACACTGGATGCTTGTTAGATACTGCATCTATTGCGAACATCGCAAAATTATATAAAACCTTAAATTCATTCAAAAAATAAAACAATCTCTAACACGCTGTTATCATAAAAAAATGTAAATGCGGTTAGCTGTATATAAACCTCATTGGCTGTCACGAAAAAACAATACTGTTATAGATACGATGGTGACATATTCGAAAAATGCATCAAACTGGGAGAAATTAGGGGGGCTGTCAATAGCGGGGTTCTGGGGACTTGTCCAGAGTACCCAGGATGAGAAAGAAGGGCAGGACTACAGTAGTTTTTTTTACGCGCAATGTAAAATGAAAAAGCGCAAGCGCGTGTATACAGACAAACTTGCACGCCACGTGCGTGTATACAGACAAACTTTCACGCCACGTGCGTGTATACAGACAAACTTGCACGCCACGTGTGTGTATACAGACAAACTTGCACGCCACGTGTGTGTATACAGACAAACTTGCACGCCACGTGTGTGTATACAGACAAACTTTCACGCCACGTGCGTGTATACAGACAAACTTGCACGCCACGTGTGTGTATAGACAAACTTGCACGCCACGTGCGTGTATACAGACAAACTTGCACGCCACGTGTGTGTATACAGACAAACTTTCACGCCACGTGCGTGTATACAGACAAACTTTCACGCCACGTGCGTGTATACACACAAACTTGCACGCCACGTGTGTGTATACAGACAAACTTTCACGCCACGTGCGTGTATACAGACAAACTTGCACGCCACGTGTGTGTATACAGACAAACTTGCACGCCACGTGTGTGTATACAGACAAACTTGCACGCCACGTGTGTGTATACAGACAAACTTTCACGCCACGTGCGTGTATACAGACAAACTTGCACGCCACGTGTGTGTATAGACAAACTTGCACGCCACGTGCGTGTATACAGACAAACTTGCACGCCACGTGTGTGTATACAGACAAACTTTCACGCCACGTGCGTGTATACAGACAAACTTGCACGCCACGTGTGTGTATAGACAAACTTGCACGCCACGTGCGTGTATACAGACAAACTTGCACGCTACGTGCGTGTATACAGACAAACTTGCACGCCACGTGCGTGTATACAGACAAACTTGCACGCCACGTGTGTGTATACAGACAAACAAAATCAACTTGGCATTTTTATGTGACGGTGTTCTTTTTTAGTCAGAATTGACACTGAATTCAGTCTTCAGTCAAATGGTAATAAGAGGTAGGTTATTTACAAGGAGCTCATCATCTACTTACGCTAACTCTAAATATTTACAAGATACATGTGTCTCGTATGTGTGTCCGTCGACCCTAATGCATATCTCATCGACAATCGGTTCACCAACTTTTACCCGATATTCGCGAGTTTTAGATTTGTTCGATAGCGCAATTTTATATACTAAGCACGACATGTGACCACAGCCACCTGATGGTAACAAGATTATTTTTAGAACTTCATTGCATTAATTAATATTGTTCGATACTTTAACAAAGTTTGACAATCCCTAACCGATGCCAGACGTAGTGGATCGCTTAAAATTGTCAATAAGATACGTAAGGCAGACAAACAGACAGACAAACAGACAGACATGTATTAAAAACTTATTTAATTACATGTAATAGTCATGATTTAAATCTATAGTCTACTTGATATTGTCATTTTTATATTATCACTAAATACTGAAAGAGCGAATCTTTCCAATCATAGATAACACCTAAATAGATTGACTTATATCTAAGAACGGGAATATTGATAATAAAAAAGGTCGATTTTTCGATGTAAGTACATTGCGTTTTATTTTCAACAATTTATTATCACGACCGTATCTCTTCCGGGGTGATCAGAAACGAAACTGACTTACATTTAGCCAACTTTACTAACTACTGCGGCTTCTGTGTTTCAACTTTTACGAGCGATTTAAATCTTAAGGAAGTGTTGAAATATTAAACCTAAATTTAATTATGTCCCCGGTCCTTACACATAAGTCAAGAGCTAAAAAATTGTACAGAAGAGATCCTACAGGAATGTAACCACACTTTACCACAGCCCCGTGTGTCCTAACTTATACCTACGGTTTAGTCGACCACCAAATATAAGTACCGGCGGACAAACTATTCCTTTTATCGCAAACGTGTAAAAAAACTTATATTTTAATATTGATGTGTTGGCGGATGTGGTTCGGTTGAACGAAAGAACGCAAGTACCAATGACAAATAGTTTTTACGTAAATTATTTTAAAGACCACAACATGAAGTTAAGATCGAACAAGTATTATGATCCCACAGAAGAAATGATCAGGAACGGATTCAAACTCCCCGCAGCGGAAGTGGGTGCGAGAGAGGTGCCAGCGCGCGGTCGAATTCTCCAGGTATCGAAGTCCCATTTCAAATAGTGCAGGTCTAGGACCCCGTGTTCTAGGACCCCGTGTTCTAGGACCCCGTGTTCTAGGACCCCGTGTTCTAGGACCCCGTGTTCTAGGGGCCGTAATAATTAATATTGAATCTACAATTTTGTTAATGTAAAGATTGCGATTAAAGAAACAGAATGGTCCGTTGGTCTTTAACATTTTTCTTGGCGTGGTGGAAACCTAATGTTCGAGGCCCGCATTCTCGTTTCTAGAAAACCACAAGTTTCATAATAACCACTTAAATATTAATAAGTTCGACACACTAAGGCCGAGTTGCACCTAAATGAAGTCTCTGTAAATGACACGTAATTATGTATTTGTCCTATTTGTAACATAGCTGAGTTTTCCTAGCAGATTCCTTTCTCAGTCAGATTAAACATTAACAGGTCACTGGAATCTGATAAGCTGCTGGTCTTCTGCTAACAGCGCTTTGGACCACTTTGCTTAGTCTTCCACTAGCAGGAGTAGAATCATTAAACATTAATTAATGTCGTGTTACATTTTGCCTGCCTGCGACTTAGGTAAGATATTTTGACTTTGACATTGTTAGGTACATTGACAACTGTAAATTGTATTAAGCTTTTAGATTGACTATGAACTTGTGATTTTCTAGACACGAGGCGAAGACAAACTTCAAAATTAACTTCTGAAATAATGTTAAAGGAGAAACATTATTTAGCACAAATATTAAGTTCAGTCGCAGTTTTGTCTCCCATTTTCTTATGTTCGTTGTAATTATTATATATTAAGGTTATATATATTAAGGTTATATACGGTAAGTTATATACGGTAAGTTATATACGGTAAGTTATAACTTGCGAGCGGCTGAAGGTGGTACACCACAAAATGTCGGCGGCGACGAGTGAAACCTTGTAGGTATCTTAAACAAAAAAGTTTCCTATACATTTTTTATGTTTTGATATCTGAAGGTTTGTTTTCGATTATTTTACAATTTTAAATTTGGGCGTGTTTACATTATGCGATAAGAGATTTCCCAACTATACAGGATTTATATAAAGTAAAACAAAAGAAAAATCACCAGGACTTCGGAGAAGGATCTAAAATAATGTATACTGGATATACGAATACGTTAGAGTTTGTCTTGCATAAATTCATTGAATGTGTAGTAATATTTTTCTAGTAATATATATTTTAGATTATTTACAAAAGTATTCTGGTTAGCTTTTATAAGAACGTATGGTGGATTCGTTTATTATTTAAATTAATTGTGTTTATATAGTATAACTTATAGTATGGGAATGCCTTTTTACAGCAGCTATAATTTTAAGTGACATTTTTAATATTTGTGTTGCATTAATTATATTTTGGTAAAAATACGAGATACGAACTTGTCACTGGTCGCCGAGTTAATGTCACCACTTAAATTAACAATGTCCGCTTTAATTATCGTTGTGTGTTATTGATTTAGACACCGAAAGAATGTATGGTTTGTAACAAACATTCAAAGATTTAAAATAAGATAAACTATTGGTAGCTTTAATGTAGAACTCTTAAAGTTCTTATTACATTTGAATACATTTTCAGAAACTGTAATTTTGTTGTTAAGCACCTGCAATATCAGTGTGTGTTCGGGTTTTGGATTTCGATTAATTTCTTTTTTTCATAAGTTTCGTTACAGAAGTCAAAATTTGGACCAAAAACTTCGCCTCCAGAGGCGTTCGTTGACAAACACTGCCATCCTACCGCAACGCCCTCGTGTGTCCTAAAATAATCATCGAATCTTAAAGTGACATTCGGTGTTTCCAAAGGGACACACATGGCGCTAATCGTGTGCACTATAAGTACTAGATGGACTCCATGTGGTCTGCAACTGGACTCTCGCAGAGCGGCATCATGACGGAGGGAGACAGGCTCGGCGCTTGCCACGCCGACTGAAACACGCCATACATACATACATACCAGGGACATGCTTCAGGAACTCAAATCAGGGCCGGTAACTGAAACCTTCCTTAGTGCCATTTCTTCACTTAAATACTAATTAGTACTAAGTAAGGTTTCAGTTACCGGCCCTCACGCCCCAAACGGATTGAAATGAAGTGTTCCAGAACACGAATATGAAATAATGTGGACATTTCAAAATTCTAAATACCGTTTTGTACTCAGATACATGGCCAAAGAGTTGCTGAGTACATGAACACCATGAAAATATTCAATAATCATTTTGTAACTCAGCGGAACATTCTGGTCTAGTGAAGTAAAGATATAAGAGTACAGATATTAAAAAAGCTCATTTTGGTAAACTGTGATCTTAATGACGTAAATATATCCATGTATCTCAGTCCAAAACTCTGAGGTGATTGCATTATAACCAAAAAGTTGAACTGTGTTCATATTTTATTGATAGTTTAAGAAAGTGGGGATGAGATAGCTATCTGAGAGGAAAGGTTTTCTAAATAATAAATACAACAAAATAAATAAAACAAAAAGTACAAATTTGATATTTATTGAAACGAAACTTGGCTCAGGAAAGCTGATTCGTTCGGCAACAAACAATACGAAGACACGAGAGAGGCTCTCACGGGAACCAATAACTTACAGAAACTTGGCTTAGGAAAGCTGATTCGTTCGGCAACAAACAATACGAAGACACGAGAGAGGCTCTCACGGGAACCAATAACTTACAGAAACTTGGCTCAGGAAAGCTGATTCGTTCGGCAACAAACAATACGAAGACACGAGAGAGGCTCTCACGGGAACCAATAACTTACAGAAACTTGGCTCAGGAAAGCTGATTCGTTCGGCAACAAACAAGACGAAGACACGAGAGAGGCTCTCACGGGAACCAATAACTTACAATCACAAATGGATGCTTAAATCTAATCTACTGCTACTTGGTAAGAATACTATAGTCTAGGAGCGACCTCCAACGATCGGTTATCCGAAAGATAACAAAACCGCTAACAAAAGCAACATTAATGGATTGACTAACGAAATATAGTAACGAGGGTTACCATCCCTCTCGCTCGCACAAACAAACATTTTTAAAGTTAACTTTTAAGAAATGTAGTGTATTAACTGATATCTTAGAGATATTTAGAAGACTTTTTAAAATAAATTAGAGGAAAATCTTTGTAAATGTTTTTGCTATTTCTCTGTCTTAAATGAGGTCGTTGGAAATATCTTAGAATATATTGTATTGTGCGAGCGAGAGGGAAGCACCTCTTTGATCGAATAAAAGCTTGGTGTATTGTGGACCTTCGCTGTGCGTCGCTCGTAAGGATCACATTTTAGGAAACGTCAAACTTAAGGAAACTGCAAGAATCGAAGTTTGACCTTAATGTTCGGTCTCCATTCCCGTAGTCTCGTTTCTACATTGTTCGATATTCCTCGTGAAGCCTTGACACTTGAAAAATCCTTAAATCGCTGCTTTTGTTAGCGTATTTAAAAAAGTGGATTTCATTAGAATAACAGATCGCTGAAGGTCGCTCTTCTGCGGATCTTATAGTAAATAGCACAGAATCGAAGGGATCAATAATATCCGTTCATGGCATGCACTATCGGTACATCTAACTAACTACTATATACTACTATACATTGCGCGTTCCAAAATGTAAGTTTGGTTATTACATCGTGCAATGTACAACGAAATATCAGAAGAACACTACTGTAGTTACGTTTCCGAAATTCAATATTACACCATACCGATAGTACTCGTGGTACTATAGCTCTAGTACGCACCGACTCTGATATCGAATGGAGAACCCATTAAATCAAAATGAACCCTATTATATATCAATTCCTGTGTACTCCTGAGACACTTTAATGTTTACATGTCAACTTTACGTATCGGAGTTGTTACGTATCGATACCGCGTATCTCCAAATAGGAACCATCAGGGATTACTGGATAGGAAAACAAATAAATATCTGTAACATAGCCACAAGTGACAGCGTTACACATCGCCACTTCCCACCAAAACTAAGCGCCTTTTTAAATTAAATAAATATATTATTCCGGCCAATTTCAAAATAAAACTAAAGCAAAATTATAAATTGTCTCTTCTAATATTGACCGTAATTAGAATTTTTGTTTTGTCATACTAAATAGTGGGAGTTAACAATGTGGGCCGACAGTCTCGACATTCGATAACCATTGCGATCTCGGTCCGCAAGTCATACAAACTGTTCCCACTTACAAAATAAAAAGGCTGATTTGGTCAATTAATAGTTCCAAATGACTAATATCTTAATACTGAAACTTATGTGATTAAAAACTCAGACAGCTCCATATTAACTCATTGTAATATGTACGAGTATATTATGTCAATGGAATTTATTCCTTTGCAACATTACAGCTGGTTGCTGTCACACGGTAAAACTGTATTAATAATATTCGATAACTTTGCGGACTGTCAAATATCGTCGCTAAATAGTTTGCCAAAATCATAAACATACATATTTGGTCTGTTGGAAGGCTGGTCAATGGCCACCTTATATCGCTATGAAATGTCGAGACTGCTGCCTCACGAAAGGATTTCAATTTGTTAAGTTTGTGGCTACCTTACAAAATATCGGAAAAGATCATTTAACATTTTGTTTTTGAGTATATATTTTTGATTCTAAAGATATAAATTATTTGAATTGACGAAAGATAGCATCTTTTCTAGATAAGTGAATAAACTAAAAAAAATCTAAACATGCGAAAGAATATGAAGCAGTACCTACCTATCACTGAATTGCAATTAAAGCTAGCACCTTATCTGTGTTCCCATTAATGGAACCAACTGTACGAGTTAGGATAAGGCCTACTGTCCACGTAACTATTATTTATTTTTAAAGTATGTATAATCCTTTCTCTTTTCTCCTTCTTCCTCCTACCTTTACTTCTTCCTTTTGCTCCAGCTTTTACGCATACATATTAAATTTTACATAACGCCATTACTGGTCGGCAAGCAATGGGTCTCCATGTTCTGGAGTTCAGGTCATATTATTAGTTATAGCAGCAGCAGCCTGTCCGCTACATTACTTTACGTTTATGTGAATGTGCTTTTTGTAATGAGTATCAGTTAGTCAACAAGTAACGAAAATTAAAAAAATAAACACAGCTAATAATTTGTGAAATATGCCATCAAAACAAAATTAAATAATATTAGTTATTTTTAAAATTAATATTTACGTAAAATATTTTTTAAATATACATATATACAATGTTTGGCAAGATAAATTAGAACGCTAACCTTCGTCTATCTCTTTGGTATCATTAAGAGCTTCCAGCTTTCCCTGCTAAAGATAAGAGAACGTCAGAAAGCACAGCAGCTTATAGATCGGCATAGTGTTGAAGACAGATAAAGAAAGATTCTTGGATTTCGTATACCATCAAAAAAGCCAAAGGTATTCAGGAGATTTTAAATTTGAATGATTTTGTTCCGAGAAAATATGATTTACATTATAAAGTAAGCAAAAGCAAGCCTAGTGATCTATCTCCGGCAATAGCAAGCCTAGTGAGCTATCTCCGGCAATAGCAAGCCTAGTGATCTATCTCCGGCAATAGCAAGCCTAGTGATCTATCTCCGGCAATAGCAAGCCTAGTGATCTATCTCCGGCAATAGCAAGCCTAGTGATCTATCTCCGGCAATAGCAACCGATCTACAAATTATATTTCTTGCGAAGTATGTACGAGTATAAGTCTAATGGTAAATAGCTTGATTGTCGATTGGACTCAACAGTACTTGATCATATTTAGCATACATAATATTGTTGTTTTATTATTGTCTCTTTATTAATAATGTTATTTCATAATTGGCTAGGCGATAAGTATTAAGTTTGAATGTTATAAGTAAGAGACAGCTGTGGAATATGAGAATAAATAAATACTTAAATAAATAAAATTTGCTGCCATTTGTAGCTAACATTATTTAAATGATGGACAGTAGGCCTAATAATAAATAGTATTGCAGTTACAAATAATAAATAGTATTGCAGTTACAAATAATAAATAGTATTGCAGTTACAAATAATAAATAGTATTGCAGTTACAAATAATACTGTAATTATTTAGCGAAACTGGTTTTACTTCAATATAATTTTCGTCAACTCGTATCTAGTGAAATAATAATTGATCGAACTATTGGCAACATAGAGTGATAATGTGCACATGTGGACCGTGGCTTAATGTGCACATGTGGACCGTGGCTTCATAATACTATACACAGTTCTTACATATCAAATAAAATTAAAATCACATGTGCTCAGCTTGTATTTGTTCGGAATAACAGCGCTCACAAGTTTTATATATTGAGGCACTTCGAGTTACAGTCTTATTGTTTCTCAGTCAGATCCAACATTATCCGGTCACTGAAATCTGCTAACATGATTCTACTTCTGCTGGCGGAAGACTAAGGCCCGTATTGTTAGCCGTTACCTCGACGGCTCCTCCACTCAACAATAGAAGTGTCCAACTCGCAGCACATCGCCAAGTGAACTTGAAACTTGTGGAAGCGTGTTTATACTATTTAAACTAGAATTACTTATTTGAGAACCCAAATTGTCGAACTATTTCCATTTCGTTCCAAAATTTCAAAAGTGCTAAAGCGTGTAGTAATTCTGATAAAATGAACGCATCACATTAATGTTGCCAGAAATAAAACTTATTTTACCGGAAATATAGAATATGGCAACACCTTCGGACAGTTTATAACTAACTATCCTTTAAGGAAATACGGTTGTCAGCTGGAACCAATACTCGAGGGGGGGAGCCGGTGACCAAACGGGTGCTGGTGAGGCTGAGTTACAACTAATTGAACGATTCAAGTAGCACATTTATTGTGAAGGTCAGACGTCAGCTGGTACTATCGATGCCATTTGAACTTATATCGTTACAATGACGGAGATAACGTTTTGGTACAATCCAGCCTTACGGCCAGTTTGTTACTTAATTTTTACTTAAGTAATAATTAAGTAACAAAATACGCTCGAGAAATTGTTAGTCTTCTACCAGTGGAACTAGGATCATTTAAAATAATATAAAGAATGACGTCATCTATAATAGTTTATTATTAAAATACTTTATTGCACTTAACTTAAAAGTATGTACAAAGGCGAACTTAAAGCTAACCTTTGGGAGAGTGAGACAGTATATTATCTGGGGTGCAATTTTAACCTTACTAAACTACATAAATAGTATGTATACATAAACTACTTAAATAGTATGTATACATAAACTACTTAAATAGTATGTATACATAAACTACTTAAATACTTATTAATATAGAGTAGATATATATTGTTCTGCTTGTTTCAAAAGAAAGTATCAAGTAGTTTATGGCAGAGGGATAGTTCTCGGACTGTAGATATAATGTCGATTGAGATATATTTATCGAAAAAAAGTCGAATATCGAACGATAAACGAAACGCAACTTGTGGAAGCCATCTCAATTATATATATTATTCTCGAAATGCAGTATTTGACAAGCACAAACATTTGTGTAATATTTTAAATAGACATAACGTTTGACATTACAGCCCAAGAACTACCCCACATCGATAGTTACGTCAATTTTGAAATAGTAATTTGAAGACTTTCAAATTTTGACTGCAATTGTACCTTGGTAAGCCGAATAATATAATTAGATAATGTGACTCCGCTGCCATCCCGAACGCCACACCTTCAACTAGTCAATGTGAAGCACTAGGTATTGTCATGCACTCTACATTACACGACGACTCGAACACGTCACGTCATGGACACCCGAGACATCTTGTATATAATGATACTAATATATAACTAATTCACAATTATATGTTACAGGCAACTAAAGAGTTGCTATCAAATGTTTGACACAGACGTTACCTCGACGGCTCCATTCCTTCCAGCTGTCACGCCAGGAACAGAACTGTCAAACTTAATGTACACGCGACGTAACTTAAGGTACACGCGACGTAACTTAAGGTACACGCGACGTAACTTAAGGTACACGCGACGTAACTTAAGGTACACGCGACGTAACCTAAAGCGTGTTTAAGTTTTACTTGTATTTATTATTTTCTTAGTAATAATTAGTTATAGAATACACTTTAAACCAAAAAAAAAACTAATTAAAATCACTTTTTTCCCAAAATATAAATAAAATACAAAGGAGACAGACTTATGGATATCCAAGGTGCTAGAGCGTGTAGTATTGCTAACAAAATGAATATATACAATAGGAGAACGCATTCTTTAATGTTGCCAGAAAAAAAAAGTAATCTTCCTGGAAATATTTATAATAGTAACATCTAAATCATTCGAGGTTTGGAGAATTTACAAGAGTTATTTTTTACATAATTTTTTGAGAATATCAATTTCAAGGAACCCATTTGACAGCTGGAAGGTATGGTCGAGCGGAATATCCGTTGTGGAAACGTCTTAAATACAGATGTTAGATAGAGTTTAAATTAATTTGATAACAATCTTCTTGAAATCCTCGACCGGTGTTACCATTTTTTTTTTAAGATTATTTCGACGTAACATTTATTTAAAATTTCTGAATTCGTTAGTTATATTTGCAAACAAGATGCGTCGGCGACGTGCCCCACAATAATCTAAGTGCTTCTAAGATGCGTCGACATTGAAAGAGTGACCGGGCACTAGTTGGTCTGGAATACCTGGAAGCACGGAGGACAGACTCCCGGGCCCGCCCATCGGCTCGGCCACGGGGCCCGCCGCGGGGAGATCTGGCACGCGGTCTGCAGCGAGCCGGCCAGCACCGACTCCACGGCCGACAGCACCAGCGGCCTCTGCTGGGCCAGGCGGTAGCTCTGCTGCCTCAACATCTGCCGCCGGCTCGGGGAGAGGCTCTGCGGGCGCGGCTCCGCGGGCTCCGGGCTGGCCGGGGCTCCGGCCGGGGCTCTGGCCGGCCTGGGCAGGAACCGGTCGTGCTGCAGCCGGCGGCGGGCCAGCTCCTCGGCCGGCAGGGACGACCCGTACCGGGTGCGCAGCTTCTGGACCTCCTTCTGCACCAGGTGCAGCTCCAGAACGCCCTTGGCCTTGGAGTTCTCCCCGAGCCGCTGGCTGTTGAAGGCGAGCCCCGCGTTGTGTCGGTCCCCGTCGGGGGTGTCGGCCTGGCGGGACACCAGGCCGTCGCTGGCGCGTCTCCCTTCGCGGAAGTCCACCGGGGACCGACTGGGCTCCGAGGGGAGTCCCGCCGCGCCCGCGCAGTCCTGCTGCGCCTGCGGGGTCGCGGAGGAGCACAGCACCGCGTCCTTCAGGGGCAGGGGGGACTGCTGCAGGGTGTTCATGAGCTTGGCGGCTTCCGAGCTCATCGTGAACGTGATGGAGCTGGTCAGCTTGGTCGGATCTGCGGCGAAGCCGGTGGCCGAGGCCGAGTTGTGCAGGAAGTTGTCTATTACGTTCCTGTCCGGTATCGGGGAGGTGCCGGTCTCGACGGTGCACTTGGAGTCGAAGGAGGAAGAGGAGAGGAGAGGGCGCGCCCCCCCGGGGGAACTGCCCAGTCTCTGCTCCGTCATGTTGACGGACGCCAGCGAGAGCAGACGAGCGGTTTCCGGGTCGGACGGACCTGTACCGGTGCTCCTGGAATGGAATTAACAAAACTTTATAACCTCAACCCCAACAGGGTGACCGCAATGAGAAGAGATGTCTTCACCCTCCAAGAGATTTTAAACAAGATAGTCACTTTTTCCAAATTCGACTATCGTGGAGAGACCCGGATTTTTGTCATTTTATTCCATACTACATCGCATGGCTCTGTCTGACCTGTGTATCTCCCTCCTGTCGGAGTCAGTCCGGGAGCGCGGCTCCCCCTTGGCCCTGGCGCGCACTCTCTCGAGGAGCAGCAGGTAGATGGCGGCGTGGTGATCGTAACTGTTGGCGCGGAGACTCTGGAACGTAACGCAATCATATGACACCAGACACGGACCGTCAGCAACTGGCGACTGATAAACTGATGGTTAATCACAAGTGGGTCGTCAATCTCTCAGACGCGCTAGAGGAAGAACAAATCACAAATTAAGTTACAACTATAACAGTAGCTCATCCTGCTTTCCTAGCTCAGTCATTTGAAGAAATAAGGAGACTTTATACAAATTGGTATGTTTATAAATTAGACGTGCTCTTCTAGAGTTTTCACGGTGCCAACTCCTATTTATACCAGATACGATTAGCTATAGGTGGGTATAGCTTTATGAACTTAACAGTTCATTTTACAGTTTGGTTTAGGAACTAACCGATGTCGGTTGCTCTAATTCTTGGACCTTGAAGACCAACTTGCACAGTATAAAAACGTTACCTCTTTCGTTTTGACCGGATCTATTCCTAAACTCTGCATGAGCTTGAGGATCTGGTCGTTGGGCTCGGCGTGCGCGGGCGCCAGACAGGCGGGCGCGGCCGGCGAGGCAGCCACGTACGGCTCCATCGACATCCAGCGGTGCTTCTTCACCTGCTCGATCGTGTACCTCTTCAGCGGGTCCAGGACCAACATCTTACGGATCAGGGACTCGCAGTCTGGAACAAAAAGAGCAAATAAACTAACAATGTGTCTCTATTCTGCAACCGAACCACACGCATAACAATAATGGCCAAAATATGCATCCTCTCGTACGTAAAAATAAAACTCTTACATTTGTTACACTTTCAAAATGTGGAAAGCTCTCTCCTTCAATGTCTCCTCAGTGATATTATTTGTTCTTATAACCTGTAGGTAGGATACATAAGTGAGGTAAACAAAACCATAGTGGTGAGCACGGGGTCTGATGTCGTTCTCAGTATAAAATAAAACACGCACTGGTTAAAGCCGAGATCTATGAAGCACGTCTTCAAGGAACATAATACAAGTCACAATACATAATGCACGTCTTCAAGGAACATAATACAAGTCACAATACACAATGCACGTCTTCAAGGAACATAATACAAGTCACAATACATAATGCACGTCTTCAAGGAACATAATACAAGTCACAATACATAATGCACGTCTTCAAGGAACATAATACAAGTCACAATACATAATGCACGTCTTCAAGGAACATAATACAAGTCACAATACATAATGCACGTCTTCAAGGAACATAATACAAGTCACAATACATAATGCACGTCTTCAAGGAACATAATACAAGTCACAATACATAATGCACGTCTTCAAGGAACATAATACAAGTCACAATACACAATGCACGTCTTCAAGGAACATAATACAAGTCACAATACATAATGCACGTCTTCAAGGAACATAATACAAGTCACAATACATAATGCACGTCTTCAAGGAACATAATACAAGTCACAATACACAATGCACGTCTTCAAGGAACATAATACAAGTCACAATACATAATGCACGTCTTCAAGGAACATAATACAAGTCACAATACACAATGCACGTCTTCAAGGAACATAATACAAGTCACAATACATAATGCACGTCTTCAAGGAACATAATACAAGTCACAATACATAATGCACGTCTTCAAGGAACATAATACAAGTCACAATACATAATGCACGTCTTCAAGGAACATAATACAAGTCACAATACATAATGCACGTCTTCAAGGAACATAATACAAGTCACAATACACAATGCACGTCTTCAAGGAACATAATACAAGTCACAATACATAATGCACGTCTTCAAGGAACATAATACAAGTCACAATACATAATGCACGTCTTCAAGGGACATAATACAAGTCACAATACATAATGCACGTCTTCAAGGAACATAATACAAGTCACAATACATAATGCACGTCTTCAAGGAACATAATACAAGTCACAATACATAATGCACGTCTTCAAGGAACATAATACAAGTCACAATACATAATGCACGTCTTCAAGGAACATAATACAAGTCACAATACACAATGCACGTCTTCAAGGAACATAATACAAGTCACAATACACAATGCACGTCTTCAAGGAACATAATACAAGTCACAATACATAATGCACGTCTTCAAGGAACATAATACAAGTCACAATACATAATGCACGTCTTCAAGGAACATAATACAAGTCACAATACACAATGCACGTCTTCAAGGAACATAATACAAGTCACAATACATAATGCACGTCTTCAAGGAACATAATACAAGTCACAATACACAATGCACGTCTTCAAGGAACATAATACAAGTCACAATACATAATGCACGTCTTCAAGGAACATAATACAAGTCACAATACATAATGCACGTCTTCAAGGAACATAATACAAGTCACAATACATAATGCACGTCTTCAAGGAACATAATACAAGTCACAATACATAATGCACGTCTTCAAGGAACATAATACAAGTCACAATACACAATGCACGTCTTCAAGGAACATAATACAAGTCACAATACACAATGCACGTCTTCAAGGAACATAATACAAGTCACAATACATAATGCACGTCTTCAAGGAACATAATACAAGTCACAATACATAATGCACGTCTTCAAGGAACATAATACAAGTCACAATACATAATGCACGTCTTCAAGGAACATAATACAAGTCACAATACATAATGCACGTCTTCAAGGAACATAATACAAGTCACAATACATAATGCACGTCTTCAAGGAACATAATACAAGTCACAATACATAATGCACGTCTTCAAGGAACATAATACAAGTCACAATACATAATGCACGTCTTCAAGGAACATAATACAAGTCACAATACATAATGCACGTCTTCAAGGGACATAATACAAGTCACAATACATAATGCACGTCTTCAAGGAACATAATACAAGTCACAATACATAATGCACGTCTTCAAGGAACATAATACAAGTCACAATACATAATGCACGTCTTCAAGGGACATAATACAAGTCACAGTACATAATGCACGTCTTCAAGGAACATAATACAAGTCACAATACATAATGCACGTCTTCAAGGAACATAATACAAGTCACAATACATAATGCATGTCTTCAAGGAACATAATACAAGTCACAATACATAATGCACGTCTTCAAGGGACATAATACAAGTCACAATACATAATGCACGTCTTCAAGGAACATAATACAAGTCACAATACATAATGCACGTCTTCAAGGAACATAATACAAGTCACAATACATAATGCACGTCTTCAAGGGACATAATACAAGTCACAATACATAATGCACGTCTTCAAGGAACATAATACAAGTCACAATACATAATGCACGTCTTCAAGGAACATAATACAAGTCACAATACATAATGCATGTCTTCAAGGAACATAATACAAGTCACAATACATAATGCACGTCTTCAAGGGACATAATACAAGTCACAATACATAATGCACGTCTTCAAGGAACATAATACAAGTCACAATACATAATGCACGTCTTCAAGGAACATAATACAAGTCACAATACATAATGCACGTCTTCAAGGGACATAATACAAGTCACAATACATAATGCATGTCTTTGCGCATATGTTATTTTGCCTTTGCCAACTTGCATTTTGTTTTAAATCTAGCTTACGATGTTTTAGCATAGAAATCGATCTGTTCTTCCAATAGTTACATTCCAACCGAATTTTTAATATGAGGAATTTCAAAGAGGCTCGGGTTTGTCGAGGGTATAGGGTCAGAACGGACGTCACGACATGTCGAGGGTATAGGGTCAGAACGGACGTCACCGGTAAAAACGATTTTCAGCACCAAACATGTCGAGTCATCTCCAGTAATTACCTTTACGTACAACATATTTACAACCAATATCTGCGCCAATATTAAGGCCTCTATTCAATTTTACCTATGTCATTTTGATGTCAAAAAATCTGTTTGGATTCGGCCGTGTAAATAATTTTCACAATCCATGATTGAAATTTCGTAACACTCCACGTGATTGCGAGTTAGCTTGTCACATTGTTATGTCAGCTAATCATGTATCTCAGCAAATGTTTCCGAAACTTACCACCACGGGCAAAGCCAGCCAAGGAACGCTAGGCCAACGATACGACACAACACTTGCCTAGCTTCCCATTTTATTAATAGACTTACCTACGCACAATAAAGTCTATAATTATTAACATATTTCGTTCGGGCCTATCGCCTCAAAATAACTTAATTGGCTTTGTGATAATTATTAGGATATATAGTCAGGTACCATCAGGCGGAGCTCTTGTACTGGTACCTTGGGTGTACCTTTGGAGACTTAAGTATCTGTCCGCAAACTCCTGGTCTGATTTACTTGAAATTAGAAATAGTTATAGACCGTATTTCACGATGTTTTATTCAACAATAAGAACAAATTTGTCAGAGCGACAAAGTAGAGTATTTCACATCAAAACAATTTTAGATATAATTCAAAAGACACACGGCGTGGTTACAATTTTAGAGATAATTCGAAAGACACGCGGCGTGGTTACAATTTTAGAGATAATTCAAAAGACACGCGGCGTGGTTACAATTTTAGAGATAATTCAAAAGACACGCGGCGTGGTTACAATTTTAGAGATAATTCAAAAGACACGCGGCGTGGTTACAATTTTAGAGATAATTCAAAAGACACGCGGCGTGGTTACAATTTGCGTATCTTAAAAAATAATATATAAAATTAGGAAGAAAAGTCTGAGCAAGTGTTGCGAGACTGACCTTGGTCTTGCTGACACATCGTGATCACAAGACTGCAGAACCAAGACCAAGGATTGGGCAACGCTCTACTATTTTCACAGCTCACTCTATTATTGGGCAACGCTCTACTATTTTCACAGCTCACTCTATTATTGGGCAACGCTCTACTATTTTCACAGCTCACTCTATTATTGGGCAACGCTCTACTATTTTCACAGCTCACTCTATTATTGGGCAACGCTCTACTATTTTCACAGCTCACTCTATTATTGGGCAACGCTCTACTATTTTCACAGCTCACTCTATTATTGGGCAACGCTCTACTATTTTCACAGCTCACTCTATTATTGGGCAACGCTCTACTATTTTCACAGCTCACTCTATTATTGGGCAACGCTCTACTATTTTCACAGCTCACTCTATTATTGGGCAACGCTCTACTATTTTCACAGCTCACTCTATTATTGGGCAACGCTCTACTATTTTCACAGCTCACTCTATTATTGGGCAACGCTCTACTATTTTCACAGCTCACTCTATTATTGGGCAACGCTCTACTATTTTCACAGCTCACTCTATTATTGGGCAACGCTCTACTATTTTCACAGCTCACTCTATTATTGGGCAACGCTCTACTATTTTCACAGCTCACTCTATTATTGGGCAACGCTCTACTATTTTCACAGCTCACTCTATTATTGGGCAACGCTCTACTATTTTCACAGCTCACTCTATTATTGGGCAACGCTCTACTATTTTCACAGCTCACTCTATTATTGGGCAACGCTCTACTATTTTCACAGCTCACTCTATTATTGGGCAACGCTCTACTATTTTCACAGCTCACTCTATTATTGGGCAACGCTCTACTATTTTCACAGCTCACTCTATTATTGGGCAACGCTCTACTATTTTCACAGCTCACTCTATTATTGGGCAACGCTCTACTATTTTCACAGCTCACTCTATTATTGGGCAACGCTCTACTATTTTCACAGCTCACTCTATTATTGGGCAACGCTCTACTATTTTCACAGCTCACTCTATTATTTTCACAGCTCACTCTACTATTTTCACAGCTCACTCTACTATTTTCACAGCTCACTCTACTATTTTCACAGCTCACTCTACTATTTTCACAGCTCACTCTATTATTTTCACAGCTCACTCTACTATTTTCACAGCTCACTCTACTATTTTCACAGCTCACTCTACTATTTTCACAGCTCACTCTACTATTTTCACAGCTCACTCTACTATTTTCACAGCTCACTCTATTATTTTCACAGCTCACTCTATTATTTTCACAGCTCACTCTACTATTTTCACAGCTCACTCTACTATTTTCACAGCTCACTCTACTATTTTCACAGCTCACTCTACTATTTTCACAGCTCACTCTACTATTTTCACAGCTCACTCTATTATTTTCACAGCTCACTCTATTATTTTCACAGCTCACTCTACTATTTTCACAGCTCACTCTACTATTTTCACAGCTCACTCTATTATTTTATACAGTTTATCTTGTCTATTTAATTATGTATTATATTTGTCTCTTTGTAGTATTTTTGCTCTTGTGTGCAAATAAATATTCGACCTCCTTAACATGACACATAATACAATTAATTAAAATCAAAAAATAATTTTGCTGACTCCATCTTTAATTGTTTTTTTATTATTATTTATGTCTTCTGTATTGCGAATTTCGTATTTGGCCTTTAACTTGGCTCTTTTTATTGTCTCGTAAATGCTTTTTGAAACTTGAAAAGTTTCGTCAACTTTTATTACTTAAGTTTAGAGGTTTGCATGTTACATGTCTCTGTTACTGACTTGTATTCAACCTTCACTTAAGTTAGATACTGTCAGATCTATTTATTCGCTAAAGATGATGGCTAGTTTTTTCTGTCAATATCACTATAACATGGTTTAGGCCGAGTAGAGATTCACCGAAATACATTTAAGAACGAGACAAACAGATCAATCCATAGATTCACCATACGCGTGCCGGAAGACAAGGAAAAATTTTGGTTATATCCTAAACTGATAAAATATTCTAATTCCTTTTGACAAACTTAACCCTTTAAATATTCTGAACCAGAAATGAGGTAACCTTTTCAGGAAAATTATTATCTAAATCTTTTTTTGTGGTTTAATATATATTTTTATACTGCGCACGACATGTGACATTACGCCCACCTGATGCAGGAATAAGAGCAACTGACACTAGCCACTAACGACAGACATCAGTCTCTACTATGCCAGCCTAACGAGATGCTTTTGCACTCTTCGCTTATAGGACTCCAGCTTATACGAATGGGGAGAGCATTCCACATATTTAGCGTACGACAGGTGTAAGAGTCTCGAAATTTATTAGTACACGTAGAGCCAGCGCGTGTGTGGTTCGGTTGAGGAACAGAGAAGAACTGATAAGGTTTTGGAGTTCTCCAGGACACTCGCTACCACACGCTAGCTATAGCACAATAGCTTGCAGAACACGCTGAGGGAGGCCACAACTCGACGAAGCTGCAGCGATTCGAGAGTTTCAGACACTGTAGTGCCGTCCACTAACCGAATCGCCGCCTCTGCAGGACATTGAGAGCTTATAATTTTATATATTTTAGGGTTAATTAAATTTGAAGCGCCGTCGGTCCTCGAAAGCATTAAGAGGTGAAGGAAAAGGTCAAGAGTCGCACTTCCGGCAAACTAATAAGACCGGTGTAGCCTTCACGGAACCTCTCATCAGCCATTAGCTAACAAACTGTTTTAATAAGCTACTTGTATTTTTTATGTGTTTTTGATTGTTTCTATTTACCTACGGAATCCTGGAATAATAATTTAGATATTTTATTAAGTCTAACTCGACTTAAAATCTACTTTTAAATATTGTGTTTGAATTTTCTAAACGCTACAGTTGCAAATGGCTGCCGGATGACGTCACGTAAATAAACAACTAAGTTACGACACTAACATAGGTAACTATATGCTTTTAAAAAAGAAAAAAAGCATCATCACGACCGTTTCCCTTCCGGGGTGGTCAGAAACCACGCTTATATAGAAGCGGATTTTCATTTAGCCAACTTTACTATAGGCCGATCATGACCAGTGACAATCTCGTCGATGTCTCCACCGTACCAAACTCGAGAAATATCACAAATAAATTCAATATTAATTAAATTTTATTAATTAAACACTCCGTACCTCCGAGTCTTAATCCACGGACTCAACCGCTAGATCACGGAGGCAGTTTTTATAAAAGGTTTCATTTTTTCATTTTTGTTTTACTTTGTGCAAAAATACGCAGATTTACTTGTGTGGCAGCTTTCAATACTTACTATTAAGTGACGTCACTCGCGCTTACAATTGTTTGAGAAGACGTTTCATGGCAAGAATTTGTGTCACTTTTTAATATTTCAACCATGAGAAAACAATTATTGTCATATCTTGACAACGAGGTCAAATATAATCGAGTTCATTTTTACACGAGGTTCTTTTGTCGAAAAAGAACGTAAAAGTGCACGCAAACACGACCATAGCCGGAGATGACTGTTATACACTAATTAATTAAGTACCGAATGGTGTAGCTGGATATCGCCACAGGCTAAGTTGGGTCACACCAAGCTATGTTAGTGGATATGAAGTATCTATAGCCAGGTGAGGAGACGGCTGCGGGTTTGCGGGGAGAGGAGACGGCTGCGGGTTTGCGGGGAGAGGAGACGGCTGCGGGTTTGGGGTGCTACTCATTTGTCGTATTAACTACACATTATGACGTCAAACATTGACGCAAACATTCCTTTGGCTATTTTGATTTTGCCATCGCTTCTTCAATGAAAAAGCACATAAAACTAAGAAGACAATTAAACAAAAGTACATTTAATAATTACACAAGTACGCTATTCATTCATTATTAGATGTAGTACTAAAACAATGTATTCATTCCTACCCATCAGCCCGATCACAGACACTAAACTATAATCGAGCTACGAGTACCTACTGCAATAAAAACTCATAGCAGTAGTGGATTGGTTGAATGACTGTTAATTAAGTGTGTGTAGGTGCGTGTGTGAGTGTGTGTGTAGGTGCGTGTGTGAGTGTGTGTGTGTAGGGGCGTGTGTGAGTGTGTGTGTGTAGGTGCGTGTGTGAGTGTGTGTGTGAGTGTATGTGTGTGTGTGTGAGTGTATGTGTACGAGTATGTATATATTGTGAATTTACATTTATCCAACTTTACTGCCGGCCCATCATGACAAGTGGCAAGCTCGTCTATGTCCAGCGTACCTAACTCGAGAAGTATCACAAATAAATTAAAAAATGATTGTGTCCCGACCAGTCATCGAACCAAAGTGTTGGGAAAATCTTTTCTGCTCGTTATTGATAGAATCATATTTTTAAATTGCGATAAATAACTTTATAATGTTATTTATTTTAAAATAAAAAAGAGGAAATACGCAAATTTGGATGATATGCGTCATCCAGCCGACATGAATCTTTCTCATCCGCCGCGTGACGTTCGCGTCTACACTCCACCAAGTCGGCGGGGGCGCATTTAGGAAAATAATCGACCAACATATAGTGGATTCCATTATTTATTGTTAGCTTTATCTTTCGAATTACGCGAACTTTATTTATTATCCAGTATCGTCGCTGCGCCCAGCCAAATACGATATGTAAATATTGTTAGTTTTTGCTTTTCGTAACATAATCTCCGTTTTTTATTTTTATTTTTTAGGAATAAATTTAAATTAAAAAATACAACATATAAGAGTTTTGTAAAAATCTTTTTATTCGCCACTAGTTGTAGTAGTAGTTGTAGTAGTTGTAGTAGTTGCTAGGGTGAATAAAAAGATCACTAAAAAAATCAATATCACTGAAATATGATTTGTAATTTAGACACGATCTTAGCACAAAACAGTTTTCCAACTATTTTGTTTCAGCATATTACTTTATTCTTTTTTTTCTTTATTGTTAGTTTATTTAATGACAAGTTTTGTGTTGTTTCCGAAAACCTTACAAATGGAATGGTCTAGCGTACTTTTTGTCGACTGTACCTCCTCTTTATATAATCACTGCGATTATAAATATTCTCTTAACCGACTTCCAATGGAAATAGATTCGCAATTCCGTAGTTTTCCGATCAAAACAATCTCGCCCTCGACCGGGACTCGAACCGCGCTACTATTTATTTACCTTTGGATATCTTTCTAAAATAAAATCCACGAGTAGTTGATTTTTTGCCGACGAAACTATAAATATCGCTCGGCGTGACGCAACCGGCAGCGGGGGGCGGGAGACCGGGCCCTGAACTTGGCTGCTCTCGACCTCGTGGCCGACAACTAGGAGCACGCCATCAAAAGCATTCGCTTTCCAAAACCAACATTTGACAATCGTAAATTTGTTCAGAGGGTTACCGCTTGTGCTGCCCTGCGTAACACACACACACACACACACACACATATATATAATTATATTTAATAAAGAAATTGTTAAGTATGTTACCAACGTCGTAAACCACAGATTATTTAAATGGTTAACGTCAGATAGTGAGTATTAGAGCTAGTATAATATATCCATATGTAGCGTGTATCCTCCAACATGTATCATGTATCCTCCAACATATAGCGTGTATCCTCCAACATGTAGCGTGTATCCTTTAACATGTAGCATGTATTATAATTAATAACAATATTCAGAAGCGACGACGTAACAACTGAAAACTATTTTCGCGTTAGATTTTCACGCGTTTACATTCCTCGACAAATAAAGCCAGTGACTCAGACTCCATTCACCTTCCGTCTGCGTCACGTCTCCTTTGTCACCATGTTTACTAACACCATTCGGCTAAGGCTGATCCGCCGATACTATTTGTTATTATTATTTTTGTTTCATTTGTCAATCTGATATAGCTGAGATTCTTTTTTCAGTCAGATAACAGGTCACTGGAATCTGCTAAGCTGCTGGTCTTCTGCTAACAGCTTATTCTTTGGACCGCTTTGCTGCTTAGTCTTTCACTAGAAGGAGTAGAATCATACAAAAATAATAATAATGACACAAATTAAGTAATAGGTTTACGTGAATAAAGATAATAATAATAATTGTAAGATATTTTGACTTTTGGTCTTGAGTACGTACATAAAACCCGACTGCGTAACAAAGCGCAAGGGTTCCGTCGCCAAAAAAATTGATAACCGTTAAACTACACTATTAAAATAATTATATTTTAATAGTCGTGACCCAACCAGAGGTAAATGGCAAATCCTTTTTTTTAATGACGAAAATACATAGATCGTCTGGCGATACGACCCCAGCCTGAAGGGCCACCGCGGACTAAACCGTCTCTCTTTCACTGTTGGCCCTGTGTGCCTTCACAGCTAAGTCGAGGTTACGGAGAGAAGGCACTCTTTCGCCGCGTGTCGAAATACTGTTGTCAAATAACGTTGACGCAAGTCGCACTAAGCATCCTAAATACTGGTAGGTAGTTTGGCAAACGGAATATTTTCTTGGTATAATGTAAGCCGCTAATATTCGATATCGGCTGACGTCAAAGTCGCTCAAAGAAAATACATTTTTCATAATGTCCTCGGCAATGACGCCGGCGTGTGCGTAGCGAGCCGCGCGCCGCCGGCTTTCTTTATTCGCCGCAAATAGGTATAGCTCGGCGGAACTACTTCAAAACCTACTATCTGCTAATAATTATTCAAATCTTTCATATGAATATAGATGTCTATTCCTTTCTTTCGCAATATAAACATTAGGTCCTTGGTGTTTAGAATCAAAAGTTTTTATTGAGATACTGGGTTTTTTTAAAATAGTTTTTGGAGATAGTCGGTCTAAAATCTCTATGTTATCTCGCCTTAACCTATCATCGGAAACGTTACAGTGGTTCTCACAGTATCTACATGGACGAAGGCAACGAGTTAGAGTTGGCCAGAATGTATCTGAGTGGCGTGACTTGCCCACAGGAGTTCCACAAGGTGGTATCTTGTCTCCCCTGTTATTCTCCTTATTTATCAATTCAATTACTTCTTCTTTACATTGTCATTATCATCTTTACGCCGATTACTTGCAACTCTATATACAAACTGACATCGAAACTGTTAATAGTGCCATAGCATGGTTAAATGTTGATTTGTCGCACATTAACTCTTGGTCCAAACGATTCGGTGTGGTGGTGAACCCGACCAAATGTCAGGCCATTGTAATTGGAAGCAGTAGACTCATGTCGAAAATTGATCTCACAAAGATTGAAGCCGTTCGATATGATCAGGCTCCTATACCGTTCTGTGATAACGTCAAGGATCTCGGTGTGTTTATCGACTCCCATCTTAGTTGGGATACTCATCTCTCTAACACAAACCGAAAAGTTTTCGCATCGCTACATTCGCTCAATAAGTTGAAAAATTTTCTGCCGCATAAAGCAAAGATAACTCTTGTCCAAAGTCTTCTCCTTCCACTTATTGATTACGGCGATGCATGTTGTGTAAATATGACTGAAGAGCAGCTTAATAAAATGGATCGCCTTCTCAATACATGTATTAGGTTCATTTTCTTCCTTCGCAAGTTTGACCATATTTCTGAATTCCGTAGTAAACTCAAATGGTTGCCTATCAGGTCCCGAAGGAATCTCAGAATAGTATGTTTACTTTACACGGTATTAAACGAGCCTAATACACCTGTATATCTAAAGGAACAATTTGCGTTCCTAAACTCTTTCCATGAACGTACTCTTCGGTCATCGCATAACTCGGTCCTTGCAATCCCCTCTCATCACACAAACTTTGTATCAAAGTCTTTTGTCGTCGTAGCGTCATCTCTTTGGAACGATCTTCCGGTCTCCATCCGACATGCCACAACTAGACTAACTTTTAAGAGTCAAGTTTATAAGTATTTTATGGAGCCAAAATAAGACCTCCACATAAAATTAAACACGTTGTTTTACTTTTATTTATTTTATAAAATGTTAAAAGTTGCTTTTTGTCAGTATTGTGTAGTTGTTTATATTTGTTGTATCGAATTTTTGTAGTTGTATTAGTATGTATTTATTATATAGTATTTGTATGTAGGTATATGTATGTTTATTATACTTATATAGGTATATTACGTAGGTCTATATTATTTCTTAGAATTAAGATTGTAAATAATGTACATTATTCAATCATTTTTATTTTTTATATTTTGTGCACCTACTCCTGTCACTAAAAACTCTCTTATTGTCCTTAAGGTTAACAGGCAGAGAATGTCTAACGACATTATGTTAGCCCTTTGTACTTATGTGCAATAAAGTTTTTAAATAAAAATAAATAAAAAAAAAAAACCTATTTTTAAACGAAAAAAAAAAGTATAGGAACGTGGGAATGCGTTAAGTATCATCACAAACGAATCCCTTGCGTGGTGGTCAGACATCACGAATATTTTTTTTAAGAAGCGGATTCACATTTAGTAAACTTTTCTATAGGCCTATCATGACAAGCTGGTTGATGTGTCTAGCATACTAGACTCGAAAAAAATAAAAAATAATGTGTCCCGACTAGGAATTGAACCCGGTACCTCCGCGTCTAAATCTATTTATTTAAAACTTAAAATAAAGTTTTACAATCGGCGAACATAATACCGTAAGGCATTCTCTGACCGTTGGGACAAATAAGATATTTTTATTAGATCAAGGATAGTAAAATGATATTAAAAAAAAATAATGCAATAAATACCATAAAAGTATGTAATACTTACACAAACACACATACGAGTATACTTAAATACTATATACATAACATTGTCTAGACCAACTAGAGCACGGGGGCAAATAAATAAATAAAACTTCATAGGTTTATCTAGTAGGTATTTTTTACATAATTACCTCTAAAGTGGAGATAATTTACTATAGGACCAGCGCGAGGGTGGCGAGGGTAGAGTCACCACAAATGGTCTGAACAAACTCTGTGTAAAGAACACTAGGAGCTGTCATAATGATAAAATTACACGGATACAGTTTTGTGTATTGATAAGTTTCAGGAACACTGCAGTTCGAGAGGAATGTCGACGACTCGTAACAATGCCACTTACTCAAACGACAACCACGACAAAAAGTGTGTAGCGACGAACAAGAAGATAAAATATACAAATTCTTGACTTTAACTTAATTAGCGTTTTATTCTTGACGTTGTAAGCTCAGATATAGAGTATACATAAGGAACTACGTAATTGTATTATTTACATACGAGTAGGTTAGACAAGTATTTAGGAGCTCATCAGTTGGTTACAGCGAGTACATCAACCGGAACGCAGATAGCGCTTCCCAAACCATAACGGTATCCACACATTGGCTAACATCAAACTCCATATATCTTAATTAACGTAAACCTATTAGTTTTTAGGAAATAATTATGTACTACTAATAATACAATAAGAGCGGTGGTGGCTCGGTTGTAAGAACGTTTTCCTTATAATCCTAAAAAGCTCGGGTCGAACTTTACAATACTGTACACCAGACATTGACGAGCTTGCCACTTGTTATGATGGGTCCATAGTAAAATTGGCTAAATGTTAATCAGCTTCTTTAAAACGTGTTTTCGGACCACCCCGAAGAGAATCGGTCGTGATGATACTTTGAAAAGAACAAATAAAACGTCAGTCTATGCCGTGACAGAGATTTAGATATATAAATTACTATAATAATCACTACATAAAATTGTATAAAATGCCCCATTCTTATAATATTAGTCAATGTGCAATTGTGTACTAAATAGTTAAGAATGTATTTGTGTACAACATCGCAGTAGATACATTTGAATGGCAACAGTATTGTCTTTCATTGACATCAGAAGTCGTGTGTGGTGTACGCTAAACTAAACGCTACGCAGCTCGGCTCAATAATTTAAAACCTACCAACTCTTAACTAACTATAAGACGTTTCCTCAGCGGCTCCTCCACTCAAGTGATCGTCAAAATCGGTATTGTTAGCTGTAAGCTCTCCAAACCTCCAAAGGCATAAATGTCACCTTTTTTAATATTTCCCGTAAGATAAATTTTCTGGCAACATTCTAAATATTTATTTTGTCAGAATTACTACACGCTTAGAATAATGCCAATAGTAACTACACGCCTTGGCACTTATTAACTAATATATAAGTTTGTTAACGGAATTGCACGGCAACATTTGGGTACTTAGGAAGTAATTGTTATGTTTATGCTTGTGTGTGTCTCGAAAGTCATTGTTAGTGTTCAGGTTCTCATGGTGTGGCGTGTCCGGTGGTCGCCCCTTCCTTAGAAGGTCATTGCAGTGGTGGCACGTGTGTCGGGTCCCGGTCCGCACCCTAAGGGCCTGGTTGGGGGGATGGCTGGCACATGCGTTATGTCCGTGGTCGGGTGCTGCTGTGGGGGCCTGGGACCGAGGCCGAACACGTTCAATTTATTGTTCTTAAATTAACAGAGGTTTTTGCGTTTTGTCGACTTTCGGGTTGCACATAGGCATGTAGTCTACCTTAATTCTGACTTGCCTGGTGGGTTACTGCTGTACCAGGTATTGTATTCTCATAGGTACTGATAACTTAATTTAAAAGGTTATTAATTGATCGTTGTGGTGCAGTTCTGTATATGTTTTATTTTGTAAATCTGATATAGCTGAGTTTTCCTTGCAGATTCCTTTCTCAGTCAGATTAAACATTAACAGGTCACTGGAATTTGCTAAGCTGCTGGTCTTCTGCTAACAGCTTACTAATTGGACCACTTTGCTGCTTAGTCTTCTACTTGCAGGAGTAGAATCATTCTAAATAATTAAATTGATGACGTTTCATAACTGCCTGTAATAGGTTTACGTGAATAAAGATATTCTTTTCTTTTATATTATGAAATAAAAAATATTTGAAGGGTGGAAAAGTATCAACATTACGACCGTACTACTTTCGGGGAGGTTAGAAACTATGCTTTAACTAAGCGGATTCACATTTAACAAACTTTAACCAAAATAAAACTGTAATTAATAAAGAAATACACGTTTTTGTAATTTAAAATGCGAGCTCACGTCAATATTAGGTTTCCAGTACTTGATTAGCAGAGGTAGTTAAAGAAAATAATGAATTGCCGATACTAGCTATTTAAATTGTACAACCGAGCTATGTGTGTAACGATTGAACACGTAATTACATTTCATTTATAGTTTGTAAGATTTTTTTGACGTAAAAACTCCATTAGGTGGAAGTAATAGCCGGCATCGCGTGTCGGATGTGAGGCGGAGTCGGTTCGCATCCGGTAGAGGTTGCTTTTGTTTCCATACAGTACGCGTCATTGGGTACCAGTATCCTTTACATAATACAAATCATGTGGCTAATATATTACTTGTTTCCTGGTCTCGATCGCTTTCGCATCCGTCTCGCTCTCACAATCTAATATTTAAAAAAAAAACAAATCTGTGTTATTTTTGAAAAATGTCGTGTATCTACTTTCTAGAAAATAAAACGAGAGACATTTTGGAAATGTTTTTCATATAAAATAGCAAAATCATTTATAAATCTATAAAGAGAATATATATATATATATGAAGAGAAGACAAATGTCTAAGCATTCCATGGATTCACCGTGCGGGTGCCGGGTCCATCGTGTGTGAGTAAGAGATGAGAAGAATGGTGTCTCGGGCTTACGACCGATAATAGGCTGGTTTAAGAAAATGAGGCCTCCCTTTTTTTTTTATTTCGCGATAATACGCTCACCATCCACCATTCTACTCCTCTCCCTCCCCAACCAAATACTGTATGATTCCGGTAATGCCCAATTCTTTCAGTAAGTGATGCAAAGATTTTGCTGGAACTCCTCTCGCACCAACTTCCACTGCGTAAAGCTGAGTCTTGAACCTATATCTGAAGGTATATCTCCGAAATGTCCGTAATGTTATTCCCTAGTTGACGGGAATAACATTGGATTGTGTGTGATTGAGGAATGAATTAACCTCTCTTATTTATCAGGCAACTGCAATCACTAGTCACAAGAATGAAGGAGGGATGTGCAGAAAAAGGACTCCGTTTGAATGCGAGAAAAACCAAGGTACTAGTGTTTGAAAGAAGAAGGATGACAACCGTGACGATAAAGATTGATGATGAAACTCTAGAACAAGTAAATTAAATTATATATCTGGGCAGTGTTTTCACTGCGGATGGGAAGTTCGATAGGGACGTTGAAAGAAGAGTGAACGCGGGAAATAGTGTTAACTGGGGTCACTGATCGGCAGTCGAAATGTCAGTGACAAAGCTCGGCTCGCCATACACAATGCCATGTTGGTATCAACACTGATGTATGGAAGCGAAACGTGGATATGTCAGACTACGCATGAGAGTAGGGTTAATGCAGTAGAAATGCGGTCGTTGCGGCGGATATGTGGCGTCACTTTGGCGGACCGCATACGTAACGTCGAAATACGGAAAAGGGTTGGTATGAAGGAAAGCATAGGGACAAAAATAAGGAAAAGCATGCTACGATGGTTCGGGCATGCTGAAAGGATGAGCGATGAAAGATTGACGAACCAGATATATAATGCGAAAGTTGTGGGTAAAAGAGGCCCTGGCAGACCGAGACTCACATATCACGATCAAAAATAAATAAAACACTGACTGAAGGTGCATTAAAAAGTCTTCGTAACCAAAGGGCATGTATGAAGAGGTTAATGAATGTCGACGAAGCGAAAGAGGTATGTCGTGATCGTGTCAAATGGCGCTCAATTGTCTCTGCCTACCCCGCAAGGGATCTGGCGTGAAGATATGTATGTATGTTATTTATCAGGCAGACACCATCTCTTTTAATATTCAAACATAAGTTTATACAAATAGTTCCCAAACAGAACAAGTCGCCATGACTCACATATTATAGATACGACTATATATTTAGGTATATAGTCAAGTATCATCACGACCGTATCCCTTTCGGGGTGGTCAGAAACCACGCTTATAAAGAAGCGGATTCACATTTAGCCAACTTTACTGGCGGCCATCATGACAAGTGGCGAGCTCGTCGATGTCTCCAGATTTATGTATATGATATTGTAATAAGTATGAATGTAATTAATTTGTGTTTAATATAGTAATAAATAATTTAAAGATCTATTTGATTGGTAACTTCCTGCACCCGCGTAGTATTTACAATCACACTCACAAAAGTTACTCGATAGAACATGCATTAAACGGCATTAAGTAAGCTCATCTATGTACCTGCACTTATTTAGATTATACGACTATATTTGTCAGAGAACCAAAGTTTATGACAAAGGTTTTATCATTATGGCAATAGCAATGGGATGGATACGTCTGCCACAGGACCGACGAACGATAGAGACCACGGACGGGATACGTCTGCCACAGGACCGACGAACGATAGAGACCACGGACGGGATACGTCTGCCACAGGACCGACGAACGATAGAGACCACGGACGGGATACGTCTGCCACAGGACCGACGAACGATAGAGACCACGGACGGGATACGTCTGCCACAGGACCGACGAACGATAGAGACGATAGAGTCGGCCCTAATTAATTAATGAAGTTGAAAGTTTTAGTTGACTCGAAGTAAGAGGGTTATTTAATTTAATATCTAATTCAACAAATTGGACAAAAGTTATTTCTCAGATTGTGGAAAGTTCCCAAAGTTTCCCAAATACAAAGTTCGCATTTCTCCTTAATAATTCACAAACTGATCTACTTTTATAATAAATATCCTATACATAATATAAGCTACAGAAGGTCGGCTACCAACTGGCTGGGAACAGTTGTTGTTATTGTACCCTGGTGTTGAGAAACTGACCACTTTCATTTCAAATGAAATTTATATGAACTGCCTTTATTTGTCTTGTTATTATTCTGTCATCGTCAGATTGTTTCGCGTAAACTGAAAACCTTATGTTTTAGTGTTATTTAAATAACCTTTTTATATGTTATGTTCACCTTGTTCTGTACCTTATTTTATTTAATATTAGCTTTGAACAGAATATGAAAATGAAGATTATTATTAGTCTAGCGCATGGATGCACAGACCGCGGCCCGCGGGCCGCATGCGGCCCGTGGGTCGAATACTGGTGGCCCGCCGACAGCAAAAATAATACTCTCGTGCATTCGAAAAATATTGAATTCTATTCCAGAATAAAACAAAAAAAAAATATGTTCGAAAAGTAATGTGAAACTCGCGCGCGCGCAATTTGAATCTAGCGCCCAAAATTGCTAAGTCAAGTAACATCGCTCGCTATAGAAATCAAGAATTTTCTAGCGCGGTGAGCAAGCGAGATAGATATAGTCCCGTATTCCCGATTGCTCGCGTATCTACACGAAGCTTCCAGAGTCGTTTGCGCGGTATAAAAATCACGTTAACCGCAGCGGCCGAACAGTTCGCTTTTCATTTGAGTGAAGTGTCAACAACAGAAAGAAATAAGCGCGAAAATACAAAGCGAAGTAATAAGTGATTGAGAATAAGTGCAGTTTATTAGTGTTTTTGGGAGGCAATAGTTCTAGTGTAGATTTTAACTCGACTAGCCGGTGTCATATATTTTGATCCACATTCAACGTAGATTTCCTGTTGCAGTGTTAACCCGTCAAGTGCCGTGTATAATTGTGTTGTGAAAACGTAAGTAAAACTCTGTTATTAATAAGTGTTTCCCTACCTATTTAATCAATTTTAATCAAATTTAGCTTTAATGTTGGCTAAATATTAAAATAAACAAAGAAATTACTATTTTTATAAGAATTTCTCTAACTGTAATAATTACGTCATTATTTCAGATAAAATCTGTATAAAAATCTTAAAATTTCTGAGAAATAATATTTAATCAATTATTTTTGATAATTTAAAAAAGGATAGGTAATTTAAGTGGGTACTGTAATTGTTTTTAGGTGCTGTGTTAATCCTAGCCAGGATTAGAACGCAACATGGAGAAGCCAGGACCTAGTAAAAAACGTAAGGTTAAAGATGAAAATCGGCAGTTTCAAGAAATTTGGACTGAGAAATACTTTTTTGTATGGTCGCATAACAAAGTCGTTTGTTTAATTTGCAAGAATTCTGTTGCGATTGCAAAGGATTATAATGTAAAAAGGCACTATGAAACGCAGCATCCTTCTTTTACCAAGTTTACAGGCGAATTAAGAAAGCAAAAAATGTTGTCTTTAAAACGGGAGCTTATTGGTCAGCAAGCTATGTTTACAAAACACATTCAAGATTCAGAAACGGCTACAGAAGTTAGTTATGAAATTTCTCGAATGATAGCAAAGCGAAGTCGCCCCTTCAATGATGGCGATTTTGTAAAAGAATGCATGGAAATTGCCGCTAAGAAAATGTGTCCAGAAGCAGCAAAAAAGTTTGAGAAAATTCAACTGAATCGTATGACTATCCAAAGACGAATTATGTCCTCGTCAGGTAATATTGCGGAACAATTAATTGAAAAAACTAAGATCATGGAATTTTTTTCATTAGCACTCGACGAATCGACTGATATTAGTTCCACAGCTCAACTTCAAAAACTGATTTGGACTTATCTAAGTTATCGGGAGTTGCGACTGACGGTGCTCCTTCCATGATTGGTATCAATTCCGGGCTAGTTACTTTGCTGAAAAAGCACCTGCAAGAAAAAAACATAAACACTGAAGATCTCATGCAGTTTCACTGCATTATACACCAGGAAGCCCTCTGTTCTAAAAAAATGAATTTCAAAATGTAATGAAAGTAGTAGTTTCGACTGTAAATTTCATAAAATCACGAGGACTCAATCACAGACAATTCAAACAATTCCTTGATGACATCGAAAGCGAATACGGAGATTTACTGTATTATACAGAAGTAAGGTGGCTAAGTCGTGGATTGACACTGGAACGATTTCTAAATTTAATAGAAGAAATTGGAATATTTCTGGCGGAAAAGCAAAGGGATGTCCCGGAACTTAAAAATCCTGATTGGTTGTGTGATTTAGCTTATTTAGTTGACATTACAAATCATTTGAATGTCTTGAACACACGGCTTCAAGGCAAAAATCAACTGATATCCCAGCTCTATGCTCATGTAACATCCTTTCAATGCAAGCTGACACTTTTCAGATCACAATTGAATTCTGGAAATTATAATCATTTTCCGAATTATAAGAAAATGGCTGAAAAATTCAACAAAACTGCGATTAATTTCAGTTATGTAGAAAAGCTAGATATTTTGATTCAATCTTTTGAAGACAGATTTTCGGAGTTTAAAAAAGTGAAACCTCTGTTGGACATATTCAGCAATCCTTTCACTATTTCAGTTGAAAATGCGCCAGAGTCAATGCAGTTAGAAATTATCGACATTCAAAATGACCAAGATTTACGCAACAAATTCAACGAAGGAGACTTGCTGAACTTTTACCGCTGCATTGATAAAAATATGTACGAAGAGTTGCGCATAAACGCTCTGAAATGTGCCAGCTTATTTGGTTCTACCTATATATGTGAACAAACTTTTTCAATACTAAATAATAATAAAACAAAAAATCGAAACCGCCTTGCAAATGAAAGTTTGGAAGCAGTTTTACGTGTTGCTACAAGTAAATTTGAGCCAAATATAAAAAAGATTGTAAGCACTATGCAGTGCCACGCTTCAAATTAATAATTTCTTTTTTAATTTTAATAAATTTTTATCAATTCTTTATTGTCTTTAACTACCTATACCTACTTCTGGCGGCCGGCCCGCTATCAGTTCATGATTTGGCCGAGTGGCCCCTAGTATTAATAAGTCTGTGCAACCCTGGTCTAGCGGTTAAGACCGTGGATTTAGACTCGGAGGTATCGGGTTATTTCCTGGTCGGGACACAATAATTTATTGTGATATTTCCCCAGTTTGGTACGTTAGAGACACCGACGAGCTTGCCACTTGTCATGATGGGCCTATATTAAAGTTGGTTAAATGTGAATCCGCTTCTACGAGTATAAAACAAAGAAGCTCGGTGTCTGACTACGGACTCGATGTTACTAACATTATAATATCATACATTGGAAGGCTCGTCTCTAACAGTACTCGTGAGGTCTAGAGGATGTCATAATACCAGTTACCGATCTACTTTGTTTGGGGCGTCAATCACACGGTCGTCGTACAAAAAATAATATTTTAGGCTTGGAAATATGAGTATCTAGGTAAAGTGAGGAAAGTGTCGACATTCTGTACAGTTTATGACCGACCCTATATCAATAAGTTTCGTTTAGGTTACATATTATACAGGATACGTGTATGGCTGCTTTCGTGTTTTATGGATGATAGAGTCTGTAAAGGTGAGCGGTAATGAACACTCAACATAAGTAACTCAAGCACGAAGGATTATACCAACTATTTATAGCAAAAAAAAAGTATGAAAAGAAAGGCTTGCTAATAAGGTATGACCTTTATAAAGCGTGTTTATTTTTTCTAGCATATAACGTTAAATAACAGACGTACGGTTATACACCAGGAAAGGTTGTGAACTTTTGCCAATCGATGGGTTCTCTAAAGCTACCCATTGTGGCGCCACACTAAATACGCCAATGGTTATACTATATTATGTTACCCAAAATTGGCACAGAATAGACAAACTTTGAATAAATACAAAAAAAAAGGAAAAGATGATGATGAAACATTAACTTTGTATTTGGTTACCTATTTAGTTGTACGAGTATGTAAGTTAAGTATTTCAAGAATAGAATTAAAACCACAAGAGAATAATATAATGTTGTTGGCGTCAGATATGTATACTCATGTCAGATATGTATACTCATGTCAGATATGTATACTCATACATAGAAGTGAAACATAAAGAGTGGTCAACACAAATATTGGGGGGGAGGGGGGAGGGGGGAGGATACCTTCTCAATAAGTAAACTCAACTAGTGGACGCATTAGGTCGGCGTTTAGAGTTATACTTAGACACACCTGGGGTGGCTAGCTTGTAAGAATGGTCACTTTATTTGTCTTGGCGTCACACCAATAGGTACCACTGGACCGATTTTAGAACATTTTCAGAATATCGTTCCGTCTTGCGCTCGGCTCCCCAACGGAAGACCATTTCCTATAGAGGTGCTCCTGGAGGAGAGCTGAAGCAGTCAAACATAGACCCCTCATTAGTAATCCGGGCCTGGACGACCTGACCGTCTGTCTGTGAGAAGCGTCCATTGCCAGGGCATTCGGCTGGAGCTGGGGACTTTCCCAGTTCGGCAAATGTGGTGATGGAGCTCCCACCGTTAAGTCTTTGTGGGGCTTCTGTAGTTCGTTTGGTGTTCATCTGAAGTTGGGTCTGCAAGTGTTAACCAATAAATGTTATGAGCAATAAAAAGGGTTTATTTAATTTGTTGCGGGAACAAGTCTGCCGTTCCCAAACTCCTCAACACCTTGATAAAGGCGAACTTTTATATTATGTAATTTGTTAGTAACAAGTTTGAGCTCGGAAGTTATAAAACATGAACGCGGCTCTCGAAGGAACTTTCACAATCCTCACTCGAGGAACCTGATTAAATCAAACTCGAATCAACGATCCGATCAATGCGCTATTTGATGTTTAAAGAACAGGAACGAAGTAATAAAGTGGAACTTGTAAAGTTACTAGGAATTTGCATAGTTTAAAAGAGTTCACCCGAACAGTTCGGTTTGCACACAACCCGTACAGACTCCGCGAGAACCGAGAACTTATTTCATGTACTCGTAGTAGCACCTCTACACTCACGCGTCATTCTCATTTCGGATCAGAGAACAGGCGAGCGCGAGAACGAGAAGGCGAGAAACCATCATACAAGTAGGTGGATGGTCATTATATCAAATAAAAGATGACATCAAAACCGTAATCTCTAGCGGGGTGGTCAGAAATCGAGAAATATCACAAATAAATTATTGTGTCCCGACCTGGATTCGAACCCGTCTGCGGCTTTACATGTATTCTCTACAACTACGGCTTTAACTGCCGTTAAGGACGTGTAATACAAGTCCTCGATATCTTTTAAGACTTAATCAGAGTAGACCTTGATCTGGTCCCCCCTCCAGGAGCCCCCTCCAGGAGCCCCCGCCAGGAGCCCCGAGCCCCGAGCCAGATGGATACGACCAAACTTCATTACAAGCAGATTAATTCGCATTAAAACGGATTATCCCGATAGCTTCGGTAATAGCTTTTATTTCTTGGACGAATATCTGAGGGGCAATTACGTATCTCAAAGATGTTTTTCTTTTTTGGAATCAAGCGAATTTAGAACCAAGACTGGGACTTTCAAAATGTATTACAATGATTCTACTCCTGGTAAAGAAGATTAAGCAGCAAAGTGGTCCAAAGAGTAACTGTCAGCAGAAGAGTTGATGTTTAATCTAGTAAATAGTTTTTTTTTTACTAAATTTTAGATGTACATTTATTCAAACAAAAAAAGTCATACATTTAGCCAAACTTGTAATAACACGTAATGTAAAATTAAAAAACATATCTACGTTCAAATTCATATGCGAATGATATATATTGTTTTATATACTGATGTCGTGAAGGTGACGCCAGCATGACCGCCGACATCAGTACCTACCATTATGCCGGCAAGTACGCGTAGGGATAGTGGCTTCGGTATGAGGATGCATACACACAGCCGCGCGTGTGGTTTGGTTAATTTAATGCCTTCCTTCAGTGCTTCTATCTTTTCGAGCGAAAAATTAATTGCGCTTCAAATATAAATGTAGCCGTTTTTAAATACTAACCAAGATGGTAAACGGTGTGAGAGGTCCCTACCACTATGCCGACTTACAGTCTCGATACGTAATAGTCCGCCCGAACTCGACAAGACCCAACGTAATTAATGTATGTAATTAAATGTTGAGAGATTTTAGATTACCCAATCTACGGTATTACTGTCTGCAATATTCATTTAGTTTTCTTTTTATCATAACTTCTAATATGGACAACCTAAGTGAACCGACCGAAAGCCGCCGGAAGGAAGCCTCCATCGCCACTTTTACTGGTCACTGGTTGCTGGTTGCCTCTACAGATCTTACTATTGCTCACCACCAAGTATACAGGGTGGATTTTTGAAACGGGACAGTATCAGTTATCGTTCCAAAATCTGTCAATGCAATTCAGAATATCTGTCTTAAAGATCCAGCCTGTATACTGGTTCGATGTATTTGTATTTGAGTACAGACAGTCTTATAAGTATAGTATATAACAGCATTACTTAATACTTAAGATTAATAATTTAATTTAATTATAGGCACAACACAAAAACCAAACAATAATAAATTATATTTTTTTGTAAGACGAAATAAACAAACACATCAAATTTCTTATACAGTGTAAACTCCATGTAACGTCACTGTTACGGATGTCTGCATGCTGCAGGTGCCGGTGCACATGGGAAGACAAGAGAGATTTCTGTTGTTCAAAGTGTATTAGTGTTTATTAATAAATATTTATTATAAGCAATAAATAATATTCTATAGACGTATATTTTTAATATATTTAATTTTAATTGATATATTGCACCTACCTCACATAAATGTTCTCGTTGTCCCGAAGGTCTGACAGGCAGAGAATGTCAAGCGACATTATGTCACGCCTTTGTAATTTATGTGCAATAAAGTTTTAAATAAATAAATAATGAGATATGTTACCTTCGCTCATGAAGTAGGGAATCCGGAACCTGCCGGAGAGCACGCGGTCCCTGAGGGACTGCAGAGTGGCCCCGTCGAAGGGCAGCGCGCCGCACACCAGCACGTACAGGACCACGCCCAGGCTCTGACAAATACACATATCTTTATCATTCCTGCCGGCCAGTATGGGATAACTTGAATCTTGCCTTGAGGCTATCAAATCTAGTTTTTCAAGCATAAAAAAGGTAAAAAATCACGACCGTTTCCCTTCCGGGGTTGTCAGAAACCACGCTTATAAATAATCGGATTCACGGATAGACTATTATAGTTTTTTTGGTGAAATGGGTAGGGAGACCTGTCCAAAACCGTATACCGGGGTAAAACCGTATAGTGCCCTTAAAACTGCTGGTTATTCGAATTTTCCGCTTAAACTTCTGTCAATGTGATCTACCAATGAGAGCCATTTGTCAACAAAAACTTGTTAGTGCCGCCATCCTCGTTGCAAAATTAAACAATTTTATTGTTTTTCGGGTGCTGTAATCTAATTTTTAACAAAATAACCACTGCAAGTGTATACTGTTAATGGAATTCAATGTAAGTACGTAATTTACGATATCATTGTATGTGTTCCTACTATTATATTCAGTGTTTGTTTTAACCGAATTCATTTGTGTTTGTTGTGGTGAGCAAAATGTTTATTTGAGGTTACCTTGGGGCAGAACCGTACGGGGTAAAATCGGTTAGTATACGGTTATACCCCGATATGCTAGACTGGCATATATCCTACAGATCGAAATATGTTTAGTGATGCAGACTTCGCAGCTGCTGAAACAACGGAGATGGTTTTACAGGAAGAAAATGCCACTCAATCTGCAATCATAAACACTATGCCTTCTACATCATCTTTGGAGTCATCTATTTCACAAGAATCGCCAGTTTATCTTTTAAATTTTAACTTTTCCCGTCAATTCGTTATCCGCCACTTCTCCTGAATCCACACCGGTCGAGTTGCAAACATAGTCTCCAAGCAGCAGCCGACCAGTCAATTCAAACTATCTTGTATCACCGTCGAATATAATGCCTGTACCTCGAGTAGAAAACAGCACTAAACGCCATCACCCGCATCGCAGAGGTAAAACGGCAATAATTACATCACCTCCATATAAAGATGAGCTTCTAAGTAACTCACAGTCGAAAATTAAAAAACCAAAGTTCAATGTGTCAGAAACCAAGAAAAAAATAAAGATAAGGTAGAAAGTAAAACAGGAGATAGTAAAGATCTTTGCCTGTACTGTCTTGAGAAATATGGTCATAGTCACATGGATGAGGGTTGGTACAGTGTACTTATTAATGTACCTGTAATGGTTGGGCCCATGAAGGTTGTACAGGTTACGATTCCGATGATCTTGACCATTTTTTGTGCACTAAATGTATGGTGTGAATGTTGGGGAAAAATCGTATATAGTGTACGGTTTTGGACAGGTCTCCCATAGTATTATGGCTGGTGTATGTGAGTTACCCAGACGTCGATCTCCGGTCCGGTGTATCTCTTCCCCTCGAAGACCTCTGGCGCGGCGTACGGAGGAGAGCCGCACCAGGTGGCCAGCAGCTCGCCGCTCGTGTAGAAGTTACTGAACCCGAAGTCCGCGATCTTGATGTTCATGTTCGCGTCCAGAAGCAAATTCTCCGCCTACCACAATTATTAAGGTAAAGTAAATTACCATCACGACCGTATCTCCTACGGGGTGGTCAGAAACCACTTAACTTGTTTTATTATTATATACTATTATTATTTATTTATTCATTCATTTCCACAGCACATTACAGAACGTAAAGGTTAGTATATAATTGAGTTTATACATTGGCCAAATTAGGAAACATACTTTATTGTGAAATATGTCTCGGTCTGGGTGATAATATGTATATATTTACAAAAAAAAAAGTATAATATGTAGTTTATTAACCATCTAGTTTCCGTAACACAAGCCTCGTAGCTTGCCACGGAAATTAGATGGCGCTCTGTGACCTGTCTGGAAATATTTATTTATTTATTATTATTACTGATACTTAGGTGTCAAAGAAAAGGAGAAAAAACACTGGGCGGATGTTGATAATTTAACTGTAAAACTTAATCATGTTTCCGAAACTACCTAAAATCAGATTTTGGCAGAGACATATATGTTTATTTTTGTATGCGATAACAATCTATTTTTAGCAAGTTTGGGGAAATTCTTTACTTTATTAGTAATAAGGTTACAGATGACGATAGAACAAACTAAACACTGACAAGGCAAACATTTTCATTTGATACCTATCACGGCATAATGGATATATAATATCACATCAATCGTTCGTGATAGATTTTATTATAAAAATCAAGAAGTAAATTTATTATTGAAATGTTTAAACCTCCAGTTCTGTTATTTGTCATGTACCTATCTATAGTGATAAATGTATAAAATAAAAAATATATATATATTGAAAATTACGAGTATGACTTAACCGAAATCCGGTAGGAATGTATGGTGTTAAAACTAAACTAAACTAACTAAACTAAAAGAGATCAGTTTTGTAAGATCGCTCTCTAATTGAAGACAAAAAAAAGGTTAGCGGTTCGAGTCTCGGCGATTGCCAACACCACCGTTCCTGTGAGAAGGAGAGAACGTTAAGCCGTGTCGGTCCCGTAAGTTGTCATTAAGATTGCCAACACCACCGTTCCTGTGAGAAGGAGAGAACGTTAAGCCGTGTCGGTCCCGTAAGTTGTCATTAAGATTGCCAACACCACCGTTCCTGTGAGAAGGAGAGAACGTTAAGCCGTGTCGGTCCCGTAAGTTGTCATTAAGATTGCCAACACCACCGTTCCTGTGAGAAGGAGAGAACGTTAAGCCGTGTCGGTCCCGTAAGTTGTCATTAAGATTGCCAACACCACCGTTCCTGTGAGAAGGAGAGAACGTTAAGCCGTGTCGGTCCCGTAAGTTGTCATTAAGATTGACATCAGACCCTCGCCAATCCGTCTGGCCACCGTGGCGAGTGTAGGCTCCTTATATATACTTCAGAAATTCTGGAAGGCCCATCTCCAACAGAGGAGGTCCACGACTCCAGTTCTAGGGGCTGTGATAATAATGATATACTGCTCGTGCTGTCCGTGTATGGCCGTCCTAACTTTGTAAGATCAACTGAGGTACAGTCGACATTAGCAAGTGGTCGAACTTACGATTAAAAAAAAATTGCACGTCATCTAACAATAAGGTTGGTTTTCCCTTGAAACAATAATCAAACTAAGCTATTACCCTATTCTGTGCTGCTACCCACGTAGGGAGACTGCTGCGGTTCTTCATTGGCTCAATCAAAGAGTGTATAGCTCACTGTATCGGTTTATTGCATAACGGGAATTTACAAATATTTACTTAACTAAATTTACTTTGAAAGATATCGTGTGCGAATGATTTAACTCTCTCGGGCGCCGCTCGCAGCGCTGGCATACGACCCAACGGCGGTATATGTCGCTGTCGATGTCGCTGTGATCGCGACTATTTGTCAACACTACACTATACAACCAGAAAAAGGTCTGCTGGTTCACATTCTCAGCTTTCTCAAGGTAAAAATTTTCTCGAGTAAGCCAAGGTAAATTTAGCCGACTACAGTACATACTTGTGTCTCGGCGTCATACAACCGAGTACGTATGACTTACGCACGCCAGATTCGAATCAATATTGTCAAATCGTGTCCCGTTATCGTTCAGATTAACAAAAGATATACCTACTCGTATATGTTATTATTTTAATCAATACTCTCGAATCCAATAAAAAACGGATCAAAGACAAAATATTAACTATTTATTTTCATTATTAAGTTAGTTACTTTTGAATTATTCTACTTTTTTTGGAAATATCTATGTTTTTCTTCCCGCATTCCCAAATGCTAAATTCTTTCCACACGTGGGTAAAAGAGGTCCTGAGGCTAAGGGTGCATTAAAAAGCCTTCGTAACAAAAGGGTATATATATATATATTTATTTATTTTATTTATTTATTATTTACTTATTCCACAGCTGTATTTTACAAATAAATATTTACATTCAAATGATTACCGAACACCTAGCCAATTACGGAATAACATTATTTTCACTAAACATATAGCATGAACGGATTATTAACAATTTAAACTATTAAAAAATAAACATAAGAATAAAAATAAAGAGACAATATTTAAAAAAAATCCATCTACGCATCATTATGTGAGTGTATGTATATGTGAATGTGTAGGTGTGTGAAGGTGTATATTGTAAGTGTGAGTGAGTGAAAATGTGTAGATTTCATTGCATTGTGCATATCTAATGTATTATTTACATAGAACTACACCTCCATCCTGCTCAGAATTCTTCCTCTGAATTGGTGTTTAGACAGACAGAAGGGGTCGATATCTGTAAACAATTTATTGTATCTTCTTGTTATTCTGCTCACAACAGAATTAGATGCGTAATTAGTTCGGGAGCTAGCGGGGACAAAAAGATCCCGATGTCTAGTATTGAAGCTTGGCACTCTGATACGTAAGATATCGGCCACCAGCCTTGAGCTATCAAGAGCCCCGCTACACACGTCATGCAAGAGGGACATTTCCATCAGAATACGCCTGTCTTTTAGCTTTACCAGTCCATGCCGGCGACAAGAGGATTCATAGTTCTTCGTAAAATCGTGACTTTTATAGTTTAGGTACCTTAGGAATTTAAGTTGAATACGCTCAATATCATGTTCGTATATGATATACTGAGGGTTCCAGATTACAGAGCAGTACTCCAGAACGCTTCGAACATACGCAAAGTATAGTAACTTTATACATGATATGCTTCGGAACGGTTTGCTTACACGGATTATAAAACCAAGATTTCTGTATGCCTTATTTGTAATAGATTCCACATGTGCAGCAAATGTGAGCTTTGAGTCAAGGATTACTCCAAGATCTCGTATATCTTTACATTTATTTATAGTTGTGTTATTAAGTTTGTAATTGTAGTTAAAAGGATTATTACTACGTGTAAAACTTATGTTAGCACACTTAGCTGCATTAATTCCGATTTTATTATATATGGAGAGGTTGGTTAATGTCGCAAAGCGAAAGAGGTATGTCGTAATCGTATCCCTATCCCGCACGTAATCTGGCGTGAAGATATGTGTATGTATGCGACAGAGGCTCAGGAGTAGGTGGCAAGAGGATGCGTGGTTTCTCAACTATACTTGGCCTTGACCATATCTAGGCTGCGATGGACCAATGCTCTGCCTAGAGTGTGGCGACTAAGAAATGCCTGTTGAAGCAGGTGTAGCATGTACCTTGAGATCCCTGTGCACTATCCGCCGGTCGTGGCAGTACTCGACGGCGGTTAGCATCTGCCAGAACTTGCGCCTGGCCGCCTGCTCCATCATGCGACCGTACCGAGCGATGTAGTCTGCAAACACACCAGATCTAAACAAACTGCACATCAACTTACCAGTAATCTAAAATAATAATTAATGTCATAACAATTAAACTAATTAGATATAAGCACGTTATTAGCTCAACTGACAACATTTTTATTATTTAATTATATTTTGGATAATTTACGGCATTTACAAGGGTATAGAATTTAACTAACAATACGAGTAGAACAGTGGATCATAAGTTTGATTACACCGAACCTTTTTCTTTACGCAAAACCTCTCGTCTAAGCGAATTATGTTTGGTTGTAAATACACACCAAAAATTTGACGTTTGCGTCACCTAATAAAACCAAACGCCTTGACAGTATGTGAATCGTGTGTGGCCGACATAACAATAATCAGCTCAGTACTGCGAGTGTGGACAGACTTGTGAATAACTATAAATTTTACCGAATTCCACTTTGTCCAATTTGTTTGGCGAAAATAGAAGCTTTGCGAATATCTTCGTCAAATTGTCTCGACCTCCATTTATTTTCGTTTCTTCTCAAATTAAAACCCTTCATCTTCTTTTGCGCACACACAACTTATTTGTATTAAATTTTCTACATACGTTTTGTTTATGAAAACGTTATGAGGATTTAACGCTTTTGCATCTCTCTCGCTTGCATCTCTCTCGCTTGCACTTTTAAGAAATGTAGTCTATCAACTTGGGAAATAAAATTGTGGACAGTAGGTACCTACACCCGGAATTGAAAAAACTTAGATAGGTTAGATACCTACTTCAATACTTATTTTGTCCAATAAAAATTTCATAATAATTATTATTAGATACCCCTAGCCTACTACTATATATTATATACTACTACTATATATTATATACTACTACTATATATTATATACTACTACTTTATATTATATACTACTACTTTATATTATATACTACTACTTTATATTTTAATATTTATAAATAGAATTACATTACAATCGCCGTCAGTTTCCAAAACGATGTTTAAATAAACGCACGTTTAACATTTGCTTATTTATATTATATTATATACGTCACGTGACAAGCTACCTACTGATAATCAAAATGTTAATAATTATTTTGGAAACAAGTTCGAGTCATTCTATTGTATTTGTATCATCACCACCAGCCTGTGTCTCCACTGCTGGGTATAGGCCTCGCCACACGATCTCCTGCCTCCTTCATCTCACCTCCACCGTACGTGCTCTCCGCTATAGAAGCCGTGTCTCCACTGCTGGGTATAGGCCTCGCCACACGATCTCCTGCCTCCTTCATCTCACCTCCACCGTACGTGCTCTCCGCTATAGAAGCCGTGTCTCCACTGCTGGGTATAGGCCTCGCCACACGATCTCCTGCCTCCTTCATCTCACCTCCACCGTACGTGCTCTCCGCTATAGAAGCCGTGTCTCCACTGCTGGGTATAGGCCTCGCCACACGATCTCCTGCCTCCTTCATCTCACCTCCACCGTACGTGCTCTCCGCTATAGAAGCCGTGTCTCCACTGCTGGGTATAGGCCTCGCCACACGATCTCCTGCCTCCTTCATCTCACCTCCACCGTACGTGCTCTCCGCTATAGAAGCCGTGTCTCCACTGCTGGGTATAGGCCTCGCCACACGATCTCCTGCCTCCTTCATCTCACCTCCACCGTACGTGCTCTCCGCTATAGAAGCCGTGTCTCCACTGCTGGGTATAGGCCTCGCCACACGATCTCCTGCCTCCTTCATCTCACCTCCACCGTACGTGCTCTCCGCTATAGAAGCCGTGTCTCCACTGCTGGGTATAGGCCTCGCCACACGATCTCCTGCCTCCTTCATCTCACCTCCACCGTACGTGCTCTCCGCTATAGAAGCCGTGTCTCCACTGCTGGGTATAGGCCTCGCCACACGATCTCCTGCCTCCTTCATCTCACCTCCACCGTACGTGCTCTCCGCTATAGAAGCCGTGTCTCCACTGCTGGGTATAGGCCTCGCCACACGATCTCCTGCCTCCTTCATCTCACCTCCACCGTACGTGCTCTCCGCTATAGAAGCCGTGTCTCCACTGCTGGGTATAGGCCTCGCCACACGATCTCCTGCCTCCTTCATCTCACCTCCACCGTACGTGCTCTCCGCTATAGAAGCCGTGTCTCCACTGCTGGGTATAGGCCTCGCCACACGATCTCCTGCCTCCTTCATCTCACCTCCACCGTACGTGCTCTCCGCTATAGAAGCCGTGTCTCCACTGCTGGGTATAGGCCTCGCCACACGATCTCCTGCCTCCTTCATCTCACCTCCACCGTACGTGCTCTCCGCTATAGAAGCCGTGTCTCCACTGCTGGGTATAGGCCTCGCCACACGATCTCCTGCCTCCTTCATATAGAAGCCGTATACTCTATAGAACATCGGTTCTGCGACAGACTTGTCCGGCCCATTTCATAAGCCTACTAATTTTGAAGGCTATATCGGTGACTTTATCTGACGGATGTCCACGTTTCGGAGCGACCTTAAATTCGTGGACACTGACCCACACGGTCCACGTCTCTGCTTTGTACTTAAAGAACGCAATGATTGAAAACTTTCATCTTCAAACACTGGGAAGTTTGATATAGGTATGCAATTTAAGAATGTATTTTCAGAATGTTATATATAATTTTCTTAGCTTTAAGATTTTCTATTATAGTAAATGCTAAACGACAATGCTTGTATGTCCGCCAGGCGCAGGAGGGGTGCGGGTAGGGTTGCCAGCTACTGGTTTAATGCAATTTTCGGGCTAAATATAACACATGCATAATGTGACAAAATTATGGTGGCTCGGTTGTAAGAACGAGTACCTTAAATCCTACAAAGGTCGGTTCAAACCCCCCCGGCATGTACCAATCAGAAATACACTTTTCTTACGTACTGCAGTCATAGATGTACAACACCATCGTTCCCGTGCCTCGGAGAGCACTTTAAGCCGTAGGTCCTGGTTCCACTAATACCAACTTGTGGAATCGTTCATAAATTGTCATAAAAAATGACATCATATCCTCGCCAAGCAGTCCTGCGACACAAGCGTGGCGAGTGTAGGCCAAATTCTCCAGTTCTGGAAGGCCCATCTCCAGCAGTGGAGGTCTAGGACGCTGTGTTCTAGGGGCTGTAATGAATGACAAAAAAAATGTCACAAATTATTAAAATACTCATCTAGAAGTTCAAATAAAAACAATGGTTAATCCTATAGTGTTTTTAATAGGTACTACACTATATATCTTAACATGGTGGGAATTGGAAAAAAATCCAGCACGGTACTGTATGTATTAGACTTATACAAAGGAAAACTGACATTTTGATGCTCAAACTCGTGCAATAAACGATTTTAAATTAAAAATATTAATCCGCGCCTTAGCTGACAACCCTAGAAAGGAGGCTTCAGAGCGCTGCTCCCCCCTCCCATTCCCCACCCTCCGCCATGACGTCACGCCGAGCCGCTGACGTCACGGAGCAGGACCACCGACGTACAACGTGCCCTTAATCGATTTATTTTAGGACCATGGTACAATGGATTTGTAAACATCACATTAACTAACCACTCATTACGTTAAATATATTACTTTGACTTTGGGTATATAAAAAATACATTTTATTGTTTGGATGTATAAAATTATTTTAATAAATTAAGAACTAACAGGGCTCAGATTTGTGCTCTAACAGGGCTCAGATTTGTGCTCTAACAGGGCTCAGATTTGTGCTCTAACAGGGCTCAGATTTATGCTCTAACAGGGCTCAGATTTGTGCTCTAACAGGGCTCAGATTTGTGCTCTAACAGGGCTCAGATTTGTGCTCTAACAGGGTTAAATTATTTATATTTTCTAAAATAATTTTATTTCGCATAATATATTTTAATAGCTTCGTTAACAATTAAACAAGTTCCTGTTTAAACTGATAACAATTATGTTTAAAAAAATCTGAATAACTAAGAATGTATTTATAGACCGAGTTGGACTTATCTGTATTACTTTATATTACCTTCTCCACAGGACTCGGATGTGCCATACATTTTAATATTATTTACTGCAATTATAAGATGAGCTTTAATAAAACAAAAAAAAAAAACTTTAGCTTTATTGGTAATACTTACACATGTATTATAATAATTACACATGTATTATAATACTTACACATGTATTATAATACTTATACAAGTATTATAATACTTACACATGTATTATAATACTTACACAAGTATTATAATACTTACACAAGTATTATAATAAATAAATGGTAATAAAATTGTAATTTTATTTTTATTTAAACTTGCCTATATCATATTATTATTATTATGCCATTTTTTTTACAGTGAAACCTGACCGTCAGGCACTAAGGGAAGTGACATTTTTCATTGGTACATACTGAGGCTGCTTGACGGAGGATTTGGATAGGAAGTCAGCAGCATAACTCGACCAGCCCTGGTCTTAACTATCATGTTCTCCATCGGATATTGGTGAGTTTTAGAAAAAAATGATGTACCCTATTAAAATGCTGGGACCGCGTTGTACTCGAACAAAATCTTGAGCACGGGATTGAGATTGGATTGTTACCATGACAGCCGTGCTAGGGGGGCAACTGTCATACGTTTTTATATTAGTGCATCCGTCTCGCTTGCACAATACAACGTTAAACCGTCTTGAAGATGTTTAAGGAAAGCTTACCAAATATTTCTCCTTTGCTGGCGTACTCTGACACTATGTAGATCATGTTTTTCGTTTCCATAACCTGAAACAAACCAACACGAACCTTACTTACTTGTAACGTCAGTCTCTACCATTATAAAAGTTACCTACAACAGTTTTGGAACTCTATGTTTATACCATGTAGTTACTATTAGAAGGATAAAAAAAAAATACTGGTATGGTTACGGGTAAAGCAGCCAAATATGTTTTCTGACCGCTCGAAAGGGATACGTGGAAGACGAGCCTAGTGCTACGGAAGCTAATGACCGAAAGGGATACGTGGAAGACGAGCCTAGTGCTACGGAAGCTAATGACCGAAAGGGATACGTGGAAGACGAGCCTAGTGCTACGGAAGCTAATGACCGAAAGGGATACGTGGAAGACGAGCCTAGTGCTACGGAAGCTAATGACCGAAAGGGATACGTGGAAGACGAGCCTAGTGCTACGGAAGCTAATGACCGAAAGGGATACGTGGAAGACGAGCCTAGTGCTACGGAAGCTAATGACCGAAAGGGATACGTGGAAGACGAGCCTAGTGCTACGGAAGCTAATGACCGAAAGGGATACGTGGAAGACGAGCCTAGTGCTACGGAAGCTAATGACCGAAAGGGATACGTAGAAGACGAGCCTAGTGCTACGGAAGCTAATGACCGAAAGGGATACGTGGAAGACAAGCCTAGTGCTACGGAAGCTAATGACCGAAAGGGATACGTGGAAGACGAGCCTAGTGCTACGGAAGCTAATGACCGAAAGGGATACGTGGAAGACGAGCCTAGTGCTACGGAAGCTAATTACCGAAAGGGATACGTGGAAGACGAGCCTAGTGCTACGGAAGCTAATGACCGAAAGGGATACGTGGAAGACGAGCCTAGTGCTACGGACGCTAATGACCAAAAAAGCTGAGTTACCGTCCCCCTTTTTTAAAGTAAAATATTCCCCTCCTTCATCATCAAAAAGGGGGTCACAAGTCCGAGACAATATTATTCTCCCCTTTTCCCCACACACGATGGACCCGGCACCAGCACGGTGAATACTAGGAAATGAATTTTGCCAAGTTTACTGGCGGGAAATCATATGACAGATGGGAAGCTCGTCGATGTCTCGACGCGTAACAAACTAGATAAATATCACAAATAAATTATTGTGTCCCGACCAGGAATAGAACCCGGAACTCCTGCGCCTAAATCCACGGACTTAACAGTTGGACTTAAGCTTAGATATTGATTTCCCGTTAAATTAATATAACAATGGATTAATTTTAATTAAAATAATTAACTTTATTAGGTATATAGTACATTTTAGACTGAGTTGCACCAAAACTTTATTAGGTATATAGTACATTTTAGACTGAGTTGCACCAAAACTTTATTAGGTATATAGTACATTTTAGACTGAGTTGCACCAAAACTTTATTAGGTATATAGTACATTTTAGACTGAGTTGCACCAAAACTTTATTAGGTATATAGTACATTTTAGACTGAGTTGCACCAATACTTTATTAGGTATATAGTACATTTTAGACTGAGTTGCACCAAAACTTTATTAGGTATATAGTACATTTTAGACTGAGTTGCACCAAAACTTTATTAGGTATATAGTACATTTTAGACTGAGTTGCACCAAAACTTTATTAGGTATATAGTACATTTTAGACTGAGTTGCACCAAAACTTTATTAGGTATATAGTACATTTTAGACTGAGTTGCACCAAAACTTTATTAGGTATATAGTACATTTTAGACTGAGTTGCACCAAAACTTTATTAGGTATATAGTACATTTTAGACTGAGTTGCACCAAAACTTTATTAGGTATATAGTACATTTTAGACTGAGTTGCACCAAAACTTTATTAGGTATATAGTACATTTTAGACTGAGTTGCACCAAAACTTTATTAGGTATATAGTACATTTTAGACTGAGTTGCACCAAAACTTTATTAAGTATATAGTACATTTTAGACTGAGTTGCACCAAAACTTTATTAGGTATATAGTACATTTTAGACTGAGTTGCACCAAAACTTTATTAAGTATATAGTACATTTTAGACTGAGTTGCACCAAAACTTTATTAGGTATATAGTACATTTTAGACTGAGTTGCACCAAAACTTTATTAAGTATATAGTACATTTTAGACTGAGTTGCACCAAAACTTTATTAGGTATATAGTACATTTTAGACTGAGTTGCACCAAAACTTTATTAGGTATATAATACATTTTAGACTGAGTTGCACCAAAACTTTATTAGGTATATAGTACATTTTAGACTGAGTTGCACCAAAACTTTATTAGGTATATAGTACATTTTAGACTGAGTTGCACCAAAACTTTATTAGGTATATAGTACATTTTAGACTGAGTTGCACCAAAACTTTATTAGGTATATAGTACATTTTAGACTGAGTTGCACCAAAACTTTATTAGGTATATAGTACATTTTAGACTGAGTTGCACCAAAACTTTATTAGGTATATAGTACATTTTAGACTGAGTTGCACCAAAACTTTATTAGGTATATAGTACATTTTAGACTGAGTTGCACCAAAACTTTATTAGGTATATAGTACATTTTAGACTGAGTTGCACCAAAACCTTATTAGGTATATAGTACATTTTAGACTGAGTTGCACCAAAACTTTATTAGGTATATAGTACATTTTAGACTGAGTTGCACCAAAACTTTATTAGGTATATAGTACATTTTAGACTGAGTTGCACCAAAACTTTATTAGGTATATAGTACATTTTAGACTGAGTTGCACCAAAACGAAGTCTCTGCAATAGGCTATTTGTCAATTTTTCAAAATGTGATTTAAATAATTTATATTTACACACATCAAAAAAGTCTAGGGATCAAGCATGTTTATGCGGATTTCTTGTGATTGAGATGTGGCTTTGTAATAAATTTATGATTTTATAAATTTATATGGATCCTTTTTGGTGCATTTCATAATTTAAAACAGGAACTGTCAATCAAATTCGAGTAAAAGATGAAAATCAGCTGTCAATATTTTCCCTATAAAAACATAAGACGCATTGAAGACATTATTAGTGCTACTGTTTCCCTACTACTGATTAAAACCAACGTTATTATGGAGCGGCGACGTCATTTAAGCAGGGAAGAAATGATCAGAGCCGTGGGAATGATAGAAGCTGGTTCCCGGCAACGTACTGTGGCTTTAGCTCTGAATACAAGTCAGAGTGTTATCAGTCGACTTTGGACACGTTACCGAACCACTGGTACCGTGGCTGAGCGCCATGGAGGACGGTATCGCTGCACCACACGGAGACAAGACCGATACATTCAAATCACAGCTCGAAGAACTCCAACAATAACCGCCATGATGTTAGCCGTGAGCCTTCATCGCTCTTCAGGGAACTTAATTAGCGACCAAACAGTCAGAAACCGCTTGCATGAAGTGAACCTTCATTCCCAAAGACCGCTACGGGTACCACCTATAGCAATGCACAATCGTAGGACTCGATATCAATGGGCTCTTGAACACAGAAATTGGACAGAAGAACAATGGCGTTTCGTGTGCTTTTCTGATGAGTCTCGTTTTGGTATGAGGCCGGATACAAGACGTATACGACACTGGAGAACCCCTGGACGCCAACAGCGATTAAAATCCTGCCAGGAAGTCCATCCTTATAGTGGTGGAACCATCATGGTATGGGCGGGTATTTCGATCTGCGGAAGAACTGAGTTGATTTGGATCAGAGGCAACCTCAACGCTCAAATTTATGCTGAGACGGTTGTATCAGACGTCATCGTTCCTCTACAAGTGCATATCGGTCCCTTATTTCAGTTAATGCATGATAATGCACGACCGCACACCGCAAGAGTTGTAAGACAGACTCTCGCCGCAGCTAACATCAATGTCCTGCCCTGGCCTGCTCAGTCGCCAGACTTGAACCCGATTGAGCATGCATGGGATATTCTTCAGAGAAGAGCTCTGCCGAATATGGAGGGTATCCAGTCGCAAGAAGACCTTTTTTTGTTGTTGCAACGAACATGGGCGGCCATTCCACAGCGTGATTTGGATGAACTCATTTTGAGTATGCCAAACCGATGTTCTTGTGTTGTTAGTGTTCGCGGTTGAAACACGGATTATTAATTGTTTAAGTTACCCAATAAAATTAAAAAAAAAACTGTTATTTCAGTCTTTTTTTCGAACTTTAATGTTAGTGGTTCAAATGTCAAAAATCCCTTTATTAGGAAAATGGCAATTTTTTTTACTAATGCAAAGGTGACTTGGTTTATCGTTACTGTAGACAAACGAAAACATTTTATTTGATCAATCCTTAAAGAAAATTTTAATGAATATCAATCAGGAGAAAAGTTATTGCAAAAATATATGTTGATCCCTAGACACTTTTGATGTGTGTACTTCCGTATTTCTCGAAAAATACTTTAGATTTTAAAATTCAGTAAAAAACTTTGCTTTCAAGTCGACACGGTCTTGATATTATTAAGTGAGGTCACTTACACTGACTAACGTTTAAAGGTAACGTTCTCAAACCCAAAATAATATATTTATTTTATTAAAATATAAATGATTTAGTTAATTAAAACAAAAATTTCAGGTACACTGATAAAATAAAGATAAAAATAGCATATTTTTTTTATAATAACACTATTGTAAGAATTATAGTTAAAAATGGCGTCGTTTGTACCAGCTGACTTAAATATAACTGATACTTCATTATAGAGTAACTTACCCTTAATGATTAATGTATGCAACGGTTGTTTAAATTAATTAGTGGAGTGACGTCAACAGTGATTAGGATTCGATCCAGAGATAGGATATCGGCACATCGTCTGCTCGGTTATCGATTGTTGTCATTATATTATACAATGGCACTCAATAAGCATTTATTATTGTTTTCTACAAACTTATTAGCAATATGTCAAGAAATATAATTGTAGTATTTTTATGAGGATTGACTAAAATACTTTTACATGTCGTCGCTCACTAACAGACGAGAACGATAACTGATCAAGTTGGTAACTGGCCCCGGGACACAACTCATTTACTTAACCTACAACCGCAGCACATTTATCCAGCAAGATGGAGCCACTTCACATGTCACAAATGACTCGGTAGCTGCTCTTCACGAGTCATTGGCAGAGTGATAAGTCGTGGAGGAGACTGATGTCCGAAGAGCTACGTAGTTTAATACTGATGATAGTGACATTGGGCCGGACATATCTGCCGCATAACCGACGACCGATGGGTAACGGGTTCTATCGTATAGTGGAGACCGCCGCCAGTTGGAAGAATTGGGTTGTGCGGCACATCCAGCAGTGAAAAGATACACGATAGTTAAAAATGGCCAACAGTAAACCAAATCGGAGGTCGGCTATCATTTTGTTTGCCGCTGTCCGGAACAAGGACCGGGTGCTCATCCAGAACCACTCTAGTACCTTTTCTTGCAGCTGCAGCAAATCGGAGGTCGGCTATCATTTTGTTTGCCGCTGTCCGGAACAAGGACCGGGTGCTCATCCAGAACCACTCTAGTACCTTTTCTTGCAGCTGCAGCAAATCGGAGGTCGGCTATCATTTTGTTTGCCGCTGTCCGGAACAAGGACCGGGTGCTCATCCAGAACCACTCTAGTACCTTTTCTTGCAGCTGCAGCAAATCGGAGGTCGGCTATCATTTTGTTTGCCGCTGTCCGGAACAAGGACCGGGTGCTCATCCAGAACCACTCTAGTACCTTTTCTTGCAGCTGCAGCAAATCGGAGGTCGGCTATCATTTTGTTTGCCGCTGTCCGGAACAAGGACCGGGTGCTCATCCAGAACCACTCTAGTACCTTTTCTTGCAGCTGCAGCAAATCGGAGGTCGGCTATCATTTTGTTTGCCGCTGTCCGGAACAAGGACCGGGTGCTCATCCAGAACCACTCTAGTACCTTTTCTTGCAGCTGCACCAAATCGGAGGTCGGCTATCATTTTGTTTGCCGCTGTCCGGAACAAGGACCGGGTGCTCATCCAGAACCACTCTAGTACCTTTTCTTGCAGCTGCACCAAATCGGAGGTCGGCTATCATTTTGTTTGCCGCTGTCCGGAACAAGGACCGGGTGCTCATCCAGAACCACTCTAGTACCTTTTCTTGCAGCTGCACCAAATCGGAGGTCGGCTATCATTTTGTTTGCCGCTGTCCGGAACAAGGACCGGGTGCTCATCCAGAACCACTCTAGTACCTTTTCTTGCAGCTGCACCAAATCGGAGGTCGGCTATCATTTTGTTTGCCGCTGTCCGGAACAAGGACCGGGTGCTCATCCAGAACCACTCTAGTACCTTTTCTTGCAGCTGCACCAAATCGGAGGTCGGCTATCATTTTGTTTGCCGCTGTCCGGAACAAGGACCGGGTGCTCATCCAGAACCACTCTAGTACCTTTTCTTGCAGCTGCACCAAATCGGAGGTCGGCTATCATTTTGTTTGCCGCTGTCCGGAACAAGGACCGGGTGCTCATCCAGAACCACTCTAGTACCTTTTCTTGCAGCTGCACCAAATCGGAGGTCGGCTATCATTTTGTTTGCCGCTGTCCGGAACAAGGACCGGGTGCTCATCCAGAACCACTCTAGTACCTTTTCTTGCAGCTGCACCAAATCGGAGGTCGGCTATCATTTTGTTTGCCGCTGTCCGGAACAAGGACCGGGTGCTCATCCAGAACCACTCTAGTATCTTTTCTTGCAGCTGCACCAAATCGAAGGTCGGCTATCATTTTGTTAGCCGCTGTCCGGAACAAGGACCGGGTGCTCATCCAGAATCACTCTAGTACCTTTTCTTGCAGCTGCACCAAATCGGAGGTCGGCTATCATTTTGTTTGCCGCTGTCCGGAACAAGGACCGGGTGCTCATCCAGAACCACTCTAGTATCTTTTCTTGCAGCTGCACCAAATCGGAGGTCGGCTATCATTTTGTTTGCCGCTGTCCGGAACAAGGACCGGGTGCTCATCCAGAACCACTCTAGTATCTTTTCTTGCAGCTGCACCAAATCGGAGGTCGGCTATCATTTTGTTTGCCGCTGTCCGGAACAAGGACCGGGTGCTCATCCAGAACCACTCTAGTATCTTTTCTTGCAGCTGCACCAAATCGGAGGTCGGCTATCATTTTGTTTGCCGCTGTCCGGAACAAGGACCGGGTGCTCATCCAGAACCACTCTAGTATCTTTTCTTGCAGCTGCACCAAATCGGAGGTCGGCTATCATTTTGTTTGCCGCTGTCCGGAACAAGGACCGGGTGCTCATCCAGGACCACTCTAGTATCTTTTCTTGCAGCTGCACCAAATCGGAGGTCGGCTATCATTTTGTTTGCCGCTGTCCGGAACAAGGACCGGGTGCTCATCCAGAACCACTCTAGTACCTTTTCTTGCAGCAAATTATACTTTTTATTGCGCAATCATAAATTAATTAAAATGATTAAATGCACAATAAACAGGCACAAGTCAATCCTTTGTGACGTCACGAATCAAAATACAATGGTTGTTTCTGATAATATTTGTACAAATGTGTTTGAGTTTCCGACTGATCACTGCCGGGGGGAGACGGAGCGACTCACAGCTGATTCATTTTTCCAAAACTCTGATCATATATTGTTACTATGTATGTACGAGTAATTAAATTTAGCCTAACATGTATGTATCGTGCATATATAAAACTAGTTTACAAGGGAACATTAAAAAAAATCAAAACGGAAAAATAGTTTGTATGATAGGAAAGTATTTTACGTTAATCATGTCTCTTGCAAACTTACTTAAATTCCATTATTTTATTTATCAAAAAAGTCTACAAAACTAAATTCATTATTATTATATTAACTGCCTCCGCGGTTTAGCGAGCTTGCCACTTGCGGACATATTGAAGGGGGAGTTACAGTAAGGTCACTAAGAGATCCAACATTATACGGCCTATAATTCATACCCCGACATCTAAATCTACGACCGTAACCGCTAGGCCACAAGTCAGCCATCAAATCTGATTAACTAAATGCTGTAATTAAAACAACAATTATATTAAAGTTGTATCGGCCCTGAGTAATGAGGCCCGTCCGGCTAATTGTAGATCATGATGAAGACAACACCAGGAAGCCGCTTCCTTCCACGGCAGGATGTTTACCTTCGACTCCCGGTCACACCATTCACAAACGCAGACAAACAAATTTATAACATTGTTTGTGACCCTTGATCTATGAATTATGGTATTAGGTAATAGGTACTAGGGATGAAATTAATGAAAAAAAATATTTGGACAAAACGAAATTCATAATAATGTGAAGTCGACGCCAATCTCTGTGGAAACGCCACTGTCAAAGTTGTGCAGAAATACATCTACCTTGGACAGACTATTGGTATGGGCAGCATTCGGGAAACTTCGGCGCATCCTCACATTGTCCATACGACAGTGTTTGAAGATGAGAGCCTTCAACCAGTGCGTCCTTCCCGTACTGTCGTACGGAGCAGAGACGTGGACAGTGGCAGTGGGTCCAGACCCCCAAATTCAAGGTCGCTTAGAGCGCTATGGAAAGAGCTGTTTGGCATTTTTCTGATGGATAAAATTCATCAGATTATTAAAGTTATTGACATTCCTTTTAAAAAAATTAGCAAGCTGAAGTGGCAATGAGCTGGACACATCTGCCGCAGTACCGATGACCGATTCTACAGTACAGACCGCGAGCAGTCACTCCCCTTGGAGCCGTGGAGTGACACGGGCTGATGACGACGATGATGATGAGGCTAAACATTTCCCGCCAGTCGTATGTCGTCCTCAACTATCAGAAATAAAAATAATAATAAATGTTCATTTCATATTCGGTATTTGGCAATTCTATATAAACCAGAAAATTATCAGCAACTGATGGTCCATCCTATCTCTGCTGATATACTGACCTCTTTTCCATTTTGTTCAATCCTATTGGATTTTAATGAAGGTTGTTAGTATACTTGAAGTAACCTATAAAATATAATAGTAATTCCATGTTCTTATTTGTATTTGAAGTTGTCGTTGTACAAAGGATAGTCCATCACATTTAATTGTACAATCTCTAAATAATAGAATTATTAAGCACCGACATGGTAACCAATTACTTGTGTTTTCTTTGGAGATGTCTCGTCGTCGCCGTCTTGAAATATAAGCCCTTTGTTGACACAGTGCTACGGAAAGTTCTTCTCATTCATGTTTTAGCGAGTTCATTCAATATCATTGACTTCTGTAATAACCAGGGTCATCGTAACAGCCTCTACCACCTTCACAGAGTCTTAGATCTAATAAACTACCTAACGCTGATACGGAAAATATATTAAAATCAGCGTCACTAGAAAACATAGCTGCAGAGGACTGGCTTATAATCTCAGTTGGAGAACACGATAAAAACCCAACAAAACTTATGGTGGAACTGTCGGCGTTTTTACATAAATATCCAAATCAAAATATTATTGTGCTAGGAATTAAGAATAGCATGTATTTAAACGAAAATTGTCTTAACTCAAACATTCATGTTATATGCAAAAACTTTGTAAACTGTCATTTTATAGAAGATATTAATGATTCTTATATAACTTTAAATAAACATGCAACTTGTTTGAAAATCAACTGTATAATTAATCAAGCAAACTATAATAATAGGTTTTTAAATTACAAAGGAACAGCCACTAATAAAAATAAATGTAATAATTATACTCCTAAAAATGACTGCCATAATTTAATGCCAATACCACAAAATAACATAAGTAATAACGCTCCGGTAAAAAAAAATATTGGAACCATTCTGAACTATTTTAATAAAGTTATAAAACCTGGTTTGAGCCAAAATTTAATTAATAAAAAAACCCCGATTAAAAAAAAATTAGGACCATCCCAGATTATTTTAGTAAAGTTATAAAGCCAGGTATAGACCAAAATACAATAATTAATAGTAAACAAAATCCATAATTTTTTCGTAAATAACACTATTAACACTTTTAATATAATGCATCAAAATATTGCTGGTATACTAAACAAAAGAGATATTTTGCAAATCACCTTAAATGAATTATCACGTGATAAGCCTATTGAGCTTCTTTGTTTTTGTGAGACGTTTCTAAAAGCCGGAGAAGAACCCAATCTCCGCTTAAATAGTTTTGTATTGGCTGACTGTTACTCTAGGACTAAACAAAGACGTGGTGGTACGTGTATAATGTGCAAAGATTACATAACATTTAAAAAACTTCCCTTACTCAAAGATTTTTCTTTAGATTACTGTTTCGAATGTTGTGGTGTAGAAATAGTTGACTACAAATGTATTATAATATGCATTTACAGAATACCCAAGTCTGACCCAAATATATTTTTAAACAAACTAGAAATTCTAATGACTAAGCTGCGATCAAAAATTAATAAAAAAATTGTAATTACCGGCGATTTTAACATTGACATTTTAAAGAATAATATTGCAACATTAAATTTTAAACGAATTATAAATAACTTTAATTATACAATACACATATTGGAACCTACCAGGCAGGGTGCCTGTCTTCACCAAATTATAAGTAACATACCCAGGGCTACCAGTACACTTAAATCCTTATATTTATCAGATCACGAAACCTCCCAATTATTAGAAATCCCTATAGATAATAAAATTAGACCGTTTAATTTTTATTTTAAATTAAAACGTGATTATCACCCAGAAAATATATGCAAATTTTTAGAGTGTATTAAGAGTATTTCATGGAATGATACTTATGAGATAACTGACCTAAATAATGCATTTAATCAATTCCACGAAACTTTTACACTATTTTTTAACCTATGTTTTCCATTATACAAAACAAAAATTCCAAATAAAATCAAGACATACTGGATTACAAAGAGTCTCAAATATTCATGTCTAAAAAAACGTAAACTAAGATATAATTATTACAAAAATCGCAATAATCATAACAAACTAAAATATATAAAATATTCAAAATTGCTTAGACTATGTTTAAATAAAGCGCAAAAAATAAAAAATGAGCAATATATTAATAATGCCCGTAACAAATGTAGGGCGACATGGAATATTATAAAAGATAAGACATGTAACACAAAAAAATATATAACTAAAATGAGATCTAATAATGACATACTAACTAATCCTACTGACATATCAAATAAATTTAATGACTATTTTATTAATTTAACATACAATAATAAATCAATCAAAATTACTAATTATAAATATTCCAAAAATATAAAAAATCAAAAAAATAGTATGTATTTATCTCCGGTAACTATAACAGAAGTCGTGAATACAATAATGTCACTTAATAATACAAATTCCGTAGGTTACGATTATATTCCGACCCGGCTATTAAAGTATTCCTCAACCATTATTGGTCCTATTCTATGTTACCTAATAAATTTGTCATTTATTCAAGGAAAATTCCCGGACAAATTAAAAGTAACAATAATAAAGCCTCTTTTCAAAAAAGGAGATGAGACAGAGTTTGACAACTACAGGCCGATTGCCCTAATACCTGTATTATCAAAGGTGTTTGAAAAACTGATGCATACCAGGTTGATAGGCTATCTTAATAAATTTAAAATAATCAAAGATGAACAAAATGGATTTCAAAAAGGTAAATCCACATCTTTTGCAGCATTTAACCTTATTAGCAATATATTAAGAAACGTCGATAAACGAATAGCTACTACTTCAGTATTTTTTGACATGAGCAAGGCTTTTGATTTTGTTTGTCATGACCTGCTATTAAAAAAATGCGAAGCCTATGGATTACGTGGCGTAGTACAAGAATGGCTACAGAGCTATCTCTCTTCTAGAAACCAATACGTTGAAGTTACAAGGCTGGACAATGCTAACCAGGAGTCTATCTTTAGGTCCAAAACACAAGTAAATCAAGCTGGTGTCCCCCAGGGCAGTATACTGGGGCCCTTGCTATTTCTACTATACATTAATGATCTACCTGATACTACTTCTTGTGACTGTATACTTTTTGCTGACGATCTATCCGTGATAATAACTGACGATAAAATAAATAACTATAATAACATAATAAATAAAACTATTGCGGACATTATAAATTGGCTAAATGCTAATAATCTAAAAATTAATATTAATAAAACGACATACATTCAATTTATAAATAGACACAACGTTAACAAGAAACATGTTACTATAAAAATAAATGGCGACCAAATAAATCAATCCAATGAAATAAAATTTTTAGGCATAACGATTGACCAATGTTGCTCTTGGACACAACATATATGTAGTATAACAACTAAAATAAATAGATTTGTCTACGCTTTGTGGCGATTAACTAAAGTAGCTAACGAAAAAACCGCCCTTCAGGCATACCATGGATATGTTGCGTCAAATATAAGGTACGGCATATTATTGTGGGGTAATGCAGTGGAAATAAATAGAATCTTTATTGGACAAAAACAATGCATTCGTGCTATTTGTAACACACCTCCTATGACTTCCTGTCGTCCTTTATTTATAATACTAAAATTACTGACTGTTCCTTCTATCTATATACTTGAATGCTGTTTATTTGTAAAAAGCCACCCGGAACTTTTTAAAACTCTTGGGGATAATTGCAATTTTAAAACGCGTTATCCTAGTAGAATAATTATTCCAGCTCATAAAAGTACTCAATATAGCCGAAATTGTTATGCAATGGCGACAAAGATATTTAATAAGCTTCCAGTTACTATAAGGGAGCTGAAACTAAAACTGTTCAAATTAAGAGTCAAACAAATGCTGGTTAATAAATGTTTTTATTCGACAAAAGAATACCTAGACACTAAGCTCGACAAAGTCATGTGACTAAATAAATATTTGTATGCTAGAAATAGCGAATCATGTGATATAATTACATATAATAATTTACATCCCTGTACCTACCATGTTTCTGACAAATAAATTATTTCATTTCAAAAAAAAAAAAATTATTTCATTTCATTTTCAAAGATAAGCATTTTAGAACATACTTGTGGACAATTTGGATCTTCCTACTTATATCCAAGGGGCTACACAAACGGGTTAGCTCAATATTAGAATATTCTTATAGTCATAATCTACTGCCTTTGTGGTCTAGCGGTCAGGTCCATACTCTGTCCGATTGTTTGGTGCACTGGACTGTTTGTGGTCTAGCGGTCAGGTCCATACTCTGTCCGATTGTTTGGTGCACTGGACTGTTTTACTTTTTTCTTTTAAGAATATATTGTTACCTAATAACATTTATATCAATCACGAGGATCTCTATACGAAGATAACTACATATTTAGAAAGAGGATCTCTATACGAAGATAACTACATATTTAGAAAGAGGATCTCTATACGAAGATAACTACATATTTAGAAAACAGTTTTGAAAACCATTTATATCAATCACGAGGATCTCTATACGAAGATAACTACATATTTAGAAAGAGGATCTCTATACGAAGATAACTACATATTTAGAAAGAGGATCTCTATACGAAGATAACTACATATTTAGAAAACAGTTTTGAAAACCATTTATATCAATCACGAGGATCTCTATACGAAGATAACTACATATTTAGAAAACAGTTTTGAAAACCATTTATATCAATCACGAGGATCTCTATACGAAGATAACTACATATTTAGAAAACAGTTTTGAAAACCATTTATATCAATCACGAGGATCTCTATACGAAGATAACTACATATTTAGAAAACAGTTTTGAAAACCATTTATATCAATCACGAGGATCTCTATACGAAGATAACTACATATTTAGAAAACAGTTTTGAAAACCATTTATATCAATCACGAGGATCTCTATACGAAGATAACTACATATTTAGAAAACAGTTTTGAAAACCATTTATATCAATCACGAGGATCTCTATACGAAGATAACTACATATTTAGAAAACAGTTTTGAAAACCATTTATATCAATCACGAGGATCTCTATACGAAGATAACTACATATTTAGAAAACAGTTTTGAAAACCATTTATATCAATCACGAGGATCTCTATACGAAGATAACTACATATTTAGAAAACAGTTTTGAAAACCATTTATATCAATCACGAGGATCTCTATACGAAGATAACTACATATTTAGAAAACAGTTTTGAAAACCATTTATATCAATCACGAGGATCTCTATACGAAGATAACTACATATTTAGAAAACAGTTTTGAAAACCATTTATATCAATCACGAGGATCTCTATACGAAGATAACTACATATTTAGAAAACAGTTTTGAAAACCATTTATATCAATCACGAGGATCTCTATACGAAGATAACTACATATTTAGAAAACAGTTTTGAAAACCATTTATATCAATCACGAGGATCTCTATACGAAGATAACTACATATTTAGAAAACAGTTTTGAAAACCATTTATATCAATCACGAGGATCTCTATACGAAGATAACTACATATTTAGAAAACAGTTTTGAAAACCATTTATATCAATCACGAGGATCTCTATACGAAGATAACTACATATTTAGAAAACAGTTTTGAAAACCATTTATATCAATCACGAGGATCTCTATACGAAGATAACTACATATTTAGAAAACAGTTTTGAAAACCATTTATATCAATCACGAGGATCTCTATACGAAGATAACTACATATTTAGAAAACAGTTTTGAAAACCATTTATATCAATCACGAGGATCTCTATACGAAGATAACTACATATTTAGAAAACAGTTTTGAAAACCATTTATATCAATCACGAGGATCTCTATACGAAGATAACTACATATTTAGAAAACAGTTTTGAAAACCATTTATATCAATCACGAGGATCTCTATACGAAGATAACTACATATTTAGAAAACAGTTTTGAAAACCATTTATATCAATCACGAGGATCTCTATACGAAGATAACTACATATTTAGAAAACAGTTTTGAAAACCATTTATATCAATCACGAGGATCTCTATACGAAGATAACTACATATTTAGAAAACAGTTTTGAAAACCATTTATATCAATCACGAGGATCTCTATACGAAGATAACTACATATTTAGAAAACAGTTTTGAAAACCATTTATATCAATCACGAGGATCTCTATACGAAGATAACTACATATTTAGAAAACAGTTTTGAAAACCATTTATATCAATCACGAGGATCTCTATACGAAGATAACTACATATTTAGAAAACAGTTTTGAAAACCATTTATATCAATCACGAGGATCTCTATACGAAGATAACTACATATTTAGAAAACAGTTTTGAAAACCCAGTTAAATTTTATACTTTATTTGACGCCATCTCTGTGTCTAGTTTCGTAACTAATTTATTTATTTATTTATTTATTTAAAACTTTATTGCACAAAGTACAAAGGCGGACTTAATGCCCGTAGACATTTTCTGACAGCCAAACCTTGGGGACAAATTTGAACTATTATAGGTGCAATGAAAGAAATATTAAAAAATTAGGAAGAAAAATTAACAGCTTAATTATACACTTACATATTATATTGTTATATATACTATGATATCAATATACTAAATACTAATACATACATAATACTATACATAAACATACATATATACACTTACTAATATTGTGAGGAGCTTTTCAGGTAGTGTAGATATACGAGTTTTTTAAACGAAGATCTGGTAGTTGCTTGTCTTATGTTTACAGGAAGATCATTCCATAAATTTGTGGCGACAACGACAAAAGAATTTGAAACAAATCCGGAATGGTGAGAGGGGACTGAAAGAAGTGAGTTGTGAGAGGAGCGAAGAATTTTATCATGGAAAGATGAGAGATAGGCAAAACCGTCCTTGAGGTATCGCGGTGTCGCAGGCTCGTTTAAAACTGAAAAAAGCATACAAAGAACTCTGAGATTTCTGCGACATCGAATAGGTAGCCACTTCAACTTAGCACGGTATTCAGAGATGTGATCGTATTTACGTAAACAGTAGATGAACCGGATACATGCGTTAAGTAACCGGTCCATCTTGTTGAGCAACATCTCTGAAAGATCGATGCTACACACATCACCATAGTCGAGGAGAGGAAGGAGAAGGCTTTGAACTAGGGTTATTTTAGCTTTTAACGGCAGAAAATTTTTAAGTTTATTGAGAGAGTGCAGTGAAGCAAAAACTTTACTACTAGTTTTAGTAACGTGCGTTGTCCAACTCAGATTAGAATCTAGGTATACACCTAGATTCTTCACCTCGCCGGAATACGCAATAGGGACGTTGTCAAACCGAACAGGGTCAATGCTGTTTACGTCTATTTTGCTTAACAGCCGTGAGCTTCCTATTATGATTGACTGACACTTGCTCGGATTGACAACGACCCCAAATCGTTTCGACCATGAATGTATACTATATATGTAACCTACGATTTTTTTTTAAATCTAATGAATAGGCAAGGAACCAACAAAAAAATATAGAAATATAATGTCTATGGCGAAAAATCATATGTCACCGCGAGATAATAATCTTATCGGGGCTCGCGATATTGACTGGTTTTTGTGTTAAAATCTAGGCAAGTCACAAGGCAAGATTTAAGAAAAGGTCGGTCCTGCACCGGAGCACCGCGCACCGTGTTGGCCACAATAAAGGTCGGTCCTGCACCGGAGCACCGCGCACCGTGTTGGCCACAATAAAGGTCGGTCCTGCACCGGAGCACCGCGCACCGTGTTGGCCACAATAAAATATATAAAAAGTTCCAGTCTATATGTACATGATTATAATTATAATGATGCGTGTACAGGCGGACAAAATGATGCGTTTACAGGCGGACAAAATGATGCGTTTACAGGCGGACAAAATGATGCGCTTACAGGCGGACAAAATGATGCGCTTACAGGCGGACAAAATGATGCGTTTACAGGCGGACAAAATGATGCGTTTACAGGCGGACAAAATGATGCGTGTACAGGCGGACAAAATGATGCGTTTACAGGCGGACAAAATGATGCGTGTACAGGCGGACAAAATGATGCGTTTACAGGCGGACAAAATGATGCGTGTACAGGCGGACAAAATGATGCGTTTACAGGCGGACAAAATGATGCGTGTACAGGCGGACAAAATGATGCGTTTACAGGCGGACAAAATGATGCGCTTACAGGCGGACAAAATGATGCGTTTACAGGCGGAAAAAATGATGCGTTTACAGGCGGACAAAATGATGCGTGTACAGGCGGACAAAATGATGCGTTTACAGGCGGACAAAATGATGCGTGTACAGGCGGACAAAATGATGCGTTTACAGGCGGACAAAATGATGCGTGTACAGGCAGACAAAATGATGCGTTTACAGGCGGACAAAATGATGCGTGTACAGGCGGACAAAATGATGCGTTTACAGGCGGACAAAATGATGCGTGTACAGGCGGACAAAATGATGCGTGTACAGGCAGACACAATGATGCGCTATAAGATGGGGGGAATATTAGCTATATTATTGAGAGGATTGAACGCTTTTGGCATACCTCTCGATTTTTTAAAGATGTTTTAAAAGTATACGGGAAAAATACTCGACGAACATTAAGAAGATATACTCGACGAACATTAAGAAGATATACTCGACGAACATTAAGAAGATATACTCGACGTACATTAAGAAGATATACTCGACGAACATTAAGAAGATATACTCGACGAACATTAAGAAGATATACTCGACGAACATTAAGAAGATATACTCGACGTACATTAAGAAGATATATTAATTATATATTTGTTTTAGTTATAAAAGAAAAATCGTTATAAAGGTTCTTGCTATTATATGTAAGTGAAAATAAATGTCCGGAATTTTATGTTCTAGAAAGTTGATTGACGACATTTCCCAAATGTACACTCGGACTTAAAAAATATTGATAATATTTGATTGTGCGAGCGAGAGCAATGCAAAACCGTTAAACCTCCTTAATCATATAATATTATGTTTAATTTATTTTATTTTTAGCTTCAAATGTGTCTATTTTGATGACTTTTTCTATGTTGTTGACGTCTAAAAGTTCATGTTACTATGGTTACTATGAATATTTGCTAAATAAATGAAATTGAATTTATAATTGATCAAAATTGATATTTTCGTCATCGAGAGCTCATGTTGTGGTTCTAAATAAAATGTCAAAGGCCACCACCGCTGCACCGATCCGAATCCGAACTTGGTAAAATTAGGTGCGGTCAAAGGTCACCACTAACTGTATAATAACCTGACAGTATCTTGTTAACGGTCGGTTTTTAACAAAAAAATTAAGTACCTATGTACATATAACGTTATATTTTTTACAGCAATAAAATCGAGGCTAAACCTAAAATATTGTGTCAAATCCTTCGCGCACTCAACAAGTAATGTACGCTTCGTGTCGGCCGAACCTTCGAACCGAACCGTACCTAGTGATCTTGAATAGACTAGACCCAATATTAGATTGTCAACATTTGAGCCTAAATCGAGTTTTTATTTTAAAAAAGTGTTAAAAATAATTTTATATTACTAGAAGTTTCTAGATATATTCTAAAAATAATTTAAAACAAAAAAAAATCTATATCAATGTGGGAATGCAGCCACTGTACTTGGTACTAAATCATAAAATTATGGTTAGGAGAATCTAAATATATTTTATCTGTTTTAAATAATAACATTGTGGTGGACGATAGGAGAATGATAGGGTTTGGGGTTATAATGTAAATACAAGAAGTTATATAGAGCGGTGGTGGAATAAGGTTCGCGGTTCTAATCCCGGTATATACCAATGAGAAATACGTACATTTATAATAGATTAATAGTAAAATATAGTTATAGATTAATGGTGGGCGTCTCCTTTGTAAACCAGGCTATTGTCGGTCGGAAGACCGAAATACCATCCTTCTCATGTCTTACCCACAAGCAATAGACCCGGCACCCGCACGGTGAATCCTCGGAAAGCTTAGAAATTTGTCTTCTTCAACTTCCTCGCCTACCCGTCTGGCCAGCGTGGCCAGTGTAGGCCAAATTCTCCAGATATATATTCGCCGTGTTAGAACGAAAACCAACTAAGTTATCCATTTTTGCCCAAATTTATTAAGCACATTTAATTACTATATGATTTCCGTTTTCGAATGTAACTGTTCGTTTAATTGCTTTTAAGAGCCACTATCTTCGAAACTAAGCGTCACAATGCTACGTCGATTTTATCACTGGAAAAACAGGAGTTTTTTAAACGACTGGTGTAAAAAGGTGAATTCATTTAGTTTTGGTTTCGGTTGTGGTTTTTGCGGCCGCACTAGAGCTGGAGCCGAATATTCGGCTTCGGCTGGAAGTCGTGATTCGGTATTGTATATAATAGTGAAATCCCGCATACCTGGCTCGTTCTCGTTCCTTTGGAAACTATAATTATTGATTGTTATAATTAAAATTGTAATTTACATTATTTATAGTTCTGAGTCGCGCAATTACCTATGACGGTATTCTTTGAAATCCAAATTCTTATAAGTTATTACAATATTTCAAGAATTTTGTAAATCTAACATTTGCATCCGAGGTTTTCTTTATGAGGAGGTATTCTGTCAAGACATATAGTTACGAGTTACACACAATATATATATTTTGAAATATTTTATGTATTCTGTCAAGACATATAGTTACGAGTTACACACAATATATATATTTTGAAATATTTTATGTATTCTGTCAAGACATATAGTTACGAGTTACACACAATATATATATTTTGAAATATTTTATGTATTTTTATATCACTGTAGAATTTATAATATTGTAGCATTATATCTATCACATGTCTGCGTCGGATACTCCAATGCTTCGGACATATTGTTGGATAGGGAGGAGATAACCTAGAAAAGGTGGAAGGAAAGAGACCGACAGGCCGAAGCCAGGTACGCTGGATGAACGTTTCTCCACGCCGTGACACGTGTCTGATGAGACTGATCCCCAGTTCTCCAGTATCACACAATCAACACCACATCTCTAGAGCATACATTCGTGTTTTCTGTCTGTTTATGTCTACATCCTGCAACATATAGAAAATAGAGGTTAGAGCTCTTGTCTCCAACCAGGCAGATTTTAGTGGCTTTGGTAACATTTCGGTTCCTCGATGTCTTCTTCTTGTCGTCCATAGCAGATTTCATCCTTGCAACCACCGTCATTGAAATCAGTACTTCCAGATAAATATAAGATTGGACCACATCGCACTTTGATATCCTTTTTAATTTCTGGCCCAGTTATTGTTGGCACGGTCAAAGTCAAAGTCAAAGTCAAAATATCTTTATTCACGTAAACCTATTACAGGCATTTATGAAACGTCATTAATTTAATTATTTTGAATGATTGTACTCCTGCTAGTAGAAGACTAAGCAGCAAAGTGGTCCAATAAGTAAGCTGTTAGCAGAAGACCAGCAGCTTAGCAAATTCCAGTGACCTGTTAATGTTTAATCTGACTGAGAAAGGAATCTGCAAGGAAAACTCAGCTATATCAGATTTACAAAATAAAACATATACAGAACTGCACCACAACGATCAATTAATAACCTTTTAAATTTAGTTATCAGTACCTATGAGAAAACAATACCTGGTACAGCAGTAACCCACCAGGCAAGTCAGAATTAAGGTAGACTACATGCCTATGTGCAACCCGAAAGTCGATAAAACGCAAAAATCTCTGTTAATTTAAGAACAATAAATTGAACGTGTTCGGCAGAGGTCCCAGGCCCCCACAGCAGCACCCGATCACGGACATAACGCATGTGCCAGCCATCCCCCCGCTCAACCAGGCCCTTAGGGTGCGGACCGGGACCCGACACACGTGCCACCACTGCAATGACCTTCTAAGGAAGGGGCGACCACCGGACACGCCACACCATGAGAACCTGAACACTAAGAATGACCTTCGAGACACACACAAGCTAAACATAACAATTACTTCCTAAGTACCCAAATGTTGCCGTGCAATTCCGTTAACAAACTTATATATTAGTTAATAAAATAATAAATACAAAATAGTAACTAAATGTTACATAAAAAATAATTATATTATAATAATAAGGTAATAAAAAATATTACTGTATCACAATAAACAGTATTTACTAATTAGTCAATAATGTATTAGTAACTAATTGTTACATTCAAAATATTTATAAATCAAAAATAAAAACAGATTATTAAAAAAGAACCTAATGTGCTATTAACTAATTCTCTAATCTTTGCAGAGCGGCAATATTCCACACATCTTTGTCATTAATAAAATCATTAATTTTATAATATGCTTTTGCAATTAGAATTTTCTTAATACTACTCTTAAATTTTGTTTCCCCTAATTCTGTTACAGGTTTTGGTAATTTATTATATAGTCTAATACTATTAATCACAAAACTTTTATTTGTTTTTTGAAGCCTAAATTTAGGAATATAAAGCTTGTCAGCATTTCTTAATTTGCGAGACTGCATGTCTCCATTTTTTTTAAATAACTTTAAATTATTCCTTACATATAGAATATTTTCAAATATATATTGTGAAGGCAATGTCATTATATCAATGTCAGGAAATATGCTTCTGAGCGAGTCTCGATATTTCAGGCCATAAATTGCTCGAATGGCTCTTTTCTGGAGAATAAAAATAGAGTCTAAATCTGCCGCTAAGCCCCACATTATGAGACCATAAGTCATAATGCTGTGGAAGTAGGCGAAGTATACTAGTCTTGCTGTTGCCACATCAGTCAGCTGCCTAATCTTTCTGACAGCATATGCAGCTGAGCTCAACCTATTGCATAAGGTATTAATGTGAGCTCCCCACTGCAGTTTGGGATCAACTGTGATGCCCAAGAATACAGTGGATTCAACAAATTCAAGAGCAGAACCGCCCAACATCACACTGCAGTCGATTTTTGGCACGTTAGGTAATGAAAACTTAAGGCATTTTGTCTTATTAGAATTCAAAACCAAATTATTAGCCGTAAACCATTCCGAGACCATCGCCAGAGTACGATTTACTGTTAACAACATATTATCTTTCCTATTAACTTTAAATAGAAGAGAAGTGTCGTCAGCAAACAACACTATTTCCGCATTTTCTTGTACCATGTGGGGCAGGTCATTGATATATGCTAGGAAAAGGAATGGACCTAGTATTGAGCCCTGCGGGACACCCATTCTAACAAGAGACCCTTTCGAGACACTGCCATTATTATTAACACATTGTGTTCTGTTATACAAGTAGGACTGTACTAGATTAGAAGCTTGTCCACGAACACCGTAATAATCTAATTTACCAAGCAGAGTTTGATGATCTACACAATCGAATGCCTTTGACAGGTCACAGAATACCCCAATAAGATCCTCGGAGTTTTCCCAGGCATCAAATATTTCTCCAATCAATTTAGTACCAGCATTTGTTGTGTTTCTTCCTTTTGTAAACCCAAATTGTTGATTATGCAATATTTTATTTTCATTAAAGTGTTTTAGTAACTGGGATAGTATATTTTTTTCGAAAATTTTACTCAAAGCAGGTAATACGGACACCGGTCGATAATTGCTAGGGTCCGTCTTACAACCAGATTTAAATATTGGCGCTATCTTGCTATGTTTCATAAGGTCTGGGAAAATGCCCTTATCAACACAGCCATTAAATATATCAGCTAGGATGGGTGCAATGGTATGAATTATTGAGTCTATTGCTTTAACAGATAAGCCCCACAAGTCTTCAGTCTTTTTATTTTTTAACATTTTAAAGTTCTTAATTATATCCTCAAATGAGACATGCTTAAAATAAAAATCTGGAATATCTGGTCTATTGAAATACTGATTTAAAATATTAATAGAAGTACCAGTTGATGATTTAATACAATTTGTAATTTCTAAAGGAATATTAGTAAAAAAATATTCGAGTATGTTGGCAACTTTATTTTTATCAGTTACCATTATACCATTTTGCCTAATTGCTAGATCATTTTGATTATGCCCCTTTTTACCTGTTTCAGTATTTATTACATTCCATACACATTTAGATTTATTTTCTGACTGTTTAATTTTTAGGCCAAGATAATTAGCTTTGGCTGATGAACAAACCTTTTTGAAAATTTTTGAATAGCTTCTAACATATTCATGGAATTTAGGATCAGATGTAAAAGACCTCTGATCATATAAATCGTATAAATTGTTCCTACTTTTTCTAATGCCTTTTGTGGCCCAGGTTGCAAAACTTATTGTATTATTTATTTGCTTTGATTTTATTCTACATACTTTGTTAAATTCTTCAGTTATTATTTTATGTAGATGGGAATAAGTTGATTCTGGATCATTTATATTATATCTGAAGCTACTTATATTATTGGAAACCTTATTATGGAGATTTTGTAATCTATTTTCAGTTAAAGGTCTATACTTAATTATCTTATTTACAGCTTTGATCTGTGACTCAAAGCTAATCATCAAACATTTGTGATCAGAACGCACACCTGCAATAATAGAATTTTCCAAAAGGCAACAATTGGAAAATATATTGTCAATGCAAGTCTGACTAGTTGGAGTAATCCTAGTTGGTTCTGCGAATATGTTTTTCATATTGAATGAATTAAAAAGAGAGATAAGTTTTTGCTTATCACTTGAATCAATTAGAATATCTATGTTAAAGTCCCCACATACAAAGACACGTTTATTTAGGTCATATATTTTGGACAGAACATCTTCCATAATTCCAATAAAAATAGACAAGGCCGAGGCTGGTGGCCTGTATATACATAAAATAATACATGTGTCCATCTCCACACATGAAATCTCACAAACCCGTTCAAGAGAAAGTTTTACAATATCTTTTCTCTCTTTATATTTAAGTGTATTTTTAATTAGAATAATAGAACCGCCACCTTCACAGAAGTGTCTATTGAAGAAACTAGCTACTAAAAAGTTATTTACATTAAAGCACATTTTTTCGGCTTTAAGCCAGGATTCTGTTATACATATTAAATCTAAATTATATTTTTCAATTAATAATTCAATGTCAAGTATTTTGCTAGAGAAGCTCTGAATATTTTGGTGAATTAATTTCAGTTTAGGAAGATGCTTCTCTGTTGTCGTATCTAAGAGTTTAAAAATGGTTGTACAACTTGTACTTGAACCACAGCATTACTAGTGGAGTCCATAGATAATGCCGTGGAGTCCCTTAAACTAAATAAAATATTATTAGCTATCAATGTAGCAATAAAGTTCTTAATTTTTATTGGTAGTCTTATACTATCCTGTGTCATATTACTATTTTTGTAAAAACTATTTATGTCAAAGCTTAAAAATAATTTGTTTTGGTTAGTTAAACTAAATATACAATTATTTAAATTATATAAGTGCTGGTTCTGTTTTGTAGTATTCTTCTCAGAATAAAGAAATGTGGATATTGTAACATTCCTTACTTTAAGTTGGGATAGTATTTCAATACAATCATACAAGTCCCTTCTACTTGTATTTAAACCGTTACCTACTAATATAAGTATGTTACTCATTTTGTTGACGGATTTTTGTGGGATAGATTTAATAATACTTTTAAAAGTATTATTGGGCATGCAGTAGTTAAGAACCGTGTGGTTGAGACGGTCATTAAAGATTTTACCCATTCCTACACCTATGCCATCGGTAAACAGTAAGGTGTTACTGGATGTCTCTTCTTCAGTAGGTAAGCTCAAAAAAGATGATGCCTGAATACTATTTTGTAGATTATCACTACAACTACAATTTTTATTTAGGAGGGAATCCAACTTCTCCGTGTTGTATTTACCTAATTCTATAATTTCGTCAATATTTTTAATTTGTTCGGTTAATTCCCTCTGTGATGTATTATATTTGTCAGTTATGTCACTCAAACACTGACTTAAACTATTTATTTGACTAATATACTTTTGACCCTCACAATCATATTGCAATTGAATATTGCTAATGTACTCATTGTAGTACTTGGCCTCATCGAGGAGCCTACGACGCTCCTTTTTTAAGGATACGGTCTAAACTAAACGTCTACATAATTTTAAATTATGTTATACAGGATGTCCCATAAGTCAAAGTCAAATCGCGATAGGTTGATACGCCACGTAGTGACACCTATCAGGAAAATTAAATATAAAGTTATAATCCAATTGCAATGCTTTAAGGATTGCGCCGTGAGGACTTCACGCCGTACAAAGCGTCCGCGTCAGTAACGTCAGCGTCGACACTGAGACTACACGTTTATTTAATTTGATACCTAATAATAATTTAAAATATAAAAGTTTACACTTTGCTTTATTTTCTTAACTATACCCGGGTTAACATAGATACGAGTAAATTGCGAAGTGGCCGTCTTAATAGCATTATAATTGGATTATATGTTACTGAAGAACTGTGTTTTATGATAATACTCGTAGTTTTGAGTTGCTTGACAGCTGTCAGCCGCGCGTAGTCGCGTAGTTTGCGTGTGATTAGAAACATCGATCCGCTCCAATAGCCAACATGCAGATTACGAAAGGAAAGGAGTTGAGCTCGGTCCACTGGTTCTAGTCCAACCGACACGTCACTATATTCGCAATTATTTAGAACTTAATGTTCCGTGAATATTTATTTAATCAAATAATAATTAAGTACAACCTAAGTATATAATTAAAAAAAAATGAAATACCTATAAACTAAATAAATAAAAAAGTATCTATAAATATAAAACGTCCTCTAGCGATATGTCAGATCAGAGATAAGTCCCAAAGAGGCTGGCAACATTTCCCCTCTGTACGAGTATACCGATACTAATACGTTTGCAAAAATAATTGCCAGCACTTCTCCTTTAGCAGTTTGGACAAGTCCTTGTCCAAGCGTTTGGCTGAAGGTCCCCATGGTGCTATCGTCTCGACGCCAAACGGCGTAAATTTGTAACTTGTACTGAGGTTGGCGTATTTGCTTGCTTGAGGTTCTAAGCAGAAACCTGACGTGGTTGCCTGGATGTGAGATAGGGGCTAGTGTGTTTACACATGCCGCACCCCACACCAGAGTCCTGCCAAGTTTCCACGACCCCACGGTCATGCCGTCGGGCCTCTTGCCATCGCTCCGCGCAATCCAGGGATTTCTAAGATCACGGGTACTCACTCCAGACTAAAGCCTTTCGGATGATGTCGTTAAGAGACATTTAATTTTATTTATTTATTGTAATTTTTATTCAAATAAATATTTTTATTATAATAAATAAACATACAAATACCTACTATAAAAAGGGTTCTTATTTTGACCCATGTTACTGGTTCTTAAGTACAGTGAGGTTAGTGTGTACTTTAGTTCTTTCACTTTTCCAATTTGATTCAAGTGAAGTTGTTAGTCACTTACACCGAAGCCTGCCGGTAACTCTGACGTGGTTTGCAATGGATCTGCTTCCACGATCACCTTCACCGAAGCCTGCCGCTAACTCTGACGTGGTTTGCAATGGATCTGCTTCCACGATCACCTTCACCGAAGCCTGCCGCTAACTCTGACGTGGTTTGCAATGGATCTGCTTCCACGATCACCTTCACCGAAGCCTGCCGCTAACTCTGACGTGGTTTGCAATGGATCTGCTTCCACGATCACCTTCACCGAAGCCTGCCGCTAACTCTGACGTGGTTTGCAATGGATCTGCTTCCACGATCACCTTCACCGAAGCCTGCCGCTAACTCTGACGTGGTTTGCAATGGATCTGCTTCCACGATCACCTTCACCGAAGCCTGCCGCTAACTCTGACGTGGTTTGCAATGGATCTGCTTCCACGATCACCTTCACCGAAGCCTGCCGCTAACTCTGACGTGGTTTGCAATGGATCTGCTTCCACGATCACCTTCACCGAAGCCTGCCGCTAACTCTGACGTGGTTTGCAATGGATCTGCTTCCACGATCACCTTCACCGAAGCCTGCCGCTAACTCTGACGTGGTTTGCAATGGATCTGCTTCCACGATCACATTTAATTCTTCATTGTCAACTAGGGTCTCCGGCCGTCCACGGGGTTTGTTCTGTAGGTCAAAATTACCAGAACGAAAACGTTGGAGCTAAAAATGTACCGCATTTTCTTGTACACTAGCTTCCCCATACACATCATAAATCCTTCGAGCTGTTTCTGCGGCGTTGGTGCCACGTTGGAAAACGCGATATTTGAAAGTTTCCATTTTGTGAGCAGACCGATGTCAAAGAAAAATCTAATAGACAGAAAACAAATGAGTCAGCGCGGTGGTGGCTCGGTTGTAAGAACGCGTACCTTAAATCCTACAAAGGTCGGTTCAAACCCACCCGACATGTACCAATGAGAAACACACTTTTCTTACGTACATTTGTCATAGATTTACAACACCACCGTTCCCGTGCCTCGGAGAGCACGTTAAGCCGTCGGTCCCGGTTCCACTAATACCAACTTGTGGAATCGTTAATAAATTGTCATTATAAATTGACATCATATCCTCGCCAAGCCGTCTGGCCAGCGTGGCGAGTGTAGGCAAAATTCTCCAGATAAATGTTCTGGAAGGCCCATCTCCAGCAGTGGAGGTCTAGGACGCTTGTTCTAGGGGCTGTAATGATGATGAATGATGATGAAATGAGTCACTATATTTAAAACACAAATACACAAGCCTAAATTTGAAGTACAATTTCATTTGGAACTCCTAGCCTAACGCCAGATATTTGAGATCAAAGCGGCGAGTTCGACAAAACGTCAATTTCATTTGTAAAGACCATATATTATAGTAGTAATATCTCCTTTGGTACGCTAGAGACATATGTCACTTGTCATGATTAGCCTATACTAAAGTTACAGGCTAAATGTGAATGCGCCTATTAAAAAAAGTGTGGTAATGACCACTCCGGAGGAGGTACGGTCGTGATGATAATTGACTGTATTCCGAGAACCCTAATGTGCAAGACGCAAGAGATCGGCCCATAGGACCGGTAATTCATGACATAAAACTCAGGATATTTACAGAGTATATTTTTATTGGAATTTCTTCTATTTTATTAAAACAACTAAAACGACTGTAATTTTATTCCCTAGTAAGTTGATAAAATATTATTATTCTAAATCAACTGTTACTTTAACCATGTGTGTACTAAGTATTAAGTTGAATTAATTATATAATATATATAGATATGTAGGTATGTAAGTCTATTATAATAAATTGCACCCTTCGTTGTTACCTCTCCACACTCCCAAAGGTTGGTTGTTAGGAAATGCTTAGTCATTAAGCCCGCCTATGTACAATATTGTTTTAGTGCATAATTATTTTTGAATTGAATAAATGACTGCATTTCTCAAAAGTATACTCAGGCTTAAAATTCATTAAAAATATTGGATTGTGCGAGCGAGACGGATGGAAGAGCTTCAAACTGTGCGAGCGAGACGGATGGAAGAGCTTCAAACCCTCTTCTGCGATGCGGAGTTCTAAATCTATGACTGCAGTATGTAAGAAAAGTGTATTTCTATTCGGCATACATTCTTCTTAGCCGCTTCACTCTTGGCTAAGTGGTCGTCACTTGTGTCAGTGGCACGCGCACTCATGTAGGGTGATCTATTGCTGCTGTGAACTGTCAGTCCACCAGAGACCTACCACGTATTCTCGTGCCCGAAGAAAGCGAAAATGCGTGATTGTACGATCGAGGAAAGGCGCTGCTGTCTCATTCCCAGTTCCCAAGAATGGAACTTGTTATACATACTTATTTTTAATAATTGGTTGACTTATAAAAAAGTCAGTGAACAAATAAGGATCGTAAACAGAATGTCGCACGCACCGACTACAGACGTCAGTCGCGTTACGTTAACTATTACACTTTACCAAGATAAATATTATTTGACGCAAACCTTATATTAACCAAATAATTTCACATATCTGTGCAATTTTAGACACATTTTACGAGGATTTGAAAAGTTTGCGACTCTTTGCGCCTCCCTCAACAAATTAAGAGGGTTTAGGATTCCTCTCGCTCGAACAGTTTTAGAAATTGTTCAATTCCGAGTGTACTTTTCAGTAAAGTAGTCTATAATCTTTATAAGGAATAAAATTACGGACATTTCTTGGAGATGTTTTGACTATTCCTAATTTTAGATACAAAAATAGTAAAAACAACGATATTTTTCTATTTTACTTAAACAAATAAACGATTAATATATCTCCAAAATATCCGTAATTTTATTTTCTAGAAAGTTCATCGACTACATTTCTCAAATATATTAGATTTGATAATAGTGATTTGTGCGAGCGGGAGGCAAGGGACACAAGGTCAATGGTGTCCAAACTTCATATTAATTGTGCGAGCGGGAGGCAAGGGACACAAGGTCAATGGTGTCCAAACTTCATATTAATTGTGCGAGCGGGTGGCAAGGGACACAAGGTCAATGGTGTCCAAACTTCATATTAATAATTGTGAGCGGGAGGCAAGGGACACAAGGTCAATGGTGTCCAAACTTCATATTAATAATTGTGAGCGGGAGGCAAGGGACACAAGGTCAATGGTGTCCAAACTTCATATTAATAATTGTGAGCGGGAGGCAAGGGACACAAGGTCAATGGTGTCCAAACTTCATATTAATAATTGTGAGCGGGAGGCAAGGGACACAAGGTCAATGGTGTCCAAACTTCATAATAATTGTGAGCGGGAGGCAAGGGACACAAGGTCAATGGTGTCCAAACTTCATATTAATAATTGTGAGCGGGAGGCAAGGGACACAAGGTCAATGGTGTCCAAACTTCATATTAATAATTGTGAGCGGGAGGCAAGGGACACAAGGTCAATGGTGTCCAAACTTCATATTAATAATTGTGAGCGGGAGGCAAGGGACACAAGGTCAATGGTGTCCAAACTTCATAATAATTGTGAGCGGGAGGCAAGGGACACAAGGTCAATGGTGTCCAAACTTCATATTAATAATTGTGAGCGGGAGGCAAGGGACACAAGGTCAATGGTGTCCAAACTTCATAATAATTGTGAGCGGGAGGCAAGGGACACAAGGTCAATGGTGTCCAAACTTCATATTAATAATTGTGAGCGGGAGGCAAGGGACACAAGGTCAATGGTGTCCAAACTTCATAATAATTGTGCGAGCGGGAGGCAAGGGACACAAGGTCAATGGTGTCCAAACTTCATATTAATAATTGTGAGCGGGAGGCAAGGGACACAAGGTCAATGGTGTCCAAACTTCATAATAATTGTGCGAGCGGGAGGCAAGGGACACAAGGTCAATGGTGTCCAAACTTCATATTAATAATTGTGAGCGGGAGGCAAGGGACACAAGGTCAATGGTGTCCAAACTTCATATTAATAATTGTGAGCGGGAGGCAAGGGACACAAGGTCAATGGTGTCCAAACTTCATAATAATTGTGCGAGCGGGAGGCAAGGGACACAAGGTCAATGGTGTCCAAACTTCATAATAATTGTGAGCGGGAGGCAAGGGACACAAGGTCAATGGTGTCCAAACTTCATATTAATAATTGTGAGCGGGAGGCAAGGGACACAAGGTCAATGGTGTCCAAACTTCATAATAATTGTGCGAGCGGGAGGCAAGGGACACAAGGTCAATGGTGTCCAAACTTCATATTAATAATTGTGAGCGGGAGGCAAGGGACACAAGGTCAATGGTGTCCAAACTTCATAATAATTGTGCGAGCGGGAGGCAAGGGACACAAGGTCAATGGTGTCCAAACTTCATATTAATAATTGTGAGCGGGAGGCAAGGGACACAAGGTCAATGGTGTCCAAACTTCATATTAATAATTGTGAGCGGGAGGCAAGGGACACAAGGTCAATGGTGTCCAAACTTCATAATAATTGTGCGAGCGGGAGGCAAGGGACACAAGGTCAATGGTGTCCAAACTTCATAATAATTGTGAGCGGGAGGCAAGGGACACAAGGTCAATGGTGTCCAAACTTCATATTAATAATTGTGAGCGGGAGGCAAGGGACACAAGGTCAATGGTGTCCAAACTTCATAATAATTGTGCGAGCGGGAGGCAAGGGACACAAGGTCAATGGTGTCCAAACTTCATAATAATTGTGCGAGCGGGAGGCAAGGGACACAAGGTCAATGGTGTCCAAACTTCATAATAATTGTGCAAGCGGGAGGCAAGGGACACAAGGTCAATGGTGTCCAAACTTCATAATAATTGTGAGCAGGAGGCAAGGGACACAAGGTCAATGGTGTCCAAACTTCATAATAATTGTGAGCGGGAGGCAAGGGACACAAGGTCAATGGTGTCCAAACTTCATAATAATTGTGCGAGCGGGAGGCAAGGGACACAAGGTCAATGGTGTCCAAACTTCATAATAATTGTGAGCGGGAGGCAAGGGACACAAGGTCAATGGTGTCCAAACTTCATATTAATAATTGTGAGCGGGAGGCAAGGGACACAAGGTCAATGGTGTCCAAACTTCATAATAATTGTGCGAGCGGGAGGCAAGGGACACAAGGTCAATGGTGTCCAAACTTCATAATAATTGTGCGAGCGGGAGGCAAGGGACACAAGGTCAATGGTGTCCAAACTTCATAATAATTGTGCAAGCGGGAGGCAAGGGACACAAGGTCAATGGTGTCCAAACTTCATAATAATTGTGAGCAGGAGGCAAGGGACACAAGGTCAATGGTGTCCAAACTTCATAATAATTGTGAGCGGGAGGCAAGGGACACAAGGTCAATGGTGTCCAAACTTCATAATAATTGTGAGCGGGAGGCAAGGGACACAAGGTCAATGGTGTCCAAACTTCATAATAATTGTGAGCGGGAGGCAAGGGACACAAGGTCAATGGTGTCCAAACTTCATAATAATTGTGAGCGGGAGGCAAGGGACACAAGGTCAATGGTGTCCAAACTTCATAATAATTGTGAGCGGGAGGCAAGGGACACAAGGTCAATGGTGTCCAAACTTCATAATAATTGTGAGCGGGAGGCAAGGGACACAAGGTCAATGGTGTCCAAACTTCATAATAATTGTGAGCGGGAGGCAAGGGACACAAGGTCAATGGTGTCCAAACTTCATAATAATTGTGAGCGGGAGGCAAGGGACACAAGGTCAATGGTGTCCAAACTTCATAATAATTGTGAGCGGGAGGCAAGGGACACAAGGTCAATGGTGTCCAAACTTCATAATAATTGTGAGCGGGAGGCAAGGGACACAAGGTCAATGGTGTCCAAACTTCATAATAATTGTGAGCGGGAGGCAAGGGACACAAGGTCAATGGTGTCCAAACTTCATAATAATTGTGAGCGGGAGGCAAGGGACACAAGGTCAATGGTGTCCAAACTTCATAATAATTGTGAGCGGGAGGCAAGGGACACAAGGTCAATGGTGTCCAAACTTCATAATAATTGTGAGCGGGAGGCAAGGGACACAAGGTCAATGGTGTCCAAACTTCATAATAATTGTGAGCGGGAGGCAAGGGACACAAGGTCAATGGTGTCCAAACTTCATAATAATTGTGAGCGGGAGGCAAGGGACACAAGGTCAATGGTGTCCAAACTTCATATTAATAATTGTGAGCGGGAGGCAAGGGACACAAGGTCAATGGTGTCCAAACTTCATAATAATTGTGCGAGCGGGAGGCAAGGGACACAAGGTCAATGGTGTCCAAACTTCATAATAATTGTGAGCGGGAGGCAAGGGACACAAGGTCAATGGTGTCCAAACTTCATAATAATTGTGAGCGGGAGGCAAGGGACACAAGGACAATGGTGTCCAAACTTCATAATAATTGTGAGCGGGAGGCAAGGGACACAAGGTCAATGGTGTCCAAACTTCATAATAATTGTGAGCGGGAGGCAAGGGACACAAGGTCAATGGTGTCCAAACTTCATAATAATTGTGAGCGGGAGGCAAGGGACACAAGGTCAATGGTGTCCAAACTTCATAATAATTGTGAGCGGGAGGCAAGGGACACAAGGTCAATGGTGTCCAAACTTCATAATAATTGTGAGCGGGAGGCAAGGGACACAAGGTCAATGGTGTCCAAACTTCATAATAATTGTGAGCGGGAGGCAAGGGACACAAGGTCAATGGTGTCCAAACTTCATAATAATTGTGAGCGGGAGGCAAGGGACACAAGGTCAATGGTGTCCAAACTTCATAATAATTGTGAGCGGGAGGCAAGGGACACAAGGTCAATGGTGTCCAAACTTCATAATAATTGTGAGCGGGAGGCAAGGGACACAAGGTCAATGGTGTCCAAACTTCATAATAATTGTGAGCGGGAGGCAAGGGACACAAGGTCAATGGTGTCCAAACTTCATAATAATTGTGAGCGGGAGGCAAGGGACACAAGGTCAATGGTGTCCAAACTTCATATTAATAATTGTGAGCGGGAGGCAAGGGACACAAGGTCAATGGTGTCCAAACTTCATAATAATTGTGCGAGCGGGAGGCAAGGGACACAAGGTCAATGGTGTCCAAACTTCATAATAATTGTGAGCGGGAGGCAAGGGACACAAGGTCAATGGTGTCCAAACTTCATAATAATTGTGAGCGGGAGGCAAGGGACACAAGGTCAATGGTGTCCAAACTTCATAATAATTGTGAGCGGGAGGCAAGGGACACAAGGTCAATGGTGTCCAAACTTCATAATAATTGTGAGCGGGAGGCAAGGGACACAAGGTCAATGGTGTCCAAACTTCATAATAATTGTGAGCGGGAGGCAAGGGACACAAGGTCAATGGTGTCCAAACTTCATAATAATTGTGAGCGGGAGGCAAGGGACACAAGGTCAATGGTGTCCAAACTTCATAATAATTGTGAGCGGGAGGCAAGGGACACAAGGTCAATGGTGTCCAAACTTCATAATAATTGTGAGCGGGAGGCAAGGGACACAAGGTCAATGGTGTCCAAACTTCATAATAATTGTGAGCGGGAGGCAAGGGACACAAGGTCAATGGTGTCCAAACTTCATAATAATTGTGAGCGGGAGGCAAGGGACACAAGGTCAATGGTGTCCAAACTTCATAATAATTGTGAGCGGGAGGCAAGGGACACAAGGTCAATGGTGTCCAAACTTCATAATAATTGTGAGCGGGAGGCAAGGGACACAAGGTCAATGGTGTCCAAACTTCATAATAATTGTGAGCGGGAGGCAAGGGACACAAGGTCAATGGTGTCCAAACTTCATAATAATTGTGAGCGGGAGGCAAGGGACACAAGGTCAATGGTGTCCAAACTTCATAATAATTGTGAGCGGGAGGCAAGGGACACAAGGTCAATGGTGTCCAAACTTCATAATAATTGTGAGCGGGAGGCAAGGGACACAAGGTCAATGGTGTCCAAACTTCATAATAATTGTGAGCGGGAGGCAAGGGACACAAGGTCAATGGTGTCCAAACTTCATAATAATTGTGAGCGGGAGGCAAGGGACACAAGGTCAATGGTGTCCAAACTTCATAATAATTGTGAGCGGGAGGCAAGGGACACAAGGTCAATGGTGTCCAAACTTCATAATAATTGTGAGCGGGAGGCAAGGGACACAAGGTCAATGGTGTCCAAACTTCATAATAATTGTGAGCAGACGTCTCCTTTAAAATAACATATATATACGAGTACTCTGAATTTATAAATAAATAAATGTACTAAGTAATTTATTTCAGTAATAATCTTCACCTTTTGTCCAAATTTATTAATATGAAATCGGGTTTTTTTTTCACCCGACATGTGACATTGCGCCCACCTGATGTTAAATAGCGCGCGAGGTCCATGAATGTTAGCAACTAGAATCAGATACTCATGACTGACATCAGTCCCTAACACGGCAGGCTTGACTGGGCATGACGGCAATTGGAGTCTGATCCTGAAACGTGTGGATTCGTGTTTACGTCGCTCGGAGCGGAGCTAAATAATCCTTAATATTTCCTTGAGTAGTCCATATTAGAAACATTCTGGCAATGGTACTGACCTGATAAAGCTTAATGATATGTGGATGGTCGAGCCTCTTCATGATGTCCACCTCGCGGTACACCTTCTTCAGGTTCACGGGGTCCAGCTGGGACTTATCTATTATCTTAATTGCTACCTGCAACAATTAAAACATACGTTAACGTGACATCTCTCAGCGCGTTCTATCGACAACACCACAGCCCTGCGTTCTATCGACAACACCACAGCCCTGCGTTCTATCGACAACACCACAGCCCTGCGTTCTATCGACAACACCACAGCCCTGCGTTCTATCGACAACACCACAGCCCTGCGTTCTATCGACAACACCACAGCCCTGCGTTCTATCGACAACACCACAGCCGTGCGTTCTATCGACAACACCACAGCCCTGCGTTCTATCGACAATACCACAGCCCTGCGTTCTATCGACAACACCACAGCCCTGCGTTCTATCGACAATACCACAGCCCTGCGTTCTATCGACAATACCACAGCCCTGCGTTCTATCGACAATACCACAGCCCTGCGTTCTATCGACAATACCACAGCCCTGCGTTCTATCGACAACACCACAGCCCTGCGTTCTATCGACAACACCACAGCCCTGCGTTCTATCGACAACACCACAGCCCTGCGTTCTATCGACAACACCACAGCCCTGCGTTCTATCGACAATACCACAGCCCTGCGTTCTATCGACAATACCACAGCCCTGCGTTCTATCGACAATACCACAGCCCTGCGTTCTATCGACAATACCACAGCCCTGCGTTCTATCGACAATACCACAGCCCTGCGTTCTATCGACAATACCACAGCCCTGCGGTCAAGACAGGACAAGAACCCGAACGCTATGAGAAGACGTGCACTTTAACTATGCTGCAGTGAGCTTCTCCTCTATAATACCGTCGAAAAGCTTAAATCAAATAATAATGTATTTATTAAAAAAAAAATATATATATAATAAAATAAATATTAATACTAAGGCTAGGGATATAAGTCCCGTCCGCGTGGAATGGTGGCAAGAACGCTGACTGCATTTCCCCGCTGAATTGCAATACTGATTCTCTGGGCGAAGAAAGAGCCAGCCCTCTTGTCACCGGAGGAGACGACAAGACGAGGTGTTATGTCTTTTAAAAACTTTTTTGCACTTGGACACTTGGATGCTTGCTGGACTCAGCATTTTCCACCGCGGCTCCCAAATAGGTAATTAAATAAAACACCCTGTATTAGTTTGAAATGAACATAATATTTCGTTAGGAAACCCATCACCATTGCTTTTGTAATCGTAGTTTATTATATAAAAAGTGGATTTCATTAGTATAACCGATCGGTGAAGGTCGCTCTTCTACTGATCTTGTACTATAAAGGATTTCGCTATTTTTCATAGCGCCGCAAGGGGTAGATAGTTACGTAACGGCTCAGCATAGTTAGCTATGGGATGCACGTCTCACGTCAATGACACCGTGTCACAGATCCGTGACCAAATTAAATCCCGCGATAATTTGTCGGTAAACATTCATCAACACATTTTGAGGATGTGCTTCTCTCAAGGTTCATAACATTTGTTAAACCGATTGTCAGTCTTTAGAAATAAGATTAAGGATAAGTAGTTGTACTTCCTGATGACCATAGGGTCTATTATTAAACCTAGCGAGCTCTAATTTATTTATTTCTTTATCTGAAGGTACGGCAGAGACTCAACGAGCTTCTCACGGTGGACCTCAAAAGTCGGCTGCAGGTAATTGTTGTAGGCTGACTAAATTAAAAAACTTTCTCATTCACAAATCATATTACATTCACAGGTCACTGAAATCCGATAATAAGATATTTGAATTTGAAGAGCAGATATGAGTAACTCTATGAGGCAAGGCATTTGGACGGAAGCTCTATTTCTACGTTATTGGTAAAGACGCCGCCGGTCAGCGTGTCGACATTGACCCCATTGTTCCTCCGAACACTCCGACGTCATCCGCACAAGGTTCACTTGCATCACCTATCCTGCGGTGCCGTCAGAGAGATACCCTAATTGATTGAAGGTTCCCAGACACAAGATGTTTATTATATTCTGGCGAAAACATTACATTAGCAAATTGATTGATAGGATCGACGAGTTTGCCACTTGTCCTGTCATGTAGAGCTAACCTCATGTGCTTTTTTAAACCTTTCAGTATTATAAGGTAATCAAATTAATCCTAATTCAAAGGGGAAATGCTGCTAGTGTATTGGGCACCATGCCACAAGACAGCGATTTGGAGGAGCTATTTTTTTTGTAAGTATTTAATTTATATTTTCTATGTATTATTATTATTATTTTTTTAGGTTAAATTTAGATTTTGTTGTAATATAGTATATTTAATATTGTAATTCTTTTATATTGTTTGTATATTACTTCGAATAAAGACATTTTAATGATTAAATATATATATATATAAGGTAATATTATATTATATATTAGTTGGTAAACCTACTCCATATTGACACCCCCAGAGCTTGGGTAAGTATTAGTTGGTAAACCTACTCCATATTGACACCCCCAGAGCTGGGGTAAGTATTAGTTGGTAAACCTACTCCATATTGACACCCCCAGAGCTTGGGTAAGTATTAGTTGGTAAACCTACTCCATATTGACACCCCCAGAGCTTGGGTAAGTATTAGTTGGTAAGCCTACTCCATATTGACACCCCCAGAGCTTGGGTAAGTATTAGTTGGTAAACCTACTCCATATTGACACCCCCAGAGCTTGGGTAAGTATTAGTTGGTAAACCTACTCCATATTGACACCCCCAGAGCTTTGGTAAGTATTAGTTGGTAAACCTACTCCATATTGACACCCCCAGAGCTTGGGTAAGTATTAGTTGGTAAACCTACTCCATATTGACACCCCCAGAGCTTGGGTAAGTATTAGTTGGTAAGCCTACTCCATATTGACACCCCCAGAGCTTGGGTAAGTATTAGTTGGTAAGCCTACTCCATATTGACACCCCCAGAGCTTGGGTAAGTATTAGTTGGTAAACCTACTCCATATTGACACCCCCAGAGCTTGGGTAAGTATTAGTTGGTAAGCCTACTCCATATTGACACCCCCAGAGCTTGGGTAAGTATTAGTTGGTAAGCCTACTCCATATTGACACCCCCAGAGCTTGGTTAAGTATTAGTTGGTAAGCCTACTCCATATTGACACCCCCAGAGCTTGGGTAAGTATTAGTTGGTAAGCCTACTCCATATTGACACCCCCAGAGCTTGGGTAAGTATTAGTTGGTAAGCCTACTCCATATTGACACCCCCAGAGCTTGGGTAAGTATTAGTTGGTAAGCCTACTCCATATTGACACCCCCAGAGCTTGGGTAAGTATTAGTTGGTAAGCCTACTCCATATTACAGTTACCGACTCCGTGGTCTAGCGGTTAAGTCTGTGGATTGTTGGAGGTAACGGGTTCGATTCCTGGTCGGGACACAATAATTTGGGACGTCACACCGCTTGCGTACACGTCGACGTGACGCCTGTCACAAAAATTACACATTACAAGTTGCGTTAAATGAAATTAATCTGTGCAAACTTAACCAGGTTAACTGTTACAAAAATTATAATTAGCGGAACTGTACCGTGAATAGTTACACCCACAGAGAACAGTAAGCCAGCCATTATGGAGTCACCCCAATTAGCTAAACTGTACTTTAGAGGAGTCATTAAGTAAATTAGTCATGGCTCTGCCGTGAGAACTGAGAACACATTGCATCCTGTTAGGGCGGCATAGTGGTAAGGAAAGTAAAGTATCATCACAACCGTTTCGAGGTGGAAGAGTATATGAGATAATCGGTAATACCTTCATATTATCTGGTAAGTTATTAAAAAGTTTAAATAACATTGCATGACTGATTTTAGAACACATTGCTGTTTTACCAAACGATTTAGATATCTTGTATTAAAACTACAAACCTGATGTATTTTTGTAAACAAGTTGTAATTAAGCTTTACAAATTTGCAACATTCGAATACATAAATATAGTGTCAAAATATTGGGTTTCGTAAACGATATTTTTTACTTTCTGATAATTTATTAAGTTTTGTTACTGTTGCACATTGGGTCCGTCCAGTCAAATAGCTGGGGACCCAATCAATAGCTGGTGAGCCAATCAATAGCTGGGGACCCAATCAATAGCTGGTGACCCATCAATAGCTGGTGAGCCAATCAATAGCTGGTGACCCAATCAATAGCTGGGCCGCGAATACCGTAACCTACACATTTTTGCAAGTATATTGTAGTCTAAAGCTTTGTCACTTTTGGTCATAATTGTTGTTGTTGTTAATGTCAATTGTCATAATTGGTGTCCTCTTGGCCATGTTTGCCGCTAACTCTTTGACCAGAGTAAAACATGCTAGTGTAGTCGATTTCTCTTTTTGGAAACCGTTTTTTAAGCGTTTAATTATGTCATATGTTAATAAAAAATATGTTATGTGCATAATTCAAATATTACACTTACTAATGGTAGTGACGGTAGTTACTGGGATCTGATTTGCAACCATTTTTTTGTATCGACTTAACAATAGAGGATTTTAATAGTTTAGCAAATACAATATACAGTTTTCTCAGGTTAATATATCATATATAAAAAATATCCATGTCGAGGTCAGTTTGACTAAAGTCGTTGACCTTTTCCAACAGAGTTGCACCTGCACGTCAGATGGTGTACATCTGCGGAATTTAAGATCCAAACTGGGCACTCGGTATCGGATACGAAGTACCAGTGTCGGATCAAAGTACCGGTATCGGAATAAAAAGGACTCAGGGTCGGAAAAAATCGAAAAAAGCACGGTTTTTTTAAATAATTACAATTAGGTAATTACGATTCAGTTTTGACTATATTTTTTGCATTAAATTATAATAGGGAGATTAGCTTTAAATCAGGGTTGCACAGACTTATTAATACTAGGGGCCACTCGGCCAAATCATGAACTGATAGCGGGCCGGCCGCCAGAAGTAGGTATAGGTAGTTAAAGACAATAAAGAATTGATAAAAAATTATTAAAATTAAAAAAGAAATTATTAATTTGAAGCGTGGCACTGCATAGTGCTTACAATCTTTTTTATATTTGGCTCAAATTTACTTGTAGCAACACGTAAAACTGCTTCCAAACTTTCATTTGCAAGGCGGTTTCGATTTTTTGTTTTATTATTATTTAGTATTGAAAAAGTTTGTTCACATATATAGGTAGAACCAAATAAGCTGGCACATTTCAGAGCGTTTATGCGCAACTCTTCGTACATATTTTTATCAATGCAGCGGTAAAAGTTCAGCAAGTCTCCTTCGTTGAATTTGTTGCGTAAATCTTGGTCATTTTGAATGTCGATAATTTCTAACTGCATTGACTCTGGCGCATTTTCAACTGAAATAGTGAAAGGATTGCTGAATATGTCCAACAGAGGTTTCACTTTTTTAAACTCCGAAAATCTGTCTTCAAAAGATTGAATCAAAATATCTAGCTTTTCTACATAACTGAAATTAATCGCAGTTTTGTTGAATTTTTCAGCCATTTTCTTATAATTCGGAAAATGATTATAATTTCCAGAATTCAATTGTGATCTGAAAAGTGTCAGCTTGCATTGAAAGGATGTTACATGAGCATAGAGCTGGGATATCAGTTGATTTTTGCCTTGAAGCCGTGTGTTCAAGACATTCAAATGATTTGTAATGTCAACTAAATAAGCTAAATCACACAACCAATCAGGATTTTTAAGTTCCGGGACATCCCTTTGCTTTTCCGCCAGAAATATTCCAATTTCTTCTATTAAATTTAGAAATCGTTCCAGTGTCAATCCACGACTTAGCCACCTTACTTCTGTATAATACAGTAAATCTCCGTATTCGCTTTCGATGTCATCAAGGAATTGTTTGAATTGTCTGTGATTGAGTCCTCATGATTTTATGAAATTTACAGTCGAAACTACTACTTTCATTACATTTTGAAATTCATTTTTTTTAGAACAGAGGGCTTCCTGGTGTATAATGCAGTGAAACTGCATGAGATCTTCAGTGTTTATGTTTTTTTCTTGCAGGTGCTTTTTCAGCAAAGTAACTAGCCCGGAATTGATACCAATCATGGAAGGAGCACCGTCAGTCGCAACTCCCGATAACTTAGATAAGTCCAAATCAGTTTTTGAACACTCGTCCAAAAGTCCATTGAGTATATCAACTCCTTTGGTTTGACCTTTCAATGAACACATTCCTAATAACTCTTCGAAGACTTCAAAATCTTGAGTAACACCTCGTATGAATATGAGAAGTTGAGCTGTGGAACTAATATCAGTCGATTCGTCGAGTGCTAATGAAAAAAATTCCATGATCTTAGTTTTTTCAATTAATTGTTCCGCAATATTACCTGACAAGGACATAATTCGTCTTTGGATAGTCATACGATTCAGTTGAATTTTCTCAAACTTTTTTGCTGCTTCTGGACACATTTTCTTAGCGGCAATTTCCATGCATTCTTTTACAAAATCGCCATCATTGAAGGGGCGACTTCGCTTTGCTATCATTCGAGAAATTTCATAACTAACTTCTGTAGCCGTTTCTGAATCTTGAATGTGTTTTGTAAACATAGCTTGCTGACCAATAAGCTCCCGTTTTAAAGACAACATTTTTTGCTTTCTTAATTCGCCTGTAAACTTGGTAAAAGAAGGATGCTGCGTTTCATAGTGCCTTTTTACATTATAATCCTTTGCAATCGCAACAGAATTCTTGCAAATTAAACAAACGACTTTGTTATGCGACCATACAAAAAAGTATTTCTCAGTCCAAATTTCTTGAAACTGCCGATTTTCATCTTTAACCTTACGTTTTTTACTAGGTCCTGGCTTCTCCATGTTGCGTTCTAATCCTGGCTAGGATTAACACAGCACCTAAAAACAATTACAGTACCCACTTAAATTACCTATCCTTTTTTAAATTATCAAAAATAATTGATTAAATATTATTTCTCAGAAATTTTAAGATTTTTATACAGATTTTATCTGAAATAATGACGTAATTATTACAGTTAGAGAAATTCTTATAAAAATAGTAATTTCTTTGTTTATTTTAATATTTAACCAACATTAAAGCTAAATTTGATTAAAATTGATTAAATAGGTAGGGAAACACTTATTAATAACAGAGTTTTACTTACGTTTTCACAACACAATTATACACGGCACTTGACGGGTTAACACTGCAACAGGAAATCTACGTTGAATGTGGATCAAAATATATGACACCGGCTAGTCGAGTTAAAATCTACACTAGAACTATTGCCTCCCAAAAACACTAATAAACTGCACTTATTCTCAATCACTTATTACTTCGCTTTGTATTTTCGCGCTTATTTCTTTCTGTTGTTGACACTTCACTCAAATGAAAAGCGAACTGTTCGGCCGCTGCGGTTAACGTGATTTTTATACCGCGCAAACGACTCTGGAAGCTTCGTGTAGATACGCGAGCAATCGGGAATACGGGACTATATCTATCTCGCTTGCTCACCGCGCTAGAAAATTCTTGATTTCTATAGCGAGCGATGTTACTTGACTTAGCAATTTTGGGCGCTAGATTCAAATTGCGCGCGCGCGAGTTTCACATTACTTTTCGAACATATTTTTTTTTTTGTTTTATTCTGGAATAGAATTCAATATTTTTCGAATGCACGAGAGTATTATTTTTGCTGTCGGCGGGCCACCAGTATTCGACCCACGGGCCGCGGTCTGTGCATCCATGCTTTAAATTAAGCAGCCGACCCGACTGGTAATCGAACTGGTGGCGAACTTCGTACAGCCTTACAGTCAAGGCATGTCGTGGTATTAGCTGAACTTAATTTATGATACTATGGAAGTAATATAATGAATATAAAATATTATTTTCAGTACTATAAAGATAGTAACACAAAAAAAACATAAAAGTTCAAACATCAACTACATATATCTATCTGTTTAATAATAATACTGACACAAAACAATTTTCAAAACAAATCCCAGACAATTCTGAATGTAAAAGTGAGACCAATCGATTTGTCATTTTTTTTTAAATTAAGGTTACTTAATCATTTGGTTATTTTACTACCAAATTTTTTTGACAGATAAACCCACGAACATTTTGTATGAGAAAATGATTTTTCTTTTATTGGATATTTTGGTCAATTTTAATAGTTATTCTTCTATTCGGGACGGAGACAAATCCAACAAATCAAAAACCATGAAATCGGTTTAGCCGTTCTCGAGTTATAAGTGTTCTAACAAACCCGATTTGTTTTATATATTAGGAGTAACATTGATGTCTCGGATTTAAAACATATTTAGATGATTTATGATATCGTGAAAGTACTTGATACCAAGAAGTGCATCCGTGCTCGTGTTGGTCGCCACTCGGGCTGACACTCGTCATGATGGGCCGGCGGTCAATTTGTCCAAACGTGAATCCGGTTCAATTCGGTGTGGTTTCTAACCAACCCGCAAGAGATACGGTCGTGATATACCTACCTGCTCGGACAACCAGGTATCAAACCTCGGCGTCTAATTCTGCGGTCTTAACCGCTAGACCTCGAAGGAATAAATAACACTTAAAAGTAATAAAATGATAGTATAAGCAATCCGCTCGCAAAATATTTCATTAAATAACTAAACTAAAAGAATGATTGTACGCAGATAAGTAAACTAAAAGAATGATTGTACGCAGATAAGTAAACTAAAAGAATGATTGTACGCAGATAAGTAAACTAAAAGAATGATTGTACGCAGATAAGTAAACTAAAAGAATGATTGTACGCAGATAACACTAAACCAATGTTAAACTTTGACGTAAATAATTCACACCAAAAGATAAGATAAACAATTTCAAAAAAAAAACCTCCATTAAAAAACTATTTGTACTCTAATCCACAATTAATATTTACCTGTTTAGAAATACTAGACTCGGGTGTATTTATCCGTGGATACACTGTGCGGGTGCCATATCGTCTGTGAGGAAGTAAGCGTCTAACCAAATACTGTATAATTCTGCTAATGCCGACTTGGATGCTCGTTCCATAAATGCACTGACGTACATATTTACTTGTATAGTGGCGCCGGCACATCCTTTAACAATAGTCTTCACCCCATGCGTCTTCCGTAATGTCGTCTGGAACAGAGACGTGGACAGGGACAGTAGGTCTGCTTCCTTCTCGCTCGCACAATCCAAAAATACTGTACATGAAATAATTCTTTAAAAGAAAGCTTTCAGAGAGGTGCACATATTATCTTGTTTTCCCATTCTGTTCTCAACAATAAACTTTTATATGATTATAAAAGTTCAACGTTCCAGTAGTTTTACCGTACGAAAAGTGATTCTAAAATCCAAATAGCGAACCAGAGGGTCAATTGTGTATTTTATCGGTAATTCTGCTATGAAATATTTGTTTCATTAAATTTAAATTCCCGAGTAAATGAATATCCCGACCACTATCCCTTGCAGGTTGCTCAGAATCCGAGGTTATTTATAAGGCTAACAGCCGGTTTCTCGAAGCTCTACTTAATTATTACCTGGCTAAGGAATCATTATCTTTAAGATTTTCTTAAGTCAAATCGGTTTTCACGCACAAATTTATTTAATTATTTGTTATTGCCTTGTTACGATATGTTTATGAAACGCCTTTCTTGCAAAACCTTTATTTATTTTATTTTAAATACTTTATTGCACTAAAATTGTACATAGGCGGGCTCAATGGCCAGGCATTTTCTAACAACCTAAGGTAGCTTAAAGTAATACTAAAGTATTACTAAATGTTTTACCAAAGTAATAATTAAGTACCAAAATAGTTCCACAAACTGGCTGACATCCTCTCTCGCATTTAGCTAAATTTTGTTTAAACTCGATTTTAAATTATATCTACGTGTGGTTTACATTGTAACTCTTGGATACTTTTAAAATAAAAGAGGCGTAAACCTTTGTCAACGGTCGGTCGCAAGCCCGAGACACTATTCTTCTCATCCGTTTCCCACACACGATGGACCCGCCACCCGCACGATGAATCCATGGAATGCTTAGAAATGTATCTTCTTCTTCTTTACTTTTATTTGAAATAATAAAGTCGAAACTATAAATTAGGGGCCCGTGAAGGTAAACAAGCTTGATTAATATTCTTTAACATTGTTGCCATAAACAATTATATTTAAACCGAATTGTGTATAAATAAATAAATTCGTGGCTGTAAAAGGGATGTGCCAACTTTTTATTTAAACAACAATAATATAAATAACAAATAATATTAAATCACTGTCAACTACTATCTTAATATAATATAGTAAATGTTTAATAATTATTAATGTAAAGGTATTTAAATTCGTTTCTGTAAACCTAGTCGTATATATATATATATATGACAAATAAAATATAAATAAGATCTTGTCTGTCTACTGTATAGCCCCATGATGCCAAGTCGATGTCTCTAGCGTTATAGAATATTTCCTGTGATCATGCAGATTTCATTCGTGCCTTACAATTCTAAGAACTCAATTCAATGAATAAAATATAATGTTCCGGCAAGATTTACCGATATTTTTTCCTTAAAATCTCGGCTGCAAAATTTCATTTTCTAGCCACCTTTAGCTTACGATTGTTAAGAAAGCTGTGGATACGAGTACATGCAATACATTTTATATTTCATTATTTATATAAATATTTTAACAAAAAATTTATAAAACATGGAGATTTTTTATTACTTCACAATACATTTTAAGTTAAGTTAAGTGACATTTATTAATATAATTAAAACCTACTTAAAAATAAATATAAACTAAAAGTATAAAATGTCCTGTGGAGACGACTCTTCAGGGATAGTCCCAAGAAGATTGGCAACACTTCTCCTCTGTATAGCGAGGCTAATACGATGGCAGAAATAATAGCCAACTTTACTGTCTTCAGACTTTTGGCTGAGTGTCCCTATCGTCCCACGTCTGGACCCCAAACGGCACAAATTCGTAACGTATCAGGTGAGGTGCAGCTTCAGGTTCTCAGCAGAGCCGCAGATTTAAGTTAAAATGAGAAATGTTTTAGTATCTAGTTAAAAAGGTTTTTAAGCTTCGCAACATTCGGTTCCGCCATCATCTTCAACTTTAATTATACTTCAGAGAAATGAAGTCTATCAGCTTTGTAGGAAACTACAAAGCTGATAGACTTAGAAACTACAACTTCAACATATTTTCACATTCATATAATTAATTTTAGACATTTATATCGATTTTTCTCTATTTTACTAAGATAAATTTATTAACTGCCCTCCAAGAATATCATTATGCCTCAAACCTCAAATCGTAAAACGTTTTCCAAAGTTGCCTCCTCCTTTCCTGGCAATTCTTAGGTACTAAGTTCCTGGCAATTATTTGGGTAATCAATAAGTTTCCATTGAACGTACGTCAAACAATTAAAGTGGTTTCTTAAGAGCTGCGTCATCGCTTATCTCGTGATCACTTGGAGTACCAGTACTGAGTAGTGCTCGACACGTCATGGAGTGAGCTGCCATACTGCCATCCCACACTAACCTAACAGTGCTCGACATGTCATGGAGTGAGCTGCCATACTGCCATCCCACACTAACCTAACAGTGCTCGACACGTCATGGAGTGAGCTGCCATACTGCCATCCCACACTAACCTTTCATATTGACATATTTTATTTACTTTAATATCTTTTAAAATCAAAATAACTACAAGTCTAATTCTGAGTGACACTCAAACACTCACTTCCACACTGTCACAACTACACATACATTTTACACACACCAATACTAATACTAAGCACCAGGAGAACAATTTAGGGTTTAAGTTTTAAGTTAAGTATTTTTTTTAAACTCGCCTACTTATAAATAAATTGAATTGAATTGGTACATTTGGAGCGAACTTCCAACACGACATTAGCAAAATCATACAGATTAGGGGGTTGACTCTGTGGATGTAGATGTACTGAACTCGATTACTGGTCTAAATTTATAAAATTTCTGAATGACTAAATGTGAACTTCAATTACTTATTTTAAAATTGGAGTGCGCGATCGATTTTAAGTTTCTACCGTGAGTTATTTTAAAACTGTAGATCTGTAGTCCGGGCATTTCTAATTCATAACTGGAAGCCGTAGTCTCACTGACGTTTATATTGGCTACGTTCACTAACCGACTGGGACACCTTATATCAGTTTAGCAGTTTAGAACCAACCGGTCTGAGTCGAGACGATGGCAAGCGTTCAGACGGAACGACATTAGTTCCTTGGAGATTGGGCCAATCCCTAGCCCCTTCCCACCTTCAAGGCACTTCTGTTAGAGCTGGTGTTGCAGCGGAACAACCGCCGATCAGCAAGCGTCGAAAATATGAAACGATTTGCAATAGTTACTTTTTTCGACGTCTGCTATAGAAACGATGGGCCCGTGGGGATCGGAACTGAAAGCTTTCTATAAAGAAATTGTTCCCAAGGTTTATTGACGTCTCTGGTGGCAGTTTTTTCACAAAACTTAAGTATCTTAATTCAAAGGGGAAATGCTGCTAGTGTAGTGTATATATACATACATGTGTATATGTGCCACAAGGCAGCGATTTGGAGGAGCTATGTTTTTGTAAGTGTTAAATTTTTATTTTCTATGTATAATTTTTTTTAGGTTAAATTTAGATTTTGTTGTAATATAGTTTATGTAATTTAAGGTTTGGTGTGAATTAATAAATTGATATAAAAGTGAAAAAATAAGTTTAGCACAATAGAAATATTACTTGAATACACAACAACCATCCCGCTTGCCTTTGTGGTCTAGCGGTTAAGTCCGGAGGTACCGGGTTCGATTCCTGGTCAGGACACAATTATTCATTTGCGATATTTCTCGAGTTTTGTATGCTTAAGACACCGACGAGCTTGCCACTTGTCATGATGGGCCTATAGTAAAGTTGGCTAAATGTGAATCCGCTTCTGTATATATTTAATAATAGCTTTTATCTACTTTTCTGATCATGTAAGTCGATTTTACAAGAGATTGTGAGTTTTGTTGTCTAGTAACGGTGGTACCTCCCTCTATAGTAAGCGGAGGGCGCTATGAACGAGTCTAGACGCGGACGATCAATACCCAACCAGAACGGCGTTACGCCGACATATACGATAATGTAACACTTGAGACTCGGCTCTCCTGCTTTCTTAATCGACACTACCCACTACCCAGGGTAATGTATTTTCATTGTGATCTTGGGGTAGTAATAAAAACTAGACATATCCAAAACATAAATAAGAAATATATCTTTAAGAAATAGCCAAAAGAATAAATGATATCAGACCCTCGCTAACCGGCCGTGCCAGGCGAAGGCCAAAGTCAAATTCTCCAGAAATAAGTTCCGTAAGGTCCATCCAGGTCCAGTTGTGCTGTTGGTACGTGTAATGTTTAAACAATGCAGAATATTGGTAGCAGTTCTAACAGGTAATTATTTTATCATATTTATTTTTATTTAAAAACTTTATTGCACTGTGTACAAGGGGCGGGCTTAGTGTCACTACACATTCTCCAACAGACAACCTTTTTGAGACAATACAGAGAACTATGAATTTGACAGGGCAGGGTTTGCACAGGGCTTAAATATGAAACTTAATTGGAAAGAAAAATAAAATAAACTTATTCTATGATACAATAATACATATTAATATACATACAAATATGTACGCAATAATACACACGACCCTTCCTTAAATTAGATACCGTTGTATGATCTATGAAACAGCAGTACTGCGTGTCACTACTCATATAATGTCTAGCCATCACGAAATGTTTGCCAAAATAAATTAATGTAATAAACGATTATGTCCGGAGCTCGTGTTAACGTAATGATAACGCTGACGTTGGATTTTTATAACTCGCCATTATACCGCAGGGGTTGGGAGCGGTTACCACTCACTCACTCAGACAATTGGACAATAATATACCGCAGGGGTTGGGAGCGGTCACCACTCACTCACTCAGACAATTGGACAATAATATACCGCAGGGGTTGGGAGCGGTCACCACTCACTCACTCAGACAATTGGACAATAATATTCTCGACACCGCAGGGGTTGGGAGCGGTCACCACTCACTCACTCAGACAATTGGACAATAATATACCGCAGGGGTTGGGAGCGGTTACCACTCACTCACTCAGACAATTGGACAATAATATTCTCGACACCGCAGGGGTTGGGAGCGGTCACCACTCACTCAGACAATTGGACAATAATACACCGCAGGGGTTGGGAGCGGTCACCACTCACTCACTCAGACAATTGGACAATAATACACCGCAGGGGTTGGGAGCGGTCACCACTCACTCACTCAGACAATTGGACAATAATATTCTCGACACCGCAAGGGTTGGGAGCGGTCACCACTCACTCACTCAGACAATTGGACAATAATATTCTCGACACCGATGAGAGCACTCTCATCATTCCCCTTTTTCTTATTTTAATCATTACCATTTCTCGATTTAAAATCTGCCGATGGTAAGTCAATTTCGCTTTTTGTTTATTTTCATGGCCTTGATGCTTACAATTTCCATCCATGCATTCGAATAGCATCCATGATGCATTCCAACCCATGAAAAGTGTTCTAAATTCTAATTCTAAATAGGTTTAATATAAATAATCTAATAGTGTTGATATTTGAACGTTCTATAAGTGAACAAGTCTTCTCAGACCCCCCCCCCCCCTCAGAGTTCTGCGTCAAAAGTTTATTATTTTTGTTACCTACTGACAGAGGTTGCATTCGCTCTCCATAACTACGGACAGAGTAACCATTAATGGTTGAAGTATCCGAGCCAGACGGCGGGACCGGGATAACGACTCCGTGATTGGTAACATGTAACGGGTGTAGCATTGTCTGGCGCCCAGCGGAGGGGGGACGTGCAGAGGGGGACGTGCAGAGGGGGACGTGCAGAGGGGGACGTGCAGAGGTGCAGAAGGCTCACCTTCTGCAAAAATTTATATAATGTTAACTGTTCTTTGCGCGATTTACCTTAGATAGATAGATATATATTTCTCCCGAATTTTTAACTAATTCGCAATGGCCGTGGTCACAGGTCGACTGGAGCTGCGCGGTATTGCCTTCACATTGTAAATCTACCAACTTATCACTTTAAAGTTTTTAGAAATCGCGACACACGACACTTATTTATTTGGCGACACATGGCGATCTATCCCGGCGTCAAAACCGAATAATTACTGGATTCCACGATAAAGATAGCTTATATAGTTCAACCCTTTCGATTGAAATTTTTGTGTTTCTTTAATTCGATCGCTTCACACACTATTCTATGTTCGATGGAGAGTCTTTGGGTCCCATTCAATAGTTCAATTACCTTCAGCAGTGGCGATCTATATTGTCGTGCTCTTTGTGCTCTAGAATCAATGATGTCAAAGCATATTTAACTGTTAAAATGGGTTTCGGTATAACATAATTGACCGCCTCCGTGGTCTAGTGGTAACAAACGTTGCCGTGAACTCGGGAGGTCGTGGGTTCGATTCCCACCGGGGGCAAGTTGTACATTATATAATTTGTCTCGGTCTGGGTGTTTATATGTATAATATTTATATATTTACAAAAAAAAAAATATAATATGTAGTTTATCAACCGTCTAGTTTCCGTAACACAAGCCTCGTAGCTTACCACGGAAACTAGATGGCGCTGTGTGACCTGTCTGGAAATATTTATTTATTATTATTTATTTATTATACTTGTAGGTACCTTCGCATATTTAAATAAATAATAATAATTACTGTTGTAAGCATAATCTATTATACTGACTGTTAAGAAGGTACTGCAGAGGATTGTATGTGGGCGGAATCATTAGCAATACAACAATATTATTGTCCGTCGAATTTGTTCATACTTGAAGGGTCCTTATTACTTCTCTTAGGAAACAACAAATGACGTCAAACATTATCGTTTCATTTCCTACTACCTAAATGATATTGTTTTATAGTTGAAGTGTCATAATCCAGGAAGGCAGACTAAATATTTCCAGGTATTAAGAAATGCTTCACAGACCTCGTGTATACTGTGCTGGAGATGCTGCCAGAAGATGAAGATGATGTCACGAATACACGACCAGTTTGAGAGTGTGACAAATACATTTTATTTCCTACAAAGTTAATACACTACATTTCTCATACGTACATTTCAGACTTGAAAAATCTTTGCAAATATTGGATTGTGCGAGCGAGAGGGATGCAAAACGTTATTTAGATGGATTTATTAATAGTAACTCTTATGGTTATATGTTAATGTAGGCACCGTTATTGTTATGAGAGGTATTGGATAAGTATAGGAGGTCGATGATTGCTACATTTTTAATTAGTTTATTTGTGTTTGGTTTGCGATGAGACTTCAGGTTACGGAAAGTGGCACTCGTCGAGTTCACTCGAACATAATCTTCCTTCTTTTAATTAGTTGTGTTTGGTTTGCGATGAGACTTCAGGTTACGGAAAGTGGCACTCGTCGAGTTCACTCGAACATAATCTTCCTTCTTTTAATTAGTTGTGTTTGGTTTGCGATGAGACTTCAGGTTACGGAAAGTGGCACTCGTCGAGTTCACTCGAACATAATCTTCCTTCTTTTAATTATTTGTGTTTGGTTTGCGATGAGACTTCAGGTTACGGAAAGTGGCACTCGTCGAGTTCACTCGAACATAATCTTCCTTCTTTTTTGCTTTTAGTATAATTTACTTGAGCAAACCTATATCAGGTATTATTTGTATTGTGTCCCAGATCTCCTATTGCGAGGACATCATCATATTTGCTTGGAGGACACCGGGGTATACAAATCGGTAACCAAATGGTGGGAAAAGTTAATTACATTATTGTACAAAGACTTTGAGTAGAGAATATTTTTATTGTATTTAAGTAAGGAAGGCAGCGAGTCACTCGGCATCATAATTATATTTCATTCATATGTAGTTTAGTTTAGATTATTTATATTTTTTTTAATTAAAAAATTTTATAGCGATATTTTCCAACAACAAAGTTCTGATTAAGTCAGATTACGTTGGAAACTTTGCAATTACATAACAAAGGAAATTTAAATAATAGATAGGAATCTAGTACTTATGAAGCTCTAACAATAAATTATTTAATTTATTTGTGATATTTCTCGAGTTCGGTACGCTAGAGACCTTGACGAGCTTGTCATGATGGGCCGGCAGTGAAGTTGGCTAAACATGAATCTGCTTCTTTAAAAAAAATGTGTTTTCTGACTACCCCGCAAGGGATACGGTCGTGAAAATACTATACTTTTAATTTACAGAGAGAATACAAATTTCTAAGTATTCCATCCCATTGCATACGGGCGCCGGGTCCATCGGGTGTGGACAGGTGATTCGAGCTTGCGACCGACCATAGGCTAGACAAAGAAGGCCTCCTTTTTTATTTATAAACAGCCGAATACTAACGAATAAAAAATATATATATATATCTACTTCCAGCACATTATGTATTCTGGATGTTTAAAAGGTTAGGGTCAATGACCGAGTTGTGAAAAATATCAGTCACTTAAAGCGTGTGAGGAAGTGCGTACGTCAATATTAAATTTATTTCCAATGACATTTGAAGCAATTTGAAGTACTTTAAGACGCAGATCCATACCTATTAGAAATCAGAAAGAAGCTTGGTGTTTATGTATACTGTGTGTCACATCTTCACGCCTATCTGCATGCGTTATGTATACTGTGTGTCACATCTTCACGCCTATCTGCATGCGTTATGTATACTGTGTGCCACATCTTCACGCCTATCTGCATGCGTTATGTATACTGTGTGCCACATCTTCACGCCTATCTGCATGCGTTATGTATACTGTGTGTCACATCTTCACGCCTATCTGCATGCGTTATGTATACTGTGTGCCACATCTTCACGCCTATCTGCATGCGTTATGTATACTGTGTGCCACATCTTCACGCCTATCTGCATGCGTTATGTATACTGTGTGCCACATCTTCACGCCTATCTGCATGCGTTATGTATACTGTGTGCCACATCTTCACGCCTATCTGCATGCGTTATGTATACAGTGTGCCACATCTTCACGCCTATCTGCATGCGTTATGTATACTGTGTGCCACATCTTCAGGCCTATCTGCATGCGTTATGTATACTGTGTGCCACATCTTCACGCCTATCTGCATGCGTTATGTATACTGTGTGCCACATCTTCACGCCTATCTGCATGCGTTATGTATACTGTGTGTCACATCTTCACGCCTATCTGCATGCGTTATGTATACTGTGTGCCACATCTTCACGCCTATCTGCATGCGTTATGTATACTGTGTGCCACATCTTCACGCCTATCTGCATGCGTTATGTATACTGTGTGTCACATCTTTGTTAGATTTTATATATAATAATATAAAATCTAACACCTTCCCTTAATGATAACACCTTCCCTAGCTGTACATTAGACACAATTTAAAGCAACACAAATAATGTAAGATAGTACACGAAGAAACAAAGTTAATAAACACTAACACCTAACATAATAAACCTAGAAGACCAACACAATGTTTATGCTTAAATGTTGGCAAAAACTTTGTTAAAATATCCGCTATCATTTCATTTGTAGGAATATAATCTATTACTATTTCTTTTTGTGCAACAATATCACGAATAAAATGATGACGAATATCTATGTGTTTTGTTCGTGAATGGTATGTATTGTTTTTAGTTAAATTGTGTCTAATGTACAGCTAGGGAAGGTGTTATCATTAAGGGAAGGTGTTAGATTTTATATTATTATATATAAACTCTAACACCTTCCCTTAATGATAACACCTTCCCTAGCTGTACCATATATATTTCTTCTTCTAGATCACCATTCAAAAAAGCTGTCTCTACATCTAAATGATACATCTCTAGATCATATTTTACGGCATAGGCTAATAATAATCTGACTGTGGATAGTCGAGTCACAGGAGCAAAAGTTTCCTCATAATCAATACCAAATACTTGTGTATAACCCTTGGCTACTAATCTCGCCTTATATTTTACAATTTCTCCACTAGTATTTCTTTTAATTTTATATACCCATTTGCATTTAACAACTTTTCGGTCAATTGGTTTATCAACAAGAATCCATGTTTTATGCTTAATAAGGGAATCATATTCAGTTTGCATTGCCGCCTGCCACTGATCTTTATTAATATCATCAATAGCTTCTTTATAAGTAGAAGGTTCTTCATTTTCAACAGCAGCTTGATATAATATGAAATCATCTGACTGATTTTATAGCGATATTTTCCAACAACAAAGTTCTGATTAAGTCAGATTACGTTGGAAACTTTGCAATTACATAACAAAGGAAATTTAAATAATAGATAGGAATCTAGTACTTATGAAGCTCTAACAATAAATTATTTAATTTATTTGTGATATTTCTCGAGTTCGGTACGCTAGAGACCTTGACGAGCTTGTCATGATGGGCCGGCAGTGAAGTTGGCTAAACATGAATCTGCTTCTTTAAAAAAAATGTGTTTTCTGACTACCCCGCAAGGGATACGGTCGTGAAAATACTATACTTTTAATTTACAGAGAGAATACAAATTTCTAAGTATTCCATCCCATTGCATACGGGCGCCGGGTCCATCGGGTGTGGACAGGTGATTCGAGCTTGCGACCGACCATAGGCTAGACAAAGAAGGCCTCCTTTTTTATTTATAAACAGCCGAATACTAACGAATAAAAAATATATATATATATCTACTTCCAGCACATTATGTATTCTGGATGTTTAAAAGGTTAGGGTCAATGACCGAGTTGTGAAAAATATCAGTCACTTAAAGCGTGTGAGGAAGTGCGTACGTCAATATTAAATTTATTTCCAATGACATTTGAAGCAATTTGAAGTACTTTAAGACGCAGATCCATACCTATTAGAAATCAGAAAGAAGCTTGGTGTTTATGTATACTGTGTGTCACATCTTCACGCCTATCTGCATGCGTTATGTATACTGTGTGTCACATCTTCACGCCTATCTGCATGCGTTATGTATACTGTGTGCCACATCTTCACGCCTATCTGCATGCGTTATGTATACTGTGTGCCACATCTTCACGCCTATCTGCATGCGTTATGTATACTGTGTGTCACATCTTCACGCCTATCTGCATGCGTTATGTATACTGTGTGCCACATCTTCACGCCTATCTGCATGCGTTATGTATACTGTGTGCCACATCTTCACGCCTATCTGCATGCGTTATGTATACTGTGTGCCACATCTTCACGCCTATCTGCATGCGTTATGTATACTGTGTGCCACATCTTCACGCCTATCTGCATGCGTTATGTATACAGTGTGCCACATCTTCACGCCTATCTGCATGCGTTATGTATACTGTGTGCCACATCTTCACGCCTATCTGCATGCGTTATGTATACTGTGTGCCACATCTTCACGCCTATCTGCATGCGTTATGTATACTGTGTGTCACATCTTCACGCCTATCTGCATGCGTTATGTATACTGTGTGCCACATCTTCACGCCTATCTGCGTGCGTTATGTATACTGTGTGCCACATCTTCACGCCTATCTGCATGCGTTATGTATACTGTGTGTCACATCTTTGTTAGATTTTATATATAATAATATAAAATCTAACACCTTCCCTTAATGATAACACCTTCCCTAGCTGTACATTAGACACAATTTAAAGCAACACAAATAATGTAAGATAGTACACGAAGAAACAAAGTTAATAAACACTAACACCTAACATAATAAACCTAGAAGACCAACACAATGTTTATGCTTAAATGTTGGCAAAAACTTTGTTAAAATATCCGCTATCATTTCATTTGTAGGAATATAATCTATTACTATTTCTTTTTGTGCAACAATATCACGAATAAAATGATGACGAATATCTATGTGTTTTGTTCGTGAATGGTATGTATTGTTTTTAGTTAAATTGTGTCTAATGTACAGCTAGGGAAGGTGTTATCATTAAGGGAAGGTGTTAGATTTTATATTATTATATATAAACTCTAACACCTTCCCTTAATGATAACACCTTCCCTAGCTGTACCATATATATTTCTTCTTCTAGATCACCATTCAAAAAAGCTGTCTCTACATCTAAATGATACATCTCTAGATCATATTTTACGGCATAGGCTAATAATAATCTGACTGTGGATAGTCGAGTCACAGGAGCAAAAGTTTCCTCATAATCAATACCAAATACTTGTGTATAACCCTTGGCTACTAATCTCGCCTTATATTTTACAATTTCTCCACTAGTATTTCTTTTAATTTTATATACCCATTTGCATTTAACAACTTTTCGGTCAATTGGTTTATCAACAAGAATCCATGTTTTATGCTTAATAAGGGAATCATATTCAGTTTGCATTGCCGCCTGCCACTGATCTTTATTAATATCATCAATAGCTTCTTTATAAGTAGAAGGTTCTTCATTTTCAACAGCAGCTTGATATAATATGAAATCATCTGACCAAATTTTCGGACATCTATTTCTTAATGGATAGCGTCTCTCGATTGATGATTCAGCTGGATCAGCTGGTGTTTGAATATCAGATACAGAATTATCGGGTTGAAAATCATGATTTTCATCTTCATTAATGACTTCGCCATTGTTAGGTTCATTATTAAACTCATCATTAAAATTATTAGGATTAAGGTTATTATTATCTATAATATGTTGATTAATTGAATTGCTAGAGTCAAATAAATTTTGCGAAAGTAAATCATTTTGGACAAAATCAATAGTGGAAGATTCTGTAGTAACTGGAGTGGGCAATAATGTATCAGAAACAATATCATTTGTAAATTTATTTTCAATAAAACATACATCTCTTGCTATTAAGATTTGTCGAGGATTATCGGTATTTATTAGACGATAACCTTTCGTTTCATTTGAATAACCTACAAAAATAACCGATTTTGTTTTAGAATCTAATTTCTTGCGTTTCTCTTTAGGAATGAGCATATGAGCTTCACAACCAAAAACCCTTAAATGCGATAAATTTACTTCTAATGATAAGCACTTTTGCTTTTCTATTATCCTAGTTTTGTAATGTCAAAACTGTCTTTATATACTTCATAATTGGCTTGTCTAAAAATATGTATTATATCTATGAAAATATTATTTGTTCTTCTTATTGTGGAAATACCTGCTTAACAAAAATCTTCACGCCTATCTGCATGCGTTATGTATACTGTGTGCCACATCTTCACGCCTATCTGCATGCGTTATGTATACTGTGTGCCACATCTTCACGCCTATCTGCATGCGTTATGTATACTGTGTGCCACATCTTCACGCCTATCTGCATGCGTTATGTATACTGTGTGCCACATCTTCACGCCTATCTGCATGCGTTATGTATACAGTGTGCCACATCTTCACGCCTATCTGCATGCGTTATGTATACTGTGTGCCACATCTTCACGCCTATCTGCATGCGTTATGTATACTGTGTGCCACATCTTCACGCCTATCTGCATGCGTTATGTATACTGTGTGCCACATCTTCACGCCTATCTGCATGCGTTATGTATACTGTGTGTCACATCTTCACGCCTATCTGCATGCGTTATGTATACTGTGTGCCACATCTTCACGCCTATCTGCATGCGTTATGTATACTGTGTGCCACATCTTCACGCCTATCTGCATGCGTTATGTATACTGTGTGTCACATCTTCACGCCTATCTGCATGCGTTATGTATACTGTGTGCCACATCTTCACGCCTATCTGCATGCGTTATGTATACTGTGTGTTACATCTTCACGCCTATCTGCATGCGTTATGTATACTGTGTGCCACATCTTCACGCCTATCTGCATGCGACTGCACTGGTCCCAATTAATTTAGTTATAATGTTACATGAACATACGTAATGAAGCTATTATCTGAGCTTGTTAAATACAATTAGGTAGAAATGTTAGTTCAAACATAGGATAACTTAAGTATGAGAGAACAACATGTGACTCAACGACATGTTTAAATTTTACGTCTATTAGTAAACGTTGGTTAAGGAAATAGTCGATAGCTAGAGGATGCGTGGTGGGTGGTGAGGTGAACTGACCTAATTTATTATTTAAGGTACACTAACAGGTTACAATTAATCAATGATCATATTACGCACTTATTTACAATAATTTATAATGTCGGAATTGCAACTCCGAGGCAGTGTACACGGCATGCTACACATAGCTACTTGAATCATTAGAATCAATGTTTTTTAGATTATAAATTTTTTTGTTTCATCCATTTTCATTACTAACAACGGACCGCTAGGAAAGCGAGAAATCATGGCCAGGGTGCAAATAATATACCTATTAATATATATACTACATATGAGTCAACTGCCTCCGTGGCCTAGCGGTTAAGTCCGTGGACTTAGACTCGGAGGAACCGGGTTCGATTCCTGGTCGGGACACAAAAATATTTATTAATGTAAATATATACATTTAATTAATATTTCATTTATTTGTGATATTTCTCGAGTTTGGTACGCTGGAGACATAGACGAGCTTGCCACTTGTCATGATTTTTTCTCATGATTAGTAAAGTTGTCTAAATGTGAATTCGGTTATTTATAAGCGTGGTTTCTGACCACCCCGAAAGGGAAACGGTCGTGATGATACTTTACTTTTTTTTTTTATATGATGAACTATAAATAGTTTAGTTTATTTTGTAGAATAGTTTATATAAATTCTAAGGTATTTATAGTTTAGTTTTATTTATAATTAGTATTTAATTTATTTTATAATAAAAAAAATACAATTAGAGATATATTTATTCTATGTATAAGTATTTTTAGTTTGGTTGATAAAAATATATAAGATAAATAAATAAATAATAATAATACAACATGTAAGACTTTACATGAAGATTACCTATTATACTGACAAAGCCGAGTCAACATAGATTAAATATAGATAGTGTTTTTTGTTAATATTTAGATGTTGTGGTGGTAGCAGACTCGAGATAACGGCGTGCAATCCACTGACGCACGGCTCCGAAATAGATAACGCATTTGCGTCAAGCGAACAATTTTCACCCGCTCCGAGTAAACTGCGCGCGCCTACCGTTTCCTGGACGACTGTTCGAGACAACACGCAGTCTTGAGACCTACCTTTCGATCGGTACCTAACTGTAAGTAATATACGAACAAAATGTTTTAAAATCGCATGTTGTCTCCGCTGGATGGTCACCCGTCCATCTGGCGAGAAATCATCCCACTTTGCGTCCTCGGGGAGCATGTGAAGCCGTCCACTAATACCAACTTGTGGAATCGTTAATAAATTATCATCAAATTCTCGCCAACCAATCTTTGTGGAACAATTTCTCCCGCTATATGTTCTGGAAGGCCCACCTGTAGCAGTGGACCTAGACCTCCTGTGTCCTCTGTGTCCGATCGCTTGTGCCGACTCGATGTACAACGACCGAAACAATTATTCTTTAATTTAGTTGGTGGCTAAAAGCTAAACCAAGAAATGAAGTTACGTTTGAGTAAATGCTCTTCCCATTATCCGCGCGTGTTTGTGGAGAAACTATTTATTTTAGGTCGACTTTCGAAGCCAGCGACAGTAACGACGCGACACATTACTGAGACAAAGACACTGACGAAAATAAAATAAGTTCCCTTAAAAGGGTGTAGGAATAATAAATGCCATCATAAACATAACTAGTAAAAAAAAAAGTTCTTCTACCGTAAAAAATGTGAGATCCATGTAATATGAAATTAGTTAATTTATTTAGTCCCTACTGAAGGGACCTTTTGTCTCAAGTTATTATGTAATTTATGTATTAAAATTAGAAACATATAACCGGGCTTTGAATAAATGTGAATCCTTGCAACCACACGTAGCATTATTTTTAATTAAAAATTGTTTGGCTGCTCCTAAACTAATTTACTTATTGAGATGCTGTCCATCTTGGCTCGCTCTTGACAAACTTCATAATTTTGACATCATCCTGAAGTCCACAATTGAAAAAGTATTAAATATCAACTTGTCAAATACATCATGGTCTCAGGCATGTTTACCCATCAGATTAGGTGGACTTGGTCTCCGTCGTTTAACCGATCTTTCCATTCCAGCTTACCTGGCTTCTGCCCACAGCTCTAGAGTCTTGGTCGATTTAATCCTTAAATCAAACGTCGACTTGGATCTACACTGTGTGGTAGACGCCAGAAAGCTTTGGACAGATTCACTTCCTGACGTTAGCGAACCCGATAATAAATGTTCCCAGGCCGCTTGGGACATCCCTTTAATAAATAAATCATACCAATCAATAGTAGACATTTCAAACAATACTTATGACTGTGCCCGTCTGTTAGCATCTACCCAGAAGGAAGCTGGTGCATGGCTTCACGCCGTCCCATCAGCTCCTCTTGGTACACTCCTGGATAAGGACAGTTTAAGAATAGCAGTTTCTTTACGCCTTGGTTCAAAAATATGTCAACCTCACATATGCAAGTGTGGTTCTCAAGTTGATGAAATGGGTCTACACGGGCTTAGTTGTCAAAAGAGTGCAGGCAGATTCTCCAGACACCAAGCCTTAAATGAGTTAATAAAGAGAAGTTTATGGTCTGCTAAAATCCCGTCCGTCCTTGAACCATCAGGACTTTCACGTAGTGATGGTAAAAGGCCGGATGGTATGTCTCTTGTACCATGGAGTGAGGGAAGATGTCTTGTTTGGGATGCCACCTGTGTGGATACCTTTGCCGCTTGCCACATTTCCTCTACATCAAAAAAGGCCGGTTCGGCTGCTCATACAGCCGAATTTAGAAAGCACATCAAATACAATAGCATTAAACAAAATTATAACTTTGTGGCATTTGGGGTTGAAACAATGGGGGTATATTCTCTTGATACCCACAAATTCATAAAAGAGCTGGGTAAACGAATTTTCCAAGAGTGTGGCGATCCCAAATGCCATAACTACCTAAAACAGAATATTTCAATTATAATTCAACGAGGAAATGCGGCGAGCGTTTTAGGTACCCTCCCTGGTGGTAAGCCCTTAGTTTATTTTGTAGAATAGTTTTAATTTCATAGGTATTTTTAGTTTAGTATTATTTATGTATTAGTATGTAAATTGTATGTAGATATTGGTATGTATACATTTATATTATAATTATATTATATTATATTTCTGTTTTATATAAATTTCATCTAATTTTTAATTGCACTTACCACCTATCCTGTCTAAATGTCCTAAAGGTTTGGCTGTCAGAGAATGCCTAGCGGCATTACGTTGCCTTTGTACATAGTGCAAAGTTTTAAAATAAATGAATAAATATTTGGCTAACCTAACAGCATCTTATAGTGACCATATCAATATTAAAAATCTTTTATATTTTAAATAAATAGATTGACTTGGCAATCGCACTAAATAGTCTAATTTAATATAATATGTATTACTTTAATAAATTTTATGCAGATAACGATAACGCAATCGAATTCTAGGTGATGCTTAAGAAAATCGATTCATACCACATGTAACAGTAATACCTCGCCTAGTCACACGCCTATATCTACATTACTCCAACTCACCTTACGTGAATGCTTATCCTCTATAATATTGGGTGTCGTGTAAGTCTGTCTACCGCTCTGTCGCGGCGTTACTGCGACATTGACGCTCTGTTCGAAAGTGTGCCTTCAGCAAACTTGGACACGGCACGTGCGTCACCAAATACCGAAGATTAAAGAAGATTTGTTAATGTTAATTGATTTTCTGAAATCCTTACGATAGTATCTAATCCTATTTACTTCTGTGTTTACTTGCAATTACATATGAGTAGCTACGAGTAGATTACCCGATTCTTTGCATTTTTTGCCTCAACGAGAGAGCTATGCTTGGTATTTTCTTCATGGATAGAACTTAAAAACGTTGACGTTCGTCAGAGAACCAAAGATACTGACTAATAAAACTTTTAAAACTAGCAATCTGAAGTGGCAACGGGCCGGACACATCTGGCGCAGAACCGACGACCGATGCGGGGCAAACGGGTTCTCGAGTGCTGACCACGTGAGGGAAGGGACGCTGGTGGGGGTCGGATTAACTTTTGTTGACAGTCGTTTCTTAAATTTGGTTCGCAGAATGCCATATGTATAGTTCCAAGAGTCTCCTCACACCCCATCTCAGGGTCGACAACCCCAGCGCCCAAGAAGGCCAGGTATCCACCTTTAGTGGTGGAGCACCTGCCTAATTGGGCCCACCATTTCCGGGAGCTCCGCTGCAAGCTGGGTCACCCGCCCAACGCACGCCCGTTTGGGAAGGGAGTGCGCTTCACCCCCGGAAGCGAGCGGGAGCACAGGACTATCCAGCGCTACTTGGTAGAGCTGGAAAAGTCCGAAAAGGTATCCTGGTTCTCCTACTCGCTTCCGGCGGAGAAGAATTTGAAGGTCGCCATCCGCGGCCTCCCCTATGACACCTCCCCGGACGAGATCGTCGTAGATCTCGCCCGACTCGGCCACAGTGCCGAGTATGTGCGCCCCATCAGGGCCAGGGCGGGAAGGCCTGGGTGTATATTTTACGCCCAAATTAAAAAGACACCCGACACCACCCCGGGCATATTCGCAATCACAGAATTGCTGAACATGCCCGGAGTGCGCGTCGAAGTGTGGAGGGGTCGGCCTGGCGTTGCTCAGTGCCACAGGTGCCAGCAGTTTAGGCACTCTTCCCACCACTGCCACCGACGCCTTATGTGCGTGATCTGCGGGGACGAGCATTCGGCTTCAAGCTGTCCCCGCGCCAAGGAAGAGCCGCCTACCTGCGGCAACTGTGGCGGTGAGCACACCGCCAACAATGCGTCGTGTCCGGTGCTGAGGCGCGAGCGGAGGAACAAGGCTGCAGGGCCAGTGGCCCGCACTGAAGGTGCAGAGCCTCGTCCCTCCGCTCGCCCCAGCGACGGAACCACGCAGGCCCCGACCACTCTCCGCCCAGAGGCCAACGACCCGCAAAATGGCGGACTGGCCCACAGGCGTAGAAGAGGCAGGGGAGGGAAAAGGAGGAAGGCGGCCAAGGCCAAGCAAAAGAACAAAACTTCCTCCTCGTCCATCCACGAACCCAGGCCATTAGCAGCTGCAGCGGAGGCCCCAGTTAAGGAGCAACCCCAACACCCAGCCATAGCTCAAGCAATCCCGACGCCCTCCTCGGCCGGAACAGCGCCAGAAGGCATGTTTCCGATCAAGGAGGGCATCGAAATCCTAAACTCTATCTTTGAGGCTATCAGAGACGGGAGAGACGCGATCCCAGAGATCCTCAGCGGCCTTGCGAGGCTAACACTGTCCTCTTCACAGTCCAGGCGCTGAGGATCGTTCATTGGAACGCCAACGGCTTGCGTCGTAAGAACAAGCTGCTAAGAGCATTCCTTGCTGAACAGCGTGTCGACGTTGCGCTGATCAGCGAGACTCACCTTCATCCCAATGACAAATTCAAGGTCCCGAACTTTGTCATTTATCGCCAGGACGAGTGCTCTCCGCACGGACGAGCTTACAGGGGCCTAGCTGTTATCGTGCGGAGAAGCCTCATCCTCCAACCTTTACCACCATCCCCTCTTACTTCCTTCTATGCTGTGGGGATTGCGGTAAGTGTCGCGGGAAAGGAGACACACCTTTATGCGGTCTACCGACCGCCTGCAGGTGTGCCTCTTGACATGTCGGAGATCCACACACTTTTGGATGCAGGCCCTCCGACAATGCTCGCCGGCGACTTGAACTGCAAACACGCAGCCTGGAACTCCGCAATCGCCAACCATCAGGGAGAGAGGCTCTTGGAGGATTCGGAACTCCACGGATATGATGTGTTGGGACCAGACGCCCCCACTCGGATTCCTGGGAACCCGAGAGGGCAGGCGGAGGTCCTCGACATCATCATTGTCCGTGGGATTCCGGAAACCCCTCGACAGGAGGTTCTCTACGACCTGGAATCCGATCACCTTCCTGTACTGGTCGAATTAACCGGCCATCCCACAAAAGTCTCGCTGGCAGTGCCGCGGAAACGCACTGACTGGCAGGGATTTGCCGCCCTTATGGCCCAGCATACTCCCTCCTACCCGGTGTCAACGGCCGAGGAGGTGGAAAGGCTGTCGTCTGAAATCGCCGCACAGATCCGTAGTGCACTAGGGCAGACCTCTTCCGCTATGGCGGGAAGGGCGGGGCTACCCCCGCTCCCCCACCACATCCGGTTGCTACTACAGCAAAAGAGGCGCCTACGGAAACTGTGGCAGTTTAACCGCTGCCCGGCGATGAAGACGAGCCTGAACGCCCTCTCGGCGAAGATACGAGAGGAGCTGGACACTTACGACGCCAGCCGATGGCAAGAGCACATAGATTCCATAGGCGATCACGTACCTAGTGCGCACCGTCTATGTGCCCAATTATCCAATGAACGATCTCCCGTTCATCCTCTGATAGCCTCAGACGGAACCCCGAGGTTCCGCGCAGCAGACCGAGCCGAAATCTTTGCCGAGTGCCTGGAGGGGCAGTTTAGCCCCAACCCTTCATCGGATCGGGTGCACACAGAGACAGTGGATCGGCACGTCAGGGACTACCTGGCGGCAGAGCTGTCGGCCGGTGACGAACCGGTGACCTTCACTCCCGGCATGGTGGAGCGTGCCTTCTCCCGTGTGAAGCTGAGAAAGGCCCCCGGCGCAGATGGCGTTCCAAACATGGCACTACGGTGTTTGCCGCGACGATCAGTCGTGGCTTACACCCGCCTGTTTAACGGCATCATGCGCAGCGGGCATTTCCCAGCAGCATGGAAGGAGGGGCGCGTCATCATGCTCATGAAAAAGGGAAAAGATGTGAGGAAACCGGAGAGCTACCGACCGATAACTCTGTTGCCGACGGTCTCGAAAGTGTTCGAGAAACTGTTGCTGTTGCACCTGAACCCGTGCATCACGCCGAGAGCCGAGCAATTCGGCTTTCGGTCTGAACACAGCACGACGCTCCAGTTGACGAGGCTGCTGCACCACGTGGTGGTTTCTTCTGAGAAGAAACACACCACGGTTGCAGTATTCCTCGACATGGAGAAGGCATTCGACAGAGTCTGGCATAACGGGCTGCTGTACAAGTTGTCCCAATCCCCTACCCCTGTTAGGATCGTCAAGGTATTGGCCTCCTTCCTTGAGGGCAGGAGCTTTCACGTAGCAGTGGAGGGCGTGGCCTCGAGTCCACGTCCCATACGAGCCGGCGTTCCCCAGGGTAGCTGCCTTTCTCCGTCCTGTTACTCCTGGTTTACCAACGACATACCGCTGGCGGAGGGGTTCGAGCTAGCGCTGTTTGCTGACGACGCCGCGTACTTCACAGACTCTAGGGTCTTGAGCTACGCGGTGACGAAGATGCAGCGCTGTCTCGATCTCCTCCCCGAGTGGCTCTCCCGTTGGAGGTTGTCGGTGAACGCCAGGAAGACTCAGGCTACGTTCCTTGAGACTGGACTGAGAAGGCTGAAACCCGACCGTCCGCTTCTGTTGAACGGCGAGAGTCTATCGTGGACTAATCCAGTAAAATACCTGGGCGTCACGATAGACAAACGCATCAACATGCGCGCCCACGTGACCGCCACTGTGAACATGGCGCGGGTGGCGAGAGCCAAACTTCGCCCAGTGTTTGCATCCAGTTTGCCGCTTCACACGAAGCTACTCATATTTAAATCATATATCCGCAGCCGACTCACGTACGCCGCGCCGGCCTGGTACGCTCTCACCTCAGCTACGCTGAGAGCACGTTTACAAGCGCAACAAAACCTAACGCTTCGTACCATTGTCGGCGCCTCGCGGTACGTGAGGAACGATGTAATCCATAGGGATATGCGGATGGAAACACTGGACGAATTCGTGCGTCGTCTGGCGGCTGGCATGTTCGCGCGCGCAGAGGCGACAGATTTCCCACTTGTGAGAAACCTGGCCCCTCTGCACGCCCGTCCGCCGGACGCCAGACAATGCTACGCTCGTCACCTGCTACCAATCACGGAGTCGTAATCGCGGCTCCGCCGCCTGGCTCGTATTCTTCAACCTTTAATGGTTACCCCATGCCCTGTCCGTAGTTACGGAAAGCGAACGCAACCTCTGTTAGAAGGAAAATACCTTGACACAGATTCCCCACTCCCCCCTGCGGGGGGTGTGAGAAGACTCTATAGTTGCAGGTGATTGACCCCGTCTGGAACATCACAAAATCTTAACACCTCTATAATAAACTTTATACATTAACGTGCTTGTCGTAAAGTGGTTGTCCAAATTAAAAACCCAACAACTGGCAATTTAAGAAAACTCTGTTTCCTTGAAGATTGCTGCAGGCAAACTAGTACTGGAGGATAGTTCACGTCGCTCTGTGACCTGCGTTAAATATTTGTTTTATACATATCTTATAAAATGAAAATTTAGTTTTAATATTGTGATTTATAGCGTTATGTAAATGAATTATTTAACAAGCGGAGATTTTAGTATTTTGGAATTTTAATTGAAGCTCGGTTATGCTCGGCCGAAAATAACGATAAAACTGCCAGTAAATGAAGAATTCCACCATTTTGTCAATTTAACAAAACATTTATAAGAATAAGAACCTTTATTTCATTGAATATAGAATGATGTACATAGGCGAGCATAATATTACACTCGATGCGAGTAATATACATACTTATAAAATACTAATATACGAAAGTCAAGGTAAGAAGATTAGGTTAAATTTGTTTTTTTAAGAAGGTGAGTAAATATAAGTTTTTTAAAGAAATTTTTAAATGGAGCTAGCTATTGGTTTTTAAAATTAGACAGCCAAAGTATAACAGAGATAACCATTATTAACGTAAAAGCATCGACAGATAGCGAGGAAAGGAAACCGGCGGCGCGGCGGGTGCTGCGGGCGAGGCGAAGGCGGCGCGTGCTGCGGGCGAGGCGAAGGCGGCGCGTGCTGCGGGCGAGGCGAAGGCCGAGGGCAATCGACTATTTCGGTGCATCCATTGAGCGAGCACATACTCTCTCACAACTGATTCGGCTCTCGATACACATTTTGAGCGCTAACGGTGCATTTTGCGTGCGTTTCGTTTGAGTTATATTCAAAGAGATCAAATATAAAAAAGAGCGGTCATGTCATTCGTCTGGAATACGACTAGTGTCGATACTATAGATGCAACAAATTGAATTTAGGGGCATTTGTCCAGGCTCAGCATCCGAAAAGGCAGCTAAATTCAAACACAATCAATATATAGGAGTATGCCTTCCTTTCGCGATCGAAACATTAGGTTTATATAATGAAAAGTTATCATTAAAAGAAAACTTTTTTAAAACCAATTTGAGCAGTGCAATGGGAGTGCTGATGAAATTTTCGTTGGTAGAGATTTTAATGATTTTGATGTGTATATAAAAAATATACTATTTTTTATTAATAATATAATTTAAAAAAATATATTTTTAAAGAAAACGGGCATAGGCTGTCATTATCATATAAAAACGGGCATAGGCTGTCATTATCATATAAAAACGGGCATAGGCTGTCATTATCATATAAAAACGGGCATAGGCTGTCATTATCATATAAAAACGGGCATAGGCTGTCATTATCATATAAAAACGGGCATAGGCTGTCATTATCATATTAAATATTTATTTTATACTGAGTACGCTACGCAGCCGACGGGCGTACGGATCTGACCGACGACATCAGTACCTACCATTATGCCGGCCTATCGAGGTGCTTTTTCATACTTGGAGAGCACACACACTGGCTTGGAGAGTATTCCGCATCTCCAGCGTGCAACAGCGTACGCGTAGGGACAAGATAATGCACTGAAACTTGTAAATTTGTCATAGAATATAATCTAAGACATTAAATGTAACACAATGGGGCAAGAAGCCAAATAGCATGAGAATTTAAAGTAAGACAATCGTCTCTGAATGAATGAGTCTCTGTGTCTGTCTGTGTCTGTGAGTCTTACTTTAAATTCTCTTGCTGTTTGGCTTCTTGCCCCATTCTGTTATATTTAATGTCTTCGGTTATATTCTATGACAAATTTACAAGTTTTATTATGGTAATTACCTTATTTGTCCACGTTTCGTACGATTTACAGATGATGTCACTATAACCATTTTGGACGACTACCCCGAATGAAAATGTCGACAAATAAGTTAATTACTTTTAAACGAGTGTAAAGACGAAGGCAATATTTGCACAGTCACCATCAGCTCCGGTGTGCCACAAGGCTCAATATTGGGTCCTCTTCTCTTTGTACTGTTCATTAATGATGTTGACAGATGTTTTAAATTTTGTAAATTTCTTTTGTATGCTGACGATTTGAAGGTTTACCACACAATACAGTTTGACGATGACCACATAAAATTTCAAGAAGACTTAGATAGATTCTCAAACTACTGCATAACTAATAAACTAAGTCTTAGTCTTAATAAATGTAAAAAGATAACATTTACTAAAAAGAAATATATCAAAAACCATTTTTATATATTGTGTGATACAGCTCTGGAAGAGACAGCATCTATCAAGGACCTGGGTGTAGTGTTGGACTCTAAGCTTCACCTTAACATCCATATTGAAGAAATCATTAATAAGGCATATAAGATGTTTGGTTTTATTTTTAGATCTGGTCATGATTTTAGGCATGCTCAGACTTTTTTGTACCTATATAAATCGCTGGTTCGATCTCAACTCGAATACGCTGTCCCGGTTTGGAACCCTTTCTATAATAAGTATGTTGACTCTATTGAAATGGTGCAGAAAAAATTTCTCCGATCTATGCAATATAAATGTTTCCATAGTAGACTACACTATCCTCAACTATTACAAAAATATGAAATGTTAGACTTATGTTCTAGACGAAAACAGCTCGAGGCAATGCTGTTGTATGATTTATGTCATAACCGATATGACTGTAGTGACCTCAATAACAGGTTGTGCTACAGGGTTCCTATGAGAGTGCATCAGCGATCATCTAGACCCTTTCAGCTGTTCTCAGTAGGAAGCTGCCGCACTAACGCGGGTAAACGATCGCCAATATACCGACTGGTTGACGCATTCAATAACAAATTTCACTTTATAGACATCATTGCCTCGACTGCCGGTGCTTTTAGGAAGACTATTTTGGATATACTAAAACCATAATGTGTTATTTATGTTTATCATTATTGTAGTATCATTGTTGTAGTGTGCTTATTTTTTTCATCTTCTTTACTCATATCTTTCTTTTGTAACTAATTGTTGTTTAACTTCACTATCTGACGTTACCTATTTATATAATCTGTGGTTTACGTCGTTGGTAACATACTTAACAATTTGTTTATTTAAATGTTATTATATATATGTGTGTTACTGTTTGTAAACCTAAATAAATAAAAATAAAAAAATAAAAAAATATATAACCGCGGAAATAGGGAATACCTGACGACATCTGACGTTGTGGGCAACCCGTGTCCCTGTTACAGGTTACCCACTTATGATGGAGCCAAAGATACAATTGGCACTAACCGGCACCGGTATTCAGAGTGACCTTTGGATTTAAGGCCAGGGCACAACGGGTGCGAACATTTAGACGTTGAGGTGACGTAACTCAAACTACCCCTTTGATTAAAATACGAAACCGATAGATAACATACACAAAGTCACACCCACAGTGGCATAACCGATGTCGTTAACGAGTGAGATAGAATTTGTCGCAGTGAGACGCGAGCGAGGCAGATGGCAGATAGAAGGCGCGCGAGGCGAGCTTACTGCTGACTTGCCACTGATTCGAGAGCGTCAATTAGACTTATTCGCTACTCGTAGTAATTGTCTTCGTACCATATGTTGCCTTTTTGTTCTATTTAATAAGGGGGTACCGTTTTATTTAAAGCATAATTAAGACAGCATTCATCTTGTTTGGGGATTTGGGTTAAATTCTATTCACAGTTAGTTATACATGCATTTTTAGGTAAATTATTCTAATAATATTACAATTTAAGTAGAATAACACAATTCATTTGATATAGTTTAGTGTGCACAATGTTTCAAATATCATCATGACAGCTCTAGTAGGTACTAAAGGACTTGATTGATACAACTACATATTTTATTTCCCAAATAACTTAATTTTATTATTAATAACTTAATTTCGATTATAATTCAACGAGGAAATGCGGCGAGCGTTTTAGGTACCCTCCCTGGTGGTAAGCCCTTAGTTTATTTTGTAGAATAGTTTTAATTAAAATTGGTTTTTAAAATAACTAAATTGCAATTAAAGTAATAGTATGACATGAGTCTTTTTAATAAAACTATCGAAATTACAATTTACATTATTTTATCTTGTACAAGCACAAACATAGCCCAAAATGAAGGATGTCATTTGTATTTAAAGATGACATATTTTTATAAAATAAAATACATACTTAATATTTTATTTTATTTAAAAACTTTATTGCACATTACAAAGGGCTAACATAATGTAGACATTCTCTGCCTGCTAACCTTAAGGACAATAAGAGAATATTGTAAAGGCTGAAAATTTTCTCAAGAAATAAATAGTTTGAGGAACTCTAGAAAAGACTGCACACGGCATCTAGCACGCACAAACTTCGTCAAACAGCCATTTTGAAATGTATGTTTTTTTTATTCGATCTCTGTTCGAAAACATAGCTTGTGTGTACTGTTTCTTCTGACAACTGCTAAAAGTAAAAACTCTTTCGTGCTAGTAATATTATGTCGTTCAGAACTATTTTCTGAAGACTGCAAGACTGGTCATCTTTTAGTTAATACTTGAATTCGAATCGCTACAATATCAGTAGATAGCGCGTTGTCGATGTAATGGTTAGAAATGGTGGCAGTGATTGACCGAGCTCGGACGACGACCTAATTTCTGCTTCACTCCACTTTGTTTCAATTATTTAAGTGGTGCTCGTCTCTGCTTCAAGTTTCGACTCAAATTAAGTTATTAATATTATTATATTATAGTAATTATAGTACTTAGCCTAACATTAGAGATTTCTTAACGGAAACCATTGTGGGGCTTGTGGGAAAATGTGCATCATCTACACGATCTATACATATGTACTCATATACAAAGCTTAAACTATACGTACATTATTATGGGTCCCATATGTCGAGCTAACAGGCCCATTAGTGTGGGGTCACCAATATTACACTTTTTATTATTAGCCATAAAACCTCTTCCACGCTGTTGGGGCTGTTCCTATTATTAGCCATAAAACCTCTTCCATGCTGTTGGGGCTGTTCCTATTATTAGCCATAAAACCTCTTCCACGCTGTTGGGGCTGTTCCTATTATTAGCCATAAAACCTCTTCCACGCTGTTGGGGCTGTTCCTATTATTAGCCATAAAACCTGTTCCACGCTGTTGGGGCTGTTCCTATTATTAGCCATAAAACCTGTTCCACGCTGTTGGGGCTGTTCCTATTATTAGCCATAAAACCTCTTCCACGCTGTTGGGGCTGTTCCTATTATTAGCCATAAAACCTCTTCCACGCTGTTGGGGCTGTTCCTATTTTGTACGTTAGTTACAATTTTGACTTAACCGAGTGTGTCACAAAAAACCCATAAAAAAAATAAAAAAACCTATTTAGGTGAATTTTGAGATAAAAGATATATATATCGAGTATTTATATATTATTTTATTTAATTTAATTTGTAAATCCAATAATAACAGATTCCTCTCTCAGTCACATTAAACGAGTTAATCTTCTGCTAACAGCCTTCTCTTCGGACCACCTTGCTGCTTGGCCTTCTGCTAACAGCCTTCTCTTCGGACCACCTTGCTGCTTGGCCTTCTGCTAACAGCCTTCTCTTCGGACCACCTTGCTGCTTGGCCTTCTGCTAACAGCCTTCTCTTCGGACCACCTTGCTGCTTGGCCTTCTGCTAACAGCCTTCTCTTCGGACCACCTTGCTGCTTGGCCTTCTGCTAACAGCCTTCTCTTCGGACCACCTTGCTGCTTGGCCTTCTGCTAACAGCCTTCTCTTCGGACCACCTTGCTGGTTAGCCTTCTGCTAACAGCCTTCTCTTCGGACCACCTTGCTGCTTGGCCTTCTGCTAACAGCCTTCTCTTCGGACCACCTTGCTGCTTGGCCTTCTGCTAACAGCCTTCTCTTCGGACCACCTTGCTGGTTAGCCTTCTGCTAACAGCCTTCTCTTCGGACCACCTTGCTGCTTGGCCTTCCACTAGCAGAAGTATGAGTAGAATCATTTAAAATTATTTAGGTAATGACGTGCCACAATTTTGACTTCACTGACCCGAAACACCAACGTTCTGACCAGATCCACACTCGACACACGATGGATGGATTTAGATTTGATGTCCAGACCCCTGTCATAGATAATTCTGGGTGACAGGAGTCAGTTCACTTCCAGGTGACACAAAAACAAGCTTAAATACAATTAATTAAAACATTATACAAGCCTTACCAAGTACAAACAGATTAAATAAAGAGTGTCCTATAGAACTGTTGGTGGGTATTTTATGTGTAGAGAGATCTGTGTAAAAATGGATAGACCGTGCGGGTGTCGGGTCAGACGTGTGTCATCTACTGTAATCCGTTTATAGGTTTAGGGTATTGTTTATTTATTCTATGGAGAACTACAATACAATTAAAAATTAAAAAAATAGAAACAAAGTGTCATTAAAAAGTTCTCACTAACAGTAACAATATATAACAACTCTTATCTCGAAAGTATTCATAATTAGGTACCTACTTATGTAACGATCGTATTACATGCGGCCAAGGAATAAATATTGTTGGCTGCAATCGACATCCTTTGCCTTGCGTTTATTTAAGACGTCACCTGTCAGTGTAGATTTTGACACACTCCACTTTTTTAAAACCAACTGCGAGCAATGTGCTGCTTTTTTAATTTATAATAGTTTTACTTACTAGAATTAAATATTTCTTAATAATTAAACACCCTTATAAACCTACTGGATATTGTCGCCCCCGTAGCTTGGGTAAGTATTGAATTAAAAATAGTACGGGTCACTTCATGACCACGTGCAGTAGATTCATTTTTATTTGTGCACCACCGCTGCGGTCTCACCAACTACATGGTATCTTGTCTTGGTGTGGACTGGAGTGGTGGTGGATCTAGAGATGGAACGTAACGTGTGCTCCCCGTGCGTTCCAGGGTTTTTCCAGTAGGACTATAAAGCTGGGGCCCAGCTTGAGAAGATAACCCCGCTGCCCAGGATCCCCGTGACGCCTCGTTGTCCGCTTGGGATCGGCAGCGCTCTCCGGGTCCCCATCTTCAGGCTCTCCGAGGGAAGGTACCCCTACGTACGGTCAACGGATGCATAAAGAGTGATAGGGCTAAGTTTTGGCTTACGACCCTCCCTTTATATAATTGTAGATTCTCTTGCTTTGTTAACTTCATCTTACTTAATATATTAACTTCCTTGCTTAAATTCCTAGTTTTATTTGAATGTCCCGCTTAACGTGACACTTATGAATAGTACCCATTACTAGTTTGGCTCGACCGATACAATGTACGTGTACGTGACATCGCAGTACTCACCAACAGACCCGGCCTTCACATAGCTCACTATTAAGTGCTTGGAAATGCATTTGTTTAGTCTTGACCATGTGTGTCAATATCAAATGGTATTTTATGACTGCGCGATAACCTGTGAAACCAATAATTAACAAATAAATAATTTTCTACCTCCCGCGCCGCAGCCGCCGCCGCGCCGTCACTATTACCGATTAATTATCATTCATATTCTCAAATAAGTACAATACCATTTTCAAGGGTAATCTCGTAAAACATTGGCAGATCGAACGACTAAAGTTCCAGCATTCTTACGGCAAGTTGCAGAAAGACTAAATAAAAGAAAACTGCGTAAAAAATAACTTTAATTAAAAAATGGAAAGAAGTAATTAAAATAGAAAAAAAATAAGGCCAAGGGTTTCCTCGCCCAAAAGGTTGATATCCGCTTCACTACACCATTGAAATAATAAAAACCGAAAAGGTTGATATCCGCTTCACTACACCATTGAAATAATAAAAACCGAAAAGGTTGATATATCCGCTTCACTACACCATTGAAATAATAAAAACCGAAAAGGTTGATATCCGCTTCACTACACCATTGAAATAATAAAAACCGAAAAGGTTGATATCCGCTTCACTACACCATTGAAATAATAAAAACCGAAAAGGTTGATATATCCGCTTCACTACACCATTGAAATAATAAAAACCGAAAAGGTTGATATCCGCTTCACTACACCATTGAAATAATAAAAACCGAAAAGGTTGATATCCGCTTCACTACACCATTGAAATAATAAAAACCGAAAAGGTTGATATCCGCTTCACTACACCATTGAAATAATAAAAACCGAAAAGGTTGATATCCGCTTCACTACACCATTCAAATAATAAAAACCGAAAAGGCTTAGATCTTCCCAACAATGGCTCCCGACTGTTAAGGTCGCTATATAATATAATATACTTGTATAACATTAGAAGGCGTACGTCTACACTTCCGGTGTGCCGACATTGTGCTTCCTTCAGTTAGCGTACGTCTACTCTTCCGGTGTGCCGACATTGTGCTTCCTTCAGTTAGCGTACGTCTACACTTCCGGTGTGCCGACATTGTGCTTCCTTCAGTTAGCGTACGTCCACACTTCCGGTGTGCCGACATTGTGCTTCCTTCAGTTAGCGTACGTCTACACTTCCGGTGTGCCGACATTGTGCTTCCTTCAGTTAGCGTACGTCTACACTTCCGGTGTGCCGACATTGTGCTTCCTTCAGTTAGCGTACGTCTACACTTCCGGTGTGCCGACATTGTGCTTCCTTCAGTTAGCGTACGTCTGCACTTCCGGTGTGCCGACATTGTGCTTCCTTCAGTTAGCGTACGTCTACACTTCCGGTGTGCCGACATTGTGCTTCCTTCAGTTAGCGTACGTCTACACTTCCGGTGTGCCGACATTGTGCTTCCTTCAGTTAGCGTACGTCTACACTTCCGGTGTGCCGACATTGTGCTTCCTTCAGTTAGCGTACGTCTACACTTCCGGTGTGCCGACATTGTGCTTCCTTCAGTTAGCGTACGTCTACACTTCCGGTGTGCCGACATTGTGCTTCCTTCAGTTAGCGTACGTCTACACTTCCGGTGTGCCGACATTGTGCTTCCTTCAGTTAGCGTACGTCTACACTTCCGGTGTGCCGACATTGCGCTTCCTTCAGTTAGCGTACGTCTACACTTCCGGTGTGCCGACATTGTGCTTCCTTCAGTTAGCGTACGTCTACACTTCCGGTGTGCCGACATTGTGCTTCCTTCAGTTAGCGTACGTCTACACTTCCGGTGTGCCGACATTGTGCTTCCTTCAGTTAGCGTACGTCTACACTTCCGGTGTGCCGACATTGTGCTTCCTTCAGTTAGCGTACGTCTACACTTCCGGTGTGCCGACATTGTGCTTCCTTCAGTTAGCGTACGTCTACACTTCCGGTGTGCCGACATTGTGCTTCCTTCAGTTAGCGTACGTCTACACTTCCGGTGTGCCGACATTGTGCTTCCTTCAGTTAGCGTACGTCTACACTTCCGGTGTGCCGACATTGTGCTTCCTTCAGTTAGCGTACGTCTACACTTCCGGTGTGCCGACATTGTGCTTCCTTCAGTTAGCGTACGTCTACACTTCCGGTGTGCCGACATTGTGCTTCCTTCAGTTAGCGTACGTCTACACTTCCGGTGTGCCGACATTGTGCTTCCTTCAGTTAGCGTACGTCTACACTTCCGGTGTGCCGACATTGTGCTTCCTTCAGTTAGCGTACGTCTACACTTCCGGTGTGCCGACATTGTGCTTCCTTCAGTTAGCGTACGTCTACACTTCCGGTGTGCCGACATTGTGCTTCCTTCAGTTAGCGTACGTCTACACTTCCGGTGTGCCGACATTGTGCTTCCTTCAGTTAGCGTACGTCTACACTTCCGGTGTGCCGACATTGTGCTTCCTTCAGTTAGCGTACGTCTACACTTCCGGTGTGCCGACATTGTGCTTCCTTCAGTTAGCGTACGTCTACACTTCCGGTGTGCCGACATTGTGCTTCCTTCAGTTAGCGTACCGCGTAGCGAACCCCGCGCGACAAACATACCTGACAATTAGTATTTGAGGATTTTGCGCGGCAATCATACTTGACAATTAGTATTTGAGGATTCCGCGCGGCAATAATACTTGACAGTTAGTATTTAAGAATGTAAATAGATATAATTTATTTATTTAATTAAGCAAGTCAACAACATGTTTACAAAATCTTATACAATATACAATCTAGAAGGTATCTTAATAGTTTAGTAAACATGTTACTTACAGACCAGCATTGCATTCAAAAGGTAGGTAACATCGTTTACTAAAACACAAAAACTAAATAGTACAATTTAAAAATATAGGCATGACAAAAACAGTAAGCTACAGAAAACAACAAAAATGAATATCGCAAGTACTTACAAATGGAAACAGTATAACCTAAACAAAAATAATTAAAATATATGAACAAATCAAGACAGCGACACCACAGTCACCAGCAGTGCACAATAACAACAAAAAAACAAAACTTAGATATAATAACCTAATAACACTGTAACAATTCTAATAATGCTTAATTTTTTATTATAACGTTGCGGAAATCGGCTCAACAGAAATCACTTTACGTTGCAGAAAAACTTGATTAACCATTTTTAGTTGTGTGGCAGTTTACAATATTTACTCTTAATTGACGTTTATTAAAATATCAATGATTAAGAAAATCAGTGATTTATACATAATATAATAAAACCAAAAACACATATTTTGTACAGTTCCCCGCGCCCGGGGGAAAAGCTGAATCTACTTTAGATCTTCTGCTGAAATTTGCTAACGGCAAATAGGTAGGCCCTTCGTCTTTCAATAGCAGGAGTTAATAGTTGGTCCTGCAGCACACTGTTGCCGAGAGTTAGGTTACACAATTAGGTTAAACAATGTTTAATGAGAATAGGAATGCTCTGTAGTATTCACTTATGTAAATATAGTTTAATTGTGTCAAAAATATTTATTTTTCAGAAGGCACACTACACTGACTGAAATTGATTTATTATGATCCAATAAACGTATTTTTTCAAAGATATGAGTCGTTGGTTCCTGCAATAGTACTCTTTGGTTCCTGTCCACCGACTGCGCAAGACTGGACTCTGTTCTCGAGATACACCGGTACACGAGTGTGTAGTGTGTAAAGGATGTATCGATCAGCTCGGCCGAGTGCAGCGACGCACTAAAGTTGTGCAGTTACATCATGTGCCTTCTCTGAGAGCCTCCGTCCCCAGCTTATATATATACATATATTATTGGAGTTCCTATCTATATGTATTATATTTTATTGGATGTACTGTCTATGTAGTTCATATACAATTACTATTTACCCCGTACTTTTCACTAAATTTCGCTTGGACAGGCTTAGCTTTTGTTGCTTTGAGTTGATTAAGATATTTGGACTTCCTTTTGTTGCTTTGAGTTGATTAAGACATTTGGACTTCCTTTTGTTGCTTTGAGTTGATTAAGATATTTGGACTTCCTTTTGTTGCTTTGAGTTGATTAAGACATTTGGACTTCCTTTTGTTGCTTTGAGTTGATTAAGACATTTGGACTTCCTTTTGTTGCTTTGAGTTGATTAAGACATTTGGACTTCCTTTTGTTGCTTTGAGTTGATTAAGATATTTGGACTTCCTTTTGTTGCTTTGAGTTGATTAAGATATTTGGACTTCCTTTTGTTGCTTTGAGTTGATTAAGATATTTGGACTTCCTTTTGTTGCTTTGAGTTGATTAAGATATTTGGACTTCCTTTTATTGCTTTGAGTTGATTAAGATATTTGGACTTCCTTTTGTTGCTTTGAGTTGATTAAGATATTTGGACTTCCTTTTGTTGCTTTGAGTTGATTAAGATATTTGGACTTCCTTTTGTTGCTTTGAGTTGATTAAGATATTTGGACTTCCTTTTGTTGCTTTGAGTTGATTAAGATATTTGGACTTCCTTTTATTTCCATTTTATATTACCATCGTCGTGATTTATTTTATTTTTCAATTGTAAATATTTCTTATATACTTAGCTTATTTTAATTGTTACATTTAATACATTTTAGGGTTTTTCAATAAATAAATAAATGTTGAGAGTATATGAGTAGAGATCTCTCCTCCAGGAAGCGGATAACGTTTCCTCATTTTAAAATATAAGCACGAGTCACTATCATAATTAATAACATGTAAAGTATTGTGGCATTGTTTATATACTCGCCGAAGTTATACATAACGTTATTATCTACGTTTGATATGTCTTTTACATCAGTCTAGATTATTTTGCGTAAATCAATTGTATAAACAATTGAGTTATGTAGTATAGTAAAACCAATCACTTCAAGTACAAACAACCAGTAGGTAATATGGTGCACAGGTTAATTACTCTTGGTCCAATGTACTGGCTATACCTACTATTATATTTGTCTATTATCGTACAATCCATTGTATACACAGACTGTCCTAAACGCCAGGTATGGTCATCAGATCGAACACCAAACCAGCGTGGGTCGACGTCGAAAATATTTGCACAATTTCATGAAAAATGAATAGGTAAATGTATTTTATTTTAAAGAAAAACACTGTTTTCTTTCAAGTATTTGGCATTTCTGCAACCGGCCGTTACTGAGATAGTTTTCAAAGACAATTAAACACTTTGACCTATTTGATGGTGAAACTAATTTAGTTTGAATTAAAATGTAAATAGTCAATAATATAATATCGATTTAAGATATTGTGAGATAAGAGTTCAATCCGGCTCGAAGGACCGTCTTATCCCAGCTTATGCTGTCCCACATCGAGACAGCTGATTGACACGATTTGTCCGGCGCCATGACGTCTGTTATCCTAAGTCACTTACCTCAGTCTTAGTTATTCGATGTCGTGCTAACTTAACGACGGCAAAATTTCCTTTGCCGATGGTCCTCTCTATGTCGTAAAACCCGACCCTGATGGGGGTCTTGGCGGGGCGCTCCGCCATCCTCCACAGATGCTCGGTCACAGGTTCATAACGACGTGTCTCGTCGGCACGTCACTCTGTCACCATCACATAGCACATTTGACACCACTATGTACAGCGCCGACATATGACCGACCGATATTTCTTTAGGTACAATTTTTACTATTTTACAGTCAATAGTAGCTACGTGTAAAGATGTCCAGTGTAAAAGGCTGATGTAAAACACTGAACTTAATCCTAGGGCTTCGTACGAAACGTCTTTCGGCTTATAAAACACTTGAAAATTCGTTTATTTTATACAAATTAAGTAGAAAACAATATTATATTTACAGCTATTTGCATTCGCGCTGAAGCGGCGCGCGCTAATCGGTGCGCACTAAGTTCGGCCGCCGCGGCCGGCTGTCGACCGGGTACTGAACTGCGGCGGACACGCGCGCTCTTTCAGGAGCCGCCATCTTGAAACCTTTACGTCACAATTCACTAGGATTTAATAATTATATTGACGTCTCGTCAGTATCATGGTCATGCAACTCTAACTCAAGACCTTGCCAGACTGACAGTGGGGCCGTCCAGGCCCGGATGGTTAATGGGCCTATGTTCGGGATAGGGACATTCTCTCTGCCGTTTTCCCCGGCAGGATCTCAGCAGGGAACCACCGGACCGGTAATTCGTGCACTTTTAGTGCTGGGCGACGTTACTGTGTGGCTTACGAACTCGAGGGACCTAGGTTCGACTACTTTTTAATAGTTAAAATGGAATAAAAAGGCACCATCTACGAGTACATTGCGGCCGGTAAACCTGTCTGTAAGGTCGTTTTGTTCTTTGCATTTACGGATTTTATTATTTGTGATTTATAATAAATTCGCCATTTTCCTAGTATTTTCTCCTCGACATTGGATTTTTATTACCTGTAATTAGAATTTTCATTTTAGTTTAAAATAATAATACCTATCTATTCCTATACCCTTTACCCTATGCTTTAGCCTATCTTATTAGACTTTATTCCTTAAAAAACAATTACCGTCTTGACAATAAAAATGAAATGATATTGGCTAATGGTACACAATGCACTCTGGTACGATTTTTGTAGAATATGAGTGCTACTCTAGTGAGCAGCTAGTAGGTACTAACGTCGCCGTGCGAACCCTTTAGATCTGTCTGTGATGCAATGGGGCGGACGTAGTCACAATGGCGCGGACGTAGTCACAACACCAGCTTTGAACAATGAGTTGCGTATTTATCTATTCCTTTAATAGTATTCTATGATCCTCACTAATTTGTTATACATTTTAATCTTAATCTGGTCTTCATAGATGATATGAATATTTGTAATGCGCAGTCGCGACAAGACTGGGAAGGGTCAGGTGGGTAGTGGTGTAGGTAGTAGGGCACAGACAGGCAGGTACCGATGGGTAGTAGTGTAGGTAGTAGGGCACAGACAGGCGGGTACCGATGGGTAGTAGTGTAGGTAGTAGGGCACAGACAGGCGGGTACCGATGGGTAGTAGTGTAGGTAGTAGGGCACAGACAGGCGGGTACCGATGGGTAGTAGTGTAGGTAGTAGGGCACAGACAGGCAGGTACCGATGGGTAGTAGTGTAGGTAGTAGGGCACAGACAGGCATTTACCGATGGGTAGTAGTGTAGGTAGTAGGGCACAAACAGGCGGGTACCGATGGGTAGTAGTGTAGGTAGTAGGGCACAGACAGGCAGGTACCGATGGGTAGTAGTGTAGGTAGTAGGGCACAGACAGGCGGGTACCGATGGGTAGTAGTGTAGGTAGTAGGGCACAAACAGGCGGGTACCGATGGGTAGTAGTGTAGGTAGTAGGGCACAGACAGGCAGGTACCGATGGGTAGTAGTGTAGGTAGTAGGGCACAGACAGGCGGGTACCGATGGGTAGTAGTGTAGGTAGTAGGGCACAGACAGGCGGGTACCGATGGGTAGTAGTGTAGGTAGTAGGGCACAGACAGGCGGGTACCGATGGGTAGTAGTGTAGGTAGTAGGGCACAGACAGGCAGGTACCGATGGGTAGTAGTGTGAGTAGTAGGGCACAGACAGGCGGGTACCGATGGGTAGTAGTGTAGGTAGTAGGGCACAGACAGGCGGGTACCGATGGGTAGTAGTGTAGGTAGTAGGGCACAGACAGGCAGGTACCGATGGGTAGTAGTGTAGGTAGTAGGGCACAGACAGGCGGGTACCGATGGGTAGTAGTGTAGGTAGTAGGGCACAGACAGGCGGGTACCGATGCCGATGTAGGTTTTCTATACGTAATTCTGGAATAGTCAAGAGAAGTATCAACCAACTAATATAGAGTGTGCCTCATGTTCGACTTGTTGCTGTAAGCGCTTTTTTAAATTTATTTCGATTTAAAAGTCTTCGAGTAGCGTTTTCATTATTAATTTTGAATAATTTTCAGTAAAGCAAAGCGCGGTTTGCTTTCAAGTACGAACTACACATTTTCAGTAAAGCAAAGCGCGGTTTGCTTTCAAGTACGAACTACACATTTTCAGTAAAGCAAAGCGCGGTTTGCTTTCAAGTACGAACTACACATTTTCAGTAAAGCAAAGCGCGGTTTGCTTTCAAGTACGAACTACACATTTTCAGTAAAGCAAAGCGCGGTTTGCTTTCAAGTACGAACTACACATTTTCAGTAAAGCAAAGCGCGGTTTGCTTTCAAGTACGAACTACACATTTTCAGTAAAGCAAAGCGCGGTTTGCTTTCAAGTACGAACTACACATTTTTGTATTTACGAGTATGTGAAGAAATGCCACTAGGGCTAAGTTGCACCAAAATTAAGTCTCTGTAAAGAATTAATGTAGAAAATGGCGTAGATTTTATTTTTAAGGTCAGCTGGGACAATCGACGCCATTTTTAACTTTAATGGTTACAATTTCAAAGTTTGTTTTGGTACAACCCAGCCTAAGGAAGGATCAGTTACCGGTCCTCAACTTTTTCCGATGAGATAATATCTAAGTATGTCAGCCACCGGCCGCTCCGTTCCAACTTCGTGGACGTTTGTTGTGCAGTGAACATGAAATCAAATGCTTACGGAAACGAATCTCTAAATTCGATATCCAGTAAGCAAAACCAACAATAGATAGAATATTGAGTTTGATCGATACCTACAGTATACCAGTGAGATGTGACGTTAATCGCTCCCGTTGTGGTGTGATCACTAGACAGTAGACACTGCAACTGCACCAGTATTGGTGACAGACAGTGCTTGTGCAGGCAATGCGATGGCTAATGGATGGCTGTACTGATGTAACAACGGTCGTGTGGCTCCTCCAGAAGGACTTCTCGCGAAGTCGTTTTTTATTTATTTATTTTTATTTTAGCACGACATGTGACCTTGCGCCCACTTGACAGTAAGCGGCTTGCAAGGTCCATGAATGTCAGCAACTGGAATCAGACACTTTTGACTGACATAACACTATGCGGGCTTGACTAGATGCTTTCACACTTTGCTTGAAGGGTTTGGTTTCCCCAGTATCCTAACTGCATTTATTTGATCAAATTTGATAAGACAGGCTGACAGTGGGGGCGTCCAGGCCCGGACGCCTAATGGGCCTGGGTTGGGGATAGGGATAGACTTGCGACTTAATTCTTCACACACGCCATCTAGTGAGTACATTTGCAACTATTATTTCTGGAGGCGATTAATATATATATTTTTAATCATTATTAATTGATTTTTTTAATGTAACTACTTTTTGAGCTCCAAAGGTCTTAAAATTCATAATACAAGAGTCCACAAGGACCGATTATTGTTCTCTCCCATCCAATCCCCTGTCGCCTCTCAAAATACATCTGCTAATTGTTTTGAAACATCGTTAGCAAACTTAAAAAAAAATATTAAAATTTATAAAAGGATTCCACGCGGTGCCAGAATTGCCGTAGCAGACTCTTTGGCATCACTAATTAGAGCGTGTGTAAATAAAAATGATTTGATTTCATGGGAAAAATTACTTACCTTTGCCTACAGAGTTTTAAATATTCCGTCTGAAAAGCGTTGTTCGGTGGTAAGTAATATTAAAACAAATCTTTCTTTAATTGAAAGCCAAACTTCGGATGAATGCACGTCTAATTATAACCCTAGCACCTTTTCTGTAAATAAATTGATCGAATCTAAAATTGCAGATGGAGATATTAAGGGCGCGGTTAGAATTTTATGTTCTGATGATGTTTACGCTACTCCGGACTCTGAAACCTTAAAGGAGCTTTCCGAAAAACATCCCGCCGCAAATTCAGACAAAATTTTACCACCTCTTCCTTCCAATATTGTTTCAAATTATCAGACAAACAATGATGAGGTAATAAAAGCAATTTTCAGTTTTCCTTCAGGCTCTGCTGGAGGTCCTGACGGACTTAGACCACAACATTTTAAAGACCTTTTAACCCGAAATACGGGGGCATCAGGAGCACGTTTTATTAATGCACTTACAGACTTAATTAACCTCATGATGTCAGGTTCAGTTCCTGACGAAGTATGTAGAATACTTTATGGGGCTTCCCTTTGTGCTCTCAAAAAAAAGCAAGGAGGCATTAGACCTATAGCTGTCGGAAATACCATTAGACGCATTACAGCCAAAATCGCTTGTTCATCGGTTAAATCTGACCTTAAAGAATATTTCGTCCCCTTTCAAATGGGTTTTGGTGTTAAAGGAGGTTGCGAAGCTTTGGTTCATGCCACCAGACAATTCTTAATTAACCCACATTTAGAAAAAAAAGCCATCCTTAAGCTAGATTTCCGAAACGCTTTTAATGCCATTGAGCGATCCGAAATGTTAAAACAAGCATACTTGAAAATCCCATCTATATCCCGTTTCATTTCACAATGTTACACCAATGCGTCATGCCTTCTTTATAATGGCGACATTTTATTATCAGCTTGTGGTTGTCAGCAAGGGGATCCACTAGGTCCTGCTCTTTTTAGCCTCACCATTCAACCTATGATTAATGAATTAATTTCCGATTTTAATTGTTGGTATCTCGATGATGGTACTATCGCAGGCTCCATAGAAAATCTACTCAGTGATTTATCTAAAATTATCTCCTTATCAAACAATTTAGGCCTTAAATTAAATCCTTCAAAATGCGAAGTCTTTTTTCTAGATGAGGCCAGTGAAAATGATTATCAACGTTTTAACAATCTTGCCAACGGTATCATCCTTCTCAACAAAAATAAATTCAATTTACTTGGTGCTCCTGTTACAACCGAAGCCATTTTTAATACATTAGATTTAAAATTAGAAACATATAAACGGGCTTTGAATAAATGTGAATCCTTGCAACCACATGTAGCATTATTTTTTATTAAAAATTGTTTGGCTGCTCCTAAACTAATTTACTTATTGAGATGCTGTCCATCTTGGCTCGCTCTTGACAAACTTCATAATTTTGACATCATCCTGAAGTCCACAATTGAAAAAGTATTAAATATCAACTTGTCAAATACATCATGGTCTCAGGCATGTTTACCCATCAGATTAGGTGGACTTGGTCTCCGTCGTTTAACCGATCTTTCCATTCCAGCTTACCTGGCTTCTGCCCACAGCTCTAGAGTCTTGGTCGATTTAATTCTTAAATCAAACGTCGACTTGGATCTACACTGTGTGGTAGACGCCAGAAAGCTTTGGACAGATTCACTTCCTGACGTTAGCGAACCCGATAATAAATGTTCCCAGGCCGCTTGGGACATCCCTTTAATTAATAAATCATACCAGTCAATACTAGACATTTCAAACAATAGTTATGACTGTGCCCGTCTGTTAGCATCTACCCAGAAGGAAGCTGGTGCATGGCTTCACGCCGTCCCATCAGCTCCTCTTGGTACACTCCTGGATAAGGACAGTTTAAGAATAGCAGTTTCTTTACGTCTTGGTTCAAAAATATGTCAACCTCACATATGCAAGTGTGGTTCTCAAGTTGATGAAATGGGTCTACACGGGCTTAGTTGTCAAAAGAGTGCAGGCAGATTCTCCAGACACCAAGCCCTAAATGAGTTTATAAAGAGAAGTTTGTGGTCTGCTAAAATCCCGTCCGTCCTTGAACCATCAGGACTTTCACGTAGTGATGGTAAAAGGCCGGATGGTATGTCTCTTGTACCATGGAGTGAGGGAAGATGTCTTGTTTGGGATGCCACCTGTGTGGATACCTTTGCCGCTTGCCACATTTCCTCTACATCAAAAAAGGCCGGTTCGGCTGCTCATACAGCCGAATTTAGAAAACACATCAAATACAATAGCATTAAACAAAATTATAACTTTGTGGCATTTGGGGTTGAAACAATGGGGGTATATTCTCTTGATACCCACAAATTCATAAAAGAGCTGGGTAAACGAATTTTCCAAGAGTGTGGCGATCCCAAATGCCATAACTACCTAAAACAGAATATGTCTATAATAATTCAACGAGGAAATGCGGCGAGCGTTTTAGGTACCCTCCCTAGTGGTAAGCCCTTAGTTTATTTTGTAGAATAGCTTTAATTTCATAGGTATTTTTAGTTTTAGTTTTCTTTATAATTAGTTTTTAGTCAATTTTATTTTAATATTTTTGTATCGAATTACCTACTTCGAATAAATTACATTTCACTACTTACTAATATTTTAGATGGTCCATTCAATTACTAACGACTTTCAAAGCAAAATAAAGCGCTTGCAGTGACAAATCAAACATCATCAAACATGGAGAATGTACTGTGATGTAAGGAACGGAACGTGAATTCTTGAGTTTTTTTTCTGGCAACTTTTTCTGCAATGTGATTTTGGAGTACATCATTCGTGTAATGATTTTTGTAATATTTTGAATAAGTTTTCATTACAAATATATATAAAATCTAGTCTATCTACCTAATGAAATATAGTTACGTCGAAAAGCGTTTGGTATATCTAGAAAAATATTTTTTACGAAGGGATACATTTCTAGCAAAATGTCCGTGGTATTCACCCACTGTTTTAGTCAAGGAGACGTCTGTATAGATCTATAAATGTTGTTTGAACTTTACATGACCTTAATCTCGTATAGAAGCCGAGATCGCAACAGATAGAAGTTTGAGAATATGAATCAAGTGCAAGATGACGTCCAGACCAAACGGAAAGACCCCCTTTCGGAAAACAAGGCCAAAGACTCCAGCGGCGCCTACGAGACTATAGTCAGTCACAAAGGCCTCGAAGAAGTGCGGATGTACCTCGAGAAGAGCCATCTCAGTAATGGATCCCCCTCACTTCACCCCCAATTTGAGTGTGCTCCTAACTCGAGCGTGCAGATGGTACTGCAGGCGCTGGGCAGGCCGTTCCAGTTGGACGTCCGCATCCAGTCGTACCACGACGAGCTCCAGATGCCTGAGATAATGAGACTCATACAGAAAGATCTCTCGGAGCCATACTCCATCTACACCTACAGATATTTTATACACAATTGGCCCAAGTTGTGTTTTCTGGCCCGATTCAAGGGCAAGTGTATTGGGGCCATTGTTTGTAAGCTAGACATACATCAAAGTGTAGTGAAGAGAGGTTACATAGCTATGTTAGCTGTGGACGAGCAGTTTAGGAAGCAAAAGATTGGATCCAGACTGGTCCGAAAAGCTATTCAGGTAAACCTTGAGACAGCCTGGTGGGAGGTGGTAGATGCGGGCTTCAGTTCTGATTGTGTTTTGTGTTGCAGGCCATGATGAGTGACAATGCAGATGAGGTGGTGTTAGAGACTGAGATCACCAACAAGCCGGCGCTCAAACTATATGAAAATTTAGGTTTTGTTCGCGATAAACGCTTATTTAGATATTACCTCAATGGGGTGGATGCGTTACGGTTAAAGTTGTGGCTCCGGTGAGACCCGAGGACTCTCTTGTGGGATTTCCAGAGAGGTCGGGGTGCGGCCTGCTCTAGTCACCTGTACATATAGTGAGTGCGGCCCACCTCCGGACCATTCATTGTTTCAATATCATTGTACAGATTAATCAGTATATATCAGCTTGGAGACGGTTGTAGCAGAGCAACACAACAATGTGCACTCCTGCATCACTTGTATACTCGTACTGTGTTACAAGTGTTATGCCGTTTTGTTATTCTTACTAACTACTGAAGTATCATTGATTTTATTCATACTTGTTATTATTTGTTATTCAGTGTTATTATTTGTTGCTAATTGTTATTATTTGATATTAAAAATATAATGAAACTAAATGATTTATCAGAGGAGTGCTCGAGTTGAAGAGAAAGTTATATATAAAAAGTATTAGTTTAATTACCTTGTGAGTTATATACTGATATTTTTAGCTCACACTGTCATATTCATACATTTGGTAATGACTTAATTAAAAAATCAGTGTTATGAGCTAACATTTCTATAATTCTATTTAGTGTGGGGTAATTTATCTGCTGACTGTACACTAATACAGACGCAAAGATGTCTCCAAGCTGATTTGTCTATACTTCAGCTATCTCAAATACTATGTAATTATTTTGGCAGATTTTTTGTATACCAAGAATAGATGTTTTCTTAACAATACACAATTTTAATAATTTGTACTCTTATTTTAAAACTTAAAGATTGCATTCAAAAACTAATAAGTATTCATCCCGACCATAGATATAGGATATATACTAAATGTATGATCCCAACAGACTATCAATATTGTAATGCAAACTTATAAAGGAATCCCTCAAATCTAAATTAATCAAGTTTAATATTTAGACAATACAAGTATAGTAGAGCATACTATATGCCAAGACAAGTACATCATTATATAGATTAGCAGCTACATAGTGAGGTCAGGAGTGCTTATAGTCAATACCTATAGAATGAAAACATTAATGGCGACATCGAGACCTATCTTCAAAATATTTATTTTATTTATTTAAAAACTTTATTGTTTTGTTAACAAAAGGCGTATGTAATGCCGATTGGCATTCTACATACACATACACACACATCTTGACGCCAGATCCCTTGCGGGGTAGGCAGAGACAATTGAGCGCCACTTGACACGATCACGACATACCTCTTTCGCTTCATCGACGTTCATCAACCTCTTCATACATGCCCTTTTGTTACGAAGGCTTTTTAATGCACATGGATGGATTTAATGATTGGCATTCTCTTACCATCAACCTTCGGGACATTGTATCAATTACTTTGCATGTCCCAAAACTTGCTGCCAGATTAGTTATGCCCGCCCTTATACATAGTGCAATAAAGTTTTTAAATAAGTAAATGTCTTCTTTCATCATTCTTAGGCTTTGTAATTATTGTACACCAGGCTGGCAGCAAGCGTGTGCGACATGGAGTGATATTACAAGCTTGGCTATAATACTGCAATGTATGGTACAAATTTATTTAAGTAAGTATAAGCATTGGCCCAAACACATTTCTTCAATGAAATACAATTTTTAATAAATAGTTTATTACTTAATATTGGTTAGAATCTACGAGTAAGCTACAATCTAAAACGTGAATGTGGCCGAGTTTGTAGAAGCTGCGTCGTGGATGAACATGTTGTTGACAGGTCGATACTGTTTGGTTATGATCTTGACGGCCTCCTGACCCACGCAACCCCCGAGGAAGGCGGACACGCTGTGGATCTCTGCACCCCCGTACCGGCACATCTCGTGGATGTGGTCGTCTTTGGGGAACGGAGAACAAGATATGTCTGTTAACAACTTGGTAACACAAGACTTGAGCTTGCAGATATCTCCCTCGGGCTGGAGGTCTCCAGGAGCTCGGCAATGCTCCAACCTAAACCTTTCAGCTGCTCGCAGCAAGATATAATGCACCATCATGACGTCCGGCTCCTCTAAATATCTAGCGATATAGGAAGCCGTAGCACTTCCCAAATTATACTCTTGAGCTATAGATGATCCTTTCAGCAAGCACAAGTCGTGAGCGTGTCTGCAGAATAGTTTAACATCAGCTTCGGATATGTTTTCACAATGTAGCTGACTAACTGTCTGCTGGACCTTTCTGTAAATAGCCTCGGCCTCAATAGCAGCTTGGTTTCGGTAAATATTCTGCAAACGGATGTAGTGGTCCGTGGAGGCTGTCATATCTGGTAGAGCTCCGTGTAGTGGTAACTTCCCTTTCCCCTCGGCCTCAACAAATCCTCTCAAAGCAGAACACATTATCCAAAATGCAGAACTGTCTTTAGTCAAGTTTGTAGCAGAACTACTATAGATTAATTCTTGTATATTAACAGGCAAAAATGTGGGAAGCAATGCAGTGTTCACAGCTCTTGTAGCCTCTTCAAAGTTCTCCTCATTAATAGGAATATCATTCTCATCCTTCCTAATGAAGCCTCTGATGATATCCCGTATGTCATTCTTCTCCTTCCTACTCATTGGCCAGCTGTTCATGACGGCCGCAGCCTTCCACTTCTGGACGGCCTTGTACAGGATCACAATCCAGGGAACATGTCCATGGTCCTTAAGATCCATGGTCTCCAGGTCAAATGAGTCCAAATATTCTTCCAGAGCTTGGAAAGGCAGGTCGAGCCTTAAATCTGGGCGCTCATTATCTGGATGCGTCTCCACTACCGGGTGCTCCTTTATCTGAATACGGAAGGAGCCCAGAAAACCCACAGAAGTACTGACGATGAAAGGCACATTGATGTTCCAGAGGTGTTCAGACAGATCTTGTATAGTTTTTTCACCTAGACATGTGCCGACAACCACACTGAAGGTTTTAAAGAAATCTGGGTTTTCAGACAGTATTTGACTTGGAGGTTCTTGTACAGAATGACCTTGGACGGCCGGATTCAACTCTAGAAGAAACTTTAATGCTTCCGACCCTCTGTTAAGACCCTTACTGGTCTGTTCCAGGAAAAAGTTACAACCGATGTCTTCTTCTGTGACTGTGGCGTCGTCCACGATAGTTATGGCGCCAATACCTGGGAGAACTATACATTTCAGTATTTCTGTTCCTAAAGCTGTGGCATTTATCAGACAAATATGTCCATTTTCCAAAGCCGCTTGCCCATGGTCGCCCCACAAGCGAAGTTGCCGATCGTATTGCTTATTCTTTTCCGTTTGTTCCGGCGATTTAGGCGATGGAGAGGCCATAGCAAGATAATTTATAAATTATCACTTTACAGCCTACTAACATTAAAATAATTTAAAATCGGCTCGATACAAAAAAAAAATGGGATTATTTACAGCAAACGTCAAAATAATTCCATTTTTTTTGTTCTCCCGATGGATGACAAATGAGGTGATTGGGAAGGCAAAGGGTCTAGCCCATACAGCCAAGTTTGACGTAATATACCTTTCTTTTTCATGAGTTGATGAGGTCATCATCAAATTCCAGTAGTAGTAATAGTATCATCACGACCGTTTCCCTTTCGGGGTGGTCAGAAACCACGCTTATAAATAAGCGAATTCACATTTAGCCAACTTTACTATATAGGCCAATCATAACAAGTGGCAAGCTCGTCGATGTCTCCACCCAGCGTACCAAAGTCGAGAAATATAACAAATAAATTAAATATTAATTAAATGTATTTATATACATTAATAAATATTTTTGTGTCCCGACCAGGAATCGAATTCCAATTCCAGATGCTGCAGAATTTGATGCTTTTCTTTGGAGTCACTCGCGGCACCATAGCTCAAACACGTCGGGTAAAATATGGGATTTGACAGCGCAGAAAAACCGCAAAAAATTAACTGCAACTTGTGCCCCATATTCAAAGTCTAATTTATCGTTTTCAACGTAACATCACTTTTGACCAACAATATTCACAGTAAGATAATTTACAAAACAAAAACTTGCACTTGACATGTCCGCGCAAAATGGCGCGAAGGACTCCTTTTTTTTTTTTTTTAGTTCTCTTCCGATGGATGATCAATGAAATGATAGAGATGGCAAAGGGTCTAGCCCATATAGCCAAGTCTGACGTAATATATCTTTCTTTTTAATGAATTAATGAGGTCATCATCAAATTCCAGATGCTGCAGAATTTGATGCTTTTCTTGGAGTCACTCGCGGCACCATAGCTCAAACACGTCGGGTAAAATATGGGAGTTAACAGCGCGGGAAAAACGCAAAAAATAAACTGCAACTTGTGCCCCATATTTAAAGTCCATTTTATCGTTTTCCATAATTATTCACATTGTAGCACATTATTAAACCAAACAACACCACTTTTGACCAATAATATTCACAGTAAATTATTTTACAAAACAAATACTTGCACTTGACATGTCCACGCAAAATGGCGCGAAGGACTCCTTTTTTTTTGTTGTCTTTTTTTTTTGGTTCTGTTCTCCCGATGCGATGAATGATGAATGAGATGATAGGGAAGGCAAAGGGTCTAGCCCATACAGCCAAGTCTGACGTAATATATCTTTCTTTTAATGAGTTAATGAGGTCATCATCAAATTCCAGATGCTGCAGAATTTGATGCTTTTCTTGGAGTCACTCGCGGCACCATAGCTCAAACACGTCAGGTAAAATATGGGAGTTGACAGCGCGGGAAACCGCAAAAAATTAACTGCAACTTTGGCCTCATATTTAAAGTCCAATTTATCGTTTTCCATAATTATTCACATTGTAGCACATTATTAAACAAAACAACACCACTTTTGACCAATAATATCCACAGCAAATTAATTTACAAAACAAAAACTTGCACTTGACATCTCCACGCAAAATGGAGCGAAGAACTCCTTTTTTTTTGTTCTATTTTTTTTTGGTTCTCTTCTCCCGATGGATGATGAATGAGATGATAGGGATGGCAAAGGGTCTAGCCCATACAGCCAAGTCTGAGGTAATATATCTTTCTTTTTAATGAATTAATGAGGTCATCATCAAATTCCAGATGCTGCAGAATTTGATGCTTTTCTTGGAGTCACTCGCGGAAGCATAGCTCAAACACGTCGGGTAAAATATAGAAGTTGACAGCGCGGGAAAACCGCAAAAAATAAACTGCAACTTGTTCCTCATTATTAAAGTCCAAATGAAAACGAGACAGCCTTTCCGTCGGGCTGCGCCGTTTGGACTCATTGGCAAGATGCTTGGCTGAGGGTCACCACCATGGGCCTATCTTCTCGATCTCAAACGGCGCAAATTTGTAGAGTGTAATTGCGAATTTAGGCTTGAGCTTTTACCGACGCACTGCCCCGGTTGACGAGGTCACCTGGATGTGAGATGGTGTGTCGGTGTGTCCCATACCAGTGATCTGCCAAGTGTCCAAGGAGTCTTGCTATTGCTCCGCGTAATCCCAAAGGGTTCTAGGATCTAATTTTACTTAATTATTTTTAAAACGAAAAATTCAGTACAATGCGGTTTGGAGCAGAGTTGAACACGGAGCAGGCACGTCTTTTTATTTACTATCAGTTTTGTTCAATATTACAAAATTTGTTTTTCTTTGTAGCAACATTAACATCATATTTACATTTTTAACAAAGTTGAACCTATTTATATAAGAGTCTCTCGCGCCATTTTGCGCGGCCATGTCAAGTGCAAGTTTTTGTTTTGTAAATTAGTTTACTGTGGTTATTATTGGTCAAGAGTGGTGTTGTTTTGTTTAATAATGTGCTACAATGTGAATAATTATGGAAAACGATAAATTGGACTTTAAATATGGGGCACAAGTTGCAGTTTATTTTTTGCGGTTTTCCCGCGCTGTCAACTCCCATATTTTACCCGACGTGTTTGAGCAGTGGATGGTTCCGCGAGTGACTCCAAGAAAAGCATCAACTTCTACAGCATCTGGAATTTGATGATGACCTCATTAATTCATGAAAAAGAAAGATATATTACGTCAGACTTGGCTGTATGGGCTAGACCCTTTGCCTTCCCTATCATCTCATTCATCATCCATCGGGAGAAGAGAACCAAAAAAAAAAAAAAAATGAACCTATTTATTATATTACAGTATTATAAATAATTTATATAGGTATTCAGAAAATGGATTTGTAGAAATAAGTTACTGTCCTGATGTGTCTTAGAATGAATTTACAGACTTTGTTTCAAGATTTTAACCCTAGGTTTGTTGCATATCCTTTTCCATGTGTGCTATGGTATAAAATATAAAAGTTGTAACTCCAACGTACTTTATTTTTTTAGCAAATTCTTGGTGCACTTGTGCTTGTTGATATTCACTGCAATTCTAGCTTTGAAGCTAGACGAGACTATAACGTGGTCCTACTGGGTGGTGTTTACTCCGATATGGGTGTGGAAGGTGATAGTTGTGAGCGGCGCGGTGGTGGGCACCTTCGTGTGGTGGAGACATCCTCACTACAGGTATTTTATATTAGCCTTGATGTTGTACTTAAACTATGCTTATTATATATATTATAGTGTTAAAATAAGTTCCTATTATTACATGTTTTAACAATATCTTTTAAGTTTATAAACTGGTTGCATCCTTAGTTTGTGCATGTGAGTGTGGTGCGCCCGCGAGGCTCGAGTATCATACAATTTGTGCATGTGAGTGTGGTGCGCCCGCGAGGCTCGAGTATCATACAATTTGTGCATGTGAGTGTGGTGCGCCCGCGAGGCTCGAGTATCATACAATTTGTGCATGTGAGTGTGGTGCGCCCGCGAGGCTCGAGTATCATACAATTTGTGCATGTGAGTGTGGTGCGCCCGCGAGGCTCGAGTATCATACAATTTGTGCATGTGAGTGTGGTGCGCCCGCGAGGCTCGAGTATCATACAATTTGTGCATGTGAGTGTGGTGCGCCCGCGAGGCTCGAGTATCATACAATTTGTGCATGTGAGTGTGGTGCGCCCGCGAGGCTCGAGTATCATACAATTTGTGCATGTGAGTGTGGTGCGCCCGCGAGGCTCGAGTATCATACAATTTGTGCATGTGAGTGTGGTGCGCCCGCGAGGCTCGAGTATCATACAATTTGTGCATGTGAGTGTGGTGCGCCCGCGAGGCTCGAGTATCATACAATTTGTGCATGTGAGTGTGGTGCGCCCGCGAGGCTCGAGTATCATACAATTTGTGCATGTTAGTGTATTGTTAAAATTTAAATACACATACTATTTTTTTTATATATGACTTTAAGTATTTTTATGCTCATCCTCCAGAAGTAATGTATTATTTAATTCAAGTGAAATTTAAGAATTCAGGTGTCCAAAGTGATGCCGTGTGCATAAGATTGTGGCCAGCCAGATTCAAGCTGCTAAAGTCAAGGAGATATTTCCTATTGGAGTGAGTAGAATAGTGTCTTGAGCTTGCGACAAACTATAAGTAGGTTAAAAGGGGTTTCATTTTTAAGACTCCTGTAAATCGTCAGTCCCTATTCTGAGCTGCTAACCACATAGGGATGCTGCTGTGGGTCATCGATGGCTCAATTAAAGAGTGTTTAGCAGACGGTATATGGTTTATTGTAGAAGTAGAAATTGCAGTTAATTACTTGAGTGGCTATGAAAATTGTTAGAGAAAAAACGTGTGACCGCTCGGTGCGCGGATTGATTCCACTCTCTTGGGCGCCGTTCGGAGTGCTCGCCACCGATCCAACGGTGGTATTGGCCGAGAGGCAATAATGTCGCTGTGATCACAACTACTATTATTATATATTTATTCTTTAATTAATTTTTTGAAATTCTGGGAATAACAAAATGTCTTTTAATTGTAGTATGCACCAATGTAAAAATATTGATTAGCCTTAAAAATTGGTTGAATTATTGGTCTTTTGATCTCTGTCTGCAACCTCCTCTCCTTATTGTAGAAGCATATATCCAGTACAAGGCCATACTGATCTCGTTGTCTCTCCACCTCATCCTGCTCCTGTTTGTGTTCCAGAGTGGAGGGAGAAGCGTACATCCAGTACAAGGCAATGCTAATCTCGTTGGCGCTCCACCTCATCCTGCTCATGTTTGAGCTCCTGGTGGTGGACAAGCTGACGGCGGGCCGACATCTCTGGATCCTGGTGTTCATCCCTCTCATCTTTATAAGTATTGTATCCATTGCCGTCTGCATCTGGGCGGTCAAACATGATCGGAGCTATGAGGTGAGTGTTGTTGTGTGTGTAACCACTAAATAACTTACCTATTTTTTTCTTTGGAACTGCTGTAATTTTGTATGGGTTATTTTTAGATTGGTTCTGTGACCACACAGACGCTCCGTACCTGGCAAATGGTTTATCTCATTGATACATGTCGGGTATGGAACTGAAGGACAGCATTCTGACAACCAGAACAGCGGTGCTTCAATATAATAATATTTGAGTATTATGTTTTAGTTGGAGTTGTTTTGTGCTGTGAATATACTGCAGTTCATATTCTTGGCTCTGAAGTTGGACCGGTTTATCAACTGGTCCTGGGAAGTGGTGTTTGTCCCTCTCTGGATACTCATGTGTCTCTGTCTCGTGGGTGAGTCTGGGTACATGTAGGTTACCAAGTTTTATTTAAATTTTAATGAATAGTATTATCAATAATACGACAATGATATAGTTGATGGGTTTTTGATTGGTAAAGAAAAAAGAGAGAATCGGGGGGCTTGGACTGAGAGGAGAGAGAATTGGGAGGCTTGGACTGAGAGGAGAGAGAATCGGGAGGCTTGGACTGAGAGGAGAGAGAATCGGGAGGCTTGGACTGAGAGGAGAGAGAATCGGGAGGCTTGGAATGAGAGGAGAGAGAATCGGGAGGCTTGGACTGAGAGGAGAGAGAATCGGGAGGCTTGGACTGAGAGGAGAGAGAATCGGGAGGCTTGGACTGAGAGGAGAGAGAATCGGGAGGCTTGGACTGAGAGGAGAGAGAATCGGGAGGCTTGGACTGAGAGGAGAGAGAATCGGGAGGCTTGGACTGAGAGGAGAGAGAATCGGGAGGCTTGGACTGAGAGGAGAGAGAATCGGGAGGCTTGGACTGAGAGGAGAGAGAATCGGGAGGCTTGGACTGAGAGGAGAGAGAATCGGGAGGCTTGGACTGAGAGGAGAGAGAATCGGGAGGCTTGGACTGAGAGGAGAGAGAATCGGGAGGCTTGGACTGAGAGGAGAGAGAATCGGGAGGCTTGGACTGAGAGGAGAGAGAATCGGGAGGCTTGGACTGAGAGGAGAGAGAATCGGGAGGCTTGGACTGAGAGGAGAGAGAATCGGGAGGCTTGGACTGAGAGGAGAGAGAATCGGGAGACTTGGACTGAGAGGAGAGAGAATCGGGAGGCTTGGACTGAGAGGAGAGAGAATCGGGAGGCTTGGACTGAGAGGAGAGAGAATCGGGAGGCTTGGACTGAGAGGAGAGAGAATCGGGAGGCTTGGACTGAGAGGAGAGAGAATCGGGAGGCTTGGACTGAGAGGAGTGAGAATCGGGAGGCTTGGACTGAGAGGAGAGAGAATTGGGAGGCTTGGACTGAGAGGAGAGAGAATCGGGAGGCTTGGACTGAGAGGAGAGAGAATCGGGAGGCTTGGACTGAGAGGTTGACAGAGAGCTTTTATATTTTTATATTTTTTATATTTATATATATGAAATGACTCTCTCCGTCAACCTCCCAGTCCTAGCCCCTTATTCTCTCTTTTTTCTTTACAAAACAAAAACCCATCGACTATGTCATTGTCCTTTTAATGTCAATACTATTGTTAATCAAAATTAAAATAAAACTCCGTAACCTGTTACATTTTCTAACTAGTGTGTGTGTGTCTGATGTGGAGTATATATGTATGTGTGTCCCCACAGGAGTGCTGTACAGTATCATATTTGCGGGCATCCTCCTACGCTCCCCATCCGTGTCGGCGCTGCAGAGAAGGGCAAGTCTGCAGTCCGCAGCTGCATACACCTGCACCGTCCTGCCCATACTCGTGTTCCAGGTAAGACATAACATCACACCACCCCATACACCTGCACCGTCCTGCCCATACTCGTGTTCCAGGTCAGACATAACATCACACCACCCCATACACCTGCACCGTCCTGCCCATACTCGTGTTCCAGGTCAGACATAACATCACACCACCCCATACACCTGCACCGTCCTGCCCATACTCGTGTTCCAGGTCAGACATAACATCACACCACCCCATACACCTGACCCGTCCTGCCCATACTCGTGTTCCAGGTCAGACATAACATCACACCACCCCATACACCTGACCCGTCCTGCCCATACTCGTGTTCCAGGTCAGACATAACATCACACCACCCCATACACCTGCACCGTCCTGCCCATACTCATGTTCGAGGTCAGACATAACATCACACCACCCCATACACCTGCACCATCCTGCCCATACTCGTGTTCCAGGTCAGACATAACATCACACCACCCCATGCACCTGCACCGTCCTGCCCATACTCGTGTTCCAGATCAGACATAACATCACACCACCCCATACACCTGCACCGTCCTGCCCATACTCGTGTTCCAGGTCAGACATAACATCACACCACCCCATACACCTGCACCGTCCTGCCCATACTCGTGTTCCAGGTCAGACATAACATCACACCACCCCATGCACGTGCACCGTCCTGCCCATATTCGTGTTCCAGGTCAGACATAACATCACACAACCCCATACACCTGACCCGTCCTGCCCATACTCGTGTTCCAGGTCAGACATAACATCACACCACCCCATACACCTGACCCGTCCTGACGACTGAATGACACACCCGTGCTTAAACAAACTATATCAAATATTCCATTTTTCATTTAAAGTACAAGTAAACCAGACAACATATTAAAGTTCTCAACTGTAATCATTTTTAAAAACAAACTGGACAAGTGGCTTTGAAATAGACTATGGTGATATCTGATAATTTTATGAACTTTACACCAGAGCTTATTTATATTTTTAACCGAGACCCTATTCATCAATACAAGTAAACAATCTAAACTAGTCAATAATAAAAAATTATGGAACACTTTGCGTATGAAGCCACGGCCACACGTCAAACCAATATAGCAAAACATAACAATTTGGTAAGTGATGAGTAATAGATAGTGTGTGGGGATGCAGGTACTCCTCGCCAACAAGTTGGATGACGGAGCGGAGTTCCCGTACTGTGTGCTCCTCAGTCCGCTGCTGCTCTCCTTCTGCACTCTCATGTTCATGTCCTTCAACTCCAAGGGCTGTAACAAATGTACGTATCATACACAACACCCCTGGTGGAACACACAACACCCCAGGTGGAAAACGCAACACCCCAGGTGGAATACACAACACCCCAGGTGGAACACAACACCCCAGGTGGAACACACAACACCCCAGGTGGAACACGCAACACCCCAGGTGGAACACGCAACACCCCAGGTGGAACACACAACACCCCAGGTGGAACACACAACACCCCAGGTGGAACACACAACATTCACAACTCTATCCAACTACCAACACACGAAACGGTTGCGCAAAAAGAATACACTCGATATCAGCTGTTGTGTCGCCTGCACTAGTAATAAAGGGGCAACAGACACTCGACATCAGCAACACGCCCGCAAATTAGTGTTTATATAATTTTGCTTAATAAAGCGAAATATAGTAAAAAAAGCGCTTATAGATACAAGTCAAACATGGCATTAGAAAGTGACGTCACACTCATAGACAACATGGTAACATGGCATCTTGTAACAAGTCTAAAGTAGAAAAAAAAAATAAACAAAAATTCATCGATTTTGTTTTATATACGAGGCATATACAATCAAATACACCTACATCCAAAAGTTGGTAACAAATACACCTACATCCAAAAGTTGGTAACAAATACACCTACATCCAAAAGTTGGTAACAAATACACCTACATCCAAAAATTGGTAACAAATACACCTACATCCAAAAGTTGGTAACAAATACACCTACATCCAAAAGTTGGTAACAAATACAGCTACATCCAAAAGTTGGTAACAAATACACCTACATCCAAAAGTTGGTAACAAATACACCTACATCCAAAAGTTGGTAACAAATACACCTACATCCAAAAGTTGGTAACAAATACACCTACATCCAAAAGTTGGTAACAAATACAGCTACATCCAAAAGTTGGTAACAAATACACCTACATCCAAAAGTTGGTAACAAATACAGCTTTATCTTTTTTAATAAACAAATCTTTCTTTATGGTTATTCAGTTTGCTATCCGCAGAGCTCCTAGTCTTTAGCTACATCGTTCTGATATCGCTTACTACAAAATAATAACACATTTTTATTTGTGTTAAATAGCTGAAAATATATTTAGAGCTGCCTTTGATTTTATACGGCACATATATTGTGATGTAAGGAGTAAAGTCGATACCACTATATATTGATGAAGGAGTAAAGTCGATACCACTATATATTGATGTAGGAGTATAGTCGATACCACTATATATTGATGAAGGAGTATAGTCGATACCATTATATATTGATGAAGGAGTATAGTCAATACCACTATATATTGATGAAGGAGTAAAGTCGATACCACTATATATTGATGTAGGAGTATAGTCGATACCACTATATATTGATGTAGGAGTATAGTCGATACCACTATATATTGATGTAGGAGTATAGTCGATACCACTATATATTGATGAAGGAGTATAGTCAATACCATTATATATTGATGAAGGAGTATAGTCGATACCACTATATATTGATGAAGGAGTAAAGTCGATACCACTATATATTGATGTAGGAGTATAGTCGATACCATTATATATTGATGTAGGAGTATAGTCGATACCACTATATATTGATGAAGGAGTATAGTCGATACCACTATATATTGATGAAGGAGTATAGTCGATACCACTATATATTGATGAAGGAGTAAAGTCGATACCACTATATATTGATGTAGGAGTATAGTCGATACCACTATATATTGATGTAGGAGTATAGTCGATACCACTATATATTGATGTAGGAGTATAGTCAATACCACTATATATTGATGAAGGAGTAAAGTCGATACCACTATATATTGATGTAGGAGTATAGTCAATACCACTATATATTGATGTAGGAGTATAGTCGATACCACTATATATTGATGTAGGAGTATAGTCGATACCACTATATATTGATGAAGGAGTAAAGTCAATACCACTATATATTGATGAAGGAGTAAAGTCGATACCACTATATATTGATGTAGGAGTATAGTCAATACCACTATATATTGATGAAGGAGTAAAGTCAATACCACTATATATTGATGTAGGAGTATAGTCGATACCACTATATATTGATGAAGGAGTAAAGTCAATACCACTATATATTGATGTAGGAGTATAGTCGATACCACTATATATTGATGAAGGAGTAAAGTCGATACCACTATATATTGATGTAGGAGTATAGTCAATACCACTATATATTGATGTAGGAGTATAGTCGATACCACTATATATTGATGTAGGAGTATAGTCGATACCACTATATATTGATGAAGGAGTAAAGTCAATACCACTATATATTGATGTAGGAGTATAGTCAATACCACTATATATTGATGTAGGAGTATAGTCGATACCACTATATATTGATGTAGGAGTATAGTCGATACCACTATATATTGATGAAGGAGTAAAGTCAATACCACTATATATTGATGAAGGAGTAAAGTCGATACCACTATATATTGATGTAGGAGTATAGTCAATACCACTATATATTGATGAAGGAGTAAAGTCAATACCACTATATATTGATGTAGGAGTATAGTCGATACCACTATATATTGATGAAGGAGTAAAGTCAATACCACTATATATTGATGTAGGAGTATAGTCGATACCACTATATATTGATGAAGGAGTAAAGTCGATACCACTATATATTGATGTAGGAGTATAGTCAATACCACTATATATTGATGTAGGAGTATAGTCGATACCACTATATATTGATGTAGGAGTATAGTCGATACCACTATATATTGATGAAGGAGTAAAGTCAATACCACTATATATTGATGAAGGAGTAAAGTCGATACCACTATATATTGATGTAGGAGTATAGTCAATACCACTATATATTGATGTAGGAGTATAGTCGATACCACTATATATTGATGTAGGAGTATAGTCGATACCACTATATATTGATGAAGGAGTAAAGTCGATACCACTATATATTGATGAAGGAGTAAAGTCAATACCACTATATATTGATGTAGGAGTATAGTCGATACCACTATATATTGATGTAGGAGTATAGTCGATACCACTATATATTGATGTAGGAGTATAGTCGATACCACTATATATTGATGTAGGAGTATAGTCGATACCACTATATATTAATGTTTATTTTCTGTAACAATGTGAACGCTTCCAGGGTGGTTCGGTATTCGTAAGGACTTCTGTCAGCTGTTGTTGTCTGTGTTCCCCTTGCTGCAGGAGTACGCCAACATCGCATACAACACTAACCAGACCGGGCCCGCGCCCGACCCGGGACCTCAGGACGCCGCGTCCACCTACAGGGACGAACAGACGCACAAGAACGACAAGGAAAATAAGAAATCTTTAAAGAATCACAAGAAAAATGAGACTTTAAAACCGGTCGTGCCCATCGTCAGTATAGAGATGCCCGACTGAATGAGCTCACACATTACAATGGAAAAACATTTAAAAAAACAAAAACTTTCAATTTGCGAAAACAAACAATAAGAAAAATTGGACGCGGCAAATGTTGCTAACATGTTTTTAAATATTACAAATTTATTTATTTAGAAAACCTGACAGCAATCTCAGTCAATTAAATAACGATTTTTTTAGTTGTTTAGTTCTCTTGTTTGTTGTCAACAACAACAATGGCCGACCTGTCGAATCAATCGATTGCATGTCGGTATAAGAATTATATAAATATAAGAAGTTCAAACCAGAGACAAGAATTTAGTTCTACCAACGAACTACTAGGCGGCGCCACTATCTATATCAATATAAATTTGGTACCGATCCAAGTTCGTCAGTTAGACTGGTTTCCCAGTTCCCAACGTAATGTGTTCTTCTTGTTTCGTATTCATCTAAGGCTGTAATAATATATAAATAAATAAATAAATAATAATTATAGTATTAAGTTTAATAAAATAACGTTATTTACATAACATTGTGCGACGACGTGAACCGACGTGAACCGACGTGAACACTTGTTCCCGCGCTTCAGCACGGACATGGAAATTACTCGTCGTGGATATAGTTAGGCAAAAGTGATGGTGTTAACAATATACATAAACCATTTCTGTTGTCCCGCGGTTTGGTTGCTATGACATGTTTGGGAGAAGTTAACAATATAAATAACGACACAAGGTTGCCCGCTGGAGGGTTACCATGTTACACCAGGAATGATGTATGTCCTCTCTGTGTGTTTGTGATATATCTGAGAGGAAGTGTAGAACAATAACGACACAAGGTTGCCCGCTGGAGGGTTACCATGTTACATCAGGAATGATGTATGTCCTCTCTGTGTGTTTGTGATATATCTGAGAGGAAGTGTAGAACAATAACGACACAAGGTTGCCCGCTGGAGGGTTACCATGTTACACCAGGAATGATGTATGTCCTCTCTGTGTGTTTGTGATATATCTGAGAGGAAGTGTAGAACAATAACGACACAAGGTTGCCCGCTGGAGGGTTACAATGTTACACCAGGAATGATATGTTACACCAGGAATGATGTATGTCCTCTCTGTGTGTTTGTGATATCAGGAATGATGTATGTCCTCTCTGTGTGTTTGTGATATATCTGAGAGGAAGTGTAGAACAATAACGACACAAGGTTGCCCGCTGGAGGGTTACCATGTTACACCAGGAATGATGTATGTCCTCTCTGTGTGTTTGTGATATATCTGAGAGGAAGTGTAGAACAATAACGACACAAGGTTGCCCGCTGGAGGGTTACCATGTTACACCAGGAATGATGTATGTCCTCTCTGTGTGTTTGTGATATATCTGAGAGGAAGTGTAGAACAATAACGACACAAGGTTGCCCGCTGGAGGGTTACAATGTTACACCAGGAATGATGTATGTCCTCTCTGTGTGTTTGTGATATATCTGAGAGGAAGTGTAGAACAATAACGACACAAGGTTGCCCGCTGGAGGGTTACCATGTTACACCAGGAATGATGTATGTCCTCTCTGTGTGTTTGTGATATATCTGAGAGGAAGTGTAGAACAATAACGACACAAGGTTTCCCGCTGGAGGGTTACAATGTTACACCAGGAATGATGTATGTCCTCTCTGTGTGTTTGTGATATATCTGAGAGGAAGTGTAGAACAATAACGACACAAGGTTGCCCGCTGGAGGGTTACAATGTTACACCAGGAATGATGTATGTCCTCTCTGTGTGTTTGTGATATATCTGAGAGGAAGTGTAGAACAATAACGACACAAGGTTGCCCGCTGGAGGGTTACAATGTTACACCAGGAATGATGTATGTCCTCTCTGTGTGTTTGTGATATATCTGAGAGGAAGTGTAGAACAATAACGACACAAGGTTGCCCGCTGGAGGGTTACCATGTTACACCAGGAATGATGTATGTCCTCTCTGTGTGTTTGTGATATATCTGAGAGGAAGTGTAGAACAATAACGACACAAGGTTGCCCGCTGGAGGGTTACCATGTTACACCAGGAATGATGTATGTCCTCTCTGTGTTTTTGTGATATATCTGAGAGGAAGTGTAGAACAATAACGACACAAGGTTGCCCGCTGGAGGGTTACAATGTTACAGCAGGAATGATGTATGTCCTCTCTGTGTGTTTGTGATATATCTGAGAGGAAGTGTAGAACAATAACGACACAAGGTTGCCCGCTGGAGGGTTACCATGTTACACCAGGAATGATGTATGTCCTCTCTGTGTGTTTGTGATATATCTGAGAGGAAGTGTAGAACAATAACGACACAAGGTTGCCCGCTGGAGGGTTACAATGTTACACCAGGAATGATGTATGTCCTCTCTGTGTGTTTGTGATATATCTGAGAGGAAGTGTAGAACAATAACGACACAAGGTTGCCCGCTGGAGGGTTACAATGTTACACCAGGAATGATGTATGTCCTCTCTGTGTGTTTGTGATATATCTGAGAGGAAGTGTAGAACAATAACGACACAAGGTTGCCCGCTGGAGGGTTACAATGTTACACCAGGAATGATGTATGTCCTCTCTGTGTGTTTGTGATATATCTGAGAGAAAGTGTAGAACAATAACGACACAAGGTTGCCCGCTGGAGGGTTACCATGTTACACCAGGAATGATGTATGTCCTCTCTGTGTGTTTGTGATATATCTGAGAGGAAGTGTAGAACAATAACGACACAAGGTTGCCCGCTAGAGGGTTACAATGTTACACCAGGAATGATGTATGTCCTCTCTGTGTGTTTGTGATATATCTGAGAGGAAGTGTAGAACAATAACGACACAAGGTTGCCGGCTGGAGGGTTACAATGTTACACCAGGAATGATGTATGTCCTCTCTGTGTGTTTGTGATATATCTGAGAGGAAGTGTAGAACAATAACGACACAAGGTTGCCCGCTGGAGGGTTACCATGTTACACCAGGAATGATGTATGTCCTCTCTGTGTGTTTGTGATATATCTGAGAGGAAGTGTAGAACAATAACGACACAAGGTTGCCCGCTGGAGGGTTACAATGTTACACCAGGAATGATGTATGTCCTCTCTGTGTGTTTGTAATCGTAAAGTATCGACACCAGCCGTATCCCAAACCAAAGTATCGATACTAGCCGCATCCCAAACCAAAGTATCGATACTAGCCGCATCCCAAACCAAAGTATCGACACCAGCCGCATCCCAAACCAAAGTATCGACACCAGCCGCATCCCAAACCAAAGTATCGACACCAGCCACATCCCAAACCAAAGTATCGATACTAGCCGCATCCCAAACCATAGTATCGATACTAGCCGCATCCCAAACCAAAGTATCGACACCAGCCGCATCCCAAACCAAAGTATCGACACCAGCCGCATCCCAAACCAAAGTATCGACACCAGCCGCATCCCAAACCAAAGTATCGACACCAGCCACATCCCAAACCAAAGTATCGATACTAGCCGCATCCCAAACCAAAGTATCGATACTAGCCGCATCCCAAACCAAAGTATCGACACCAGCCGCATCCCAAACCAAAGTATCGACACCAGCCGCATCCTAAACCGAAGTATCGACACCAGCCACATCCCAAACCAAAGTATCGATACTAGCCGCATCCCAAACCATAGTATCGATACTAGCCGCATCCCAAACCAAAGTATCGACACCAGCCGCATCCCAAACCAAAGTATCGACACCAGCCGCATCCCAAACCAAAGTATCGACACCAGCCGCATCCCAAACCAAAGTATCGACACCAGCCACATCCCAAACCAAAGTATCGACACTAGCCGCATCCCAAACCAAAGTATCGATACTAGCCGCATCCCAAACCAAAGTATCGACACCAGCCGCATCCCAAACCAAAGTATCGACACCAGCCGCATCCCAAACCAAAGTATCGACACCAGCCACATCCCAAACCAAAGTATCGATACTAGCCGCATCCCAAACCAAAGTATCGACACCAGCCGCATCCCAAACCAAAGTATCGATACTAGCCGCATCCCAAACCAAAGTATCGACACCAGCCGCATCCCAAACCAAAGTATCGACACCAGCCGCATCCCAAACCAAAGTATCGACACCAGCCACATCCCAAACCAAAGTATCGATACTAGCCGCATCCCAAACCAAAGTATCGACACCAGCCGCATCCCAAACCAAAGTATCGATACTAGCCGCATCCCAAACCAAAGTATCGACACCAGCCGCATCCCAAACCAAAGTATCGATACTAGCCGCATCCCAAACCAAAGTATCGACACCAGCCGCATCCCAAATCAAAGTATCGACACCAGCCGCATCCCAAACCAAAGTATCGACACCAGCCGCATCCCAACCAAACTGCGGAGAGAGGGACGGGAAGGCGGGGAGAGGGATGGGAAGGCGGAGAGAGGGATGGGAAGGCGGAGAGAGGGATGGCGGAGAGAGGAACGGGAAGGCGGGGAGAGGGATGGGAAGGCGGAGAGATGGATGGCGGAGAGAGGAACGGGAAGGCGGGGAGAGGGATGGGAAGGCGGAGAGAGGAACGGGAAGGCGGGGAGAGGGATGGGAAGGCGGAGAGAGGGATGGCGGAGAGAGGAACGGGAAGGCGGGGAGAGGGATGGGAAGGCGGAGAGAGGAACGGGTAGGCGGGGAGAGGGATGGGAAGGCGGAGAGAGGAACGGGAAGGCGGGGAGAGGGATGGGAAGGCGGAGAGAGGGATGGCGGAGAGAGGAACGGGAAGGCGGGGAGAGGGATGGGAAGGCGGAGAGAGGGATAAGAAGGCGGAACTAAATTTATAAACGGTTCCCCATATTTACATTTATATCTATCAATTGTTATTGTTCTGTAAATATATTTTGTGATATAAACATGTGTTTTATTAATCCCAACGACTCCGATCTATGCAGAGACATTTCACTAAATATACCTTTACTTAAACCAAGCAATAAATGTGTCGCGTCATATTTGTTCCACGTTAATTAATTTGATGAAGTCAAAAGAGTTTAAATTAGCCTTGCTTTAGTAAAACCTTTCTGAATAGATCTTAGTATTTGAAACCGAATAATATTAGACTACAAAATCCGTATAATTATTATATAGTATAAAGCGACACTATTCACAATATCTATTCTACAAGAACGGCATTAAGGTTGGGTATATTAAGATAATGGGACTATGACTTTATTTGATACACATCCACAGTGATATGATGACGTATTTCCCCCCTGAGAGGAACCCTAGTACTATATATATAATCTGTGAGAGGAAGAGAGAGAACGCGGGAGCCGTCATATCTGGTTGACTGACACACATGTCGAGGACACTGCAGTCACCTCACTGCGGTTGGGAACTTGTTTTTATTAAGTCGATTACTCACTGGGCCTGTATCTTACCGAGACAATGTGACTTCAACTTATCTTCAAATTACCAACTATTATACACGCCCAATAATATAGTATTCGAATAGATTATTATATACTTTAATCTGAAACTATACTTTAATAACCAATACTTACAATTACAATATTTTCATTTGTATTTTTTAACAGACAATTTACATTTACTGTATTGACTTGTGAGAGACGGGGCCTTGTGAGCTCGAAAGTTCTACAGATTTGAAAAATAAAAAAATTGTAAGTATGTACTCAATCAAATGTATATTTAGATTTATATGAAAATGGGGAGAAATATAACAAAAATTATAGCATGCTGATTCGCAATATCGCGCTGCAAATAATTCTCAAATTGGTAAAAACCCGCTGGCAGATTGCGCGTGGAATTGCGGCCATTCTTCTCGGATAATTGGTATCTCGACAGAAAAAAGTCTAGTGGTGTTAGGTCTAGTCTTCTGGGCAACTATGGATATCGCATCGGCGCGACATCGAGTTTCGTCGGCAACATCTGGTCTAAAGTCATTAGATGTCGTGCCGTCTTGATGAAACCATGTCCCACGGGCCTAATATATTTTTTATAGGCTTCAAATTCTCTTAGTTACAGGAAGAAAAAATCTTTGAACATCATCGGTCGATTGACCTCGCTCATTCTCAAGCAATTGAGACCGATGATCCTCGTGTGGTGAAATAGCCATCAAACTGTTAAGTTCGGCGAATGTAGAAGCTTTTGATGTGTTGAAACTGGATTGCGTACGTGTTTCGGACCCACTCTCTACAATGACGCATTCTTACTTTCTTTGTATCGAGTAGACGTGTCGTTCAGATACATCCACCGAACAAGTAGTCTCACTGCCGGTGTACCTTAAGGCAGTGACGGAATGAGGAAGATGGTATTGACGTCCAGGCGCGCAGGCTCACGTGACTGTGCTCATGTAAATGTGACAGGTGGCTAGACTGACGTCTAGGAGGTGGATACACGTTCCACCGAGCAGGCTCATAAGATCGTACCTAGAAAGGTGTCTTGGGCAACGTGTAGGAAATGAAATAAACAACGTTGCAATTCGGTTATTTTACTTTGTAAAGTCACTTTACAAAATTTATATTTACATCGAGAGCACACAGCTTCTATATAATAATATTCACTACATTTCTGCGGCTCAGGATCGTGAATAAGAGGCGTGTGATTCTGTATGGTCTGTCAGTGAGCTAAACAACACTAAAGTGACTACCACTCGGTGCAGAGCGTAGCTTTAATCGAAATAAATAATGAAAACAAGAAAGGCTGTCCCCGAGACACGCGACCTTGTGTCCGACATCGACTAATGGAAACTGTTCCCGTACCGAAGGTTACAGTAATAACGTTGTAGTGTGGTCCCGCCAGCCCATGTCGAGTGCAGCCGCGCCTGGCACCGACCGCGCTGTATCGATCCCGTTCCAACTATAAAGGTTTGCATCGATACTCGCCACCTTCATTATGGTGGACATTATTGCAGGAAACCAATTATAAATTGTTGATCCTCATACTAGTACCTAATAGAAAACAGTTGTAGCTATCGGTGGTATAGTTGTAGATGAGCGTCTTGAACGTGAATAGCAAGAGATGGTTGCCCGCCGAGTCGGAGGAGCAGAGCGCGGTGTTCCGTCACGCACGGGAAGTGGCGGCCGTGAGCGGCGCCGTCTCCCGGCTGGTGCTGCGCGTCCAGCGGGACTGGCGGGCCGGCGCGGACGGATACGTCTCCGGACTCCGCGACATACAGGTCGGTTCGTATTATAATACACAAAGTACAAAGGCGGACTTAATGCCGGAAGACATTCTCTGACAAACCTTGGGGACAAATTTGAACAATTATAGAAATAATAATATTACTATAATTATAAAAAGTTATTTAATAGAATTAATATATACTAACAAATACATAATAATTATTATGTATTAATACTTAATAATTATTAATACTTAATGATTACTTGTTACAAAAACGTCTTCCGTCCTGTGCGTACCTGCAGATGCTGGACGAGCTGATCTCGTACCTGTGCTCGCTGGTCCGCTCGTGCTACAAGTTGTCTCCCCGGCTGGCGCGCCTGCCCCCGGTGGCGGCCGCGCGGAGAGACCTGGCGTTCCAGGAGGTGTGCGCGCGGAGATTCCTCCTGCTGCAGAGCCTGCACGGACTCCTGCTCACCGTGCTCGAGACCTGCACGCATCGAGACGACACGAGGAAAATATTAGAATCTTGTTTTGCGTAAGAATGTTTTAGAGGCGGTACTCGTACTGGGCGAAGAGCTGGTAGCGCGGTTGTAACGGATTCCTTAAAATCCTGCAAAGGTCGATTCAAACCCCCGACATCTACCAAAGAGAAATACACTTTCCTTACGTATATTTACAACACCACCGTTCCCGTGCCTCGGAGAGCACGTTAAGCCGTCGGTCCCGATTCCACTAATACCAACTTGTGGAATCGTTAATAAATTGTGATTATAAATTAACGTCAGATCCTCGCCAACCCGCCTGGCCAGCAGCGTGGCGAGTGTAGGCCAAATTCTCCAGAAATTTTTGGAAGGCCCATCTCCAACGAGGGGCTGTGATGAGAAATTGACTAAAGGAATCAGATCTTCCGAATGATACCTTCCGAATGCTTTAACATTATGCTTTCCTATTTTTGTAAACAATACCTGTAAATAACATGAATTATTGTGATTTTTGTGTCTTGAATCCTGCATGAGAAGGCCGTGGTTTTCCAGTTTGATCTCGGTGTACAACCAGCTGCTGGGCCTCAGTCACCGGCCCTTCTCCGCCAAGTATAACTTGTGCAGCAACACATGTCCCGCGCTCCTCGGGGAAACCAAACCCATCACCCTCACCAAAGTAGTGCAGGTGCGACATTTACACTTTTAATTGTTTTCATATTACTTACATGTCCTAAGTATTGAACTAAAGAAGTTTGGTCTTTATTGGGAGGCCTTATCACTTCAACTATTGTTTTAGATATTGTCAAAAAGTCGTGTGGAGATAAACTGTCAGCGATTGATAAACTGTCTGGTGAAAATCTATAAACCTGATCGATCTGACAACGAGACCGGATCCAGTACCTCAGGGAGCTTGGAAATATATCAGTAAGTGGATTCCAAACGTCTCAGCCTGAACAGTCTTGACGTCATAGGTACTACTGACCCTACTTGTAATAGCTACAAGGAGTTTGTGTCTGTCGGCAGCGCTCTGACGAAGCACATCACCCCGCCGAGCTCCTCCAGTCGGCAGGCGACCGTCGACCAGAGAAGAGAAGCTTTCACAGAACATAAGAAAGTCAAAATGAAGCAATGTCGCAGTTTGATGGAGACGAGAAGTTCGCGGGACTTGAGAAATGAGAAGGTCGCTGACCTCGGGAACTCCGACTCCGATATTCCCTACACGTCTCTCTTCATCAACGAGTGTATCCAACAAAATGCTTATAACAGTGGAGGTGAGTGTATCGTTGTCGGATGAACTACGGTTCCAGTAATGTAAAACAATTTGTTTAGTTTTTATGTTTGTTTATGTAGTCTAAGTAGATGACATTGTTTTAGAAAGTTTAAACGGTATCCTCCAGAGCGAGGAGCTGTACGTGCAGGTGTTACTGGACACGGCGGCTCAGTGCGCGCCCGCAATGCTCGGCGCGAGCGGCGTCAAGAGACTAACTTCTGGTAAATATGTAACATCCTCTGACCTGCACCTCATAGCGGCTGTTCTGCACTTGTAGATTCAACCACAATCTCTTTTGTGGTTCCAGGCGGAGTCCAGGCTCGCAAGAAGGCGGCCTGCAAGGTGACGGAGTACTACCAGAGCGTGCTGTGGGGAGAGGTCGGCAGCTGTCTGGAGCATGTCGTGCTGTGGTGGTCCGCCTGCCCGCTCGCCATCAGGTCAGTTCGCGACGGCAACCTGCAAGGTGACGGAGTACTACCGGAGCGTGCTGTGGGGAGAGGTCGGCAGCTGTCTGGAGCATGTCGTGCTGTGGTGGTCTGCCTGCCCGCTCGCCATCAGGTCAGTTCGCGACGGCAACCTGCAAGGTGACGGAGTACTACCGGAGCGTGCTGTGGGGAGAGGTCGGCAGCTGTCTGGAGCATGTCGTGCTGTGGTGGTCTGCCTGCCCGCTCGCCATCAGGTCAGTTCGCGACGGCAACCTGCAAGGTGACGGAGTACTACCGGAGCGTGCTGTGGGGAGAGGTCGGCAGCTGTCTGGAGCATGTCGTGCTGTGGTGGTCTGCCTGCCCGCTCGCCATCAGGTCAGTTCGCGACGGCAACCTGCAAGGTGACGGAGTACTACCGGAGCGTGCTGTGGGGAGAGGTCGGCAGCTGTCTGGAGCATGTCGTGCTGTGGTGGTCCGCCTGCCCGCTCGCCATCAGGTCAGTTCGCGACGGCAACCTGCAAGGTGACGGAGTACTACCGGAGCGTGCTGTGGGGAGAGGTCGGCAGCTGTCTGGAGCATGTCGTGCTGTGGTGGTCCGCCTGCCCGCTCGCCATCAGGTCAGTTCGCGACGGCAACCTGCAAGGTGACGGAGTACTACCGGAGCGTGCTGTGGGGAGAGGTCGGCAGCTGTCTGGAGCATGTCGTGTTGTGGTGGTCCGCCTGCCCGCTCGCCATCAGGTCAGTTCGCGACGGCAACCTGCAAGGTGACGGAGTACTACCAGAGCGTGCTGTGGGGAGAGGTCGGCAGCTGTCTGGAGCATGTCGTGCTGTGGTGGTCCGCCTGCCCGCTCGCCATCAGGTCAGTTCGCGACGGCAACCTGCAAGGTGACGGAGTACTACCGGAGCGTGCTGTGGGGAGAGGTCGGCAGCTGTCTGGAGCATGTCGTGCTGTGGTGGTCTGCCTGCCCGCTCGCCATCAGGTCAGTTCGCGACGGCAACCTGCAAGGTGACGGAGTACTACCGGAGCGTGCTGTGGGGAGAGGTCGGCAGCTGTCTGGAGCATGTCGTGCTGTGGTGGTCCGCCTGCCCGCTCGCCATCAGGTCAGTTCGCGACGGCAACCTGCAAGGTGACGGAGTACTACCAGAGCGTGCTGTGGGGAGAGGTCGGCAGCTGTCTGGAGCATGTCGTGCTGTGGTGGTCTGCCTGCCCGCTCGCCATCAGGTCAGTTCGCGACGGCAACCTGCAAGGTGACGGAGTACTACCGGAGCGTGCTGTGGGGAGAGGTCGGCAGCTGTCTGGAGCATGTCGTGCTGTGGTGGTCCGCCTGCCCGCTCGCCATCAGGTCAGTTCGCGACGGCAACCTGCAAGGTGACGGAGTACTACCGGAGCGTGCTGTGGGGAGAGGTCGGCAGCTGTCTGGAGCATGTCGTGCTGTGGTGGTCCGCCTGCCCGCTCGCCATCAGGTCAGTTCGCGACGGCAACCTGCAAGGTGACGGAGTACTACCGGAGCGTGCTGTGGGGAGAGGTCGGCAGCTGTCTGGAGCATGTCGTGCTGTGGTGGTCCGCCTGCCCGCTCGCCATCAGGTCAGTTCGCGACGGCAACCTGCAACCTGTGACGGAGTACTACCGGAGCGTGCTGTGGGGAGAGGTCGGCAGTAAGCCATTCGCTAATTCGCAGAGAAGCATTCGTAGACCTTGGTTCATAACGTATCTGAATGATATCTATAAATGTGTTCTAGTGTTTTTATTATTAATTTGTTTTCAGGTCGCCCAATACCAGTCAGAATCTCCGCGAATGGTTAATGACGTTTAATGTGAACAGTAAGTTATACCTACTTAGGTATATTTATAATTGTCTCACTATAAAACTTCAAATAAGACGTTGTGTTTGATCTTGGTATTAAAGCATATCGTGGAGTACTTGTCTACATGTAGTATTGTCTGTAGATACTCCAGAGCTGGTGCTGTCTGCTCTCCGGATCTTGGCGGACTCTCTCGGCTGTCACGTGACCTCCACCTCGTGGGACAAACTCTTCGGGTCAGAACTCACAACTCTGTTGCAACTAATGTTGATAGAATACTTAACTGAGCTGATGATCGTTTTAGGTCAACTTTGAGAACAAATCTTAATGTAACTTCAATTAAACAACATCCAGACTTATCTACCTACATTACGGAGGTAAGCAAAAGTTTAAAATATTTAATTTAGATAGATAATAACTCCAAAGAAGTGAAATGTCCTAAGATCACCTTGTCTAAGTTGTCAATCCAGGCAGTTATTCTTTATTCTTTATTTTGTCACCGTACATTCCCACCGGAATTTGGTTAGGTCTATGATTAAGTACATAATTCTATTAGGTACGAGTGTTATGTTATATAATTTACTGACCTTACTGAATTTATTGATCGTTTCCTATATGTATTCCTATAGTATATGTGTACTTGTAGTGCACGGTGTCCGGAGCCAACTTCGCGTTGATGCTGCAGCAGTTGGTGACTCTGAGCAACCAGTGCGAGGTGACCGCCGAGTACACCCTGGGCGCGCCGCTAGAGGACCTGCCCATCGTGGAGCAGATACCGATACTGCACAGACTGGGTACTGTCCGTCTCTCTCGCTCGCGTCCATGTCCCCTATGACGGTCCCTCTCCGTTCGCCGACAGACCACTCGATCCACACGTACCGGCTGTGGTGCGTGTCGGAGTCGCGGCGGCTGGCGGGCTGCTGGGCGATGCGGGACTTCTTCCGAGTGACGCAGCACGACATGGCGGCCTGCATGGAGCAACTCCTGGACCTGCGGCTCGCCGACCACACGCTCGCCATAGAGACGGGTCACATCGGGGTACACGAGAACGTGTGCGCCAACATGAGGGAGAAACTGGTGTCGGAAGTTAAAATTAATATTCAAAAACTCAAGGTACGCGAATTACATATAGACGGATGCTTGTTTGTAGACTTTATTCGTTTAGAATTCGTATTCTAAGCAACGAAAATCGGCTAACATCGGCTAAAGTAGCGATAGATTTTCTCATAAACTTAGTTAAAAAAATATGCAATAGATTGTTATCCACCTGATCCTTTGCTTCGCTGTAATCGGTGAGCGGTCGTGTGCTCCTTTTAGTTTTGTTGTTGTGATGTCGAGGACGCGAGCGAGGAGATCACGTGCGTGTTGTCGTCGGTGTGCAGCACCACGAGTCTGGCGCACCTGTCCATGGTGTTCCCGTCGGACTGGCGCCGGGTGAGCGCGCCCCCCTCTCCGGAGCGCTCCTCCTACGTTCACCACTTGTTCGGTAACTTTACAACATAACAGTTGTCGCGGAGAGACGAAGGTCGTGATCGGTTCGCTTTGTATTGGCAGACACGATGTTGCTGCCCGTGATAGAGGCCACGGACGACGTCACCACCCTCGACATGGTGCTGCGGATAATGTGCGAGTCCTGGCTGCATCACATCTACGTCGCCAAAGTTAAATTCAGGTACAAACCATACCGGAAAGAAACCATGTCCGAGCTCGCTTTACATCCGCGGGTACGTCCACTCACTAGGCAAACGAAATATTGTAATCGGCTTATAAATAGAGTTGTTATGTTTTAATAAGTCAGACTTCTTGTGAAGCGATATCGTCTTATATAAGTAAGTGTATTTATTGTGTAGCAAGGACGCCGCCCTGCAGTTGTTGTTCGACTTCAACGAGGTCCGCGTGTGGCTGTCGGGGTGCGCGCGCCTCGCTCCGGCCAACACCAAACTCCTGCTACACAACGAAGTGTTGAGGTCAGGACGCAACTATACTATTTCCATTACTTTGTTTTCTCGATGACAGTTCCTGTAGAATGTAACTGCGCATATTACACGAAAAATAAACTTTTAAATGCGAGGTATAAAAAATACGACAACTGCCTAATTTTGTTCCTTTATCCCATATAATATTCATCCAAGGCAAATTATAGGATAAGATACTGGTCCCGCAATGCGGGAACTTTCAGATATTAAGCTGAAAAGAACAGATACTACACTTCAAAATAAAGAAATTCAAAATATTTTTATACATTCTTTAACAATTTGTGATTACATTTTAATATGGTTAGTCATTATTTACTCGAAACAGCAGGCCATTTTCTTCGTCGTGGATAAAACTAGGAGACTAAATTTTCAATAACCAAGCAGGCGATTTCATTCACTTTGAACCAGTAGTTTAGGAATTATAACTAGTCAGAGTTTCCTAATTTTGTCAATCACTCACCCACTCACTCTAGTGGGTACTCACTGACTGAACGATCATCAAAACTAAGGCACTTCTAGCAGACATAGAAGCTTCAAATTTTGAATACAATTAGTGTTTAGTGTCAAGGAAAAACCAAAATATTATGCAATTCAGTTTTCTAGATGCACCAACTGCATACAAACAACTTTGTAATACTTACTAATATTAATGCGAAAGTAACTCGTGATTTATGATTACGTTTTTTAAAGATTGAAAATTTTATTTTAGGCTTTTGATTAGACATAAATAAATACTGTTCTTGTAGCAAGAGATATTTTTTTATCGGCGTTGTATTTTTGTTAACATAGTTGCGTTTGTTTCAGACGATGTGAGGGAGTGGGTCGGCTCCTGCTGCATGCACCGGGAGACCTGATCTCCATGCAGGACAGCTCGGTGTCGGAGTGCGCGGACCAGTTGATGCCCGCGGAGATGTACGTCCCGAACCAGAAGCAGTGGCTCTCCCTCCGCGCGACCCTCTCGCGCCCGCTTTGCTGCTGATTGCCGACACCGAGCAGACGGAGTGAGAAATATAATAATAAAATTACTGTCTTTTTAGACATAGTATTTTCACTTTCATATACCTACCAAGGTTGGGTTAGGTTTGGGTTAGGTTAGGTTAGGTTAGGTTTGGGTTGGGTTAGGTTTGGGTTGGGTTAGGTTTGGGTTGGGTTAGGTTTGGGTTGGGTTAGGTTTGGGTTGGGTTAGGTTTGGGTTGGGTTAGGTTTGGGTTGGGTTAGGTTTGGGTTGGGTTAGGTTTGGGTTGGGTTAGGTTTGGGTTGGGTTAGGTTTGGGTTGGGTTAGGTTTGGGTTGGGTTAGGTTTGGGTTGGGTTAGGTTAGGTTTGGGTTGGGTTAGGTTAGGTTTGGGTTAGGTTTGGGTTGGGTTAGGTTTGGGTTGGGTTAGGTTTGGGTTGGGTTAGGTTTGGGTTGGGTTAGGTTTGGGTTGGGTTAGGTTTGGGTTGGGTTAGGTTTGGGTTGGGTTAGGTTTGGGTTGGGTTAGGTTTGGGTTGGGTTAGGTTTGGGTTGGGTTAGGTTTGGGTTGGGTTAGGTTTGGGTTGGGTTAGGTTTGGGTTGGGTTAGGTTTGGGTTGGGTTAGGTTTGGGTTGGGTTAGGTTTGGGTTGGGTTAGGTTTGGGTTGGGTTAGGTTTGGGTTGGGTTAGGTTTGGGTTGGGTTAGGTTTGGGTTGGGTTAGGTTTGGGTTGGGTTAGGTTTGGGTTGGGTTAGGTTTGGGTTGGGTTAGGTTTGGGTTGGGTTAGGTTTGGGTTGGGTTAGGTTTGGGTTGGGTTAGGTTTGGGTTGGGTTAGGTTTGGGTTGGGTTAGGTTTGGGTTGGGTTAGGTTTGGGTTGGGTTAGGTTAGGTTTGGGTTGGGTTAGGTTAGGTTTGGGTTGGGTTAGGTTTGGGTTGGGTTAGGTTTGGGTTGGGTTAGGTTTGGGTTGGGTTAGGTTTGGGTTGGGTTAGGTTTGGGTTGGGTTAGGTTTGGGTTGGGTTAGGTTTGGGTTGGGTTAGGTTTGGGTTGGGTTAGGTTTGGGTTGGGTTAGGTTTGGGTTGGGTTAGGTTTGGGTTGGGTTAGGTTTGGGTTGGGTTAGGTTTGGGTTGGGTTAGGTTTGGGTTGGGTTAGGTTAGGTTTGGGTTAGGTTAGGTTAGGTTAGGTTAGGTTTTTTTTTTTTTTTTTTTTTTTTTTTTTTTTTTTTTTTGTCCTCTGACGTATAGTTTAGTCAGAGACTATTGTCGCGTTTGTTATATCTTTTATCTAGTTTTTTATTTTTTGTTTGTTAGTATTTATAGGTACCAATAGTGTGGCTAGCTTATATAATTTATTTTACGTTCTATATGCCCTATCATTTCTTAACATGTTTACTAATTTATTAGTGTATAAAAATTTATAAATCTATTTTGAATTTAATAATATGCAATTATTATTGTTATTTTCTTGAGTTTATTTTGTTTTCTTCTATAATTTCTTCTATTTTCTGACTTCTTATGTTTTATTAATATTTAAGAAATTGATAATTTTACAGTTTTGAATTAAGGCATACAATAACATACATTTTAAATACGGTCTAACTTATATGGCTATGTTAACTTTTTACAACTTATATTTATATGCTACCAAGTATATATTTATTATATACATGTAACATAAATCTTATGTACTACTTAATTTATTAGTTTTTCTTTACTCGATAATTTCTACAGTTTGTTACTTTTGCCATTAAAGTTTTTGGATTGTATTTTTATTTGTTCGGAGTTTAGAACTTTTCCCGCAATTTAAGTTTGTCAATGTCAATGTGGTGTGTGTGTTTTCCAAAGTGTGAGGGGTCCCTTGACCAAAAGGCACCCGCCCCGCCATATGCAATTTTCCTTAATAAATTGTTTACCTATTCCATAATAGTGACGACAATTCACGGGATGAGGCTGGCGAAGGAGAGGTGCCCCATCTCCACGTCCCAACGACAACCACACACACAATTTCAACTTCCTTGCACCCGGGACGCCTTTAGCAGTATGCCACGCTCGCCCTGGCTATCGCGTCCCATCTGTGCCGCACCGTGCAGTCCACACTAAAGGCGTTATGATTTGTGGAACTCATTTGTGCACGTACGCAGTTGCGGCACGTGGGTTCGACTCCAGCCAGGCGGTCGGGGCACTGCGTCCACAGGTGCAAGCCGCCACAATGACTGCACACCTTTTCAGTCTCGGTGCAGAAGCGTTTTCCATGCCCGTGCGCGAGGCAGAGCGAGCACTGTACCAGTGGCGACTGGTCTGCTACGCGCACGTGCTGGAGGTCGATGTGAACGCGTTCTGCACCTGTTAAACGCTGCCACAATTTCGGCGAAACTTGTAGTACAATGTGGCAGGTATGCGGGTTCCGAGTTTGCCTTCTGTACCTAACTTGGGCTCTATATTCTGGTTCCGGCACATCTCGGAACAAGGCCCCGTTCTGGGTCCTCAGGGACGTCAGGACGTCCTCGTCTGTATTATATGACATGACGTCCCTGAGGATCACGAGCGGGTCCTTGTTCTTAACCTCCTCCACTATTAGCTTTGATCCAGATCTTTTAATTTTGTCCACCACTTTTCCAATCTCCTCCTTCGTGGTGCAGCCCAAGATTACTTTTTGATCTCTGATCTTTCTTAATCTTTCCACCCTTATTCCCGTCGCCCTAGCGTCCACCGCCGTCCTTATTTTGTCCACCACTTGGCCGCTGGTGTCACCCTCGCTCGATATCGCTATCGAGTGCATCGCGCGAGGGCGACCAGCGGCCACAGTGGCATAGGAGGCCTTCAGCGCCGGTGCGCTCTCTAACGGAGTGCACGTCTGGAGTCGGTCGGCCAATGTCGCAGTGTGCTTTTGGCACTCTGCCATTTGCCGACCGTGCTCCTTCATGCCCTCCATCAGAGAGCGCATCAGCGCATTTGGCGTCTCCTCCGCGGCGATTTCTCCTTCCTTGTCCGGCTTTCCCCTCTTTATTTCTTCCTCTTTCCCTTTTTCCTTTGCAGGTTCCTCCTTGGTGTTCTCGGCCTCCTTCACCAAGGCGTACAGCCGCTCCAGCGCCTGCGTGACATCCTGTTTGATGTCCGTTTTTAGATTCCTGGAGCCCCCCAGGGCCGTCTTCGCCTTGATCAGGCAGGCTTTGGCTTCAGCCGCCCGATTGGCGAACTTCGGCTCTGGCGGGCTCTCAGGAGTCTCTGCCTGTATTACACGGCTCACAGGCGCCGGAGCCACCCTCGCCTTCGATCCAGAGGCAGAGGTAGGAGCGAGTTTCTTTGGTGAGGTAGAGGGCTTGGGTTGGCGGCCCGGTTTCCCGGCCTCCCACTCCCCTATACTCCTTCTCACCTTTTGTGGCTCATTGGAAGGGCCAGCCTTCGTTTGGTCTATGTCGAGTTTGGGGTTGTTTGCCCCGGACTGCTTGACGGGGGGGGTGCGCATGCCAAACATGTTAGCGATACGTAGAGGACGCGTCTATAAGTAAAAAATATTTATTATTAATAATATGTCAATTGTAAAATTGTAAATAATAACTTGGTAAATGTCAATAATAAAATTTTAAAATTTAATAACAAGTAGTTAATATGTCAGGTCAATATTAATATTATGTCGAATAGCTAGTCAATTAAATTGCGAAAAATGCTCCCTTGTCTTAACTCGCGAAGTCGTATAAACTTGCGATAGTCCCAGTTTAGGCAAAAGCAAAAAACTGTACTGTTATACAATATTATACAATAATTACTCCAAGAGAGTAGTCAGTGAGCTACTAGACTAGTAATAATAGCCTTAATAAAATGCTTAAAACTAACTTATTATATACACTTAATCCTAACTTAAAAACTAACTTAAAACTAAGCCCCTAAAAGTCTTTAACCACTTTTTCTTCTGTTTTAGATGCAGCTCCTTCGGTCCACGGGTACAGTTTGCAGGTAAGTTTTTGGTTTATATTTTACAGCTTGAAATTTCCTATCCGATAATGTACTTTATCTTGGTCCAGGGTCAACAACGGAAGGCTCCGGGGTCAGCGAACAGGCGAGGACGTCAAAATTTTATTCCCGACCAGTCTTTAATAAGGCACCAAAAACTGGTTTTACGTCGAATTTCCGTCAAATTTTTGGGAAGGGTACCCCTTAATATAAACTTAATTATAATAAAATAAAAAAGTGGGGTCGTCGCGATGGTTCTTGAATTAAATGATTTTCCCTTCACACAAAAATAGTTTTTCCACTTTTTCGTCCGTGCTAAGCCCGGTTTCCTGTTTTTCGTGGTAAGGTGATATTTTCCCACAAAATCCTGACAGCGCCGACAATGTGGTGTTAATAAAATTTGTCTGCGGCAACCACACGCAAAGTTGGCCAAATCGTAGAAAACACTTTTTTGGCCACAAGTCTGCCGGTGGTCGTGCCAACAAAGGCAAATTTTTATGCAATGTGCAGGTCGACAGTGCGCGTCTGATGATGTAAGAAAAACACCACCTCACACCTTTGGTTTTCGAGTTATTGTCGCAAAACTTCGAATATTTTCACTAATTTATCAATCACTTTGGCACGCAATAACTTTTCCAAAATTTTGAGATTGCCACTATAATGCCCGCACTTTGATACACTATCAAACCGATTTTCAAGAAAATCGGAGCACTTTTTACACTTTGAACAAATTTTTATGTACGGAGCCTTTAAAAAAGCAGCTTGCTCGTCCGTGGTTCGAGCGGGACTGGTTAGGTTAGGTTAGGTTAGGTTAGGTTAGGTTAGGTTAGGTTAGGTTAGGTTAGGTTAGGTTAGGTTGCCTGGGTGTTGGCCTTCGGAGCCCTCGGGGACCGGCTCGGGAGACTCTACCAGAAGTGTCTCGAGTCGGGAGTGTTTCCCCGACAGTGGAAGTCGGGCAGACTGGTGCTCCTGCAGAAGGCAGGGCGCCCCGCAGACTCTCCCTCCGCGTATCGCCCCATCGTGCTGCTCGACGAGATCGGCAAGCTGTTCGAGAGAATAATCGCTCGTCGACTCGTCGAGCACATGACGTCGGTAGGACCCGATTTAAACGAGGTGCAGTTTGGTTTCCGGGCGGGCCGGTCGACCATCGACGCTATCGGTCGAATCAAGGCCCTCTCGGAAGAGACGGTCGCCCGGGGCGGAGTGGCGGTGGCGGTATCGCTCGATATCGCCAACGCCTTCAACTCCTTGCCCTGGGGCTGCATCAGAGAGGCACTCCGCTACCATGGAGTGCCTCTCTACCTACAAGAGGTGATCGGGTCCTACCTGAGCGATAGATTTATCGTCTACGAGGGGCGATGCGGTCGCATCATTCGGAGGGAGATGAAACGCGGTGTTCCACAGGGATCGGTCCTCGGTCCACTGCTGTGGAACATCGGGTACGATTGGGTCCTGCGGGGCGCACTCCTCCCAGGCCTCAGCGTGACCTGCTATGCAGACGACACGCTGATCTTGGCCCG